>OX276473.1:2500000-5000000 GCA_946251955.1 Acronicta psi | reverse complement strand
CGGTTATGTAAAGCTGCAATATTTTGCATTTAATAAGGGCCGTACATAGCAGGCCGCGTGGCCGTCGGCGAGAGATGGATACTCAGATACTAAGCACTTCGATCGACTCGTTCACTATGAAATTATTGGGAAACTCGATTCGTGCACGATGCATCTGCCGACGACGGAGCCTCGCTAATGTTCCTTGCAAACGATCCGAGAAAGCCGAGTAGGGTTAGAGATAAATCTGAGAGATAGGGAAAATACTTTCTTACTTCTACGTCTGTTGCAATACGTAGGACGATAGCACTGATATTTATTTAAATTTGAGCACACTGGCCTCTTAGACAACATTTTTTTGGTGTTGAAAGGGAATTTTATTAGTTCATATCCCAAATTAATCGTAGAATTTTCGATAATCCATTTTAGTTTATCCTTCGAAAAACGGAGTGACAGAGGGCAGAGATCTAGCATTCTAGGTGCATTCAAATCTTGCGAGTAAAATTAGGTATATCTATCAGTGTTTATAGCAATAACCAATGTGAATATATAAGGGGTAGGCCTACCGCCATTTACTATTTTGTAGGTGGAGAAAATAGTAATAGTACATAAATATCGGGGAAACGGTAGGGCTAAGCTCCAAATCTTGAATTGCAGTTGAAAGAAACTCTTTAACAAGTTAAAATCAATGAAATAGCCACATTTCTGTGGTCACGACGTCTGTGCTCTAGTGGTTCGAGTACCGGACTGCTGATCACGACGTCGTGGGTTCGATTCCTACAGGACACAAATATTTATGTGATGAATATAAGTATTTGTGTTTGTCTGGGTGTTTACTCATAGTACAAGCTCTGCTTAGTTTAGGACTAGATGGTGCTGTGTAAAAATGTCCCCAAAATCTCGCTGTACCAAGGCAGTTTGCACAACCAGCGAATTTTACACTTTCTTTTAATTTGTGTACGGTGATAATAAATTAATAAAACAGTTTTAGAAGGTAACGCTGGGTCTGACACGTAAGTGTGTGAGCCCCAGGGGAAGGCGTGACGCGGCACCTGTACCATCGTTGAATATTCCTCCCAAATCGATATTTCATGTGATCGCCGCTCATCTGTAATTAAGTTCGGATTAAAGTTCTCTCGAGTGGTCGCGGCTAGGCGCTATAATCGACACTTATGTTGTTCGTTTGCGTTGTTTGTTTTTGGGCAATGACATTGGAATTAGTTGGGTGGTAGTGTCAATCTATTTCATTTTAGAAGTAAACTTCGTTTAGGCACTCTGATAGAATGTAGTATTGGCTATGGGTACAAATGGGGCAAAATATTTTTGTTATTGTAACTATAATTACAATAGATCCTGAAAATCGCTCTACTAAACACAATAATGATTTATCTTTGATTTAGGCTTAACTTTTCGTAAGTTGAATAAACGAGTATTTGTTCTAAAGCTTTTATTTTATGGTACATAATATATATCTAATATCTAAATAGTTTCCCGTCATAATTATTGTCATAAACCAACACGACAGTAGAAGAAAAAAGGTTCTTCATTTTTTTTAAAAGAGGTCTGATTATCTAAATATCAAAATATTCAGGCTTGACGTAGGTAGGCAATGAAGCTTTACAAAGAGATAAAAAATATGAAATTCCCGATCCCATTTCTCCAGGCATGAAAATTTCACGATATCCGAACGAAGTCAATACCCAGGAATGGTGGGCACCGTCGCATACAATAAACACGGTCATAAATAAATAAATAAGGCCGAATTTAATAACAAGCCTGGACCTAAGTAATGGCCGCCAGAAGGCACCGGCACATATATTACGGCCCAGCATTTTATAAACTTTTACGCACATTTCTTAGCGTTGTATTAAAATGTTTGAACACTATAATTTGGAGACGAGAGCTTAACAACTTTTTTTAGAGGAGTCAAATATTTGGGGAGCTTAGAGCAATAGCGGTGCTCGATAACAGAGCCATATTGAGACGGTAAGTAAATATGTACATACATACAGTGTGTTTCTATTTTACAGTGTGTGAACTACATGGCAGGAGACACCGCAACTTCTATAAAGATATTAGCACTTTAAAACAGCATTCAATAATTTAGTTAAAGGTGCCTACGTATATGAAGAACAAAATTCAGAGATAACTTGACTCATAATGGAAGGTATAAATGCAGAAACCTCTTAATCGGAAAGAATGGAAGGAGAGAAGAAGAGTGAGAGAGAAGAAAAAGAAAAAGGAGAGAAGAGAAGAAAAAGATACAGTGTGACGATCACAGCTGGTATTTACCTTTCTTTTTGGGTGCGGAAGATCTGGAAAGGCGGCACGGTATGTCGGACTCATGCCGATTAAAAAACTGCACTTGCAATCACTCGCCCTTTGCGTCATGACTATAGAATAAGAATAAGAATATTTTACCATATAAAAAAAAATACATTTAATGCATTGATTCCTGAAACTCACACTAGGATTCCCTGTGTCGTGAGTTCCAGGCACCTTCGTTCCGTTTACATTTTTATTTTACACAGATGTGCCCTATAGGATGTGACTATAGGATCAGGAACATTCACCACGACCATGACGGGAGCCGGTACTTACTTAAATAATAGACAAATAGGAACCATTTAAGACCTATGTTTATTACAGAAGATAGACCATATTTTCCTAAATTATATGGTAATATTTAAACCTTTCTGCCTAGGATTTTTAAAATTCATTTCAGGCCTACGCTTGATGTTGGTTCCTGTCCAAATTATTCAAAGATCAAAAACTTCGACTCCAAATCCTATACAAGGTAATGATTGTCAGCAGCAATGGTACCTATATCATTTTAAAATTTTAATTCAGAACAACTTTATAACGAGACCAAAATGTGAACCAAAAGCATTAATATTGAAGCGATACGACAAATTACTATCAGCAAATACGTGCAACGATAAAATTACAATACACACCTCGGTTATGTGTATCGGGCCATAAGGGCCATTCGATTTAATATTGCAGAAAAACTAAGAATGCCTGGACATCGAACATGCTGTGCCATATTCGACACGACTGGTGACGAATCTTCGGCCAAAGAAAAAGTGTTATAGCATTCTGAATGATGAAAACAATTGGACTTCTTACGCCTTGTCGTGCCATTTCTGAATAGTTTTAGGACAAACGCGGCCATTGAATGCTGTCGTTACACGGATAAAATGTTGTAGACCGTACGTGAGAGGATGACATGAATTAGTGATGCGACATGTGTGAGAAAAAAAATGATGTGTCGCGGATGCTATGCCGATAATCTGTTTAGTGGTTATTAATATTTTGGACGAAAAAAATTGTGGGTTGGTAGTGACTATGCTTGCGTATTTTGCTCTTTCTGTTTGGTGTTTGAAAACATTGTAATGTAAAAAATAAATTTTAATGGTAATTTTTCTGGCAAAAGCTCTAAAGCTCCCTTCCATATCTTTACACGACAAAGGTTAGTCCGTCTAAATCGCAGAGTTGACCACTATTATTAGTACCTTTGTAGAAATAGCTATTTATTATAAATTTTATAACTCATTCTATTAAGAAAGGTTTCATTTAGGATACATTGGTTTACCCAAAGTGCCCAAAATTACCGTTCACCTGCACCTTTGCGGACTTAATGGACGCAACTGATGTCGCAATTAACGCCACCTACTAAGCGCAAACTATATAAATACAAAGAGTTTTACCATTGATACGAAAAGAAGAAAATAATAATAATAGCTGTACATCACCAATTAACAATAGAATACACAAATACACAACGAAATTCCCATTACTTAGAGCTACAATGTGGATTGAATTCACTGCATCAAGACGTTAATTTTTAGACCTGCATCCATTCGATGCAGTGCAATGCGATGTTTCAGATAGTTTCTAGATAGCAAACGACTTTTGAAGCGCATGTTCAAACACTGCGCTCTCACTGAGACAGTGTCAGTGATTATAAATCTAGCACATATTTTACAACTCTTAAAGCTTAAAACAAATGCGGTGTGCAGTAAATTAAGCCATCGACAGTGTTGCGGCTAGGATGCCATCACGAGCGCGCGCTGAATAGTTTGCGATTGCGCTGCGTTTTTCAAAGGCATACCTGGCGCGGGTGCGAACGTCGTGTGTGACGACTTTATCCGTCGAGTGCACGTCTTTGGTGTGCGGACGCCGCGATCTAGATCAGCGGCGCCGACTCGAGGCGGCACGATGCTATCGTAAAACAACCGCGCGACAATTGCTAACACCGGCGCCGAAGAACACCGCGAATTATTCAAAGAGAGGCATCCAGCGTGTGTCGGTGCGCCGACTGACCCGCGCCCCGCCGCCATTGTTGACATACCGATTTCTAAGAACTTGTAATTTTAGCGTTCATTTCGCCGCTGCATTTGATTTGCTGCATTTATTTGCAGTTTGACTGCGTTCTGAAAGTCTATCATTACTACGCAAGAAAACCTCGAGGTTGCGAACTATGTTGATCTTTGTGGATAATGCTTACATTTTACTTCAATTTCTTAACCCTACATGGTCAGACATGTAGTCCAACAGGTATATTTGATATCCTTATTAGCCTATTCACGGAACGAGTCGTAAAAATGCCAGAGCGCAGTCATCTAGGCGAGATAAAGCTGGACTCGAAACGACTCACGCACGCCCCATTCCGGAGTAGCGTTAGACTTGTAGTTAGACGTGGGGACACGTCGTTTGCTCTCGAATGCTTTCAGATGCTCTGTTTCTGGGAATACTGGGAGGGTATGGAGGGGAGGGGTCCAGGGGGGCGGGATTCCGTCACGTGCGCCCGCGCATCTGATAGCAGCCGCCGCGGGGAATGTTGCACGTTCGGGCAAGCCCAGCACGCAAATGCTGTGCCGACAGTTGCGATCTTTGAGTTGCGAAATTGTAGCTGCTTCTAGATCTAGGTAACATGAAGTAAGTTTAAGTACCAGTTCATATTACCTGGGCTAGTTAACTGGAACGGTATTTTCTATTATCGTGAAATCATTAGTATATGACATTACTTAAGATTTTTTCAGCGATAATGGGAACGATCCTACAATCTTTAAAGTTTTGGAAGTAAAACATAACAATTTTAATTTTGATCGAAGCTAAGTATATTAGCTTCCCAAAAGCTTCCAAAGGACCGACCATTGATTTCTTATATATATTAAAGTAGGTACATTTTCGGCAATTATATAAATTAGTGACTGCAAATTTCTCAGACAGACAAATTTTCCCACATTATGATGGATAATTACGTATCGTACCTACCTAACCTATCGTCCAAGAAACACTATGTGGCCGTCGTATTTTAGCAGAAATCCGTCATCGCATATTAAAAACCTAAATTATTTATAGCAATGCCAACACAATGGCATTAAAACGATTTGTTAATACATAAAATAGAATAAAACAAGTGCTTCTAAATATGAATTTGGTCAAAAACCGTCACGGAGTGCGCATGCGCGGAGACCGCCGGGCGCGCTTGCCGCCCTCGCATTCCCGCCTTTTTGCCTGTCACCGCCAGACGTATTTATTGCAACACTGACGCTTTTGGTATTGCCACAGTTGAAACTTTGGCTACAATTCTAATTTCTTGGGACCCATATTTGGGGGATGTGGTGGGTACTCCCTCTTAAAAAGCTGCACCACACCTGAAGCTTTATGTCACTTTCTGTGGTGTAGATTCAAAATTTTCAAAGTGATATGTATCACAGAGATGGCTGACATAATTTTCGTGAGAAACTAGTCTAAGAATTATATTTACGGAATCTATTCCATTGCTGAGCCCTGTAATCAGCATTGGCACTAGGTAGTCAAAGTGAAGTACGACCAGCGAGAAGTAATTTCAGTCCCCCGAGTAGTGATAACATTAGGTAAATAAGTAGGTATTAGATAAAGAACAGCTTTAGTACCTACGTATATAGAAATGTTCTATGAATCTCTCTCAAAATAAAAGTTGAAATAAAATTATTTATAAATTTATCTGTATCTACCTTATAATTTTAACTTCATTTGTAAATAGTCATTTCCTACTTTTTTAGTAATCTCACCAACAGGGTAACCCTAAACGATTTCAAAGGATATAAAAATTTGACAACAATTCTCTCAGCTCTGATACTAAAGCCTATTGTATCAGGTTTTGTTTTGTTTTGTCCCTTTTTCATATCATATTCGTTCGCGCTACAATTCATACACGGGAGCTCTCTCGTCGAAACAATAGACCATCATAAGATTTGCTTTCTTACAAAAAGTCGTAGTTATGAGCCCTAAAGATTAAACAGTTGAAAACTAGCAGTAGAATACTTGCGACATGTGCATTTTGTAGGTCGAATTTCGAAATAAGCACGTAATGAAGAATCACATTAAAACAATTTTTTTCCTTTGTTCGTCCTCTGGCCATGAAATATTGGCGTCTTGTGCTTTACGCACCCTTGAAAAAAGAGCCAGCTATTTAGATGCTTATAGATGCTTGATTATATAACAAAATAACATACCATCGTGCCTGTTCTTCGAAGGATATAACTAAGTAAATGTACACCTACATTTCGCTGGTATGTTTAGGTCTTATGTAGGTAATAGGTAGGTAAGGGCGAGCTTTTTGCCTCTAACCGGGCACAAGTCCAAGATTTCGATCTGCTACTTTTTTATCCTTTCGTATCTATGGAAAAATGCATAATTTTTATCATTCTTACAACGAAATATGAATAAATTTCATAAATATCTAACAACGCCGGTTATGCCATGCAGCCGCGGATTTGGACACACACAAGACAAAACGATCTCTATAACATAATTGTTTTTGTTTGTTCGAATGTTATCGGCTCTGCGAACACCGTTAGTGGCATTTTTGACATTTTAGATGCATATCTCTTTAGTTTTGGAGCGCAAATTTTCTTTTAGCAATTTTCTTACTTGGAGCTTTTGAATTTTGATGAAGCTTTCAAGTAGTTAAGTGAAGTTCTTTGAATTTTCTGTCTTCTGTGGTCTATTGGTTTAAGCACCGGAATCCTATTCGTGACTGTGTTTGTGTTAGTCTGTTGTTCTGGATGCTTCTAAAAGTATCTAAGTATGAAGTGTAGGTATCCATTGTCCATCCCAAATGACATGTACAAACTCCGTTTAGTTTGGGATTAGATAGTGCTGTGTAAAGTATCCTAAATATTTATTTAATATTATTATTTCTTTCTTAGGACAAGTGAAAATCACTAATTAGTGAAAGCAATCACGAGCACGGATTTCCCTGGACCAAAACTACGAATCATGTGGAGGCTACAAAACAACCTACACAAACCGTTCTCCAGCGCTAAAACTGAATCTTAGTGTATTAAATCTACCTGGTTTATAAAGATTACAGTTTCAATGTTTTCCAATAACTACATTCCAATATCTGGCCAGCTTTCATAACTCATAAAGAACAATCGTCATTGTCGTGTGTCGACAGACGAACAAATACATCAGGTGGTTGCTTGCTTACACAGCGCTTATAAATCAATGCTCTATGCTTGGTCCTTCAGCCTCAATACGGCGTCCTGCTGTTTAACCTCACAAATTTACGATGCCTCTCCCAGACCAGATGCCAATCGTTTCTCAGCGTTATTTCAACAAAATGCACGTGATTTATACAAAACTCATCGTACGCAATGCTAATATATATCTTTTATGACGTAATATTGGAATTGGAAGTGTTGAAAGTACAGCCGTTTGTAGTGTTACCATAAATAATGTTGGTAATTTTATATCTTGCAACATTGCGTATGTTTTTGATAGTATTTAAAGCAATTCCTTATTTCTGTCTAAGACAGTTATGTGTTTGTGGAAATTCTCTACCATAGTAGCTTAGAATTTAGATAAGATTTTCTAGCTATTAGAAAATCTAGTCTATCTATAGCGACCATAAACCACGAAGTAGTCGTCGTATTGCAGACAAAGAATGTCTTCTTCATAGTAAAGCACAAGCTGATTGCTACATATCTTGTATTTTATATGAATTGGGATGAGATTGTGACCTTTCTATTCTTAACAAACTTTAAGCTTTAAATATCATGAAAATACACGGCAACATTCATAACACACTGTAAGTATCAGTTAAGTTACATATGATGAACATCTTACAAGAGGTCAGTGTCGTGTCTGCCTTGTGTCTGCAGAATACGTGAATATATCAAGGAATCGCTAACTCGCCACGTCAAGAGCCCACGATTTCCAACACGAATAAATATTCGTTTTATTCCAATTTGTCAGGTAAGCCACTCTCAGCGGCGACTTATCTCCGTATTCAACGGTAAGCTCCCGCCAAAACAATACGGCAGTATCGTTAAAAAACGTGCTTGAATACAGCATTTATCATCGTTGATTAAATACCATTGTTTTGTATCGGCAGACTCGGGGTCCCCGCCGTCGTGCTCCTTTTGCGTCTCCCTCCGTGTCTCGCATTGTAGCCGCACGGAGACAATAAGTCTGTTAAATTGGCCTCCTATACTCGTTATATTATGTGCCCAACGAGTTCGTATTTATGTTCGCTGCGGACGCGTGCTCGCCGCCTGCGAGCCTCCTTCTTGTAAATTCTTGCGAGCCAACGAAATTTGTTTTCTCTGCAATTTTATGATTTGTTCTAGTATCGCAAGCTTCGAGAATTCTTACGAGGGTACACAAGTTGTATCTCCGTCGGTCGTACCGAGAATACATGGACGCATTGTTAACGAAATTTCTTTGTACAATTTGCTTATCACATTAGATTCGAGCATAAAAAATTCTCAGAAGACAAAGACGGTATCAAAATAGTCAGACGCCCACGCCGCGTCGCGGTCGCTGAATCACGTACTGCAATTTCCAAATCTAGATTTAGGAAGGAACAGGCGAGTCGTGTTCTTATAACTAAATGCATTTCGAAGAAGAAATCTTAGTCGAGTGTCCCATACGTGACAAACTGACAACATACTCGGCGGCGAGACTTCAATGGACCACGCGCGTGCCACTATGTTTTTCCAGTTTTTCCACCGGCCTCTATGCCCACCGTAATACACGATATTATAACTTCATATCCACGCGTAAGACTACAAAAAAACTTGAAACTCTATTAAGACACGTAATGACATTTTTCCGGACGGAGGAATCGCAACAAGAAGAGCATGTTTGCTTATCTCAACGTCGCTAGCTCGCGGAGACTCAATATAAAACATCTCTTGAATCGTGCTCTTCATTAATTATCGCGAAAACAAATGAGAAAATATGACATAAATTATAGTCAAACGTTGCGCGCTCCGATTCAATCATTATTATATGAATGACTGTCATAGCACTCATAACAGAGTCCCAATTAGGAGTGTGGTTCATCCCAACGCTCATAATTAATTTCAATAAATTAATATCGAAATATGAACATGGTCACATAACGAGATCAAGCCGTATCAAGAACGTCTAACAAAAAGGCAGAATGCTGCGGTTGGCAATACAAATGTAGCTCGGACAAATACGAACGTGGCACATGAAAAACTGGAATCCTTCAAGCGTAGTATTAACATGGTTAATTAATTTATTAATTAGCATCAATTAATCGTAATACGGCGGCACAGCGAACCCCTGGATACGGCCGGATAGCTTTTCCGGCGAAGCTTAGTTTTTAGAAGACAATTAGCATGATGTCTACGCAATAATGAACGCCGATTCCCGCAGTTGCCGACAGGTTTGTTATGAAATGTTAATGTTATTGGGGAAAAACTGGCTGCGACCGATACGAGCAAAGAAACCAGCGGGATTCTATTTGATTTTCTTATTGTACATTTCTATGAACAATAATAGGTCGCTACTCCAAGTTGAAGTTGTGAAAGCGAAGCGAGTGCTCATTGAATACTAATTCAAATATTTGCAACGGATGATGCCTCGCCCCGAGTCAAGTAGACGTTGATAAATAAACAGCTGTCAATAGTCTGTCCGGGCGGCGGCGAAATTCGAAAATGGTTCGGGTTCATTAATAACCGGAATGGATCGTAAGTCGCGAGCGAGATGATGGTGATACGCTACCTGTGTTCATGATTAGCCGCCGATGGCTGCGCGCCCGCGCCGCTCCCAGCTCATGTGATGTAACAAATGCATCATACATTCGACTATTTAAAGTAAGTTTGCTGTTACTAAATCTTCTAGGTACCTACACATCTAAGCGTTTAATAGATTCTATTCGCGTATCATGTTTCATGGTTAAGGAAGGCGATAAATCAATAGGACCCGCTCATGTGGTGTCAAATTCTCAACGATTTATGTGTCGTTTAACTCACGATGACAGATTTTTGTAGTTGTGTAGGCATACATTATGTGGTTAAGAGCACCACCACCTCAGCTTATTAACGGCACGTCGGGAACGCGACGCATCCACCAAGGTCACTGTTTTATTATATTTTTACTGCCGATTAGCATAAACTTTTGCGCGTCGACGCATTTCGTTTTATTGTGGTATTTTATGTTTAGCATTATAAATATTGGCAGTTTCTTCCTCGTGGGTATCTGTACGGGCGATTAAGGTTTGAGCGCCGGCACTTGTCGACTCATTTATGGATCGTATACCTTGGTTTACAGACGCCGTTCTAGATAACGGTGTATTGATGACTTTTGGATTAGCCCTTCAGCGTAACGTCTTAAGGTTCGCAGCGTAATAAAATTAGCGTGCAGTGTTAGCTTTGTCGCGGTCGCTCGTATCTGTTTTTATATGAATTAAATACCCAGCCGGACCGAGATGTCGATCGGTCATTAGAATGGAATTCAATAAACTAAATGGCGTATGGTATGAGTGAGTGTTCGGCTCGCTACCGTGTCGTATCAGATTCGGTAGCGGGCCGGCTATCTCGCCCATTACTTTATCATCTCTTATCGAGGAGCGGCTATGTTCGAGCCGAACGTCCCAGATGCATCTGTCGATACTTGAATATCATAGGCGGTTATGGTAGTTTTATGTGACCAAAAAAAGTTAAACAACGCCTATCTCATGATCTCTTTGAGTCAGTAACTAGAGGTTAGAATCCGAAGATTCCGTATAAAAAATAAGAGATCGTTAAAGAAATACTTTGCATGTTTTGTTCGAGATACGAACACCAATCTTTTTGGACGAGTTACTTTTTAAATGTCTCTGCGTTAGAGTCCACTTTGCAATAGTTTTTGGTGGTTCTACCTTTTCAATGATATTTTATTACAATCTCCAACGTTGACCTGTTAAACATTGTTTATCCGAATGATTAATTTTCTGTCTATCCATTAATGTTTTTAGGATTTGATTCATTATTGTGCCCGCTGTTAGGTATTGGCCCGTGATCATGATCATTCTAAAATAATAGCGCAACAAAACAGGCTGTAGTGAGATACTTGACCCTGTGTACCTGCTACAGGTGCCAATATACGCTGGTATTTTCTAGCTTTCTACCGATTTATATTTGCATTCGGTACTAACTTTTAAGTTAAGTAAATGATTCCTATAAATATCATTTTAGTTGCCAGTCAAGTGCTTGCTTGACAACTGTTGCGCGTATCTATGACTTTGTGTAAATTAAGTTTAGTTTTAAGTAGGATTTGTATTTTCTCTATCTCTTTTGTTGTATAATATAAAATACTATCTATTTCTATCTGTTTCCTTTTATGTCATTTAACTTTTACGACTTTGTCGTAAACTTTTAGTAAAAAGCGTGAACACACATTATATTTAATGAATCCATAACCCTAACTGCGTCCCATCCTCCTAAAATTAATTTATAATGATTATAACTTATCATAATTAAATATTGTTTTTGTAAGTGGCGAATCGGCGGGGTGCTCCGGTGGCGCTACCGAAGTCCCCGGCCCCCAGGGGAGCGCCTAAACAATCCCACGGTTCCAACATACTCTCCAAGGAATGTCAGTTTTGAAAAAGTTATTTTTTGCCTTGAATTCCGAACGGAAGTGAGGCAAAGATTTTTATCATAGGATTCATTGGTAAGTTTGATTGTTAGATGTTGTTTTTATTATCTATATTTATTTTAGAAAACAAAAGGGTTGGAAGAGCTGTTTCTACCTTATTATGTCTACAATCTTAAGGCGAGTAACATTCCTAGTGAAAGAGCGAAAGGAAAAAGTTTAAAGGAGTTTATAATGTGGCGATATTTTCCTGTATTCATAGTCATATAGTCATTCATATTCATCATCATCATCCTCATGACCTGATCCCAATTCGCTTGGGGTCAGCGCAGTATATCTTTATTTAAACCTTAAAAATAAATCCAATCTAAAGGCCTCTTTCACAACCTCTGGATAGCCGCTAACCGCCCGATAAATGGAACAAAACTTGTTTGAAATTATCTGCCAAGTAATTTAACGGGAACTTACTAGGAGGTAGAAAAAAGCCTTAAAACTTCTAAAATACTTACATGATAAATCTATCCTAGGCCGATCATATTTCTCTACTACTAATAAATCTATAAATTTCAATATGAATAACTATAAACAAACAATTGTTAGAAACTAACTTCTTGGAAGACCAGTCCATCAGTAACGAGCACCCAGCGACCATCACTCACAGCTTTTCACTTATAATGATGTTAAAAATGTTACCTAACAGGCCATCTTGTCCACCCATTGTACTCAATAACAAACAAAAAAGGCATAACTTAAAAAATGACTCCCAATTTATTTGGAGTAAAAAAGTCACATCTCCCGTGACACCGACCTGGGCGTTCTCTTGGCTTGCCATCCTTCTTACATCATTCTTTTACTTTTTTTGTTTGAACCGTTTTGACATTTGGGGAGTCAGGTCACTTATTAAATTAGTCTTTGTATTTAAATTAACGATTAATTTATGCATATGAGTGCTTCTGGATGATTAACAATTTTAGAGGTTTGTTTCTTAGACAAGATATCGGTTGTTAATAATTCTGTCCTGTTCTTTGAATGAATAATTCTCGTGATTTCAAATGAGAGATGAAATCAATTAGGCTGTACTAAACTTCTTTACCTTCTGCTTTTAGGGATTGCTTTGCTTTCACAATGAACATAATATTATGTTTCAAGATTTGCAGTAGCAATAACGGTAAGTATTATTTCAATTATTTTTTGTTCTTACACGCTGTCCACAAAGCAAAACGTGATATACATTTCGTTAAAGAAATATGGTTACAAATCACGCAACTTTGAGTGTGAAGTGTTTTGTTACCACCTATAAATTTTATAAAATAGGTACCTACTTACTGTTTGTTGTGTTGTTACCAATTGGTTACCAGCAACGAAGAAATCAGGGTTGAAAAGAATGAAACAATGGAAGAGTTGTCTATTTCTATTCAGCCAGTTGTTCCGTCAGTTGGCAAACGTGTTGTTAATCAATAGATGTACTTAATTGTAAAATTATCTGTGACAATTATTCTAAATCCTTTCCATCGATCAAAGATAGACCCAGAATAATGATAGTAATGATGAAATAGTCAATTAAAACGATTATTCTTACTCATATTTTGTTTGCAAACATCATCATAAGGAAATCAAAATAGACAAAAACAAGCCTTTGAGTTGAAATTCAATTTGTTTGTCAGTAAATAAATACCAATAAAGTCAAATGTAAACAGACTCCCACGGGTGCGACACGGGCCTGCTTTAAAATACCTAACATTCTCAAAGCCATATTAAATTTACTAAACAACAATACCTCAACACAATGGGCATTCTATCTAAAAATCGTGCGAGAACAATCCTACATGTAAACCCAACATCCGATTCCAACTTCTTGGTAACAGTACATGTACAAGTAACTGATGTCCAACATTAATTCTAATGTACCTATCTAAACGTCGTTTGATCTCCACAAAAATATTTCAATGCGTCCGATAAAAGGTGAAGAGAAAAAAGCCCGGTCGAATGTGGCACGGCACTCGTAAGGTACCCAAGTACTTCTCGGAAACCACTCGGTCGACATCATATCACGACCATAAGGCAGCCCGTGTATGCTACGAATACCATTATCGATACTTTGGGCCACTAAGACAATAATGTTTAATTTAATCGTAAACATCGAGACTGTAATTTTATTATCATTCAGGTAAGAGCTAGCAGGTTTGCAGTATTTTAATTGTTATGCCGATAAAATGGTTGCGTTTAATATAGCTATTTTAGTTGTAGCAGAAAATTAACTTACAAGATACAATCTGAATCCAAGAAAAGTATATTTATATACGAATAATAATGTATAAATATTTAAAATGCAAATGATCGATAGAAAAGTCAAGAGGTACGCTTTGGTCCATCACTAAACCCATAGAGGCGCAGGGGCACGACAGATGATCAGTCATGCGCGAGATGCTGCGCGATAAGCAAGCGGTAGCCGCTCATTAATCTACCCACTCCCCACTCTAACCCACCACTTTACCAATTAACCGGACACGACTATACATAGGTATCTACGGTTCCAAGAAACGGATACAGTTATCCTAAAATATCTGACAGAACAACAAATATCTAATATGTGACAATATTACTAGATTTATGATACCTATTAACTGAGTCATTATTCATACGATATTCAAAGGAGCTTCATAAAAAAATGTGCTACTGGAATTCAATAAAGTTTGCAAATTGTATGTATACTGATAAAGTCAGAAGAATGGATGATATAGATTGGCCCTAAATGTCAACCTTCTGATTTGATCTTGAAATTAAATATTGGAAGGAATTTATTTACACAGTCAGTATCAAATATTTTATAAAGTCATAAACATATATCATTGTCCTTCATCACTTTCATTGTCCAAGTCAATAAAATTAAAATTATTGCCCGTATTACGTAAAAAATGTTCGTACAGTGTTATTAATATCACAAGTACTTTATGTGTTCCAAAAGGTTTTGACACCTAACGGTGCTGTCCGAAAGTTGGCTCAGAGAAACATTAACGCATTTAGGTGAACATTATACTTATTCGCTCAGAAGCTGTTAGGGTTCATAACGTTCTTAACTTACTGATATTGCCAACTTAAAGTGGCCTACTTTATATTATAACTATGTTGGTGCATTACACGCGAACGCAGCGATTTTAATGCGGTTCGATAGCAATCATAACCCGGGCGACGCTCCGGCCGTAACTGAAGAGAATTTATCAATCAAGTGGCGAGTTTACGAGGACTGTCGACTTAATGTCGCAGCAGTAAAACGCTGCGTTTGTTTAATGGAATTCGTTCGGGACATAATTGAAGGAGTATGCCGCACCGCGGGCGGCCGCTGCCGAATTTGAACCTACAACTGTTTTATATCCTTTACTAACTACCGAACATGTTAATTTATTCATATTTACCAAAAGATAATAATTAAATGCAAAATTATGATTTACCGAAATCGGAAACTTGTAAACAAGTTTTTCCATAATATCTATAAGAATAATCTGTATTCCTATCCATAGTTAATATAGATATATTTCTATCAAAAGCAAGGAGATAGATTGCAGCTTTTGTCTCTTAAGATAAATAGTCCTTTTGAAATGCGAGTGAAACCGAAGTCTACAGCTAGTACAAAGTAAGCACAAAGTCGTTGGATACCATGAATGATACAAAATAGCGCAAAGCTGAACTCGGTGTAAAAATAAATATAACTTGACTAGGCATTTGAGTTCGCACTGATGTATCGTGTCCAGAAAACCAATGCATCATTCCCCTTAGATTAACAACATTGGAAAAGTACCTTATAAGTACTGCATCTACTTCTAAGTGCAATGCACTGCTGTGTGTAGACGAAGAACCTGTCTTGTGCGAATAATGTAAAATGTCATTTAAATTTTGAAATTGTTATACAGGGTTATTCGATAAGAATATCACTTTCTTTCGTGCAAAAGGCTTTGCTTTATCTGTCCATATTACTTTGTATCATCATCATCATCATCAGCCCGTATTCGTCCACTGCTGGACGTAGGCCTCTTTTAGTGGACAACACAGAGTTTGATCTTCAACTGTTTTCATCTAGTTGCTGCCAGCTACCTTCTGCATTTCGGCCCTTATTTTGTATGGGAAAAGGAAATTTTGTTTTGTTTTGAAAAACACCCTAATACCATCAAACCCTCTTTTGAATCAGAATTCACTTTCCTAATAAAATCGGGTTAGGTTACTTTTTTGTTTAGGTTGAAACAGGTTTAAGCGATCTGGCTTTAGGTAGGTATAAAGTTTTTGGATGCACTCACCTTTCTCTTAGTGGGAAATGTGGGCACTGGTAGGTAGTTCAAGTCATCATCTACAAAGCAGCAGGCAGCAGCATTCTCCAGTTTATTAGTAGCACCGTACGTAGGTAGGTATCAGTCTTGCAACCTTTGGCTCTTGGCGAATTTCCCCTAGCACCTTACATTTTTGACAGTAGCTCACGATTAGAAATCACTGACGAAGACAGCTGAAATGTTAGAAGATACACAAGGTTGGGTTATGTATTTGCAGACGAAAAATACCCGAATTTAAAATCTTGAAAAAGAACTGAAGCATTTAAAAACGGAAATTACTTGTTTAGATTTTATTTCTTAATGTGCGATATCGTTATCAATCAACTACTAAGGATTACCAATTAACACACGATACTTTAAAAACTTACATCACCATTTATGTAGGTAGGTAGACATATTTAAAAATAAATACAGCTACAACAAAACTAATATCCAAATTAATATATACCTCACATTAATAAATACGAGTCAGTGGTCACATCTACTTAATTTAGACGATTTACCGTATTTTGGATAGCGTCGGGTACCTTCGGCCGATTCTCGGAAGTCGTAAACGCTCGGCATGGCTGCGCGGGCGCATTTGTAGGTACATATCATCCAGCTTTCTACGTACTATATGTCGTAGGATGTTGGCATTTCGGTCGTTTGCCCAAAAATCCGGATAAAAAAAATATAAGTAATGGTTTGATTTGGTAAATAAGTTTCTGTATGTGGGTGTCTCGTTTCCAAGAAGTCAGAAATGGCGCAATGGAGAACTAACTCAGTTGGTCAGCGCCGGTGTCACTTCAAACATAAATATAACAAAAACTTTGTTAATCTTTTCACCAATTGGATAGCCGCTAACCTTCGGATAAATTAAAAAAATAATAATAAATAATAATCAACCTATACTGTCCCACTGCTGGGCACGGGTCTCCTCTCAGTATGAGAGGGATAAGGCCTTTTTTTTTTTTTTTGCGTCTGGAAATGCTTTATGCACCGTCACGCCGCCCTGGGGAAGGCGGCGCGGTGTGTGGGACTCCATCCTGAAAAGGACGTATACCCACTAAAACCAGACGGGTGTTCGGCTCATCACCATTCAGCCGGGGTGCGGGAACGTGTTGACATTCTTCCGCGACCCCGGCGGTGAGAGGGATAAGGCCTAACCTAACCTAACCGTCGGATAAATTAAAAAAATAAAATAATATAATAATAATCAACCTATACTGTCCCACTGCTGGGCACGGGTCTCCTCTCAGTATGAGAGGGATAAGGCCACCACGCTAGCCTAATGCGGGTTGGCAGACTTCACATGCCGTTGAGAAAATCTCTCATTAGCATGCAGGTTTCCTCACGAATGTTTTCCTTCACCGTTTAAGCTAGTGATAATTACGCACATGATTTCGAAAAGTCAGAGGTGCGTGCCTTGGATTCGAACTCGAGACCTTTGACTTGGCAGTCCAGTGGTAATACCTACCCCTAGGCTATCACTGTTTTAAAAAAAAAAAAAATTGGAATAAAATTTATCTGCCAAGTAATTTAACGGAAACTTATCACGAGGTGGTGAAACATGCTCTAAGTGTATTATATCGTAGACTATTAATTCTAGATCATCCCATATAATAGTTTCTTTTCAGGTTAAAATTCGTCTACGATCACGAAATTCAATGTCTCTTCAACTTTTCTTGTCACCTTTTCTCGAGAACAAACAAACTTCTGCTTTTGGGCGCTATTAGATACTTATATATGTCAATGCAACAGCGGCCAGTGACTTTGTATTGAAGAACATCTATTAATTTTCCTTAGTTGGTAAAGTTTGCTCCGTCAAAACACACGTTTTTAATTCATACATTAGCATCAAAATATGGAAAACATATAAGCGGAAAGTCTGATCTTTTTACTTCATAATTTATTGGCTATTAATAATGTAGATCCAGTTTTTGCATAGTAACATCAACATTGGAGCTATGCCGCAGGTATTCAGCCGATCTAAATAATAACTGGACGTAAACGTGCGCAGTGTCTTAGTGTTCGCTTAGCATTACAATGACGGACAAAGAAAATAATTGTTTTTCCTTGTAGTTTTGTAACCTAGAAGCGCATATCGATAAACTGTTCCTAGAGATATTTCTATGGCTTCTCGATATTATGTGCAGTTTGGAATATATCAATCATCGTGTGAATTGGAATGAACGAAGCTATCATTGATTTTAACAAGTCATTCATTTTTAAATCGGCTCGTATTAAGGGCCAAGTTGTAACTACGCTGATCAACCGATCCGCAAGGTTAAGCTACACTTGCCGCGGTCTGTCTGTGGATGGGTGACCATTCTTAACATATCGGGACCCCTCCGTGCCTCGGAGAGCACGTAAAGCCGTCTGTCCGGTTGTTATACGAACACCTATGACAATCATTAGTGGTAGTCAGAAGCCTAAAAAGCCTGACAACCAGTCTTTCCTTCGAATATCGGTATTGCCTAGAAATAGGGTTGCGGAGGTCTGATGGCAGTCGCTCCGTGTAAAATACTAATATTCAGCCGCATCCTGGTTAGACTGGAAGCCAACCCCAACATGGTTGGGAAAAGGCTAGGAGAAAGATTCATTTTTAAATCGTGTCTGTAGTATAACGAATCTGTAATTTGTGGTAAGCATCAATTCTATTCTATTTATTCGGGCCTTTTTAATCTTCCCCCACGTTGAGAAGCAGTTCCTCCTCCTATTTTTTTTAATTCCTATTTGATATCATAAGTAGTTAATCCTCAGTGCATTGGGTGCCCAAACGGGAATACTCCAACAGGAACTAATTTGTGCCTAGAATTGCTTAAAAACTTTTATTAGCACACTTCTACCATTGAACTTCGACATTGGCAAAATTGTCGACACCGGTATACCTACTAGCCAAATTTTATTTTGTGACAGACAAGTACCTATACAGGTCGCCTGATGATAAGCAGCAGCAGTAGTAGCACGATATAACGAATACCTATTAGATTAGGTAGCGCTGCCTACAGATAACGTCAACAAATCCAGTGATATCACTTATAGTTTTGTCATCTTGTGACTTCAGTTTTTAAGCCTAATTTTACCAGTAATTTCACTAGCTACATTACCGTTCAAACAGAATTACAAAATATGTGGCAATAGGGGCGCTACCAAGTGCACTAAACTACTCGAACTCGGCAGAAGGAAACTGTGCCTCGACCATGAGTTTTTCTCACTAGACTCGCTAGCGACGCGGTAAAATATTTGTATGGAAAACCCTCGCAGCGCCTCTAGCGGTTACGTAAGAAACTAAAATCTGCTATGAGATTACAGCGTTTCGATGCGTAAAAAACCTATCGAAAGCCATTCGATAGAACTCATGGTTGACGCACTGATCTAAGTTACTAGGTAAGTAATGTAATGTACCGCATGTAAGCCATACCGTTGCTGTGTCAGTCTTCTGCTTGGTATGGATTCACCCAGCTGGGAGTAAGGTACGTAGTCTTGCTGTTGTCATATCATATCAATGTTTTATTGTTAATATAATTTACTGTTCAGAAGACCTGAAGACCGAGAAGAAATGCTAAACTTGTCATGCAATAACATTTAATATCGTTATTTGCCAAAATGTCGAAGTTAGGTAATCGTTTGTCGCATGCCTGCGTTTTGTAAAGTATAAGAGAATTATGTTTTATTCATAAGTGACTATAATGTGCGCCGACAAAGTTTCTGCAATGTCCACAACTGTTTGTTTATAAATTAAGTATTATAAAACCTGTGATTAAGAAATAGGTACCTAGGTCCCTAATAAAGTTTTCTTTGACACTTGTTTGCACTGTTTTAATAGGCCTGCAGTCTCCCTAGAGACGTGCCTTAGCAGGCCTCGATCGGGAGGTGAGATGGTTTTTCAAAAGGAAACAGTGCACACTCCATGTGGTGATGGTGGCCTTTTGGCCACATAGTTTATTTATTTATTTATTTATTAGTAAAGGTACACCAACAGCTTCTGTATACAACATTTAAAATTAAAAACAATCGGTAATATCACTAGTCACTTTAAGTGGGTAAGAATCCTACACTCCCCAATCTAATCTCCAAATATCGGCAGCCTTTTGAAAGTTCATCGGTCTAGCTTCTTCTGTGTTCAACTGGGTAAGGATCGGTTTCCATTCTAAACAATTTTTATGTGTTGAAATGTTGATAAGTAAAATCTGAAAATATTTAATGAAAATAGACAAAGCGAAAGTGGTGTGCCAGGCCAGGATCGTAGCAAGTGGAAATCTATAGTCTCTGCCTACCCCTATGGGAAACAGGCATGAGGCTATGTAGGTATGTATGTACGTATAAAATTGTTTTAGATCGGTAAATCATAAAAATGGTAACTTATTTTTGTAAATTTACTTACGAGCCAATACGTAATACCTAGGTACCAATTCAGCAGTTAGGTAATCTTATTACTTACTCATTTAATTCTTCCTGCACTGGACATAAATTGAATCGTGAACACATCTGATTTCCAGATCATTTCAACTAACAGCATAGGGGGACTTTAACGAAAAGCTTTCCAAACACACAATACTATCCATTCAAATAAACGATGTCAGAAATCACTGGAGTCGACGCGCAGCTTATGGCCCACTCTATTTCCATGTCATTAAGCGGAGCGAGTGTCGAACCAACCGCTTATTAATATCATGTAGCGGTCAAAAGTTAATCGGCTTTAAGTCGCTCGTATCGCCCACGAAGATTCATCACAATCGTCATTATTCACACACAAATTATGTAATTTCAATAAATGGAGCTTATTGAATAGTGATGAGCGTCGGTAGGCCGTGGCGGGACCCCTGCCGGGGACCTACACTAAACGAACCGTCACTTACCATATTGTATACCAACCCAACAACAGCACGCCATCCATGACCGTTTTTATACTATCTTCTATAAAATGTATATCAACTCCCGAGCAATGTATTATATTCGTTCGTGTAAAATATGGTGAAGATAGTTCTAGTGGTAGATACCTCTCCCAATAAGCACTTAGATCCTCATTGTCTAAAATAAATGTATTTTGTTTGGATAAATCGTGCGAGAGGAGCGGAGGTCGCGACGAGTGATAATGAATCTGAACTTTACAAAGAATGGGTACAACAAACACAGGTACATACCTATATATTATGCGTAAAGCAATCATACAAGTATTGGTAATTAATGACTCAAAACATACAAGTGAAAATGGGTTACGTACAATCCTAAAATCCTTCCAAAAATCAAAGAACTTTCAATAGTTAGGTTGGTACGTTGAGCAGATACATCACACACAATTATTTTGTTCACTCTCATTTAATACCTAGGTAGTAGTTAAACGTTCTTACCTTCGTCCATGCATAGGTATAAAACTAATTGTAAGGAGAACACGTATGTAATTTATCATAGCCGTTTAAGAAACCAGTACAATAATAGAGCGTTAAGTGCTAAGCGACTCCACACGTCTATAATTGATTTATAGGCAAATATTAAATCTGTTCGCGCCAGGCCTCTCATGACTAATGACCGTGCCCAACACTATTTAAGGTTTTGTTTTTCACCCATTAATAAATCTCATATGCGCACTTGTCAGTTGATTGACGCACTATTTTGTGCACAATGGGACATGTGAACTTGTTATAGGAGAACAGAAATTGGTATTGGAATAAAGTAGGTAGATCAAGAAATTTTTATGATAAATCAGAGAGGAATTCTCTCTGATTTAGAGAATGTAATGCTCATGTTGCGTAGAAGCTATTTCGATTACGTCACAAGGAGAGAATGCAGTTTGGAACTAAGTGTAATTTATTTAAACGCGCACATATCAATCACATTTGTATGGTGAATATAAAATGTCAACAAAACGTCGGAGCGCAAGAGCATAACACTTATCAAAACAATACAAAACGCGGGATGTAGTCGATAATGATCGCGGCCACGACAACCCTCTAACTCCATTTTTTGTGGGTTGACATCGCGCTAATAATACTCATGAGAAAAATGCGCGCCGGACCCCCGTCATCTTCCTTTTGTTTTTAATTTCTACCTCAGTGGCACCGATTTAATTGGGCTCAACTCGAGCGAGCGCACCTTCGTATTTCACCTCGGCTCGCTTCATTTGAATATTTAAAGCATTTCGGGTCCCCGACGTATTATTTTCTTTATTTACACAATATTTATATATTTATTTCAGTGCCGGCGTCATTTATTCGGTGACGTGACTTACCGATGTCGCGTCCTTCCCAGTATCGACATAGTTAACGCGGTGAATTCTCTCGCGTTCCATTTAAAAGTTTGGAGTTCTTTCTTTGGTTTGTCTTTTTGTCCGGCCGCGTCGCTGCCGCGTGTGGCGAGCGCTGCTCTTCGTTGTTTTCTCGCCAGTCCTTATCTTCGACAAGATTGCTCGTTTTTAAATGAAGTTATATCGTCCCGATTGAACACCGGACCACGAAGGCGAGGCGAATTTTTAATTAGTTTCCGAAGATAGAGAATTTTAAGGAGGAATGCGGGAGCCGTGTTGCAGTGCGCGCGGATATCTTAATTGAGACGAACGCACCGTTTCGAACAACGAGTGGCGATTTGTTAAAACTGCGAGATTAATTATGAATTAAAGACTTAAATCGACGTCCATGCAGCGGTGAATGCAAGCCGAGCGCTGGTATTAGCTAATGAAGAGAATTAATGAACACCATTTTTCGTAGTGCCATATTGAAGGATCGCGTGTGGCTGCGCAGCCCCGTCACGTCGCCGCTATGCGATTATTTCATTAGCGATGATACTTGCAGCAAAAAGAATATGACTCACATTTACTCTACGTGTTCGTAAATGACAGGCTGACAATGTAATTAATATGTATTTAAATTAAATGAATTGAAATGGTCAATTAAACAAATGCGAAATATTACTGTGCGGGTACAAGAGCCACTACATTAAAGCCGATGTTATCCGGCTCGCGAGCAATAAATTCGCGGCAGATCTTTGCCGCGTCCTCTAGCAGACGTTCGGGAGTGGTGGTTCCATGGTTGATGGGAAAAGCCTTGCGCCCATCCAGTTCAAACAGGTTACCGTCCTTGTGAATGAAAGTGACAAAATGATTGTTCACAGCTTCCTCGACCTCAGTCCCTGGCTCGTTGCCCGTGCGCACTATCTCCCTATAAGCGTCTAAAATAGCTGCGGAGCTTTCCAGAAGCGCTCCTTTAGCGGTCGCATCGAGGTTCTTGGCTTCGTTCAAGTAATTCTTCAATAGACCCTCATTAAGCTCAATTTTATGAGTGTTATTTGCGACGCTATGTACTAAGGCTATAGTTCCACATACATTGCTAAGAACTTGCTTCAAATGGAACACATTTTTTGGAGGTTGCAGGCCTTTCTTTTGGATATCATTTTCTTGATCACGGCGGTGTTTCTCGTAGGCATCAGATAGAGGAAAGAGCAGGATGACGGCCAAGACTGGTCGCGGCACCCAATTCAGAGCATCTTCTTCTAAGCCTATGACGTCAGCCATACGCCATTTTTCAGAGACGCCCAATTTCTGCAAATACTTATTCATGGTCTCCGGGTTGGATTCCATAGGTAAAGCGACTGCCATGGTGAGTTAATTAGTTCTTACACAGTTAATTAAGTCAATAAATAATAATTATAACGTCGCGACGTACGTAGCTCCGTAATTTACTGACGTATTTAATGTCATTTATTTTCTTCTTTGACGAAAGAGTTCAGTTATCTTCGTATTTTTTTTATAATTATATAAATACTTTTTTATGGATAATTTGTATAATAATTCCTACTTAGATTTTAGTTTGATATAGGCAGCTAAAGCAAAACTTCAAGAATTATTTAGATACCTATTGTTTACAGCTAGGTACATCACCTGCATTATTTTACAATTTACACAGCAATAAGCGCTCTTGCCAACAAAAAACCTCCCTACGCAGGTAGGTACATCAAGTGTGTAATTAACTGGACCATTGTACTTAATAAGACTAATAGGTGGCAGGCTTAACATCACGTTATAGGTATTCTTGATTCAACCCACCGTACTTACCAGCTTGCAGATATTATTGGCATAAATGTGTAATCATAATTAATTGGTACAAAAAGCAGGTGTCTCTATAGCCACGTTTATTCACTTACACGTCCGGCTGTACATATTTTTTAATACATTTCAGCAATTTAATGGACAATTGACATGAGCATTATGAATTCTAATGTTATTCAATAAGTCGTTCTTAATTAGTTCGTTTTTAGTTTATCAAGGTACCTATAATATGACAACTTGGTTCTCTCTCTTGCTGGTTGCTACATCCACTTTATTTTGGATTCACTAATGGTTTAAGAAAGTACTTCACTTCAAGACAGAAAGGTCAAAATTCTACAGAAGTTAATTTTTGGTTCAACCTTTGCCCAGCAGTGCGACAAAGTGGGTTTGTAAAAATTTTTTTTGGATCTGTAGCTATGAACACACTACACAATAGATAGGAATTTTCTCTCAAAAGTAAAACAATCTTCAATTAAGAAGAATTATCTTCAATGGGTTGGCTTTACTGGCACATAGTATCTAGTATCTGTGCACAACTTAAATTTTTATTAAGTAGGTAAGTAGCTAGGTAATTTTATTACCGCCGTTTCCTTGGCTTAATACGTCAGGGAGGACGTCATCATATTTATTACGGGCATCGTAGCACAAAGAGCCCATTTCGTAAGAGCGAGCATAAGCGCATTGCATCAACGTTTTGCTATTCGCAACATATCGTAAGCTCTCAATGGGTGTCGTAAGCCGGTCGCATCAAGTCTTCCCGCTCATTAATGTGTCAAATATTGTCAAATATAGCGCGCGTCCATTAAGGGCAAGAGTGGGCGTTGCTATTGAAAAGTTATCGGGCAGGTATACGTGGTATTAGTTTAGTGGCGAATGCATCGCGAGATGGGAATGGAATTTAGTCAAGTAGGTAGACCAAGCAAATAATTTTGGTAAAAGTTCGCTGCTAGAACTCGCAGATTCTAGTTACTAAGTACTAGTTATTATATCGTTGCCTCTAGCACAATATCCTCTCTGGAGGTATCTCTACGAAGGTTACCTTGGTTCGTGTTGGTATGTTATTTTATAAACAAATAACATTTGAAATTGGCGGACAAAATAGTGTATCAGCCTGATAGGCAAACCAAATGCAGTACTGACCATATCGGGATAAACTGTTCCTCTTTTCTCCAACTACCCAGAAGTTGTACGCAAGGGACTGCGCAGTAGTGAAAAAAACGGTAGTGCGCAGCTCCGGTCTTGGGACCGCGTCCTCGGGTGCTATGCTATCTCTTGCACCCTTGAACGTTGCGTCAATATTACGTCTCATTCATTCGGAGCAGAAGATAGTCGGCATCGTGAATGTTTCGTATTGGTGATTATTTTCGGACAACTTTCGATATTTTCGAACAATGAAAAACACTTTTTTAAGGCTCTATTACAATTAATTAGATAATTTCTACACTTAACTACTCATATTATACAGAATTATAGTGTTAAAGTTGAGTAGTTGATTTATTGTAGATCTATAATTGACGAAAATGATATAAAATTTGAATTGGCCGGGTCACGCGAACGCCTTTGTATCAGGAGACACTTCAGTGTAATTCATATCACTGTACCTATTTGACAGGTAGGTTCACCTGATATTTTTTGAGTCGGCAGACTTATCTACAATAAATCGTTGTTAATTAATATCATAACGATGTCCAAAAAGTAGTTATCTATATGTCTGGCTAACGTTGCCTAGCGATTATTTGTCGCAGACAATAGCGTTACAAGGTATACAAGGGGTATTATATTATGACAATCGATATCGACAAACGGTACGAATCGTAGTGTGTTTGCGACTCTGGATTCGCGACAGGCTTGCGCAGCTTTAGAATAATCAGTTAACTTGCTTCTTGAGGTCTCCCTACGATGGACCCGCTGTTGACAGATGCACCGCATCGCAGGATCTTATCGGAATTTATAGAAATATACAAATCAGAACCGTGCTTATGGAAGGTTTCAAGTATTGATTATCATAATCGTTTAAAAAAAGAAAATGCGTATGCAAAACTGTTACAAAAATTACAAGCAATACAACCAGCTTCTGATAGGAAAGCCGTCATCAGAAAAATTACCTATTTAAAGTCATACGCTAAAAAAGAAGAGAAGAGATACGAGTATTATTTGAAATCGAAGAACACCGCTAGACGCCAGCCGCCAGATTTGTGGTATTATAAACAAATGAGCTTTTTAAAAGAAGCAGACGAAGAGCCAATAGAACCGATTGTTAGCACGAACGTGGAAGCCAATACCTCCAGGAACGTATGTAGCCCAAAAATATCTATTAGATAGATAAGTAAGTTAAAGTTAAAGTTAGCAATTGAGGACTAGTTGGTATTTGTTTAATCACTTCACTACCTAGCCTTTATTCTATGTATCCTATTTTTTATACATTATCTTAGCTATTTTACAATCATTTTGATGTAGTAGATGATTATCGGTTTAATGAGATTCTTGGTTCCGCTACATTTTTGATGTCTTTCGATTACAGTCATCTGTGATTCACTTACCTCTTACAAGCAAATGTTCTGTAAGTAGGACTCAGCTCAGTTAGGTACCTACTCAGAAAAATCTTCTTCTACTGGCTACTTATGTCTTGCTGGATACTGATGAGTTTTAGTTTAATACATGAACTGTAAAATGTATGCAGAGCCGTTTATTTGAGAGTGACCGTTGCGGTATTAAGAAGTGTGGTCGAAGTTGTTTCGGCCAGCACTTGCTACTGACCACGTTACTCCTTCTTAGGATTAGTAGCATCATTTGTAGTAGTTATACTTGACTATTTAAAAAATATAAATAAAATTTTAGGTTTTAATTAAATTTATGATAATGTGAAGTCTATTCAACACTGACCATTCGAATTTCGCTTGTAAAATCTTAAGATAGTGTAGACAGTGAAAATAATTTAAATATTTATAAATAACTAGCTTCCCGCCAGCGGCTTCGCCCGCGTGGTCTTATAATTTTTTCCCCGTTTTTGCTACATTTTTCATTACTACTCCGCTCCTATTAGTCGTAGCGTGATGATATATAGCCTATGTTACTCGGGGATAATGTAGCTTTCCAAAGGTGAAAGAATTTTTGACATCGGTCCAGTAGTTTCGGAGCCTATTCATTACAAACAAACAAACAAACAAACAAACAAATCTTTCCTCTTTATAATATTAGTATAGATATACCCATTGTTGTTATGTAATTTCAGAGACAATATCAGAAAATTCTGACTATAGACGGCATGCAATATATCAGTTATCCGGCAATCTATCAAGACGATTCAGGACCTACGTCAACTCAGGAATCCACTACAACTACTGACGGTACATCACTAATTAAGGATCCTACTCCACCTCCCGAGCCGAACATAACAGATGAGGGGGGAAATGATCAATTAAATTATCCCCCTAACCATGAAGACCGATGTGACATCTTTGGAAAATTAGTTGCCACGAAACTGAGAGGATTGGAAACTGGACGAAGATTGATAACAGAAAAACTGATAAATGACGTCTTGTTTGAAGCTGAAACGGGCAACCCCCATCTCAAAGATATAAACTTCAATAATCTTTTAACGCAAGATATGCATGCATGCAGTGCGTCTGGCATGAATGAGGGTAGATTCAAGTAAGTAGTTGTTGCCATTCAACAATTTTGTCACGTGTCACGTGATCAAGTTCTCAGTGTTTGTGTATTCAATTCACCTATTATAAGTACCTACGCTCAAATAAAGTAACATAATGGTCTGAACTAAAAGATTGATATGTGTAGCGTTCAGTCCCTATTCGGCCGTATGGGATCTTTTACAGCATCCCTAATGTAGACGTAGTAAGTAATATGAATATTTCTAGAATTAAGTAACGATCCCAAATGATTGTTGGTTTTAATGAAACATGATCTACAGCTCTCGCCAAACTTCTTGTCCGGCTTGAAATAGGCACGAGCTAACTTCAACCCGGCCATAAAAATCGGCGAAAGAAAAATATAGGACCATAATAAATAAAAACGAAAGCTTAAGTCGTATGCTGTCGTTTTAAATAATTTCAATCCAATATTTTGGCGAATTACTGGCGAGAAGTGTAAACTACAGTTCTCGCCAGTTATACAGAAACAAAATTATACTTCTTGTGATACTACTCGTATTTCTTATTGGCTTTAATAATAATAATTATCTAATAATTAGGTCCCCTCTCATGCTGTCAGGCATAGAGAGATATGCCCAGCAGTGGGACAATAATAATGGGTTGACGATGTTGATAATGACTCAAGTTGTTTTCAATAACTACAAGAATTTTAGTAATAGTTACGACACTGTTTATCAGTTATCGTATTAATAATACCTATGTACATAGATTGTAATAAATAAATGTACTAAATGCTATTGGTTTTACTTTACTATAGTAAATAATTACCTACCATGGCATCATGACATGACAGGCCATAGTACCCTTTGATGCAGCGTATAAGTTTACTTATCTGAAGTTCTGAAGCAATAATAAATCTGGGTATGTATTAAGGTACCGACGTGCTGGCTACTGAGCCTACTGACAACAGCAATCTAACATCACATCATACATAAAAAAAAAACAAAAAAACAACATCCGAATTGAGAACCTCCTCTAGTTTTTGGTTCGTCGGTTAAAAATGGCAGACTAAGTAAGTGAGTACTCGTAATTTCACTGGCTACATTGCCCTTAAAACATGATAATATGAGCACGTTGCTTAGCGCCAGAATTAAATGTGGCATAGGCAAAGGGATGCATATGCAGCAGTGAGTAGATTCTTGCATGATGATGGCAAAATATTTTGGAATGCGTGGTGGTACCCCAGAAAACTCCAGAAAAAGATTTACCACCTTAATGAAGCTTTTACTACTTACCAACCAGTAATTGACAATTGATAGCGTCAATATTATGAGAAAGCGCTTCTCGCTGAGCGATTTATATCTTCAGATATATCCGCGGCAGAAACCTCTCGTGAACCATGCTAGAGGCGGGGCAACGTCTCCACTGACTACCTTCAATTACTGGCCTAAGAGTGCTTATTATTTAGAAATTCAATCGGTAAATACAATAATCGTTTCGCATGACAACGCGTTAGCCGACGGCGGCGCGCGGTCCACTTTCGGTTTTGTTAGAACTTAATTAGGTATCGAATCAGGATTATAAGCCTATTATTTATGAACGATATATTAATCGTTTATTTATATCAGTAAATAAATCGATACGTCGAGCAAACTACTAATGCACTTACCTATATTATTTTATCGATTCTAGGAGTGTTACTTATATAGAAACTGAATGAAGTAGAGCGATATTTTGAAAAGTGCACTTTTGTTACTTTAACTTTTCAGCAGTCAATTTCAACAGCAAACAGACATTGATAACCAAGACTCAAGTTCTGAAAGAAAGGCTCATTGTATTTAATTTTGGACAAAACATTTCAATACCCTCCTACGATTGTAACTTGACTTGTCATGTTTAATGTACATATAACTGCATCTACTTCTGTATGTCTTATTATATACTTAGTTATAAGGGTCCCTCAGACGGTAACCTTAACATCGATTCATATAAAAGAAAGCTCTGCTAATTATTTAATATCTAAAAGGGTTTCAATAGAAATAAAATTATCATGTAGGTATGCAGACAACTAAATATTTTATTTCGCCCATTTACATATAAATTGATAAGAAATGGCTACGTTTCATCACTAGTCAGCGCGCCTCGCTCGAACTCAACTACGATTTGTACTGAACAATTTCATTTGGCGAACTATCCACCTAAACCTATCCCATCTATTCGATTTATATATCAATTCAAGAACAGTACAATCGATAAACACAATATTGAAACAATAAATACCAATGATTATATAATATTAAATTATAATTATTTATAAAAATAGCAGACGAAATTTTTGGTACGATTATAATTATTTACGCTATAATTAGTTTTTAAATACGAATCGACTAAACTACTGAGAAATATGAACATTAACATAAAGGAATACAATAATCACGTATAAACATACAATAACTAGTAGAATATCAGTCGGAAATCATTCAGGGTAACTCTATAATCGTTTCATTTAATAATAGAAACATCAAAACGTTCAAAAACTTAGGTAAGTTTCACTACTCTGAGAATTTCTGTTGAAATATTTTATTATAAAAATTGACAGTAAATGTCACATAAAATAGTCAAAGTATTGAAACATACCTTTTACTTGTTTTGATTGTAAGAACAAACGTGTCTTCGTATGTGCTATTTTTCGATAGTCATCAATAGATAATTCACGTATAAACAGCATTACAAAAAGCTCTTTTACTTATGTGCAATCATTTTAGAATTTATGCGATTGTTTGTTAAAATATTTACAGAATTTCTGGGGGATCGAAAGGAGCTGGACATCATTATACTACTATTAAAATTTTACAAACCCAAGGCCATGACTATGGGGCAAAGGAAAGTAAGTTCGGTTTTCGTCGGTACGGGTCCAACATAGCCGCCTCCCCAGGTGCCCAACGTCCTATAATGATTTTCCGCACCGAAAAAGGTACTAATTTCCATGACCTTAACGAATATTATCGAAAATCACATCTGTATCGTTATTTTTCAAGAACTTTCTGTAATCTTTTATCGTGGTTGACTATCGAAAAAATATCAAGTTATGTATTAACAGTAATATAAATATACAAATACAGTCACATACATAATAGTAAATATTAAATATAGAACAATGCGAGACGATTACAAACGAGTAAATACAATAACAGATGTAAAAAGTTTATGAAATTGTTCGTTGGAAATGTAAACCTTATTACCTAAAACCTAAGAGCTATTGTTAAAAATATAGCTGTATGAAAAATATCACTATAATCGGAAAGACTTTATGCAGGATTGTTTATATAAAATAGGAGTCAAGTTGAATGTTGTCCTGTGTACTTATTATTTGGTATTAATATTGCATTGCTTTTTCTTATATAATATTACAAAATATTTAAAAATTGTGATGAAATCTAGAGTACAGTCACCTCTAAACGAAAAATGTTGAATATATCTATAATATTTGTGCATGAATGATTAAATTAATTCCCTTCGGAGGGTAGCAAAGATAGTTTTCTTGTTATTCGGAGGCTAGGACAAGCTGTTTCAGTTAATTGATCCTTGACAGGTTAAATTAAACTCACCTATCTTGTTTTCCTCAGCCATTGTTGTCCCACTGCTGGGCAGAGGCCTCCTTACCCACTTATCCCACCTTAGATAAACAATATTCATTGTCACACCGGAGACCTGTATACCCAACACTGGAGTGGGTCAGAAATGCACTGAACTGTTTTTATTATTATTATTATAACATTATAAATTAATTAAAAACGTATAGAATGTGACAGTACTCAAGATTTCCTTGCATTCCGTATGCAAAAAGTTATAAAGTTAATTAAAATATAATTTTCAATTAGTAATAGTAATGTGTCGTATAAATGTTGCCATAATATCTCACAGCATTTTTTTTTAAACTGAGAGATCAGTATATTTAAAGCATTATAATGTATTTACCATATTTTTATGATTTAGATTTTACATGGTTACTTATATAAGAAGAAAAGTAGATACCTAATTATAAAATGTATAAAAATTATATGTAGAAATAGCTATGAAAAATTTATGAAAATTCATTAAAATGCGATATACAAAGACTTAAATAAAAATTGCACCTTTTGTAGAAGAACTGCAGCTTAATATAATATTATATTGAGCTTACAAAATCTTTGGAGTACTTCAAAATATAAAACTTTGATATAGGCAGGCACACAACTATATTTCAAAATTTCCATTTTTATCTATATACCATGATCGGTACAGTAGAAAATACAGTTTTCCTAAATTTTAATGTTAATTTAATAGACGGGACTACATAAAAATTAACTACATATTGAGCAAAGGATATGGACTAAATGACTAAAATGGTAGTACCATAACTACGAAGTTGGCTAAAAACGCTTTTGAAGGTAAACACTGGGTGACTTTGGATTTAAAAATATATTTTAGCTTAAGAATTCACAAAATGGTCTTAACAACATTAGGGCTATTCGCAATTATTGACTATGAAATTATTAGAAACAACATTTACAGATGTTAGGCTTCGGATTTAAGCTAATGGATTCAAAGTCACCCAATACAGTCTAATATACATAAAATAATTATAACCTCAAATTACTTGTCAATTTAAATAAAATAAAAATTGATGATGTTTTACTATATTATGCAAAAGCAATACTGTTAACTTTACTCACTAAGAGCTTAAATAAAATTCATACAAAAATAATACGAAACATTACGAATATAATGATGTCAATCGTCAAAATCTAAAAACATTTCCAAATTAATACTTTTTTATAGGAATCATATCGTATAAAATCACTAAAATCAAATACAAGCCAATACATTTGCAACACATATTTATAAAATTGGAGACCGAAGGGGTAAATTGTAAAATAGGTAAAAAATAAAGAATTCGAGCTAAAAAGATTTCATTGCAAAAATGTATAAGTACGGAACAAAATGTTTTTTAAATCTTATTTATATTTTTTGTAAACTTACTTCATTATATGAGATGCATACTATTGTATGAATAAATAAATATTACTTTATGTATTCAGTGAATTGCATAGATTGTTGATAATTGTAGTTGTAAATTAGTATTTAAATATCACTGTCATATATGGCCCCGACATATAAAAACTAAATGCATTCTGTGCCAAAACATAAAATACAATTTTATCAATTACATAAAACTAAATCTAATAATTTTATTCCATACGAGGAATGATATGCATAATATATATTTTAATAAAATAATAAAATATAGTATCTACTACTGAATTTCGCTTTTGTGTTACGCCTTTTAAATACAATAAGCAATGGACGACGTAGTTCCGTACGACTCCTTGCTACGAATATTTCGATAGGCGTCATACAATTAATACCACGCAGCAATTCGAGTTATTTATCGCACTATCATTTTACAACTTTTTTTTTATAACTGAGACGGAAAATGGATACACGACGTTCCCTTTGCACCATAAATAAGTGAATCAGTATGCCAATATTACAGCCCAATTTGTCACTAAGGTTATTATACCTTTTAGTTGTGTTCAAAGTGACTTTTCCAATTATTTACACAAAGGTGCAAAATAATGTTCTGTTAACGCGATTTACTTAAATATATCCACCTTAACTTATTTTAGCATATAGTTGTCTAGAACTAAATTAAATTCTAATCTGCGCTGATGAACCTTGCGTTTCTAATCGCATTGATTACTGGTAAGCTTTCTGATATTCAACATTTTGGAGTAGTCTCGTTTGAGCACTTGTTTTTTTCTTAAATTCCCATTTGAGTGCTCTAAAAACAGTTAATCAAACGGAACTACTCCAAATTTTTTTACCGCAAGCCAACCAAAGGCAACTTACCCCAATTCGTTTTAATTTCCTGCTTTTCTTTTACAAAGACTAAAGAATAAATTACGTAAATTTCAAAGTGCAAAAGGAACTTGTTAACAGACTTTGTTATACTGTGGAACCACTTACGCTAATGCGACGACAGCAGGGTTGTTTCAATCTGCGTGAATATTGGACGTGTCTTACTTCTTATTAACAATGTGACTCGCCGTTCTCGTGGTGCCCCGAGTCAAAGGAGCTGAGGTGACCGAGTCCTTTAGGTGGGATGGGCGGGGGCTTCTCCCCTTCGTCCACACGAAGGGGTTCCGACATCATTGAGATTATTTCCTCGTAGCGCAGCGAATCTACTGTTAGGTCCAGATCTGGAAGAGAAGATTTTATGTATTTTTGTGTTATTTTCACATTGGAAGTTCTTTTATTTTCCGCAACACAGCAAGATTTGTAAAGATTACTAGATAGACGGAGCAACTTTGAGTGCTGTCATTTAAACGAGGATCAGGTGAGGTTAGAAATCTATTGAAGTGAGTGTGTAGGGGATGTGTAGTTCAGGGAACCAAATAAATGTCCAGCCACTCACTTTCAAAGTTTATTAACACACAGAGTATTACGTATGTTTTTACACTGTCACACACAAGTCTTAGCACACAATTACACAGCCGAATATGTTCATGAAATACTGGGTAGGTACGGTTCACAAGTATAGGGAATTATTACATCGAACGCGCTGCAAGCGGCGGGGTACAGCAAACTCAACGGTCTGACTCAACTCACCGACCATGTAGCTCAGTATTTTACAATGTGGGTACCGACGCTGGCACCGCGCCGTTGTATTTCGATGTACCGCCACTGCGGCCGGCCGGACGGTTTGTCACGCGCCTCATTAGTGACGAGCTAACTACTAATACAAAAATCTGTTTGTGCGTAACATACAATTATTGATTTGCCAATTATTATATTATATAAAAGCTATTGTGTGTTCATTTATCAAATGCGATACTTAGTGAATACAAAATAAATTTAATTGATCACACATCATTATTAAAACATTTTGTTATTTATTATAATATAACATTATTATATTAATTCAATTATATATTAAACATTATTATTATTATATTAATTTAATTACATATTAAAAAATATTATTCTTATTATATATAAACAAATTCCATTTAAAAAGGATGATTATCGGGCATACTATAAAAACAGTGGTAGCGACCCTCTGGAGGGTCACGGTACTTTAAATAGTTGAACTGTAAGCCCTACATCACCCCCCTCCAGAGACCGTCAAGGGCGATAATAGTCAGGAAACCTCACACGACGTCCTGACTTCGTCATTTTAGTGACGTCGTCATCACCACAAGGTAATGTTTGGTTATCTATAAGTGGCTTCATGTGGTGAGTGTCTGAATGATCTGGGTCTTGCAGTATGAAGGCCGGCTTAATGCGGTCTATCGATACTGTTACCGGTTTTCCGTTCACCAGTATTTTAAAAATTTTATCACCTCGCTCTAGAACTTCATGCGGGCCAGAATATGCTGCCTTCAGCGAACCACTTGTACAGTCACGGAGAAATATGTGAGATGAAGTGGACAAGTCCTTATAAATAAATGTTTTGCATTTATTATTGTGCCTCGAGGCTGGTGATGGCTGAAGCTGCTTTGCGAAACTCCGAATTCTGGATAAGTAATCTGTCATATCAACAGTCTCATCATCCTGAGGGTTAAAAAAATCACCTGGAAGGCGCAGGGGCTGGCCATAAAGAAGTTCAGCCGAAGAAGCTTGAATGTCTTCTTTATAGGCACTGCGAATCCCTAAAAGAACTAGCGGAAGAGACTCAACCCAGACTTCACTTGCGTGGCAGGTGATGGCCGCTTTCAGCTGCCTGTGGAACCTCTCCACGAGACCATTACAGGCAGGATGGTATGCGGTGGTTCTACGGTGTTGAAAACCGGTGATAATCGATAGCTGCTTAAAGAGGGCTGATTCGAATTGTCTCCCTCTATCGGTCACGATGTCGGTCGGGCAACCGAAACGAGAGATCCAGCCACTTAATAACGCCTTTGCCACAGTCTCGGCAGTTGTCAGCAAGAGGTATTGCCTCAGGCCATCGCGTGAAGCGATCAACGGCGGTGAGGCAATAACGGAACCCTTGACACAGCGGCAGAGGTCCTATCATATCGATATGAATAAAAAGAAACCTGGCTTCCGGTAACTTAAAATTTCCTACAGGGGCAAAAACATGTCTGGTAACCTTACAGCGCTGGCAAGCCTGGCATGAACGTACCCAATCACGACAGTCTTTTTTTAATCCCGGCCAAACATAACGTTCAGCCACCAGCATGGCGGAAGCTTTTGCGCCCGGATGGCTCAAAGCATGCAAGCTTTCGAACACCTGTCTGCGCAAATCCTTAGGCACAAAGGGTCTCGGAGTGGTGCTACTGACGTCGCAGTACAGCTGACTTCGAGAGCCTGGAATTTTTAGTTTTTGCAGGTCCAGTGACGTATCACTAGTCAGTAGTTTTTTTAGTTCCTCGTCCGAATGTTGTGCTAAAGCTATCTGTTCGGTATCTACCGGTTGAGCTATCTCCTCAATGCGTGAAAGTGTATCCGCCACGACATTGTCCTTACCCGAGATGTGCCGTATATCTGTTGTGAACTGGGCTATGAGATCCAGGTGTCGGAATTGTCGGGGGGAACAATTTTCTTTACGAGAGTGAAAGGCAAATGTGAGAGGCTTGTGGTCTGTGTAAATCACAAAGTCACGAGCCTCCAGCATGTGACGGAAATACTTAACACTCTCGTAAATTGCTAGAAGTTCGCGATCATATGGAGAATATTTGACCTGTGCTTGATTAAGCTTTCGAGAAAAGAATGCTAGAGGTTGCCATGCGTCTTCTTTCAGCTGTTGTAGGACCGCACCTATAGCTGTATCGGACGCATCCGTGACCAACGCGAGTTTTGCGCTGCAGTCAGGATGAGCCAACATTGCCGCTTGACAAAGACTGTCTTTGCATTTTTGGAATGCCTCTAACTCCTGAGCGGTAAAATTGATAGGATGAGAACCCTTGACCGATCCCACTAATAAGGCATTCAAAGGTGATTGGAAATTGGCAGCACCGGGTATAAACCTACGATAAAAGTTGAGCATACCCAAGAAACGACGAAGCTCTCTTACATTTTTTGGCATAGGGAAATTTTGTATGGCCTCCACTTTAGATGGTAGTGGTGCTGTCCCATCAACTGTAATGCGGTAACCCAAAAAATTGACTTCCGGGACTCCAAATACGCACTTGGATGTATTAATAACCATACCGTTTTCTTTGAGTCTGGAGAAAAGCTGATGCAGGTGTTGCTCGTGGGTCTTCTGGTCTTTTGAAAAGACCAAAAAGTCATCCAAATATGCATATGTAAAATCCAATCCCCGCAACATCTCATCAACGAAGCGCTGAAACGTCTGTCCGGCGTTACGAAGTCCAAACGTCATGAATGGAAATTCATAAAGGCCGAACGGCGTTGTGATAGCTGTCTTCGCGATGTCCTCTGGATTTACCGGAATCTGGTTGTACGCTTTTACTAGGTCTATTTGGGAAAACACAGTACAGCCGGTAAGGCTGTGTGCAAAGTCCTGAATGTGACGTATTGGGTACTGGTCAGCGATGGTCCGGGCATTCAACATCCTATAATCGCCGCAAGGTCGCCATCCATCATTCTTCTTTGGCGCTAAGTGAAGGGGCGACGACCAGGGTGACTCCGAAGGACGACAAATACCACTCTTTAGCATAGCTTCGAACTCAGCCTTAGCTATTTTTAATTTGTCCGGCGCAAGCCTACGAGGTGAACAAAAAACCGGTGGCCCAGGTGTTGTTCTTATGTGGTGTACCGTGGTGTGTGTGGGGGTGCGATGTATACCATGTGGACGTGTTATTTCTGGGTAGTGTTCTAATATGTTATGATATACAGAATTACCAACCATTACCTTGACTGACGTAACGTTATCACATTTTCGAGCAAGCAACGCCGGGGTCGCAATAGATGTATTTCCACCGATCAAACGTTGATTCCTAACATCCACAATGAGGTTGTAGTGTGATAGGAAGTCAACCCCTATTATCGCCCTGGTCACATCTGCAACAATAAATCGCCAAGAAAAGTCGCGGCGTAAGCCTAGGTTTAGTACAAAATTAACAAAGCCATATGTATTTATTACTGAACCGTTTGCTGCACTTAAAACATAATCAGTCTTACTGCGACGTTCACTTAATAGTGTTTTTGGATAAACGCACAAGTCACTTCCAGTGTCTACTAAAAATTTAACCTTTGAACTTTGGTCGATGACAAATAGGCGACCAGCACTCGGGCAGTCGTCGGCCGCCATTACGGATTGCCCTTGCCGTTTCCCGCATAATCACACGGTTTTATGCACTGCTTAGCCTTCTCCCCGAATTTATAATGATACCAGCATAACGGGAATTTCCTGTAGTTTGAACTGGATCGGGATGTTGATCGATGCCGGCGGTCACGGTTGGCTGTACTTAATCTGCCTCTTTCTCTAGACATCCTGTCCACTTTAGCGCTTAACGCTTGAACTTGGCGGGTAAGTTCGGCTATCTCTCTATGCATAGACGTACCTCCATCTGATGTTGACGCCACTTGGGGGTTTGGGGCAACGACGTCATGGATTTTGTCAGCAAGTTCAGCTACCTCGTCGAGGGATGCCCTTGGTTGCGACGCGATGATTGTTTGCGTACTGCTGGGAAGCCTGCTGGTCCATATAGTTCTCAGGAACTCCTCGGGTACGCCTGGTCCTGCCAAGTGTTTCAGGTGCCGCAAAAACTGCGACGGCTTCCGATCGCCCAACTCCTCGTCGGTCAGCAGCTGCTTCACTTTTTTTTCTCTGGACGCAGACAACCGTTTTATTAACTCGGCTTTCAAGCGCTCGTACTTGTCCGGTGCAGCCGGAGCGGTTATGATATCCTCCACCTCAGATGCATAAACGGGATCGAGCTGGCCCATTGCATAGTGGAATTTAGTGGAGTCCGCCGTCACATTTGCTAGCACGAACTGGCTCTCCAACTGCGCAAACCACAGGGCAGGTTTCTCCGGGTAAAATGGAGGTACCCTCACACCAACCCTGTTCAGTTCGAAACCGTCGTTTTTATCCGGCATGGTGTTCTTGCGTTCGGGGTCACCAATGAAGTGAGTGTGTAGGGGATGTGTAGTTCAGGGAACCAAATAAATGTCCAGCCACTCACTTTCAAAGTTTATTAACACACAGAGTATTACGTATGTTTTTACACTGTCACACAAGTCTTAGCACACAATTACACAGCCGAATATGTTCATGAAATACTGGGTAGGTACGGTTCACAAGTATAGGGATTATTACATCGAACGCGCTGCAAGCGGCGGGGTACAGCAAACTCAACGGTCTGACTCAACTCACCGACCATGTAGCTCAGTATTTTACAATGTGGGTACCGACGCTGGCACCGCGCCGTTGTATTTCGATGTACCGCCACTGCGGCCGGCCGGACGGTTTGTCACGCGCCTCATTAGTGACGAGCTAACTACTAATACAAAAATCTGTTTGTGCGTAACATACAATTATTGATTTGCCAATTATTATATTATATAAAAGCTATTGTGTGTTCATTTATCAAATGCGATACTTAGTGAATACAAAATAAATTTAATTGATCACACATCATTATTAAAACATTTTGTTATTTATTATAATATAACATTATTATATTAATTCAATTATATATTAAACATTATTATTATTATATTAATTTAATTACATATTAAAAAATATTATTCTTATTATATATAAACAAATTCCATTTAAAAAGGATGATTATCGGGCATACTATAAAAACAGTGGTAGCGACCCTCTGGAGGGTCACGGTACTTTAAATAGTTGAACTGTAAGCCCTACACTATTAAAGCCTCTACAACTGATAATACCCAATAACATTGTCGTGAGAGTCGTCGTCCATTATTGCAATATTATGGATATAGGGTTCAAAAAATCAGGGGTGCCTTCAACGTTTCTTCAAATAATGTGTAATTTTATTTTATTATCATTTGCTCAAATGGTGTAGAAAAAAATTGCGAGAAACTTGCATGCCTGAAAGATTTTCTTGCGGTGTGGCCTATAAGCCTAACCTTTCTCATGATGATCCTCGTGCTCAGTAGTGGGATAGTAAAATGATTTATGACGATGAAAGCTACCTAGGCAAATGAAGTAGTCGTCCATTAGGTCCTAAGTTAGTGTTGTCAGTGTCTCGACCATGAGTTTTTCTCACTAGAGTTGCTAGCGACGCCGTAAAATATTTGTATGGAAAACTCTCACAGCACCTCTAGCGGTCTAGCGGTTACGTAAGGAAATAAAACCTGCTATGAGATTAAAGCGTTTCGATGCGTAAAAAACCTATCGAAAGTAATTCGATGGAACTCATGGTTGAGAGGCAGTTGTGTGCGTTACCTTTGTGCAGCAGTGCGTGTTCGTCGGCGTTCCCGTACGCGTGCGCGTCCACGCTGACGCCGGAGTCGCGCGCGTCCTCGGCCGCGTCGCACCCGCGCGCGCGCCGCGGCACCGCCGGCGGCGCCTCCACCCACGACCGTTTGTCTCCTGACATTACATTATTGTCCGTTACCAACTAGTTCTTACAACATACCGTCTTAGGCCATAGTCAGTGTCAGTTTCGGAATGTCAAACGCACGCCATTACGGCAAATTATTATCAATTTCATAGTGATTTCAAATTTGAACTGAGTTGTATGGGCTTTTGATGACGTCCTTTATCATTTTACTAACTAATAACATACCAGAAACCCTGGGCGGCAGTGGCGGGGCATCACCGGGCTCACTCCACGAGGCGCGGCTGCTGTGTCGACACTGCTCAATTAGTTCTCCGTCGATCGAGTCTCTGAAGAACCGATATAATCTTTACTAATATTATAAATGAGAAAGTAAATCTGTTTGTCTGTCTGTCGCGTTTGGTACACAGATAGTCTAGAGCCTGAGAAAGGACATAGGCTACTTTTTAATGCGAAAAAAGGGCTGGAAGGGGTTGAAATAGGGGATAAGTTATAAGAAATATCCTGACCACACGGGCGAAAACGCTAGCGGAAAACTAGTCACTATATAAACACGTTTTGATACTAAAATAACTAAGCTAAACTAAAATCTTCGCCGGAAATTATTCCGTTATCGTACTCACGTAACCGGCGTTTTAATAGTTAATTTACTGAATTTTAATCAACCCACAGGTGCACAGTGCTCTTTAGATTAGGGTATATTTGTTCATGATACCAAACATAAATTGTACATCATCAAACACAGAGATGGCGCTAGTGTTAAGAAATTCACAAAGTCGAAAGTGTAATAAGCTTTCAATACGTCCAGTTTTTGCTACATTGTATTATTCTGTAACACCTTATAATTATACCCTACGATACTTTTCGATGAATATATGGAGATAAAAATAGTTAAAATGGGGGTTTTGTGTTGGTTTTACCCTACGATACTTTTCGATGAATATATGGAGATAAAAATAGTTAAAATGGGGGTTTTGTGTTGGTTTTACCCTACGATACTTTTCGATGAATATATGGAGATAAAAAAAAAAGTTCGTCAGTCATTTTATTACTTAGGTACATATTTATAAAATAATTGTGTAAAAAAATGTGTATGACATTATCTGCCAAATAATTTATCGGAACCTTACTCGGAGGTGATGAAATAGGCCCTCATTGTTAATTAATTGAATATTATATTATTGATCAATTATTGTCTTCATCCACTATCTTGTTCTAAGATATAACCATATTTCTTTTTTACGAATAGATTGTTGCTAGTATGAATGAAGTACAAATATCCTTCCATATCTTTGATCAAAGTGACATTGGATGAAGACATTTGACGAGTGGAATACCTGTATCCTAATATTTCGAACACATACCGGTATTTCTCAAGTGGAGGTCTTGTAGGACTCCTGGGGTCTCCAGATTTGGGTCTTATGGGTAGCGGTGGCGCGGACTTTATCATAGAGTTGTCTTCTATGCAGTCACGGTTGTCGGTGACGGGCAGACTGCTCGACATTATGCTCTGCTGCTCCATTGGGTCCTCCATTGACAGCTGAATGGTGTTGAGAGTTTACGAAATGACGTTGAGTGTATTATGGATCGATGTTATATACTATCATATTATTAACTGCACTATCCTCAAAACTAAATTATTACTGTAACCATTTATATATTTTTTTAAAAGAGTGACTATGGAGTTTCTTGCCGACTCTTCTCCATAAGTCCAACTTTTTGGAACCGTGCAACTAGTTTGACTTTTCGAAAGTACCTATTTATATGGTCTAATTGAAATAAAATATTTGAATTTGAATTATGTTGTCTATACTAATATTGCAAAGAGGAAAGATTAGAGTGTTTGTTTTTATGAATTGAATAGGTTCCGAAACTACTGGACGGATTTGAAAAATTCTTTCATCATTATAAAGCTACATCTTCACAGAGTAACACAGGCTATTATTATAATAAATTCCCAGACCACGCGGGCGAAGCCGCTGGCAGAAAGTCAGTGTATTATAAAATAGTAGACGACGTTATAATTATGATTTATTTAACTACAATAACAACTTAATAAGTTGATGTGTATTGACTTTAGATTTGGAGTCACTTGTCCAGTATGTTTTTGAAGAAATTCAATGTAGTTATGCTTTAAAAAATTGGTAGAAAGTATTCCGGTTTAAATTTAAATGCAGTTTAACTGGTTAGGCCTAAATTCCATATTGGGTGATAGTACTATTTCTTAGTAATATTTTAATATAAATAATGTCAGGTTGTAAACTTATTATTTAACTTACCGGTTTATCATATAAATGCCCTTCCTCGTAATAATTATCACTTTGTTGAATACTTTGAGATCGTTTGTCTAGAGCGGGCACTGGAGGTAATGGAGTGCTGTGAACAAATAAGTGTGTTATATTGTTAATAAATTCTTCTATTTTTATGTTACATGTAGGTACTGTATTTCAAATTTAAAATACTTACTTAACAATACTCTCTGATAACTGTCGTCGAGCACGAGCAAGACCTGGCCCTAAGTTTTGTCGCAGTTGATTAAATCTTTCTACAAGTCGCCTGAAAAAGTACAAAATATTGAGGTAAAAAAACAGTGCAGCACATCAAACTAAGAACTTTTCGTTTAGAACCTACAATAGGAGTTTCTTTCAGGTCTACCATATCTTATTGTGGTATTGATAATGATATTTTCGCTTGCCAATAAAAAAATATGTAAAATTGAACACACATTGAATTCACGAAAAAATTTCATCCAATAAAATCTCATCTGATTAGCACTTACCTGTGCAACGGCTTCACATCCTCGGGCGCCAGTCGTCCGTGAAGCGACAACCCTGCATCCACTACAGCCAACTGTGAAGACACCAGTCTCCTCAACTTGGCTGCGGCGGCCGCCTCCCGAGGACTGGCGTTCCTAGCGAATTCCGCCGTCATGAACGCTTGTTCGTACTTCGTGATCCCTCCCTGCACATTCGCGTCTATTGTTCCTTGGAGTCGCATGGAGAATGGGTTGATGTTTAACGTGGGGTCGGCTGTGTATTGGGAGATTAGGCTGCGGAGCTCACGTTCCGTTGCTTCCATAGTTTCGCAGGCGTACTGGAATAAAAATTTTAACTCATAAAACCGACCGAAACGGCTGTCGCCTGTTTATTATAAAGTATAAAATATTAGATAAAAAATGTATTTTTTTAATTTATTTCCGAAAGTGAGGTATATTTATGTGTTTTTCTATGTCCGGTTACTCTTACTTATATCACGTACAACAGCCCAACATGTACTATTATTAGTTATTTTATAAATGAACCAAATCACTTACTTCAACCGGCGGTATTTCTTCCACGGATCTTGATATAACTTCAGACCATCTTAAGATACCAGGCAATGTATTTTCAGTTACTAGTGTCGTTCTTTCAATCCAGAGACTCTGAAAAGGGATATAAATAAATACATAAACACCTGATTTAACTATGTCAGTTGACCACTCTTCAGCCTTATACTCTAAATATAAAGACTGACTAGACAGTAGCAGATAACTGATAAGACTACCAACTGCATCATATCGTTCATTTGTTTAAAATATAAAAGTTGCCCAACACTAGACTATTCTCCTGTGTACGAGTACCTATGTATTTATCTAATTTACACAATCCACTCTATAAGCACATGAAATATACCTTGAACTCATTATCCTTGTCGATGGGTGGTTTTTGCAGAGGCCGGTCGCAAAGGAACGTGTCGACGTCATTGCACGCGTAAAATCGCTTCACTTGTTCCGGAGTACCAGAGGGCCATTGACGGCGAGATGCGACTGGCTTTACGTTGCAAATCTGAATGTCTGAAATGATTTTGTATTAAAATAGAAAAAAGGAATAATGCTGATCACCTACCTATATTTAGAACATTTTAAATTCTACTTCACCCCACGCACAGCCACAATTTCCTAACATAAATATACCTTCAAGACTGAATTACCCAAAGCATTGAGCAAAAATGCTCTAAGTACTGACATGGGCTCAGTTAAAAGCCTAAGTAGGGTCACTTGACCGTGCTCATTAGTAGGAAGGTTAAAAAGTCGATGATAACGAAAACAATAATTAAACATCACAGGGCCCTTTCCAGTATCACTAATTGGATTATTATATTATTATGTGTAAGTGATCCGGCGCTTACCTACTGTTTACTACGAACTATCATTATCGAGGAACTTATGGCAAGATGTAAGGAACAGAAGACCCTATGTATAGTTACATTGTCCATCATTGGCGATGACGGAGTCGTCGGGCGGCGTGTTGCGCATCAGTATGTGCGCGGCGACGTACTCCGACTGCAGCCGCTGTGTGAACGCACCAATACGCTCGTAGTCATGGCCGCGGTACACGAATTGTTTGTTCTGTATATGGAGTACAATCATTTCAGGTTGAAATCTTTAGAGGTTTGAATAAAACTCTTATAAGTCAAATTCGTACGGGGTGCGTAAAAAGAGCCTCCACGTGTGACGATACATAATTGATCGTCCGGCGCATCCTGGGCAGTCAGCCTCGATATATCAACATGCTGACTGGCTAATCTTTTTATCGGGGCATGAACTAAATGCCAAATCGTAGACCAGAAGGATGGGCAGCAGCATCCTTTTCTGTGGAACAACACCCCTACTGCGCTCACCAACCCGTCTGCCAAGCGTGGTGAGTACCGGCAATTACCCCTCAAATGACGACACAAACAAATAACCGGCCCCTAGTCCCCGGCGGCCTCGCTGTTCCAGGTTCTGGTAGCAGCCATGGTAGCGGCGAGGCAGGGGGTGCTAAGAATCTCCGGCAGAGATCCAGCTACCAACACAAACGACTTTTGGCCCTGGTAACCTACAACGTACGCACACTGAGGGCAGACGGAAAGATTTTTGAGCTGGAAGAAGAAATAGAAAAGATGCACTGGGATGTCATGGGTCTGTCAGAAGTCCGAAGAGAGGGCGAGGACACGATAACCCTGAGATCTGGCAATCTTTTCTACTACCGGGAGGGCGACCATCAGTCCCAAGGTGGTGTCGGGTTCCTCGTCCGCAGGTCCCTCATCAACAATATCATTACCATCGAAAGTGTGTCGAGCAGGGTTGCATACCTTATACTCAGAATATCTAAGAGGTATTCCTTGAAGGTCATACAGGTGTACGCACCGACCTCGACACACCCAGATGATGAAGTGGAGAGTATGTATGAGGACATCAGTAGGGCCATACATACCACCAAAACACACTTCACAGTTGTTATGGGGGACTTCAACGCAAAGCTGGGCACACGATGCGATGGTGAGCTGAGAGTGGGGCAATTTGGTTATGGGCAACGGAACCCCAGGGGACAGAAGCTGGCCGATTTTCTGGAAAAGGAGGGACTCTTTATGATGAACTCCTTTTTCCAGAAGCCGCTTCACAGGAAGTGGACCTGGATGAGTCCCGATGGTTTTACGAAGAATGAGATAGACTTCATTATGACCAATAAAAGACAAATATTCAATGATGTCTCTGTGATCCACAGGGTGAAAACCGGCAGCGATCACCGAATGGTAAGAGGCACATTGAATATAAATCTCAAAGTTGAGAGGTCCCGTCTAATGAAGTCTACGCTCCGGCCCTCTAGTGCTCATATCCAAAACCCCGGGAGTTTTCAGCTCGAACTCCAAAATCGCTTCGAGTGCCTAGAACATTGCGTTTCTGTGGACGACATAAATAGTAGGTTGGTAGAAACTGTCCAAACGGTTGGGTCTAAGTTCTTTAAGAACCACCGTAAAGGTAGACCAAAAAAGCTCTCCGACCATACCCTCAATCTTATGGCAGAACGACGCGCTATGACGCTCCAGTCTTCTTATGATGCTGAAGCATACAGGCTGCTCAATAAACAAATTTGGAAGTCCTTACGTCACGATATCCGCACCTTTAATACTAACAGTGTTAAAGAGACCATTGAGCGGAACAAGGGCTCCAAAGTTTTCGCAAGAACCATGTCTATTGGGCAAAGTCGTATTATGAAGCTGAAGACTGAAGACGGCAGTGTAGCGTCGACTAAGCCAGAGATTTTGGAAGAAGTCGAGAAGTTCTACCGACAGTTGTATACGAGTACCTCGGCAACTAAACCTACTATTGGCTCGCCAACAGACCCCCGAGCCAAATTAACCCGACACTATACCGAAGATATCCCGGACATCAGCCTGTACGAGATTAGGATGGCCTTGAAACAGCTGAAAAACAACAAGGCGCCGGGTAACGACGGAATTACAACGGAGCTTCTGAAAGCGGGTGGAACACCGATACTTAAAGTCCTTCAGAAGCTATTTAACTCTGTTATACTCGAGGGCACAACGCCAGAGGCATGGAACAGAAGCGTGGTGGTGCTTTTCTTCAAAAAAGGAGATAACACCTTATTGAAGAACTATAGACCCATCTCGCTTCTGAGCCATATCTACAAGTTGTTTTCAAGGGTCATCACGAATCGTCTCGAGCAAAGGTTTGATGACTTCCAGCCTCCCGAACAAGCCGGTTTCCGAAAAGGTTTTAGTACCATAGACCACATCCATACGCTACGGCAGATTATACAGAAAACCGAGGAGTATAACCTGCCACTTTGCTTAGCGTTTGTGGACTATGAGAAAGCCTTCGATTCGATTGAAACTTGGGCGGTGCTGCAATCTCTGCAGCGGTGCCACATTGACTATCGGTATATCGAAGCGTTAAAGTGCTTATACAAAAACGCCAATATGTCGGTCCGAGTACAGGAACAGTGTACGGGAGCAATTCCATTGCAAAGAGGTGTTAGACAGGGGGATGTCATTTCCCCGAAACTGTTCACCACCGCAATGGAAGATGCCTTCAAGCTACTGAAGTGGAAAGGATTCGGCATCAACATCAATGGCGAGTATATCACTCATCTTCGATTTGCCGACGATATCGTAGTCATGGCAGAATCGCTGCAAGAGCTCAGCACAATGCTCAATGACCTCAACAGAGTTTCCCAGCAGGTGGGTCTTAAAATGAACATGGACAAGACGAAAGTCATGTCAAACGCCCATGTCATGCCTATCCAAATATCCGTTGGGAGCTCTGCTCTCGAAGTTGTCGACGAGTATGTCTATCTAGGACAAACCGTCCAGCTAGGTAGGTCCAACTTCGAGAAAGAGGTCACTCGTCGAATCCGACTCGGCTGGGCAGCGTTCGGGAAACTTCGCAATGTCTTTTCGTCATCTATACCACAGTGCCTCAAGACAAAAGTCTTCAACCAGTGTGTGTTACCAGTGATGACATATGGCACAGAGACGTGGTCACTCACTATGGGCCTCATAAGAAAGCTCAAGGTCACTCAGCGAGCTATGGAACGAGCTATGCTTGGTGTTTCTCTACGCGATCAAATCAGAAATGAGGAGATCCGTAGAAGAACCAAAGTGACCGACATAGCTGAAAGGATTAGCAAGCTAAAGTGGCAGTGGGCGGGGCACATAGCTCGTAGAACCGATGGCCGCTGGGGCAGAAAGGTTCTCGAATGGAGACCACGCACCGGAAAGCGCAGCGTGGGACGGCCTCCAACGAGATGGACCGATGACCTGGTAAAGGTCGCTGGAAGTCGCTGGATGCAGGTAGCATGCGTCCGGTCCCTGTGGAAGTCAATGGGGGAGGCCTTTGTTCAGCAGTGGACCTCTTTTGGCTGACATGATGAAGTCAAATTCAATCTTGACTGTTTTGCTGCGCGTAGGCTTACTCCAGCAAACGATAGCCAATCAGCATCGAGTATTGACCAATAACATAAATACCCTAGTTGCCTTAGACGTCAAGTAATATACGTGTCTGTTCTAGATTTCAGCCTTCCTAGAAATGTTTTTATTTATTTTTTAACTCTCTTGGCTTGCTAAAATGAACCGTACATAATTATGGCACGTAGTTTATGTCATTTATAATGAATGCGTTATTAAAAACATCAACAGTTTCAAGCAATTTGTCGCCAAACTCATTAATTAATGCAACTCACCTACTGGGCCCAAATTATATAAATTATGCAAACAGTGTTATCGTTGTAGATATACCTAGTACCTAAATACTAACTCTTTACGCAAAAACTTCAGGGTGCAATAACAATAATTTACGCATTGTCTGTATTTTCTTAATTTAAGGGTTGGTTTTAAATTTATTGTCTACTAATTATATAATAAAGTAAAAATTTATTTCCGACGAAGAATATTTTTTATAATTACAAATTAATATCTTACCCTTACGAACAGCGGACATCCTTTCCCATAGAACCCGACCCTGAAATACTCAGGTTCCGGCCTTAATTTTTCCATGACAGAATCCAGGAAGGTTGCATGTGTTCGTAAACAGTGAGCCAAACGTGGGTAGTCACAAAGCTTTACTTCATACAGTGTTGCTAGCTCGCGGAGTAGCGGCAGTCCTTTTTCCCAACACTGAAATATTATTATTACGGTTACTATCATCTTTATATCAACACGATGTTGCCAGTAATACATATTCTTTATCGCTATCGCAGCCCATTCATTGTCCCACCGCATTGCCTAAGTTTTTGCACACGTACGTACGACATAAACGATAGACGACATAAACGTTAATATTTTTTTATCTTAGATAGGCTTGCGCTTGACCACAACTCGCCTGACGTTAAGCAACGATGTGGCCTACAATGGAGCGCGCTTGCCTAGAAGAAACCGATTCACTCTCGTCTTGAAGACACCCAAATTATTATTAACCATTTATTAATCATTATTAATCAGCAGGGCTAGTACAGGTTGCCAGACGTCGCACGTCATCAATTGACGAGGACTATGGCAGTCACAATGTTTTCTTGACCTTGACGTTACCGAATGGTAATTAATTTATTAATACGCACGTTAATTAGAGAATTCAGAGAATCATGCCTTGCATTGACATGACTTCGCAGTGCATGATCATATCAGTAGAATATCAATGGTAATTGATTCTTAATAGTAGTCCTAAATCAATCCATACCTTTCCACGGTCAAAGTATTGCAGTACTTGGTTATATATTGCTTCTTTTCGTTTCCACTCCGGGGTCTCCGGATGTTCGGAGTCTACTCCTATTTGATCGCTTTCCCAACTTAAGGTTTCTGCATACAACTGAAATACAAAATATGTTATTTAGAAATAGCTACCCATAGTCGCATGGCGACAACACGGAGAAATGTAGGTGTCTCTGTTACTTTAATAAAAAAACAGGTACAGCTTACCAATAGTGTGCAACCAGCTTCAACAAAGTTATCGGACGCGATGTGCAGGTCATGTAGTTTATAAACATAGCGTAAATACATTTCTTTGCGGTCAATCTCGTTTTTATAGAAGTTCTGAAATGAAGAAGAGTTTTAATAAAACAAAAAATAACCGTTCGTATAATTGAAATCATTCACAGTGGTCTGAAAAGGAGGACTCATAGGCTAATATTCAGAGACGACGCTAAGCGTAAAGTAACGCTTCCGTACAAATTTGTATTGCAATTTGACATACGGAAGCTTGAATTTATGCTTAGCGTCTTTTCTGAATATTAGCCATAGAGCCCTCCTTGTTGGAATCGTAATAAAAATATTCCACCTGCTAGATAAGGAGTGTTACAGTTGTGTGTTATATGTACAAATGTGTGTACATGTCATGATAGCATTGAAACTATGTAGAAATTGACATTTGCTTACACTTTATCCAATCACAGAATATTAAGTGCCAATTCCACACATTTTCATCTTTCGTCAACCGAATAACAGCTTGTCAAGTGGGTCGTTCAAACGTATTAAAGTATAGGCCTTTGTCGCTAAGTGAAAATGCTCTAAATCTCACAAAATACTGCTAAAGTCAAACAATTAAAGATGATGCAATCAACTCACCAATAAGTTGACGGTAGCAGCCATTCTCTTATCCCTGTGCTCAGCTCCCTGCATAACAGCGCGATAGTCTAGCAGTCTTTCAAGTAACCGAGTGACACAGGCCACGAAAGCCGCGCCAGCTTCCCGCCATCCCTCGGTTGAAACTCTTTCCATTAGCCTGAAATGATATAAAAATATATTAAAAACTGTCGTTCAAATTGAAGGAATTGTGTAATACAATACGATAGCGGATACTTAATTGTAAATTTCAATGAGAATAGTCTTCACATAGTACGACGAAAAGCAAGCGAACATTTTGTATGTAAATAATATGGTTCACAGAACAACTGTCAGTTCTTTTTACAAACTTGTTGAGTTTATGTTATCAGACAGTAATTAATAAAATAAACGTGTTTGGCTTGATTGTAGTGGGACGTAATGTTGAATGCATAATGAGCGTTTTTGTTTTAATGTGACGTCATAGTTAACGGTTATTATACTTACACTGAGCTCAAATGTTCCCTGAGTAGCGTGGACAATAGAATTACAATTAGAAACATTTTTTGTTATTATTTCAAACACAATAATATTTTTGGCGTATTACATGAATACATTTGGCGGGTACAAAGGCAGTCCATTTTGCACGTAGGTACAATATCTTCAGACTTAAATGACATGATTACTGAATTCAGCCCTTTCCTAAGCAATCTCGGGACTAGGACGTGGAGTTCATCTCAGAATAAAAAGGATCAAATCAGTATTTATGTTGTGCAGTATGTGCTATCTGTACTATTGTAGTCTATTAATGGAAATAATATCTAAGGTCCCCCGCCCTTAGATTTAATTTCCTACAATCCTGTGTAGTGGTATAACCTATCCATTGTCATTCTTAGACCTATAGCCAGGCAGTGGAACAGATGATCATGTGTCCGGAATCAAGCATTCCCCAATCGTACACAAAAATCACCCCAGTCTCCTTATTTACCTCCCATACATGTAAAATCTAATTAGACTAACATTCTTCTAGTTAATTTTACTACCTCACCTGTTGTGTTGTATTTGTTAATCCCTCTACTCTTTATTATTATAGTCAGAATATAAATTTATTATCTGACAGCTTTAGCCTTAAATGACTGACTAGCTAATGGTGTACTGTGCAGTTGCTCATTACAAATGGGCAGGCGGCGAAATAGGAAATTATTTTGAAATGTGTTACGTATTAGTTACAGAATCTAAAAAAAACGGAATACGGAATATAATACGGAATACGAAATCTTAAAAAAAAAACAGCACAATCACTAGATAGTATGTTTCAGCTCTTTAGGACTACCTAAAGAGCTTGTACTTTGAGTATAATACTTTTTTTTTGTTGTAGATACAATACTTATAAATTCATATTACACAGTAAACACTTATTATTCATCATATAAATATTTGAGTCTTGTGGGAAACCAATTCACGACCTCGTGATCAGCAGTCCGACTAAATTACAGTTGAGGTATACTCACACAGTGTCAAACAGCCTCCTGTAGTGGTCGTCGGCCTTATTATCAGCCACCAGCGAGTCCAGCTTGTCGACCAGCGCGGCCTCAGTCCGCCGCGCCTCGCCCGTGTGCGCGCGCTCGGCCGCCATCAGCGCCACCAGCGCGCCCAGCGCCGCGCGCCGCAGCTCGCTCACCAGCGTGATCTCCAGCAGAGCTCCCACTGCTCCGGGTACCAGGTGCAGCTGAGCGGGACCTGACAAAGTGTCAAGAACGAAATTATAAGTGAGTTCGATAATAATTCATTTATTTATTTATTTTAATCCTTTATGCACAAATAGTACAGAGGCCGTCTTAATGCCAAAGGCATTTTCTACGAGTCGACTTTAGGGTGATACAGATACAAAAATAGGCAGGGGGAGCTAGACAAGTTGCATTTTGACATCCGAATCGACAAACAAAATGAATGGAAATGACACAAGCTTTCGACAAACCGGGCTGTCACTAATGTCATCCATTACATTTTGTTTATCGATTCGAATGTCAAAATGCAACTTGTCTAGCCCCCCAGGTTCACTAATAGTATAAGAGAAAATACTGTATAATATGGTTATCATCAGTACAAAAAGAAGTATCCTATCCTATCAACAACTTCTGGGTTAAAATCTGATCTTTTAATGAACGTACTAATGAACTCAATCACTTTACCGACATAACAATGACACATTGCATATGATGGACTTACGCTCCCAAATGTAAAATTTCAGAGCAAAAGACAAAAAGGACATGACTTAATTGAGTAAGGGCGACTGCCCCAGCAATGTATTAACATTGAACCTAGTAATAAATAATCCTGAATAACTGAATATTAGTATTTCGCATGAAAAAAATTCGGGAACTTTTTAAATTGTTACAATCCTCAGAATAAAATCTTAAACTCCTACGTCAATAAGTACAAACTTCGCCTAAATCATAAACAAACGTCAGATCAGAAACGAGTCAGATGTCACATTTCTGACGTTTGACGGTATCTACAAAAGTAGTTTTATTGTCCACATTATCTTTGTTAAACAACTAAATGAAAAATTCTAATATTTTTTTTTATAATGAAGTAACATAATAAGACATACCGAGCATGTTCCAAGTGGCCAGTACGCGCATGCCGGCGGCGGCGCGCATGCGCGGGCGGTCGGGCCCGCGCCCCGACCAGCGCTCCGGCTGCAGCGCGGTCGACGTCACCAGAGCCACGCCTAGCTCCATGTAACCTGACCACAACTGGGTGCCAAAACAATATTGATTTTATTGAATAAAATATCATTATGCGTAAACCTGAAGAATCGTCATCAAACTATCAATTGGTGTTGGTACACTATCTTTGTTATTGTATAGAGATAATGTGTAAGCCGCTTTTTGCTGTTTGATGTCACCGTAAAAGGTAAGAAGCTCCTTAGCCTTCGACACGCTAAGAATTTATCTGAATTATAAATTTATATTATACTAGCGGCCCGTGCGCAGCTTCGCTTGCGTGTTCCGGTGGATTTAAATAAAATACACACAAATCTTGTCTTGACAATTAAAATAACAAAAAAATAAAAAATTGGTGCAGATGTTCGGAAGTTATGCGCGTACAAACATTTCGGCGATTAATTTTTATTTATTTAGATAAATAGATTGTTCATAAATGTTTTAAGTACCTAATACAATAATGTTTAAATTTCTAAATTACTTAACATACCTGAGAATCAAACTGTGGTGGCTCATCTCCCAAGAATCTTTCAAGCAAAGGCTGAGCGAGATCTTGAAGCGCGGACAGTAGAACTTTGCAACTTTGAACTCGTAGCACCATCCAGTCTGCTGGAAAAACCTGATAAAACATGATACGCCCTTTAAGTTCTTTATGCTAATGAGTGTTTTTGTTTAACTCTTGACAGTTACTCTCACTATTGGAGTAGTGGAGTTAGCGCTGATTGCAGCAGTGCTGGCTTTCTATCTATAGGAGTTGTGTGGAGTATACAATCATGATATTTGTATTACTTTTGGACCATGTAAACTATCTAGACATAAAAAATACTCAAAATACACAAAAAATGTCTCTTAAAAAAGTATCTCTGGGTACCACACTTGTCCTCAATTTGTTTTAGTTTGAAATACTTACGTCCTGTTCAATGAGGTGTCTGAATACTAGGAAGGCTCGCATCAGGAAGTCCTTCAAAGGCTTGCGGTCATGAGGATGCGGCGCAAGGTGACTCCAAAGTCTCTGGTAGTGAACGGGTTTCAGCAGTTCCATTACGCCAAGAAGACCTGCTACCATTGAACCCTGGAGAAGGCCAATTTTTTGATGATATACACACACTAAACTCTTTTCTTTCTCATCTCACGAGCAGCAATTTTCTTTTTTTCTTCAATATATTATAAGCCACCTTCAAATCTGTTCGGATTTATTTATCTTGCAGGCATGAGCTACACAGACACAATAACTACAAATAAGACAGAGAGAGAGAGAGACGTGCTAAGCACCTTTCCCCTATCTAAGCAAGCGAAGTTGCCTCTAAAGTCATCCAAACTTACAAGAACAGGTGAATTTCCTCCAATCAGATGCAAGACAGTCTCGACCAGAACATCCAAGGTGTTCAAACACAGCACGTCTACGTCTGGATCCAGTTCATCATCTTCCACAGGCCGATCTGGGTCATATTTCTTCCACAGTAGGGTTACAAGTTCGCCGATCATCTCGGCACATTGTGATAGCTCGTCGCCGCGCGCGAGGTGTACGCGTAAATGATGGCAGGCCGTCGTTAGGATTATGTTTCTTGCCTCTGAAAAAACAATGATCCAGTTAGATTTATCTTTTTTTTCTAGTCCACTTTGTCTGTCTGCTAGGTAAAGGCCTCCTTTCCGTCCTTCTAAGCAGCTCTGTCTGTGTATTTAACGATCCAATCTCTCTCGTAAGAGTCGAGTAAGATTTACACTTGCAGCAAATGTGTTTATACGTCTTCTTGTGGACGCCACGCGAAAAACAATGTAGCGGTAGCGGAGTACAGGTGCTAGAAAATACGTAAATACGATGACGACGGCGATGACGATGACTTTATACACAGATAGTTGTTACGAGGCATCCGCTAAAAAAAGTTTTGGGAAATTTCTTATTTTCCTGGGATTGTATAAAATTTAATGAAGGCGAGTAACACCGCGAAATCAGCTTGTATTACACAAAAGGGAGTAGAGACAAATCTAGCATCGATTTGTGTACATAGCAAGTATTTGAGTATGAGTAACATACCAGGGTCTTCCCCGAGCGGCCCCTTGAGGATGTCCTGCGCGGCGTGCAGGCGCGCGCGCGCCAGCGGCGGCGGCGGCGCGTGCGGCGGCGCGTCCAGCACCAGCGCCGCCGCGCGCGCCGCCTCGCCCGCGCCCAGCGCGCCGCACACCTCGCGGCTCACCGCCGCCCACGACGACATCAGCGCCACCTGCGCACCACACTGCACTGCACTGCTGGCTACACACTACACACTGCACGCTGCACGCTGGCCACGTCAGCCGGACTGACGCCGCCGCGCCGCTTTAACTAACAAACTAGCTCTATGGTTTGTTGGAATCATTGGTTATTTGAATTGCAATATGAGACGTAAAGCTGAGGTCTCCAGATTACTACGTGCTAGTGATGTTGCTAGCGCGTTTAAGTTTAAGCTGCGATAGCCGCTCACCAGACGAACTGCACATTAGTACACATAAGTATCTCATTTTATTAGAATAAAAAAATATACTTGTAAGGACCTTATACCTATTGTAAGGATATAGGCACACCAAAAGACGGAATCAGTTAATTCATTTTAACATTTATTTTGTTACCATTTAAACTTGTCTATGTGTTATATACCATATTGTACCAGAGTTGAGTTGTGAACAGTGATCAAATACAATTATAAAAAAATGACCTAAAATAACCAGTACCTATACGTGCAATACTTTAACTGCATAAAACTTATACGTTTTTTTTAAATTCAAATAGGTATAAAGTAATTATTTGAGCAACAATTTTATAAAATATTACAATCAAATCGTCACATAGGTACCTGCGCCGGCGCCAAATGTTCCTTGTAAGGATGTTGCGCAAACGCCTTCAACGCATGCAACGCAGCCCTGACATCTCTTCTAAAGCTATCTTCATACTGTCCACCAGTCGCCCTTGCAAAAAGCCGGCGAGATCGCACCGCTAGTCGGAATACTGCGCCTAAAGATCGGAGGCACTTGCGAATTGGCTCCTGACCTTCAGCACTTGCTGCCCATTCAGCGCAGTGTTGTACTGATGATAGAAGGCCCCTGAGAAGAAGAGCATGTCGTACGGAATTGGTAATCGTGGTTTTTGACAACGAGCTACTTTAGTAAAAAGAGCAAAATTCTAAGTTTGTATACTGGTCATTGAATAAATTGGTAAGAGCTTATCGATCAGAGTGACGACGAGAAAATTAAATGTCAAGCTCAATAATGGTTAAAAAAAGTGATGGAGGTCCTGCACATAAAGCAATAATGAACTAAATCATACTCACTTATAAACAAGTGCCGCTGAGAAATGTTCTTCAATATAAACATCGAGCACGGGTCTAAAATGTTGAAACCGGCTCTCGTCTAATAAGCTGCATATCGATATTAAAACCAGGAACACCGTTCCTGAATGTGGAGTGCTAAAAATGGAATATTTTTTTACTATATAAAACGAAATATTTTTTTTTATGTTGCCACCCCGACTTGATCCAAGAATTTCTTTTCTGGGCGTCTTCATAGAACATGTAATATAGATTATATAGATAGATATTACAGATACAAGCCAGACCTATAATAAACCAACCAAATACCTTAACAGTTCGTAATACACTTACCTATTGCCATCTTCAGTAGAGAAAAGAGCGAACAACGCATCTAGTACGTCTCTGAGGAACTTGATGAGTTCTTCGCAACTCAATCCGTCGCCGAGCCTCAATACCCGTAATAATGTTTCTTGTACCTTTTCTGGCCGCGCCCGCCATTGCAATAATGCTAGGAGATCCTCTGCGAAAATTAACTCGTGTTATAGAGAATATTGCCCTTCTCGCAACAATGGGTACACCCATTGATATAGCCACCACAGACTAGTCCATGGTCCATCCTAGAAATCTGAGATGAATTCTGGTGTGAAACCTCAAACGTGTCATCATTAAGTTGATTGAGATGGTCTGAGTGAGTAACATCTATATTGGCAATTGGAAATTTTTCTTTGTATAATCATTACATAAGTTTTTTTGGTCCCTTATATTTTTTAAATGCAATGTCGATTAACTATATAGTTAGCATAGGTCAGGGATGGCGAAACTTTACTCATCTGTGTTCTAATTTTTATTTAAAAAAATTGAAGAGACCGTGACGTGCCGATATACAATCTTAATTCAGTAATTAATGGGGGAAAGAATATCGATGAGGCACCTAAAGCCCAAAGTTTAGTGCCCAAAATATTTTGACACGTGCCAGCAATGGCACGCGTGCCATTGGTTCGCTATCACTGGCATAGGTTCTCAACGCGACTGTAACGCTCGAGTTTCCGGTTTGAGCAAAGTATTATTGGGTTTTTCTATGAAGTTCTCAGTAGCAGCTCAAGAGTTTGGAGTTGTTTCAGATCAATGGCAATAGGCTCGCCCCTTATTACATTGGATATACTGCCAAACTGTGTGTACATTAGTACACCGGGAAGTAAAGGCGTTATGGTATGTACTGTGCATTATGTGTAACGTGTTTCACCGAGTTTATAAATAACACGTGTTCTTTATTGGCCTCTATTTAACACAATAGTTGAATTAATAGTAATTGAACTTGCAACCTACTGATTGGCAGTTAGTTATGTAGCCATTTGGTATTTGTCACTGATTGAAGCGTTCCGTTTACGATCACGTATCATTGCTAGTGACCTTATAAACTACTGATAAGACCGCCTGGTGGGATTATGACGACTGTCTTGATGTTGATTGATGACCTATTGAGGTCAATATTATTGTAATTAAGTAATTTAAACAAGTCAACAATGTTCTCAATTCATGTGCTGCTTAGCTAATTCGATAAACAATTGAAATATGATTTAATTATTTAGCAAATTGACGACTTTTCTTTCTAAACATTCAAACGGTTTTATTTAATTAAAGTAGGCACAGGACTCAGAGCACGCACTGTGTAAAACCACAGTTTTATAAAATCATTCATGTACGTCTACATATACATCAAAAGTATATCTTAAGGCCAGAATGATAAAAAAATAAATATCTTTTAATTGATTGACTACTGGAAATAAAAATGTGACATTGCTTCTATGGAGTTTATAACATCAAACTTTGACCTCCAATACGGAAAACCATCGAGAGATGTAAGAATCGAGTAATCATGATGTTGTCAGAACTGACTTACCATTCTGAGTTAACTTAGTAGAGCACAGCAGTGTGGTGATGGTGCAGTTTTCTTTGGAACTTCTTTGGAATGTTGGCACTACGCCGTTGACTGACCGTGCACTGTCTGCCGCGCATGATGGTAATGATAGGTAGCTTGCTGACGTCAATCTATAAATAAATAATAAATAAATATCATGGAACATTTTACACAGCACCATCTAGTCCCAAACTAAGCAGAGCTTGTGCTATGAGTACTAGACAATGAATATAATACTTATATACTTTTTTTTTAAATACATACTTATAATACATAGGAAACACCCAGACAAACACAAACATTTATTTTCATCACATAGATATTTGTGTCTGTGGGAATCGAACCCACGACCTCGTGATCAGCAGTCCGGTACTCGAACCACTAGACCACAGACGTCGTCAAATTATGCAATACATCAAAACTTGAAATTATTTGTTATAATATACCTAGGATCATCTTTAAAAAACACCGTACATCACAGATTTCTCCTATATACAAAGTTCACAACACTATAAACTTCGGGTCTGGCATTTTTCGAACACTAACACCCAGAGTGGAGAGATTCGTGTTTTTTACCTACCTACATCTGTGGGTGTAAATTCTGACTCGGTCACTAAGCCGAACAGCTTATGAGGTGATAATTCTATTTGCCGAAGCGAGTCTTAGCAAATAGACTTATCACATCATTTATCAAACTATGGCTATGGCCTACAAAGGTAAGTTTTCATTGGCTAATTGTACTTGTGTGGTAAGTGATATCAAAATTTAACTTACTTGGTAGGGTCATCACACTTATACACATAAAGTTCATGTGCTCCGTCCCTTAAAGTTGCGCCACTCGCTTCCATAAGTCGTGCGAATGCGAAGCCAAAGAGTTTCCTTTCATTTTTGTCTCTCGCTGGAATTATGAATTACATTTTAGTATATGAACTGCTTGTCTTATTGTTGCAAGCGTGGCTGCTTAGCGTGAGGTCCTAGTTTATAATTAAGAAATTCTCAGTCCCAGCTCGGAGATTGGATTTAGGCCCAGTTAATGGTAATAAGGTCGCCGACCAACAACCAAATCAACCAACATCATCATTGCACATGGGACCTAAAATATACTACTACATAATTTACTTGTATTTCAATTAAAATGTACCTATGTAATTTGTGATTGATATAAATAACACTAACTGTTCATACTGTTGTATGCCTACCATCCTGGAGCAGTGCAGAAGCACACCAAAATAACTCAACAACAACTTTGTAACCACTGTCTCACAATAAAGATCTTTCACTTTGACTTTATAATGGGGCAATAACGGTGGGTATATCCTGCCTTCATTCAGGGAAAATATGTTATGTATTTTTGTATTAGACAATTTTACTTTGTTTACATGTCATTGAAATTCTAAACAAATTATTAAGTCTGTACTTATAGTGGTAATACTCACTGGAACAATGTCTGAACTCGATGCGGACATGTGCGTTGGTAAAGGTCTCGAGCGGCACAGTGAGGCGCAGGTGCTCGCCCCACGCGGGGCTGTTGTTGTGATATAATACCACTGACTCGTATGAGGTCGAGCCGGTACCACTTGCGCCCCAAACACATTCCTATGAACATATTTAAATAGCACATCAAATATTTTTTAAAATATAGAAAGAATCGTAGCCAGTGGAGTTTTATTGTATTTTATTTAAACTTTATGCAACAAAAACATTACAATATACATTCTCGACCAGTCAACTACAGGGTCATGCAGATATGATGTTCTATAGTTTCTGCCTACCCCTATAGGAAAAAGGCGTGTACGTGTGTATATTAATTAAATAGTTTCATCTGTCATTCTAGGTTGAAGAGGCAGCTGTTTATAAAAAAATGTACTAAAACAAAGTCACATGCGCTTTTAAACACCAAATAAGTACCTACCAATTGGAATATCCATTCTTAGTTTTTTCTATGACCGACAGATGGCGTTGGTTGAGGGATAAAATTCATGATAGAAGTCTGAATTACCGGAAAACCGTGGATAAACTGTTTTATCAATTATGTTCATTAATATTAATTGCATAAAATTGTACACATTGACTCATAAATAGGTTAATAATTTATTCATACAGCAATAACGCTGAAAACGTGTATGAATTGCGAATTGCAGGCTCTACTAAACCACAATCTATATAGTATATAACTTCCATTAGTTATTACAATGCAAATGAAAACTTTGATAAATGACTTACATTGATAACCTGTCCCGTACTATCATGAACCGTGACGGTAGCTAGGACATTCTTCGCAGTACTCTTGCCTCCCCTCTCAAACTCAGCCTTCTCTAACGTCAGGTAGAGGTCATTGCGAACGTCGCCCGGCATTATGACGTCAGGGAAACCGCGCTTCGCTGTGACCGTAGCCCCGGATCCTATCGCTTCCGATATGCTCCCCGCGTTTGATAACAGCCGAAGGGCGACTACAATGCCTGAAATGAAGACAAAAGCTGACATTGAGAGTAGGGAAATAGTAGTCAAAAAGTTGAGTAGTAACCGCTTTATTTAATTAAGGTTAATGTGTCAGTAAAATTTCCATGTTTGCATTGCATACCAACACATCTCTTTTCCCCAGAGGCGTACTAATGTACACCCACATTTCGCCGGTATGTTTTAGGTGCCATGTAATAGATGGCGAACCTTTTGCCATCAACCGGGCACAAATCAAGACTCCGAGCTGCTACTGGGAATTTCACAGAAAACCCAACAACAGTTTGCTCGACTCCAAAATCGAGTCGATCGATTGAACCCAGGACTCTAGCGTAGCAGTCACGCTTGGGACCACTCGACCAACGAGACATGTTTGCATTGATTGCTATAATTTATTAATTGCAATAATTCTATAGTCAACCGGCCTGACAGCGCGCATTGGGCCAGCGTGATAAGACTATACGCCCTATCCCTCTCAATCTTAGTGGAGAATCAGGTAGGATATTATATGGGTTGTTGATGATGATGATGCAGCCTATTGCCGTCTACTGTTGAACGTAGGCCTCCCCCAAAGAGCACCAACCATCCCGGTCTTGGGCAGCTCGCATTCATCCGCTGCCAGCCACCTTCTTTAAATCGTCGGTCCATCGTGTCGCAGGGCGTCCTACACTACGCTTGCCTAAACGATGAAAACTAGATACTAAATTTTGAATGAATTTCCTATATCGGCTTTCAATATACCAAAATATTATTAATACTAAATACCAGATTGCTATTAATATTGTGCTAGTTCCGTTATGAGATAAATATCATCAATGAATTGTAAATAAACTGTATAAGGATAATTCGATTAGTGGTCTGCGGCCGTACTAATTAATTTGATGATTAAAAATACGATAATTAAATAAAATGGACATAATATAAATTTTATATTAAAAGGTTTACCTAGTTTAATTTATGTGGTTATTTTAGTACGTATGTATTACAAAATTGAAAAATATCATTGTGTGCTCATTTAATAACATGTATGTAATGTAAGTCAGTAATTAGGTAATTATTATACAAAAAGAAAAAGTAAATAAAAATATTTTTATTATTGTTGTAATAAACAGTTCAAATTACGTATTTTTTTTATCAAACAGACGTGCATGTGTAAAAAGCAATGTTACTAAAATAAAATTCTGAATATCGTATGTATAAATTATGCAAATAAGGCTTTTAACTGTATAAATCGCAGTATGACTTCAATTAACATTAACAATGCAAAATAAATTACCCGCTTCCTGTAATCTTTTGATGATACCTATCTACACATCGACTTCTTTCATTCGTTCAATGGAAGAAGCTACTTATTTGTAATAGAATTGTTGTATTCTAAGTAAAGCTAATGGTTCTTTCATTAAGCTGCCTAATAACTGGTCCGTGCCGTGTCCTGCTGAACGTGTGTCCAATTCCCAGGTAGAGCAGCGTTAGTTTGAATTAGGCCTAGTTAATGGCAATACTCGCTCTCGTATCCTATAAGATGAGACTTAAAACATTCCGAGGATTAACTATGGACGCACTTTAGTGCGGCTTCGATACATGGGTTATGACCCGTAAGTACTGTTATATTTTAGGACCCATATTTTTCTATCTAACCTAACTTAGCTGCTATAAATTCATACTAAAATAAACATAAATAAGATCTAATAGTTAAGTAATCCACATTCTCTTGTTTTACACAACCGGTGTGAGACTGGTTATAGGCGCAATCAATAACGTTATCGAATGTTCGCAATGTATTAATTGATTTATTAATGAGACTTGATTAGCAATGTCTGTGCTGCATCGAGAAGTTTCTTTGAACCTTAATAAGGTGGTCCTGTTGAATCTTACACATTATCATCATCATATCAGCCAAGAGGTCCACTGCTGAACAAAGGTTTTAGCCATCTTACACTCTCCCAATAAATATTACAGAAGGTAAATAAGTACTAAGATTAAAATATTGCTGCAGATTAGCCCTAATCCTAATCTATATTTTAAAAGTTTGCACAGATGCATATTCTTGATAACTCTTTTAGTGTCATTGAATATTCAAAAGGAAATAGAAACACCAAGGACAAAATTCGCTGTTGCAGAATAGTTACTACTTTTTGTTTGACTCTTTCATTTTCTTTTGTAAATTATTCTCAATTCAAGGTTATTGAAGGTCAACGTCATAAAGTTGGTTGACGATAATTAACACTTGCGATGGCAGGTACGAACAGGCAACTTGGCAAATTAAATTGCAAAGTGCAGCTTTTATGACTAATCAGATATATTTTGTTTTATATTGTATTTTTAAGAAATGTGTTTAGCGTCAATTACGTAAGGAATGGCATCGGTTGACCTGTCAAGTATCATACTAACGTGCAAGTCATGTTATGATATATTTAGGCTTATTTTTTTACAAAATATTACGAAATAATCAGTATTCTACCGGGATCTACTGAAAAATACTAATATCCTAAGTCAGTCTGTTAGGCTTCTCGGTTTTCTGACCACCACTAACGATTGTCATTGAAGTAACTGCCCCTTATTTATAGTAGGGTATAATCAGCATTTCTGTGTCTTAAGTTTACCTGGAATTAATCGTGTTTAACTGTCAGGCCGCCCCTGTAAGTACTCTATTCGTTTAAACTTATTATTTTATATGTATATTGTATTCATATTGAGGTACAAAATGAAGTAAAATAAATAGTACCTACTTACCGTAATTTGGTTGTCCGGGCAGTATGTTACATTTGTTTGTTTGTTTTCTTATTAGCATGTCGTGTAATTGATGGAAGTCTTTTTCTTCACATTGGTATACCTGTAAACAAGTATGATCAAGTTCATTGATACTGGGGTATTTTTGTGCCTATTACTAATACTTAAGCTGTTGCAATGGTCACTAATCACTTTAACCTGTGAAAAAGTAAAGTAAAAGTTTCATGCATTGTGTTGAGGCTCTTTGAACGTATACTTGTATATATCGTCGCAATGTAATTTTTTTTTTATTAAACTTTATGCACTGTTGGTACAAAAGCAGTTAATGCCATTACGCATTTTCTGCCAGACAACCTTAGGGTGATGCAGAGATAATAAAAATAAGTAGTTGCACTAATAAAATTAGTAATAATATTAATTTAAACCTTGCTACCAACGTTCCTCAGGCTCCCTTTCTCTACCTAGTACTACAGCCACTGCTACCTCAAAGTCACTAAATTCTTAAAAACTGTACGCCTACTTACTTTGAACGTATACTCCTTCTCTACTGGATGTTGTCCAGGTTGTCTTAGGAACTCAGCTAAAGGTAGTACTCCAGCACCCAAAGGCCTCCTCGCCACGGGTCCTCGTCTTTCTCCAGTACCACTGCCACTGCTGCCCGCACCCGCCCATCGACCCACACGTATCACCCACGCGACCAGCCATAACTCGCGAGTGAGATCTGTCGTTGATAGGTCCTGGAATAAAATATGCCAATTGGAATACCTATATGTGTGTATGGAAAGAAAAGATGAATGGGTTGTGTTAGGAACACTAGACCAATGAGGTTTTAAAAACATTGTCATTCTTAAGTTCCATAAAGATAGTGTTATCTATTTTTTAATAAAACTTCTCAGTGCCTATCTGTATGGTCCTTTTGACAAAGCGGCTAAAAAGAACTGTACCTTTTGCTAGCGACACCTCGCCATGTACTGCACTAAACCAGTTTTCCTTACCTTAACCTCAATGACGTGTTACGAAGCGATCATGTTACAATTAAAAAAATCTGTGACATTGTTTATTTTAAAGAACAAAGACTAATATTTCACTTCCCTTAAATGGTTCACGATCAAAGTAATCAATACGGTCGGATAAAGATCTTCTGTATCAAAAAACAGCCTCATACGCGGTCAATTCAGCAACATAATGTCGCGTGTAATTCATACTATAGAATAGAGCTCATATCGATATGATCTCGTTGTTTTGAATTGAATTGTATCGGTATTATTGACTATCTAAACTGCATCGATAGTGTAAAGGCTCAATTATTTGACCACCAATAATATTTCACTGAACCATTAAACTACTGCCTACTAGTGTAACATTACCTTATCTAATGCGATTACGTGTGAGTGCAAACTTACCGCAAATAAGGTACTGTTGGCATGCAGCCGATCTACGTAGTTTGAGAATCCATCCCTGGCTATCCTGATCCGAAATCGTTCTGACAAAGGTTGAGCTCTCCTGGCGTCGTGAAGCCAGAGTAGTAATTCTGCCTCATCGCCCCCTGCGGTGTGTCCGAAGTCTCTCATACTGCACATGAGGTGGTGGGATTGGACGGTCGTAGCGGAGGTATTCGAGCTGTTAGAAGTGAGTGTGCCTGAGTTGAAGCTGCTGCCTGAACCACCCGCCCGTCGAAGGGTACCTCGCCACTGTACAAAAAAGGACATAAGCTGCATGGTAATCTTGATAAATTTCCAAAAAATTTTGTATATTTTTAACAGACCCTTTGCACAGTGCAAAATCTCTAGCCAAAAAATAAGCTAAGTATAGGATTTTTAAAATTTTAATCAGAGACTTCAAACCTTGAAGCAATCTACAGAGTCTGTAACTTAATAGATAAGTACAAAGAAACAAAAAAATGTAAAGATGACCAGTCTTCTTCAGCTTATGGTATCTAGATCAGCTTTTACTTAAAGATACTGGTCGTGAGCGGTTTTATGTGGAGCGACTACTGTGCGATGTATTAGTAAAGCCTGGTTTGGAGGACATAGTATTTATCTAACTAGATAAAATTACTGCTTATCTTGTCGATGTTTTTGCGTCTCTGGAGGACAGTTCTAAAGTTACTTACTTACTACCTTATACATATAAGGCGCACTTATAAGATTGGATACTTCATGGATAAATGTCGATTTTTGTAAAACACATTTGAAATTCGTGAAACAAAATTTGAGATTTTGAGAAACGGTCCTCTTTTAAAATTGTTGGTACCCCTACTAGATGTTTAATATTACTTAAGAATCTAAACTTTCTAAAACAAGAGCATTAAAAGTATAGTACTTATACGATATTAAACCCAACGATAAGCAACAAAATTACGAAACTGGATCTGTTAAATCTCTTAGCTACAGACTCACCTTATAAGGCCAGTACTTGTACACATATTAATGGTACCTAAGCCTGTAAGCGCAGATTTGCTGAGTTCATATAAAAAGATACTCGTATCAAGCCAAGCCATGTTTGTGAAAGGACGCTATATAAAGTAAACGATTGATGGCAGTTTTAATAACCATTCTGCAAATGGTGTTTGGCTTGGCGTTTTATTTATCATCTAGATTCTAGTCTGATCTATCAATGATAGATTTTTTTCCACAAAAAGAACTCTTGGAGATCGCTGTCAAGCATTTAATTAAGTTGGTACAAAATGCCCTAAAAATATCACTCGATTTGGAGAAGCCTGTGGCTTGTGAAATGTTGGCTTGAATTGCATGTGTTGTTTTCCTTATTGCACTAGAAGCGAACTATTTTACGCTATTCTGGGCTATCATAACGCTTATTGAGCATGCAAAATATTACAGGCAAAAACAGTATGCATAAGTATTTATTCTTTATTTCTTTTAAAATTAATAATTTCGTGGGGTTGGTTGGTTCTTTGGGGTTGGGTTCAGGACCAACTAAATTGACCAACCAGACAACCTAGCAAGGAATAATTAGAAAACAGAATAGGTAGGAACAATTGTTTTGAGTCTCCTGTGGGTCACGGTTTCGTTAGTGAAATAATATCAGTATTTTACACAAAGAGCTAACCGCCACCGCCATTCAGTAATAAATCAGACAACTTATAAAATACAGCAATCAATATTAAACCTACAAGGTCTACATGACCTAAAAATAGTTACAAGCTAAGTAGGTACCTATAGACTATTAATATTTTGTTTTTAAAGCATCATTAAAATCCCTAACCACTAATAAACTCGCTAACGTTATTAAATATTGGTCTCACTAGGTTTCCGGTGGGAAGCAAAGCATTGATACAAACAAAATATAGTTTACTAGCTGCTTTCTGCGGTTTCTCTCCCACAGGATATTTTGAGACAACAGGGCTATGTCCTTTCTCCGGATCCTTTCTCCAAACTATATGTTTGCCAAATTTTATCGAAGTTTTACCAGTAGTTTACGCATGTAAAAGGCAACAGACAATAGCAGACAGAGTTACTATCGATTTTTTATAATATTTTAGATGTTCTTAATTAGATCACTTACTTACCTGTAATGCGTATTCAATAAAGACAACTTAACCCTCCAGAGAGGGTCGAAACAATCGTTTTTCTATGTTTTTCCCATCGATCTTTGAAAGCTTATGACAGACTCAGTAAAATAAAATACCTCCGTAATATTAGGTACCTACTGCACCTACCTACCTATTAGGTATGCAAATTAGTATGGAATTTTGATACCAACTTTTTAAGTGTTCATAAATAAAGAAACCAATTAGCGGTGACTCATCGAACATTTTGCTTTTTTGTTTATAAAGATGATATTTTATAAAATCTTCTTTGTTTTAAGTAATACAATGTCATAATGTAATTCGTTGCTTTTTTTTTCACATCATAAATATTATAATTAACTATGAGATTTTAATCGTTAGCGACTTATGGTTTTAAAATAATGCGCTTTATGGGACTTGTATTTCAAAAGCCGTTATTACTATTTAACTTCAGATCACTTATGAAGAAGATACAGGCAGCTTTTATCGCAAATTCATATAATTAAACGGGTATTCTCGTTAGACAAGAATAACCAGAAGCAGCTGAGAGCTTATTTTAACTCGGGTTTTCTCGTTTTTAATGTACAGTTAGGGGCAACTATTAGTGTCGGTTAAATGAAAACTTGAATCAGTATCACAACACGTGGACACTCCATCGGATACTGAAGAATTAAATTAACTTGCATGTACTGCTGACATACCTAGATGGGTAGGTACTGGATAGCTTGTTGTGGGTAGAACCCAGGGTTTATAGTTTGATAAACTAGTCCTTGGTAATTTGTAACTTGTTTAATCCATTAATATAATAAATGTGAAAATTTGGATGTATGGATGGATTAATGTTTGTTACTCTTTCACGCAAAAACTACTGAACCGATCTGGATGAAATTTGGCACAGATATAGATTATAGTCTGGAATAGCACACAGGCTACTTTTAATCCTGGTAAAATGTATGGTTCCCGTGGGATAGCGGGCGAAACCGCTGGCGGAGCTAGTATTATCTAATATTGTTTGTTATCCAGCATAACATAAAATAAAAACTATCAGTTATTTGCAGAAGTCGCTCTTCTTGTAAACATATGTTCAGTTTCAACTGATTGATCAATTGATGGCAACTGAACACAGCTTCTTTAAAGCAGTAGTAGTGCAAGTTGTGTACCTAAGTATAATTGGGAAATTCTAGGGCTAGGTTTGTTACCCTGTCATGGTCGTGTTGAATGTTCCTGATCCCATGGCCATGAAGTAAAGAGCCAGTCATGATGAGTGCGTTTTAGTCGTTATGAGTCCGCCATACCCTGCCGCCTACCCAGGTGGCGGGGAAAGCTTCCACCACCCCAAAAAAAGGGTCTAATTAGTGTGTCAAGTCACTCCGCGGATACTATTTTCCTAATACTAGGTAAAAATGGCGCATTAGGTAGCCGCTGATGAGATAAAGGATGGATTTTACGATTATTCAGACAGAACTGTATCGAAGTGGTCTTCTGAAGCTTGGCTAATCTTAACAATAATCACAAAAGATCACGATCTATGTATACATATAATGAATATAAACGCAGGAATATTTGAAGCAAGGGGATTTTTTTAAAATTGAATGGTTATTTTTAATGAAGGAAAAATGGGCTGGCGAGCATGATTTGAACCTGCATGCATAATATACATGCATAGCATGGAAAATGCTGAAAAAATACAAAAAGATAGAAATTGAATGGTGTAAGCGAGAATATAAACTAATAAAATATAATTGGTACCTAACATATTTGTTGCCTTCATGACAAATGTGTTTGTTTAGCAGTCATACTCATAGTAATAAAGGAGTAAACAGGAAAGTTTTTATGATCATACTAAGCTCAAAGAAATGTTGCAATGGATATTCCTTTTATTTTACCTGTTTAGCTAAAGGCAACATCTGTCATACAAATTAAGTGATTATGCCAACATGCAATTAAGAATTTACGTAATATTTATCCTCAAAGGATTCTTAAGTCATGTTGACTTTGAGAAAAGTTATAGAAGCATTTTACGTGAGATGGAAACTCTATCTCACTTATACTCAACAATCTTTTGTTTTACAACTTTAACATACTATCACGCCTGTATCCCTGAAAGGTTAGGCAGAGGTGTACTGGTATACACCTATCACTGGCTCTGAGATCCATGTACCTAGGTAATAGCAACGTACGTACCATCTTAATAAAGGCTGTAATCGTTCAACGATGTATTTATCTAGCGTGATACATTTTGTTCTACATCACACTTGGCATGACATGACATACCATCGTAGCACGGCAACCCATGACAAGATCGTTATGTCGATCCTGCAGATGACGTATTTTTTTCCTACACTAGCCCATAAAGTCTAGGTATGTTTGGAATTTAATATATTCTTCAAAATAGTTTTTTTAATCCCGTCCTTTTCAGTAGCTTAGACAAAATGCTAATAAGTATTGATACTTACTGCCGCTGCTCTTTCTGCGCTGTCTACATGCACCCTGTAAAGATCCACGAGGCTCATATCCTCAGGGTCGACCGCTTCGGCGCCACGACGAGGCACCAGCTCCAGGCCGAGTTTTCTGAAAGAAAAAGGTGACATTGGTATATTAATTATTAACAGTTTGTGATAGGCCAAACATGCTGTGCCTATTCGTTATCTGTTTTAGAAAAAATAAAGTATTTTTCTTCATATAGACTTGACATCAATCATCATAAGTGGCAAAGCAGAACTATGAAGAAATCGTTTCTGCTTACCCTACTACAAAAAAGATTGTGGTTATGTATGACAGATGACGTTAATTTAAATCAATAAATCGCATGAGGTGCCCGAGAACAACGGATAGATTTTTATTTTGGTGTTTGAGGTCTGTGAGATTTTGAACATGTATTAGAAGTTTGAGAGGTCTGTCTAACAGGACCTGCCCTGCCTTTAGCTAGCAAAGTAGGCCATTGCAAATTAGAATTTTGATCCCTGACAATAGAATACATTTTGTCATCATCGGCAAATATATCTGCATGGAAATTCTCGACATAGTAATATATATCATGGACCAGAGACTATATACTCTATGTCATGGACAAATTTTTTGACAGTGGCAACAAATGGAAATATAAACTACAGCTTTGAAAGTAACACCTAGTTCATAGAAAATGCATTAAAATAACTGGTAACTGACACAATTGAGATTAATTAGTTAGGCATTTAAACATAAAGACGTAAAACGAATGATGCAAATGAGAAACTAGTTACCTACTCTGAAACAATTTCCTCTAGTAAAACCCTGTACGTGCATACTTGACCGTACCATTATTGTGATTCACTAAAAACAGATTCTTGGAATAAAATTACCTACCTTATTGTTTCAATGCATTGCCCAACCATTAACAAAAAGTACCTTTTGTAGATGCACTAGATAGGCAAGTACCTACTCGCGAAAACCTATATAGTTAATATTGTTTGTAAGTATTTTATTTTTATTTTTTCTAGGCGACAAAGCTCTGCTCGGATTCAAATAGCGAAACCTAATTTCGCAGGCTAGATCGATTTTTCGCCCCCGTATGTAGCAACCCTTATAATTAATGCCACCCTAATGGAAAATCCGTTTTCGAGAACATCATCCTCCTGCCCTTATTCCAATTCACTTGGGGTCAGGGCAGTATGACTTTTTTTCCATATTATAACTAGGTTAGGTTTAGGGCAAGAGAAAACCAAGTGCGGTTTTCAGTCACTGTGAGTCAGATATACCCTGCCGCCTAGGTGGCAAAAGATCCATGGACCGATTATTGGTTTAAAAAAAAAAGGTACTTAAGTCACTAATTACTTACTCGAAACCTGAAATTCAATCAAAGACTGACACACAATGGCATTGTACTTTTAATCAGTCGGTTTTAAAAAATAACATACCTACTCGTATATATATTTTATTTTTTATCCTTTTTTACCCGACGCCACGGCAAAAAGCCGAAGGAAGGGTTTTATATTAGGCAGTCTATGTATTTTATTGGATCGTTTCAATATGCACGAAAAGACTAAATATTTAGAAAAGATGCTTTAGTATTTAAAAGCATAATCTCTTGCTAGGCATTGAACCAATTAGATCATTTTAGATTTTAGAAGCCAATTGGCTTAAACGGTTCTAATTCTCAATGGTCGTGCAGTTAATTGGAGCAGCGGAGATTGCAAATAAATAATTACATGTTCCAGAAAATACATTTTAAGAGCCAAATTAGGTGGACGGTTAAGCGGTCGCGTAACAATAGATAGAGTGATATTCCAACGAACTCACGCGCATCTTATTATTCGACATAAGAAATAAACTTTATTGGAAGTACCATTGTAAATTTTTTGCATTAATTTATTTGTTTTCTGTATACAAAAATATATTTATGCGAAATCAACTACTGCAATAAAAAATACTGAAAAATAGGTATACGAGTACCTACCTATATGAAGAATGAAAGGCAGACGGGTTGATGAGAGAGTACTTGAATGGCAAAAAGCTGTTGGCATCAACAGCCAAATTAATTACTAATAAATAATAGTATGAGTATTGCTACAAAATGCGCAATGGTTAAATTCCTCTAGGTATTTAGGGAAAATACTGAAACAAAAAAATATTATATTCATTTTAATGAATGAGGTGTCATAATAATTCAGTCTTAGATTAGTAACATATTTAAACCTTGGTCAACGACTAGAAACGAAGGGATAGGCAGCCAAACTGGAGAGACTAGTGTAAGACACCATTAAGAACTTCTAAGAAGTCCTTTGCATGAAGCACACACGGACCAGCAAGCAACTTTCGCACTGACCGACGTTGTCCACTGTTAACCTATAACAGTGGATAACGTCGGCCGTTGTACAACCTATTCAGTAATGACAGTAGATTACATAACATGTAGCCAGTTGGTTTTAATTACACCCTATCTCGTAAACCTGGTTCCTGGTTCAAAGGAGATCCTGACATGGGATAGGTTAAACAGAAATTGATGATTATTCGATTTAACACTGTTAGGAGGCCTGCTTGTAGGTAGGTAGGTATGTGTCTGAGTGGAGGCCCGTAGTCAATCGTATCATGGGACAGTAAAATCGACTGCACATTTAGTGCTGTGGATACCAACTCGCCACGATCGTAGCGCTGAGTGTTGTCGTTTCGATTTAGATTTTTTTGAGTCCTGCGACAGAGAGACGTTGGGGAGTAGACAACTTCAAGACAAAAAAAAACACTTAATTGTTTTCCTTAACACGTTTAGTTAATAATAATACCTATAGGTACCAAGAATACAGTTAGATATACATATTAATATGTCGCTATCTATATCAGAGAATCTACTAAATAAACGTTTGATTTTCCTCTTAAATTATTGTGCAAAAGGCGTTTTCCTGATTTACACCAGACTTCACGACATTCTTAGTGTTAGAAAAACGTGTTCCTAATTTTATTCTTTTAGCAACTTATAATAAAAGTAGTAAAATAGATAACAAAATATTCTAGGTACGTAAGCCCAAATATTTGAAAAGTATAAACCCAACAATGTTAAGAATATTCTACACCTTTACTTATTCACTCAGTGTGAATGCAGCCACGTGTTGTATGCCTTTGATGCGTGCGTAAAGCCGGCTTGCTAGCAAATGGCTTTAACTTGAAACTATGCATTTGCAAATGTTCGCCCACACAAGAGACATACCAGAACATTTCAATTTGTATAAGGCTGGAATACAATGTAGATTCAAGATCGTAATTCTGATAATGTTACAAATCTTATTAAAAGCCTAATTTGTTTCTATTGGTTCTTATTGGCTGGTAAAAAAATATTTTGCCACCAACATACACCGTTCAAGCAATCTTGTACATTGATAGTTCAACGAAATTCGAGAAATATTGTCGTTAAGTCACCACGATTGATCTAGGATTCTAGCGCAAAAAACTGACTGAATAGATATTGTAAATTTGCCGGTTATTAACAAGAACAAATATTTGAATACAGTGTTCTTATTGGTCGCTGATTGCCTAAATAAATCCACGGCATGGGTCCGTTCGATGTGCAACACAGAAAGGTCACCAAACCAGTTATTCAAGCGACACGGGCTGATGTCTGGTTGTGGTAACCGCACGCCACCCAATGCGCACGCGACTAGGTATAAAAATTTTTAAACATATTTTTCAATTCGTAAAACTTACAAAATGTTACCTACATACAAAATATAGACAATTTTTTATAATTCCTTTTTAAAATTACGTCTTTTTCACTGACACGAAAGACGGGTGAGAACGAAGATTTTATTTAAGGAATTCAAGGCTTCGTGTGTTTTCGGTTGCTGCACCTAACTGTATTTTCTCGGCATTGTATGGACAGGATCCGTGTCAAATGAATGGTTTTCTGTGAATTCTACGTCAGTATTGATGTTTGGAGTTACTGCTATATCGTTGTGAAATATTTATATTTATTAGTATGTTAGATATTGAGAATGAACGGATATGGTGCATCATAGCAAGACTGACGTCATACCATATGATTGGCATTTTTCTTTGTGTTATATTATATATTCATAGTGTTAATAAATTTACCTGAATAAGAAACGGTTCGAGAAGACAAATTAATCATCATGAGACGAAGATTTCTTGTAATTTATCATAATAAAAGGTTCTAATAAACAATTACGTACATACTGAACTGTGATAGTGTGAATATTCTTTCCTAATTCTCATGGTCAACGACCAATTGACATAGCCCAGCCACCTACTTAAATATTCAAAGTTGAATGACCTGTCTAAAGGCTGATATTAATAAAACTTACAAATTATGTGCCTACTATTTACATAGATATTGATGACGTAGACAATATTTCCAATACGCGTGACGTCATCAAGTAGGATGCTTGCACAGCAATATTTATACGTAAGCAATTATTATTTTTATCGTCACAGCATGGAAATTTAAATAGCGGTTTTGGAGTTTGGCTCCAAAACCGCTATTTAAATTTCCATGCTGTTTTATGACATAATGCCAAGTATAGATTGTTAGCATTGCCTTTGTGATTACTACTATGTTTTACGAATGCATAACATTATTTACGTCATGAATCTTAATTCGTAACGTTGCTATTATTTTCTAGGAACAGGATATAAATATAATATTAATCTTTTATTTACACAGAAAAATATATAGTAAACAAGTAGTAGCCGCGGTTTCACTCGTACGTATCCCAAAGGACTTCTTTAAAAAGATGTCCTTCCTCAGAATGCAGTCGATCGCCTTGCAATTCTATCGAAAACTATACAGCGGATTAGGTGTGAAAAGGTAAAAGACAATAAAGTACTTCGCATTTTTTTTTCATAGATTTGTATGGTCTAGGTATGGATTTGGATGCGTAGAATTCGAATCGAATAAGAATATACAACAACGACAATAGTTTATTAAATTCTTCTAGGCATTTTGTTTCCTAATTTACGCTATGTTTACGGAATAACATGTCGACGAACGATGAGATTTGATAACGCAACACGGTGCAACCATTGCACGAGTAAGGAAAACTTTTCCTGTCCTCAGATTGAGCGCAAAAATATAAATCTTGGGTTATTTTGAAATTATGACAGACAGCAGAACAGCATACATACATCTAATAACCCCATAGGAAATACAGGCGTGATGGTATGTTATGTTATAATAAGGACATCCTATTTTTTATATTCTTCATTCATTAAACGGGGATACTTAATAAAAAAAGGAGATATTTTTTTCAATATAAAACCAAATAGTTAAAACGGCGCGGCATCAATTAAATATAGGTATCTATGACAGACTTGCAGACTTTTATGTACTACACTCACATCTAAGATAAGTATGCGCAAACGAATCTCATTATAATGCCGAAGGCGTTTTTAAAATAAATTCCTGGCATAGACCAAAGAACCAGTGTCTCTCAGAACCAGCCGAAAATAAACGAGAAATGAAGCTAGATTTCATCGTGACAGACCAAACAGGTAAATCAAGTTTTGCAGAACTCCGGCGCATCGAACTTCATCACGTTACGACGTTTCATTAGACAATTATTTCGTAATCCTTTATATAAAGATGGTTTTTAAATTATGTTGTCAATTTTAAAAGTTTCTTATAGCTTTATGTAACCTAACATTTTAGTTGGTCCAACCGGCAAAAATAATTATTCGAAACAATGGGCTGCATAGGTTTACCCTTCTTCACGTTTTATGAGTCAAGGAACTCATTTCATGGGAGTGGAGAATATTAATGCCACTTTACTTCATAGTGAACTTTGTAAATCTAGCAAATAGTAGAAACCACCACCTGGAAGGGCTACCTCCTAAGGGCAGCCGATTAGAAAGCATCGTGCATCGTGGAATTATGACATGAGCGGACGGAAACCTGCACTGAAAGTCCTAATATGTACGAGTATACATATTATAAAAGTGATAAGCCAAAAGGGCAAGGCTGTGCTGGCATTGGTTGATAGGCGAATAGAGAAACTACCTTTTCATATTATATTCAGTCCATTTGACAAAATGGAATTCATAATTTGACGGCCGCACAAGTTTATTTTGTAAAAATCCCACATTAATGAGATAGAAGAATATCTTCTTTTGCACGGGCATCACTCAAAATAATAAATGGATTTTAATGAACTTAAGAACTCCAAAGCCGATGGCCGAAAAGATTATAAATCACTGTCATACGTTCAAAGGAATGAGAAGCAAATATTTTTGCAGTCCACACCGACCTCAGCAAAAACTAGTCTGCTAACTTGAAAATTATAAGTTGATAAAACGTTCAGAAATATTTATAGAAATATAAATAACGAACGCACCAAGCTCGCCAATATTCTGTTCAAGTTACGTAATCACGTATAGAGGACTGAATATGGGCAATCGGGTAAAACCACATCTCAGCTGTATCTAGCTTTTTTACCGGCTTGAGGAACAGGTAGACGCATGCCTGTCGAGTGAGGTCGCAGCGGCCGACGTCGGTTTGCAGCGACCGGACCCATCATTACTGAGACATATAATTGGCTCTTTATTACATGATATAAAGTAGGTACTAAATATGTATTAAATGCACGATTTTATTAGTGTTTAATTAAATCTTTTCAAAAACTTCAATCACCGATTGAAATTATAATTTTAGCAAAAAAGAAGTCATAGTAATTAAATTCGGTCTAAGCTGACTGGTATTTGGTCGAAGGATGAAAGATTAACATCGCTAATTTGTTAGTACTTATAATAAAAAACCTCGTAGGCATCAATCAACGTATATAATATTTGACCGATTAAATGATCTATAACTTTAATTTAATCAAGATATAGGGAATATTCCTTAGGAAGAAAATAACACGCCGGTTATGTTTGTTTTTCTTCGTAAACACAACAAACTAATGCTTATTGAACAATACAACTTTTTAACTAAATTACTATGGCTCGAAAATGTGTTAATTAACAGCCGCGGGCGGCATCAATCGTCGAAACCAGTCATCAAAATCTCGCCAAAAAAATCGACACGAGAGATCAAAGCATTGCTCACGGTGAAACCTCTCGGCGGAGTCAAGACTTCGAACTCGTTCAGTACCCGTGGCTACCGGCTACTGTGCACTTTAGCTTTAGAGTAAGACAGCACTTGTGCGAGTCTTCCAAACTTTGCAAGTGATGGAGCGAGACAGACAGAGATGCGCACGCGCATTATCGCAACACAGACGCCTAACGTCGGTAGTAAAATCCCGTGCCGAGTCAGTGTGTACGAGGCCGAACGAATCGACTGCCTCGCTCGTTCAGTTACGTTTCTGACCCACGAGCAGCTGGTGCGCTGAGCTGCGGGCCCCCAGTTTTACTCCGCTTTATTGTGTTCTATGACATATCCCTTGTAATACAATGACGTTGAACTATTGTAGCAAAGTATTTTTAGACATAATTTAAGTGAGACTGTGATCAGTGTTGTGTATAAAGAACGAGCTACTTGCGTTAATACTTTTTTGAGACCGAAGTAGCTGGAAAAGTAACAGTTAGGTTTAAAAGGTAAGTGAGCTATGTCACAAAAGCTTAGTAGAATGGATTGAGTCGAGCTTAACTCATATCGACGACGCGAGGAATGTTGTTTGACAGCATACATGTGCGGGAACAAAAGCCTTGTGCATAGTCATTTCATTTCTTTTTTATTTCGCCCGCTGTCTTGCGAGGTGGGAACGGCGGGTATGTTACCAAAGATTTATGGATTCATATTAAAGTAATGATGTTATGAATTAAAGACGCCTCGGTATGACGGTGTAGAGTTTCTCATGGTCACAGGTAGTGACTGTGTCCCCGTTTACCTGCGCGACGAGCAAAGGGGGAAAGGGACGCCGTTCTATTTACCGGGAACTCCGTCTGAATGGAATACGCAAAGCAAGTTCAGCCAAAGGGATAACCATATTTCACACCACCTTGTTTAGTTAATAAATACCACGATTTGATTTGTAAAATTTTTTTTTTTACCAGTTTACCTCAATATTTTTTCATAGACAAATCAAGTAACGGTAAGACTGAACTAAACACGCAAAATTCACGGTCCACGAAACTTCATTGAAGATGCTGACCAAGGACGCAGCGAATAAAGAAATAAAAACAATCAAACCACTGCCCGCTTAATTTTGTAACAACCCGGACATGTGCGCGTACCAAACAAAATAACAATTACATTGTGACTGTAGAAAATAATTTCCTACTGTACGAATGAGCGCGAACTAATAATAACTTCCAAAGGTAGGTATGTTAGCTGTAGTTGATTTGGACAACGTAATTAGTAGTGATATTGTCGCATTATGTTACGAGCGGTTGAAAGTTTTTAGCAGGAATTATCTCAAGCAATTAGGTGCATTAATGTACGTAGTTAACGCATTTTAGTACCGTCCTACGTAATCGATCGAGTTAAAAGGTGAACATAATATCGTATACTTAGTTTAATTACAATTTCATAACATTTATAGGTAATCGGCATTTAAAATTCAAGTGTCGCGTGAAAGGATAGGAAATGATTGGTTTCCCATTAGATAGACACCGTGTGAGAGTTTCTTTGGTACGATGCCACAAAAGGGGGCATCTTTAACCGGTCCCACATATTATTCTTGTCACGGCGCGCGGGCACGGCACCTGCATCCATGATGACGCCGAAGCGCCTGGCGATAACCTCTAAAACACGCCTTGAACTTGCAAACTTGTTTAGTATTCGTGTTTCTCATATAAAAGTAATAGTAACACTAATTGTCAGTAAAGTCACGGCTATTCCCGTCTCTCTAAAGCTCAAAAGTTTATTTTACATATTTAAATGGTTCTGAGAATTCAAGGAATGGAATTTGAGTAAATTATTACAAGATCGCTATGCTTGGCATGGCAGAGAAGGTAGAGAAATGCAGATTTGTACCCTACAGGTTCGAAAGTCTATTATTCCTCGTCACGTACGCGGCGCACGCGCTATCAATTAGCCCGCATAAGTTTTACAAAGAGTGTTTTTGTTTACCAATGCACCGAGAAATGCGAACTGCATTTTTGACCTTTCAATGATAAAATATCATTATCTGCCACATGAAACCGATTCTTTGCAACTGCAATAATAATATGGCCAGTCATATTGGAGAATTTTATCAGAGCGTATAGTTAAGGTTTATGAAACATAAGCTGAACCGCACTAACGCAACCGCTGTCCGTCCACATAAAAAGGGCATTTCCGTATCAATGCACACAAAATATGATGAAAGGCAATCGCAGTCACCGCGGATGTTATGTATGAACCGGGAGTATCTTCCTACTGCCCACAATTTCAATAGTTTTTTCTTCATAGTTGGTAATTATGTAAAGAAATACCACGTGTTTTCACATTGTTTTATACAACGTAAACAACGCGGGAAGGAATGCCGCTGACAATCAACGCAGTCAATGAGAATTAATTATATTAGACACGAGACGACAGAGCGACTGACTGAATCATTCCGTTCCTTCGCCTCAAGCGAGAGACGTAAATTACAACAGAAGCGACCAGCTGGACCGTTTACTTGCACTGCAAATCTCAACGTTACCTAACATTCGGACCAATCGTTTCACGTCATTAGTCACGCTTTCTGATGAAATGCTTATTGTCCAATCGAGGCGAGGCACTGATACAAGAGGCTTAAGATTCTTTCCCACGAAAGTCGTCGGTATTGTATTAAGAGTTTGAACGTGTGGTGTGCAGGTTGAAGCGGCTCTCATTTGCCGCAATTGGTGTCCATTCAGCTGACTCGACGCGTGCCGTTTGAGCCAAAAAAATGCAGCTGAATGTAGCTAATTATCATGACTTTAGGAGTTGAATATTTAAGCTGAAAATTTTCCATACGCTACTCGTCGTTTAATTATTTTGATTTACAAGACGAACCTATAAACGCCCATGTGATTTATAACGAAAGATAATAAAACAGAGTTAGCAACGCGAAGTGCCGGTGATAAATGGTCTGCGGTAACAAGCGAGTGGAACAAGGATATGCAGTTTAAGAGCGGCACAAAAGATTCAGGGACGGAGCCCTCGCGCCACAGCCAGTGTACATGTCATAAACTACGGAATGTACGGCTAAAGTCCCCCCCACCCCTCTGCTCCATTATCAGTCACGGAGTAAGCAAACAACGGGTTCCTCAAAACATTTATCGTCGAGGCAATGTAAATGATGTCGCGAAGTATCGATATTCATCGGTGTGATACACACAACATGAGTAAATATTTGTGGTTAGAAGATTTCGATAGAAGAAACTACGAATCATAAACGTGTTCTTAATAATTTTGTAGTCGGGAAATTGGTTTAGCAGTTAAGATATCAAAAATTATCAACAGTATAAATTATCCCTCAAAGCTATCGATATTCTAGATCGCAACATGCAAAGCTGGCAGCAATTGTCGCTGCTCAAACTGGTTTCCGCGTAAAATTCGCGTTGCCAAGCGATGCATCAGCCAGGGTCGGTTGAGGTAAAGCAGCGAGGGGGCACGGGGGAGGAGGGAGGTTAAAAACGCAGGAGGCGCACGAACAGCGGCCGGTCGACGACCCGCCACATGCCCTGCGCTCGCGCACCATTCGCCTCCACCGCACTCCATCCTAACTCGATTACGATTACGTTAGCAAAATAGTTAAAAATGACTCGTTTCAAGCAACATTAATGTTATGAGACAGATATTATTTTATAGCAGTACCTCACATATGCATGTGATTGCCCCGTCAGCTGACATTACGTTAACGTTATGATTAATATCGCATTTATACACGCCTTGCATGATATAAATTCAAAAGACTACATAATAAATTCAATCAATAATAACTATGATAAGCGGTCGCCTTCGTCACAGCTTCATATTCAATGATCAATTAATGTTGCCCCCTGCGAGCGACCTAAATAGCACATGTTAGAGAGACACCGCGTAGGAACGAGATCAAGAAGTCGTCAAGGTTAGATCTATTTATCATGAGTTATCTACTAGAGCATCGTACCTATTCATTCATTTACACACATCCTACGGCAGTAGACCAGAATGAACACAAGTATAGTCAGCAAAGTATAAAAGACAATACCACAACGCCACATTATTTACACGTGGAGTTAGCTGTGAAGAAATAATATTGGTTTACAAAAAAAAGCGGTGGACCCGACTGGACAAGGCGTGGGCGAGAGGTAGCTTGTTGAATTATGTTTGAGGTCATTGATTGGGAAGACCAGCTCTAGTAGGTACATATGCAGAAATATGTGCTTTTCCAATAAAAGTTTTATCGATTTGGGTTTTAAACTTAAAGTAAATGTTTATACTTAAATGAAGACATGAGAGAGAACTAGTCGACACAGCTGTTACTCACATTGGTAGAATCAAAACACTAATAAAGTTTACCGTTTAAGTTCTAATTCTGTATGGTTGGCGTATGGCACTTGTCACGAAGTTAGTAAGACGCGTCGATGTATTTATAGTAGTCTTTTGTGACCAATGTTTTAATGTAGACAAAGGCTTGAACTTCGTCTGCAGTTTCTTTTCAGTGTAAAGTTAAATATTCATTCGCGTTACCATCATTGCTTGATACAACATCGACATAAATCTTGCACAATAGTTACCAATGATCTATAATAGACTGAATAGGAATCGTTGCCTTGAAAAAGGTTCAACGGTCTACAACTCCTTCTATATAGCTTTTTGTTTTTTTTTACAGACAACGAAGTAATCAAACACATTCAAGATGGCGGTATTCGGCTTGGTGTCATCGGTGGCGGGTTTCGTGAAGGTCCGCTATCTCATCGATAAGGCTGTCATAGACAACATGGTGTTCAGAATGCACTACCGCATCACCTCAGCCATATTGTTCCTGTGCTGTATTCTTGTCACCGCTAATAATCTTATTGGTAAGTGTACATTTTCTTTCTTGAAAATTTTGTTTAGACACTCTTGGCCAGAAATTAAGGCACGACTTTAAGTTATACGATAGAACGTCTTCATAGTAATATGAAAGCTATGGGAAAAGATTGTATCAACAAGTATGCCCTAGGAAGACAACAGGATATAGATCGTTGTCGCATTGCTAGACAAGTAGGGAGCAACATGTAATCACTTAACAAGGAGTCTGTCTATCTTTCAATCAAATAGATGCCGAATAATTCAAATTTGACCAAAAACTTTGAAAAACATTGATTAATGTAAGTTTATTAGATTAATTGATATTTAAAAGCTTGGAAATAAGCAACAAATCGAATTTAACTAAATTTCTTCGAAATGTTTCATCATCATCATCATATCAGGCAAAAGGGGTCCACTGCTGAACAAATGCCTCCCCCATATACTAAACGTTTACCCTGTCTTATTTAGTTGACAATATTTTGTGGTGAAACAAACCAACAAAGCAGGTGACTAATTTATCGTGTGAAGTCACTGTATAACCCTCCTATTTATGCTCAATGGAGTATAAAACCTGTTCTTCTACCTGAGCTTCCAAAGAGTTCTTATCATAACGTTGTTAATATTACAGAATATTATGATTATTGCTAACCATAACTTAAATAAACTTCTAATACTGTTGAGAATATTTGGCGAAGTCTGTGAGTTGTGCTTATACGTTCATTCATTCAAAGACAGTAATTAGTTCTAAGTTCAGTCGCTCGCCACGCCGTCACCGGCCTACTCCACTAATGTGCTACATACAAATCTGTATTAATATTGTTTCGATATTTACACCTAATTAAAGTCCAAATCAATCTGTAAACTGTGTTTCGATTCACGCCCTAATAGGTTATGGGCCCAGTGATTCGTAAATAAACGTGAAATAACGTAAATAAAGTGATAAAAACTAAATGTGAACAAAACAGTGCAATATCATAAAACTGCTAATAAGTTACGAATTAGGTCACGTAGACATCGTGCACCATCTGTGGAATGCAGCGGTTATACGTACGTACCTGTACATAGCTACTTATCGGACGAGAAGATCGTTGTGTTTTGTTTACATCGTTATAAGTTATTATTCGTGTTGAAAAAACTACGAAATGACTACTAATACTAAGATTGATCGACTTACGGGTGATAACTATGATACATGGAAGATTCATATGCGAGCTATTTTGAAGAAAAATGACTTGTGGGAATATGTATCGGGAACAATACCGAAACCGGTACGTTCGGATCCTAAATTTTCGGATTGGATTAAAATGGACGGGAAAGCCGAATCGGACATTTTATTAGCCGTCAGCCCTAGCGAGTTGATAGCATTAGATGGTTTGGATTCATCTAAGGCGATATGGGATAAATTGAAGTCTTTGTACGAGTCAAGCGGACCAGCGCGGAAAGCGTCATTATTAAAGAAATTGGTGTTAACTCGTATGCAAGAAGACGGCGACCTACGTAAACACATTGCGGATTTTTTTGATGCCGTTAAGAAACTCAAAGAAATCGGATTGATAGTGATCGACGAGTTACTGGCTATTTTACTACTATATAGTTTGCCGGATTCGTTCTCGATGTTTCGGACTGCGATGGAGTCGCGTGATGATTTACCATCAACAGATGTACTCAAAGTTAAAATTGTTGAGGACTATGAAGGCCGGAAATCTAAAGAGATTGATCAAGGCGCAATGTTTGTTAAGCGTAATACTCAGAAGAAGGAAAATAAAGACAATCATGTGAGTAAACAAAAGAATAAGACTGAGTGTTATCGTTGTGGTCGTTATGGGCATATTGCGAGAGATTGTAGAACGAAGATAGACAAAAAGGCGAAACAGTTTAGGCAGACAGAGCGAGTGAATACAGAGCACAAACAAGGAAGTAGTTATACAACCATGCTGAGCACCACTGAAGAAGTGATGTTAAGTGACCGCAGGAGACCCGTGTGGTGCATCGACAGTGGGTGCACCGGGCATATGTGTAACGATAAATATATGTTTAAAGGATTTACGGACATGGAAAGTGACCTAAATTTAGCGAATAATGAGAGTACACGCATAACTGGAACGGGCAAAGTGAGCCTTGCTGTTAACACTGGCAGCGAAGAGCGTCGTGTGGACATCGAAAAGGTATATTACGTGTCGGACTTACGCACTAATCTATTGTCAGTGGCTAAAATGACTGATCGGGGATTTGAAGTAAGATTCCGGAAAAATGATGCGATTGTAATTGACGGTGATAGTAAAGTACATATGTGTGCGGACCGTGTTGGTAATTTATATCATGTACGGTTGAGCCAGTGTGATGCTAACAATATTGAGGAGCTGAAGAAGCCTATAGATATGTGGCATGACCGACTAGGACACCTAAACGAACGCGATTTGAAGGCAATGGCAAAAAATGGTCTAGTACATGGATTGGCGATTAAAACCGATGATAAAATGTTGGAGTGTGAGATCTGCATCAGTGAGAAGCAGACCTGTAAGCCTTTTCCCAAAGGCAGTGAGAACCGCACAAGCGATTTACTTGAAATCGTGCATACCGATGTATGCGGCCCAATGAGACACGAATCGTTCTCTGGCAAGAGATATTTTGTCACGTTCATCGATGATAAATCTCGATGGTGTGAAGTTTATTTTATACGTAACAAAAGTGACGTATTAAACATATTTAAAAATTACAAGTCTGAGGTGGAAAACTTTACTGGGAAGAAGATCAAATGTTTGCAATCAGATAATGGACGTGAGTACGTAAATAATGAGTTCGACGATTTTTTAAAGAGAAACGGGATTGTTAGGAGATTGTCAGTACCACATACACCACAGCAAAACGGTATTGCAGAAAGGAAGAACAGAACCCTTATAGAGATGGCGCGTTGCATGATGCGTCAGGCTGGGAGCCCACCATCATTTTGGGCTGAAGCCGTTAACACCGCAAATTATATCCGCAATCGGTGTCCAACTGCGGGATTAAAGGGGGAGATACCATTTACATTATGGAAAGGAAAGAAACCTACTGTTATATATATGCAAGTATTTGGATCAAAGGTGTTTTACAAAGACAAAGGCGTAAATAAATTAAAAGGAAAATTCGATTCAGTTTGCGAAGAAGGTATTTTTATGGGATACGATTTGCAGTCAAAGGCATACCGGATTCATAATCCAAAGACCAAAAGAATTGTTGTGAGTAGAAATGTCAAGTTTATTAATGAAACCGCTTTCAGAAATGAATATAAAGAGATACTCGATGAAGAAGTAGAAGATGAGATTGATGAAATGTTAGTGGACTTAAATCAGCCTAAAACTATAAATGAAAGCTGTGAAGAAGCAAGGAAAGCACCATTACGTGCGAGAAGAGATGGAATAAGGATAACAAGGTCTTTTGAAAGTTTAGATGATGATGAAGATGATAGATGCAGTATATCAAGGAAAAGAAATTCTACTGTGTCTTGGGAAAAGTTAATAGAGCCTCCAAAAAGAGGAAGAGGAAGACCGAGACTTATTCGTACTGGAATGCCAGGAAGACCACGTAAAGAATATAAATATACAGAAGAAGATAGTGAGGAAAATGATGACGCAAATGAGATAGAGAGTGACGGTGATATTATCGCTGGGATTGCGACTATCGAACCAATATCATGGGTTGAGGCAGAAAAGACAAGCGATGGAAATAAATGGAGGAGTGCTATGGAAGATGAATATTTGGCACAAATTAAGAATGGCACATGGGAAATAGTGCATCGGCCTCATGATCGAAAAGTGATTGGAAGTCGGTTCGTATTTAGTACGAAGAGTATAGATAATCACGAGCGTAAGAAAGTCAGGCTTGTTGCAAAAGGCTGCTCACAGCGCCCAGGGGAGGATTTTCATGAGACATACTCACCAGTAGTTCGATCGACGTCAATAAGATTATTAGCTGCCCTATCAGCAGAATTTGGATTAGAGATACACCAAATGGACGTCGTTACCGCTTACCTAAATGGTCAGTTAGAAGAAGAAGTCTACATGAATGTACCTGATCAGCTATGTGAAGTTTTAGATAGAATACTCACAAACCAAAAGATTGGATCAGTTAAAAGCATCATTACAGATAAGAAAATAATTGAGACAGCTAGACGCTGGAAGAAAATGTTGGATGAAAGTAATGATAGTGTGTGTTTGTTAAAGAAGTCTTTGTATGGTTTGCGTCAGTCAGGTGTGCAATGGCATAAAGCGTTAGTTAAGAAATTAATAGGTATGAGTTTTGAGGCGTTACCTCAAGATCAGTGTTTGTTTATGGCACGTAAGGATGTGAGAATCATGTTGATTGCTATATATGTCGATGATTTGATTATTGCAACTGATGATAGTGTATGGTTGAGTGATGTTAAAAAGCAATTGTCAGATGCATTCGAAATGAAAGACTTAGGAAACATCACAAATTGTTTAGGAATCCAGTTTTTCCAGGATGATAAAAATGCTGTATGTATGAAACAAAGTGTGTATATATTAAAGGTTCTTGAACGATTTGGTATGATTGAGTGTAAGTCGGCATTGACGCCAATTGATATGAATGTTAAATTAGCGAAGCCTGAGAGTGTGAATGAGGATGTGATGCGTCAATATCCGTATCAGAGTTTGATAGGTGCATTAATGTTTTTGGCAGTATCCACTCGACCGGATATTGCGTATGTAGTGAACTATTTAAGTCAGTTCAATACTAATTACAGTGTTGAACATTGGAAAGCAGCAAAACGTGTGTTGCGGTATTTAAAGGGCACGCTAGACTATGGCTTATTGTATGAAAGGACAGGTTTGCCATTGTTCGGTGTTGTTGATGCAGACTGGGGTGCAAATACAGTTGACCGAAAGTCATACTCTGGTTTTGCGTTCATTTTAGCTGGCGCACCTATAAGTTGGGAGGCGCGTAAGCAACGGACTATTGCGATGTCAAGTACTGAGGCTGAATACATGGCTCTCTCTGAAGCTACTAAAGAAGCCATGTATCTGCGTGATGTAGTGAGTAGTGTTGGTATGAATTGTGAGTGTGTAATATTGTTCAACGACAATCAGAGTGCAATGAAATTGGCTCAGAATAGAAATTACAGCTCTAGAACCAAGCATATTGACGTGAGGCACCATTTTATTCGAGATATGTGCGAGAAAAATGTTATAGATCTGAGGTATTTATGTACGGAAAGGATGCCTGCAGATGTTTTGACCAAAGGTTTGAGTGGGACAAAACATAATGAATGCATGCGTAACTTAGGTATGATGAGTATGTAAATGTACCTATCAGATTGCTCACAACTTCGAGGGGAGGTGTTGAGAATATTTGGCGAAGTCTGTGAGTTGTGCTTATACGTTCATTCATTCAAAGACAGTAATTAGTTCTAAGTTCAGTCGCTCGCCACGCCGTCACCGGCCTACTCCACTAATGTGCTACATACAAATCTGTATTAATATTGTTTCGATATTTACACCTAATTAAAGTCCAAATCAATCTGTAAACTGTGTTTCGATTCACGCCCTAATAAATACCTACACCTATTTCAGTGTTCATTCTAATAACTACACAATATGTAACAATCGGTTGTTTATTTTTATGTCATCCATTTATTCTTGCGGTATTTTGATTCTAAAAGTTCAGGTTTACATTAGCTGTGTGGTTTTATAAAATTACAAAATCTTTAACATATTGCTCTGGCATATAAGGAAAACCCAGACTTGTTTATTGCATCGAGTTCGGGGTCTAATGAGGTAATTGTGTCTTCCCAGGGTGGTGAGTAAGCAACCTCTCATTACTGGCGGATGCAATACAAAAGACATTAAATTACGAGCATAGCGTAATAAGTATGGAATATAAACCTCAAAATTATCTTGAACATTATAACATTCCTGTAAGTAACGACGACAGAGAGAATAATAACATCAAAAATCGAGTGAAAGTAATTAAAATAAAGTGCATAATTTTAGAGGTTGAGAGAACAAAGTATGACCTAGACAATAACCTAAAGACAGAATAACACAATGAGTCTAAACAGAAATAACAGTCTAGTCTGATCTCGTAACTACCGTAAGAGTGTGAATCATTTTCAGGTCATTGTTCAGAACAGGAACACCGTGTGTGTAACAGTTACCCAAATTGAGACGTCATGACAAATTGATTGTACAAACAAACTCAGTCGTAAACGTATGTGATAAGATTCAATTCAGTAGAGCGAAACAGGTCAGTGAACTTGTTCAAAGCGCACAAGATTATGTGTTGCTGTTGGGTAACAAGTGCTTTTGATTGGGGAGATTGTGGAAGTTTTATTATCAGCATCATCATTACTAATGAGGAAAAATATCAGTTTCCGAAGGTGTATGAAGTTTTAGCCTAATTCATCATAAACAATCTTACATTCCCGCCGGTTTTTAAGTTGAAAAGGTGGATTTAATACTACCATGATATGTGTCCCATTACTAAATAAAAATTACACTATTATTGTTTCAATTTGAACTAGTGGCGATCCTCTTCATAACGTAAGTTCCGGCTTCCGGTAGATTTATATTTGTGTGAACAAATTGATAGTAGGATTTTGGGGAATGAAATCTGATAATAAAGATATTTGCAGTATTGACCTAGGGACACAACTTCTTGATACCAGAACTAATTATTATTACTCTTTTAGAACATTCGCAGACGAACAGCCCCCAAAAATAACCATTTATCAAGGTACAGGGTGAATCTAATCATTTTGCAGACAGCAATACAATCGAACCTTAAACTACATACAATTACACTTGACATTAGATATCTACACAGGTGCATGATAGAAGCAACAAAAAAATTACACGGTCTAATTGCGTTAACTTTTCACCTGAACACAGAAAAGGTCATGGTAATGTTATGGTTGGTTGAATTTTTACCTTATTCAATATAGCTCAAAGACAAATGCTATTATTATAAGCAGTCTTAACTTCGTCTGCTGTGTTTAATACTTTGTTCTATGAAAACCATTAAGTCTTTATTGCGGAAGCTTTAAGTTGCTTTACTTATTCTTGTGAAATTCTAAATCTATCCTTCTATTCATGTTCATCCTTCAGTCCCTATTTGTTAAATTTTACTTTATCTTCTCTCTCTCTCTCTATCCCAGTATTCCAATATTACTTGCGACTTAATACTTTTCAAACCTCGAAAGCTGTTTTGGTAGGCACTTGAATATGCGTAACATCTGGTGAACGCAAGGCTCAAGCTAGTTAAAATCATAACAGTTATCATACACACGATAATGGTCATAAACAGTCGTTAAACGCACAGTAACACAAACATTAGGTACCTAGTTACATTAATCTCAATTACCTAACGACGCATCTGTGTGCCCAGTATGTGCTAATCAAGAGATTACAACTTCTCTGATTCTTTATGTTCTTGATACTTGCATATCGATATCCGCAGCAGTTTGGCATTCGATTGCAAAATCATCGATAATTGCATTGCAAATTCGTTTCTGATTATAGAAACAGAGTATCAATAACATTTCTTTAGCAAATCGATAGTCATTATTCGTTACGTACGTGATGTGAGGAAGTGTTTGCGTTAAGCGGTAGAACAAACGATGTTTACGTGGAGCGTTATCGCGTGCAACCCATTCGATGAGCCACAAACACAAACAAACTACTGCTTAATAGCCCCTTGTAACTTACACTTATTACCATCAGAAGATTATTGCTATGGGCACACTTTAAAAATAATTAGCTATTCGAACTCAGATAGAGATCGTGAGATACGGAATTTACATGAGAAACGTTCAAGGCTTGCGTATTGATGCCAATAGAGCGATTATTATCTGCGCATTCAAATGCAGGATTTATATTAGAATATGAATATTCTAGGGGTGTGCTCAAACATCGTTGTGGACTTATTCTACGAACTCCTTGGTTTTATATTGGGCCAGTAATAGGCAAAAAAAAGCCTCAAGTTCCTGGACTTTAAACTCAACATAGATCAGTTACTTGTTACCTCTGATTGTTTTTAGCATCAACACGGGCCCTGACCGGAGAACGAAGTTGAAAAGGGTCGATTTTTCTTTTGCTTTAGCAATTGATATGTGTCATAGTTCATTTACGTCAGAATTAGAACAGTGTATGAGTAGCTATTCTTAGTTTTCCTTATTTATGCAAGTTGTTGACCAACGTTCGTGACAAACTGACAACCAATTTGATTTTACAGACAAATTAGTTATGCCTACGTTCACCTTACAAAACGAATTAGTGTTCATTAGTCAACTGCGAAATCAGGTCTAGCAGTTCAAATTCTAAAATAAACAATTACGTACGTATGCAAGTTATTTACTTGTTCGTCGAAGACACTTAATGGGTCATTAGGCCGTAGCTCATTGTCTGTAACTTTCCAACGGCCCGTACAATTCAACAATAGTAATATTAAATAAACATGCATAGTGTAGCGTCCAGGTTTCTTGAGCTAGGTCACGTATTTAATGCACATTGTCTCATAGGTACGTCGTCAGCGATCCATTTGGCGTTTAAAGCAACGTTGCAGTCCGTGATATTATGCCCTACATGTAGCCTGAACAATCACATTTGTGCCTCAGGTGTTGGTAATCAAAACACCGTCGTTACTTGCGATAACAGGAGTAGGTACATATTAACTGGATATGGATATCGCTGTTGCAACTACCTAACGAGCTTTTATATGACTCAATAATATGAACAAATAAGGGCAAAGTATTATAGTGCTTATTAATTGTAGGTCATATAATAAAACATAACAACTTTATTATAATATGTTTCATTCCATGCATTATCAAAAAACCCAACCTATAACAGCACATTTTTTAAGCATAGGTACCTAATTTATATGAATACGTATACCTACCTAAATATTATATTGGTCATATCCAGTGTTTCATCAGAATTTGATTGTAACAGGGATGTGTTGGGAGATAAAACCTTGGGAGGTACGTCATAACTCATAACGAACAATAGCTTCATAATTTCGGTCGCACACAATACCGACAACAACCAGATTCTGCAATCGTCAACATTATGACTTTTATAGCGGATATTGTTTAACTTGGCGACCTACATATTATTAATGACTAGCTGTTACCCGCGATGATCTTTCTTCCCATTCCGATGGGAAATTCACAAAAACACGTCTTAGTGCTCACCTAGGTTATATTAGGCTCTAAAACTAAATTTAAGCTGCCGTTATCTGTTAATTAATCGATGTTTAAGTAATATTTCTGTATCTATACAAGTATGAAATACATACATACGTTTAATAATAATAATACGACGGTTAAGTTCATGCTGCCCAACTCACCCTGACCCACAATTAACCAGGCAATCGCAGCAAAACGAGTACTTCAGAGTGCTGTTGATAGAACTGTTTAAAATCCTTATCATGTACTTTTAATAGTACAATGTTCAACGTAACTTAGAATTAGCATAACTTGAATAGCTTAGCGATAACCTGCTTGGTTTGTTGATGGGTACAACCGGTGCTGCGATTATATTGCAGTTGTGTGTCGATTACGATTTCTCTCGATTGCAGATTGTAAGAATTTATGAAGTCACTGTACTACATAATAAGACTGTAAAGAGGCTTGTTTCATTTTATACACTACATTCTTACTTTATTACTATTAAAGACTCCTTTGTTTTTTTCTGATTGTGATAGTATTTTATGTTTACATATATAATTTTAATTATACCAATAATGCAAGTCTTTCAAGTTTATTGCCCAACTCTAGCGACATCTGCGCAAAAAAGTTGATACAGCACTTTCTTTATACTCTGAAAGTCTGTAGTCGTAAAACTCATTTTGTTTTATTTGCTCTATCATTGTTATTTGTATGTCCGTTTGAGATTCTCTAGACGATGATAAATGCACTAACAATTGTAATTGCTCGTTATGGAGCAATTAGCAAGCATGTGACTTTAGTCAATTCGACACCTCGACTGTTGAGTCAGACAGAATTAATGGTATTCATAATATATTATGATACAATATTTCGAAATGCGAAATGACGTCTGGAAATTCGATCTTTTAGTATTCGATTATTCGGAATTTCATTACTTGTTGTATAAAAAGAAATACCGACAGTTTAAAACACTTATATGTAAAAAAAAATATGGAATACCATTTTTTTTATTAATTAGTTAATCATTGATCATTTTTATATCAATTAAAATGATAAATCATAACACGTCATAATTAATTAATTTGATTATTAAATGTTTCCTACCAGGAAACCGCTCTGTACAGGTAAATTCTAGACGAGATCGCATCGTATGCAATATCTGGCAGAATCGAGAAATTCCCAGGAGTGTTCCATCGTATCCGTTATTTTGCAAGTTGGTCACTCCTCACATTGTCACGTACGAGTGATTTACCGTACGCTTCTGTGGTATTGACAAGTTATTGTGTGGTTCAATGTTATCCGAGACCACACAAATTTAGTTCAATGAGATCATACGGTTAGGTAACAGGATAAATTAATTAGGAACACAGAAGATATAGGGTAGGGAAAAGTAGGGTAATATTGTTTCGAAATTATCCCAATCAGTCAAACAATGCACAAACCTAAATCATTGCTTTATTTCAGTTATTAACACCCCTGACCCCTGACAGTGTTACCAAAGAATTCACAGTGTTTTAAAAACAACACCCAAACCAGTCTCCTGAGATTAATAACAAGTTTTGCGTGACAAAAACTCGGGTTGTTTATTTTTAAATCTATAACAGGAACAGATAACACCGGAGCGCAGCCCTCGTAACGAGCAAGGTGATTCGAATCACGGTCGACAATTGCGTCGGATTGAGGGGCAGATGCACTATTACATGGGCACTACGATATTAGCGTCATCCGCAGACAGTTGTTGCAATGTCAGGGGCATATAGTAGATAATATTAATCTATAATAATTGGTAGGAAGCGGCCATGACCATGGCATTGTCCATTGGTACCTGTAACCATCAGGTGGGTTATCGTACGTAGAATAGCCAAAAGCAGAGATCCGGTGGTACTTTATAGTTAGTTAAATACATTAGTAGTCATCAAATGACTCACTCACGCGTTAAGGTTTATGAAAGTTGTTGGATTAGCATGAGAAAATTTCTTTGAAGCAAAATCCTAAATGCATGGAATATAATTTGCATATAACAATAAAATGGAACAGGTTTCTAAATACTATTTTGTTTACTAACGTAGAGTTTTGTAGCATAGACACCGAATCTATGCAACCATCTAAATGGAGACCATAAGTTATTTTGTCAAGTATTTTCAACACCAAAGGAACCTTTGTAAATAGAAATATTCGAATTATATAATAAACCGCTGTCTACTTTATTCGGAAGTGTAGGAATTTCAAAAGCTTTTAAAAGGAAAAGGCAGCATCGAAATATAACCTGCTTCGTAAAACAGTGACGCATCACGACTTCCATTTAATCCACGTCAGGCAAAAAAACCACAGAACACGACTTGCCTACGTGCCTGGTTAGGGATCAACTGACTTTCTTAACTTACCTTGCGGTTTTTGGTTTCACACTTTGTTAAAACATTTTTCCACTGAAAAAAATGATTCCAGAGTATCACTTCTTTGACAAACAGACAGAAGCATAATATTTAACACATGAAATCCTTATATAAGGGGGATTCCCAAGGATACACAGCTATTACATATTTTCTGTGTAATTTATTTAGTAATAAATAATAAACCAGTTATTACGCAGACGCAGACAAGAAAGTGGAGGCGTTGCATTCAAGACTGCATTATAAATCCTTATCATCCATTTCCTTCCAGGCGACCCGATCTCATGTATCAACGACGGAGCCGTACCTGCCCACGTGCTCAACACCTATTGCTGGATCACTTACACGTTCACACTTCCGAATTCCGATACGAGAGGCATCTCACATCCCGGCCTTGGCAATGACTACGGCGAAGAGAAACGTATTCATGCCTACTACCAATGGGTGCCTTTTATGCTGTTCTTCCAGGTAAATACATATACTTTTTAAACATTTAATAGCGACTGTCGATTAAAAATTGCAACATTTCTTTACTCAAGCGACAGGCATTGCGTTACGTAAAGCATGATGTAATTATTCTTAGAGTGAGTAAACCCAATGACTTGCTGCCTTATAAGTTTTTGTTGCTTACTTAAAGCTACATAAGTTCGCAGTTCAAATATGTAGGCATTTTCTGTTATATTACGTTTACATTGTGTCGAAGTTTTTGTAATCTTGACAATAACCTTATTTTCCAGGGCCTCCTTTTCTACGTGCCCCATTGGGTTTGGAAGAACTGGGAAGAGGGCAAGATTCGCATGATCTCAGACGGCATGCGTGGTACTCCTGCCAGCATTGCTGACGATAAAAACAACCGTTTGGTAAGTTCCAAATATCTCCTACATTCCTTGAATATTCTTAGTACAACAATAACGGACTGATAACTCACTACAATAATAAGGTCAATATACATAGGTATCTTGTTTCTTAATAAAGTGGTACAATTGAGATAAGTCCCGATACTAATGAAACTTGATGAACGTCCCTAATAAGACAAATTAACTGAGCCTGGGACGTCTATTATGTAATACTCTAGTGTTGTTCAGATCAGTATGTTCTTTTATGTAACCACTTTGTAAATATTCGATATTATGTTACAGAACCGCCTTGTCCAGTATTTGGTGGATACTCGACACATGCACAACACTTACTCCTTCGGTTATTTCTTCTGTGAGATGTTGAACTTCATTAATGTGGTAAGTAGTTGTGGCAACTAAAAATACTCTACTGCCAGGCTGAATCAGAGGTGCATTGGCCTATAGTTTGAGATCCTCAGGGCAGATTACATCCCACATAATAGAGGGCGTGTCTATCGCCATTAACTGCCATTACCATAGAGTTATCTCCTAGTAATGTACTTACAGATCACTTACATAAATATGCGAATCAAAAGTAACGTATGTTAAACTCATTTGTTTTATAATTTCAGGTCGGGAACATATTTTTCTTGGACACGTTCCTTGGTGGTGCCTTCTTGACTTACGGTACTGATGTAGTGAGGTTCTCGAATATGAACCAGGAGCAACGAACTGATCCTATGGTAAGCCATTTTACCTCCCTTATATTACTACAACTTGTACACTTAACGTATAAGATGAGTAATCAATATTTCAATCATAGATTCGGTTACCATGCAGAGGTTATCGAAAGGTTTTTATGTAACGATAACTCATTATAATTTCGGCCCAAAAGTACCTACCTAAGTGTCATGTTCAATACATATGGGAGAATTCATTAAGATTTATAAATATTTCGTTCTCTTTCAGATTGAAGTGTTCCCTCGTATAACTAAGTGTACATTCCACAAATTCGGTGCTTCTGGAACAATCCAGAAACACGATGCGCTCTGTGTGTTAGCCTTGAATATTCTCAATGAGAAGATTTTCATCTTCCTGTGGTTCTGGTAAGTAGTTCCGTTTACTGCAGTTTTACAATTTCACACTAAGTGCTCGTATGCTTATTATTTTGTTTTAGTTTTATACATTTTTGGTATTAAATCATTTAGCTATGATTCCAATAGTTTTTAAACTGACTGGCAAATATTAAAATCGAGCGTATTCTATGGACTAATACGGATTGAAGATGATTTAGTGTCAGGAATTATATTTGACGGAGTAAATCTAATTGGTATTAAAATGAACCTCAAATTTCTTTTTCCCTATGGTATATTTCCGCTATTTTTTTAAGAAAAAAACATTTAAAAAATTGTTATTTATTTCAGGTTCATCATCCTATCCGTGGTGACTGGATTGGCCATAGCGTACTCTGCAGCCGTAATCCTATTGCCAAGCACCCGCGAGACTATCTTGAAGAGACGGTTCCGCTTCGGAACGCCGGCTGGAGTGGAGTCACTCGTCAGGAAAACGCAGGTTTGTTTAATTAACATATTTGTAAACAGATTGATACATAATTTAAACGATAAATCAGTCATTGATTGCACTTATTGTGTTTCAAGTATTTGTAGTGTATCTTTTTATCACGCGCTTCCCGTATAACTAAGCTAGGAGTCATCAGTGACAAATATTTACGACGATTAACTTAACGTACCAATCATAATTATAAAAGCTCAGCTGTAATACTACCTGAATGCTTTCAACTTTTTTGGTGTTTAAAATATTGTGTAATGTTTTCAGGTGGGAGACTTCCTACTGCTGCACCTGCTAGGTCAAAATATGTCACTGCGCGTATTTGGCGAAGTGCTAGACGAGTTGTCACGGAGACTGCACATGAACTCCAACGCACCTTCCGCACCCTCCACCCTCGAGATGGCGCCCATCTACCCAAACATTGACAAGTACGCCAAGGAAACGGAAACGTAAGTTGTGAGACTGAGCTAAGACAATACAGTACACTCTCCCAGAATCGTCCTAGGAAATGTATACAACTTTGTCTCGAATACGACTCTTGAGAATAATCAATGAGATTCCTATACAATCCATTTACATCTCGAATCTTGTATCCGAGACTACGTTCTGTATATGGGGCGCAGTGTATTGGTATTTTAGTAACTGTAACGCTCATTCGTGATAATGTAAGAAAATTTGTTTCAACGACATGAATGACCATGACATTCCTTATTTTACCTGTTTATGTAAGACAACAATTTGCCTTTTCGCCTTGAGCTTTAAATTTAGGGAATCAATGTACGATTAATTAAATTAGTATTAAATTTGTCGTATAACATTTAGCATTTGTTCGATAAAATTGTACGGAATTTTGTGGTACGACATTGCGAATTGGAAACAATTTTATGTTTAATGAAATTTGAGTTTTATAAGCTTAGTTGGTAAGTTCAAAGCGACTCGCAGACATGCAATTGATATTTAAAAGTACATACATACAAAGTATACATTCATTTTTATTATAAGTATAGCATATCTTTTCTATTAGAACATGAGAATGATAAGGAGGTTGTAAAAGCGTGATGTGGGCAAGTGTCATCTAGATATTTTTATTTTATTTTCCATAATTATTAAATGTTAGGTACGATTGAATTGCCCATACCCCGCTATTAATGACCTTATTACGTGAGATATAGAAGACATTTTTAATTTTTAAACTTCTCTTTGTTTCTATTTTTATCGATAAGCATTGATAATAAGTATTAAGATCAAGCCGACTGCATTTTAATAAAATTAATTTAGTTATCTAATTAAATCTTATACAGGCTTGTCTTTATAGTTAGTGAGCCAATTGAATTGACAGTGAATTAATTTGTAGCAAATAAAAACTAACAATGTTTCAGAATACACATATCGACTTTCAAATTGTATTTCAACTAAAATTAAGTAGATATTATTATGATTAAGAGTATTTCATACGTGCTTTTTTGTTCCATTGATTTAGTAAACATTTTGCGGTTATATAATGTAACTAATAGTTTTATATTAAGTGTATGATTGATTAGTTACGTATGGGAAAATCTGTTAGTCAAATTTTTTTTATGATACTTCAATCTCGTAAATTATGTCAAAGTATTGGTACTAAGATAAAAAGGAAATTAAATCATCATTTGAATGAAGTGTGAATGGATATAATCAAGGTACTTGTATTGATAAGTTCGAAGTGAATACATTATACTCATAAATTGTTCCAAATGTGCCATGAAATAGATGTCCGGGAGAGAAAGGCCACGATTCTCAACGTATCTCAAAAATACATAGACTAAGATTTTGAGTCATACATTATTGTAATATATAATATGTATGAGTTGACAAACTTTCTTGGAATCTCGAAAAATGTCTTCCATACATTCGATTAGTGTTGCAATGGAGCTCGACGCATGCAGTTTGCCTTGTATTTACTAGTTTTTAATATTAACTGTATCATTCCTATATCAAATGTTTTGCAGTAAATAAGACAATGCTGCCTTACTTCCTACGTAATATTTCTGAGACTGCAACAATAATTTTCCAACGTGTTACATTATATTTGGTAATAAATGACTTCAAATATTTTAATTTTTGTTTTATTTTGATTTTACTATATCATCTAGAACTCACTAGTACCTCCTGGGATACCTATCTCATATGAAAACAACACGAAGCCTAATTAAGATGGTTGTTTAGAAAACGAAGGACGTAAATGTGAAATACATAACAAATAAAAAATCATAGAACCCGTAGGCTTTATACGTTTAATATAGAAAACAAGAAGAAAAACATCTTTATGATACCTCATTACTAATATTTGAAATGATTTAAAAAAAAGCTTAACTAACGCTGCTGGTTTCTAGCCTAAGATGAATAATATTGTTCAGACATCATTTTAAAGTCAAAGTCCCTGTTTTAAATATATTCTGTAGAAAGGTCTTTACAATAGTTGATAAGGAAATGAATTCCAAAATATATAACAAAAGTGGATTATCCAAGATTATAGTAGGATCTTGGATGATCCTCATAGATTCGCTATCGCAGCCAGCGGTCGACTAAAAACTTCCTTCCTAAACCTAGTCGGAGAAATACAGCCCTAAAGTAACCCTAGCTAACAGCACAGGAATACCGAACTCTTCCTGCAAATATTTCGATTATTTTCGCAATCATGCAGATATAAGACTTACCTGTTTCCCCAGTCCAGTTTAGCGACGAGCTTGAGCCTCAACGCTCGGGTTTGGTCCTGGGTCAACGTGCCCGCCAGAAGAGCTCGTCGACCGCTCAGGAGCTCCCGCATCACCTTGGCTACTGCGCTAAACCGGTAGGTTTCCCGCTCCTGGAAACATGTTTTAAATTATAATTATGTGTATCACATCCAATTATCAGCGAATATCATATTATTGAATATCGGCGTCAAAGACAAAATATTTAAAAAAGTTCTGTTTTTTTTTTGTTATCTTATAGGCCTCATTTCTTTCCACCGAAGAAATCTAGTTCTCTCTCTTAACATTTATTTATTTATGTGTTAGGGTGACTAACAAGTGACATGGATAAATCTTGTCAAAGTCCATCACTAAACGTACAGAGAATTGTACCCTATCACTTATGAAAAAGGCACGTGTCGAAAATGTTCTTGTTTTGCCCTTTAACAGGCAGGTGGTCCTTTACAACCGCAATAATTCATTGTTCATAAGACCAATTAAAACATTCAGCAATGATAATTTCAATAACAGTATTTATTAGTCAAAACATTTATACCAAAATTAAGATACTTGTTGTGACTGGGAACCGTGGGACATCTGGTACCGTGTGACACACCGTATCAAGACCATTATTTATCACACAATGATTCAATGATATTTTAAGTCCATTGACAAGCATTGTAAACTGAAATAAGCCACCTGTTAATCTGCAAACATTGTGGTAGTAGCTACACAAAGTTGTTATGGAATGGGAGAGTATTAGAATGGCCCAATGATAACTAATAAAGGCCTGTTTCACCACCTCTGGATAGCCGCTAATCGCCGGATACATTCAAAATCCGAACAATATTTGTATGAAATCATCTGCAAAGTAATTTAACTGAAATTTATCAGTGAGCTGTGAAACAGGGCCTAAGCGTTTTAAATAAATAAGAGTGACAGGCTAACCACTTACTACAACATAGCTTTGATTGGTCCCCATTGCTATTTGGTAGTAGACACTAAGATGAGGTTCTATTAGAGTTTTGACACATGAAGTAATAGACTAAATAATGTAATATTCTTAAAAGGTTAGTTTCAAGTAGTCATTATATTGTTCAAATGTTCATGTTTTAAGAACGCTATGGTCAGACAATGATTCATGAATAAAAGGAAATTAACAAAGGAATGAGCTGTTTCAAATGTAAAATATGTATGCCTTAACAAAAATTACCTACGCTGGCATACTATGCCTAATCTTTGTTAAAATGTTAATTCGAGTTTTAAAAGATGCAGCTATTTAAGAACTAAAAAGGTTAGGCTCTTATTGTATTCAATATCCTTAGTGGTTTTAGAATATAACAAAAAGAATGAACTGAACCGCCCGAAAAAAGGATAGACTGAATTGACTTTAAATAATCCATGGAATTTAATTAATTCATAATATTATAACCTTGCCGTCGGTGTCTGTTGATTATCTTTCTAACGCCTAAACCTGCTATAAGGATTTCGATAATATTTGGCAAGGAGATAGATAACATCCTGAGGCAGGACATATGTTTATTTTTGTCTTATATGGCCATATAAAAGCATGAATTTAAAATATAGCACTAGTAATTATAATCATCTTAATATCATACCACATGAAATGAAAGTTTATGCGAGTTTAATTTCCTTTTCATTAAGGGGCCAAAATATTATAATTTTTACGAGCACTTTCTTTCTGGTGTTTATTCTGTTTAGTATGTATGTCAAAAGCATATTTTTTGCCTGCCTTCACGCAGAAATCACCCACACGTACATAAACAGTTAAACACCCATTTAGACGGGATTGAGGATAATATCATGGCATAGTAAAACGATGCTAAATGCTATAATAAAAAAAACATAAGCAGTCAGGTAATTAACAGGATACCTACCTACTATACCATATTCATAAATAACAAGTGTAACTTTTTTTCAAAAAAGTCCATACGGTCCAAAATATGGACTTTTTTTTAAAGAAACTTGTTATTAATGAATATGGTATGGTAGGTAGGTATTTTGATCAAGTTCTAAAATGTCAATGTCATGTTTTAACAACAATACAAGCCTATATATTTATGTACTTTATGACTAATTTTCATAATAACTACTCACAACAAGTATAAAGTAGGACAAGCTAAGTTTCTTTTATTATTAACTTCATGCGTTTAGCGATAAACACAGCTGATGCTGGCAGCTGGTGCGGCTTTGATTTTAAGGTCAAGGTTCAATCCTATGATCTACTCTATGTTATGATAACTTAGATTAAATAGCGTATTACTAATTTACAAAGTTATTCGTGTAGATTTGTGCACAACACGTCAAGCTAGTTGTGCTATTGCACAGTTGCACTATAAAGTCGCCGCTATTTTGAATCAATACAGGTATTGTAAAGAGCAAACTGTTCAGCTTGATGTTTCGCCGTGTGTACACATTTAGTTAAAAAATGTATCGATAGTGTAATTTTTATATTTTCGAAAACGCTGTGTTCCTTTGTTTGGAGTAAGAAAGGGAATCGTTTGGGTAATATCTCCGTTTTAATAATAAATGAGTTTGGAGTGCTATAAACAGTTAAGTACTGTTATAGCACATTTACACTCTAAATTCATTCACAAAGTTAAACACTTGTGGTCATCTGCAAAAATATTGTTTGTACATAGCACAATAATTTGTGCACTAATTAATTAAATGCAATAATTTTTTCACCTTTACTCGCCACAGTAGTTACAACAAATCATTACTTACCACATAAAGCTTCTTCCACAATCGAGCCCATTCTCTCAGGACACATGCAATTTCACGGACCAGGGGATCATCCTTCAGTTCCGCGATAGCTGTGGCCCCGGAACCTTTCACGATGCATGGCCGGATCGACACCACGCAAGACGGGAATATGCCCCATGCTGACCTGTTCTTTGAGCTGAAGCCCCTGTACCAACCTGTAAGCAACAAATTTTAGCTTGAATACGAAAATATGTGTTTGTGTCTGTACCTATTGATAAAGACCCGGGATGTGGCCCAAAATTCGTGTAAACTAACAACAATTTACATAATATTATGTCACCCGTATTCCCCGAAGGGCTCCAAGCTGCTACTGAGAAACTCCAGATATAAGAAAAACCCAATAACACTGCTCGACCCGGGAATCGAACCCAGGACCTCGAACGCGTAGCAACGGCACTTACGACCACTAGGCTAACGAAGCAGTTACTATAATATTGTAATGTAATATTTGCAATATTAAAAGGCTTGCTAAAGAACTAAAATCTTCCTTAGGAGACACAATTCTTCATCTCTAAGAAAGCAACATGACTATTTGAATTAGGGACTGAATAAATCCGCTCACACTTTTCTCCACAGACCAGTATTTAAAGTACACTGGGGATTATTCTAATCATTCTTGATACTAAACTGATATTGTTTAACAATAGCTTACATGGTTTATGGTATCTGATATTATCTATTAATTATGTAATAATAACACTATCATTATAGTGATAAACTAAGCATTGTTAGGTACTTGTTTGACTCTAAAACATTGTACCTATTAAATCATTTGTTTTGATTATTAAAATAAAGATACAATATTAGAGTAGCACAAATTAGGATGCAACTAGGATTTGATAATTATATTAAATTAAATTAAAACGGATTTTATCGCGTTTATAAAAAATTTGGAAGTAAAAAGTTGTAGGTAATGGTTGAGAGGGTAACTGGCGAGTGGCAATATAAGTAGCAAATCTGTGGCAAATACATATCACATACTGTTTTTGTGGTTAATTAAAAGCCCTCACTTAGTTCTTATAGGTCAATTGCCGGCACTGTGTGGGAAGACTGGGAAGGTAATGAGTACAATAACTGTTTCAGTTTTATAACAGAATTAACAGATAAGCATTCAAAGGGAACTAGTAGGTATTTGATATTGAATACTAAATTATTCTCGATTGGTTGAATGATAGAATTTTCATAGGAAAAAAATTGGTACAAAATCTCTATAATTACTAGATGTAGACAATACCTACAATTTTTATTTCGTTAAAGATTGCAAACTAGTTTCGCCGGCGGCTACCCACTGTTATACTAGATCCAAATAACTGGAAAATTGAGCAACACATCTTGTTAGGTCATTCAACTTCATCTTAGTAGCCATTTGTTTATCTTAGACTAAAACTATTATACAAGTATGACTATAATATTGGAGTTTAGGTATAGTCGACCATAAAATTGCTTTACCACCCTTAGAGTGAATTTCGTTTGCACGTGAAAAACTAAGTGACAGATTGATAAAGAGCCTTAAGTAAATTTAATTTGGACAGAAGTTTTTGTCAAAACTGGTAAAGCAATTCTATGGTCGACTATACATTAATGAGAATAAAAACAACGTAATTTATACAGTCTAGTTTACTCTCATGTGCATAATTATTATCATAAGAATTCTGACAAATGATTATAACTTGAATTACTGTAGAAATAAGTTTTAAGTCTGTGTATTTTATTACCTGTGTGACCTTGTAATCAGTTTGTGTTAATTCATAATATAACATACCTACCTAATATTTTTTAAATACCAACTTGCACTACACCTGAATCTGGACTATAGCCTAATCCCTCTCATACTGAGAGGAGACCCGTGCAGGAGTGGGGGCAATGAATGGGATGATGATGATAATAAAAATATCTCATAAAGACTTTTTAAAAGGGTTCATTCAATACTTACTTCCTCCATTTTCTTCCAGTATCTGGACCGTCTCCCCAATTTCCAGTGGTAACCCGGACCTGACATCTCCTTTCCAGTTATAAACAGCTGAAAAAAGGTTTAAACATTATTTGCACATCACATTGCAATATTATACAAGTATTAGATAGACACAGTGCAAATATTTGAATTTAGCTAGGTATTTATATACAACAGTATTTACTATTTAGTCATTTAGATTTCAAGTGAATGCTTTATTTTGATTGAAAAGAGGTGTTATTACTATTTAAAATAAAAATTATCTTTAATATGTGCAGGATAACTTTTTATAAGGTATGTGGACACAAAAGAGGCTATATACCTTCTTTGTTGTTCTTAAACTCTCTTGTTATAGTTTTTTACCTATTTGTTATAAAGGAGAGTAAGATTTATTGCTTTGTGTTGTCGTTATAAAGCATTTTTTACAACATTAATTTCTTAGTTAAAAATCTGGAGTAGATAAGTATCAATCATCTTTGTTGTCTGGTAGATCATGACTAATTAACTGATAAGACACTGCACTTAAGATTTCGCTGTATTTTTACCCTTATGATACAGAATAATTAATCTAATAAATTTATTTTAATAGTCATGAGAGCAAATAACTTAGTTAATAATAGACAAGATCAATTAACAAAATAGAAAATATATCTCATGGGAATGTCTCAGTTCCTTTGATGCCTAGTTTTGTATGGCAAGGTGTGATAAATAATACTTTCCCAACACATCTTATAACTCATAATCTAGTGACTACAATAAAACTTAATAAAAACTTAAAATTGAAAAATAAATCAAGTTTTCTAAGAGTCATGAGTCTTAAAATTGCATGTAACATCTTGTTGTTTAGGCTTTTAAGTTGTATTTGTCACATAATGCCACAAATTACAAACACAATCTACTGTTCAACAACAGTAGATTTTCCATGCTGAGACTTGAGAATTAAATGGCAAATTAATTTATTTGTTTTATTATTTCCTTAGTGTATTCTAACTTTTTTTTATTATTTTATAAATAAACTTTTAGGAGTGGGTCCTAAGTGTTTATAAAAGAGTTCAATAATAATACTTTAGACCTTTTCCATAAAAAGGCCTGTATTAAATAAACATCTTGGTTCCGAGTATTTAAAAAACAAGGCCGGAAATCAAGGAAAAACACTGACTTGGTTGACAAACAAAAGGCTGAATGAATGGTCAAGCAAGTAGATTATGTTGAGATAATCAGAGCAATAAGCACAGCATAAAAGTAGCTTGTAGATCTATCTCTACCGTGTATAAAATAGTTAAAATTCATAGCATGTTATTACGTTTCCGCTGTAATTGGCAGGATGTATCCGGACCGCGTAACGCTGATTGATTAAAAAAAATCACAACTTACCGACAGCTAGCTTTGGTGATTTTGAAGGAATCCACATTTTTGCACCAAACACTGCCAGCTTCTACAGTTTTTGTGTACAAAACTCACTGAACCATTGTATTAGAATTATTATTTTCATCCGAAAATAGAAAATCAATTCCGAACAAAAACCTGCGTTCGATCAAAGTTTTTGACAGAAAAGTGATGTAATTGTACACAAAAAATACTTTGCTAGTTCGTTTTATAAATCGATCATTGTGATAGTCGATTACCTATTTTTTATGCTTTTCAGACATATGCATACATATGCGGCGGTTAGCGCTTATCCAGAGGTGGTAAAATAGGCTCTAAGCATCCGCTCTTCAACAGCTGGAACATCTGCAAAATTAAGCAAAACAAAACGTGACCGTGTGCTTTAAAACCGCCAAGTGAGTTCGTCAGCAAGCCTCGTCAGCGAGCCAATTAAAATGTATAATAATAGGAGCCAATCTTACTCGGGCTCAAGCTATTCGTACGTCTGTAAAACAACTTCTTCCATTAAAATAACATTTGATAAATATATTTTGTTGTTTTATGGTTTTTTTTGGGCAGTTTTGAGACATTTTTATATGATTTTAAATCGTTTTACACGTTTATCTTTCTTTTGGCTTTGGTTTTCGAATGAGTCAAGTATAAGTGAAATAAAAAAAATTAACGTCTTGAATAAAGTTATTATACAGACTCAAGTTAACATTTTTAGGAACTATCAATTAATTTCATATTACTATCAACTAATTCACAAAATCTGATTCGATTCGCATCACTAATTGACACTTCACTTGACATTGATAATTTGACAGTTGGCTTGGCTTATTTTGTTGTCAAATGTCAATTGTTTTGATTTTTAATTTTTATTGATTCTTTGTGATTTGTTTTGTTGTCCTATTGAATTGAGCACTCGATGTTAGGTTGATTTATGATTATAAATAATTAGAAGTCATAAGAAATAAATAATATTACGCGAACGCTAAAACCGTTACAAAATCACAATGTCTGATGATTTCATACCCCTTAACCAAAGTACACCAGTCCATAACAGTTGGAAACAGGACAAAAATCAACAACAAAAAAGATATTATAATAACCGTCAACAGAATGGTCAGAACCGTTCATGGGGAGGCTATAATCAATCGAGGAATAACTCTCGAAATAGTTATGGAGTAAGTAACTATAGTGTTTCACCTTACATTTAGCTGATCAAAGATTTGCTTTGAGTTTTACTCAACTGCCGAAGGAGGGTTATGTGTTTGCACAAATATTGTTTGTCTATTTCTTTTCTTAAAAGCGCTCGGAGCTAAGAAAAGAAATAGACAAGCCCCTAATTACTTAGTTCATAAAATTGTAAAAGAAACTGTCTTGAATTTTGTTCTCATTACAAGATATATCAAGATTACAGCTTACTAATATCTTTTATTGTATAATTACAGGGTAATTCAAGAAACAACAGTTTCAGTCGAGGAATGCACAATATAGATGATTACATACTGCCGTCAATGCTACAAGACCCATGGGCACATCTGAGGGAAAAAAAACAAAAAGATGCCAGTACTTAGACTATAGTACATAATACATACCTATAATTTATAATTATGTATGTTTCAGCTAGTAAAGTGAGAGTACATTTCAGAAAATTCCATAAACACCCTTCCATAGCCACCTTACTTATAAACAAGGCTAGGCTAGGAGAAGTCTATGTTTTGTCTCTTTCCTATTCTGATCACTTATTAATTTAAGGCAATCTCATATATCGTGTGATTGTTGTCAAATTTCTCGAAGTGGATGATATTGTATCCTTGTGGAATGATAATGTTTTCTATGGGCCAGTAGAAAGTTGTTAAACATTCATGATTTTTAGTACCTATGTATCTGTTTTTAAGATGAGCTGTTATTTGTGTGGATTTAGAAAAAAACAAAATGTCTGGTGGGTGTAAGAAGTAAGTTTTAGAACCTATGGGTTAATTATTGTTAATGTCATTATCTATACTAATATTATAAAGAGGAAAGATTTGTTTGTTTGTTTGTTTGTTTGTTTGTTTGTAATGAATAGGCTCCGAATCTACTGGACCGATTTCAAAAATTCTTTCACCTTTGGAAAGCTACATTATCCCCGAGTAACATAGGCTATATATCATCACGCTACGACTAATAGGAGCGGAGTAGTAATGAAAAATGTAGCAAAAACGGGGAAAAAATTATAAGACCACGCGGGCGAAGCCGCTGGCAGGAAGCTAGTAAGTAAATAAATATTCTAGGGACATTTTTACACAACACCACCTAGTCTCAAACTAAGCAGAGCTTGTAGTATAATGTATATAATGTTATATACATTTTTCTTGTAAATACATTGCTTTGTATACATTAGAAACACTCAGACAAATACAAACCCATAAATTCATCACATAAACATTTTTGTCCTGTGGGAGTCGAACCCACGACCTTGTGATCAGCAATCAGGTACTCAAACCACTAGACCACAGACATCGTCAAATTCGATTTGACCAATTTTTAGAGTAAATAAAGTAGCTTGAAATGATAAAACTCAGTTTGTAGCAATACATACCTACCCATATTATTATTTAGTATTTATTGTAGTTTTACCACAGAGTAGAAGTTTTACATCTTGATTGTCTGCTTATTTAAATTAATAAATAGATTTAAGTTTGTACTTGAATTATTTTATAATTATTTTATTTCAAGGCCCAAAAGCATTTACTCCATCATGGTCTGCTTCCGAATGGGGGAAAATGGGAATTTGGGAAAGGAGTAGAGATTATAACAATTGTTTTATTGGAAGGGCTTGCATTTTGCCCGTATCTGTTACATTCTAAACTACAATAAAAGTAAGTGCCTAGGGTGGACTGCCTCATTTTCTTTGTCTAATGACACTGATTAAAGACTAGGTGACATTTGATGGCTTCATAGACTGACTTGAAATATACAGTATGCGGCATACCTGGCCGGACTGAAGTTAGCTGTTCGGATGCGCAAGGGATTGTCTAGTTTTAAAATTGTATACTGCGCAGCTAAACGGCCAACTTCAGTTCGGTCACGGTATGCCGCGCGTACTGTACGAGCAAAACATTCGTAAAAAAATGATTAATTATTTACTGTACATCCTTATAGTAGGTAGGTACTTCTAGGTTTTTTTTTCTTTGTCTATTAGTACTATTTTGGAAGTCTTCACAGAGTTTCTGCGAAGCCCTAAGGCTCCGCGGATATCATTTTGAGTATGGGTGCGCTAAGATATCGTGTGACACCGTGAGAGTCGTCGTGACCAGACCGTGTTTACGAACATCAAACCTGTACAGAAATAAGTAAATGTTACAAAAACTTTACTATTTGTAAAGATAAAGGTCAGATGGCAATGTAAAGGCAAACCTGTGTACGGCCATTCACACGTGTCCGTTTCGACTGCTCGGCCAAAGTGTCGTAGAAGAAAAACGACTACGTCAACATTACGAAGGAATTTGTAAAACACTAACAATGAAAGTCGCAAATTCGTAGAAGCATTATTCAGAAAGTTCTATAGGTTTAACCATGGCCGCGCGGTTGAAACATGGAGAACCGCGCGGCCACGCAGTTCTCTTAAACGGGGCTTAGTAGAGGTCCCATTGTTTTTGCTAATCACTCATACGATTTCGAAGAAAATGTAGATAGCATGAATAAAGTCCTAGTGTTTGGACTTTACGACCTACAGACCTTAAATGTCATGGCCGCGCGGTCGAAACATGGAGAACCGCGCGGCCACGCAGTTCTCTTAAACGGGGCATAGTAGAAGTCCTATTGTTTTCGCTAATTACTAATACGATTTCGGAGAAAATGTAGACAGCATAAATAAAGCCCTAGTGTTTTCAGTTTACGACCTACAGACCTTAAATGCTATGGCCGCGCGGTCGAAACGCATAGAACCGCGCGGCCACGCAGTTCTCTTAAACGGGGCTTAGTAGAGGTCTTATTGATTTTGCTAATTACTAATACGATTTCGAAGTATATGTAGACGTCATGAATAAAGCGCTAGTGTTTGGACTTTAAGACCTACAGATCATATAACCTATAATGCAAGTTAGAAGAAGGGTGACCAAGATTTATGGTGCGTCGATCAGACATGTCCAAAAGCGTCGTTTTTAGTTTGTTTTATATAGGTAACTTCTAAGCTACCAAAAAATACCAAACAACAAAACATAAAATTAAACAACGACTAAATCATATATTGTAACGCTTGTATAGCTTGTTATTTTGTGTTTTATCTTTTTTCAAAGCTAAAAACATAACAAAACAAAAACAATAACAATAACATTTTTAAAACATAAAAATGTGTATTAATTAATAGACAGCAAGTTTTACTAAAATAATGACTTTTTGCATAGTGTTAAACGAAGTAAAGTATGTTTATCGTCCATATGGAGCAAATATGAAAAAGTATGCAAATTTATTGTTTTTATCCCCTATTCAATTTAGACATATAATATGTTTGGAATAAAAGCCTGGAAGTTACCATCGTAGTCAATAATTCCGAATTAAGACCTTGTTCTGAATGCAAAAACAGAAGCTGTAGCGCTTATATCCGAACGTCGGCGCGGGCGTAGGCCTTAACATGGTAAGGCTCCAAGGATGTATTCTCCTCCGTGGTAACTGCGCTGACGTGTATCCGAACGTCCTACCGCGCATGCATTCTGCGCCGCCCAATCACAAGCCGGCCGGCGCCGACCGCGTCATATTGTAGGCCTATGATTGGCCATTAGTTAAGTAAGATAGAATATTGCAAATACTTAATTGCAACTGTAAGACTGTGTCGTGTGTTTCTTTTAAGTGTATTAAAGTTTCATGTCTTATGAACAAGACTCTGTCATGACAATAGATGTCGCTACGTCACCATACGTAAATTAGAATGTGAAGGAAGATTTCGACTGGCGAGCGGGGCTTGCGGTAGCTTAACGGTCAAAGCGTCTGGTGTACCGAACCAGAAGACGCAGGTTCGAATCCTGCCCGTCAACCGATTTTTTCCTTCATTATAAAAAATAAAATAAAAAAAAAGACTGTCATTTAACCGGCCCTTGGTATGTATCTATCATTAGGAATGCAATTAATAATTGCTTGACATTAACATTACTTTTTCATAAATATGGTCGCTTGGTCGATCACGATGATCTTCGACGAAAGACTAAAAAAGGTTTATGTAACGCCGTTTAGTAACTTTTTTCGTCGATATAACTTTTTTGTAAAACGTTTTTATTTTTAATAGCTAGTGAAAAGTAAAAATTATTTAGTTACCTACCTTATTTTAACCAACTCGGGGTAAAAGTTTTCATAAAGTTAAATTAAATAAGCCCGAAAGAGCTGCTGTAAACCGTTGAGGGTTTCCTTCATTTGTCTCCGTCTCCCATCACCAGATCAACTATAGGTGTTCATTATGTTGTAGGGACATAAGAACTATATAAATGTGCCAAGTCTCGTTACAATCGCTTTATATTAAATTAGTTAAATTTAAAATAAATTTGTTTCGCACCGACTCCAAATTACCTACATGGTTAGAAATTATTTAAAAATAATACTTACAGTTTAATATGTTTAGGCTTTGATAATGACCAGCTGAAATTATCTCTCTTTGTATTTTTTTAAGCATTTTCCATGCGTGGACTTCGCGGTAGTTTAGCGGTCATAATGGCGTCTGGTGTGTTTAACCAGAAGACGAAAACGAAAACCAAATATGTTTAATGAAAGGTACTTCTAAAAGGTATTGTCTTTAGAAAATTAATATGTCTTTTGACGTACCATAAATCTTGGTCACCCTTCTTCTTACTTCTATTATGGGTTATATGATCTGTAGGTCGTAAATATCAAACACTAGGGCTTTATTCATGCTATCTACATTTTCTTCGAAATCGTATTAGTGATTAGCGAAAACAATGGGACCTCTACTAAGCCCCGTTTAAGAGAACTGCGTGGCCGCGCGGTTCTCCATGTTTCGACCGCGCGGCCATGACATTTAAGGTCTGTAGGTCGTAAAGTCCAAACACTAGGGCTTTATTCATGCTATCTACATTTTCTTCGAAATCGTATGAGTGATTAGCAAAAACAATGGGACCTCTACTAAGCCCCGTTTAAGAGAACTGCGTGGCCGCGCGGTTCTCCATGTTTCGACCGCGCGGCCATGGTTAAACCTATAGAACTTTCTGAATAATGCTTCTACGAATTTGCGACTTTCATTGTTAGTGTTTTACAAATTCCTTCGTAATGTTGACGTAGTCGTTTTTCTTCTACGACACTCTGGCCGAGCAGTCGAAACGGACACCATTCACACTACCAGGTAATTATTTGTATGATTGGTAAAGGATACCTACCTACAAAACAGTTCGTCCTTTTGATTAGTTAGGTACCTCCTTTGTCCAATATTTTTTGTTAGTTTGCTCCCACACTAATCCTAGTGACCCCGCGATACACAGCTTAGTTAGACTCCTAATTAAGCTCTGTCAATTTCGTGGCCAGTCGTGGGGGACTTTACATTTTCAATTTTATGAACGGACGAAAACTACCCACCCCCACCAAGTAGGTACCCAGATTTGAAACAAAATGGTTTTATTGATCTTGAAATTGAACCCACTACACTCGGTGCAGCAGTAGTGACAAGGTGGACAACCATTAGGTACATTTATACCAGTGCAATCAATATAAACCTTGCAGTTCCAAGAATTAAAACTATAGATGTGCAAATCCTAGGTAGGTACGTCTATGACATAATAATACCAAGCACATGAAGTAGGTAAAATATGTTTGAATGTGTATCATCCTTAACAAATGGTACCTCCTTATCAAATTAATTTGATGGGCATTTAACTTTGCATATAGGTACTGTTAACTTAATTACGAAATTAACCTATTATCGAAGTGTAAACATTGCTGCTAAAGATACATATTATAGCCATGATATATTCAATAAGTATGCATTGGTCCTTTCCCCTTTATCAATAATACGACACTACTCAATAAGTAGGTAAAACAAACCAGAGTTCCGCTGGTTAGTGATCGGACCGGTCGTGATTTTCTTTTTTAAATCGATAGTAGGTAAAAGTCTTATAAACGTGCATTGCTTAATGTATCTGCATACGATAGTTGGACACAAAGATAACATGAAGTTTTGGACGCTAGTGTTGTGTGTTATATTCGTTAATTTGGCGTTATCTCTAGGTATGTATTGGTTTTTTACTGGTGATGTTGACCTTTATTGTATCTACAGATGAGAAGTGGTCAAGTGGGTACTATTTCAATACTGCAATGGAATAATCGCCCTATTGACCTCCAGCCCGCCTTAGTTCATTCACCCTTAGGATCACTTTTTCTAATCAGTGATGACGTAGACAGATATTGTTTGTTTTGTAGAACAACGGAGAGAACGAGAGATTGGGTGGGTGTGTGTTTGTCTTAGGTTCTCCATCTCGTACCTACTGTCTCCGGGGAGATAATGCATTTCGGGAAAGATCAAACAGGAACAGAAAGTAGTAATATAATGATGTATGGACCTTTTGACTTTTGTGAAGGTGGTGGTGTTCGATGGTGGTAGGTAGGTCTTCCCATCTGATAGACTACAACTTGTAGATACTTAACCTATGTACCTACGATCAAAACTACTACAGGGCCTCATAACTCTATGTACATAAGAAAACTCTTTAACAATGGCTAATTTGTAGGTAGGTACCTATATCTATAGGAGATCCTTTAGCATACGGAAAGGGGATTTATTTCTGGAGGGGGCACAATCGTCAGACAGCCCTTGACCACTAACACATTTCTACGGGATTACAGGGTTCAGTGTGGGACGGGCCATATAGTCAGGGTGGTGATTGCCAGTCGGGCCCTAGCCTGCGCGGGCCTGGCTTGCGGGCTGTTTCTGGATAGCAATATCTTTTGAACGAATTAACTGATTTTGACGAGGGTATTATACACGAGATTTCATAATATTGTCAAGTCAAAGAGATGTAAAAAACATTATTTTCAGATAGTATTCCATCTACCACTATCTTGTCCCGGGCCCCGGCTTTTGGGGATAGGGAGCCACCCGGGCCCTTCTGCCTCAGTCCGACCCTGACAGTTCGTAGCTATTTTAATCAATAAACTTTGACTATTTCAGCTGCCTGCCGGGATGATGAATACAAACCGGGCCCCAACTGCGGGCTCGAGCCATCATGTTCCACGAGGAGCTCCCACGCATACCCGAAGCACACATGCGATTGCTGGTGTTTACCGGGCACATATAGAAGACTTGATACGGACGCATGCGTCCTACTAAACGCGTGTCACGATTAAAAACAAACTATGAAATAAGTCATTAAATAAACCTTTTAAGTTTATGTTATTTACAAGATTAATATAGGTAGTCCGTTTCAAATCTACTACCTACCTAAATACCTACTAAGTATGGACCATGTATGTACAAAAAACCAAGCACATAAAAAATCAAGCGTGATAAAAAAAACATTTATTCTATAATGTAATTACTTAATAATAATTATATTTTTACTGATCGTACACTACCATTTTAGGTAACAAGCACTAAAAAATAAATACGTTTAAGTAAATTATGAACATGTTTTATTTTTTCCAAACCACTGTTTTAAATTAACACCTCATTTCTGTCCCACATCTGGGCATAGAAACCCTTCCCTAATTTAGTCCAGGACTATCCTACCTACCACACTTATGGCAAATTCTACATAAACTAAAAGATACATTCTTATGTCAGAATGCTTGGAACAAAATACCAAATAGGGTAGGTACCTACTTACTTAATAAGAGAAATCGGTGAACATAAGATATTTAAAACACGTAGTATAAGCCCCGCAAATTGATAATGTGCCTGGCGGCCATCTTGGTGACGTAAAAACGACGTTACCGCTGACAGTAAGCGTTAGCAACACTAGCCGAAAAGTACGGCGGATGACGTCATGTGGCGGTTAATTAGACAAGGTTCCAGCCCATTAGCAACTACGGGACATATTACAGTCGAACATAGAATCTCAACCTCCTCCGTGTTTTCGTTGGTTAAAAATACGATTGCCTTTGCTTTTAGACTGATGCGCAAATAGAATTATTATTCATCTGTATATTTCTGCTTTATTACCTATGTAGGTATAAAGTCTCTTAGCAACGGACCGCAACGGTTGTTATTCTTAATTACATACTTAATCTGAATGTTTTTTATTACAATACCTAGTAGACGTCGCCAATACCTATTGTTTTCCTTGTTTCCTTTAAGCATCATCACTGTTTTTACAGCAGAGTTCTGTATATGGCGACTGATTTTAGTTTACTTGTGTTAACTTAGGCTGCGGTTGCACAGACGAAGAGATATTCACACTCCGCGTTCCTTTTTTGCGACATTTCACTCGACTGATTTAGAATAAGTAGATAGTAAGCGGCAGAAAAGAATATGTCTTTTACATAAATAAATATGAAATGTTAAAAAACTGATTCGGTAATGGTTTCTATCGCGACTGCTACGCTCAAGGTCTTGGGTTCGATTTCCATGTTATTGGGTTGTTCTATGAAATTCTCAGTAGCAGCTCGGAGTTTGGATTTAAACCTGGTTAATGTCAATTGGCTCGTATGAAATATTACATGGGACCTAAACATACCGGCTTATTTTGGGTTAGTATATCTCTGCCTAACTCTTCGGGGAATACAGGCGTGATGGTATGTATATTTTATATGACATTGCTTGGAACCATTGACATTGATTGGTCTGAGGCTCATAGTTCAGAGTAAGGTCGCGATTTGTAGCAGACTGACTGACGACGCAAACAGCTGCCAAGTTTGTGTGATCTAAGCTTTAGAATCGAATTTGATTTATGTGTGTACGTATCTATACATATAAACAACACAGAGATACATTTGTACATAACTCGCGAGAATCACGCTTGCGTCAATCAGTATACCTAATCTATTCGCAAGCTTCGTACAGTTGTTAAATACTTAGCTATTATTTACAGTTTTTTTAAAAGACGTCTTAGTTCTGGCTCCTGTAAATAGTTTAAAATTTAAATAGTTTAAAAACTATTTATAATAAAATATAAATAATTATTAGAGAGAATAGAAAATCTATGTTCTAAAATTTCTAGCCTGGAACACTCAAGTAGCATACTAGGAGTCGATCAGTACCTACCTATAATAAAAAAAAACTACATATTTTTAATTTTAACGGTTGCACTAATGATTCGCAAAGATAACTGAGGTGAAGAAGTTATTTGAAAACGTCTTGTTTTTATGATAAACTAAAGAATATAAACTTGTGTTTGTGTTCGTGAAACGTCAAAATGAAACTCTGGACCGTTGTGTTGTTTTTGTTTTTTATAAGTTTCCAACAATCGAACGGTAAGTATCCAATTTAAATTTAAAATTGCACAAGATCCCTATTTTCTTTGAAATTCGAAAGAAGTCACATGCCACCAAAAAAATAATATAAATAAGTACCTAAGTGGGAGACGTGACCGGAGGGTTAGCGCGAATTATTTTTATATGATGTTTGCTAATTATTCCTTGATAGGTTATAAGTTGTAAATAGGTAACAAATATACCGAGCTGTCAGCTGTAAAAAAACAGTGATTGCTTGGATATGACCACTGGACTGCCAAGTTGTAGGTCTCGAGTTCAAATTCAAGGTTCACACCTCTGACTTCTCGTACATAATCATGTGCATATTCCGCTTACCTACTCCAATGGTGTAGAGAAACCTTGTGGGGAAACCTGTGCCTGAAAGATTTTCTCGACGTTATGTGAAGTCTGCCAACCTGCACCTTGGTGCACCTACAGTGTGACGAACTAATAGCTTCATCCCATTTTAAAAAGGAGACCCGTGCCCTGGAGTGGGAGAGTTACCTAATGGGCTGATGATAATATCGAGCTATACCTTATGTTTATTTAGATTAGATATGAGTTATTCGAGAACAGGTTAAGTACCTACCTACTAGTGTTAATTATTACCTATTCATTTGGGTTTATCTTAAACGTCATTATATTATTATTATGCGTTATTAAAGAGTAATATACTTACTTAATTACAATCACGCCTGTAGTCCCGGGAGGGTTCGACAGTCTCCGAGATGCTACTGAGAATTTTATTGATAAACCCAATAATACTCTACTGTGCTTTATCTGGAAATCGTACCCAGAGCCAAGAGCATCCTTACGACATCTAGGCTAATGAGGCAGTTTATTAGATACTTTCTTACAAATACACAATAACATTTTCAGGAGAGTGTCCACCGGGGCAATACAACCCTGGTCCCAACTGTTCCTTTGAGGTCATCTGCTCCGTGCCCAGCGCTCACTCAGCCAGGAGACACTACTGCGACTGCTGGTGCAACCCCGGCACAACTAGAGACACCGCCACGAACCAATGTGTTGAGAAGTGCCCATAAACATTGAACTGTAAACATTCATTACTGCAAACGTTGTGTACATTATTGTAAAATTATTTAAATTTGATGACCTAAGTGTTGGGTTTTTATTAATTGCTGTATTAATTACGTCCTTATTTATACACGTGCTGCTGACGTAAATGTGTAGGTAAGTACGATATGGTCTGTCTAATTGGTATCAGGTGATGCGTGTTGTGTTGTCATGATATAATGATATGAATATAAGTTCTTCACGGACGTGGACGTTATTAAACAAACAAAAACAGTCTTTTTTTCGACGTAGGTACTTAGACATGGTTTCTGGTTTTGTTTAATTGATTACTAAACGAATGAAAAGTACTTCCTAATATTTTTTCTCAAGTTGTTACCGCTGGCGGGACTATTTGAATGTTTTCCGGGCAGTGACCATGCACAAAGCGCAAATAATTGTATTATTGTTGCTGAATCTGGGAGTTAAGAGCCTGTTCAGATGAGGCGTATTACGCGCGAGTCCACTCGCGCATTTCAATTTCTACAATGAGGAAACGCGCTTAGGCATCTGGACAGGATATAATATGTAGCTCTAGTATCTCGAATACGCGCGAGTGTCAACGCGCGAGTAGGCTTGCGCGTAAAACGCGTCATCTGGACAGGCTCTAAAGTGTACCTATAAAATTTAAAATAACATTACGTCTTTATTCCCTGAAGAGTTAGGCAGGGGTGTACTAATGTACACCCACATTTCGCTGGTATGTTTAGGATGTGAGATTTCTGCTTTTAAATGATCCACGAATCTGGTCTGGAGATAATACTAATTGGGGCCAAGGTGTAAAAAGAAGCCCTCTGGAATTACTGTGATAGGTTAACTATACCCGTGGCCTAGACAAGTTGTAATTTGACATTCGAATCGACAAACGAATAAAAACAAAATGTATGGAAATGACATTAGTGACAGCCCGATTTGTCGAAAGCATGTGTCATTTCCATAAATTTTGCTTATAAGTATTCGTTGTCGATTTGAATTTCAAAATGCAACTTGTCTACAATCATTAAAATAAAAGTAATATAGAAGGAAATTAGAATCCACTGCAGTCCACTATGTACACAACTATAAACAAAATGATTTGTAGAAATAAGGTCAATTCGCTTTACATTCTTATCTTTGACCCAGATATATAGGTACGAACATAATACTTATTTTTGTTTTGTGATACATCTACATGTCCCGTCACGTGAATATGTTTATGTATTGCTCATATAACAGTAAATTATATAGGAATTAGTGCTCTCATTCCCCCACCTAAAGAGGCTTTGGGGGAAAGGGCTTAAGCACGTTAGACCTAGTCCTACGATTTCTTTATCTGGAAGGTATATAGGTATGCCGAAATATCTAACATTTTATTTTATATTATATATGTAGGATGCAGTCTGGTGATCCCAACACTACATATATGTACATAGGTATAACAGATACATAATTAAGACACTATACATACTAAATCGAGATCACTTTTGTTTCATGGTCTGTCTGAAAAGAAGTCCAAAGTCTGTCTGTTTGTTTGTTAAGTACCCTTTCATGCTGAATTTACTAAACCGATTTCAATAAAATTTGGCAAGGAGCTGATTGTATCCTGAGGAAGGACAATGGACATGGTAACCTTTAACAATTGATGCTTTGGAGAAGGGAAATACAATGTTCCACATTTTCTATAAGTGTCAGCTGAAGAGAGCTGGTATGAATATAGAAAACAAGTTCGTACAGGCAAAGAACTTAATACAGAACTCTTTCTGTAATAAGTTCTTTGCCAAGCACAAACTAAGGACAATATTTTCTTATTTATTAAGCACGTCAATAGCAATCTATTTTCTAGTATTTTTTTATAAAAGTAGTTCCAAGCAACTCCATTCAAAAGTCAATCAACAGCTATCAAGATAGAGCAAACAAAATTGGTTTGGAATTGGCCAATCATTGAGACACACCTACTAGTAATTGCTCTATCACAAGTGTCTGAAAAATGTATCGATTTTTACAGCAAAATATCTGACATTGTCAAATATGATCTCTTATTTAGTGAACAATGCTATTAATTGCTAATAGCAACAATCACAGTTGAGAATTTGATTGCTATTAGGCCATTTTAAAGTGCCCATTAATGCTCTTTTGTGGGTACTGGAGTCTTCTAGGGGACATTATCTATTCTTTAAATAATAATTATGTAATAACATATTTTTTATGAATTAGAATTTACTTTAGGAGAAAGCTTATGATTCGGGAATTTATTAATTAATGTTTAATATGACAAACAGAAAGTGGAACTTGAAGAACTCAGAACCAACGAGAGATAGCTTTGATATCATTAAATAATAAATAATATCTTGGGACATTTTTACACAGCATCTAGTCCCAAACTAAGCAGAGCTTGTACTATGGGTACTAGACAATGGATGTAATACTTATATACTTTTTTTGTTTGTAAATATATACTTATTAGTTCATCACATAAATGTTTGTGTCTTGTGGGAATCGAACCCACGACCTCGTGATCAGCAGTTCGGTACTCGAACCACTAGACCACAGACGTAGTCAAATTATTTTAGCAAGAGTGCATATTACATAGTACCTAGTTATAGTACTTACAAAGATGGGAATATTTGGAGAGTATATAAATGGTATAGCCTGACATCCTAGCAAGTTGAGCTTACTAACACAAGAAGTGATCCCGTTAAACGTTGTCTTTCAGTTGTTTCGTTACAAAATCAACATTCGACGGAGCCTTTCGCCACATTGCGCCGATGAAACGGTGAAACTAAAATAAATATAATTTACGAAATTGCCCTAATCAATTTTGTTGAGGACCACGCCATTTCGAAATTAGGGACCCGTGACCTTGTTATGCAGATTCTGTGGTTTTTTCCTTAGGCTCATGTACTTATACGACGATTTTTCTGATAGAACTTACCCGATATTTGTGGTCCCCTATTATTGCTGTTGGGAGAACTGCCTCATTACCCTGGGTATCGAACCCAGGATTTAAGATTGGGTATGTACCTTGACTCTTACACTCGAGATTGTGGATTTGATTCTCGGGTTCAGCAAAGTGCTGTTGGTTTTTTTTTGATAAAATTCTCAGTAGCAGTTCGAAATTCGCTTCGGTTTAAGATTGCCTACCAGGAACGGCAGGAACAAGATACGTATGAGGAAAATAACGTACAGGAAAAAATATAGGAAAATTCATTAATTAGTAGGAAAGTGATCCGTCCGGGCGTTTCAAAGCCCGTTGTTGGGTCCTTTATCCTTCCTCGGAGGGCGGAGAAGACCTTGTGTGGTTTGACCGGCCTTTGTGCGGGCGGATGTAACCCTCGCCGTCGTATTGTAGCTTATTATCGCCCTAAACACATTTGACTTTAGCCCTCATAAGTAATTATTATACCTACCCTTAATTATTGACGCTTTAGAAAATTTCACAGTTAATTCATAATTATTAGATACTAGCTTCCCGCCAGCGGCTTCGCCCGCGTGGTCTTATAATTTTTTCCCCGTTTTTGCTACATTTTTCATTACTACTCCGCTCCTATTAGTCGTAGCGTGATGATATATAGCCTATGTTACTCGGGGATAATGTAGCTTTCCAAAGGTGAAAGAATTTTTGAAATCGGTCCAGTAGTTTCGGAGCCTATTCATTACAAACAAACAAACAAACAAACAAACAAACAAACAAATCTTTCCTCTTTATAATATTAGTATAGATTTGTTGGAATTCGCTGTGATGGTTTTATTTTCACTTTGAGCGTGTCCTTGTTGCTATTGTATATTTGGGTTGAGTGGTGATGTATGACGCCGTGTATTATTAACGCCTATATAGGTATCATGCTGTAGCATATATGGTGTAATGAGTTTGCTAGGTAGGTGTCTAACTCATTCATTATTAATGTACCTCACCTAATTTATTATCAATCAAGTCTTCGTAAAATCAAATATTAAGTGTTTTACATTGAAGGCTGCCGATAAATAGTTCAGTAGGGCACATAAACTTTCCTTGCATGTTAACTGATTTTATACCTACTACTTATGCGTCTGACCTATATCTTGATAAAACATTAGGGACACCTATAGCGTCAACGCGACACTTGAAGGGGTGATGTCAGAAAGCGATTAATAGGTCGTCTGGCGTCTCGGGGTGCACCGCGATGGTCTGGCGACCGGAAGCGGCTCGCACCGAATAATCGCATCGATCGCCAAAAAACTAACCCACATACGCACTGGCAGCGTAGCCGGAATTATTAATCGCGAGGAGTAAGGGGGCAAAGAGGGTGTTGGAGTGGCGAGTGGCGCGCAGGCGCGGGCGTGCGGCGGGCACTTCGCGAGGAAGGCTCGCGCGCTCCGGCCGCGTCCAGCCCGCGGCGTCGCGATGCGCGAGCAGCCGGCCCCGCGGCCGCTCCCGCAAGCGCCGCGCTAACCTGTACCCATGCAGTGGCGAAAACTTACCAGGTTGAAGTCTTCGCCGGGCGGACAGTCGCGCGCTCGGAGGATGCTCTGCTGCGGCCGCAGGAAGGTATGCGATCCGATCGATAGCGCGCGCCGAAACCGTCGCCCCTCCCGGCCCGGACGCCGACGCCGTTTCGTTACGCCGTTCGACGACCCCGCTCACTAATGCTTCACTAAATCATGCTTTTTCTTGATTTCCATCTTTTCTTAGCCTAAGTTTGTGTCATGAAATTTGGTCATTGAGTTCAGTTATCAAATTATCAAATTCCAACCTTAAACTCATCTGAACGGATTATTCCCTTCTCTTTCAGCAGGTCTTAGTGCTATTGCTACTTCTTACATATTGTAATTAATTACTGTACCTATCTGTAACTTAACTGTAAGTATCAAGACAGTTTAATTGATGAATAACCCAAACGCTTGAAAAGTTCACGTTCTAAGCAATTAGTGAAGTTTCGTCGAAGAGCGGGTAATCAATCTGTAGGTCACATGAATGTGGCCCGTGGAATCGATTACTATTCAGAAGCATCGACTATTATTATTCGATTTTAGTGCGACTCTATTTTAAACTTATTAAAGTAAGACACCTTATTTTGAAACTAGACTATAAAAATACTTACATTTGATCGAGCCGTAACCGTATACCGTACCCATATACCGATACTGATAACGTTTATTATTTCTGTAAATTTAATTTTTCAATCGTTAGTAGTTAAGATAATGGGTGCGTTATAACGCCTAGGTACTTGCAGCATCTCGCCATCTTGTGAAAAGATATTGGTACTAAACTACCCTTACAGAGAATCTGTGGGTGATATTTTAGTCGTTTCCATTAATTTTGTTTGATGTGTTGGAAAATAGTTGGGAAAAATAATCGACTAAAAGATCTCTATGTAGTCGAATATTTTATTAGGTATCTAATAAGTAGTGAGCCTTGCTCAATGAATACTTAGGTATCTATATATTTCCGTTAAGAATTTAATTAAAAACTCTAATTTGCTTGCTTTAGGTAAGTACATACGTAAAAAAGTTAAAGTTAGACTGTTGTCATTTAAACTTTGAAGCACCTTAAACCTCATAGTAGTAGATTTGTTAAATCAGTATTAAAGTAATCTTATTTAAACATATCTGATATATGGGTACCACGCTGATCGCTGTGGTTAGACAATTTCAAGAACTTTGTAGAGTCACCACATGAATTAGAACAGACAGAGGGCGTGCCCTGGATTCGATCTCTCCAGCTTTCAGATTACGGCAGACTCAGTACCTGTTTCACCTTCTCCGGATAGCCGCTAACTGCCGGATAATTATATTCAAAATTGATACAAAATTTTGTATGAAATTATCTGCCGAGTAATTTAACAGGAAGTTATCCGATGAAACAGGTCCTCAGTTTAACAACTAGGCTATCATTGCACCACATGTAACTGATATGCGTACATGAGAAAAATAAGCTTGAGGGCCTTCGACTCCGATTCCATTTTTTCAATTTCCATTCCGGTTTGATGTCTGACTAGTGGCAAGAGGCTCACCCTATTACTTGGAACCTTAAATAACACTGAGGAGCTGAAGAGCCTTTGTCCTGAAACAGCAATAACTGAAGAAAACCCTAAGCAACCAGCCTACTGTTGAATCTTCTAAAATAACGGCATAAAATATGTTGTTTCTTATTTTAGAACTGGCTGTCTAAATATTTGATTTGTTGTTGCTCGATGCTGATTGGTTAATATTTTTGTTTGTGAAGATTACCTAGGTAGCTTACTTAGTAAGTTTACCGTTTAAAGCTATATAGATATTATGTTCCTTATTTCATGTAACTTAAAACTGTAAGGTCACTGTATGTATTCTTCATAATTATGATAAGTTTTAGTTATAGTTTCATTTGTTTCTTATGTAATTTGGGTTATAGATCCTTTATTCAAGACAGCAATATATTCAAGCTGTACATAATGTCAGAAATATTTGACAATAATTCGTGCCACCCAGACACAATGTTCGACTTTTATTTGCCATGTTTTATTGTGACATGGTTGTAATGATCTCTGTCACGATATAAGCGGTTGCCTTTTTTAAAGATAAATCAATATTAAAGTTTGGTTATTTTTAGGACAAATATTTTAAAATATAAATGAGTAAATAACGATATGACGATTGAAAGGAATAAATGGAAGAAACGGTTATACTTACTGCGCCGACCCCAAATAAACGATGACAAGAAATTATGATGATGATTTAACTAGCCAACGCTTCATTTTGGTTCCGAAACCCTTAGAATTTCCCGTTCCTGTACAAACTTCAGGATAACAAGTAGTAAATACAGTTCTCGCCAAACTTATTGTCCGGCTTGAAGTTAGCTCGTGCCAACTTCAACCCGGACAATAACTTTGGCGAGAAGTGTACTTGTGTAAATACGCCGTCATAAAATAAGTCATATATTATGATCGCCTAGATACTAGATACTGCGTACTTACTAGTTTTGCAAACATACAGCTTCTGTTCACAGAACTCTAAAAGTAGTCGGTAAGCTCGATTTTACTTTTAATTTATATCAACTCCATCATGCAGTGATATAAGCATAGACTGCCAAGTTGGGCTCAATTCGAAATTCAACGCACGCACCTCTTCATTTTCCAAATCATGAATTATCAATGGTTTAAACGGTGTAGGAAATTATTGCGAGGAAACCTGCATGCCTCAGAGATTTTGTCGACGGCGTGTGAAGTCTATTAACCCGTCCCATTTATAAGGAGATATAAAAATTTCAATCGTATTCTAAAATTGATCCCTCGTTGGTCTAGTGGTCCCAAACTCGACTTCTACGCTAAGTAGCTCGAGCCGGGTTTCGGGAAAAGTTGTTTTTTCTGTGTAATTTCAAGTAGCAACTCATAGTCTGGATTTTGATGGCAAAAAGCTGGCCCCCTATTACATGGAACCTAAACATACCGGTGAACAGTGAGTGTACATTAGTACCTCTGCCTAACCCTTCTAGAAATACAGACGTGAAATTAATTACGTACAAACTTTTATTCCGATTTAAACAAACAGAAGCACCCGATTAGAATCGTTGCGAGACGGTTAATAATTAAAGTTACATCAACCACGTTTGGTTTCATGGTATGTAGGTCAATCGTACCCTATGTGTACCTATATGGCGGTGAGGTAACACAATGTATAAACAACATTTCACCGTAATACGTGATTTTTCCACTGACAACGATTTTTTTAATATTTAATAGCTTTCCGATTTTAATGGTAAACCTAAACTATCATTATGTACGAAGTATAATTTATGGGTAAAATATAATTTATTATTTAAATTCGATTGCTCAGAATAGATTTTTTAAATTACATTTAGTTCAACGATAACTTACGGTGTTCGGTTTCAGTTACCTACAGATCGATTTACATTTCTAACTTAAGAAAATGTACGTAAAGTTAGGTTGATAGTTTATTACTAGATTCTTATTTATGAATAGGCGCCCAGTTTTTTGTGATGTAACTATGCGTAGGTATACCTATTACCTATAACGTGAAAGCAGATTAAGCATACTTAATATAATCATTTCATGACGGCGGGCAGTATAATTATTATATGGACACTACTGGTAATTGTGTCAAGAAGTTTTGTTGTCATAATTACCTATCGTAGTATCGTGAAAATTGCTCTATTGTGTCATTACAAAATCCATTCAATGTCAGCGGACCACAACACTTTCAGCGCAGTCTAACTTAAAGAAGTTTTCTCGCATTCTTCCATCGTTTTCACACATAACAATCCGTTTTCGTTTCACATTCAAAGCAACTCGAGAACGTCAGAGATAATCAACACCCACTGTATAATATTGTGATGTGAAGTGACTTCGCTCCATTCAACCTTCACGAAGCGAAGGGTTGAGCACCCGAGACGGGCGTGGCTTACGTCAAATTACAATAATCAAAGTACTACGCGCTTTGAATAAATAACTAACTTTCTATGGGGCTTGTTGGACCACTTGACAACTATTTGTTGACGCAACTTGATGATGAAGTGTCTTAGGCAGTTAAGGGTTGATTTGCATAGTTGCACTAATTGTGTTAAGAAGTTTAAAGACCGCTAAAGACCTTCACAGAAGCGTTCCTCTACTTAAAAGTGGTTTGTTTGAATAGTTATGTGGATTGCATGCTGATAAAATGGTTCTTATTAACTTGGGTAGGTATATTTGCTCTTTATAGGTATTGCTTATAACATGCAAGGAGATTAGTAGGGACAAAAGAAAAACAATTGTTATAACCCTCTGGAGGGTTACAATTATAAATGAATTAAATGGTCTTATAAATCTGGTAACAGATATGAGCATTTTTATCGTATTGTAACGTTCGTAACGAGTGTGTTACGAGAAAATTGCGAGCGGCAAGCGACACGCTTCACTGTATTAATTGTTTGAATGCTTACTTTGTATCATGTTACGTTACTTTCAAATGATTTCTTATTTTGTAAAGTTATCCTACCTCCCTGTCTAAGAGTCAAATGTTGTGTGTTAGATGTTAAGAAGTAATCACAAAGAAATAATTACATTAACTTACTTTATTTGTATTGATGGTACCTACACTTTGAACATCCTTCTAGAAGATCATCGCTGTTCACAAGAATTATGTATATACCAATACATACGCTAAATTGAAAACGTTATCAGAAAAGTGACTTCAACTATGCCAAACACGCAATCATCCTTTTAATCTTTACACTTCGTTGTTTCCAAAAAACTGATAACAGTTTTTTCGCGTTGCAAAAACAAGCGAACCATATGTCATCCCTGACACATTGTTAAAACCTGTCAAGTGCATGTCGGACTTGTAAATAACTAGTAGGGTTCTGTAGGTACACCAAATAGTAATTAAATTACAACGGTAAAAATTTTAAAATAAGACATCGAGAGGTTTTGTCGAGGTTTTGTTTATTATTATTTAGGTACAATAAAAACCAATTTAACCTTTAGCACCCTAACATTTTTTTATATTTTCGATCTACGAAAACGTTTTTTCTATAGATTTATATATATAGACATAGAAGTAAAATATAAGTTTTCTTCATGTAATTAATATTTTCCAAAACGCTCAGCATACTGAATCTTAGTAGATTGTAGCTTCATGGCCCTTTAATTGTTTGCCGTATGTAACGCCATAAGCGTTGTTTTAGTCGCTTTGCTAGAGAACCCTAAAAAGCACATTGACGCGATAACAGTTAAGTGAAGCGCACTAATAGGCTTAGTGCGTTCCCTTTATCACTCTGAAGCGTTTCGCTATTTGTTGTCATGTTCACAATTTGCAGTCGATGACGTCACGGGTAGGCGGACAACTTCAGTGTAGGCAGTATGATTCATGAATGAAAACAAAGCATGGGCATGTATATTGATGGGTAAAGTTCAAGGACTTTTGGTGCAGCCTGATTTAATTGTGAATCGTATTGATAATACTTCATTCAATTTATTTTAGGTGATCTGTCATTCATTCTCTGCCTGAATAAAATAAATTCTTGATGTTTCATTGTACTGGTTTCGATATTTGAATGTCTTCTATTGCATACAGTTCTTTTTGTAATTGAAAATAGGATAAAATGTTAAGCTAAGTTGTAGTGCTCTACGTAAAATTTTGGTCGACATCGTTCGAACAAATAATTCGACATAAATATTGAGAAAGTCTACCAATTTTGTAAATATTTTAAGTACTTAGTTACATTAACGCCATCATCATCCTAGGTTAATAACAATTATGTTGAGTCAGCTTCCAGTCTAACCAAATGTGGTTATACATCAGTATTTTACACGAAACGAATGCCAAAAGACTACCACAACATACTTTCTGGGCAATAAACTGTAGGTTGTGTTGCTTTTCCGACTTTTGATCACAACTAACGATTGTTACAGGTGTTAATTCTTATAACAAACGAGTTTAATGTACAGTCAGCAACGAAAGTAGCTGAACACTATAAAATCTTCAAAACGCATTAACATCTTTAATATTCAGAATTCACTGACCCTTGAAGGCATTACAAATTCTCATAATGGAGGACAATTATATGTTTTACCTAAGTCAATATCGAATGAATAGTTTTGGTACTGTGATGTTTTAAAACTTTCGCTGTGTTCAACGACTTTCGTTGCTGACTGTACGTTTCGAGGCACGGAGAAGTCTTTATATGCTAAGAATAATCACCCATCAATAGAAAGCAACCTGCACATCGATTGATCAGCGTAACTATTCCTTTAAAAAATATAGATACAATTTATATTTTTTTAAAGATTGAAGTTTCTTAACTATTTCATTCTTTTTCCAAGAATAGACGCTGCAAGACATTTACGAAAATAAATGCATGAGACAAAAGAGACAATATCTTACAATAAATTTAAAGTATAGCTCACGAAGCTACCGACGATCTCCATTAAGCCAGTCAATTTAAATAAATCAAGCAACTCAATTCACAATAGGTTTGGATAATAAATTCAATCGTCTGTCGTCTTTGTCTACCGTTTAACCAATTAAGTAACTTTATAAGTTGATACTTTTGAAGAAAATATATTGCGCTCTTTGTTATTACATTTCTCGTGATTGTTATTATTGAAAATCGCTTTTAACATATAAATTAATTGTGACTAGCAGTTTAGATGAAAATGAACCTGCTCAGTGTGCCAGTACCTATATTACTTCATTTACCTACTCTTACTAATTTCTACTTTTAATTGTATTTGGTGTGCAATAAATTAATAATTCAACTGTTACGCCAAAGTGTTGTTGGGTTTTTCTGTAGAATCCCCAATAGCAGCCCGGAGTCTGGATTTGTGCCCGGTTAATGGCAATAGGGTCGCCCCTATTGCATAGGACCAGCGAAATATGGTTACGTTAATAGTATGTCTTTGCCTAACCCTTCGGGAAATACAGGCGTTATAGTAATAAAAATTATTTAATCAATAAATAATGACCAATTGACTATTAAGTCATCGAAATGAAATAAAAAATTATAGGTGACGTGTAATATTACGTGACGTATTTATCTTAGCCACCTGTCTCGAAAGCAGGTAAAAGGGAGGTTACTCTACTGGGACCAAATGCCAGCAAATTGAGGAAAAAATATGAATAATAATATTTGTACACGTTTTGCGTTCGCAGGAAAAATATTCAGTATAATAGACAGATAGAATTCCAGATGACAAGTCCGAAGGTTCTGAAGGATTTTTCCGAGAAGGTTTTGATAATGGATTTCCTTAGTAACTACATAATATTATTATATTTCCCGTATTTATAAATTTATCTTACTAATAATTTTATTTTGCTATTATATATACTCGTAATTTATCTTTTATGTGCTTGGTGTTGCAAGCGTCCATAGGCTATGGTAAATGCTTGTTTGCCACCTTATTAGGATAAAAAAAAACAAAAAAAATTAATTACATTACACAATAATTCAAGAAATATGTTTTTCCTGTTTTCTGTATAAAATGTAATATTGTATTTAGCACTAACAAATGCTAAGTATCTTAAATCTATAGTCTTTTATCTCAGCTATATCAATATTCAACCTACGTACATCTACTTTTCAATTAAGAATATGTAAACCAATCGAATAGTTGACATCGCCTAATTCTGGACTCAGTGACCTACATAAAAATTCAGTGAATAAATAAGAGTGAGTCTTCAGTACATCTAATATATAAAACAAAGTCGGGTTTGTTACAACACTTATAACTCGAGAACTGCTGGACCGATTTTCACGGCTTTTAATAAGTTGGATTTGTCACCACCTCGAATAACAGAATAACTAACAAAAATTGGTGTAACGGGGTTCTAACGCGAGCGAAGCTGCGGGAATTAGCATGTATCTAGCATAGGCGGTGCCAACTAGGTTATGTTTATCGTATTGACGAAAAATCTATGCCCGTATTCACTAAGAAGGCCTTGTAACCCAGTTTATAGAACTCTTAAATCGTCTATAGACCTTCTTAATGGCTGTTTGTCACAGTCTGGAGATGATATCTGGGAGACTGGGACACAAAAATATCTTAACCTAGGTTTATTATGTTTATTTGGAGTTAGGACAGTGTGGTGGACTATGACCTAATCTACACTATGAGCCCCTTCATTCGGAGAACCATGAACAGTGGAACAGTAAATAACGATTCTAGTTTTTAATCCATCATCAACCCACATACTGTCCCACTTCTGGGCACGGGTCTTCTCTCAGAATGAGAGGGAATAAGCTAGTCACCACGATAGCCTAATACGGGTTGACAGATTTCACATGCCATCGAGAAAATCTCTCAGGCGTGCAGGTTTTCTCACGAATTTGTCTGCTTAATTGGCCTTAAGAGCAACTACTACCGTAGAGGCCCTTGGGTTCCAGATCAAGCAAACTGTTATTGGGTTCTTCTATGAAATTCTCAGTAGCAGCTCGGTGTCTGGATTTGTGCGAGGTTGACAGCAATAGACACCCTCTATTACATGGGACCTACACATACCGGTGAACTGGTTTACAGCAGTACAGCATTGCCCAATCGTTTGAGGAATTTATGGACTATATACTTCTGGAAAGTCCTCCAATAACTTTAGGAAATAGTAGACAACCAGACAAACTTCATGTCTAAGATAAAAACAAGATTGAACAATACTAATAGCTTAAACAAAATAAATGCAAAGTATAAATAAGGTTACACATAAAAAATGGTTACATATTTTTTATCCATATTTCACTTTGTGTAATGGTTTTTAAAAATGGAACATTCTTTTTAGGGAAACATTAAATATAGTGCTAGCAAGCACTAACTAGGAATATACAAAATGTTAATCCATTTCGATTTGTATCTTTCAAATAAATTACTGGCGGCCGCGGCCGATAGATACGGAAACCCAATGCAATTATTAAACCATTATCTTTATTTTTTTATACTCACGTGTATCCCCGAGGGTTTAGGCAGAGATATACTGATGACCCACAGTTCATTAAAATGTTTTAAATAAGAAATTATGTGGTTTTTAAGCTAGAGAAATCCTGTTCATATTTTACACCCTATAAATATTATTCCATACTAGCGCCCCGCCCTTGTTTCACTTCAGATAGTAAAATTATTAGATTATAATGGCCTATATGTCTAGGAATACATCGGTGATAACCGGATTTAATCCATGTACCTAGAAGTTTATGCATGATGCGAGTAAAGACAGACAAACCGACAAAAATTCTTTGCTTCATTTCAATTGTTGCTCTAGATACCGCAACTTTTTTAAGCTTTTAGTGAAAAAAAAAACATTTTTTATTATTTATTTATGTAGGTGTATATATTCTTCTGTTATGGAAATATTGTAATTATGTTATTCAATTATATTATTGATTTATTTAGCTATTATTATACGACGTCTGTGGTCTAGTGGTTCGAGTACCGGACTGCTGATCACGAGGTCGTGGGTTCGATTCCCACAGGACACAAATATTTATGTGTTGAATATAAATGTTTCTGTTTGTCTGGGTGTTTCCTATGCATTATAAGTATGTATAAGTATTATATCCATTGTCTAGTACCCATAGTACAAGCTATACTTAGGTTGGGACTAGATGGTGCTGTGTAAAATGTCCCAGAATATTTATATTTTCTTATATTATTTATATGTATACATGGCAAAATAACTAAAAAAATACATCTTATAATTATAATATAATTATAATAATAAAACATGTCGGTGTACACGGTTCATTAGTGTATTCAAACGTAACATGCTACGAGAGCTACGAGCTACAAGCTACGAGCTACACGCTTTCGAGCTACGAAGTCTACGCAAAAAACTCTAGGTATTGTTCGCAACAAGACCTAACTATAATGTTCATTAGCTCTTAACATTCTAAATGGTCTCTTTGTCGAAAATTCTTACGAGACAACCTAATTAATTTGTACCAAGATAATGATTTGCTTATTTTTTTTTTTTTTTACTAGCCCACTTTGTCCCACTGCTGGGCAAAGGCCTCCCTTCCCTCCTTCCATGCCGCTCTATCTGTTGCCTTAAAGATCCAGTCTCTCTTGACGTTGGCGAAAAAAGGTTAATTTTTTTTATACAGAAAAAAATGATTTGCTCTAAAATTACCTAATGTTATGTTAGTAGGTTCTAAAAGATTATTTTTTGCGGCTTTATAAAAGGTTCGGTATCGGAAAATTCTCTCCAAAGGCTTTTGTTAACAAGACAAAGTATTTGTTATTTAATGAATCCCATTGTTTGCCCTTAAAGGAGTTCTTTCATGTTTTATGTTGAACAAGCTTTCCGATAGTAATAGGGGATGATTTATCGTTTTGTGTTGGGGACCCAAATTACAGGTTGTACATCTAAAGTAATTATAATATGTTCTGTGTTTCTAATTAATTAAACAATACTTTGAGGTACAGCGGTAGATATGATTAATAGCGGATGCCACGTTTTCATTTGAAGTTTGTTTTTGTATCTAACTTATATAATGTGATTATAGATCGTGAGATTACAAGATAAAAATCCAACATAAATCATTATCATTTGTTGTATGTACACTCACGCCTTTTCCCTATAGAGGTAGGCAGAAACAACAAAACGCACTCGCACTTTAAAAAATATATATTACCCTTTTAATGCATAAAAGCTAAGTGTAAAACGAATACCTACATGTTAAAGTGATAATATTTCCGAAGTGGAAAATCAGGTTACCGCTGACAAAAAAGCTCTTAAAATAGAACCGTAAAAATTCTATCAATACCACCATTTGCCACTTGAGACTGACAAATTGATATATTGCATGTACTCTTATCTTTATTACGATGAGATAGTGGCTATTTTCCTTTGTCGGTGATGTGAAGGCTTCGCTCCAGTTGTCGGCGTTTCAGCTCTCGACCGTCTAGAGCACTTCAGAGTTCGAGTTGGCACCAAATTTTAGGTTTCAACGCTTCTCATTAGGCGCCGCTCACAGAGACAGGCGGGTGACGAGAGCGGGGAGAGGGGATGGGCGTCAGACCGGGAGGACTATTGTACTATAAGACGAAGCGTTTTGTTCCACAGCTCTTTATATATCAACTGTACGTCGTTCTACTGAGCGGTATGTACACGCATTTTCACTTACTGATATTAGAGCACATGGATGCATAGAATTTCCTTGATAAAAATATTACGGAACAGTTTAAATCTGTAGCGAGACGAAAGACTTACATAAAAGTAATTACAGCCCGTTTTATTACTTCGTAACTCTATAATTCACGCACCAAATAAAAACGTTAGGCGTTAAGTAATGCGAACAACAAATTAAAACAATAATTTACAACATTATTTACGATTACTAAATGTTATTTCACGTCAGAAAGTGTGCTTGGAATTTATTTTCATAATTTCCTCGCCATTGGGTGGTTAATTTCGTTGGTCAAACACGTCGACTTTTTAAGGTTCATGCTCATAAACGGTGTATTTACTGTTAAGTATAAGAAATATAATAATAGTTGCTTTGAGAACTAGGTAATCGACTATAAGAACCCAATCTGATTTCGGTGGCAATATCTGAGCTCAAAGTTTATCGTCGTCGTGAATATTTTAAAATAATGATCAACATGAAACCAGGACTATCTTCTTAATATTATTTGTAGTTACAAAAAACACTGATATCTGTTTTTATTCAGTTAGCAAATAAATTCAAAATAGGTAAATCATTTAAACTTAGATACATTAGGCGACATAAAAGTATTAAAATGAAATCAAAAGTATATAATATATATATAGTATACAAACAGCCATTTCACTATTTAACCCTATAAAACATGTGGCAAAAGGTAAATTGTAAAATATGATCTTGGATACCTGAATATATAATTCCACTTTAGTCTATTTATATGTGCGGGAAGTGTTTAAAAGCTTTGGCCGCTGTTTCACTTATCAGCCAATTAAAGGAGTAATTTAATATGAACTACAGTAATTAATGGCTTCTATTTTACAACCCACACTGGATTTAGCTCTTGTGATTATTTTGAGAGCTTTAATTTTAAGAGCAATAATTATTAGGTATATATAGTTGTAAATTGGATTAGGACTGATTCCAGTTGTATTTAATAGTACATTGCGATTACCTTTATGTTAAGTGCTTCGCTCATTTATGTTGTTACCTTCGGGGAATATAGACGTGTTGGTATGTTGTAAATTGATAATTAATGGTATGATTTAAATTGTTTTAATATAATTTAAAGCTTTTTCATGCATGAACAATTGAACACAGATGGTTCTGGTATCATTAATTCTCTCTAAAGTGAGTGTAGACCTTCAGGGCGGGGCAGTATGAAGCGACGCGTCGTGTAGGCGGCCATAATAAACTGTGATATCCTACGATCCAACTTGATCTTTACTCTTAAGTAAATAGTGATTATTTTCGATTACCATTACGCTGTCACAGAAAATAAGCTAAGCGAGATTAATAGTCACGTTACGTTTTTGAAGCTTTGACATGGGATAATCAATTTAAAATACGTCGACAATTATACAGGAAGAAATTAGTTTCATTTTGATTTTAGAAACGAATGCAAGAGTACCTTTATAGTCCATTTTTTATTATTTTAGGAAACAAGAGAGAAAATATAGTTTTTTTTTTCGGCTAAGATGATTTTCCGGGTTCACTTCGACCTCCCTTCTTATAAAAGTACCGACCCAAATTCAAAAACACATAAAACCTTCAATCCTTTTAAAGTAGCTTCAATTTGGCCAAAGACGTAGAGGGTAATATGGTGGGAAGTTTGTAATGGCCCGTACGTGGGCCCAGGACGAAGTGCCTTTAATAGCACAGAGGGATATAAGCCGACTTGCGAATACTTACTGCTTAAAAATTTGACAACGAGCCTTTTAGTATGAAAGTTGGGGAATGTTAAATCGTAAATCTTTACATACGTTTATAAAATTATAAAACAAAATGATAAATAGTATTACGTAAATTTGTAAACGTAGTGTCTTAATACGGCTACACTATCCACTGCCTGTTTTTTCTTCCTGTTTATCCAAAGGTTACCCTCCTTCCATTGTCTGGAAGAGATCGGCCATTATACATAAAGTTGGATAAATGTGAATATAATTACTTTATTAAAAAATAATCTAAATGTTATTATAAGAGTTTAAAAGTGGTTGGTTAGGTAGGATTGATATGCTCTGTCATTTTCCCGTAAAAATAATTTATATGCCGTACTGGCATGTGACGTCACTTGACATTTCGAACGCGTTAGCAAAAATCATGCACTCTGTCTAGTGTATAGGTTTGTATAGCGAAATATTCACGATGCAGTGCGTCAGAAACATCGTGGCATTACCAGGAGTCGCCTACCTATATCACCCCTAAGGCTTTATGAGTCACCGTCTGCATTAATTCCTAGCTGTGTACCTACTAAGATGATTCAGAGTAATTTAATGAATACGAAATGTATGACGCTTGGATATTATAGTTATAATTATGAATAGGAATCGAACCCAAAAGCTCCAGAGCCGCAGTCGCGCTTAGGTTGACTAGGCTAACGAGGCAGTTAAATATATAATAAATAAATATTTCTGGACATTTTACTCATCACCGTCTAGTCCCAGACTAAGCAGAGCTTGAACTAAGACCATAAGAAACACTCAGACAAACACAAGCACTTGTATTAATCACATAAATATTTGTGTCCTGTGGGAATCGAGCCCACGACCTCGTGATCAGCAGTATAGTACTCGAACCACTAGACCGCAGACGTCGTCAAACCTTAATAACCTATTATTGGCCTATTAGTAACGTTCCATCTTACTTCTAAGTTAGCTTAGCTCGTAATACTATAATTTGTAAACACACATCTTAAAAATCAATGTTTAATGATTGGTAAAAGTTCTCGTAACTCAGTTTGCTCGCGCAGTAAATAAGTTTCGACGACTTTACGAAGTAAAATATCTCTTTAATGTACCTGTTGGGTTTAAATATTTGAGCATCGTGAATAGTGATTGATTTTAGGCTGATTTAGAAACAAATTGGATGTCTTGAACGTGAAATCCGTAACTACATCTTGGCAATTAGCAAATGACGAGTGTATTGTATATTTTTACCCGACTGCCGAAGGAGGAGGGTTATGTGTTTGACGCGTATGTATGTATGTATGTATGTATGTATGTATGTATGTCCGTTCCTATGTCCGGTCGTAACTACTCAACGGCTCAACCGATTTAGATAAATGACACCTCATTAGATTCGTCTTGATGGCACGACTGTCACTGGGTACATGAAATTTAAAAAAAATCAATATGGCGGATTTTATACGCTTTAATGTGCGAACTGATTTTGAAAATGATCTTAAGTTGTATCAATTTATATTTTAAATCATCATTTAGGATCTATCTAGTGATTCTATGATGATTTATAAACTAAAAAGAAGGAAATAAAATAAATTATTAAAAGAAACAAAAAACCCGACTGCGTAAAAACTACTAACTAAAAATCTAAAAACAAGCTCTGTGATGTTGGAAAATGTATTGCAGGCGGGACAAGCTGTTCGTTCATAAATAAAATTGTTTCTTTGCTTGTCCCGCCTGCAATACATTTTCCAACATCACAGAGCTTGTTTTTAGATTTTTAGTTAGTAGTTTTTACGCAGTCGGGTTTTTTGTTTCTTTTAATAATTATAGGTATTATTTGCTACTGAGTAAATTTTATAGAAAAACTCAATAGCACTTTGCTTGACCCGGGAAACGAACCAAGCAACTAGCAGCAGCAGTAGCAGTCGCGCATAACGATCACTAAAATATTGAGGCAGACCAAAAAAATTGATATTATTAAAGCCGCCGTTACCTACACAAGGACTATTTCTCGACTGCGAGTAGCGTAAAATCGTATGCGATTATCGTATCCGAAACTAAAACGTATTTACAATAAGACCAAAACTGTCACTTATAGGATAATCGTAACCGTATCACTTATACTATAATCTGATTCGAGTGTCGAAGGCGAGACTCGCCCCATGCACTGTACCTCAACCATGAGTTCAATCGAATGGCTTTCGACAGGTTTTTTACGCATCGAACCGCTGTAATCTCATAGCAGTGCCTCGACCATGAGTTTTTCTCACTACACTCGCTAGCGACGCCGTAAAATATTTGTATGGAAAACCCTCACAGCGCCTCTAGCGGTTACGTAAGGAACTAAAATCTGCTATGAGATTACATCGTTTCGATGCGTAAAAAACTTATCGAAAGCCATTCGATAAAACTCCTGGTTGACGTATCTTAGATCCTTATGTAACCGCTAGAGGTGCTGCGAAGGTTTTCCATACAAGTATTTTAGGGCGTCGCTAGCGAGTCTAGTGAAAAAAACTCATGGTCGAGGCACTGGTTACACTACAGGGAAGTATTTGTAGGACGATACACGCATACGAAACTCTCCTGGTGTATCGGGCGCTTTAGTATAAGAAATTACATATAACCTAACCTAAATTAATTTAGAAAACCCCCGACATGAAATGTAATTTGCCATTTTGTGGTGGCGGCCATCTTTGATTTGAAATTTATCATAGTACATAGTACTCTAGTCAAGCCCTTTCATTTGATACCCATATTGAGGGAGTTGTGAAAAATATGTAATTCGCTATTTTGTGGCGGCGGCCATCTTGGACCGATTTTCATCAAACATAGCTAAGAACACTCCCGACTAATTCAACTTTCAAATAAAAAAAACAAAATTAAAATCAGTTCATCCATTCGGAAGCTACGATGCCACCAGGCAGACACACACGCACACACACACAGACACGGTTAAAATTGCTTTGAATATGATAGGTAGACGATACAAAACAACACACATTCTCATCAGAACACAGTTATAAATATATTGCTAGATATAACATTAACCAAAAATTGTATGAGACGATTTGTCTTGGGTTTGGATATCAAGACTAGGCTATACAATCGACCAAAGTATTAGACATGACTCTTCAATACATTGTATATGCATGAAAATATAACTGAGATGGATTGTATTACCCATAGTCTTAGCATAAAATATGAATGAGAATCTTGCGAATGAATTGGTGATTTTACCGTACCATCACGCCATTATTCACCGAAGAGTTAGGCAAAGTCGTTCTCATGTTAACCCACAGTTTCTTGGTATATGATTAGATCCCATGTTTATTTATTTATTTACATACTCTTTATTGTACACCAAAACATTAACACGGACAGAACAACATGATTTTAAAATATACAAATGGCGGCCTTATCGCGACCAGCGATCTCTTCCAGGCAACCTTAGGATGGACTGAATAGAACTGAACCAAAAATGGGGTTGATGGTGTTTAAATACATACCTAAAAATATATATAATAAATAGCATAAAATTAAAATACATATAAAATATATAAATATCACAATATATATATATACAATATAATAAATATATAGCAACGAAAAACGTAAATATCGAATAGGACGACGAAGAGTACTAAGTATGGCAGAATTAAAGCGACAAATAGTGATCCTTCACAAGTTTTTTAAAAACAGGCAGTGATTGTGCACGCCTAATTGGTATCGGTAATGCATTCCACAAGCGAGCAGCCTGAACCGAAAATGATTTGTCAAAGAAAGTTGTGGAATGTGCCACTAACCGGGCACAAAACCAAATTCCGAGCTGCTGAATCTATACTAATATTATAAAAGCTGAAGTTTGTTTGTTTGGTTGTACGCGCTTATCTCAGTAACTACTGGTCCGATTTGAAAAATTCTTTCAATGTTAGATAGCCTATTTAACGAGGAAGGGTATAGGCTATATAATTATCATCACGCTATGACCAATAGGAGCGGATATTCAATAAAATGTTGCAAAACGGGGGAAAAAATCAACTTGTACGGGAACGAAGACGCGGGCAAAGGCTATTATTTATTTCTAAAATTCCAATAACACTCGATCTGGGAATTCAACCCATGACCGTAGCATAGCAATCGACCTAAGAGGTAATGAGGCAATTATTCTACAAGATAGAAAATTATCATTTATAAAAATCTTCTTTAACAACTTTGTAATGTTTTATATAAACTAGTAATCTTTTTTGTGTGGAAAACTGTGTGGAAATTCACTGAATAACAGACAAGCAATTTGTTTGAAATGCCCGCATGGTTGGCTCACTTCAACGTTATGTGGTTGACTGTACCGCTACTTGGACTGAACTATTGACAAGTGGGGCTGACTCTCTGTCATGTAGTTCTGACTTGTTTACATAAACCATTGCGAAATATTTTGTTTTCTATTGATTTAGACTTACTTGAACTGCTATTTTTTTAACTCTGCTTACATGATTTACCTTTAACCTATACTCTAAACCCATAGGGGAATAGATACATAATACTATGTTATTTTAATAAAAATATATAATATATACCTACCACCAAAATCTGCTGCTACAGAGAATTTCATAGAAAAATCCTTTCGGTCGGAGAATCGAATCCAGGAAGTCGAGCTTCTGACCACTAGGCTAATGAGGCAGCTATGTTTACAAAAATAAAATTATACATATTAACTTGGTCTTTGAATCACGCTCAATATGTGTTTAATATCACATATTACTTGCTCAACACAAACTTACTCGACGCGACCAAACCCAACTTAGTCTCAACTTATCCTGTAATACTTGAGATTACGAAGCTAAGGATGTATCTTACATAAAGCTTTTATTCGTAAAGGCATTCCTCTGTCGGTATTGTTTACAAGGTAACCTTTTGTCATGTAAATATATAATACGTTACGAATAAATTAACCGTTTCAAAGGCAACTTTGTTACGCTCGTCGTGTGAAGTAATTTTATTGCGTGAGCGTTTTAGTGTTGCGGGATTTTGTTTGATGAACTCTTGATTTTATTGGTGGAACAAAATATATGTTAGTAGGTAGGTTTTTCAGTGAATAATGTAACATACTTATTACACTTGTTTTCACCGAATGTGTGTGATGTGTGTCATAATCATCGATCCATATACTCACAGAACACATGTCACTGTCCACTCCTGCCCCAGCGCACAGGTCTCCTCTTCATTATATATGAGATAATAATAATATAATAATAATCAACCCTTATACTGTCCCACTGCTGGGCACGGGTCTCCTCTCAGTATGAGAGGGATTAGACTATAGTCCACCACGCTGGCCTAATGCGAGATGGCAGACTTCACATGCGGTCGAGAAAATCTCTCAGGCATGCAGCTTTCCTCGCGATGTTTTCCGTCACTGTTACCGTTATAGTCAAGTGTGTATAAATAGTTAATTAATTATCACTCGCTTACAACGCTGAAGGTAAACATCACAAACAGTTAAATGGTTTGGTGGTCTTAAGTACGAATGCTACTTATGACACGTAAAACTTAACAAAATAAAATCAAAAATAGCAAAATAAAAATTATGCCAAAATAATTTATCAAGACGGTCTGAAATAACGATCAGGTCGAGATTTAAAAAAATGAGATGGGTTAGCAAATCTCAAAGGATTGACAAAAGATAAAAGGGCGCGGAGCCAGACACATTAATGAGTATAACTGTCAAATATAAATTTAGTTTCTGAACACAAAAAAGTAGTAGTTATAAGGACATTTCAATACATATTACAAGTAACAGATGAGACATCTATATAAATAAAATTGGAGTGTCTATTAAATGCATGTGAAAATATACAAGGTATAATATACGATACGAGAGGTGTACCGATGTTCACTCATTCTTAATAATTTTCTAATGGAAAATTCCTATAAAATTCAAAGTCAAAGTTAGTGACATTAGTGACAGCCCGATTTTCCGAAAGCTTGTGTCATTTCCATACATTTTGTTTGTCGATTCGAATGTCAAAATGCAACTTGTCTAGCCCCCCTAGACAGTTGCAATTTGACATTGGAGACGACAATCGGATCAAAATGTATGGAAATGACATGAGTGACAGCCCGATTTGTCGAAAGCTTGTGTCATTTCCATACTACTTCTTTCTATTCGTTTGTCGATCCGAATGTCAAATTGCAACTTGTCTACAGCCCCAGCTGTCCGGTACTCGAACCACTAGACCTTAGACTTCGTCAAAAGTTAAGTTTTAAGGTTGCCCCAAAAACCATAATCAAATGAAATTAGATTGAGCTAAATAAATATCTTTGACGACATCTGTGGTGTAGATATTTATGTGATGAATATAAGTATTTGTGTTTGTCTGCGTGTTTCTTATGTATTATAAGTATGTATTAAAAAAAAAAGTATGTAAGTATTATATCCATTGTCTAGTACCTATGGTACAGGCTCTGCTCAGTTTGGGACTAGATGGTGCTGTGTAAAAATGTCCCAAGATATTTATTTTTAGAGTATTCTTGATATATTACTTGATAAACTATCTAAGAGCTGACCAGTCTTGTGAAAAATAGGTCAAATCCTATAAAAAAGTCATGGTATGCTGTCGTAAGCTTCAATTATCGGTTGGTGATGTCATGGTGTCACCGGCCTTGTAATGGGGCTTAGTTGGCGCCGGCGGCGCCTGTCTCGACGCTAAATGCATGGTGGAAGATACTAGTAAGAGATAGCTTTTGTTATTTTATCATACATCAATGTTTATATCGAAAGGTTTCATGTTTTTTTAAGTAATTTGTTCTTTGTTGTTCTTTAAATTGGTTTTGGTGTGCAATAAAGAATATTCTATCTATCTATCTATCTATCTAATTTGTAGATTAAAAGTAGGTGGAAATTAAAAATTATTATTAATTAATTTTTAGGTTGCATTTCGGAGAGTGTGCATCGGAACTACATGACACAGTTCCCTCAACCCCGTCCCACAATCGGACAAGCAGGCTACGGCAAGGCGCCATCGCTACATGGTGGAAGATCCTAAATCCCGCACTAAACGTTTTGCCTCCACATATATAGTGTGAACTGCTCTATTGTGGAACTCACTGCCGGAATCCTTATTCCCCGAGAGTTACAATTTGGGTGTCTTCAAGACGAGAGTGAATCGGTTGCATCTAGGCAAGCGCGATCCATCGTCGACTACATCTTTGCTTAACATTAGGCGAGATGTGGTCAAGCGCAAACCTATCTAAGTAAAAAAATGTATAATTATGTCACTATGATGGTAAACACCGTTAGAATATAATTTATCCCGCCAGATTGTAAACTGCCGTGAATTTTGAACTGCACCTTTGCGCTTTTGTATCGGTTAGGTAAGGTTAGAACTGTGACCAGATAATAACCAGAACTAAAAAGTATTCGTTATGCGATAGCAGTATGTTACAAATCACATTCTTTCGACAGTTTATATTTTACTGCAATATAACATATTTCTATCTTCACAGTAGAAAAGAATAGTACATACATACGAAACGCCTGTATTCTCTAAAGAGTTAGGCAGAGGTATTAATGTTCACCCGCACTTTGCCGGTATGTTTAGCTCCCAGGGATAGTGGGCGAGCCTATTTCCAAATCTAACCTCGGAAATACTACTGAGACTTTTACAAAAACACTTTGGTTGATCTGGGCGACTCTAGCACCGTTAGCGTACACGTAAGTAATAAAATCCAGTATACCTCAATTTACCATGACAGCATTAAGTACATTCACGAGTACCAGTAGTTGGAGTCCTTCCACATAACAGAGCAATAGAACATATTTCAGAAGAAGTTATTAATAATGGTGGTTGTCTCCTGTCTAGACGTTACCCTTGAGCTGCTACCCTAGTACATATTATTATAAAGGGTAGTACTGAAATAATATTAAGGCCATACGCTCAACATCTGTAATTTAAAATATGTATGTGCAGAATTAATTTCAAAAGTAATCAAATGCATCTATAATTAGACTAGTTTTGTATCCTTTTCATTGGTCATTCATTGGTTGTTTCAGATCTCTTATGAGATATGAGACCATCAAAATAGGTATACATTTTAGTTTACTTGTCCCGCCTGCAATACATTTTCCAACAACACAGAGCTTGTTTATAAGCTCTGTGATGTTGAAAATGTGTGTGTGTTGCTGTGATTTTAAATAGTTTTTAACGCAGTTGGGTTTTTTGTAAATTAATTAGCTCAAACAATGCCAAAGTTAGACGAATTCATATTCTATTCAAAATCATTCCTTAATGGTCGTCTATGTCTATCCAAGTCTAATGTCAATATTAGGGAGCATAGATCAGATGAAATTATCGGAGACGACAGCTTATTCATCTGTCGTCTAGACAATAACCTTCAGTAAGTACCTACGTTGAATAAATCCGAGCTGCCACAGTTTTGAATGAAAATGATAACCGCTTTATCGTACCCGTTTTCGGCGATTGGATGTCGTCTGATTCAAGCTTATCTAAGTTATTAGCATGCCTTCGAACAAACTTTCACGACGTAGAGCAAGGTAACGTTTGTACCTACATGCTTATATTTGTGCGTAAATAGGTAGGGTTGCCAGTGCGTTCAGAAAGTTATCTTGCTTCGCGTTCGTCCACCCGCTGACCCTTGTTTTAAAGAACAATTAACACTACAACGAAGTGCGGGGACCGATGAGATATATAAATTAAGGAAGGATAGAGAGTGGCCGTTCTGTGTGGAGTACTTTAAGTAATACTGTAGCCTTATCGAAACCGCTACAAGAATAAATTTTGAACGTCATTATCAGAGTAGTAATTTTGTCCATTATACAAAAATTCGAAAGTTCATCCATCTCTAGTCTAGACTTTCACAGCCTCAGGCTGCAGTTATTTTGATCGAAATGTCATTTCTCAACTAAGAGTAGAAATATTAAAGATAGTTTCCAGCGGAAAAGTATTTCAGAAGTCTTTAGTCGAGTATTGAAATTTCCTCGTAAATTACAGAAAGTCAGCTTCTCTATAGGTACCTCGGTTTATAATCATAATCATGTTCTTATCAGTACCTAACCATTTACCTATTTTAACATGGTTTCTAAATGGTAGTCTACACTCAGCCCCTCTACTTATCTTACAAAATTCATCTATTATGTTCTGTATTCTAATTGCATACATTATGTAAAAGCCTAAAAGCATTAATACACAGATCAGTTGACATAATCAGAGTCGTCGTCGTCGGTGTCCTGTCTAGACGATAGCCTTGACTACCCTCATAGCCCGGGGCTGCAATATTACATGCAGCTGTTTTGATTGAAAAACTTGATTGCTTTTTTATTAAAGCGCTTTTTATGCTGCTTTTTCGCTAAGCGTAGCAAGGAAATTGATTTTGTGGTTACTCTGTAATCTAGTTCATAGTAGCTTGTATTGTTATGAATTCAGTTTTATTTTGTGTGAACTTTTTAGGTTATAAACAGAATTTAGTTTAATAGTTGATCTTCCTATTTTTCTTATTATTGACTGATTTTATTTTTTTGAGTTACTTATATAAAAAAAAAATAGTGGTTTCGTGGAAGAACGACATGACACACATCCCTTTTTCTTTAAGGAGGATCCTCGAACCACGCCACGCAGGTATTTTTCCTGGTGGGATACAGCCCAACGATTTATATTAAGCGTTTGTATGTAATGAAACTGATATGAGCAACAAATGCGTAACTGTTCAGTTATCAGTAGCTTAATAACATAATGTATTTTTCGGGTTCGATGTCACAACAAAATATAACAGTAATTTTTTTTTCTTTCATTTATTTATTTATTGCATCAGAACGACCAACAATACAGCCATTTACACTGGTTACAATCAAACACTGATTACTGATTATTATTCAGCTCAATCACCATTAACAATCAGCGCTTATTTAGCAAAGGTATCTAAAACCTTTAATGAAGTAGAAAAAAGAAAGTTTCCTTCAAAAGTCGAGCTCATGGCTACACACAATAGGTACACTGAAGACGTGGCCATTTGAAAAATTTACCATATAAACTAAAATAGCAAAATGCCGAGCGCCCTGCAAAGAGTATTTTGTTCAAAGATCGAAGACTACTTGGTATTCAAATATTCAATGTATGCCTTCAAGTCCATTGAACAGGTTTACTTTTGAACTGAAAAGCTATCGCATTAGTGATGTTGGTTGAAGTAATTGCTTTTCAATATTTTTAACGATTTGTAAAATCGTTCTGATATTTCGTATCGTCAATAAAATCTCTTTGCGTATTCATTTGTAACGATATAAGGCAAGTTTTTTAACGATGTTTTACTTCATACATATTTCTACCTTTGATATTAGTTTCTTAAGGCACATGAGAGTGGTTTTCATACAGCACTAAAAAATGCACAGCATTCAAGGGCAACAGATTAAACCAGAGGCAGTCATGTAGTTCTCATCGAATTTAATTCTCTATCAATATTTGAATTAATGCACTAGAGGAAATTAACTAAAAAGATATTAGTACTAGCTTTCCGCCAGTGGCTTCGCCCGCTTTGTCTGGGTATTTCTTATAACGTTCATCCCCTATTTCAACCCCTTACAGCATTAAAAAGTAGCCTATGTCCTTTCTCAGGCTTTAGAATATATCTGGGCCAAATTTCATTTAAATCGGTTCAGTAGTTTTGGCGTGAAAGCGAGACAGACAGACAGATACAGTTACTTTCGCATTTATAAGATTAGTAAAGAAGTAAGGATTGTTTCTTAAAAATTGCTATCCTCCTGTATGTATGCGGTTCATGTTTTGAGTCCGTCGGATCAAGACGTCAAAATGTTGTGACAAGTTTACTACACTCCAAAATGCCTATTACACGAAACCCCATTCACTGGGTTGAAAACACTTCACCATTTCTGTGGAATGTTTATAGGGTAGGGTGTATATTTTTCGCAATTTCATTTTACCCTCACCTAGGGGTACTTACGCTTAAAGTATTAAACGTAAAATTTCATCAAAAATCCCTCGATAGTCCCCCGATTTAAGTATCACACGCTGCTGGGATCTTAAGTAGATAGGTACCATTTCATATTTGTATGAGGTCAGCAATTTTATTAGATGTAAATTATCACTTTATTACTACAGTTATTTACTATCTTCTTTCTATACATGAAGAAAAAACATTTTAACCAGAGATCTGAACTTTTTAGAGAAAGATTCCAGAATAATAATATTTATGTAGGTAATAATTATGGAAGCAAATTTTTTTTTCGTTTATACATAATTATTATGGTCGAGTTTCGATCATCGGGGGAATAGGTTTATTTATTTTTGTAATTATACTTATTTTTTAAGTTTCAATCGTCTGTGCGTGCTTTGAGACCATTAAAAATTTTAGAATGACTAATTTATTCAGATTCAGACTCATTTATTTCCCCTGTAAATATTTATTACATCAGGTGTTAACATAATATTATTAATAATGAGTTCTTCTTTTTTACCAGTCTATCATGTTAAAAGTTAGGATTTTTAAGTAAAACATACAACAATTAATACAATTGACATTATTAAAGGAAATATACTTATAATTATCGTCCATCATTACACGTTAACATAATAATTTGCTCTTAATATTAAACTGTAATTTTATTTCGATAATAATGTTCTATATCGGTCCCAGAATTAAATGTGCTTATTTATTTTTGATACATAAAATTGGAGCTGTAGGAGTATTGATATATAAAAAAATATATTATACAGTTAGATATTGACCTTTTAGCGAATACGTTATTTTAGGCGCTACTAATAATTTATGGAACAGATTCTCCGTAGGCGTCGACTTCTCCAGTATTTACAAAGCAAAAGGTTGGGGTTGTAACATGTTTGATCTCAAAGGCCCACACAAAGAATATAATTTGCCTTCAACAATTATTTATGCTTACTTGATACCGAGCCAAAATACCCCAAAAAGTTCTACAAATCTTTTCACCAAAGCACTGCTGAAGAATCTTCTTCTTTTGTTTTTTTCTTAGCAGTTGGAAACGATGCTTTGGCACTTTAATTATAGTCAAGTGAGTTACGAAGTTACGTTTATTCCGTTTTCTATCGAATGTCTTTCGATAGGTTTTTTACGCATCGAAACGCAGTCTCGCAGATTTTAGTTCCTTACGTAACCGCTAGAGGCGTTGCGAGGGTTTTCCATACAAATATTTTACGGAGTCGCTAGCGAGTCTAGTAAGAAAAACTCATGGTCGAGGCACAGCTTAACCCTTCGGGAAGTACAGATCCTGATGCTATGATATGTCACAATGTAAACTATGAGTTCCTATTGAGATTTATATTGGAAGACCCAATTACCCACTTACCATAAGGTGATTCGTCTGCTTATTTGATCCCTAATGCAGCTTAAATGCGAAGCTATAATAGCTTCGCATTTATAAACTTGCGCCCCCCGCGCGCAGCTTCGCATGCAGTTCCCGGTGGATTAAAAAAAACATGCAAATCTTCTCCTGACAATAACGAACACATAAAAGAAAGATTTATCCAATTTGGTGTAGTCCTTTGGAAGTTATGCGTGTACAAACATTTCGATAGTTCATTTTTATTTATATAGATATAAAAGAAGTAGCAAACAAACAAGATAAACTGAATTCTATATTTATTTTCACAGAAAGAGAGTGACATTTACTTAAACTTGATACATTAATAGATGCCTAATTGATATAATAGGGAGATATAACCTTTACACCCACTGGACATTTGTACCCCGCCTACACATATATTATAGGTAAATAACACAGGTTATTTCTGCCAAATCTCTTATAATCATTGACAATATCAAAACAAGTTGCTTGTAGCAGATTGAATAAACATTTTTGTGATGTTATATTTATCTTTTATTTTTGATTCGTTGTTTAACATTTATCAAATAACAAACTGAGGCCAATATTGAATCTTTATTTGAGTACTATTTCTTTTTTATACCACTAAGGTGGCAAACAAGCATACGGCCCGCCTGATGGTAAGCGGTTACCATAGCCTATGGACGCTTGCAACACCAGGGATATCACTCGCGCGTTGCCGACCCGAAAAACCCCTTAGAGGTTTATGGAGGATTCACGGCGCCGACAGTTTGAAGGAATATTCCTCTTACTGCCAGCGCAGCGCATCCTTAGAAGGAGCTCTGGCGACCTTACTCTCTGCAGGAACACTACACACAATAAAGTGTGTTATTTGGCTGCAGTTTTCTCTAAGGTGGAGGTACTTCCCCAGATGGGCTGCTCCAGATTTGAGCCATAAATTGCTGTGCCCTACCTTTCATTAACTACTACTAGCTTCCTCATTAGCCTAGTTGTCCTAAGCGGCGTTACACTTAAGTGTTTTTGGGATTTTTTATGAAATTCATACTATCATTTTACTATATTTTTTATAATGCTAGAAACCTCCATAAACTTGGTTACATCACCGGACTTAACTAAGATAATGGAGGTTTTAACTTTCAAGCATCCCATGAGAATTAGAGCGAAAAGATAAGACCATTAAATTATTCCATTCCATTCTAACGGTAGTATGGCCAAATACGTATGCTATGAAACTTACTATATTTGAATCAATGACTCGTAAAAGTGTCTTGGTATTTATAGAAATAAATATCATTTCATTTCAATAGTCATAAGATTTTGGGACCTTTTACAAAGCACCACCGAGTCCCTAACTACAGAGCTTGGCCTATGGGTACTAGACACTCGATAAAATACTTATATACTTTTTTTGTCGTAAATATATTGTATAAAATATCCAGACAATACATAAACAATAATTATATTCATCTAATTATTTATGAATATATTCGTCTGATGCGTCATACATTGTGCGCAAGCATTGCGTGGGAGATGAATATTGAATAAACAAATGCACTCTGCAATATATGACGTCAGACATTGATATATAGTGTTTTCAATGCAAATTCAATGCCAACGACACAGTCATTCTGACAATAGGTACTTTATGGTCAGTAATATTTTTGGTATCTCTTCCTCTCTCTCATTAGCCTGGTGACTGCTATGTTTCGAGGTCCGGTTCGATCCCCGGGTCGGGCTATGTGTTGTTGGGTTCATCTGTGAAATTGCCAGTAGCAGCTCGGACTTGGGATTTGTGCCCGGTTAATAGCAATGCTAATAGGGCCGCCATACCCTTCGGGGAATACAGGATTGTTTTATTATGTTGTTCTCTATGTTTTGTCTCTGTCTTTGAAAATGGAATTACTGTGTTCGAAATTCAATTCGAGTTGACATAAACGTCCGGCCAATCCCCTCACCCGCGGCAAGTACAGCTTCCTGTTCTGCGCTTAACGCCGCCTCATCTCTGCAACCACCCGGAAAACCAGATTCTCACACGATTTTATTAGATACGTTCAAATGGACACCGTTAACGGTCCACCGAACATTTGCAATAGAACCAAGTTTCCCGCAACTTCGCTCGCGTTTGAACCCCGTTACACCAATTTTTTTTAGTTATTTGTTATTCGGGGTGGAGAAAAATCCAACAAATCAAAAATTATGAAAATTGGTCCAACCATTCTCGAGGTATAAGTGTTGTAACAAACCCGACTTTGTTTTATATAATAAGATTATGTGAAAGTTAATCTGTTTGTCTGTGATTTTTTCACACTTAAATCGTTGAACCAATTTTGATAAGAATTTAATAACTAAATGAAATTGTATTGTTCGAAAGGACATAGGTTCCCTTTTGACTCAAAAAAATATAGTAAATACTTCAACTGAATCTGCGGGAAATAGATAGTCATTTAAAAGGTTGCCATAGCGGCGAAGCGATTGTTTTCTACGCTACGGGCGACTGGTGCACTTCCCCCACAGAACAAATAAATCCTGTAGAACCAGTTCTTTAGAGTTTGACGACATAAAAAGTATCATTGTAAATAAATAATGTAAGGCAACATTTTTAGAATAAAGAGAAAAATAAAACAGTTTTTGTCTGCATAAAAGGGGTTAAAGAAACATTAAAAGAAAGAGAACAAAAACCCCAAGTAACTCTATTATACAGTCACCCAATTCTCTTCGCTCAGAGTACAACAACATTCCGCACTCAAGCTTAAAAATCTGCAAGTACAAAACTATTTTGTTAGGACACTTTTTTTTACCGCGAACACGAAATAGCGAAAACTTTATGCACTACCATGCCCTTTACGGCTTTAACTCTTCATTACGCCTTCCAATAACGTTAACGAAGATCATTATCATACCTACACACCGCTACCTTACTATGCACCCTTGAGTGCAACGACGAAGGTTGCTCAAGTGCATTGACACCGGCTACCCACCCGAATTTGATAGTACACGGGAATCAGCGCAATGGGCACGGTGAGACCGCCTTTTTAAATCAGTTGGGTTATAAATGGGTGGTAGTATTAAGCAACAGGTGTCGCTCTGCGCGTTACGTAAGGCGGGCGGCGCGCGCACCCCATTGAGATAGTAGTACGGCGCTATCGATTAGGAGTACGACGGACCATCGATCCGGGGCCCCTTGTGTGCTCCATAACGTCTTTTTAATGTACGTCTTGGATCTCTCCACCGTTTTTTTTTAACTAATTAAACGTTCAAGAATAAACGTTGACTCTGAACAATCACAAGTGTTTATTTTTGGACGACTATAAAAATTCTTTCTTGAAATTTCCCTTTAGAGTTTTCCTACTTTGCATTTTCTTTTTTCTTTAAGAAAAGAAAGTCAACGTTCACGGAATGCGTATATTCGATTTACTATTGAATATAGACTGGAACACGCGGAGCATTGAGGGCGTTCCCGTTACTTTGACTCGACCAAGTGTGAATGTATAGCTTCATTGGGAGTGGTCGCCAAAAAAAGTTTGTCAGTTTTTATTAATTGAGCTACTGATACACACAGTACACATTTAACATTGAACTATGCAAACCTTTGTTCTACTCCATTCATGTGTTAGTTAATGATTTACAAATTGCTGTTCATTCACACGGTGAACTTGTACTTAGTATGGCGGGCAGAAAAATTATGAGCTGTTTTTTTGTTTTATACGAGTTTTAATTTATGAGTGTCGGTTTGACCTAATTGTTGACATCACTTTAGGTTTACATCCTTATTACTCTACCATCTTTGACACGGATACAAAATAAAAAGCAATGGTTCAAAATAATGATTCCTTTCTAATTAGTTTGGAGAACAGAATATTTAAGTACCTTATTATATATTTAAATCAGAGCGCTGCAGTCATCTTTGATTTACTTCTATAGAGATGTAGTTGTACCTACTTATAGCTATGTTAGGAAATTAGTATTTATTTTGTTATTTAATTATGTAGTTATTAACAAGAGTGATCTGCCTAACTTCACACTGTTGTTATAGCGAATCTTCTTTCTGTCAAACTTTTATCTAAGCTACTCGTGGTAGAGTATTTCTAAACCTCTACTCTGGTTACTTATCTCACTCTCTAGTCAGAGAAGTAGCCAGTACCCAGCATTAGTACAGTGACGGGCACCTCTGAGCAACAGAAAAGCGCCCGAATGCCTTTATCATATGAAACATGAAACAATTTTATGTGGATGAACAATATTATTATTTCATACCTACTATCTTTTCTAAAGATTTGACGACGTCTATGGTCTAGTGGTTCAAGTACCGGACTTCTGATTACGAGATCGTAGTTTCAATTACCAAAAAAAAAAATAGAATTATATCCATTGCTTAGTACCCATAGTACAAGCCTTGTTTAGTTTGGGACTACATGGTGATACTTATATACTGTATTTTGTGAATATAGCTAGACCTATAATACATAAGAAACACCCAGACAAACACAAACACTTATATTCATAACATAAATATTTGTGTCCTGTGGGAATCCAACACACGACCTCGTTATCAGCAGTCCGGTACTAGAACCACTAGATCACAGACATCGTGAAACAGTACCTTGTTCTTGTTTCGCACACATGGACAAATAAAGAGATATTACACAGAGATACACTTACTGTTACTATAAACACGAGTAAAGCAATATTGTTAAATGTAACATGCTTTACATGACAAACGACTGGTATTAATTACAGACTACCATTCTGAAAGTAGGCTTATGTGAATTTACAATACTGCAGTGAATCGTAATTATTTGATGCCGATAGCGTACCCGTGTTTTCAAACATGGCCGTTTTGTATTTATTGAAAAGGAAAATGTATTTTTTTAATTGTGTGCTCAAAGGGATCTCTCTTTTCAGCACAAATAAATATATTAATTTATTTATTTGCTTTTGATTAATATTATGGGGAAACAGAAACTTTGACGATATACTTCTAAACAAATATTATTTCAATTGCAATTTTTTTCCGGGAACTGGTTTTTACATGTAACAGTCTGAATAAAGAGGTGATCGATAGCCCGAGAAACCCCAATTCAGATTTTTTCGATACCTATCTGAGAGTTACTGAGGAATTGTTCTACCCTTACACATCTAAACCTTACCTAAGTAGGTTTATAACTCACTTATTGCTGGAATTTATATCATGGTAAATATGTTCACCCGTTTCATATCAAGTGTGCATTCTTAAATTGAGTAATTGATATAAAATTGCCGCGTAGCACACACGCGTAGCACTTGAGCTACGAATACGCTACGAGGCTACGGCGTAGCATGCTCATTGAATCGGTTTTCATTGAAAAATTGTCTTACATTGCTGTCAAGAGTCTATCTCTAAAATGATACTACCATCTTAATAGTCGATTGAGCCCAGGTTTGGACCCGAGAATATTCTGGTATCCCTGTTGGTGAAACCTTACCAAACATGGGGCTATTCTATTTAGTAGGGTTGTTCCTTATTGGAATACTTATTTAATACGTATCTAAACATAAATGGGTAACATATTATGATACTAGCGTTAATCCATTTTTTAAATTATTAAAATTTCTAAAAGAAAAGTCTAAGTAACTCCTTATAACATTAGCTAACTGCGAGTGAAAATCCCGTCAAAATCGGTCTAGTCGTTTCATAGATTAGCCGTAATAAACAGACAGCTAAAAAAAATGTTGTTGTAAGAACCGTATAGGTATACTTTCATATGCATTTAGTGAAAAGCTCTTAATTTAAAATTATAATCAGTACCTTCAATTGTATTTATTTGTATTAATAGATGTATAGATTTGGACCGCTTAAGCCGATGAAATATACATTGTCTTTTTCATATACAAGTATCATTATGATACATAAATATGTTAAACCAGGACCGAGCCTATTCCTATGCCATTAATACATAGATTCCATGCGGAATTAAATATATAGTTATCTTTTCTATTTTTTTAAGCATTTTCCATGCTACAGGCAGGTCTAGGTCGTAGCGTCTGGTATATTTAACCAGAAGACGCAGGTTCGAGTCCTGGCCACCAGTCATTTTTTTCTTTTTTTTTTAATAAATCTATAGTTATTAACTAGAAACTTTAGACTGTCAAATTGTTAAATATGAGTTAAGAACAGTGTTTTCTGGTCGGTGAACAGTGTCTTATGATAAGTCTGCGAGAGTAATGCGCGACAGTTTTATTACGAGCGCCGGTGATTACAGCGCGGCACAACGACCTACTTCCGTAGAGACAGCTGCTGAAAATTACTTTATATATGTACCTATGTTAGATCTAAGACTATAAATATCTAAATATATAAAACTCAAAGTTGACTGACTGACTGACATAGTGATCTATCAACCCACAGCCCAAACCACTGGAGGGATCGGGCTGAAATTTGGCATGCAGGTAGATGTTATGACGTAGGCATCTGCTAAGAAAGGTTTTTGATATATTCTACCCCCAAAGGGATAAAATAGGTGATGAAAATTTGTATAAATCTTCTTAGATTTTCGACTGATTGAACTGAAATTACAGAAATTTCGACCTATGTAGGGGTGAAATAGGGGATGAAAGTTCATATGGAACAAAGTAACTATTCCACGCGGACGAAGTCGCGGGCAAAAAGCTAGTATATAATATATAAGACGACGTCTGTGGTCTAGTGGTTCGAGTACCGGACTACTGATCACGATTTCATTCGATTCCCACAGGACACAAACATTTATTGTGATGAACTTAAGTGTTTGTGTCTGTCTGGGTGTTTTTATATGTATTTACAAAATAAGTATATAAGTATTATATCCATTGTCCATCCATAGTACAAGCATAGTAAAATGACCAGGATATTTAGTATATATTATTATTATAATGTATGTAGGAGTTAAATATGAACACCGTATCTTGCTTTCTGAATTTATTTTTAATAAAAGGCAATATGGTCACTTATTATAAAAAAAAATCGCTTCTTTCGTCTTGTCTTTCTTTTTCAACTCTTTCACCAATCTGTCACTCCCCTCCATCTATTGTCCCTTTGTCTCATATCTTCCCTTTCACACAATCCGTTTGGATACATTCACCATTCACTGACACATTCGGATACACACTAACAAATCCTACATGTATATAGTGTGTTTTGTTGATTTTCTTACCATACCATCATACCATCGCCCCCTAGTATATATAAGACGATCAATAAATACACTGGACCGCAAAGAAAAAGGGTCGGTTAGAAAATCTTTAATATCTTCAAAACGACCTGACCTAGTCTTATAAAATAACGTTTTTTTATTAATATAAATATTACATGTAGGATTTGATATTCTTTAATTAAGTCTTCATTCCATGAAGCTAGGTCAGGTACTTTTGAAGATATTGATGATTTTCTAACCGACCCTTTTTTTTACGGTATAGCGTATTTTAGGTCTCAGGTAGAAATATATACACTGCTGCCCAGACGTTCTGGGTTCTATTCCCTGTTAAGCAAAGTATTAATGGGTTTTTTGATGAAATTCCTAGTACCAGCTTGGAGTTTAGATTGGAGCCCAGTTCATGGCAATTTATACTAGCCCTTAATACATAACCTAAATTAACAATCGAACTGTTGATATAAAATATACCTACGCCGCTGCTTAACCCTTCAGAAATACCGGCGTGATGGTGTGTTATGTATATAACAGTTTATTGGTTTTCCTCGCACTAATAATGTTTGCTCAACTTACTAAAAACATGAAATATAAACGTCATTGACTTATATAGCGTGCCCTTTAGGTTTCATCAAAAGTTTGTTTGTAGAAATAACATGATAGACAACGTTAGGTCTAGCCTCATTTGGCGGTTGTTCGTCAAAATATTTTATTCAGAAGCCCTGGAAAATCTATTCGTGGACGTTCGAAGAAAATGCTGGCATTGATTTGGGTCTGTGGAAACGGTTGAAGGGTTGTTTATTATGCTCATTGAGTTGTCTTTACCCGACTTCTTCCAAAAAAGAATAATATTTAGGGGTGTGTATATTGGACTGTACTTTGTTATCACATTTACCCGTCTCTGGCAATTGAAAAACCATTAGAGTTGTTGTAACCTAGAAACTTTTTTTGGAAATGAACATGACCGCTATCTGTATCGGCCAATTAGACGGTCTTATTGATTAAGAACCTACTCGTTTTAAAAAATGTATATGGTCGTTTCTGTAAAATAAAATTAGATTATAAGTAAGTTGATTGAAAACTTTTGTTTGCATAGTAAAATACTTATTCAATAACTTAAAAATATATTGCTTTTGATTTGCCCTTAGTAACCTTGTACCATAAGCATATAAATAAACTAGCCCTTGCCCACGTCTTCGTTCCCGAAAAAGTTGAATTTTCCCCCATTTTTGTTTTTTTTTAATTGATACTCCACTTCTATTGGTCATATCGTTCATCACATTTCGTAACAAGATGTTGATGTTAAATCTACATAAATTCTAAGTAATAAGTGGTTTACGAACAATTCGTAACTAGTCAACGAAGCCATTAATCTTCTAGATTTCACAACTAGATTACGAGCAAACGAGTTATAGTGCCTCTAGTACTCTAATAAAACCTAAGATTAGATCCCGCGGCCATATTGCGCTGGATATTGCATGACGGCCAACAGAAGTCTATTATCCCTCGTACAGAATATTAAAACAACTTTTACAAGAAAATGAAGCCTATGTCGGAGCGATAAGATTTAAAATCTAATGGCGGGTCGCTGTGGGTTGCAGTGCGTTACTTGTACATAGGGCTACGCTCGTCGTATAATTGGTTTGCAAACATAAACGTTGGTGGAACCGGCCGCTGAATCGTAGGATTTAATCGGTATTATTTTTTTAAGCTGTTACAACTTTTTTGCTTGGGTTATTTAGTTGAGTTTGAAATTTATTAAACCAGTTTCAACCGCTTTAATAATAAAAAGAACATTAGTTTGATATTCATTATTAGCTTGAGATTGTAAAATCTGTTCACTACTCCACCTCTTAAAATGAAACCCGAGTTGCTATTAAGAATTGTTCCGTTCTACCTGGAAATCAAACCCAGGACCCCACGTTTAGCAGCTGGGCCTGGGTTAATTCTCCAATCTAATCAAACCTAGAGGTTCTCTAAATTCGGAGAGTTCTTGAAATTTGACGCATTTTCCTGAAAACAAAATTTCAACATTTAACATGCCTGCCAACTTTTGTGTGTGTGCAAATACTTATATTATTACATTATTCCACACAATTTGTTGTATTGTTCGCCATTATTCAACAATTCGAACAAATTCCATGCAAATACATTGTCGTGTAAACATGGAAAAATAAACAGGAACATTATAAAAATGTGTGTCTTCGAAATTCGTAGCAGTCTCTACGAGTCGTAGACAATTTACGAACGTATCTGCCTCTAAGTTTCGTAGACATTCTACGAAACTTAGTAAATTGTTGTGTAAATTGTCTATTGTAGAAGTCTCTACGAGTTGTAGATAGTACCCATCTACGAAATTCGTAGAAGTCTCTACGAGTCGCAGACAATACCTATCTACGAAATTCGTAGAAGCCTCAACGAGTCGTCGACAATACCTATCTACGCAATTCGTAGCAGTTTACGAATTGTAGATAGTAAGTATCTACGAAATTCGTAGCAGTCTACGAGTCGTAGATAATACGTATCTACGAAATTCGTAGCAGTTTACGAATTGTAGATAATACGTATCTACGAAATTCGTAGCAGTCTACGAATTGTAGATAATACGTATCTACGAAATTCGTAGCAGTCTACGAATCGTAGACAATACGTATATACGACATTCGTAGCAGAGTCCACTAGTCGTAGACAATTTACGAAAGTATCTGCCTCTAAGTTTCGTAGACAATCTACGAAATCTGTTAATTTTTAATTAATATAATTGTATTTTTACCAATTATTATATTAATTCGGCGACACAATGCTCAGTAAGTCTATAAAAGCAAGAATTATTGAATGCTACGTTGTTTGTGTACTTCAAAGCAATTAGAAGAAATTATAAGATTTAGACGGATATTTGTTATGTCTTTTGTATGAAATCGTTTTGTATAATGTTTACTGGTTCATTGGAATAAAAGTGACGTGTCTAAAATATTCCAATCATACAAGTGCAATAAAAATAGAACAAAAATAAATACTGTAAAATAATTCTTGATAAAAAACCGATCCGCTTATGAATTCGAAAAAGCAGAGGTGCGAAAAGTGACTGTTATTTAAATTGCCTTTGATAAAATATTATACAATTTTCCATCAAAAACCCAGATTTCCCTATTATTTTCTCTCAATTTTTGAAACAATGATTTCGACATTGCGTGTCTACATACAGTGAGAGCTCCGTATTTTGGGATGAGTCCAGTCACCCTGCGGTATTTGGGGGCTTGCAACTGCAGTACAGTGACCTCATGCGTACGCGAGAGGGGCGCGGGGAGACCCGGAACTAGGTCAGGGCCCCCTCCCTTGCCCCCAACCCCGCACTCGATCGACCGCCAAAATTTTAACGCTCACACAAACGGAAATCTGAGCAGAAAGAACAGTGATGGGCAGACAAATCATTGTTTGATTGGTACAGTCGAGGACAGTTCGGTAACTTTGAGTTGCGAAGTTAACTCGAGTGTACAATACACAAAAACGGCGTAATTCGCCCGTTGGAGAAGACTTATCTCGAGGCTTTTGATCGTGATTAAATTGATCAATTGTTAAATTCTTGGAACAAAAGTGGAATTCCATACAAATGTGGAATGCAAGAAAATAACGTTTAAGTTTGAATTTTGAGATTAAGGAGATTGATAATAATTTATTTGAAGGATATTGTTTTTTTTTTATTTACATGTTGCATTTGTTTTCTACACACAGTTCATTCGTAACATCTATCTCAGCATTTCATTCTATTTACTCGCAGATAGATAGTATTTATTATGATTGATATCTTCTTATTGATCGAAGATTGATAATATTCTCTATGACAAGTACAATTTTTGGAAACAGTTGCTAAAAAACAATTATAACTAGGTAGGTAGGTGTTGTTTTTCTAAACATTTGACATTTTCAAACGTCACCCCAAAGCATTAAAACAATCAAATTATTCAGTCAGCCATTGAACAATATGAAATAGTTCATTATCTGTCTCCTTTAAAATAAAGCATCTGTTAACACTTCTCTTTGGTGCCGCCTAGAGTGATGAATAGTGAAAACGTAAATGTAAAATAATTTAGCTTTCTAATTCAAACAAAAACAAACACGCTCTTTAATCTCTATTTATCTCTAAAATGGCTTTTCTCTATTGGACGTTTATTCGCGCCACATTCGCAATGCGCATTGAAATAGGATGTGACAATATTACTTTTGCCGGAAGAACGTAGGAAATAAGAATACCAGCCATAGTTGTTTGTGACGTAATAATATTTGAATGAAAAGGGTTCGATACATCTGTTCATAAAGTTTCGGTGGTCGCTTTGTATTTTGAATTTGGAATAAAAGTTTGTTCGTATATTCGGCTGCGCGGCTGCGGTCAGAATATTGTATTGTACATTTTTGAATGTGGAATTTAGGAAGTGTTGGAAACATTCCCAAAAATAACATTTTTATTTAAAACATCATCTAGCTTGAAACAAAATTGTTTTGGGGATTTTTATCGAAACTAATAGATGTCGATTTTCATGTTGGTAAGATAATATTTAAGGGCCTATTTCATTCTGTCTGAGTAGCTGCTACTGGCCGAATAAATAAAAAAATCTCGCTCGTGCCTCACCCCCATAACATGGGACCTAAACATACCTGCGAAATGTTCGTGATCTTTAGTACACATCTGCCTAACCTTTCGGGGAATACAGGCGTGATGGTATGTTATTCTGTTCTTTCAAAGCGAGCATTCAAAAACATGTAATGTTAAAAATTCTTGATGTTTTTAGTATATTATATTTTACCAATTTGTGTGTTTTTCTACCAATTTTGCATGCTATGAATATACCCAGCAAAACATGTTAGTTCTAATAAGTACCTATTATTAAGACCAACTTATACCATGTTTTATGCAAATAAATATATTATTACTAGCTTTCCGCCAGCGGCTTCGCCCGCTATCCCACGGGAACCATACATTTTACCCGGATAAAAAGTAGCCTATGTGCTATTCCAGACTATAATCTATCTCTGTGCCAAATTTCATCCAGATCCGTTCAGTAGTTTTGCGTGAAAGAGTAACAAACATCCATCCATCCTCACAAACTTTCACATTTATAATATTAGTAAGATAGAAGTAAGAAGTAAGATTTTTGCCATTCAACGTGGCAATGCTGCCAGTCTTCTGGGCACGTTACCAGATGACAGCGATGAGGAGTACTTTCACGCCTAGGTGCGGAAATTTTGGTTTTTATTTTTATTTATTATTTTGTTAATATTAGTACCTTATACTTCTTAAACCTAATATAAAATTAAATAATTATATTTTATTATAATAATAAATATAGGAGTAAGATAAGATTATTATAACATAAGTAGTACGTACCTACTTACAGATAAGTCAGTATAAAATAATGAAGATGTCACAACATTCTTTAACACAATATTACATGATTTCTTATTTTCCTGTGGCAAGAACACCGGAGCACGTATTTAATTTCATAATAATCATGTTCAAAGAGATTTTCCCCGTCCTTGTAATAAGATAAAAATCGAACTCATAGGATATGCTAATTAGATTCTTATCTCGTCGACAAAAGGACGTGTCTGGTCTTCTATACCTGATTATATCATTAATTAGTAATTTTACATGTTGGCTGCCTTCTTAGACTAAGGCATTTAATTAAACGGCGTAGTAATATGCTGAAATAGGGTTTGTACCTTTATATACCTTATCTGGGTTTCGTGAAGGTTTTTATATAGTTTTTATCTTTTGGTATCCTGTGTGGGACCAATAAAATAATGTTTTTAATTTTTTCTTTATAAAAAGTTTGAAAGTCCTGCAAGTGGCTACTGGGCTGGAATCTTGTCTAATTAACCTCAAAGTGACGTCATTCTCCGTACTTACCAGCTAGTGGTGCTAACGCGTACTGAGAGCGGTTACGTCATTTTTACGTCACCAAGATGGTCGCCAGGCACATTATCAAGGAGGTCATCAAAAGCCCATACAACTAAGCCCGTACCAGAGCTACATGACAGCTGTCAAGTTGACAGTTTTACCATGAAGTCACTATGAAATTTTTAATAGTGTGTCAAAATGACGTGCTTTTTTTTAAATTAAAAGTTATTTTTGCTCTTCCCATGGTATGTAAGCATAAAAAAGTAAGACTAGAGTTTTAACCAGCGTAATACAAGGTATTTTTCCAATAAGTGTACCTTCGGTACATCATTTGGGCAGGTTTTGATGATCTTCTTTGCGGGGCTTATAAGTCAAATTGCTCATAAGTCATAGGTTATATTTTTGTTTGCGCAGGAGAACGGGCGCGCGGCGCCGGACCTGACGGCGTCGCCGGGCCGCGCGCCGCCGGGCCCGCCGCAGCCGCCCCGCGCCAACCACGCGCCCCCCTGCGTGCTGCAGCCAGACTTCCGAAAGGTAACAGCTTTAGGAAACGACAGGAGTCCATCAATTCTGCTGCATACGCTCAAACAGGGTGTAAAACGATTCTAGATCTGTACTACCTAAGTCACGTAAGGCAACAGGCTAGAAGGGTACTTTCTTAATCATAATCAAAACCTTGAAGCATCCATAGAAACCTAGGAACTGTGTTTTGTCATAATTTTTCTTCAAGTGATTGAAGTCTGCCAAGCCTGATTTTAGGGCGCAGCGTTGCCTATCATTCTGAGAGGAGAACCGTACTTAGCAGTGGTATGCTATGTGGGTTGATAATGATGATCATTATGATAAAATGCACCTCATTCAGAAAATCAGTTACATCTTTGGATTCGAACTCGAGCCTTTTAATAGCTACTAAATGCAAATAACCCTACTCTTCTAAGAATTGATTTTATACTAGTAATTTTGGCCTATAATTATGAGCATTCCAAAATGTAATCTAATGACGTCTCACTTTCAAATAATTGCTTCGTTAAGTGTCAATTATACGAAACACAATAGAATTGTGAAGTAGGTATCACTTTGTTTAGATCAACAGATTATTACTGTAAAGCTCAGCCTCCACTAAAAGTTGTTAACATGACATTAACTGCGTAATTACATTAAGACCGCTTTTGTATCTGTAGTAGTAAAATGAATAGGAAAATTGGCAACTTTTTGTTGTTGACACCAAAGTTGCCAATTTTCCTTCAAAGGAGACTATTTTAATAGTTATTTTTCGTCATCGACACGTGTTTATGACGTAATATGTTTGCCACCGTAGTGGTATAAAAAATACCTAACTTTTCAGTGACCTAATTATTTCTTACATAATTATATATCCTCTTATATATCACCTTTATTAATATATATTACGTTTATGGTTTGTTTTGCGTCGTACGGATGAAAATAAAACCATCTTAAGTATCTAGCGAAGTAAATAAAACTTTAATTTCGATTACACAGGTATCAGGAGTGAGCAATGAAATATTCAGGCAGATTGAAATGGTTGAAAATGACCACGATTCGACAACCGCCGCGGCACTCGAGGTCAGTACAGATTGTTTAATTTATTCTCTTAGGTATTGAAATACATAAAGCTTTTAGCATATCTTTGAGAAATGTTGACGTTTTAATGTTATTCCTATTATGAATATTAAGAGGTGACCTTTATGAGACTAGAAATAAATAAAAGTAGTGTCCTAGGATAATCTGGAACTAATTAATATGTATTAGACAAAATAAGTAATGGCAGAAACTCAAAAAACTCAGAGATCTTTTAATAAAGTTGCATATATTTTTTTATTTGGTTTTAAAGTATAATCATTCTAAATATGAAGGTATCTAAATTATATTTTGTATTTTTTAGCATTTTCCATGCTAATGTAATGCATAGTTATTAGGAAAAAAACAACAAACGTCACTTTGAGGCGTAAATGTAGAAAGTGAAGGAAAATTTCGACCAGGCATGGCGGGTAGGAATCGCAGTAGCTTAAAGGTTCTAATCCTGCCCGCCAGTGGTTAGTGTTTTTAAATATCGAAGGGTACCAACTAATATTCCAGCGCCACCACATTTCCTTTAAAACGACTTTAAAAAATATTAGGCCTTTTGTTGTCTCACGAAGCGTGTGATTAGATTATGTAATATAAATGTGTAACAATATTTCCAGGCGGTAGAGCGTCGCGGCGAGATGATTGTGCGGATCCTCGAGATCAGACAAGTGGGCCGCAACAATATTGAAGCCGCCAAGAAATTCTTCTCATTACAGGTACCTAAGTTATATATATACTAATAATATTTTAAAGAGCAAATATTTGTTTATTTGTATTGAATAGGGTCTAAAACTACTGGAACGATTTGAAAAAAAAATTCAATGTTAGATAGCCCATTCAAAATGTTGCAAATACGGGGGAAAAATTCATATGACCACGCGGGCGAAGCCGCTGGCGGGAAGCTAGTGTAGTATACATACGTAGACCTACAATTTGCCGGTATGCATAGATGTTGTGTACAGGGCCAGTGGACAAGTTTCAATTTGACATTCAAATCAACAAAAGAATAGAAACAAAATATATGGAAATGACACAAGCTTTCGACAAATTGGGCTGTCACTAATGTCATTTCCATAAATTTTGTTTCTATTCGTTTGTCGATTCGAATGTCAAATTGAAACTTGTCTATAGACCCTGTACACATAGGCCATGCTCTTGTCGCATCGCATTGAATAGCATAGTATCAAATAAAACTTAGTCTGTATTGTGTTATATTGTTACAAAGCGCTTTACTGAAGCCAATATAACTTGTCTGGCATCAAATGTTACCGTCTTTTGTTACAATAGTAAAACTAACAACAATAAATTGAAAACAAATCGTTCGCCGCAATGAATACTGATCATTGCATGAGCAACTATCAAAGTAAAGTAGAAAGCTCCACAGTATCGTGATTGGAAAATATAAAAGGAGTCTTTATATTGAACTCGCAAAGAACTATTCTAATCATGCCGCTGTTCTCAGTGAGAGATCGGCACTGCAGCTCATAAATATTTAAATATACCGTAGAACAGTGATTGGGGTTCTTTTTTTGAATAACACCCGTCTTCTCAGGTAATTTTCCCGCTCCATTGACCCGAATAGTCTGCTCGTAACCTAGTACGGGACCCGCTGTGAAAGGGCGCTACTCTAGTGAACCCTTTTGTTCGAGCCTGGCTGGCCTAGATCGCAGGGAATGTGAACGCAATTTAGACTAGCATTGTTGGGATGTACGGCTCATACAACAGCGCTATACGTAATATTGTCGGCGATGGATCCTGCGGTTTATTCCATTTGTGGTTTTCTTGCATTGCAGTGGTTGTGCTTTGTGCAACAATAGTATGTCATATGGCGTCAAATTGCGTTCCGAATGGGAAAGTGAAAAATCGATTATTGTTGAATAAGATAAGAATACTTTGCTCTGAAAAATATCCCAATAATCTCAATAATTTTATTATTATGATTGATAGCGATTATGAAAATTATATTTTTTAATGAGTCCACATTTGCCTGGTAATTTCAGGGCTACATTGCCCTCGAAACAATAATGTTATTGCGTAACGGCAGACTATTTCTAATTTTGATTGTTTCAAAGAATGTATATTTTTTTTACAGGACGCCCGTCACATAGTCCAACTAGTGGAAATAGTGAAGCGTCCCGGCCAAACCCTGGGTCTGTACATCAGGGAAGGCGACGGAGGGGCGCGTACGGATGGGGTGTTCATATCCCGGATAGCACTGGAGTCTGCCGTGTACAACAGCGGCTGCCTCAAAGTGGGGGATGAGATCCTTGCAGTAAACCTGGTGGATGTCAGGCGAATGTCGCTGGATGACGTCGTGATCATCATGTCGATACCCAGGAGACTGTTGCTGTGTACAAGGCAGAGAAAAGGTAGTTACAAAAATGCCTTCAGTAGGTATAAAATAATTGTGATATTGTTTAATAGTTTCGAAAAAGGTTTTTTATATTGACTTTTTATGCGCATGAGTTATAATGCCAAAAAAATACTTAAAATAAACTTATCATTTTGAAAGTCAGATAATGTTCCAAAGTCAAAAAAATATGTTCAAATTCAACTTGTTGAAATTCGAAATTGGTACTACTAAATTTAAATGGCAACTACTAAACTTCTTAATTATAATACTTCCTACATATTAAGTATAGGTATAATTAAAATGAAATCATTAAAAGTCTAGTCAGAAAAAGTCATAGATAAAAAGGGTCAAGCGTGAGTAGTCTTTTCAAGGCTATTTCACCACCTCCCGATAAATTAAGTGGCAGTTACAAAATTCTGTTCTTTTTAATTTATTCATAGAGTAGTTAGGGCCTATTATGAAAATGTTATAAATTAAAAACTGTTAAATTAACAGGTAAATCTGGACCAGGCTCGCCATCAATGCCGCGGTCGGAGCACAAGCCACCGCCAGTAGTCGTGCTCAAAAGGGACTGTCGCGACGATGACGAAAGAGAACGGGACCGAGTCGATGGCCTTTATTCACAGTAAGTAATCCATTAATAATTTTGGAGAAGTAATTCCCGTTATAAAATTTGGTAAACCTAACTCTATAAAAGAAGAAATTGACAGACTGATTTACTGACTGATCGATCTACACACGGCTGTATGTTCCTTGGGTGACGTAGCTGTGTACAAACCTACAAAATTGTAAGTTTACAAGTAGAGTCAACAACAATAGATAACCGGAAGGAAGGAATTGCGAATTCCCCAGATTAAATAGATGAAAGCTGGTAACATCGCGGTTTATAGTAATATGATACATTTGGAATTGCAGTACAATATTCAATGTAAGTAGTTTAAAATATCACTGACTCAGTGTTAGAGTTTTATTTATTGGTTTATTATTTCCACAGACATGGCACGCTTCGGTCCACGGGACCCGGCGGAGGCATCCGTCCGGTCGGTGACGGGAGGGAAGAAAGGTCTCGACTGCAACTCGGTACCCTGTCTCCTGATGCTACCGCGTTGGATCTTTATTATAATCCGAGACCGCCGTCTGATCATTCTACGTGGAGGTAACGTGGTTTTTTAATAATTGTATAATGTCTTAAAATGTCTTGGACTCAATCTTATCAATAATGTAGCAAAAATTACAATAAAGAAAGAATAAAGTAATGTGTCAACAATAGATGTCGCTAACGGTACTTTAAAAGGACAATGTGCAAGAGATATTAATTGACATGGCGTATAAGTACCTCTGAACCATTCAATTGTGTTTGACAGAAAGCATTCATTCTTTCATAACATTTATGTAACAAACGGTATTTCAAAAGTACCTGTTCTTTTGTCCACAGTTACCGCCCACCTCCACCAGTGATCACTGAGCAGCCGAAATCTCAAGCGACACATTTTGTACCATACGAACGCTCCTATCCAAACACACTGGACAGCTTAGCGGAGAAAGTGCATTCTTTCTACCCAGCGGACAGCGGGAGGTATGACAGGTAATAAAGATTTCTTCTCATAATTAAGTATTATCTACATTATATTGTGTCATGTCAAGAACTCCTGGGAATTGTAGACTGATCAGTTTAGGCTGTGCATTTTCTGTCAGTCAGTTTATCAAATTTTCAGTACGCGGTTTGGCGGCCGGGTGCCTCGGTCAGGATCGGAACAGCAGTTACCAAGAGCAGAAACGCATTCTGATTTCGGTAGACATTCCTTGCTCAGATCCAGTTTGAAGGCATCAGCTGCTACTGGAGGTAAAAGTTTTAAAATGGGATATATTAAGCTATATATTTTATTAAAGAGTGTATCTAATAGTGTGCCACATTTTACAGCTTCAAGTTTAAGATACAATCAAAGATACGGTGGTGTTGGCATGACCGGCTCTGGACTAACAGGCACTGGACTTACCGATAGCGCTTTGACGGGGACTAGTTTAGGCCCTGGGCTTCCTTCTGGACTGTCAACTACAGGACTCAGTGGCCTAACCGGTTCGAGCCTCGTTGGATCAGGCTTGACAAGCTCTGGCTTAGGGTCAGGTTTAACAGGAACTGGCCTTGGTTCCACACTTACGGGAGCATATGGAACAACTGGACTGGGTCTACCGTCATATAGTAGTAAATTTGGAACAGCTAGAAGGAACCGAAGTCTGGACTATTCTTCTGATACTGAGGCTACGGCTCCGACTAGAACCCCTTATTATTCAGGGCTTAGTGGTTACAGGAGTAGCACATTGGGAAGGGATATTGGATCGAAGTTTAATTCATTACCAAGGGATGTGAGAGGGACTGGTCAGAGGTGAGTATCATTCTTTCTACCACATTATATATTGGCTTAGTTCATGAAGTCGATTTTGTATTTCTAACAGGTTGGGACTGAGTAGGCGTGCAGGAAGTGTTCTTCAGGATGAACCAGAGCCGTTATCTTCACGGTTAGATCTTCGTTCTTCCAGGGGTAAGCTATTTGTTAACATTAACTTTACATAACATAAAAAAAAACCTTTTAAGGAATGATTTGATTATCAGGTCGTTTACCGTCCTCTCCTTCAGTATTCACATCGGACGAGTACAGGGCGTGGCTGTCCCGAGCGCCCTCTACAAGCGCACTCTATGAGACGCTACGTCCGCGACTTCCTACGCACTACTCTGCAGAAAATATACACGATGCACTCAAAAACGTAAGATATTTGGCAGTATCGATATCCAGCATTTATTTTATATTTTTCTTCAGGTATATTTTCATTTTTTGTTTTTAGATGGAAAATGCTAGTCGGTTTGGGTCATCATTAGGTCTGGCAGGACGTCGAGTGGAGAGGCCACGACATTTGCCAGCACGCTCAGTATCCTCACAGCAGCTGGGAGCAACGCAACAACTAGGGGCAGGGGCTGGAGGGTCTCCTTCAGCTCGTCGGGTCCGCCAACTGCTTGAACTAGGGTCTCGATTCAATTGTCCTAACCCGAGCCCAGTTCCAACGCCTGGCTCTCGACATCAGAGACACCTTGACATTAATCCTAGTGGTAAAGTATACCTACTACACGATTATAATATTATCACAGAATACAAAAAACTATTAGAATAATCGTTTTGCTTCATTATTATGGAACAAAACCAGTGCATTCAAAATAATATTTATTGCAGAGTTCCTAAAGTATAAAGTAGAAAAACCAACCACGGGTGGTCTTTCGGCTTCGATGACGGGTCTGTCGCGGTTGTCGGGAGGAGTATCAGGGATGTTGTGGGTTCATCTTTTGGCGGGGCGTGGCTTGCGGCCTTCTGCGTCAGGCGCATCGCCAGGATCGCCTCCTTCGGGACCACTGGCGCCGGCGCAGCCACCCGTTGCTCCTAGAGACCTTTATTGCGTGCTGGAATGTGATCGAGTGCATAAAGCTCGTACAGTGGTAAGACTATGTTAAGTTGTTTGTTTTTACGTAGGTAATAGATGATGGTTATTATTTAAGATAAAGACCGCGATTCAATACTGTTAATCAAGACTTTTTGTTAAATCAAGAATTTGGTGTATCATAATCGCCATAATCTTTTCAGGTTCGTACAGGAGAGTTGCAGTTTGACTGGGATGAGTCATTCGAACTTGACTTGGTAGATAACAGACAGTTGGATGTCTTGGTCTACTCATGGGACCCACAGCACAGGCACAAGCTCTGTTACCGTGGGGCTGTTACCCTGCCTGATCTGTTGTCTCGGTCCCCTGCTCATCAGCTAGCTATCAAGGTACCTATTTGTAGTCTTACAGCTCAACTTTTTCCAATACATTGCTGGAAGGAAATTGAGTATTGTGGTAGTTTTGTATTGTGTTGGTATATTAAATTTTTGTTTGTCTAGATGGAACCTCGTGGCACACTCTACGTGCGCGTGCGACACACGGAACCGCACGATCTCTTCCGAAGACGGCCGGCGCCTCCACGCGGTTCGCCTCTCTTTGGAGCTGAGCTAGATGCAGTAGTTTCAAGAGAGCCGCGGCCACCACACGCTCCTCCTGTGCCAATGATAGTGCGGAGATGCGTTGAAGAAATCGAGAGACGTGGCTTAGACATCATCGGTAAGAAATTGTAGAAATTCTAAAGTTCTCTAAAGGGTTAAGGTTTTGTGAGGGGCTTATAGTCTATTGAGCTTTAGATTGTTTGAGTTTAACTATATGCTTTCTTTGGCAGTTCGGTCAATTCATTAATAATATTTACAATACCATTCTTCAACCGTCTCCATGTATTTTTTTGGCACAGGTCTTTACCGATTATGTGGTTCGGCGAGTAAAAAGCGCATACTACGAGAAGCATTCGAGCGAAACGCACGAGGAGTGGAACTGGCTCCAGATTCAGTACCAGACATCAACGTCATCACCGGTTTACTGAAGGACTACCTGAGGGAGCTCCCGCAGCCGCTGTTCAGTCGTTGCATGTATCAGATGACTCTTGATGCACTGGGTTTGTATCTTCGTTCGTTACTTATAATGATTGTAAATTAAAATGGGCGTGAGTATTAGGCTTCATTCTCATTTATTTTCTTTAAAATTTTCTTAATTGTTTTCCATGTGGATCTCTGTATAACCATGTCTATATAGAAGTAGAATGTTATATACTCGTATTTATGATTAGGGTTACTATCCAGCTGTCTTCTGTCTTACTATATATCATTCTTCTCTTAATGGCCAAACATATTAATTGTCACACTAATTCCTCGAATTTGTTTTAGGAATCTGTCTCCCCGACGATAGAGAAGGAAATGCTCGACTGATGGCCTCAGTAGTGGAGTTGCTACCGAGAGCAGCAAGAGCAACCTTGGTCTTCTTACTTGACCACTTGGCTCTGGTCGTTGCCGCTCAGGATCGGAACAAAATGTCTCCGCAACACCTCGCAGTGGCCCTGGCGCCGCCCCTGATGCTCCACTCTCAGCCGCCAACAGAAATGGACTACCAAAGATCTATAAATGTTTTGCAATGTCTTCTGCAGATATGGCCAGCTCCTAAACGTTCAGGTAATGTCATCCGCTGTGTCAAATGTTACAAGAACTTTGGGAGATGTAAATAACAACATAAAATATACACTAAAGAACTCTTTGCTCCTTTCAACAGATAGCCACCAAAGGTATTATAAATTAATTCAATCAACTTGAACATTGGTAACACGCGTTTACTGTACTGCGAATTCGACACGTTCACAAGGCAGACATCGGCTTTTTGCCATGCTATGTTGTTTTTTACATCATCATGCTATTAGATAATCTTAAGCACATAGAATCACTAGTATAGGTACACCATAGCCAAACCTCCAATAACACAAATCTAATTTATAACTAGACAAACATCCTACTCCGCACGAACCTGCTTTTATCTATTGCTATATTTCATTCCCTTTTCTACGATGGCTGGGGCTAGAATTACAGGTTTTAAGGCTCTTCTTGAATTATTAATCCATTAGCTCCATCTTACACGATCAGATTTGGTGAAAAATTCAATCAATCGATTTCGATACCCAAAACTATTTGACGTGAACCGTTTCTGAGAATAAACTTAGGTATTGAGCGTACTGAAATTTGTAAGAAAGAACAGAACTAATGTTTATATTATGTTATATATTTATAACCCACATTATGTAGCAATTATCTTTTGTAGAAATGCCTTCCATTATTAACGCACTTAAGGGACAATATTTTATCAGTTTCATGCAGAAATCCATTATAAACTGAAAAATATATAATATATCTTGCAGCAAAATTGGACTAAGCTGAGCGTATCAGCAAAAAAACATCAACCAATGACAAATAAATGAAATGAAATGAAGTTTAACTAGTTTTGCTATATTAATTAAGATCTAAGTCCAAGTCAAATAGCCTGTTAGATTTGAAGGGCCTCACTCAAGCCCACTCGCCGAAGTTATGTACTTTTTAGGTAATAAAGTTTTAGAACTTCATTTAGCTCTAGAAATATCTTGTGCATGCTCTAGATCTATACTATACTTATACACTAGACACTAACACTGAATCTCTAAAGGCTAAGCGGTCCCTTAACGCATGTATGTTTGTAGACAGTTCGGCGCGGCGAGTCAGTAACCGGGCCGCGTGGAAACAGAGTCAGTGCGTCGCCAGCGGCCTCACTCACACTCCCCCCAGGTATAATACCTACTTTATACTTTTACAAGCCAAAAAAGCCTAGATTAGAATCAGGATAAGGGCAGTCATTGTCAGACGACTTATGCATGCACAATGCACATAGGTACAAGTTATTTGAGATTTAGTACTTTTAACACCACTTTTTTAGTCCACACCATAATTTTATCACACCATCTAAAGTTAAGTCTTCTTATCCCTATGTGCATAATACCATAAAAGAAAACAAGGTTCTGAGATTAGTTCATTACCTACAAATATCTGCCATGCATGATGATACCAAATAAGAGTAATTATTTTAAACTTTGACTTATTCTCTTTTCATGATCATTTTAGGCTAATGTCGTCAAATGTCCGTAGTTAACGAAGTGCAGGCGAAATAGGAATCAAGTATGTTTACTGTTTGTAGGCCGAGTTCCGCCCTCAGTCAGTCCATATCGGCCTCAAGCGGCAGCATCAGCAGCATCTCCGCCGCCAGCTCTCTCGGGTCGGCCCGCGCCCGACCGCTCGCCGCCCGCACATGTAAGTAACGCTTCTATTTACAACCAATAAAACATCATCAACCTAATGTCCAGTGCTAATAGTAAGAAAAGACATTCATTTATAAGAAAAACAAACAGTATCTCGACAAAAATATATGTTCGCAATTTATATTCATGTGTTCAGGTTCTCTCATCAGTCAGGGGCGGCCAATATCGTCCGCAGTCGCCGCTGCGAGGCCCACTGCCCGCTCCACCTCGGTCCCGTCAGGTGACGGTATCCTCTCCCGGTTCGCCCAGCAGTAGCTCCGGGAGCCACAGTCCGGCGGATACAATTAAACATGGGGGATCAGTATCCTCTATCCTGAGGCAGCCGGAGCGAGCCGCATCCCCGCGGTCGTCGCCGAGGTCCTCGCCGCGCGCGTCTCCGAGAGCCTCCCCGCGCGACTCCCCGCGCACTAGCACCCCGCGGGACGCCAGGGAGCACGCCTCTCGGGACTCGTCTAGGGAGCACACACCTCGGGAGAACTCTCGCGAGCACACGCCCCGCGACACCTCACGAGAGCACACGCCTCGGGAAAGCACGCCGCGCGAGCCCGGGTCCCGCGAGTCACCGCGCTCGGTGATCCCGGGCACGTCGGCGGGGCTGGCCGTGACGTTGAACTCGCCGGGGCGCGTGGGCGGCGGCAGCCTGAGCCCGCGCTACAGCTCCACCAACCCGTTCCTGCAGCAGTACGACGCGGAGGAGGAGGCCGAGGCGTGGCGCGCCGCCGACATATTCTCCTCGTCCTCCACGCACGCATAGTACTCGTAGCGAATTGAGATTTTCTAGTCAATTTTTTTAATCGAATCGAAAGAGTGCTACGATTCCGCTGTATATTATGTTGTTTATTCGACGAGCGTGGTGCGCGTTCGTGTAATGTTTGTTATATATAGAGCGAGTTACGATGTATATTACTGTGAGAATGTATACATGCTGAGGCGCGAGGCGCACGCCTCGCCGGCCGCCGGCGTCCCGCCCCGTAGCCACTATAGTGTTTATCGTATAGTATTGTACATTGTATATAATAAACGTATATGTAGGTACGCTCCAATTTTGTACCATTCGGGTGGGACCGCGGCGGGCGGCCCGCGGCGCTACACACATCATCCCACATATCAGAGACTTGTGTACGAAATCGAAACAATATTAACAATATGTCCGAATAATTGAATAACAGAAACAACAAACAAAGCAGCTTCCAAAGATAAGACTTACCTACTATAATCCAATCTAATAATTACATTGTAACAATATTTTAGTATCGACGACGCACACAAGTCAGTAGCTCGAGTAGGGAGAGTGTATCATAGATCAGACGTACGGACTGTCTTGAGACTGAGACCATATCAGAGTAGCTCGTAGACTCGAAGGCTATCCGTCGTAGAACGAGCGATTACGTGGCGCATTTGGAAAACGTCTAGCAAAACGCTGTTGTGAATGTTAAAGTACTATTCAAATAATCCCGTTCTTTAATAAAGTAATAAATATATACCAATATATTAAATAAATAGTGTTAGGTAAAGCATTTTTACGAGTCGCTAATTCTATGAAGGAATGGAATTTAATCCGTTGGGATCGGTCGCATTCTCAAGATCAGAGGCGATGTGTTCGAAGCTTTCGAAGGTCGGGTTTACAGAACAATTGAACAAGGAAACAAAAGATGATATAATTCTAAAATATGAATGATAATTCTAAAATATACGTTGGCATTCGAAATTCGAAAACATAATCTCAGTTCTTAAACTAGCGTCTGCTAGACATATAAGAGTGGGAGAAATCGACCAATGACAGCACTGATCCTACTTTCACTGCCATGATTGGTCCATTTATAATAGAAAGCATTATAATTATACACTTGTTTATATGTCTGTCGGAGGCTACACGGTTACTTATTACTTTTGAGCGACACTTCAAGACGAAATTTTGTTATTAAATATTAACTGTTTATAAAAATAGCATTGCACAAATAACACGACTGATATGGGACACAAAATGTTTTTGATACGTTTTACTTTTTGTACCTGTTCCTCGTTTGTAATAATGGATACTAGGGCTTCGTTGGAGAACCTCGCCTTTGCTGTACCTCTATACATTAAAATAATATCAGTATTGGTGCGCGAATTCCCTTTATTGTCGTTCATTATGTTCATGTTTCGCAGGGGCCTCTGACGCGTTTCATCATAAACTTTTTCTATAAAGGAATTCGTGTACGAATAATAGTTACAATATCTTGTATGAAGGCTGAAAATCGATGACAATATGTAGCAATAATGTTATCGATCGTACGAATTGCAATAGTCGGACGGTCGCCTTCATGAAGATTTGTCGTCGGTTTCTATTATCGGACACTCAATGTATTAGATAATTATACGTGTGAATTAATAATTTTATTGCAAAATAATTAATATTAGAGAATAGAGGGGTTATAAACACTCAATATAGTTAAATGGGGATGATCACAGTGGATCATATTGATCATTACGTGTTTAGTGTAGTACAATTGAATTATTTGTTCGATGGGAGATACTTATATAAATATTTTGAAGTATTTGAGTCTTTTCCGATGTCCTTTTGGTCTGAGGGACGAAAATCTAGTTGTTATCACGATAGTCGTCCGTCAATGGGAACCGACATTTCACTCACTGCGCCTTACTCGTCTTAGTAAAATTATGAGCTTAACAAAATTCATTTATACACGTGTAATCATAAGACATTGTAATCAATGAGTGTAGGTGTAATGCCTAATAATAATGTAATACTTTAGAGTTTGATACGATCATGACTTGTACTGTTCACATTTAATCATGACTAAGGCGTAGTGTTTGGATGCATATAGCTGTACGGGTGTTTACGTGGCTGATGTTTAGTCGGAAAAAGTTAATTACTGTCACTTTCCAAAAAGAAAATAAAAAGAAGAACGGTTAACATCAATTTAATGGACAGAAAGAAGAAAACAGTAAGGATAATTTAAAAATACGAGAAAAAGAAATAATGGCATAAACAAATGAACTTTCGATGCATTCTGAATTTGAATTGCAAATGATAAAAGGTGGGGCATTCAAAACAATTTTATATAACTGAAAAATCATTTTAATTAAGCAGTTGTCCGAAAATTATTGAGCAAAAGTGATAGTAAAATGACTGTGAGACAAAACATTAGTGATGTAATCACGTTCTAAATGTTGTGAGTGACTTGAAGTGTCGCTCGACAGTGTTGTAGCCAGCCGCGACGCGGCGGTAGTGTGTAGTGACTACGGCGCACGGCTTCAGTTGGCTTCGAAGGGGCAATAATTCTGAGAGATTACACTTAGGTTCCAAAAGTTACACCTAGGTTCCGATAAATTACACCTAGGTTACATTGTAATACAGTTATTACATGTATTTGTAATTTTAGCACTTGTTAGAATCCATCTATATATAAATTAATTTATTGAAAATAAAACTTATTATACACGATTAGAGTTACATATTCATTGACTTGGTCTTTGCCCGCCCATGTATCTTGTATATTAACAATTAAAAGTTTAACTAAATAAATTTAAAATTAAATTATTAAAACAATTTAATTGATAGGTGCGATATATTTTCGATGTAGTTAAACAATTTTATTACTGATTTCATATTGATTTTTGAGATAATATGCACAGTGATAGAGTTTTTATATGGAAACCAATGGTTATTATCGTCAAAATATAAAATAACATCTGTTAATCAAGTAATTTTTAAAGTATAATATAATTTGGCCTACGTACAAACTTATACTACATATATAACTTAAAAAAATTAGAATATCGTGGTTTTTCTATATCTATAATAAAGATCTTGTCTATTGTTAGATTTTATGATGTTACACTACAGGATATTTTTAATATGTTGGCATAACTTCAAAGATTTGACAGAAATGTCGAAGGGCAAATAATGAAAAGAAAAATTGAAAAAAATGTTCAATTAGTTGATCAGCCGACGCAGAGCTGATATCGGGACTAAACTGTTCATTTTTTCAATTAATATTTTTATTACGACTAAAATATTGATACTCTAATAATTGATGAGGAATTCTATGGGTCCTTAACATGAATTTATTCAGAGAAATAGCTGACTGTAACCATTTTAGTTCACCAGTCGGGTTAAAATGCACGCCGCGACAAAATTTTGTCGACGCTTACTGTGCATTTGTCTCGTTTTCGCTCGATAAAGAGTGTGAAAAACAGTAGACAAAATTTTGTCGTGGCGCGCATGATAGCTTAGGAGTCTATGAATGTACGCCAACAAATTAAAGCTCCCTGTGCATTAAAAATAAATATCCAAAGTGTTACTCTCTCAAAGTTGATGCCGCTATACGTTTGTGTTGCGGGACCAGGGTCCCTCAGATAATATCAGTATTTCGACAATTTGGTAAAGAGTAGCGTTACATACGTGTACTTAAAGTAAAGAGTAAACGCCGCCCGTATCTGTACCGGGCGGCTGGAACACAGACGAAAATAAATAATACGACGTTATAATAGTTTCATTTATTTACCTTTGAGAATTACCCTTCACACAATCACACACCTGTCTTTTTTATTTAAAGATAGCTCTCGCTTTAGGGTTCAATCCCTGTGTCGCGGGGATACAAACAAAAATACAATTGACATTCACCCAGACATGAAAGAAATATCGGATGGGAATAGAACCCACGGGCAATAGTTATAGCAGTTACGAGTGACCACCTTAAACGCTACACCAAATCTGTAACGTGCAGTGGGTATGCAGACCACTGGAGTGCACACGATAGAAAAGAGATTACGTATATGAACTGCTCCTTACCATACCTACTGGAATTAACAGTTACGCGTATATTAAGGTCTGCGCAAACGAGGGACAATACTCGGTATACTTTTCGTCCTTCAAAATAGATCCCTTACAACTGTATTAAATAACGCACACGCTCAGCTCAATAAACCGATGATGACCCAGAACATCTGATTGAACATCCCATTATGAAATATATTTCCTTGAAAGAGACCTTCATACTGGGTACTACGGGTAATAATTATTTGCTAGTTACATAGAACTTGGGTAAACAGGTCATATTGATGTAAGTAGATTGTAACTGATGATGATAAACATTACTATGCATGTAAATGTCAGTGTAGGTATGTTAGTTTCAATGTTTAGGTATAATACAACAGCTACATCTGGCAGATTTCACATGAAGAGCTTAGTGAACGATACTAGAATAATATCTGATCATTATTACACGGAGATCCCTCTAGCGCTCGCTCAAGGAACTAAAACAGACATGTCAAACCATTTACAAACGCCAACAGCGCTTCTTTCGCAGTCGATAGTGTCATCAGATGATAAATGCTGGCTTCATATACTTAGTTACAAAAAAATAAACTAGCAGAGAATCCTATTTACAGAAATAATTAGGTATAAGACAACTGAAACTGTTTATTTACATACTGTGACGTTTTATAAAAAATCTTTATACAGTCGACTACTTTCATCAAAATTTTCCTTTTGTTTTCAATTTAGTCAATGACAATAAACAGTTTAAATAATAACAAAGGACTTTAGTCCTGATTGATAAGTAAATCTCAGTCTCCCATCTTCTTCCTTCAAAAAAGAGTAGGCTCTATAAGAACAGAAACTATTTTAGTAAGAAAAATAATAATCACTATTTTGTAATTTTCATTCGTCTGTCATTGAATTATTAACAAAACGACAATGTCATAACTAGATTTATTTAAAGGTATATTTAACTTTGAGGAATACAGTAAATGCTTCTCACTGAAGACAAAGGAAAACTTTGGCAGAGACAAAGGCGCTTATGTTTGAGTTGACATCATGCGGGTTGACAACCACAGATGTAGATCTGTATAAAGCTATGAAACTTTGAATGGGTATTTGAATAGAGTTCCCAGATGGCGTTACATGTTTATTTTACGATGAATAAACGTTGGCATAACGGAGGATATCCGCAGAAAAACCAAAGTTACCGATTTATATGAAAGGCTAAGCAAGCGTCACTACCGGATCCTATTAATTCTGTAAACTGATACAGGCACAGGGGGCCTACGCAAGTTACCATTTGACATTCGAAACGACAAACGAATAGAAGCAAAATGTATGGAAATGACACAAGCTTCCGACAATTCGGATTGTCACTAATGTCAATGAAATCAGTTGATAGATTTGTTTACTAGGGATAGAACTTCGACATTATTTGTATAGACCTTATGTCAAATTCTCAAGTCTAGTAAGCAAATCTATCGACTGTTTTGATATAGGAACCGGCTGTAACAGACAGTGTGCGGGACGCATTGCTTGTAGAACGTAAAGTTTCTCTATTGGGCAGAAACATAATGATAATAAAACGTAAAATACGTACTAGGTAGGTATCTGATTAGATTACTAACTTACTGGCTTCCCGCCAGCGGCTGGGACCGCGTGATCTTAATATCTTTTTTCCCCCGTTTTTGCAACAGTTTTCATTGCTGCTCTACTCCTATTAGTCGTAACGTGATAGTATAAGGCCTAAGCTTCTCCCGATAAATGGGCTATCTAACAGTGAAAGAATTTTTCAAATCGGTCCAGTAGTTTCGGAGCATATTCAATACAAACAAACAATCAAATCTTTCCTCTTTATAATATTAGTATAAATTAATGGTGAACAGAACTTGTACCTAAATATATGCAGAAGAATATATTCATTTTCACATAACTTTACCAACCAACTTTACTTTAAAGTTTTTTCTTAGACCCAATTTAAAATTCAATCTATATACAACGAACTGAATTGAAGTACTAAATCCAGAACTTTTTCTTAAGTAATGGAACTTCTACGCGCAGTCAATATTCTCGTATACCCTTTTAGTCTCGGGTGAATGACGGACCGATTTTACCATATTTTTTATCGCGTTACCAAATTGGTGACTTACTTGGCATGTAGTTTTATATGTATGGTTGGAGTATTTCAATTTTCATAGATAGAGAAGAATAGATATTCAGGTTGAAGGGTTAGGGCATTAAGGGTACTTTAATATACATAAATAGGAATCTAGGAAAAAGGTATCTAGGATAATCCCGTCATGGTCGCGCTGAATGTTCCTGATCTCATAGCCATGACGCAAAAGTGCTAATTATGGTAAGTGCGGTGTTTTTTTTTAGTCGTTATGAGTCCAACACGACATCATGATTTTCCTCGCTCCCAAAAAAAGGTGACGGCAGAAAAAAGGTGACTGTCGTCTTCGTGGTCGTCCTTTGAAGAACAAAATATAAGTATGAAAGGATCCTATCGAAGGTAAAAGCTTTGAAAAATGACTTTGATATATCTCGACACACTTGAAAAGGCCTCGCTCAAAGAAGTAAGATAAAACAGACGACGGTATTTTAACAAAAACCTTTATTATATTTAAACTAAAATCGTAATTATCATGGTGATTGTCTCGAATCCCATAGTCATAAAATATGTGGCAAGGGACCGCAAGTAGGGTTATGAGTCAAGCAAAAACAGGGAATCCAAAACTAAACCAAAGCGCGTAGGTGACGTAATGATATTTTTCATCTTAGGCTTGCGCTTGACCACAACTCGCCTGATGTTAACCAACGATGTGATCAACAATGGAGCGCGCTTGCCTATAAAAAACTGCAAATACTAGGGGCCTGTTTTACCACCTCTTGATATCCGCTACCCGCCGGATAAATTCAAAAACGGAACAAAATTTGTATGAAATTATCTGCCAAATAATTTAACGGGAATTTATATGTAAGCTGTAAAACAGGCTCTAAGGCTAATATTGCGAGACGGCGCTAAGCGTAAAAAGTAAGTTTATGCTTAACGTCGTACACAGCTTACTTACTTATAAATTCCCGTTAAATTATTTGGCAGATAATTTACAGAGATGAAACTAGGCGTATGCTTTTGACAGACGAAAGCGTTACTTTACGCTAAGCGTCGTCTCTGAATAAAGCCTATGTATCCCGCAAGCCAATACCTAGGAAACAACCAAGAGATCACAATCTTTGTATGAAGAGGGGTGGTTCCATTTAAAATACCATCTTCGTTAGCCATTCTTATTTATTCAAGATAATTAGAATTAAAAAATAATTAGATAATAACTTTTCATAAAAGATACAAAATCAAATGATACTACTACGTAGGTCCGTCTAGCTTGAGCGCTGACAAACGAATGCGGCTCTCACTGTTGCGCGCGCTTTTTATAAGGCGCCGGTGGTGGGGCGCGCCGGACTGAGTCACGTGTTTGTGCATAAACGAGTGACGTAATTGAAAGATTTATATTATTTTTGAATGCGTATGATATTTGCGCCGATATCTTTACAGATTATTCAAAGCCGATACCGGTAAATAGCATAGAAATTCTATATTAAAATATATCCAGTTTACCAATACCGCCCGCCGAAGCGGGTTGGGTTTCATTCCAATATTCGGAACGTCTACAACACCGCGATACGGAATTCATTTCCGTTTCCGACCGAGCCTCTGCGCAGCTTGTCCGACATAATACTGTGTTAAGGGGAAGTGCTGTAACTACTTTTTGCAAGATTTTAAAGAGAGAAAATGTTTTTTTGGTTAGAACATTTTTTTAGAATCCTTATTTTTTAGTTCTTTAAATGTTGCAGTCAATTCAGAAATTTGTTAAAATTTTAACTATAACTGCCTCGTTGGTCTAGTGGTCCCAAGCGCAACTGCTACGCTAGAGGTCCTAGGTTTGAATCCCGGGTCGACCAAAGTGTTGTTAGGTTTTTCTTTGAAATTCCCAGTAGCAGCTTGGAGTCTGGATTTTTGCCCGGTTGATGGTAATAGGCTCGCCCCATATTATATGGGACCTAAACATACCGGCGAAATATGGGCGTACATTATTAATATAATGGTATATTACTAATTAAATAAAATTTTCTGAATTCTATTATGTACACATAGTTATATTATTTATTCCGGTATGTTACATAATATTTGTTTAGGTCACTGTTTAAAACACAAGGGGAACATTATGTTACTTTCGTGACATCATTCATTTAAATGAAAAATATTCATTTAACGAAAAGCCAAGGGGAAAGTTTGAACTCATTTCAAAAGATTTCCCTTAAGCGTAGTGAACTAATTTTAAAGTTTTTTACTTTTGTAAGTTGTACTAGTTGTTTGTGTTTAGTTGCGGTGCAAGTTTGACTGTGTTTATTACTGTGCTTTATTAAATACTTGTAGCAACTCTGATACAGATACCTAGTGATGCCGTAGACAAGTAGAGGTAATTTAACCGGCTTGATATAGGAGGTTCGCTCAACTTTTATGATTTCGAAACCAACCGATTTTATTTTCAACAACAACATACCATCACGCCCATATTCCCCGAAGGGGTAGGCAGAGGCGTACTAATGTACACCCACATTTCGCCAGTATGTTTAGGTCCCATGTAATAGGGGCGAGCCTATTGCCATAAACCGGGCACAAATCCAGACTCCGAGCTGCTATTGGGAATTTCTCAGAAAACCCAACAACACTTTGTCGACCAGGGGATCGAACCCAGGACCTCTAGCGTAGCGGTCGCTTTTGGGACCACTAGACCAACGAGGCAGTCAGATTTTATTTTCGTTTTGAAAAATTACATTTCAATAGGTGTCATTTTTTTTAAACACTTAACTTTTATTACTACGGCCTTATTATAAGTTCTACCTTCTTCTACAGAGCGAAATAATATTAGACCATTTTTGGAAAAGATAAAAAAAAATTGTCGTCATAGCTACCAAAAATTTTCTTTGTTGCCATTCTGTATTTTAAACCGACCTTAAAAATAAGGTTCTGTATTGTATCCATAAAATATGGATGTTAGTATAATTTTGCTTGATCTGATCCAATTTTGATGTAGTTTTTATGTCCACAAGTAAAATAAATCTGTACACTAAGAGCTGCATCTCTCACTGTACACGTTACTAATGTAGTTTTGCCAAAAGGGATTCACTAAATCGACTCTCTTGCTAAGCTTCAATATGTGTGCACAGATTTATACCTAGGGATATGCAAACGGGGGTCTTAAAGACTCATTTTGAAGTTCGAATGACGTTTGGGTTTGCTGTTAGGGTAATGTTGATTATAAGGGAGCTTTCATAAAGTAAGTAGGCTAGGATAACTAAAAATTATGGTCACCGCGAATTTTTATTAAATTTTACCAAATTCTAGTACTTATTCATAATATATGTAATTAGGTGAGCTGTTTCACTAAATAATTTTTCTTATTCTTTATTCTTGTTTAGCAGATACTTTTACTAACTTACAACTGAATCCACAACATAAAAATCAACACAGAATAAAAATATAAGTAAATTGTTTGATTTATTATAAAACATACGCCACGTAAGACAATTTAAAAAAAATAAAGTATAGACCTACAAATTAATATTATTTTATTAAGTTTCCATAAGTTTTAAATTTCATAACAAGCTACGCCTTGATACAGTATATAGGTAAATAGGATAACGTGTTTGCGAAAAGATGTTGTTCATCGAATTTTCCTTAGTTGATTCTTTACATCAAACATTACATGCCACTAATAATTTGTGATTTTTATTTGTATATTTGTTTTATTTCCTATTTTTAAACTAAACACAATTCTTTGTACCTTCGCTTGTGCACGCGCCCTTAGTGTAATCGTGTCACTAAAACTAATGTCAGAGGAAAGTTGGTCGGAGCTACCTAGAGAATGATGTCACTGCAAGTCACTTACGTAAAGTTTTACATTGGTTGTAAACTGAGACGTGCATTGAAGTTAGCTCGTAAATCTGTGGATTCAGTTGTAGGTAGGTAAGCGATAACTGTAAAGTTATTTGTTCTATCTGTTACTATACCTACCTCTCAAGAAGTTGAAGCACTTGATTGACCTTCATTCTTGATATGTAAAACTAAGGAATGTGCAATTTACAATGTGCAATTTCATTATATTAAAAAACCTTTTAGCAATTTAACTTAATTCTAAGATATTAGGCCCAGTAGAGTTTGATCATTGATTGTGCTTGTCATAAAAATGTTAAATAGATAGATAAATATAACAAATTGTATTTTATATACACCAAAATATTCAATAGAGTTAAATTAATAAAAAAAAAAATAGTATAATCAGACAGAAGAGAAATATTATTTCGGGAATTAATTATGCCAGTATATTAATAATACTTAAATAGAAAACTTCTTCTAATTTATACCAAAACTATTTTAATTCACTGGTGGCATGCACATAAATTATGGACAGCCTCAAAAACTTCGGATCGTCTGATCAATAAAATAGTAGTTAAATTAGTGAGGGACAGAAATGGCTCGTAACTTATTCCTCCCTACCATTAAAATTCACGGGACAAATGACTAAATGAACGCCTACGGGCCTACGACCTATATAGAAGAATTCAAATCAAGTTCTGTGGAGAATTTATTATAGAGGCGGTAATGATAGAGGCTGAAAAAGTGTAAATTACTTTTCGATTCACAAAAAAAAAATTGTGGTCTCGAGCGTTCGTTTTTCAAACGGTTCTATGACATCTATTAATTATTTTTTCTTTTGGTCATGACAGATGACATAGACTGCGAAATAATTGAAGAAAATAGTTTTTGAAGAGGTTTTTATCATTTATTTAAACTTGGAATTTTGCTCTTTACTTATTGCTTTATTATTTTCTGTTGAATGTTTGAATAATGTCAATAATTGACATTATAAATACACAATTTATAAATAGTTACAATTTAGGTAACTGGTTTTCGTTTGTTTAAAAGCTACAAAAAATAAATATAAACAAGAATGAAGAGGAAAATATGTCCTGATATCCTTAATCCGCCTTTGAGGAAAATCATCTTCATTATAAGTGCGTTAAATATATTTGAAATACAGTATTGAATTTCTATAGAATACATCAAAAAGATGAAATGAGGCTTGACTTAAGGCAAATGAACTGCTACACGGCTCATAGGTTTGTAGATTGAATATATTATCATGATTTTATATTAGGTACTTTTATTTAATTAGTATTACTGATATCGTTCAAAATTTGCAGCAGAAATAGGCGATTAAAAACTACTGGTAAACGTTTAAATCCATTTCATTTTTTTACATTCATAGGGGTGCAAAAGGTCTGAATACCATTCTATTCTGGTCTCAATTCATTTGCATTGAGAACTATAAATAAGTATTTACTTATTTATAGTTCTCAAGTATTTACTTAAGTAAGTAGTAAGTATTTACTTATTTATAGTTTCATTTATCGTGCCCAAATATTATTATAAATGTCTAAAAACCACTAGCTAAAATTGTTAGATATGTGCCGAAAGGTAAGCTTACTGTATCATCAATCAAACAATATGATTACATTTGCAAAGGTATTTTAATAATGAGATATGGATAATTAATCATTTTAAGAGTAAGAGTAATGTCGGTCCTTTGCTTCGGGCTCTTGAGTACTCTAGAGTTATTTGTTTTTGGTACAAACACGGCCAGTCATTGTGACATGACGTGGCATAGTTAACATATAGTCTGTTTTTTAATCTCAGAGACTAGATTGACACATGCAACTGTCAAAATTACAAATAATGATACCAGCTTTTTTGTATAGGGTTGTACCTATGATACCGGTTTATTGAATCGTAACTTTTAGACGATTAGCTTAAAATTTTTCTATTCCAAATCGTATAATTAAAGCCCAAATTAATTAAAATTGTCCGAATGCACAATAAAATCTATGAAAGGTAAGTCGTCGTAGAGTTTTAAGTACCAAATGACGTAAAATTACCCACCAAAAAAAAAACTAAGAAAGGACTTTAATAAATGTAATCTTATGTTCCAACGAGGTAAAAAAGTTAGAATACTATATCAATCGCTGTAAAAAAGTTTTAGAAAACTATGTTGATTTCGCTGTCGTTATTTAGTCCTTCAAAACTTTACCTAATCCGACTCATGATTATTACGTTTTAAATAAGACCTACTATTTTTTTCAGGATAACTTAATATAAAAAACCGACACTTCAATTTATTAGCGATAATTTTCGATAGAGGCACATTACTATTTAAGAAATGCAAAAAACTGGTATCACACGTAATGTCACTTTAGTCTCTGAGATTAAAAAACAGACTATAGTTTATGAGAATGTATTTCAATTATTTTATTAGAGTACTTAATACTTGTAAATAATATATGAAACTTTTTTGTTGATGTATGATAACCAGAGATCGGCGTAGGTAGTGCTATTCACGGGAATTAGTGACCGTTAACTTAACATGGATATGCCGTCTAAATCCCGGCATACATGTTACATACTAATTTATATCACATTGACGAGCAATTGTAAAGTAATTGTAGTTGTACACATAACGACATAATATCATGCCACCTGTTTCGGGTATAATCAGACCTACCTATTGACCAGCAAGTAATATGGCAAACAGCACTGTGCAGGACCAGTTAAACCAGAAATAAGTAGCCTGATATGACGCAGTGCATATTCATGGTATCTTTAACAGTATAACTTCATTTACATCAACATTCCGAAAAATATTCCCGTGAACCCCGAAAATCCCGGGACATGTCCATATTAACATAATCATTCAGGTTCATTGACCGAAAATAGCACTACCTACGCCGATCACTGATGATAACTGTTTTGAGTTTTCTTTTTCTCTCAAGAACTTTAATAATCGAAAAATATATTGAAAATTATTGCACGTCATGGTAAAAAGTTATAATATTATACGTATATTTGATCTTACGTATTATTTACTTATGTACCTATTTTATACAGGTGATAAGATTTCGAATTTCGGTCTTATTTATAAGAAGATTAGTTTTTTTTCTTAAGTTATTATTATGGTATGTTCACGTGTGTATTCTTATTTATTATTAACTAGCTTTCCGCCAGCGGCTTCGCCCGCGTGGTCTTGATAACCTTTTTAACCCGCTTTTCTGTTGAAATTTTTCCTGAATTTTCTTTGCTATAAACCTCACGGAGCCCGAGACCTTTCCAACGAATGCAAAACCGTGGAAATCGGTTCGTGCGTTCTGGAGTTATAGCGTCAGGAAGGAAAACCCGACTTATTTTTATATAGTAGATTATGAAGCATGGGTACCTACCTATTTAAACAACATTACATTTTTCTGTCCTGTCTATCGATCGTAATATTGAAATGTCTTTGACCTATATCATAAAATAGCCTTTTGTGATAGGGACCCCAATATTACAACACATAGATGGGTTGTGTTTCCCAACAAACAACAAAACTAATAAATCCATGTCAAAGAAAAGAAAAATTCTGTTAAGGGTTCACTAAATCATACGATGACACAGATATCATTTTCTGACAAGGGATGACAGCACCAAATTGGAATTTAAGCACAAAAGAGAAAACGCTGCACTTTTCAGTCTTGGGAAATCATATTATAAAAGTAGTCGTATTAAATTATAGTTTAGTGGGAGTTTTATGGAACAACTGAAGGAAAAGGTGGGAATCGAGACGTATTAAGGGGTAACACAGAAAATAGAGGACGGTGGCAAGAACTGAACTCACAAATTAAAGATGTGGGGCCTATTTCACTATGCCTCTTATCGTAAATAAATAAAAAAATTGAACAACATTTTTATGATATTATCTGCCAAGTAATTTAACGGGAACTTACTAGGGTGGTGAAAGAGACCCCTTAAGTTTCACCGATAAGAAAAATGAAAAAAGATTAATTAAAATGTACAAATAAGTACCCTAATTTTTGCAGGTACCTGTATATATTTGATTGTCTTTAAGATTGTAGTTTCTTGTTTTTCCTATTTATTCTTTGTCCAATGCTGTTTTCAATTTGGATTTTGGATTGGATAAATACGTTTTACGTCAAGTCAACAAGACAGATGCTATTTACCATACGCTATAATATGTTCGCCCGAGGCAATAAGCAATATATTCTCAATACAATAAATTGCCATGTCTCCCAGTTCTCTGTACAAATAATAGCTCTAGAGAAGGGCTACCTTTATCTAGTATGACGACGGACCCTTAGGGGTCGCTCAGTTTTATTCCCCATTGGACGTTCCACCCCCAGCCCATGTACCGGGGAATGTTTATTCATTCCGTTTTTATTTTTCCACTACTGAACTATTTTTCAATTTATTTTGTAGTGTTTGAGTTGGGGGTATCTCTTTTGTGATAAGAATAGTTTTATATGCAACGTATAGAATTTCACAGTAGAATTTGTTTAAGAATCTCACTTGAAAAGGGTTTTCAAATAGGTATCTATCTATTTCAGACACATCGCAAAGCATCGCAAGGGTTGACTCATGCGTAGTATCTCTTGGAAACATTATCTAAAGGGTTTTTCATAAAACAACATTCAATTATTAGATTTGCATTCTGTCCACAATTTTCCTATACCTATTTCCGAACCAGTTAGCATTTGTGTTTAGCAATATCGTCATCCTAAACTCCCTAGGTGTAGGTACCTACTCGTAATCTTCCAGTTTACTTAGCGGCTGAATATAGTTATATTAGCACCAAGGATACCATATGAGAAAGAGCTCCATTAGCTTAACGTGCTTTTCAAAACATGGCGGAGTGTTGATGTTTTAATCATGGTCACACACAATCATGTACCATAGACCTCCTGCGGATAGATCAATTACTTAGCCACAAGTCACTAGTTTACAATAAAAGGCTTTAAATAGAACTAACAGTAGGTTTTCCCTATACGTTAGCGTTAATGGAAAACGCAAATTCAACCATTGTTTGAGTGGCCGAACGCAGAATGGTTCAATATTAATATTTGCATGAGAACCGCGAGGGAATTAAATCTGATGAAGTTTTTGCGAAAAGCTGTTAGATTTTATGTTAGCTTTGTTCAGAATTCATTTAGCAATGGAAATTTTACACAAAGCGTTTATAATACTATATCTTTGTGCATATCCGTACCAATGCTTAAATCCTTTATATTTTTCTATTCATCACACTCACTAACACCTGTATTATCCCAGGTCAAGCAAAATTCTGTTGGAGTTACTACACCATCACGCATGTGTTCCCCGAAGGAGTAGGTAGCGTACTAATGTATACCCACATTTCGCCGGTATGTTTAGGTCCCATGTAATAGGGGGCGAGCTTATTGTAAGTAGTAGTGCTTATAGAAAGTGTGTTATAGAACAAGTGGCGGAAAAGTTGATTTGTATCAAAAGTTTTGTGGAAGACTATGAGGAAGACTTTTGTTGACTAGTGAACCTCTTTTGGCTGATATGATGATGATGATGAGATCAAACAGAAGGCAAGGGATAGAGAACAGTGATGATTGATCCAAGGGCAAGAACAGAGCTTATCGTCACACCATGCCAAACAAAAAAAAAGTTACAACATCTAGATCAAACTTGATGTGGAAAGTTATTATGCGAGAATCGTCAAGTAAAAATTATCCTGGCAGCGACAGAAATACCGGATTTCTCATCAAAATTACAACACAACCAACCTACATATTTCAATGGAACTTTACCAATACCGGTAAAATCGCAAACGATGTCAAGCATTCGTGAAATTATCCAGAAATCGTCATGAATAATAAGTGGGCCTAAGTAGGATTCGGCACTCAATAAAATTTTGTAGGCGCGGCGCTTATTAAATTAGGATGGGACATAATTACAGGTAACATAACATACCATCACACCTGTATTTCCCAAAGGATTAGGCAGAGGCACTAATTGATCCCCGATGTTATAATAATAATAAAGTCTTTATTTCTACTATTTACCAATTATACAGTTTACTTAATTACACTAGTCTAGTTCTTCCATAGTAGTCGCCTCAGAGGCGTAGGCCTCCCCTTAATTCCTCCATACGTCTCTGTCCCTCGCCTCATCCACGCAGGCCTGCATCGTTGGGTGAAGATGTCCCTCCATCATTTTCTTGGTCTCCCCTGTTGTCGTTTCTCGTCTAATGGTATCCATTCTATTGCTCGTTTTGCCCATCTTGTATTGTTTAGTCTGCAAATATGGCCTGCCCATCCACTCCATCCACTTTAGTTGCCTTATTCTTTTCTTCAGGTCAATTGTTCTAGTTTTCTTTCGTATCGTTGTATTCCTGATTTGTCTGATAATTTCAAACCCAACATGATGCCCGGTGTTACTTCTAGTCAAATAAGTCGTGTAAAAGACTGCTATCCAGTCACATCTGGCTAGATTGGAAGCCGACTACAACATGGTTGGAAAAAAGTTAGGAAAACGATAATCATACAATTATCCGAATAATTATAGCTCTGTTACCTACAACATTTTATGTGTACAAAGTGAAAATTGCTTTAAAATAAAGTAGATATGTATAAACATACACGGGAGCAAGTAAAAGTCCATACAACTGATATAAAAAAAGGTTTACATTCGGCTCAAAAATAAATAAAGCCAGATAAAAGTCCACTCATTTTTATTACGGATTTATAGACACAAGTTATTATAATAAATCCTTATTATATTCAGTATCGCTTTAACAGACAAAGGTTTTTTATACTTGAAAGATATCAAAGTAAAGAAATATATTTCTATTATTCGAATGCTTTTTAGTCACACCTGCAACCTAAAGATTTATGAAAGGCTGATGTTTCAAATTAATTTATCTCTTACATTATTTTCTCCCACAATTTTTTTCATTTAATATTATTTGGTTTACAACTAGAACATAAAACCCTTAGGCAACATTAAAAAAAATTTGCATTACAAATTTAAAAATCGAATGCATAATTTTCTGGTCGTTCTTTGTTTTCTAGTTATTAAGAACTTGTTTGGAAATATACAAATTCTGTACACTATCTCGCTCCCTCTCATGTTTGTTGCATATATATAAGTGTCATCGTTTGTTTCACTCGCACTTTTCTAAGAAGACATTGCGTTATTTTACTCTCCAAGATTTGTATTTATTTGTTGGTACCCTCAGTCTCGATCTGATATTAATGTAATTGTTTTTTAGTCTGTGCCCTCGGTGATCTGGCGAAGACATGTGTGTTAGGTTAGGTAGAATTAATTGAATTGAATCCTTTGATTTGGACTGTATTGTATTGTGCCAGTGTACCCGTGATTTTATGAATAATACCCGCATGCTGCCGCGGATTACTACAATTCGCGGAACTACGCGGATTCAAGAACAAGGTAAGTGAAGCTTGTAATATTTTTATTGGCTTAGCATTATTGTGTAAGTATTATTATTATTGATCATGCTTTGAAAGCAGTTGATTTTGATAACTACTTTATATTGTCTCCTAGGACCATAAAACAGATCTGACATTTATAACGATATAGATTTAAAGAAAAAATATAAAAAAAAAACAAGTAAAACAATACTATTTAAACACATTAAGGTTACTGTTTGACAGTTTACTGATAAGGCATTAAATTAGCTGGCAGATCATTTAAAAAAAAATGTATTCTATTTTTGAATTTATTCGGCAATTAGGGTATTCAGAGGTGGCCTATTAATAGCTGTAAAATAGTTTATTTGTCTTAATCAGCTATTTATATTGTATAGTTTTCGGTGTATCGTAAGAAATACCTACGTGGTAGGTAATACATATTTACTTTTACCTACTAAGACCACTTATCTACATAAATAGCACTATCCTCCTAAAGCCTCAACTATATCGAAAAGGGTACACTATCGACACTTTATATCTAAAAGGGGTTGGTTGGTAAATATTTTGGGATCAGCTTAAAGGATGGTCAACGGTGAAGTAAGGTCAGCAGAGTCGCGGTCAACACTATTATGTAATAATGTGTTATCATCCAATAGTTGGGTAGAATGTCAACAAGGGATTTTGTGTGAAAGAAGTATCGACAGACTATTATCTAAACTGAAAATTTTGAAATGAAGTCGTCTTACAGCTTTTGTACATACACCTGTCAATTTGGTGTAAAACAGGAAGATTATATTTTGTACCAAATAATGGTACATAGCTCTCGATACATCTCTGTCGTAACTTCTTGGTAATACAGGCATAACACAAAATACAATAAAATGCTGTTTATTTTGTAAAAAAAAAAGTAAATTTTTGTAAATTTTTGTAAAAAAAGTAAATTTTTGTATAAAAGTAAATTCACAGCCCGCTGCGTCGAAAGCTTGTGTCATTTCCATACATTTTGTTTCAATTCTTTTGTCGAATCGACTGATGAATAAAATCTGAACCGAATGTGAAATGAAACGAATGCCAAAATGCAACTTGTCTACAGGCCCAGGTCATGTATTTGTGTGTGTGTTATTGTATGTGTTTGTGACAATGACACAATAAATCGACAAATCGGGCTGTCACTAATATAATTTCAATATATTTTGTTTCTATTGGTTTGTCGATTCAAATGTCAAATTGCAACTTGTCTAGAACCCCAGGCTTCATAAATATCTAACTACTTAGTAATAAACTATCAGCTTCTTTTTCAATCATTTTAATTTACGCTCTCCGAGTCGATATTTTATGTAACATTGTAGTCACATAGCTGTAGGATCGTTTCTGTTACAGTGATTTATAGGTACCCTGATCCCGAATCTTGGTTTGTATGCAAAACACGTTACACGATCGACTGTACGGTTCGTTACGCCGCATTCTGTGCAACTGATCATTTGTTTTTTGCTTATTTTTTATGACTTTACTAACGACCTACCTGTAGAATCGATTCTCGTAGAGCAATTGGATTTGTTACTCTTTGGTACCTGTAGATATCAGTTACAAATCATAAAGGTATAAAATTGTAGAGTAATTTTGAAGTTTCTTTTTTGATTAAAGCAACACACAAACTATTAATTGTTTGTAGACAGTCGTCAAAAGATTAATCGGACAGTAATTTATAGTGAGGTATTTAAATGAGCTACAAAAGTGTACTGAAAATAAGTTAAAAATCAAATCAAAAAACCATTTTACCATTGTTACAAAATTTTCCTCCAGCCGTTTCCTCATGCCACCTCGATATGGAAAAACCGTACATTATTCGTGAACGTGAAACGAATTGGACTGTAAAAATACTCCAGGGTGGTTTCGAGCCAATAGTCAACAAAAATCGATAATGAAGTGAGTCGACCCCATTTTGTGGCAGGTAGTCGCGAGGGTCCGCGGCACTTTGAAAGACGGATCATTTGTGGGCCCTGATATACTGATATCACGTATAATATCGATTATTGGAACGATACCAAGCTGGGAAACGGTTAGAGTATTAAAGAAGTATATTTGAGTCCTTATTTATGAAAAAAAAACTAAGAATTTTCGATTTTTGAATTTCAGTCTCATTATTTTAAAGTAGGTATTTAAGTATAATTATCATTGGTGGAATTCCAGGAACTACCAATTAAGCGAGAAGCGAGTATGGCTGGAATGTCCATAAGCACTTTTAATTACTTTCATGTAACTGTCAAGTACATTGCAGGCTGAGGACAGGGTGAGTGAAGAGTTCTATATTGGGATGCCACATATAGTGCATATGTATAGTGTATATGTATTTTGATTATTATATTTTATTTAGTTATATGATAAATTCCAGCTTTTGGTCGACTCGACCACCAACAGTTTTAAAAGGTGTCCTTTCGACCATTGGCCGAGATTTTTGGTAGTCGAATGGCCGATTCGACGCCTAATCTTTTCAAAAAGTGGCTACTCGACCATTGGCCGAGATTCATGTAGCCATTAGCAGCTCTAAGGATGAATTTGTGCCCGGTTAATAAGCTTATTATTTGAGACGTACCGCCAACTTGTAGGCATGTATATATTTTACTTTGGCAAGTGACACTGTTTAGTTGTAGTCAGACGCCCGAAAAGCCTGACAACCATTTGATCCTATGGATATAACTTATATATACATTCTACCATGACATGTGCATGCGTATCTCTTTAGTAAAACACAAAAAAAATCAAATTTTATTTCATACTTACTATTTCCATTAAAAAGTTCGCGGATCTTCAACCCCTATAACATCGTAAACGTTAAGTACGCGGTCGAGATTATAGCTTGAGTTAATTAAAGCTATTCTTTCAAAAGGCTGTAATTCGCGTCATATAATTTACCTTTCCAAGGCCGTAGTGTCTCTGCCGACGGAACATGAAATATACCCGTATTTAAAACATGAGTGACAATAGGTATTGCTTGATATTTTACACCAATTGCTAGCAAAAGCATAGACAGTTGCAGAGTGGCTAATAAGGCTTCTTCTGATGAAATTAAGTGATATTTACTTCTGCAAAAGACTCTTTTTACAAGTCACATTATTTTATCATATTTTAAACTAGATGGCGCCGGCATTTTCTAACTGACGACATCAAAGAAGAAACGCCATCAGTCATGTGCTGACCATGCGCAAAATGGCCGCGACATTAGAGAGAGTACTTTATAATCTAGGCTACATGGTACTCGCATTTACATTTTTTTTTATACACATTAATGTATAAATTTAATCGAATGTGACCGTAAAAATTATGAATCGTAATTTTACTTTTTATCGCTACTTTTTGTAAATTGCAGTTTATACGATCAAGTCAAATCGATCAAATTTGAAATAAATTAATATGGACATTACTGTATAGGTATACTTAATATAATTATATCAGAATTCATTTTCAGTTCATACTTCAAGACTCAGCGTATAAAGAATGAAGATAAAAAATATACCCATGAATATAATTTTATCACTTTAATCTTAACTCTACAATCTAAATACTTATTATATAGGTGGTCGAAATTCAGAGGGTGACTTATTGAAAGTTTCCAGACCTCCCTCAACTCAATGATCGACCTCCATGGGACGGGTTGCTACTTGAATTAGGTAGGTACATAAATATTTTGAATATTATTAGATTCATGTTTTCGTTAGGGATTTCCGAGGTACGGCCATTTTACTATCGTGAATGGAAAGGGATATAAAGTATACTAAAATGAGTGTAGGTATTTGTAGGTATATTATTATGCCATCTTTTTCTATTATATCGATCGGCACGAACAACACAAAATTTTACATGGCCTAGTGGGAAAATTTGTTCTTAGAAGTATAATTTAATTAAGTATTTAAAAGGCGAAATGCATTGAAGAGACTAAAAAGAATAACATTTTAGATATTACTGATTGAAGTATTTAAAATTTTGCATTTTATACATATAATAACAATTTTGGTAAGGTTTTTACCTCATTTACATCACAAAATCACAACATTATTTCTTAATAGGTATGCAATAGTTTAAAAATATTTATATACGAATTTTATTTACAACGCAAGTAACAATTTCAATATGGACTGTCGATTTGCTTCTTTCAAATATTTTGCTTTATACTTCGAATAGAATTATATCGACACAGTGAGGCAAATGTAGAAAATCTGATGCAATGCAATGCACGGAGGTGGAATCTGTTCACGTTTCATGGAACTTACACTTTGTATTGTAATATTTTTAAAGTTCGTTTCGTTTTGTTCAAAGCCGAGTGTTTAAAATTTTAACTAAACGTTTTTGAGTGATATTTTTTATTTGATATTTTAAAATCAAACCATCACGCCTGTTTTCCAAAGGGTTAGGCAAAAGTGCCCCAGCCCGCCGGTATGCTTAGACAGCGAGCGAGGCGGGCACAAATGACAAATCTTAACACCTACTGGGAATTTCATGAAAATCCCACACTGCAGAAGTGTACAGTGTATTTGTGTAAGAAGCAAACAGTGTATTTCAATTACTTATTTCAATAAAAAAAAAAGAATCGATTTTCTTCAACATCACGAAAATCGAAATAATAATCGCTGTAATTTGGAGCGATTTGCAACTCGATTATACACAGTGTAAATGGATTACCGGTACGCTTCCGAAACCCGCGGTGTACGCAGTAATTTATTATTACATAAATTCACGCGCGTAGTAACGAGCCAAGAGATGTTGTTCTCACGTCTTAGGCTTGTGTGGGGCTATAAATTCAGCGTGGAAGAAAGTTTATAGAGCCGTCTCCAAGGACGAGAAAATCGCGGTAATAGTCTCACCGTCCACAGGGCGCTCTTGGCACCCATAGACTTTGTTGCGAATAAGATGGCACGGCGGCGACGAACGAGACAATGTAGATCGATGTGGATGTTATTTTTTATATTGGTTTATTAACATAATTTTTGGGTACCTTGTGAAGCAATAAGTACTTTAATTAGATGCTTCACTTATTTCTGATAACTAGCAGGCGGGAATAAGCGCAATCGCAAAAAAAAACAACATTAAAAAATGTTATGATTATTTGTTTTAAATACTTAGTTTCTTATTTGTTTAAAACTACAACAACCGTAACTATGTAATAACATTGTTTTTTTTTGCCATACATTATAATACAAATATATAGAACACACGCCTTATTTCTTCCATTCTTGCATACTTCCTACTTTTAAATTCGTAAACATCTTGTTATATACACGTGCCGGTTAAATTACTACTAATAAGTACCTACACTACCTACTACTACGCACATAAACTTAGATCTTATAGAGAACTTAGATCCAGGCTACGAAATTTTTGACATGATTATAAAATCTTCTATCCCGCCATCATTTCCTCAAACCACTTCATGTATCTCTGGTTTCGTGGCCTCATAAAACAAGGTGGGTAGCGTGTCGCAGCATAACGACACCCTCTATACCTGAAAACGCAAATCCCACATACATTATTCATAGTCGCCGCATTGAGAACGCAAAATGTTGTTCTGTTTTAATTCTATTGTCTATGGATCTGACTTTGCTTTGTTCTGTACAATAATAGCAAAGAGAAAAGACGAACAAGGAAAATGGAAATCATTTTTGAAGCTCGGTCAATGAGTAAATTTTGTATATTTAAAATAAGCTTATGCAAATAATATTAGAATAATATTAGTACTGCAAGATTTTTAGTGCAAGTAATTTATTTTCAGTTGTTTCGACACTCTTTTGTTTTTGTAAAATGTATTTTCTTCCTAAATGTTTTTCAATCTATTACATTTGCAGCTTATTACTTGAAAAAGCGGTAGTATCATTTATTTTTAAACCTCCAGTTGATATGACATATTTCTTAAACACGAATTTTTAAACAAAACTTACTTATATCCATTTACAAACCAGAGATAGCCTGACCACTGGACTGCACTTTTCGAGATCATGTGCGTAATTATCACTCGCTTTAACGGTAAAGGAAAACATCGCAAACATGCAAGTTTCACATGCCTGAGAGATTCTCTCGATGGTATGTGAAGTCTGCCGCATTAGGCTAGCGTGGTGGACTATAGCCTAATCCCTCTCATATTGACAGGAGACCCGTGCCCGGCAGTGGGACAGTATGGGTTGATGATGATGATCCATTTACAACTTGACCTGGTCAATGCACGTCAATTCGTTTCGCAGATTCCTCCATACTGTGTTGTGACTATAAAACGACTTATTCGAATTTAAACAACCATATCCCCGTTCTACATTTGAATGTGACGTTAAATTTAAAATCGCATCGTTCACGTACCGCCGCAGCGTCGGCGCTGTGACAGAGATGAAGTGATTTATGCGCCGTTGAATTATTCATGTCGATTCCGTCACGTCACCGTCACTTCGAACAATCAGCTCGCGATATTCACTTTGTGTGACGCTTCACTTCCTCGAGGATCAACTATCGATACCTAATAATGGAGAAGACTGGTGTTGAATTTGTTAATAATCACACGCTTAGTGAAAAATATCATTAGCATACTTCGTTTAATGAAAATAAATATTAAATTGACCAAAAAATTTCTGACATAAATGCGTTAAAAGTTTAGGGTGGGGATTGAGAGGGGATGCTCAGTCCCTTTCCCGCAAAACGAGTGTTAGTATAGAATTTGTATGGCGCCCGCTACTTTTGACGTCAGTTGTAAGTATAGTGCGCTCTCTATCTAGCATAAAATTAAAAAGCTTTTAACTTTGTTATTTTTGAATCAATTAAAATTTTGTTTTTGATGATCGACTCTATTTATAGTCAACTTTTTCATGAGGCCATAAAAATAATTAGTCGCATAGCCTATTGAAGAAGGAGGAAAAATCTGTCTGAGAAACTATCTAATAATAATTTATCGTCCTCCGTCCGTTCACGTCCCTTGATAAGTAAATTACTTGCCAGATAATTCTACACCTATTTTGTTTCATTTTTTTAACGGCTATCCAGAGGTGGTGAAAGAAGTCTGTGTATTCGTGTTTTACGCTCGACTGATCCTTCAAATTATAACATAATTATTTTGTGTATTATATTTTTAATTGTATTTTGCAGCAAATGATACCTAATTATCTTTAAAGCTTAGTTGGCTATAGTGTCCGGTGTACTTAACCATAGGCATGGAGGTTCGAACCCCGCCTGAGATCGTATTTTTCTTAAACTAAAATATACACACGAGATTTTAAACCAAGTTCCAGTCCAGTACACCAGTTCGACTGACAATACGAGTACGTGGAAGTAATTAATACTGAACATTGTAGATACTACGAAATTGTGTCATCTATCTTATTAAAACGCTTAAAAGCTCATCATCTTCCTAGCCTTTTTCCAAACCATGTTGGGATCAGCTTCCAGTCTAACCAGATGCGGCTGAATATCAGTATTTTACACGAAGCGACCACGATTAGACTTCCGCAACCCAAAACGCTTAAAAGCTACGCCATATTAAACAAACCAACTATAAAGCAAATCATAAAATCCTAGTTTAAAAATATATATTAAATTAAAAAGATTATGCTTCGATAACCGTGGTGCTCTGTCAAAACTATTCTGAAAACTGTTTAAACATCCGTAAAACCTTTAACGTAATTGAATTCACTTCAGTTCACGAACCCGTTATGCATTAGACTTAGAGGACACTCTTGTCACTTCAATTATGGTGAAGTTAATATTATCTGACAAACTATGTTAATATTTAAGGGAAGAATGAGGTGAGAAGTGATTTGTTTATTGATTTAAAGGTTTTTTGTCGGTAAGTAGTTACTTTTCTTCGGTAAAAGAGGGTTCTACTACGAGGATTTTTATATACTTAAATACATAACCTTCCTTCGGCAGTCGGACCCGGGTAATAAGAAATGAGAGGCTAATAAAACATAAAACTTCTTAAAACTCGTCGGCCCCATTAAGTTAGTTTAAAAAAAAATTACATTATAAAAATGAGAGTACCTATAATATTTTGTAAAAATGAATGTCATTTTTTAATTTGGCCCAGTTTAAAATCAATGATTCTATGAATTTGTTTTTCACTAGTCGTCATATAATTTTGATTCCGAGATGTAAAATAAATCGAATATTTTATAGATATGTTATGAAACCCCGTAAGTGCTTTTAGTCGTTTAAATGTGAAATATCTGTTTCAGTATGTCATATTAAATACAATTAGTACCAACGACAGAAAATTCTATTAATATATTTTGTATAATAATATGATTTGTAGAGAAGAAACGAATCTTCAATGTAACAATCTTAGATGATGATTCTGTTAGCGAAATATTTTACTAGAAAAAGTAAATTGGTACATAATATATATAGGTACGTCACAAGATATGCTAATACACCCTAAACATGACATTTGATTTCCAAGTATTAATCTCGAACCATGTTGCCATTTACGGTGCGTAAGCAGTCATAAATATGCCCTGGAGAGTCGCCTACGCACGCTTAAATTGTACGTATGCGATTGCGAATGATTGTGGTCACGAGATAAATTTCATAATTTTGTGTGATATTTCTGACGTCATCCACCTACGGGGTCCTATTATTGGCCTGATTATAAAGTTCACGCTTCACATGTGAGTAAATATTTCGAGTTGGTATTAGAGGAAAACGTCACCTGAATTAGTAGGAGATGTTTCACAGGAGATTGATAAACGTAATTGTGTTTGTACACTGCTTTTGGCTTTAGTAAGGGACATTATTTTTAGTATTATTAGTTCAGACTGTCCCGAAATTGAGCAAAGGCCTCCCACCTCTTTTTCCATGATACTCGGTAGCACGCGACTGAATACCAAGGGGGCTAGACAAGTTGCATTTTGACATTCGAATCGACAAACAAAATGTATGCAAATGACACAAGCTTTCGACAAATCGGGCTGTCACTAATGTCATTTACATACATTTTGTTTGTCGATTCGAATATTAAAATGTAACTTGTCTAGCCCTGTCTGGTTGAAATATGACCAAGGGACATGATAAAAAAAACTACTAATACTCTTTACGTGAGATAAGACCAATAAGTACATAATGTGCATATTAACAAATTACTACCGTGCCCTTGGAATTATACAAGCATGATAGTATGCTATATTAATAATATGGGAAAAATATAAAAAAAAAAACAAAGTATAGACATTTTTTTGCGATCTCAGGCGGAATCTTCAAAATAATCTAAAATTTTAAACTTCTGACAGACATGTCATAAAATAAAATCACAATACGACGACACATTTCTGACATCTGAACATAGAAAAACATTGGAAGTAAGTACGTCACCGTGAATTTTTAACATTTTATACGTGGGAAAGCTCTCACGCTAATGCTCACACCTTTTAGTACGACCAAGTTATTACATTAGCTGAGCTCGATGCAATACCGACGCAATTTTAATACTATAAAAGCACTTACAGTGAATTTGCCTGAGGTTATCTCGTGAAGTATATAATGTTATGAAGTCATACTTCACTTAGTGCCTCTTAATAGGGATGATGAGACGTAATAAGGTTTACTTAAGGTCGATAGTGTCGCGGAAAATTTGATTATGAGAATCAGGTGTGTTATAACATAAAATTACGGTTTTCGGTGTTAAAGCCATTTTGCTCAATTTCACGAAGTGTTATTTAAATATTTTTTTCAGCGACTTCGACTTTTTCTGTTTTTTATGTACCTATGTATGTTACGTGATTTCTCCGTCAATTGTAGACCTATTTTTTAATTTATTTTTTTGATTGGAAGTATATACCCTCGAGGTGGTCTCATATAAATTTTATCGAAATCTGTGAAGCGGTTTTAAAAAAAACAACAAAGATCTAAAAAAATGTAAACGTAGATGATATTTTCGTTTTCTCCGAAACCTCGCTATCTCATTGGAGCAGTGCTTTTAGTTGGCCTTCCCGGGTATAAACAAAATAATATTAATAATCTTTATTACAAGAAACTTAGTAGGAATACATATACTTTCCACTAAACATTTAAAAATAAATTATATATGAACAACGACTAACCGCCTTAAAAAAAAAATCTCCAATACTTTTTGGTTTTTAGTTCCTGGGTGGCTTAAGTATAGGTACACTTTTTTAACAATAAATGATATAGGAGAAACAGATATGTTCTGTTGAAAGTAAATTAATACAAACAACTATATTTTTGGAAGTATTTGCAAAAACAAACAGCCTCTCACGAAGATGGCATGCATATTTCAAATCATTCTCTGTGAACTATCTCGTCCGCCTTTTCGTAGCACCGCACATCTTGTAGCACCGTAGCACGTCTACGGGCGTAGCGGCTACGCAAACATTGACGTAGCCTAAAAAGGCACAGTTATAAGGCAGCACGCTCACCTGAGCGTGAATACTTTGTTCTGGATAAATTATTCATGTCGTACATTTGCATACAAAGCTGGTATGACGTGTACATACTAGTTAGTAAATTACTTTTATTAAGAGGTATGTTGTCGTGTTTTGTTAAAGCGAAGTTAGTATGTACAGCGCTATTTTTAACAGCTGTTACTTTATATGAGCTTACTACTAAAAGAAAATGAGCACAGTAAATACAGTATGCTGTTTATCCTTATCAAATACGTTGTTTTCGATGGAAAGCAAATATTTGATTACAAAACTAATAGTCGCCAACACAAGGGGGCCTAGACAAGTTGCAATTTGACATTCAGATTGACAACTACATATACAACAACAACGAATAGAAATAAAATGTATCGAAATGACACAAGCTGTCGACAATTTGGGCTGTCACTACATAATGTCATTTCCATACATTTCGTTTCTATTCGCATGCAATCCGAATGTCAAATTGCAACTTGTCTTGGTCGATGAAATCGCAGCAAAAAGCCTGATTTTACGCCTAGCAATTTTTTATAGTTAAAATGATTGTACCTACTTCCTATATTAAGAAATGTGGTATTGTTTTTTGTGAAAATTGGTGTACAATAAAGAATATATTATTATTACAGAAAAACAATCATCTTCATTACAACAGTCTAGCTAAGCCTGACCCCGCTTCGCTGTAGCTAAATATTCTTTTTTTTTCTAAGAAAATTGTTTCATTGAAATGTGTTTTTCGGACACAAAGCATACGTAAATTGAATTTTAAAGAGTTTTATGTGCTATATAGAACATATATGTATTGTAGTTTCGACTAGTTGCAATATCGATAAAAAAATATTAAGTTTTAATAAAAATACTCGAAACAATTTCACAGTTCCCTTTTGAATATTAAATGTTTCACGAACAGTTTTAAGCTGCTTGCATTGAACAGTTTCCCGGAACTGCGTCGAGCTGCCAAATAGATATTATGTTGCAGAGCAGTTCCTATTAGTGAGACAAAACTATCTACGTACGTAAACTATCACAGCTGTTACTGCCAAGATTCAATAACAGCACGATACGATATTACAGGCTGTGTCGCAGTAATAACGTTGGTGGATGAGTTACAATTGTTTAGGATTGTTTTCGAATTGCAGGCGAATTTGACCTTTTCTACGCTTCATATAAGACAGTAAAAGGCAAAACGTGACAGAGTAACGTAAGTATATAATTTAACAGTGAAAAATTGCGCTATCATCTATAATAAAATTATATTTCTAAAAATATTATACTCAAATATAGAACATTTTACAATAAAGTCTATTTTCGGTGCTTAGTGATGTAATGGAACAAATACCTAGTAATTTATGGACAACCCTTTTTTTTTTCAATTTTCTCGAAAGTCCACACAATCTACCACAAAATACAAGAAGAATTTGGTTACATGCCGCTCCTACAATAGGGTTTTCAACCCGCTTAAGCAGTCCTTTCCTGGAAACACGAACGAGGTCAATTACCTGTAATAGGATATAATACCTTCTACGGCAGTGCAAAAATAAGTATATAAGCAGCGGATTCTTATGAATCCGCAGAGTAAAATATTAAAAGGCAATAAACCGAAATTGTTTCCAGTAAACTTGTAATATAATCCCTTACATCGAGATTTCAAATCAGTGTTGTGTAACATTTTGATAGGCCACACGGCACAACCCTGAATTATTTATATTCAATCTCGTCCATATCACAGAGACTGGTTCTGTGCAATTTATGGGATATGGTATTTGTGTTGTTGAGATATGAGTGACGGTTTGATTACATGGATGGCATGGAATTAGTGATGCTATGCGAATATTCCGTATATTCGGTGACAATCTGAGTTGTAATTTTTTAACTTACCTTTGATTAATTAGTCTCAGTACTCTCAGCACTCTCGACACTCGGCACTCAACACAAATTAACTCGATAATCCGTGTAATATTTATTGGTACTTACATCTTTCCAAACTTCAGTATATTTAATTATTTATTTAGTCTTTTAAGTACAACATAGTAATATTTAAGATATCGCCATATAGAATTCTCTACCATTCAAGTTTAGGGTTAAATACTTGCCACTGATATTCAATATTAAACTGTAACTATAGATTTACAGTAATATTATTGGAATTCAAGAGCACATTGAGTTTAATCCCTTCCGCTCACTTCAAAGAGAAGTACTCTCCACATACCTCTATCCGAGTGCTAATTCCTGAAGACACTCATTCGTCACGTGTTCTTTTTTCTCCTCCATTTATTTATAAAACGAAATAAATCTTTCCTCTGTTTCGGAAACGTTAGGCACTCGGTTGAGGTCCGATGGTCGGTATATATAATGGACTATAAAATTTATATTCGACTTCTCGTAAAATTCGGAATAATGATAGTACCATTATCTAAGTATCATCATAAAAAACTGTATATTGGTTCATAGGCAACTGAGCGTAGGTATATAAAATACAACACAGGTCTTGAGAACCTCCTCTAATGTAAATGTGAAAATGTAAAACAAAATAAAAAAATATATTATCTATACTTATTCTCGTTTCCGAGTACACTTTCATTTTGCATGTTTAATTCATTACTTAATATGCTCGGAGCATACTTGTAAAAAATATGCATACTCTTTATATTATTAGCCTCTCCAAGCCGTTAATAAAATTGTCATATCAAGCAATAAACTCGTGGCATGAACTAATTAAAATGTTGACCCAATTAGACGCCGCCTACGGGTCAAGTGTCCCGGGACTGACAACTCCGTACCCAGAGGAGTCGTATCACGAACGGAGATGGTGTATTTAGGTGTAGAGTTCAATGAACCGAAATGATTGTTGACCGAAATTAATGATTGACAACAAACTGGTATGGCAATGGAAACATTTATTTTTCTCTTGTTACCATAATACTCTATGGCAAACTACTGCCCTTAGACTGCCTCGTTGGTCTAGTGGTCCCAAGCACGACTGCTACGCTGGAGGTCCTGGGTTCGATCCCCGGGTCGAGCAAAGTGTTGTTGGGTTTTCTGTGAAATTCCCAATAGCAGCTCGAAGTCTGGATTTGTGCCCGGATAATGGCAATAGGCTCGCCCCCTGTTACATGGGGAAATAAACATACCGGCGAAATGTGGGTGTACATTAGTACGCCTGTATTCTATGGCAAAATATAAATCATAAAAAATACACCCATACTACAGTTACCATGGAATCCAACTTTCACGCCTACGATTAGGCAGTTTGTTGTCATTTCACAAGGCTGCTTATAATATTTTTAAAAGGTAAACATACCTCCACCAATACGTAACATTTCCGACCCTTCGACATTCATCTTGTTCCGATATTAAACTCCCTTTACAACTGTTGTTTTTGTTTGACAAACAACTATCGGGAACCTAATTTATTACAGTCGTCGTCGAGTTCACAGAAAAATGCTATTAAAGTTTCATACGAACATGTTATTAATAATCTCATATATTGTGCGTTACTGCTGGTGTATTTCACAGAACAGAAAAAGGTATTGTAAAGTATGTATTGTTGTCGAAAATTGTCGATTGAACCAATTCGATTTTGTGTGCTGTACTGTATTATTAATCAGAATGTAATGCAAATACAAATGCCTTGATGCAGAAGGATTTTAATTTTAATGTATTTGTTCCAGTTAAATATTTTTTATAGGTCATGTCGTGCATAAATTAAAAATTTAATAACTACAACAGCTGTTGACAGGGCTTTTTCCTGTTAAAACAACAGAAACCACTTAGCGAAGACCTGTTCAATTAATATAATTAAAACGGTCGAGCCTTTTCGGGCATTATAGTTTGAATTGTAAATGAGACAATCACACGCCTCCCCTTTTACACAAATTCGAAGTATCCTAATTGAAATTCTGTTAAGACGGAAGACTTTCCACTAAATTACTTGTAGACTTTAAACTGGTGCTGCAAACTCGAATACCTACTTAAAAAATTAACATAAAAAATATTTTTTATTTATTTATTTATGTACACACTGAAGAAAACAGAAAATTATAAATAGTTAGAAATATTGTACAAAGGTATCTAATACTGTCTAAAAGGTACCTAAATCTTTATCTAGGTAGAAAACTATTTTTATCTAATTGAAGGCTGTATAGTACAGTGATAAATAATGTAAATATATGACGTGACGTGAACCTAACCCCTCCTAAGCGGCTGGACCGATTGAGTAGAAATTTTGTATGTATATTTCAACGGGTTCCTGGATGGTTGAAAACACAATTGAACCCGGTAGGTGGCGCTGCTGTCAGTCCACCGGGAAACGCAGGCGAAGCCCTGCATGGGTCGCTAGTATCATGTAATTTTATTGAATTAGATGAAATCTCAACAATTCTAATAAAATATTTACAAAATATGTATAACCTTTTTGGATATGACTACAAAGGAAGTGAATGATGAGATGACGGCTAGCAGAGATGTATGGAAGAAAATGACATACTGCACCGACCCCAAGTGAATAGGGACAAGGGCAGGAGGATGGATGCATAGAACCTTTCAATGTAGGTCTATCTAATTATAAAAGTAAAGTATTTTTTTCCAAGGACTGAATTATACTTAAGTATCCTAACCATCACCTGCACAATTCCTTAATCAACATTCAAATGAACCTTCAATTATTCAGGTCCCACTTGTCCCGAGCTCTTACTCCATTTCTGTTTTTCTCTTATTTTCCATACAAATAAAGCGGCACTGTTGTGAAGAACGCGCTTCGCTCTCCGCATCTAGAATATTCTATAGAGTCGCCGTGTAATGAGTACGCCGTACACCGAATTAAGTATCACGGGATGCCTCGAACATTTTCCAACGAGAGTTGAAAACTGAAAATGTGCTGGGAATATTAAACATTTTTGTGGTGAAATGTGTAGCGTCATTTCATTAGTGAAATACGAATGATAAATGGAGGGTTTACAGGTAAAAAGTATTAGAATAAGCAGGTTTTACTAGAGAATGTTTTTAGTGAAAGTTGATATTACGTTAGCTTTTTAAGATTATAAGTTTTAATGCAGACAGTTTCAATTGAAGAACACTCAGCGGGGCAAGGTTGCCGGGCGGTTCAATAACAATAGGTAATTAATTTTCTCCTTCATCCTAGTCTTTTGCTAAGTATGTCGTGGTGGGCTTCCACTCCAACTGTGTAATATCATTATCTTACACGAAACGATTACTATCAAACTTCCGACATCCATTTCTAGGCAATAATGATAATTATCCAAACATAAATTGGTTGTTAGGTGTATCTCTATGTTTAGGCTCTGTCTTTATGTTGAAATAATAATACAAAACTTCTGAAACATTTTAAAACTATTAACAACGTACTTAAGTTTACTTAAAGTTTCAACATTACAAATTTTCCATCTATAATAGAAAAACTTTTAATTAAATCAAATTGTAATTCAATGTAAAAACATTTGGCGATTTAATCTTAAGTGTTTCAAACTTTGTTTTATTTTAAAAACTTTAACGTAAAGACTAGACGCTATAAATATCTTTAATGTTATTTACCGAGTGTATGAGATAGCTTTATTTCTGTCCGCCATATTGGTAGTTTAGAAGGCTATATAAATTTTAATGTACACTGCTTAGCACATAAATTGTGGAGGAGTGTGGTTTTGTCCGGATTTAGTTGTGACCGTTGCATTGGGGTTCTTAAAATACACGATACAATAAATCGGAATCCGAAGCGAAAGCTCTGTTATTTTTGTATTTTCCTATAATGTAAAGACGTAAAATTGAGACTATAAAGTAAAAAACTATAAAAATTATGATACATTTTAATTTGCGGGTGTCTGGCGATATAATAGAAATAAAGGTTTTAATTCTTAAGGCAAATCTGGATCAATATACCTACTCGACTGTATCGATATAAAAAAAATTGAATACCAAGAGTAATTCATCCAAACTAAATTTCAAAATCTATAAAGTCTGAACTTCAAAGTTAACTAATAGGATGATATTCGCTAAGCAAGTATTTAAGGGATCTCCGCGAAGCGACTCTTCTTATCACCTCTTATCGCCATCTTGGTAGGTGCACTTCCAATCTTCCTACCTAAGGGTACAATAAACACGCACACAATAAGAGTGTATTATAATCGCCACACACACTAGCAAGTTCTCACGCATCATTTAATACGGTAAATGCGCTAACAGTATTTTCAGTCAGCCTGACTGAAAATACTGTTACCCCAGAAATGCCTGCGGCTATAATCACTGGTGTACAGAACCACGTTAATTACACTCATTTATCTATTCTGACCGCCAGCTGACGACGGCGGTTACCTATAATTAATATTATGTACGACCAGTTACTATGCAGTTGTGATTTCATTTGTGTTGTCATTTCTTCTTTCCTTACATTGCATGGATGATTCATTTGTTCTGCTTCTTATTTAGATACTAAATTATATATTTAAAAGGTTGAAAATGTTCAAGATCATGAAAAACTATTAGATAGGTACTTCTATATCTTCGAAATTTGAAAAAAAAAAAAAACTATAGCTTATTAATAATAATGATAACTAACTTATTACAATACTAATAAGTTCATCTTCACCTATTGTATATATATATGAATAAATTATATATTGCCCTTATTGCTTTAAAAATAAGTTTTTCCAAGATATGTATTTATTATGGCGATTGAAACTTCATACATGCCTTCACTACAACTTGGCAGGGACACTGTACCGTTCCCCTCTCATACTACAAAGGTTAGTTTTCATTCGTCGACTGACTGATGAACTTGCAAAATTGCTTTATTAAAAATAATAACAGCTGTGAATTCAGCGGTACTGGTGTCTAGCATCCAACAGTTTTAATTAGAAACGTACTTGGCTGAATAGTACAACTATTCTGACTAGTATTTTTTGCAGCTGACTCAAAAATAAACATATTATGACATCACGTCTGTATTCTCCGAAAGGTTAGGCAGAGGTGTACTAATGTAAACTTATGTTATACTAGCTTCCCGCCAGCGGCTTCGCCCGCGTGGTCTCATAATTTTTTCCCCGTTTTTGCTACATTTTTCATTACTACTCCGCTCCTATTAGTCGTAGCGTGATGATATATAGCCTATGTTACTCGGGGATAATGTAGCTTTCCAAAGGTGAAAGAATTTTTGAAATCGGTCCAGTAGTTTCGGAGCCTATATCTTATATAGTATAGAATCTTTATAACATTATATAGTATAGAAAATAAATAATAAATTATAAATATCCTGGGACATTTTACACAGCACCATCTAGTCCCAAACTAAGCAGAGCTTGTACTATGGGTACTAGACAATGGATATAATACTTATATACTTTTTTTTTGTAAATACATACTTATAATACATAGGAAACACCCAGACAAACACAAACACTTAAATTCATCACAATAAATGTTTGTGTCTTGTGGGAACGAACCCACGTCCTCGTGATCAGTAGTCCGGTACTCGAACCACTAGACCACAGACGTCGTCAAATGTATGACCTACGTATGTTTCATTGTTATAACTTTCATCCCCTATTTCAACCCCTTACAGCTCTTTTTTCATTTAGAAGTAGCCTATATCCTTTCTCGGGCTCTAGACTATCTGTGTACCAAATTTCATTTAAATCGGTTCAGTAGTTTTGGCGAGAATGCGCGACAGACAGACAGAGTTACTTTCGCATTTATAGTATTAGTAAGGACGTTTTTGTAAGTAGGGAACCTAAACGAAACCCAATCTAGTCTCTTTATTGTTTCCAAATAAAAATGTACCTATTTCTTTCTTCTTGCTTTTAAATAAATAGTAGGTACCTACATGCCTAGTTTTAATACAAAAAAACTAGATCATAATAAGCACGCTTGTAACATTACCTACACTCTTGAAAAACGTCTCAACTGAAAAAAATACAACAACCGTTCAAAACCTTATTGCATATACGAATAGGATTTATTATTGTTTTTTTTTTGTTAAGAAAATCTGGTGCAGTAGCGACTCTTACTATAAATTATTAAAAGCTTTATATTAACTTAAATGTCTGTACCATGCCGTAGTTTATTAAACGTTTATAAATCATGCGCACGCAGTTTCTAAACTCATTATGTGAACACCTTGAAGTTATGTATGAACAGAAGTGAAGTTTAAGAAATTTATTAAAGTTTCAATAACGTAGTTTGAATATTCAGTGCGTCTTTGTAATTGGCTATAATTTTCACAAATCAGATGCGGTTAAAGTTTCGAAATGCAGTTATCATTTTAGGTTTAAAATATTAATTTCAATTGAAACTTGGTTTATTTTAATACAATTTTCATTTATAACCAATTTGGGTTTATTTATCTATTCAGCTTCAAAGAGATTAAGTTTTGGTTAAACTAAAGTTTAAAATAGCAACATAGTTTAATAATAAATATGACAGCTGTGTATTTGATACCCACCTCTGCAAGTTCACAGTAAAACTAGTTATTAATCCAGTTATTTTATTTTATTTATTTATTGTTAAGACACACCAACGTCTTAGTATTTTAGTTTCTATAAATCATTGATCAACATAGGTACACCATCGCGTATATATTCCCCGAGAGTATACTTTTAATTAGGATTGTTTTGTATATAAGAAGTTTTGAATAAGTGAATGAGTGGACTCGAGTAAATAATTATTGTTGCGTAAAAGTTTGCTTTAGAATAAGCTTCGAATTCCAAGAATATCATACTTGTAAATCTCATCAAATCAGTTCTTGGAAACGGATAAATATAATACCTAATCTGCATAATATCTAGCTTAGTATTTCAAAATCTCCACAATATCTGAAGCGGGTTTAGCAAAACAAAACAGTTTTGTTTTCAAATTGGTCTTTACTAAACATTATTATGTCTGCTCAAATTGCAAATTACTCAGAAACGGTCTTTAGAGACGAGCAGTTTCTCTCAGCGAAATGCATTTTCCGTGAATTTCACAATAGAGTTTTCTCTACACTATTTTCCCCGAACATGAAACATAAACTGATTTTATGTTCTTAGAAATCTTGTCACTGTAGTCCTCTTAGCTGTGCTAAATTACATTTTTTTTTTTTTGTAATATTTTTGAAGCTCAGACAATGACTATAAACAAAGAGTAATAAGTGTACCTAATAAAATAACGAAGATCTCTTTGCTTACAATAAATTCACTTTTTACTGTCACATGGTTGTAAACTTACAAAATGAACCTAATATCTAAAGTTGAGGTGAACGGCTGCTTGATTAAAATATTGAAGATATGGCCGCTATCCGAACATTTGAAGAGAAAACAAAGGACCTTTCCTTGATAATTAAAATTCCCTCCTGCATTTAATGATGCCAAGAAAATGTGAGCAACAGAACACTCGTAAATCACCGACCTTTTTTTACTGAAGAGATTAAGCAAAATATAGTATCGCTAATTAAACGATATAATAAAGGAAAGAAAGAGTGCAATCAAGAATAAATAGCCCCGTCAGGAAAGGACGGCGGGGCAACAATTTGTCACTGTTATGTTACTCTATATCTAGTATATTTTTTTATTTTTCCGAACCTAATGGCTGCCGTCGACCTTGCTATCATTTATCAGAATTTATAACCGTTTCTAGGCTTGAGGCTTTCACAGATTTTATGTTAGTAATTTTTTGACTAAATAAAAAAAGAAGAATTAAAAGAGTAATAAAAAATCATTAAGTGATTCATGAAGGCTGGTGTATTTTCAGACAGGATAAATTATACTTATTTCTGCAAATCGATCTTTCAGAGACACTCTTACAAGTCAATAAGAAGTATTATTGTTAAGGTAGTATATAAAATATATCACTTGACATCACATCATACATAGCTCCACGCCTGTTTTTTGTAATGAGTTAGGAAGTCTTTCTTGGAGAAATCTGGCACTTGAACGCACTTACTGGCAGCTGAAGATCACTGTGGCATTAATTAATAGTGTTCAGTAGTGGACGAATATGAATATATGAAGTAATGATGTAGTCCTATCCGTGAAAGATGTTGTTTTTTGCCGAATAACAATTACCTTAAAATGAAAAACAGTAAGGAGGTACTCCGTCCGTCTAATAGGAACGGTATGTCTATCTTTATACTGTGTATTACAACAAACAGGTATTGCAATATCAAGCCGAGTCGATTCGATGAAACTCGGTCGAGTAATACTCGGCGTAGCTTCACATCTATCTTGATGTTGTAAGCTTGGAAGCGATCGATGCAAGATGAAACGGCACTCGATAGCAAGCACAATGCACTGCGCCTTAATGCATCAGTAGTGGAGTGTTAGTCAAGCGTTTAGCGCAGTAACCTGATTCCCTAGTCCATTCTCTAGGCTTTATGAAGTCTATACCTTACGTGAGTTTCCAGTTACGGTAATCCGGGTCCAATATCAAATCAGTTGGTAGATTTTCTTATTAAAGATAAGATTTTAACATAAGGTTTAAACAAATAATATCAAAATTCTGTCTGTAGTAAAGAAATCTACCGACTGATGAAGCGGTAAAAGGTCTTGCTTTCTGGAACAAAGTTTATAAGAGCATAAATTAAAGTCGTACAGTTTAAATAATAATAATTGTTTTAAATATACAACATCATCAAAATATTATCATCATCAACCCATATTGTCCCACTGCTGAGCACAGGTCTCCTCTCAGTATGAGAGGGATTAGGCTATAGTCCACCACACAAGCCTAATGTTGCTAGTTGTGCCTGATTTGAGTTGATTATTTTGTCTATACTATTATTAATTGTATTTTTATTTTACTTCATTTTATTATTCTGTGTGGTTGTTTTATGGGTCATGGTTACCTGAATTAAATTAAATGAATGAATAATGCGGGTTAGCAGATTTCACATGTTTTAAAATAACACTATCTCTTGAAATATTATGTCCATATAATGTGTTTCAGCTTAGACAGTTTTAGCTTAAACTGTCTTTTTAATAAGGAAGAATTTGCAGGAGGCGTGGTCATAATCCTTATTCATAGTCATCACGTCTTTGTATTGTGTATGTGCACGCATCATTGAACAGCATTAGTCGCTTCATACAGTCAGGGACGTCGCGTGTACAACTATCATTTAGTTTCTTTCTGTTACAATTACCCTTTTACGAAAATTGACCAATAAGGTTTCTAATCGTTTTTGTTATCCTGTGTTTAATTAATTGCTTCTCAAGTGACTCCTCGTGTATGGCTATCGAAATAATAACTACTTATATTGCTTACAAAAAGGAGTTTTTCTTGTAAGGACGATCAATGTCGAAAATTACAAGGGTCAACCATTTTAAGTAAAACTAAGTACTGTTTGAAATATTTGGAACTACATTGTAATGTTGCCTGACACAACAGCAAAATTGGTGTTTATTTACTCTGTGGTGCTGTGTACTGGTGGTAACACCAATTTTGTGTCATTTCACAATGAAGAATAAACGTTTTTAATTAGCAATATTTAAATTTTCGATATTTATTAAACAGGATTAAACCAAAATTATGATAATAACTATTTTACTCTTTAGTTAATTTAAATACCCGTATGTAACTGCTCAGGTTTTCTCATTCCTCGAAAATTAAATATCGATTCCTAAACGATGCTTGCCAATACTAATTTCGCTAGGCGTTTTCTGACAACCCTACTTATCGAGGGCGCGATGAAAAATAATGATTTATTATGAACTTCGCCGAACGCCCTATGGCCTAATGGTGTAGCCCAAAATATTAATGGTTGTACACAATACACTACAGGGTCGTCTATAACGAGGATGACCCATCAATTTTCAATAGCAGTCGTTTATTTAATTGCTAGGTTGGTACCGTTTAGCTAGAGGTGAAATTACAGTGTAGTGAAGTTCGTGGTACGAAAGTTTTAATAGAAGTTAGGTATGTTTGGTCAAGGTCGTGTAAGGTTAAGGTCATATAGGTGATGGGTAATGTATTGATTTTTATTGTAATTTAGTAAATTTTTTGTCATATACGACATCTGTGGTCTAGTTCTTCGAGTACCGGACTGCTGATCACGAGGTCGTAGGTTCGACTCCCACAAGACACAATAACATTTTTGTGATGAACTTAGGTGTTTGTATTTGTCTGGGTGTTTCTTATATATCATAAGTATGTATTTACAAAAGAAAAATATACAAGTATTATATCCATTGTCTAGTACCCATAGTACAAGCTCTGCTTAGCTTGGGACTAGATGGTGCTGTGTAAAAATGTCCCAAGATATTTATTTATTTATATCAATATGTTTTGCATTTGAAAATTGGTGAATTGATTACCTATATTCATAAATTCGTTCAATAAACGGTAATTATAGAATGGTCAACATCTTTACCGAGTTTTATAACACTTAATTAGAATTAAACATAAAACCCGAGATAAATTTATGCCAACTGAACTTACAAAGATCATAAACTAAACTTTAAAATTATTATAGGTATGGTTAGGCAAGTACCTATCTACACCGGCCTAATTAGTAATTACAAAATCTAATAATACTTTTGTTTATTATTTGCCCTAAAGATGTATACCTAATTAACTTTTGCACCTTTACTTAAGTTAAATATAGACTCATCTAAAATCAAGTTTACAAAAGATTTTGTGCGAAATTAAATCAGTTGGACCGATTAATCTAATATTCATTGATAAAGATGATGGATGAAATATGATCCGTGAAAAGTAAGTAATATTCCCATCTTCGTTAATTTACAGAGGAAACTGACAACACGAAACGGTGACGTAATAAACCATTAATATTCATTGAGCGTTCTCCTGAAATAATTCTTAGTGGAACGAGTCCTTTTTTGGTAACAGCTTGAGTGATTTATTAGCAAAGCTTTGTAGTACTCATTTTGTTTATATTTTGTGCTGTCATACAATAGGCAAGCGGCAACCGCAGACTATAGACGACAGCAACACTGCAACACCTATGAAAATTATAATTCGCCATGAATTTAAAATCATCTAAGTCGTATTAAAATTGGCAATCACTGGCAACACCGATCGTGACGCACGTGATGGTCGTGACGTCAGCAACCGCCATTGTGGGAAGATAATATGGCGTCCGTGCAGCACAATACACCATGCTATTACGATTATGTACGTTTAGGCTACTATTGTTCTTAATAATATCTGTTTTGCTACCACCTTTCGTTCCCATAACAGCTACTCATCTTTGAAAAAACAAATTGATCAATTGAACAAAATGATCCATTCGTTTCGAGGAAAAAGCACCTGACACATTGAATGATTGATTGGATAAACAAAACTGTTAGCAATCATCTTTATGGAAATAGAAACGAACAAATATTTTATTACATTTGTTCAGAAACCATTCTTGGCCTCAAAAAGTTTATAGTTATTTTAATTTATTATCTAGAAAAAGAAACTCTGTGAAAATGTCAACTATCTACCTATGACGGTTTATGAGATACAGCCCGCTGACAGACAGATGAACAGCGGAGGCGTAGTAATAGGGTCCCGTTGGCACCCTTTGGGTACGGAATCCTAGAATTGGATAAGAAATGTAAGAACATATTTTTTTTTACTAGCGCACTTTGTCCCTCTGCTGAGCAACTACATACCATACACAAAAACATACATATATATAGAAAAACCTAGAACGCCACGCCACGCAGCCATTAACGCGACTTTGATTCGATAAAGCAAACAAGAGAAGAGCCCCCAATGTAAAATACACAGTGATTGAGAGCGCGTATGATTTTTTTATCCCCCATATTTGCTGAACAAACTCCTCGCTTTGAGAGGAAAATTGGGAATAGAAAAAGGCATTTGAGGCCAACATATATGTATGCTCATCAAGCTTGTGTGTTCGGGGGGTAAGTACTTGTTTGTCAACTGATAATGGCACTGTCATTGAATGTTTGATTTGACTGACAAACGGTACTGCGAAATTTCAGCTTCCTGTTGTTTTGGGTTCGATTACCATTTCAAAGTAAAAATATGTGTTTGGAATTTTCGATACACAGCGGAAATTGCCAAAGAGGCCATGGCGAGATGCTCTCGATTGCTTTTTTTAGGAGCGGATTGACTAACTCATTATTTTTCTGAACCATTCTTTTTCTATAAAGAATGAGTTAGGAGAGCCATTGGTCCAGCAATGAGACACAAGGGATGCAACATAATAGGATTTTATTCGATTAACTTATTAAGGTTCTATAGTATTTTAAATTATATTGTTAAACTCGATCGTATGAATAAAGCTTTCCGCATAACCTTGGTATAAATAGCATAACATCTTTAGATCACTATAATTATATTCACAATATCAATATCATCATCATAAATATTACCAACACGAAATAAATAGAAAAATATATTTTTCACAATGACGTATCCATTTTGCAAATGGCTACAAATAATGACGTTAATAAAAACCCTTTTACGATTTTATTCCTTATTCTTATTTGTGTACAGCGACAAAATAGTCGGCATGTGTTGACTATTTTCCTACAATGGTTTACGGACCTCGGGTTGGGCTTCCCTGGTAATAAAGGATTTGGTTAAGAAAACGCAGCCTAAGGGATTTGCGTGGTTGTTACTTTGTCCGCGTCAATGTTGCGGACGAAATAGAAAAAATAAATATACCTAGTCATGTTTCTTTCTGTTGTTTTGTTTTAGCTGTTTTGTCGGATAAAATAAAGAGATTGAAGATAGTGGACTGGTGTTGGCCCCAAATATACCACCAATGTTGGTGCTAATTGGTTTGAGCAAATCAAATTGCGGCTATAGGGTTAGCGCCAACGCTATTTTACTGTGACACATTGGAAGCATAGCATTGGCTCTAGGTTGGGACCAACGTGTTGAGTTGGGCTTAGACCGAGCGATTTTGCCAATTAGGTACCGGCAACATAAAGACATTAATGAAAAAAGGATGAAAAAGAACGGGATAACTGAAACATATTGATAAGGCTATATTTTTTCATGACAGTTTAGCCCGCGGTTTTACTTACGTAGATATGTAATATTAGGATTATAAATTGAATCCTGCACACGTGAACCACACAACCTGCCGTTGACAGTTTCTTGGGTTCTTAGTTGACATAGTCTTGCAGAATAAATTTTCAACTACTAAGTGGTAAACAAAAACCATTAATACTCATTAGCGGTACTAACCTCTAAACATCATGAAAATTTAATTATTCTTTGTAATAATATTTCACAAAATGAACAGACGCAATAAACTTCTTAATAAAACTTTATTTGACTACGGCTAATTGAGAAAATTGCTTAGTTATAAGTTTTTAATTAAATTAATATTTTATCATTACAACCCGGAGCCAAAATATCAAGTAGAATATTATATTACTTTGTATGATTCTAATCTTAATATTGTAACTGTAGTGTTAGTTAGTGGCACGCTTGACAATCTGTCACCATTCCTCACATACTGCCGTCTTTTAGGTGCATTCATAAAGTGGAACGCTTAATTGCAGCCTTTATTTTATCAGCCTAGCGCAAAGGTGATCAAGTATCAATAACATTTGAATAGCAAAAGAGTCTTTTACATTTCAATTAGACACTTGAGATATTTTTTTTACTGTCCGTAAAAAAATACTTGAAGCAAAGCTTATTGAACTTTAAAAGTCAATTCATAGTTTAGAACTTTAAATGGCATATTCGTGTAGCAGGTACGGTGGCATATTTCACTGAGAAAGTGCTGTGGCGTTCCATTTTCCTGGGACACGGGAAATTGAACACTATGTTTTCATGGGACGGTTTCGTTTATGACACTTTATTATATATATCACTCTGCTATGACAAAGTTTTTAATGTATGCAGAACCTTGACCATATTTTAGTAATATAAAGTCCTTTTTCGCGTGGGTTGATATTGTTGTAGAAATATATAGTAAGTACTTAATGGTATTTTGTACGGTAAAACTTTAGTCCGTCTTGCTATGGGATTATGTTACAAGTATGTGGCGATTGCGCATTAGAGATTAATCCTTTTAGTACAAGTGATAGCATTCATTTTGGATGGTAACGTATTTTTAAAATACGATCCCGTATATTACATGAAAGTCAAGAACACTAGTTTAAAGCACTCGTGTGAACAGATATCGAAGGCCAATCACAACCTCTTTTGTGACCAAAGAGCGCTTTTAAACTGGTAACTTAACGCTTGAGACGTATATTCAATTTCCTTTATTGGCAAATTTTGCAGTCCACTCTTTTTATGTATAACTTTATTTATAAAAGCTTTTATTTTTGTGACTATATGTACCAAGAATCGTTGTTACATGTGGCTGTCGGAGTGCCCTTAGACTTAGGTACTTAAATAATGTAATAGAAAAGTTACTTCGCAGAGTTTTCGGCCAGTACCTACCAAAAGAATTTTAATTATCTTATTTAAATTCGGCTTCCATTTTCGTTTTACGAATATTATTATATTCAAACAAAGAATAGTATTCTTTACCTAAAAACTATAGGTTGGGGAAAATTTCAGGCTTCAACTGGCCAACGACATTACATTTTACTAACCTTTTTAATGCACTTACTTAGAGTAGTTTTGGACCAGACGACTGGCGAAAAATAATGAGATCCTACATAGATAACTTGATGATAAATATGTAAGTCATTAGAAATTGTGTTTTGCATACTTTAAAGATTTATACATTATAGTGGAAGAAAAATATCTTACTCAGGGTTCGAATCTGCGTCTCTTCAGTTATATCGTCTGTATAGCTTAGTTATCGATAAGGATTACACGCTGCTGGTCACCAACGCTATTCGTCAAATACGCAGTTGGTCATCAGCGATCTGATTTATCTAGGTTTGTCATATTTGCGATTCGTCTAATACGCTGTATGCCACGACCGCAATTCGCCTAATACGCTGTTTGCCACGATCGCAATTCGTCATATACGCGGTTTGTCTTAATCGCAATTTGTCATTAACGCCGTTTGTCATGATCAACAAATTGTACACCTACGTACCCTTGTTTGGTTTATGACAGATTCCTATATCATTTAGATACCTACTTACAAGTATGAGTCTTGAGGTGTCTTGAGGTGTACTTAAGTAATTTCCTACAAGTTCTTTTTACTGAAACTAATCAGCGTTGGTCCCTACTTTAATATCAGTAAAAAGAAGCCTTTGATGATAATTCGTATTTTTTTCTTGGAAAAGTAATTACTTATTCGGAGATTACCTGCCATTAAAAATCTATCGCTATTAAGGATTAAACAAAAATGTATATTTTGTAGTCAAACTTGAGCCTTTAAATGACTTGAAGCTTTATAGATTATTTCTTCAAATTACATTCTGACAGATTTGTAAATAAAAACAGAAGTCTATGAATTTCAAAGTCTAATACAAAATTCAATAAAGATAAATAATAAACACTCAATCATTTACTTGATTGAAAAATGACTGTGTTCAAAACAAAGAGATTGACGACGGGTCTTTATTTGAACGCGTGATGTTTGGTATATTTGAGCTGTTAAACTTGGATATAATGAATTATTTCAATAACTTTAACAAAACAGTGAAATTAAAATCGTGACCTGAATTTAGTCTAAAGGTATTCTAAAAATTTCTAGACTATTTCAAGATTCACTTAATGTGTTGTCTATACTTAATATTATAAAGAGGAAAGATTTGTTTATTTGTTTGTAATGAATAGGCTTCGAAACTACTGGACCGATTTCAAAAATTCTTTCACCTTTGGAAAGCTACATTATCCCCGAGTAACATAGGCTATATATCATCACGCTACGACTAATAGGAGCGGAGTAGTAATGAAAAATGTAGCAAAAACGGGGAAAAAATTATAAGACCACGCGGGCGAAGCCGCTGGCGGGAAGCTAGTATTTTATACATTAAAAACTTTAATCCTATAAGTAGTGTAGGTCTGTGGGTAGTAGTTTTTAATTACCTAATTAATAGAAGTAATTTAAAAATATATCATATTAATTAACTTATAAATTACTAGCTTTCCGCTAGCGGCTTCACTCACGTAGGCTAGGTATCTATACTAATATTATAAAGAGGAAAGATTTGTTTGTTTGTTTGTTTGTAATGAATAGGCTCCGAAACTACTGGACCGATTTCAAAAATTCTTTCACCTTTGGAAAGCTACATTATCCCCGAGTAACATAGGCTATAATAATATATCATCACGCTACGACTAATAGGAGCGGAGTAGTAATGACAAATGTAGCAAAAACGGGGAAAAAATTATAAGACCACGTGGGCGAAGCCGCTGGCGGGAAGCTAGTTTCTTATAAATACCCTATGTCACCAAGTCGATAGTGTAGCTTCCAATGGTGAAAGAATTTTTCAAATCGGTCCAGTAGTTTCGCAACTTATTCAATTCAAACAAACAATCAAATCTTTCCTCTTTATAATATTATTTTAGAAGTATAGATAATCTATACTAAAATTTTAAAGAGGAAAGATTTGATTATTTGTTTGTTTGTATTGAATAGGCTCCGAAACTACTGGACCGATTTGAAAATTCTTTCAGTGTAATTTCCCGATAATTGGGCTATCTAAAGCCCAATTATCGGGGAAGGTTATAGGTTATATACCTTCACGCTACGACTAATAGGAGCGGAGTAGTAATGAGCACTGTTGCAAAAACGGGGGAAATCATTATAGGACCACGCGGGCGAAGCCGCTAGTGGGAAGCTAGTTAATGATAATATAGTTCAAAATGTTTCTAGTTTTCTATAAGTTCTATTGCTATTGTACCTGTAATTTAGTTTCTTGACGGGTAAAAGAAGAAAAGTCTCAAGAATAATCATCGGACCCGTAGCAGACTGGTTCTCGGCTACGAAACCGTAGCGAATGTAGCTGTGACGCACTGCTACGTCGTAGCAACAGTGTAGGTAACTAAGTATTACTCTAAATATTCTAAGAATCGCTTATAATTTTCTTTAAAATGCAAAGCATACCATCACGCCTGTATTCCCCGAAGGGTTAGGCAGGGGTGTACTAATGTACACCTCAGTTCGCCGGTATATTTTGGTCCCATGTAAATGAAGGGGAGGCGCAATACCATTAACCAGGCTCAACTCTAAACTCCTAGCGGGTACTGAGAATTTTAACGAAAAATTCAATAACATTTTCCTCAATCTCGACCTGGAGCATTGCATTCACGCCTAGGACTACTAGACTAACGAGGCATTTAGGCTTTTATTCAGAGACGAAACTAAGCGTAAACTTACTACTACGTTACTTTACGCTTAGCGTCGTCTGTGAATATTAACCTTATTGTTTCTGATTCTTGAAAATTAAGTAGATGCCAAGAAGGTGGAAATTTAGGAGACCAAGGTCCTATTTCACTTTAAATTATCTGCCAGGTAATTTAACGGTAACTTATCAGAAGGTGGTGAAACAAGCTCTAAGTTCTTAGTCTTTTTGAAGTAATTTTATCAACACCAACACCAAGTATTCAAAGCGACCTTTGAGGACATAAGAGGATTAGAAATATATTTTAGGGGCAGAATATCTGGTTGTTATAATACTTACAAAGGACACAAGCAGACCACAGACAGGAGGCGCCGCTCTCCAGAACAAATAACAAGGCTCAAGTTTCTTTTGTTAGACATCAAAAACAGACCTTTTTTTACCTACAAAAGCGTGTACTTGAAAAAACTTATTGTAATCCTCAAAGTATAACTACATTCATGGATATATTTAGTGGAACGTAAAAACAGTGAAATAATATTTTATACGATAACAAGCGAGCCGCGCGCAGCTAAGCTTGCGTTTTCAGGTGGATTTCTGTCGACGGTAGCGCCACCTATCGGTCCAGCCGTTAAGGTCGGTCTAGCTGTTACCTATTTAGGACTAAGGTGACAAACGCACGCACATTGTGATATTTTTTATTTTATTTTACTTTATTTGGGTAACAAACAGATACAATACAAAAAAAACATACAAGTAAACCATACATAATCCAAAACAGTTTCCACATTCCTTACATACATACTATCACGGTTGTATTTCTCGGGGGGTTATTTATTTTATATATGCTTTATTGTACACCAAAAAGAAGTACACAGGTAAGATACATAATTACGATATTAAAATATACAATAGGTGGCCTTATCGCGATCTGCGATCTCTTCCAGGCAACCTTTGGATGGACATAACTGAACTGAACTGAGAAATGTGGTGAATATCGGTGCAGATATATAAAATATCATTTACAAATAAATTAAATATAATATATACTATTGTATATAAACATATATATATATATTTATTATATAAATACAACAATATGATATAATATGTCGACAGCACGACAACAGTAAAACATTGACGACAGCGAAGAGTACAGAAGTACGTACAGTCAGCAACGAAAGTCGTTGAACACAGCGAAAGTTTAAAAACATCACAGAACCAAAACTATTCATTAGATTTTGACTAAGGTTAAACATATAATTGTCCTCTATTATGAGGAAATGTACTGCCTTCAAGGGTCAGTGAATTCTGAATATTAAAGATGTTATAGCGTTTTGAAGATTTCATAGTGTTCAGCTACTTTCGTTGCTGACTGTACGTACAGAAGTACAGTAAGGTTAGGCAGAGGTCTAAAGCGGTAAGTACACTTAGTGTACAAACGACATTTAGCGGGTTAAAGATAAAATGGTTGTCAAGTTTCGGGCTTCTGACTACCACTAATGATTATAATTATAAGACTTGATGACAGTATCACAAGCGAACGAAGGTTTTACATAAAGGAAAATTGAGTTCTGGTATTTAAAAATATTTAAATAGCCCTAAAACATACCGGCGAAGTGTGGATGTACATCATTATGATTCTGCCTAATCCTTCTGAAAATACAGGCATGATGATATGTTAAAAAAACACTTAAAAGTTCAAATATTTACCCAAACCACACAAGCACTTGAAAACAGTTGGCACACATCTTACATCCATTAGTAACTTTTAAAGCTGTTCCATCTATACACGTAATAAAATTGTATCAGCCTGATTTCTGTACATTATTATACCTACATACATACGAGTATATTAAAAAAAATATATATGGGGGTCTTTATCAGGGCAACAGACGTCAAAACAATGTTTTTTTCCGTATTTCTGAATGTTTGAACTCCCATCGCACCAAAACTAATGCAATAAATTGAATGTAGTTTTCACCAATGTATTCTTCATCTTTAGGTGCCTCTCCAATTACTGAAGGTTGGCCATCAACTCCGAATATTTATCTCTGTCTTTAGCGAGGTGGAATAGTTCAGCAGGACTCGTGACTCCAGTCCATTCGCGAATATTCCTCAACCAGGATAGTTTTCTTTGGCCAACACCGCATTTTCGAGTTAACATTGTAATGCTAGAGGTCTAATTTAAAATATAGGCTACATAGGTATATCTCTTTTATTGTAAAATCGTAAAAAAGTCATGTCTGTGCATTGAAGATATTAAAAACGTGTGTAGAGTATATAAAAGACCGACCCAAAAAAGTGATTTTTGGAATTCTTGTCTGTTTGTTAGGGGTTGGCGCTGAAACTACTGAATAGATTTGAATTTTGTATTACCTAACTGTTGTAAAGCATATGCTCCAACTTAAAAACTGATGTAAAGCTTTTTTCAATTATTTGAATAGATCCTGATAGAGAAGTAGTGAGAGAGAGAGAGAGAGAGAGAGGGAGAGAGAGCGTGACCTCTCTCTTGTATTCTATGTCCATATAATAGATCTATCTATAGATCTACAATTCTAAGAGATCATCATTGTTGGTTTTTGATTGTTTTTTTCTATTTCCACATGAATGCTAGCAAAAGCTAGTATAATATAATAATAGTACTCTGAGTGAAGCGAGGGCGGATCGCTAGTTCAAAATATAAGTCTACAAATGCAGCCCACTTTAAAACAGTGCAAATATCTGCTATAAAGTAACCCGAGACGTTTTACTGTAGAAGGAGTTGAACAAACCGTTTTGGCACACACCCGCAGTGTACGTTAGATGCGCATTCTCTTCAAACCACTTATAAAATTCTATATGTAAGTACATTTGTTTGTCCATCCTTACAATGCTGTTAGGAAACTGTTTGAGTTTATTCCTAAACGTTTCAATTCACCAGCATAAACATAATGTGTACACTTGGCAAAAATCAAAAGTGATTTTCTCTTAAATTATTGATTAAAGTTATATAGTTCCTCAAACGTAGAGTTTACAAACTAGTACACACTCGATACACTGACTGTGGAAAACGTCAATCGTTATCGTATCGTATCGATGGGACCATTCTCAGCACTTCGAGACTCCTCCGTGTCTCATTCAGTCCTAATTGTCATAAGAACATTTACAAAAATCGTTAGTGGCATTCGTTGTGATTACTGTATATTCGTCACTACAGAATGAACTATAATTATATCGCAGCAAATAGGTACTGTAAAGTAACAAAATAGGTGACATGTATCTGATAGCTCTACAGTGTACCCATTCACTGTATTGCGCGGTCGTTATTGGATTCGAATGAGTTTCCACCTCGTGTACTCTTTGCAGGATTCGCTTCAAATTTATTTGCATCCCTTGCATGTCAAACACTGCTTTAAATAATAAGTATTGAATTCAGTTTTGGCTTTGTATTTTCTATAAAATGATCTTTTATAAATACTATCGCCTGTATTGCCTGAAGGGTTAAACAATAGTGTTTAACCTTTGCAACGTAAAGGACTGACAAATTGACGACGTCTGGGGTCTAGTGGTTCGGGTACCCGACTGCTGATCACGGTCGTGGGTTCGATTCCCACAGGACACAAATATTGATGTGATGAATACCTATAAGTATCTGTGTCTGTCTGGGTGTTTCTTATGTATTATAAGTATGTATTTACTGTAAAAACTTCTATAAGTATTATATCCATTGTCTAGTACCCATAGTACAAGCTCTGCTTAGTTTGGGACTAGATGGTGCTGTGTAAAATGTCCAAACATATTTATTATATTTATAAAAATACACAAAAAACTTTATAATACTATACATCATATAACATACCTAACCCTTTTACACCTCTGCTTGGACGGAGGTGTGGCTTAGTACACCCTCATTTCGCGTATATTTAAAGGACCCAACTATTACCACTAGCTGTGTATAAATACAATCCGCTCAGAAATGTGAAATGAATGTTTTCATAGTAAAAGTACTAGTGGCACTTTCCATAGTAATTACTAATGAGACATATTCAGTTTAAAGATCTTTATTTATCATTAAGACAGTAGTCACTTACATGAGAACAATACTTTACAAATTTACAACAATCCTGCTCACTGTTGTATGACCATTATTACATAATTATTACTCAATTAACGATAACTATGATGTATGCACACGCAGCTAATTATGCCCAACGATAATAACTTTGCTTTTTGGGTCGAAAGACCGATATTTTCTTTGCGGATCGAAGGACCAAAATTCTAAAAAATAATTTAATTTTCGGCCTGAAGGACCATTGAAGCAGAATAATCACCATATGATCCCCATTTTCCCCACCATTCCATCCCAGAAATAATCTATTATACAAAAGCGCATAATATACAGAACCCTATGGTATATATTTTCACGTGTGACCGATTTTCCGTTGGATCGCGCGATTATTGAAAAGGTCAGAAGAAAGATTAGAAATTTATTGGAAAGGTCTGAGCCGCAGATGAGATTGGTAACCTTATAAGTTGCACCTTTTCGCCAGATTAGCCACTGGTAATGGAATTATGTTTTATAATAGTTAGTTAGTAAATTATGTTTTCTATAGACATTTATAAATTCATAATATAGGTAGTTTAAATAAAAAATAACACGTTTTAATTTTATTCAAACAAATTATTTGTATTATACTCAACCACATACCATCATCCCATGACGCCTATATTCCCCGAAGGTGTAGGCAGAGGCGTACTAATGTACACCTACATTTTGCCGGTATGTTTAGGTCCCATGTAATTAGGGGGCGAGCCTATTGCCATCAACAGGGCGCAAATCCAGACTCGGAGCTGCTACTGAATAGAAAAACCCAATAACACTTTGTTTGACCTGTGAATCGAACTCATGACCTCGAGCGTAAACCACAAGCTAGGCTAACGAGGCAGAGGAAGCTTAAATGAATAAAAGACAAGTTTTAACGTTATTCAAAGATTTTTTTATTACAGAGGGGCTCGTAGCTAAGCTATAACTAAGTACGCTGATCAACCGATCTGCAAGGTTAAGCTACGCTTGGCGAGGTCAGTGTGTGGATGGGTGACCATTATTAACACATCGAGACCCCTCCGTGCCTCGGAGAGCACGTAAAGCCATCGGTCCCGGTTGTCATACGAACACCTATGATAATCGTTAGTAGTCAGAAGCCCAAAATGCCTGAGAACCAGTCTATCCTTCAAATATCGGTATTGCCCAGAAATTGGGTGGCGGAGATCTGATGGCAGTCGCTCCGAGTAAAATACTGATGTTCAGCCGCATCTGGTTAGATTGGAAGCCGACCCCAACATGGTTGGGAAAAACGCTAGGAGAATGAATAAAAGAAATTATTAATTACTACATAATGTATTTATTATATGTCATTATAAATGTGGGGACAACAGGATAGGCATGGTTGGTGTTAACCTTCGTTCCAATAACCCTCCATCACAACAGGTCGGGTAGGGCTTGTGTGTCGTGTCGTCGTAACTTACAGTGACATATTTGTCACACAGTTTCGCTATTTGATGACCCAATTGGCAGAGACAGAATATCCTCTTCGACATATCGCGAATTGGGACAAACAATTCTTTGGATTGCCGATGTGTTTTTCCGTGTTGTGATATTTTTATGAAGCTGCGACGTGTAATAGTAAATTTAAATATATAATCAGTTTAGTACAAACCATAGATGAAATCAGGTTGTTTTCAAATGCACGGCAGCACGGAGTATTCCGATGATTATTCATCATCTTAGATTATTCCTAGCCTTTTTTTAACCATATTGCGGTCGACTTCCAGTGTAACCAGAGGCGGGAGAGTATTTTACATGAAGCGAATGCCATCAAACCTCAGCAATCCAATTTCTGGTCGACACCGATATTCGAAGGATAGATTTTCAGATGATTATTTAATTCAGTACATAAATAAAAAAAATGTTATTGTGTAATACTACTAATATTATAAATATGAAAGTTTGTATGTATGGATGGATGGATGCTTGTTACTCTTTCATGCAAAAACTACTGAACGGATCTGCATGAAATTTGGCAGAGAGATAGAACATAGTCTGAAATAGCACAAAGGCTACTTCTTATCCCGGTAAAATGTATGGTTTCCGTGGGATAGCGGGCAAATTCGCTGGCGGAAAGCTAGTAAAATATACGTTTAAAAAATGTACCGATACTAAAAATAATTAAATGCACAATAACAAAAACATACTGTAACATCCAATCGTTAACAGTAAACAGTAACAACATAAATTTACAGTAAAACATGAATAAAAATCGACGCAGTACCTCTTATCCCCAGGGAGTGATGCACAGCATGCAAAATCGAATTTATAAACACCAGGACCGTAGGGTATCACTAAAACGGAAATTAAATTGTCTACCGTAAAAAAGAAGCGCTTCGAAGCGTCAGGAGATACCGCGGGAGTAATTCTCGTATACGACGGTAATACATTTTTACGACACCCTTTTTGTATGGAATTTTAATGGCGCTCATTTATTTGCAATAAGCGGCATTGTGCTCCGACGTAGTAAAAATAATACGAGGTGTAATGGGGTGTTGCGTATCAGCTTCTTATGATCTTGAAGGTTGAAAGATGTGTATTTCTACTTACCTAGTCCTTTTGTTGAATTTGTATGTAATTACTTTCTAACCGACTTCAAAAAAGGAGGTTACTAACTAATTTGGAGGCGGTGCCAAACTACTAATTAAATTTAAATATGACTTTCGTTGATTGTCTGTTTGGCACCGACTCCAAATTAGTTAGAAATCATAATGTAAATATGTACCTTTTTTTTTTAGTTCCTAGGTTTGGTTCCTTGTTTTTTGTTTAAAAATAATTTACAGTAGTAGTTTTGTGTCTACTCACGTTTATTGCTAACAATGTTAATTTTTTTATAAAAGGTAACACACACACAAAATGTAAGCCGTAATAGCCTAGTCTAGTGATGATCATTGGCCTGCCAAGTCAAATGTTTGTGCGAAATAATCATTTGCGCATTAATAATTTGACTAGCTTACAACGGTGAAAGAAAACATCGAACCTGCCTGAAAGATTTTCACGACGGTGTGTGAAGTATGCCAGCGTTGTGGCCTCACCCCTCTCATTCTGAGAGGAGACTGATGCTCAGCGGTGGGACAGTTAATAGGTTTATGAAGCTCTATTTTCATCAAATCACAATAAGATGTCTAACTTTTACCTGAAAAAATTATAGCATATGGTCAAAATCGCTCGACCTGGAAATGGAACCCAGTACTCACGAAGTCAAGCTTGCTAACACTACACAAACAAAGCGAGCTTAATAACAAAACTTTTATTTACTAAAACCTCTTTGAATAAAACCTGTCTAGATGCAAGCAGACAAGTTATTGATACTTCATTCTTGTTTTCAACAATAAAAATCCATAACAGTTGTGTACATCTATAAATCTTGTTGCAATGTCTGTTTGTCTGTGTGGATATAGAAAATTTATTGTTCACATGTTGTATAGGGAAAAATGGAAGTTTAACTTACTTTGCAAGATAAACTTTGGTGTTCGCTCTGGTGGGTATAAATGGTGGGTGTTTAGTTAAATTCCTAGCGCAATTTTTTATTATATTTGAGTTACAATGTAATATTGTGTTCTACTTAGGCAGAGGTGTACTAATGTGGTGTACATACATTAGTACGCCACACACAGTGCGCCAGCCATTGGCTAAGTCAGGACCTCGACCTGGAATCGAACCCAGGACTACTAACGTAGCAGTAGCACTTTCGTCCACTAGACTTATGAGGTAGTTAGTTTGATACAACACTGCATTTTATATTGTTCGGCACCGGCCCCACACTGGGCACACTGTATTCTGTGCCCAGATTTAATTATATATAATGATTGCGGCTCCACCCGTGTATATTTGTTTGGCTTAATTAGGTATTAATCCGGAGTATAAGCTATCTTAATTCCAAGCTTCAGGCGATTCAATTCAGCCATAGCAGCGTGAAGATGTAACAGACATGAAAACTCCTACTCGAGTAGGGTTTTGCGGTCCATACAAAGATGCTTGACGTAAAACTATCGAATGAAATTATGTTTGTATAGAACGAAGAGTTTGCATTTCTTTTGCTTCAAAAGAGTAACAAAATTCAAATCTCTGGTTTCAAAGCCAAGTAATTGTGCTCATGGACTTTGGGCTTGCAAAACTGCAATGCTTTGACAATTTTATCGATGTTTATTAAGCCTAATAGTAGGTAAATAATAGTAAGTAATAATAGGCCATTATTTTATTTTTTTGCGTAGAGTGATAACAGGATTTAATAATAATGTAATAATAATAATCTTTATTTTCAGACATATAGTCCATAGCATTTGTACATAGGTATTGTTAGTAAGGTTGTTAGTATTACATATAATAATTTAAAAAGGTGATAGTAGTTTGTTTTTTTTTTTTTTTTTTTTTTTTTTTTTTTTTGTTATATGACGAATAAAGATTATTTTATTTTGACAAGAATTAATTATTATAAGATACACACAATTACACATACACAAAATAACTAAGTACTAAATTAAAAATCTATTCCTAAATATGACTAAAATAAAATAATAATAAAATAACTATTTACAATAAGGCATCAAAAAACTCCTCCGCATCGCCATCAGCTGGAAGGGTACCCAGAAGGCTGGCTGCATTGCCACGTTGTATGGCAATGCTGATTCTCTGACCAAAATAAAGGCCAGCCTTTGGGTCCCGGGAAGCGTCGAAAAGGCGTTTGGCAATGCCCTTAAAAAGGGAATGAGCACTCGGGCCCCATGGCCCCAGCGTTTCAACCCCAAACGGTTCAAAAATATAACAATTTATAAGATTGTTATATTTTCGCCGTTTGTTGGTCTCCGCAGCTGCAGCAGCAGCGCCAGCACAGCCCGCCGTGCTTGGAAGATGGGATGGCGCAAGAGTATCGACGCACGTCGCGTCCCATACTAAAGGCCTACCCATTTTCCAAGGGAGCAATGACATCCCGTCCGGTCTCTTGCCATCGTCACGTGCCAGACCATTTGGTTCTAATATGGCTGGAACGCCGGCGGTGACTAGAGCACGGCGTATGATGTCATTGATATTAGCGTGCCGTGGTATACGACCTGCACTCCTACTGCAAGACAAGCCATGGTGTCCGAGGCCGTCGACAGCCTCCCCGCAGTGACAGCGATGCGGAGCACAGCAAGGAGATCCCAAGCGAAGGCAAACAGCGATCCGGAAAGTTGCATCATCCAACATAGTACCTATGTTGGCAGAGGGAAGTGCTTGTAACCACAGACCCGATTCCCATTTACCCACAGCCAGCAAACGAGCCCGCTCAGCAGTATTGATTGACGTTTTAATAAGTTCATTCCGTATCAAACTGCAAAGCGGGTCATCCCACTGCCTCTGGGAAAAAGGGTTAATCGGTGGATCGGTATTCGGGCAAATGCTACACCAAGCATTCCTAGCCTCGACCGCGGACGGTACCTCGAAATCAACCAGTGATAGAGATAGGATATTCCTGGTTAATTTCTCGGTACTGAGAACCGAAGATAGAAATGCCGGTAAACTTATACTGGAAATTTTGCGGACGCCAAGGCCTCCAAAACGTATGGGCAGAGTTGCTTGTACCCAGGCCCGGTCATCCAAAGCTATATTCAAAATAGAAGTTAAAGTTTTACGAATAATACTGTCAATTTTTTCCAAAAGATCCGAATGCTTCCATAAAGGGGAAGAGCGAAGAAAATATGTGAATTGGGGTCCAAAGCAACAATATCGAATTATAGTAAGAGCCGAATGCATGTTAATTTTCAAGAGTCTTTCCGAAATTTCATTAAAATTTTGAATTTTTTCGTCTATAAAATTTGTGTAGGACTCATCCAAAATTGGAGACCCTAGGAGGCGAAGAGAACTTTTGTCTATTATTTTAATTTGTGGAGCAATTTGGTCAAATTTTTCGAAAGTAGTCTGTCTGTCGGTTGAGTCAGATAAATATATTTCACATTTACATGGGTTGAGATCTAGCCCAATCAAATGAAATTGTTCTTTTAGAAAAATTAGATCTTTTAAAACGGTATCTACATCGCCACCTAGAGTTCCATCATCCAAATACCACACATTAAATTTAGAATTTAACTGGCGAATAATAGGTTGAATTGCTAGGCTAAAAATCATTGGCCCGAGAGGGTCTCCCTGTTGGCAGCCTACTGAAGAACTTAATAAATGGCCCTGATAGAGTAATTTTGATGGATACCTATAGCATTGCCAAAGAAAACTGTAAATTTTCGGAGCTTCTTCTTTAATTTCTGCCAATAGAGAGTCCCTGTTAACCGAATTAAAAGCATTTTTTAAGTCAACCTTAAGGATGACCTCACCTTTCCCACTATGTAAATAATTTGAAAGAGCGTGTACGGCAGCCTCACAGCCCCCTTTCGAACCAAAACCGAGCTGTAGGGGCTGTAATTTACCTGAAATAGATTCACTGTAATATTTACAGCAAATTTTAGCTGCCGTACGACGATAGGTACTTCCTACGGCAATGGGACGAATGCCGCCATCCCTTTTGCGTAGGGCACATAAATTGGCCCCGTACAAAACATCAACGACGGCCTCGTGCACATTGCCGGAGAGCATGAGATTGATCAATACCGTGAGCTCCTTCAAAAGCGTCTCACCAGCCTCCCCGGCGCTGCCACTTGTGAGGTCCTTTAAGTGCTGGGGAGTCAAACCGTCGAGGCCCCCAGCAGAGCCACTTCGGAAGGAGCAAATGGCAGTGACCAAATGACGAGCTGTAATGGTAAGGGTGTTGGAATCAGGATCAGGAGGGTCAGGAAAAGAAAGGTCATCTGCCGGAGCAGGGTGTTTGCTCTTCAGAGATGAAAGGGTTTCTGGGGAGCAAGGCGCGACCACATCACTGCTAAAAATTAACCTGGCCGCACCACTAATGTCGCCTTCACTTAGCTTGGATTCTACACGAAAGCAAATATCTCTTGGTAGAGAATATTTCTGTGATGACAATTTTGAATATAAATTTTGGTTCGAAAAGTTACAATTATCTTTAATTTGGGCCGTTAATGATTTTTTGTTAGCTAGATTATTTTTTTGTACGTGTAGAATCCTATACGGAAAAGTGAGTAGTTGTTCCCAAGCACGCGGCGAGTTCTCCCGGGCGGCAAGACGGACACATCGTGCTAGCTGTAATGCAACTAAAGGTCTAGCGCCACGAGGAACTCGCTTAAGGAGCGGTACAGAATTTTTTAAATCAGATAGCCTTCTCCAAAACGGCGAAGCAGCCGGAGGTTCTCCAGCTATTTCACCACTCTGGAAAAGGCCATCGGGTGTGGGTGGGATTGGCAAGGAGATGGGAGCAGGCAGGACATTATGGAGTTTGTGGACTTTTCCAAAATGGACATTCAAACCTCGCTTACCTTTAAAAAAGCGTGCCTGGGGACAAACAGGACATCTGACCAGATTGTTTGCCGGCGAAGGTTGACTTAATCTTTCCGCATCGCTATAACCGCTTAACATTAAAATAAACTAATCCTACAGTAACTTAAATAAAACACAATATAACACAAAAACTTAAAACATAAACACAAGTAGTTTGTTAGTAAATAAGTTAAAAATTACATAATTATAGTGTATCATTTTTATTTCTTATTACTTTGCAGATGTACACCTGCCCAGTATACAATAAAAGGACTATCAATTTTGTTCACTAACGTCCTGAGGATAGTGTTCGTACTTTCCCGTACCCTGCTCATCATAGACGCTGTTCTTTTCCGTATGATGGCAAAGAAGTCGTTAATGCCCGCTTCCGCGAACATTACTGAAGCACTGCAGTACCAGGGTTTCCTCAACACTGCCCTCAGGGCGTCATTATATTGAACTCGAAGGGCGCTGAACTCGAATTTAATTTAAGCTTGTAAACGAATATCTCGCGTATTTTTTTAATGCCAATGTTGTTGCTTAATTTTCTTCGATAATTGTTTTTGTTTCATCATTTCTTGATATCATTGAAAAAGATACTTATACTTAGATAATATGTACCTACATTAATATTATTACTCAACTACCTGGTTGGTCTAGTAGTCCTTATTGCGACTGCTATGCTTGAAGTACGCGTTCGATTCCCAAGTTGAGCGGTTATTGGGATTTTTTATCAAATTCTCAGGTAATCAATGATAATTAGAATTTGAACCCAGTTAATAGGCTCACCCCCTATTGAGACACAAAAATATCGGTGAACTGTGAGTGCACAGTAGTACATCTCTGCCTACCTCTTTGGGAAATAGTCGTGGTTGGTAAGTTTGTATAATCTTCTTCTTCTATTTAAGAGCTACACTCTTGTCAGTGCAGCGTCTTCGACTGCTCTTTGTTGAGAGCCAACTCCTGGACCTCCTTATACGTCGCGACTTTCAGTTTCTCTTTTATCTGCTTTATGTAGCTCATTCTTGGCCTATCCCTTCCTCTCCTTCCCTCTATCTTTCCTTCTATGATGTTTTTTATGAATTCGTCGTGGTCGGTCGTTTTGTGCATAATTATATTCAAATTCCACTTTTATTCCAACGCTTTCAATATATTATACACATACTTATACATACATTGCCCTGTGTAACTCTATAATGTACATAGGACCCAACAAAAGGCAAATCAAAGTACAATAGTAAAGCGGCTACAATTTGAAAGGCAAATGCTAAAGTCTATTATGAAAGTGAAGTCGCGGCTTTGGGCTTAAAAGGGTCACTTTTGTCTTGCCTTATTACGTCACAGTCACAAAGCGTTTGGGGTCAAAAAGCCGTTATGTGACTGGCGGATTTAAGAATGGAATAATATTCTGGGGGTTATATTTCATCATTGGTTAAAGGAACGGTTAGGTCCTTCAAAAAGGCCAGATGCGTAGTACTCACAACCGGCGCATGTGTAAGACATGGAAGCTACAGAAGTATGTGTAGATTTTGTATTTAGAGATATTGTAGAGTTATATTCACTAGTTAGATTTCTAATGTAATGTCAGAAGGAATGAAATAAGAACACCAAATAATTTATAGTCCAAGGTTAAATAACTGATCTAATTGTCACAAAGTTACACGTACAAATATATATCACGCGTGCCTACCCTGTGCCTTAAGGATAACGACTCAAGTGCATTGTATGAGCGGGAGGGCGAGCGAGCTCTGAAGGAGCTGTGTCAGTATTACAATGCCGCCGCATATGCAAGAATCATAATTAATAAGTGGCGGTCCCTAGTTTCTGCCTACCTCTGTGGAAAAAAGGCGCGAGTGTTTGTTTGTATGTAATAAAGGACGTTACTGTCTCATTAGCATTGTGGTCGCAAAATAGAGGTGTAATAAGTTACACCCACAGGTCGTGGTATGATTAGATCCCATGTAATAGATGGCGAATCTTTTGCTATTACCCGGGATAAAATCCATCCTCCAAGCTGCTATTAAAAACTTCATAGAATAACACACACACACTGCGGGAAATCGAACCCAACACTCAGCATTTAATCCATGGATTTTATAATATTTCATATTTCTCAACGCTGCTAAGAAACCCAAAATTATCTTATACGTAACTTAAAATTTGAGCGACTCACAAAACCCAAAACGGGATGCCGTACAGATGCATCACGTTCAACATAAAGTGACAAGCCTTGCTCCACCAACTTTAACACAAAGCAGGAAGGAGTGCCGAAAACCCACATTTTTTTTTGGTTTGCAAACAACGAGCAGACAAACCACCTGATTATAAGAAGGTAGTCATTTATCGTTACTTATGGAAATTTGTAACACCATAGGCGGTACTAGTGCATTGGCGACTCTTTTAAAAGCCCCCATCGACTGTAGTTTGCCGGATTGACTGGCTCTCATTCGCAAAAGTCAGAACACACCCAACGACGTTTTACGACAGTTTCCTACCAATCATCCTTAGGACCGTCTTCCGTGTTATCGCTTTATTGAGGAATTGTATTCTTACTATTGAATATATATAGACAAAAAAGTCGTCATTTTAGAATTGCAATTTTTGAGATTCATCGATTCACCATTTTCAGCATAATCTATATATTTACTAGGCGAGCGCTTCGTATCAAGACTAGAGCGGGTTGGCAGACTTTACATGCTATTAAAAGTGTCTCAGGTATATCATCATATTAAACTTGTGCCTTCCTTGCTTTATTTTGTGCTACTAAATCATCCATTGTGCGGGCACCCTATTGTCTATAATCCAAAGCGGCTCGGATCAATGCAACCGACCCATTGTCAGCATCGATCGCAGGTTGAGGCTATGTATACTGAAGGTAAGAGATAGGTATAATTAGTGGGCCATTGTGTTTGGCAAGAATTAGGGCAAGTAGTTAGTAGGCAATTTAGAATAGAAATCCTGTACCCAGTAAGTATTTTGGGTACCTATTTGTAGGTGGTTATAAGCCGTTGGGATTTACATAGCATAATTAATTATTTTCACGCCAGTATTCTCCGAGGGTTGTGGTGTAATATTGATATATAACCACAGTTTTTGGATAAGTTTTAGGTACTTTAATAAATAATAATAATAAATATCCTGGGACATTTTTACACAGCACCATCTAGTCCCAAAGTAAGCAGAGCTTGTACTATGGGTACTAGATAATGAATATAGTACTAATATACTTTTTTTTTTGTAAATACATACTAATAATACATAGGAAACAATAGGAGCTAACCTAGCTCACACCAAGTAACTGCATTTAGTAATATAACATAGTCAAAAATATGCCAACATTATATTAATTACAACTTAAGGGCCTGTTGATAGGCATCTGATATCAATCAGTTATATGTATGCAGAATCGATAAATAAATATAATGTCTATACATTTTGGTTTATTTGTTTATCATTTCGACCAATTAAATTGCAACTACTCTCGTCACTAGGTCCCGAGGTTGTTTTTGGCCTCATACTTGCTCTACTCACCGTTCAACACGGACGTTTCTAATCACGTGTTCTAACAACGAGAATAATTATGTACATGTAAATTAATCTTCCGCAACTCATGTCGCCGCCGGTTCGCTAACCCGTAGGTCGGGAGAGTTACATCAAAGCTGAAACAAAATCCTGGGTCCAATTAATCATATAGTTACGTACCCGTTGTAAAGTTGGGTAATAACTCAAGTTAGCTGGAAAACGGACCCCGGGTGACTGGCGAAATATTATGTGTGTGACGTCATGCCTCAGTGTGATAGCGGTGAGGTGTTGGTATTAAGTAAGGCATGGTTTTGGGTTTGTGATTTACACTGTTAATAAATTCTCTATCTATGGAATATTAGAAGTACAGTGTAAAGAGTGACTATGGAGTTTCTTGCCGGCTCTTCTCCATAAGTCCCACTTTTTTGGACCCGTGCAACTAGTTTGACTGTTCAAAAGTGCCTATAAGGTCTATTTGAATTTGAACATAACTATGAATTAGGTACTTGCTAAAGGACCAATTATCTACTAGCTAAGTACCTTGTCATTATATTACAATTCATGAAATTTATAATTTATATTTATATGCAAAAAAGTGGTTTTAGTCTGTCCGCAAATCCAACATCTAAAGTTGACCCAAAAATAAATTAAAGCGGCTACATGGATAGTACGTCAACACATCAAAACAGGGCAATGAATTCTAAACGCTGGGCCTCTATTACGTGGCACTTTCTAGTTACGAGGCCTCGGGGAAATTCGGGGACCGAAGGACCAACACCGCTGGACGGCTCGTTACACGCTGTAATGGTATGAAAGATGATGTATTGGAAGGTGCGCGCGACCTGAATCTTCATTTGTATTTGTGCGTTTTTATTTGTTTACAAAACAAAGTTTCAAAATGAACTTTGTCTTTGACAATATTTTAAACAGGAGAAAACAGCACTTCTTGATACAAGAATTTCTACATTCAATACTGGAGTCGCATAATTTTACTTAAACAAGTTTAGTATAAAAGGACCAAATTAAATAGTTTTATTTTGGAACGTAAGTGTCAAGTGTATAATGTATTTTATTGCATAAATTAATAATATATTTTTTATATTTGGCATTTTGGTCAATATCTCGAAACGTCTAAAATTACTTAATTTTAAATATAAAAACATCACAGTATTGATCAGCGATTAATTTAATCGCAAAATAACAAACCAATCTATCTACACGTCGTTATGCAGGCTTGTTTCGCACAGTGGGAGTGTGCCGTGAGCCGGGGGACATTCCATCATCATTTTGTTTACCCATCCATCGTTTACGGATGTCAAAAGTTGAGGGCGCGCCGCATCGAACCAGCATTTGTTTGCGTAGAAAACGATTATTTTTAAAAATGGATTTCGCATCGGCTTGTATGTGCTACCGCTTTGCGTTTCACGTGTAGGTACTTACCTAATGATATTTGACTAAAGTAATATAGGTAACTGTTTGATCAATTGGGAGCTCAATTAAAGGAATCCAAGTTTCAGCAACATTTTAATATAAAAATCGGGACAAACGTTGTCCTACCTGAACTTGTTCGCAGCGGCAGCGTCACCTAATAGTCCAATTACTTAAACACAAAAACAAGATTAAAATAGACGCAGCCGATTAGTCGGAGTTGAGTGACATACACACACGTACAGAAGTATTGTAATGATATTATATGTACAGTTCGCGCCAATCTTATTGTCCGGGGTTTAAGTTGGCACGAGCTAACTTTAACCCGGCCTTAAAAAAGAGAAAAAAAAATGGAATAGAATGATTCAAAACGACAGACTACGACTTGAGCTTTCGTTTATATTTATTAAAATCTAAAATGTTTCTTTCTCCGATTTTTACGGTGGAGTTAAAGTTAGCACGTGCCAACTTCAACCCGGATAATAAGTTTGGCGACAACTGTATATATAAAACAAATTACTTTCGTTGTCATATAAATATAACATCATACCAAATACTAGTTATATAGCAAATATAAAGGGAAGGCTTTGCAGTGGTGGACTGAGGCAGTACATGGTGATTGATGACGCCTTTTAAGTGCATCGCATACAACGATTTTGTGGCTGAAAGTGACAAATTATGTTGCAACATAAAATACATTGTACTGCAATATGTACTGTATGATAATAATTCACCTAGGACAATTACAATAAATAAAAAAAATATTCTTCTAAGTAAACTTTTATTATGATTTTTAAGAACCATGGATGTTTTATTTGCGCTACGTAATATAAACCGTAGATAGGAAATTATAATTAACAAAAGAAAATAAAACCCTATAAATAATTTTATTTAGGTACTGCTTCCTTCTTGACCATTTTGTCAACAGAATTTCAACAGAATAAAGGACCGCCTTTATTTGGAAGAAATCATATTCGCTGTATGCGAAAACAACACCCACAGGATAGATTGTGAAAACAGAAATGTAAAAAAGGGAGAAAATAGAGGATAACTTACCTAATCGATGGTACGTAACTTACTGACTCTCTAGAGTACACTATCATGAGCTTATTCAAGTCGAATGGCTTTTGATGCTGCAACTTACATTCCACGGGCTGACACTAACTTAATAAACAATATCTTGGGACATTTTCTTTACACAGCACCATCTAGTCCCAAACTAAGCAGAGCTTGTACTATGGGTACTAGACAATGGATATAATACTTATATACTTTTTTTTTTGTAAATATATACTTATAATATATAAGAAACACCCAGACAAACACAAACACCTAAGTTTATCACATAAATGTTTGTGTCTTGTGGGAATCGAACCCACGACCTCGTGATCCGCAGTCCGGTACTCGAACCACTAGACCACAGACGTCGTCAAAAGTTAGTATGTTAAGATATTTTTACGGTAACAGAGAGTAGTAGACAAAAAGAGCACATTATAAAGTAGGGTAGAATATAAGAATTATTCCGGCGAAGGCGGATTGATAGCCATTTGAGTTTAGCACAAAATTCAGAAACATAATCATATTTACCTGCGTAAACCAAATATGAATCTGATACAAAACTTTTGAAGGCGCTCAAGTTTATTTAGCTGTTCCTCTGTAAGATAAAGATAGCTGACGTTTGCATGACCAAGGACTTTATACTTCCTGATACATTGTTGTTACCATTGCAGAAATTGTGTAATTGTAGAATTACTACTAAGTTTTTATGTTTAGTGCAATAAGCTAAATAAGTTTTTATTATTAGTGCGTAAGTGGTTTTCTGTACCCAAAGACAAACCGTGAAGACGGGGCTTTGCATAACTAAGTAATTTTGAAAGTTTTAATAAAGATACTTACATACATACAAGGATGAGAAGTAGACGCTTTTTATTTGTTTTTTCTTTTCTGAAAATGATTGTGTCAAGAAACTTGAACTGTAAATACAAGCCAATTCGTTTAATTCGACTGACTCACAGCTAGCACTAATTTAATATGCTAAAACAACGAAGTCACGTCGAGTTAATCTTCGAGTGTAATCAGTTTGAGCAAGACGACACTCAAAGTAACGATTCCTTTTGCCAGAAAAGCCGAACAATGAATTACTTTTCAAAGGAACTGTAGTAGAGGATTTTAACTCCTTTTGTAGAATTATCAACTTGTTAAGATAAATGATTAGAGTACATTAATTATAAAATACAGAGCAGACTATAATATTTGTGTTTATATAAGGGGCGTTCATTAATTACGTTTAGAGGTAGGGGGCGAGCTGAATCTCACCCAATTTCACGTGGGAGACAAATATCATGGAATTTTTTTATCGCAAGAAACAGTGCAAAATTGAGAAGAAAACTGGGTTAGATTAAGTAAACCATGTGTCTCTTCTAAAATATGGCCAAATCAATCGTACATAAATCTTACAACATCTTACCAAGGGAGTAGCGGGGGTCGAAAATTCGTCAAAATCACCTCATATAATTATTAGACATCCCCTAACATACTAACATCTTACTTCTGTAGAAGGGTTAAGCAGAGGAGTGTTGGTGCGGCAGTAATCTTTCGAAGTACTAAATCTGCCCATAAAAAATACACATTATTATAATTTCACATATTGCCTTCCATTGGCGTCCCTAATAAATAACCAAATCAATAAACCGGTCTGGCCTGTATCGTATACAATGCCCTTAATAATTCAGCTTCAGAGAAGATTTCCAATCGCTTCGTAATGCAGAGTTAACGTAGATTGAACCAGCATTGTAGCTGGGTCGGCCAGGCGGGGGGCACCCAGGGGCGCAATTGCCAGGGGGCGCACTTTACAGACTTAGGGCCTGTTTAACCAACTCGTAGTAAGTTCCCGTTAAATTACCTGGTAGATAATTTCATATAGATTTTGTTCCATTTATGAATTTATCCGGCAGTTAGTGGCTATTCAGAGGTAGTGAAACAGGCTCTTACGTTCTTATTACAAAAGATGATCTAAGTTAAACTCAGACTAACTATATCCATGACTTTCTAACGTAGTATGACAAAAAGGTATGGACTATTTTTAACCCCCGACGAAAAAACGACGGGTGTTATAAGTTTGACGTGTCTGTGTGTGTGTGTGTGTGTGTGTGATTGTGTGTGTGTGTGTGTGTGTGTGTGTGTGTGTGTGTGTGTGTGTGTGTGTGTGTGTCTGTCTGTGGCATCGTAGCTCCCGAATGGATGAACCGATTTTGATTTTGTTTTTTTTATTTGAAAGGTGAATTAGTCGGGAGTGTTCATAGCTATGTTTGATAAAAATCGGTCCAAGATGGCCGTCGCCACAAAATTGTGAATTATATATTTTTCACAACTCCCTCAGTATGGGTATCAAATGAAAGGGCTTGACTAGGAGAATACTATACACTATGATAAATTTCAAAACCAAGATGGCCGCCATCACGAAATGAAAAATTATATTTCATGTCGGGGGTTTTCTAAATTTTGAATTTAGGTTAGGTTATAAATGCGGGATTTTTCTTAAAAACCATTTTTGTAATAACGAGGTTTTAGTCTGAGGACCACTGGTACACAGTGCACATGTATATACATAAAATTAAACATACCTAAATGACCTAATTCGTATTGTGTTAATGTTTTCCTTTTAAACTTAGTAAGCAAGAACTATTCAGGGCGCGGTCCGATCGAAAGCTATAAACTGTTAGATATTAACTAATAAACTATCAGCCAATTGCGATCGGTCATTAGTGAGCTATGAGTACAAACTATAAGATAGCGAAATAACACGGTAACTTTGGCAAGCTGTTCTCTGGTAATTTCGCAAACTAGTACTATCACTAGTCTTAGCTAGAAGAATCCTAGTTTTGAAGTTAACTTCAATTTATATACCCCTATAAAGATAAAATTGCAGTTTACCTCTTCTATAAAATAACTACTAAATAAATAAAAGCTTTTAGTGGGACCGCGCTCTAAATAACACTTTTGGAGTTTTTGATTTGTTTCTCGCACTAGAAAATAAACCTTGTTGGGCGCAATATTTAAATGTTTCCAGGGGCGCTCATGACCTCATGGCGCTGGATGGTACGAATATTGGCTCGCATTTCACAAGGGATTCTTGGCCTATTGGAGTCAAGATTGATGAGTAGCTATACAATACAAAGGGCGGAGCAGATATTACATATATATTGTATACAAAACAGGAACAGAGCTATTGTTACGGATCTTGTGTACGTTTAACACGTCTTTGGAATGACGTCACGCACAGATTAGCCTACAGCAGAGGAAGGAGAGGAGAGACACAGAGGTAGCACTTGTAAAACTGTAATAAAATAAACATCATAAATAAATAAATAAATATCTCGGGATATTTTTACACTGCACCATCTAGTCCCAAACTAAGCAGAACTTGTACTATGGGCACTAGACAATGGATATAATACCTATATACTTTTTTTTGTAACTACCTACAATCTACTACAACACCCAGACAAACACAAACAGCTAAGTTCATCACATAAATGTTTGTGTCTTGTGGGAATCGCACCCACGACCTCGTGATCAGCAATCCGGTACTCGAACCACTAGACCACAGACGTCGTCCGTCCGTCGTCCATCGTCGTATCATATATGTACTTCAGCGCATACTTTTGAACTTTTGAAATTTATTTAACGACATTAACTGTAGGTACTGCTTTCGACTCCAGCAGAAAAAGATGATTAACGTTTTTATTCATAATACGAGTGTAATAATTATAGACATACCTTTTCCTATAGACAGATAGTAAGTACAGAAAGATTTCGCCAAAAATTTGCCAATTTGCATCTCTTTGCATCCATCCATCAGCATTTTTTAACCCCCGACGCAAAAACGACCGGGTGATACAAGATTGACGTGTCTGTGTGTGTGTGTGTGTGTGTCTGTCTGTGGCATCGTAGCTCCCGAACGGATGAACCGATATTGATTTTGGTTTTTTTTATTTGAATATGAATATATATATATGTTTGATGAAAATCGGTCCAAGATGGCCGCCGCCACAAAATAGCGAATAACATATTTGTTCACAACTTCCTCAATATGGGTATCAAATGAAAGGGCTTAACTAGGAGAATACTATACACTATGATAAATTTCAAATCCAAGATGGCCGCCACCTCAAAATGGCAATTTACATTTCGGTGTCGGGGGTTTTCTAAATTTTTAATTACATTTAATTTTATATAATAATTATAATTAATTAAGTCATGGATTAAATTAGAGTGGTCTAAGCACAGTATCCATGTAGATAGAGACAATGCTGCATGATACCCACTTACACAAATTAGGTTAATCTTGAACATTATGCATATACCATTCGATTGGTAGTACGTCTTGATTACTGGTACACATATATGCCTGTACCTATTTATATACCTAAATATGTGTGATCGTTAGCACAATTCAATAAGCTTTGATGGAATATAGTTACTGCTTTACTGAATACGAATACCATGTTGGACAATGAAGTACCTATCTATATTTCATAGTAGCCTAGTTGTTCGGTAACATAAGTTGGCTAAAGCGCGAAGGAACGCAGGTTCCAACAGTGAGATCATATTTATTTTAACAAAAAAAAACTATTAATTAATTGTGTGCAAAAATACTATAAAATAACTTTCTCAAATTTTCCTTGTTCAAATATTCCTATTGTTATATATATGCTTCAACCCTAAAATAATTATGTATTGTTAATGTCAAATTCATAAAAATAGTTTACTTAAACAAAGCAGCGCGAACCATTAAAATATTATATATAATTTTAAAACATCACGGAACGGTACAAATACATATTATGTATATTTAACCTACAACTTTGTTAATCTTTATATTTTATAGCGAATTAGCAAAAAAATCATGTCATCTAAAAATTCTCGCACGTTCAAAATATTTATAGCAATAGAATTTCACGTGAAATTCAACGTAAACAGGGATTAATCTGATATACACAGCGGCAGCGTCTTTTTGATATTAGGTTATTATATTCTTTTTTTTTTTCGAAGAGACTAGAAAAACCTTGTTTATCCGTCTTGATTGCGAAAAGCCGTTTGGTGTGTAATTTTTCAAAATCGACTAAATATATTGTCAATTTGTCAAGGTGTAATGTGAAGCGAATTTTTCAATTTTTCAAATCGCAAACGCAACTGCTAAGCGTGAGGTTCTTGGTAATTTACTCATACTTTTCTATGTAGTTGCATCTGTTGTTCCAAACAGCTTGTTTCATTAAATACTGAGTTGTCAATACTGTATGATATTTTCAAACAATGGTGTACGTATATCACGCGTCAGATGTCGCTACCGGGTCAGGCATTTCCCGGAAACGTTTACCCACAAAGGCTTTCAGGACATTTAAGGGCAACAAAGCAACAGCGGTTACCTGTGAGTTAATGTGACTGCAATTTATGAAAATAGAAATGTTCTGTAAATAAAGTACTAAGCTGTATGTTAGGTAAACAACAAAACTGAAAATCGTCACGCCAGTATTCCCCAATCAATGATGTGGGTACTGATGTATTCATAGTTTAATATTTGTCATGTACATGTTAGCGTGTTGAATAGGGGCGATATTACTAAAAAAAAAAAATAGGAATAAAAAAATAATGTTAGGTAACTATTATAAAGTAATAATAAATTGGTATTTTTTAAATAAAAAATTGCATAATAACATGTTTTTTATCAAGTTGATAAATTTGTAAATACCTACCTACCTTAATTATTTATTGTATTCAAATTTTCATATTCATAATTATTTTTTTAATATGCATATAAATCATAATATTTTAGATCAAATCACTTATTTAAAAATCACCTTTCAACCTTTTCACGACTCAAATTGAACAGAAAATTAATTCATAATTTGCTAAAAGTTATTAATGTAACACGTCTTGTTGGACTTTCTTTCTCATCTTATTACTTTTTCTATGCGAAACTTCTTCATTCTCTACGTCATATTTAATTACTTGGTCTTAAAATGGATGCTTTCATATTTAATTAAACAAAATTATCAAAAAAAAAAATTTGGATTTCAATCAAAATTAAGTCCAGCCTTGTAAAATTTTCATTTTGCGTGAACGAAAATGTAAACTTTTTGTATAGAATTCATCTTATAGTTATTTTAGGTTTAGGTACCTACAAAACCACAACACTTTTATATTTGCTCAAAGATGAGACGTAAGCAACTTCCTCTTATTATGTAACATGCGTTCCCAAGATACAGCGATAAGTTTAGTACTACCTAACGGGTAGGACAATGGTTTTAAACTCTGGTGCTTTCAAAATGAAGAAACGAAAGAAAATAGGAACAGTGTAATTGTAATATGCACTGAATAATATACACCGTGAGTGTTTAGTCGTTTTACAAACGGAAGGATGGCATGGTACATGAACATTCTGAACAACTCTTACTATGGAGCCAACCCTGAAATCACAAAATAATAATCTGCTGTACACTGAACTCGACAAAATGCATAGAACAGTTGTTTTTCCGGGTTGACTCCATTGTAAAAGTTGTTAATAATAAATAATAATAATAAATTTATTTTATTATGATTAATATTATAATACCAATCTTTAATAAATATCTAAAACGACTAAACAGTCACGGTGTATAAGTACTTAACCACAACTTACTTAAGAACAAAGCTGTAGTTTCTAAAATAAGACAAAGTGACCCTTTCCCCTGCGTGCCTGTGATTTTTGGGTCTCAACATTATCATAGAACGCGGCGGCGACAAGTCAATTTCATTCGAACCTCAAGACAAGGAAAACAATGTCTGTAAAAGTGCGAAGTCCTTAACAAGACCGACAAGAAACGAGACTGCTTGAGGAACAGGGACGCATTTAGGTAGTGACTGCTGACAAAATATATTTTTTATATTTCTATGGAAAAACTTAAAAGAAAAATATGGTGATATTTGATTTATTTCCAGAAGAAGTCCTGAACCAATTACCAAGCAATGACTCTAATTATGACCACAGAGCCAGGGCTAACACTTGGTTAATTATAAACAAAATCTAGGTAATTGAAGAAAATCTTCTGCAAATATAACTTTTTGTCTATCATATTGTATTCGATGTCAACGATGGAGATGCAGATCGAACTTTTTTTTACTAAAATATTAATTAGTATTTCATTTAATAATGTCTAGCATGCGTTAGTCTTTAAAAATTACTTACATTTATGATATTAATAAACGAAAAGGTACGGCCCTGCAACCCAGAATCTCAACCAAAACTTTAATGAGGGTGTGAGTTCAGTCAATTTCTGAGCCTCACGAGCTAGTAAAATTGAAATGTTTCCTTCACTGGTTTCTAAATTACATGCAAATTACGCCCTTCTAAAGTGTGTGTTTCGACCTCAGTGAGCTCATTTTCCCGTATAAAGAAAGCTATAAAAATAAATTCATTCATATTGCTTGTAAAAAAAATATTAGACTTCTTTTTTTAATGATGTGTCCTTTTCAGTCCTATTCAGATTTTTCAATAGATTATTGGGGCTACAAGGGCCACATCTGGGGGGCTAGACAAATTGCAGACCAGGGCCTGTAGACAAGTTGCAATTTGACATTCGAATCGATTCGGATGTCAAAAATGTAACTTGGCTAGCCCCCAAGTTGTAATTTGACATTTGAATCGACACACGAATAGAAACAAAATGTATGGAAATGACACAAGCTTTCGACAAATCGAGGTGTCATTAATGACATTTCCATACAATCATGTTGTTTCTATTCGCGTGTCGATTCGAATGTCAAATTACAACTTGTGTAGCCCCTCTAAATGTATATTTTGTTTATTTCGTAGCAGATCCTCAGATACATAAATTCACGCCTTTTTCCCATAAGGGGTAGGAATGAACTACAGTACGCCACTTGCGACGATTCTAGCATACTTCTTTTGCTTCGTCCACATTTTTTAATATGGGCAAGCCCTTAATTCTATCTTCCCCTGTAGAAAAAAGGCGTGTTAAGATGTGTGCATAAGTATTTCAGAGGAAGTTTGAAAGTGGCGCTAGTGACGGATAAGTTGAAGGGGAATCGTTTGTCTTGGTATGGCCACGTGATAAGGAGGGATGAAACGCATGTGACTAAAAGAGTGATTACATTGAATGTAGAAGGACGGAGGGATAGGGGAAGGCCCAAGAAAAGATGGATGGTATGATGGAAAAGGGAATGAATGAGCAGGTGACGGCTAATAGAGATGAAAAAAAAGGAAAAGGATAGGCTGCGCCGACCACAAATAAATTGCGACAAGGGCAGGATGATGATGATGATGAAGGTGTGTGAATGGTGCATGAACATTCCTTTAGTAATCATTGTTCTTACCAGAAATCTAAAACATCATTAGAGTATTCAAATGACGCTTCATTCACTTCACTTCATACGCATTTATCCTACTCAAAAGTTAGCGCATCTCGAAATAGAAGTTCTATTGCGAGCGAAATACTGATTGGAGTTGATTCGTTACCCAACACGAGCCCTTGTTAATCTTAACGAACGTCGCGCTGGGAAAGTGTTCGATAACTTTGTTTAGTCACACTGTGCAGCGTATAGCAAAACAACTGTAAACAAGACCCTCGCGTGATCCCAGTTGGAGCTTGCGCGTAACTTCAGATACCTACCTATATTATATACAAAAAGAGTTTTGTATTTGTGTATTAATGTGTTATGATACCTATATTCTTTTTTGTAAATAACTTATATGTCATATACGTAACAAGTTACAGACGCAATGGAAAATTGACTCGAAATTTTAGAAGTGCCTGGGGGGCTAGACAAGTTGCATTTTGACATTCGAATCGACAAACAAAATGTATGCAAATGACATTTAGTGACAGCCCGATTTGTCGAAAGCTTGTGTCATTTCCATACATTTTGTTTGTCGATTCGAATGTCAAAATGCAACTTGTCTAGCCCCCCTGTATAGTTTATGACATTACACTATTTTGATAGGTAGTAGAAAAGCATTATAGTGCCTCGCTAGCCAAGTTGGTCTTGGGTTGGCTTGGTCCTGGGTTAGATGCCCGAAAATTGCTTTTGTTTAGCGCAGCCGCATTGCAAGTAGCCTAAAATCATATAAGTATTAGTCCTACTTATAATAACTTAGTTATTAGGTAAGAGTGTATCTAGTTTAGATATTAATGTATTTCATGTGGCTGTACTGTCACGAGTACACTTATTAAAATTCAAATGCTCTGTCTCTCAAAGTATTGATTAAAATTGTATAGTGGGTGATATATTGCGAATAGAATTACTATTACAATAAACTAGTTACGCGTGCTGTGGTAGAGGGCGCGGTAGAGAGACGTGCGACACTGACATTGACAGTTGACAATTTACAAACATGCTATATTATAATGCACTCTCTCTCGGAGTCTGAGACCCCTAGCGACACCACGTATAACAAAACTCTAACAATGTTTATTATTTAATCCCAACACCATTCCAGGATACATTGTGTTAAATACAGGACACAACAGTGTGTATTACTGATGTTATCACAAAGTTTGAATTTTATTTTACTTTATTTTATTATGTCTAAATGCTTTCTTATGCTCGTGACTGTACTATTTACATAACATACACATCACGCCCATATTCCCTGAAGGGATAGGCTGAGGCGTACTAATTACACCCTCATTACCGGTATGTTTTAGGTCCCATGTAATAGGGGGCGAGCCTATTGCCATCAACCGGGTACAAATCCAGACTCCGAGCTGCTATTGGGAATTTCACAGAAAACCCAACAACACTTTGCTCGACCCGGGGATCGAACCCAGGACGTCTAGCGTAGCAGTCGCGCTTGGGACCACTACACCAACGAGGCAGTCTATTACTACTATTAAAATAACTATTAGTAATATTTAAATAAATAAAATATAACCAGCTCCATTAAAAGGTTCCGTTTAGAGTTATCGTGCTATAGGCATAGCAGCTATCTTTTAGCGGACTTTTTCCATCAAGTCTTTTGGGATGCTAATGATTGGAATACTAAATACTTCGGTATGGGATTGGAGGAGGAAAAAACAGCGAAATCAAGAAGAAATGGTAATCAATCGTCCACTGAGTGGTTTAATCTTTTACGATGCTAATTTAGTAGCCAGAGAAGTACAATGGAATTTTGTGTACAAGAGATTATTTCTATATGTGTAAGATTTTAGGTAGCTGTGTTTGTTAATCATGTTATATACTGTATGTTAAAAACCCTGTCCGACCCGAAAGGGATATATAAATATCCCAATCACAGTACCAAATAAAATATTCATAATAGCAATCTTGTTAATGAAGTTTAAAATGCACGATTTACCAAAATAACTCAAAATAAATAAATAAATATCCTGGGACATTTTTACACAGCACCATCTAGTCCCAAACTAAGCAGAGCTTGTACTATGGGTACTAGACAATGGATATAATACTTATATACTTTTTTTTTGTAAATACATACTTATAATATATAAGAAACACCCAGACAAACACAAACACCTAAGTTCATCACATAAATGTTTGTGTCTTGTGGGAATCGAACCCACGACCTCGTGATCAGCAGTCCGGTACTCGAACCACTAGACCACAGACGTCGTCAAAACAGCCTTACTATTATGTAAAATGAACAAATTTTCTTGAATGTGACGACATTATCACCTGCCGTGGTATATTTGGCACCTGTGACTATTGCTCCTGTAGCTATGAACCTGTTTCCTTGATTGATAAAAAAATATTTACTCTTATTTGGATTATTTTTTTTCTTGTAAACTGAAAAGGATTACATAAATGTAATCTAATATCGATACCTAATAGTACCTTCACGGGTCGGACAGGGTTTTCTTAACATGTTGTATATTTAGAAGGATATCTAGGGTATCGGTTAAAATTCCAAACAACATAACATAATCACTATCCCGTCTGAATTTTCCGAAAGTTTAGGCAGAGATTTACTGCTGCATTACCTAATATATTTTACTTACAGTTCACTGTACTATGTCAGTATCTAGATGTAAGGTCCCATATAATAAGATGGAGAGTTTATTCGGTCTAATCGAAATTTCCGAACTTCTAGGTACTAACAATAGCTTAAATGAACGTAAGCTAATAACATTTTCTTCGACGACAATCATACCCAGGACCTAAAGCTCAACAGCCGCAGTTTGCTAGGTAAATAGACCATACAATATCCACTCTAAGGATTTAAATATTCAAGTATTTATATTCTACCCTCAACCAATAAATTTAAGAGTTTTACCGAATAAATAATTCAGGAGGCGTTGGAGAGAAAGTCAAACTTTTTGTACTAAATAGCACTTTTGATATTCTAAGGGGATAAGGATTACCAGCCAGCCAATTTTGAGCCTTACAGACTTACAATTCAAAGTAATTATTTACGAAATTGATAGTTGTAATATACCAAATTATGCTAAAGTATAAAATCAAAGAACCTTTTTTCGTGGTTTAAATTCTCTGGAATTTTTAAGAAGCCTATAAAGATTCGAGGCAAAACGATTGCTTTGAATTCAAAGGACTTCCGATTGTGGCAACCCTTGACATTTTTAGGGGTTCATTGTAGTGGTGAGCTGTTTTGAAGTTCGGTTTAAGGGCTTTTACGACCGACGTCAAGAGGTTACGAGTTCTAAGGAGACGAAGATAATTATAGCTGTCAATTCAAGAAGAATGATTGACATTGCGTACTTATCATCATGCTAGGGCTGTATTCCCCGAAAGATTAAACAGACGTATAATAATGAAAACCTACATTTCGCTGGTATGTTTAGATCCCATGACTGAGCCTATTGCCATAAATAAAAGGTCCGAGCTGTTCATGAGAATTTCATAGAAAAACCTAATAATTATTTGACCGACCTGGAAATCGAAGCCAAGAACTACAATAATGAAGCAGAAAGGAGATATTGCGAATTATTGATATTGCAATGTACTTAAAGGTTCACAGGTCCAAAAATTAATCTAGCTAGGTGTCAGAATCAGAATACCAGGGGGGGAATACTAGACAAGTTGCATTTTGACATTCGAATCGACAAACAAAATGTATGGAAATGACACAAGCTTTCGACAAATCGGGCTGTCACTAATGTCATTTACATACATTTTTTTTGTCGATTCGAATGTCAAAATGCAACTTGTCTAGCCCCCAGGTACTTTATTTTAATTATAGTTAAAAGTAACTTCAAACTTTGATATAAATTCTGCCAAAAATTTATGTTTAATGCTCAATCAATCATGGCGTCTTAAGCCTTCCCGAGGAAAACGTCGTCAGAAAGTCTCTTTGTGCTTTAAAACAAAAAGTTAAAGTACACAAAAGACGTGGCCGACTCGCAAATGAGTTTTATAATAGAAAAAGTTTGCTATGAAATAATTAAGGAAAAAAGTGTTTTACACCTTTTATATTGAATTGATGGGGATTCCTTGTGTTATTATACGGCTTTGTCGCAATATATGGGTCTCTTGCTGGTATGAGAGTGATCAAATCATTTTCCTCATCAACTTTTACCTTTATATTATAACGTTCCCCACCGCGCTCAGTTCATGTCTGTTCGGGCTAATCTCAAAAAATGCTGTATGGATTTTATACAGTTTTTACTAGGATTATCAATGGATTATGGTACAGATTTTTATTTAAATTTCTTGCAAGCCATTATGCTGTAATCATGAAATCAAGAAAACAGCTCTAATCATGAAATCAATATTAAATTGTTTAACAAACAATCACATTACATTATTTAGTTCAAAACAATAAACTGAAAATCATAATTTTATATTACAATCAACAAAACAATCATCTGAACAATACAAGCAATCTATTCCAATTCATATTTAAATTTTACAAGGCGCCGTAAAATCTGAATGCAGGCAGGAAATTAGCGGAGTAAGAGGGATCGTATCGTATCCGCGGCGTAGCTCGTAGGGCGGGCGTACGGCGGGGGTCCCGAGATCCGCGAGCTGAGATCCGCGGCTCCGGACTCGGGCTCGAGACTGGCAGAGCCGCACCTTCCGCCCGCGCCGCAGTTACCCACCAACCGCCGCGCGAAACACCCGCAGTCTCGCGACATAATTTCCCGTACTACCGCGAAAACGGTAAATCGCATTTCGTGAATTAAAATTCTAACCACTGTGCAGGAATTTAAATTCTTTGTAATCCCACTCGTGTGTTTCAAGTGTTTGTGTTTCATTTCGCTGTGAATTTAATTTTTCTGTGATCGCTGTCGGACTCAACGGCGGTTTTATAATTGAGCTTTGTTGAATTAAGGTAAGCGGTTTTTACAAAATGATAGAAGGCATTTTTTACTTCGTCCTTTTTTAATAATTTAATTTAGAAAAGCGCTTTGTTCGCTTTTGTGTTGCGATGAATGGAATAATACGGTGTTATTAATTTATTATTATACAAATTACTTTTATTTAAGAACTTTTTGGTTTGTAGTTTGAAGACTGCATTTCTGGTACCTATGAGAATACCGTGTTCTTTTTTGTTTTTTGTGTTTATTCTAATCCTGTAGACATTTCCCTAATTTTAATAGGTGTCTTGCCTGCACTATTATAAAGAATTTACACAAGTTTTAAAAGCTTACTATTTTAGATGTTGTTATTAAGAATTAAAGCAACTGGTGGTCAGGGCTCCAAAGGGAGAAATCTCCTAACAATAGCCGCTGCATGCATGTCTAAGAATGGGGCCCAGGTGCTGCTTTTTGTACCAAATTCTTCCTTTATTCAGCCTTCATGAGAGGTTCTTAACTTGGAGCGTATATAGGTAGTACATCAATTTATTTAAATTATATATTTTTTCTAGAATTTAATCCACTAAATTTATAGTACCTAAGTACCTATCTAAGGAACAATATATTCACACAAATAGGTGAGCGTCGGCACGTACAATTGCAATAGTAAAATTTAATCTATTATGGTGTTTAGAAGATAAACTGCGATAAGATAACCAACTACTACATTTTGTAGTGCCATACAGTGATAATTATTTACTTTTCAACGTATAACTTAGGTTTATATCTAAGTTGGGTATAATTATTTCCATATTGGGATCCAGATTTCCCAATTTTACCCTTTTTATTCAATACTGCTTGTTATTATGCTACCAGCGGGTATATTTGGGGATCCAGAATTCCGAATTTTTAAACTGCATATTCGGTATCGCTGCATAAAAAACTGTTAGTGGATTTAATTGGGTATCTAGAATTCAGCTCTTTATCGAGCCCTAGTATGCCTAATTGGGATCCAGAAATACCGATTTCACCCTGATTATTCAATACCGCTGGTTATTGAGCTCCTAGTGGATATAACTGAGGATCCCAAATTCCCAATTTTACCCTGCTTATTCGATATGGACCCTTATGCTGCAACGAATGGATGTTTTATTCACTGTGACACCATAATATGGAAAATTTACATTGATGTTCTACTTCCACCACGCTTCATAGGTATGCATGAAGCGTCCGATCGCTACGGAGTGACGCTCTATTTTGTCTGTGTTCAAAATGTCTTCGGATCGTGTGCTTTGTCAGAATCGTACCGTATAAAGACCACACATGCCTTCCCTTGCGCCACAGCCATGGATTCGTAACAACATGTACGACCATGAGAGGTTATGGTCCCGTTATACCCCATCAAAGGGTGGGGGCTCTTCTCGCTTTCTATTTTAAGGTGTGTGAGAAAACACGCGCTGCCTACTAGGACCATTATCTGGTCGCGGACGAACACGAAGTCAAACTCCTTGAGCATCTGTATTTCCGGTTAAATACCGCTTGAGTATATATATTGCGTCAATGGTTAAATAATTTTGTCGTTCGTTGATTGCAACTTCGCGTGAGATAGTGGACAAACGCAAGCCTACCTAATGTAAAAACACCTACCATCAATTAAATTATAGAATAGTCTGTTTAGGTAATAATTATAATGGCTTTGAATTCAGGGCAGTCATAAAAATCTTAATATCTCCGTTACAGCTGTGAGTAACTAAAAAAGTTTAAATTAATGCTATTCAGTTTTATTTTATTAGGTTAAGTTCAGAGTAATTTTTGCAGAGCTAAACGGCGTCAACCCAACGCTTTATATTTAACCTAGTGATTTTTTCTATGAAATTCACAGTACCTAGGTAGGAGCTTGGAGTTTAGATTTTGGAGTTTGACTTGGAGTTTGTGTTTGTCTGGGTGTTTCTTATATATTATAAGTATGTATTTACAACAAAAAAAAAAGTATATAAGTATTGTATCCATTGTCTAGTACCCATAGTACAAGCTCTGCTTAGTTTGGGACTAGATGGTGCTGTGTAAAATGTCCCAAGATATTTATTTATTATTTATTTATTTATTTGTACCCGGTTATTGGTAATTGGATATAGTGATAGCTTAATTATAATGACCAATGAACTGAAGTCATAGGTCTCGAGTCTGAATCCAAGGCTTGCCTCTGTTAATTTGCATTTTAATAAATGAATGTATAAAGTATGTATCAAAACAACGGAAGAGACTTTCTCAAAAGCGTGTGAGGTTGCCGACTGGCACTGGACAAACATTTGGGCCTGTCTGTAGCCCAGCAGTAGGATAAATGGATTGATGATGATAAATGGATAGCATTTCTGCAGCCCTTTGATTTACAAATGGTATATTATATTTGTAGCGTTCAAAAGACTGTTATACTAAGGGGTACCATAAATAGTTTATTCACAGAACTCTGTTATTATAAAGGGCGTGAAACCACGATATTATTTAATGTTCAACTTTATTGTTACGCAAATAGGTTAACGACCTGTATACGATATGTGGTTCATGTGCATGATTTATGTGGTTTTGGCAACTATTCAGACATGAGTGAATAGATAAATTTTATTAGAACACTATTTGGGAAGTGTGGGTATTTCTAGATTTGTAGGTACAGTAAGCGACACATATATCTGTACAAATTACAGTACAAACTGTTCAATTATAGTTTGGACAACTAAACAAATTCCAGTATATCTCAATGACACAAGGACTGTTTCAGAATGAACACTGAATACGGCAACTGTTATTCTGACATACATACGTTCTGACATACAAGACACAGGCTTAGCCTAGTTTGGGATCATTGGAAATTGCTAAATAATGTAAAGTTTAAATTAGTAAAAAAAAAAATATTATTATTATTCTTATTAGATACATTAATTATTTTTAATGGTCGGCGGGCGGGCAGGATTTGAACCTGCGGATTTTTTCCTTCATTAAAAATAACTTGTAATCTTAGCATGGAAAATGCTTAAAAAAATACAAAAAGATAGATACATTAATGTTATTACATTGAGATAAAATTTGATTTCTTTAGGAGTTTAGAAATGATCAGTCTAATTGTCTCGATATATTTGCTGCTGACTGTACCTACTGATAATATTTATAGTGAGTGTTATAGGTAAGATTATATGCATAGATAAATATAATTCGTTGTGTACGTGTAAATTAGATAAACTATTGTTAGGTTGGTTTTGTTTTACGGCGCTAACAGTGTTCAATTATTTTTTTCAAATTTTGGCGACAGTTTTATAATTTTTGGTGATAAACAGTGATCAAAATATATTAAAATATGGATCCGTGATTATAAATTTCTACTAGTCCCCGAAGGGTTAAGTCGAGGTGTTGGTAGGCACAGCTCTCCCATGTTATAGGGGGCGAGCGTTTTGCAATGGACCGGGCACAAATCCAACCTCCGAGCTACTACTAAGAATTTCATAGTAAAACTCAATAACATTTTGCTGGACCTGGTAATCGGATCCAGGAAATTTAGCATAGTATGTAGTCGTGCTTATAACCATACTAATGTAGCAGTTATAGATAGTTGAGCTACCCCATACTTAATGCATAAACCCAGCCCCAACTGACGGCATGCCCCATGCCGTCAGTTGGGGCTGAGCTCAAAGCCCCTATAGTTTATTTCCCAAAATGCTATTTTAGACAAAACTCTACGTTGTGTTACTCACATAGTGATCTACTTTGTCTGGCCCTTAATTTTTCTGTCCTCAGAATTTGATTCAGTTAGTAAATCTTAGCCCCTTCTGTCCACTCCTTAAAAATCCATTTATAGAAATAATTATAATTATTGGAAACAGTGGCACTATAGCCTAATAATCAGTTAAGATGGTAACTTTATATTTCTTACATCCTATACCATTTCTGGATTCCATTCGTTCCGGTAGACAACACAAAAAAAATATTCTTTAAATAGCTCGCTGAGTGACGAAAAGGTTGCACTTTATAATGACAAATTTGAAACTAGAAAATTGCAGAGTTCTGTTTGCGTTTGTTTTAGCAAAGACAAAAATAGCATCTACCGTTTATTCATTTTCAGCAGCAAAAATATACGGTCATTATGCTAAAAGCTATAGAGATAATCACACATCAATGGAAAAATTCAGGCAAATCATTCATGATAATAATAATAATAGGTACCTTTTGGACATTTTACACAGTACCATCTAGTCCCAAACTAAGCAGAGCTTGTACTATGGGTACTAGACAATAGATATAATACTTATATACTTTTTTTTTGTAAATACATACTTATTATACATAGAAAACTCCCAGACAAACACAAATACTTATATTCATCACATAAATATTTGTGTCCTGTGGGAATCGAACCCACGACCTCGTGATCAGCAGTCCGGTACTCGAACCACTAGACCACAGACGTCGTCTTTTTGATTTTCCTCTGACATAATCAATATACCCACTCTCCTATATTTTTACCCAACTATTGAATGAGAGTAATGTTTTTGAGCTGTGGACAAAAGGACCAACTCTAATTATTAAACAGCCAGGCCAAAATTTAAATTTAAGAATGTTGTAAATTGTAATAATCGCTCATATTACAAAACGAATGTTATGACAGATGACATAATTGGAAGTGTTCCCAATGTTATCATCATCATAATAAATATCTAAACAAAGAAAAGTAAACTGCGATAATGACGTCATTGGTAGCAGATGCTCACGCGCACAATCCGTACTATCACTAAATAGATGTATCCAGAAAGTTAACTGGGTTTATTTTACAAAAGGCGCTAATATTGTCGATTTCTTGGCAAATAGGGCTTTTGAAATGACAAAACGCAATGGATATCCAACGAAACACAAATATGATATTTATTAAATTAATTGTAAGAATAAAATAACAGTTGGTTCAATTAAGGTAAGCTCTAGGACAATTCGATAATTATTGCTTACAAATTTTACAGTGTCTACATTCTACATAGATCTTTTTATACGCCATTATTTTGTTTTATCTTTAGGGTCTGAACCTTGTAGAGCAATAGACTATTCCCTAATTATATATGAGAATTTCATACAACTCGCTTTATTGGATCTTCTGTTTATATTACTCTGTGGTTTCTACTATATCAAAAAATATTTATAGGCCCGTTTAGAATTCAAACCCGGATTTAGTTATGAAAGAAAGCGTATGATCGAACAAACGGCTACAGGATAAGAGGCGAGTGATTTACGATTATGATATTGATAAGTCTTTAAATGTTTTTTTTACTAAACTTTTTGGTATTCATACCGAGAACGTACTTAAGGAGATGAAGATTTTTTATTCGTGCTTTTTTAGTTAAGTGATTTGGTTTTGAGTCTTTATGTTATTGTTATTTTATTGTGTAATACTATTACAAACACAAAGATCAAAGGAAAGATTTCCATCTTTTAAAATTAAGGAATAAGAAAATTACCGTAATATAAATAGAGTAATTTTTTGTCATTTATATTGCTCCAAAGAAACAATGAATGGTCAATAAATAATAGACCCACTGGCAATATAGTTCTTTAAAATTATTTCGGAATTCCTTGGACTGTTCATCATTGCCCGCTGATGAACAAAGGTCACCATATCTTCCACAAGGACTGGTCGTATCCCGTCTACATCCAACGACTCACAGCGACCCGAAACTAGATTATTAAACCAAACTAATTCTGTAAAAAAAAGTTTTTTCAAGAAATGGCGTCGTGACTTCCTCAAATCGTAAATCACGACAACAAAAAAATAAAAAAAAGTTTTAAAAATTTTATACAGTATCTTTGCTCTAAAGTTCTAATACTGTTGTAATAAGTAGGTACTATGTAGTCGAAAAAAAAATTTGGTGTAGAGCGAACATTTTTTTTCATTGTGTTGATCGCTCTGCAGCTATCATCAAACAAATATGATACTTATGCAAAATTTTCAGCGATTTTAGTAGAACGCCAGACGCGGGCGCAGGATAACTGACCGGGTCTCGCTTATCAGTACCTACATTCATTTCCGATGTTGTTCCATAGTTCATAGATATAGCTTGTATGTTTCTACATTTATTAAGGCCACAGTGACCAAGGAGCAAGGTCTCTTCCTGTTTTTATCAAATACAGCTTAGCTGGCTGTGGCAATCGATGCATTCATCCCAAAATACACTTCAGTTTTTTTTAAATCAATCAAATAATAATATTACTTCAAAAAAAAATTAAGAAAGTTTTTGAAGGAAAAACTGATATTTTTAGAATGGAATACAAAAAAAAGTACAAACAGAAAAAATTTCTGTTATAATATATAATTTTATCATTAATCACTTCAGGACAAAATTGAGATCATTTTCTAAAGTTTTAATTTTCATAATAGGTAATCCAAAAAAAAATTTGAAAGTTTTCTGAAGTTATAATTTTTTAAAGGTAATTCTATTATTTATAAATTAGTATTAGATAATTATACCTAATTGGTTAACTCGCAAAAAATATGAGGTAGGTATATTTTTTACACTATTCTTATCACAAACAAACAAGCTACATAAACAAAAAAAACCCACACAATCACACCTTGAAAGGAGTTCTGTACACAAAATGTTTTCGATCTCTGCCACCAATCTACGTAATTCATTTATCCAGTTTCCGCCATCATTCAATGTTGGCCTTTGCAAACACTTTGATAGAATTCTTTTGGGGGCGAGTTTTTCAGAACTGGAGCGGTGAATCCACTGGTTTTGTATGGCCGTACAAAGGATGGTGGACGATTTCAGCTAGTTTTTCTTTGGAAAACATTATACAAGGTGGAAGGGACATCGACGCACAAATGTCGTGACAAGGTTTTACTCAAGGTCAAAAATAAAATGACCTAGGTCATTAATGTAGAAAATGATCGGTTATTACAGATATTAACATTATTGAGCGCGCTGTGTATGGCTAAAAACACGCCTATAAAGATCCGCGGTGAATATTGTCGCGCGCGCGATCCGAAATAAATGAAATAATGATATTTTAATTATAAATCTAATTTGGGGAGATAGAAATAATGCTTTTTTACACGTTCAAGTAAAAAAAAACTGGGGTGTCCAGAATCGTGTACTGTTACTCTGAGTTGAACTCAGAGTCAGAACCTCAACTTTTTTTATACCAAGGGTGGCAAAAAGCATGCGGACCGCTTGATGGTAGGCGGTTACCACAGCCTGTGGACGTTTACAACACCGAAGCATCACGCTGACCCTGCAAAAACCTCCCATTTTGAAGACAAGAGCCTAAGCGTACGTGGAAGGAAATGCCTCTGAAACCGACCAAACGGTTGGTTGGTGGTTCTAGGTCATTCGTCAGTTTGACGGACAACCGTCGCACATTAAGAACTACTGCCTCGTAAGCGTGACTGATACGTTTCAGGTCTTGGGTTCGATTGTCAGGTCGAGCAGTGTTGGGTTTTATTTAGTGCAATCTCAGTAATATCTCGGGAGTTTGGATTTGTCCTCGTTTAATGGCAAGAAGCCTGCCTCTTATTACATGGGACCTAAACAGACATACTTAACTATGGCTGTTCGTAAGTACACTTCTGCCAAACCCCTCGGTTAATACAGGTGTGATGGTATGTTATATGCTTACAAAATATGTTACAGTAAATAAACTTAAAAAATTGCCTTTTGTCCCACAACTCCGAGAGCTTTTAGTCAGGTCGCCGGACCATTTAGTTTGAGGCCACTTCATATTTTGATACGTTCTATCATCCTACTTGAGAATCATTCTGTTCAAACGGTACATTTACGATCATTTACGATCTACAAGTGGACTAATCCTTTCATATAAAGTTCAATACTAATCAATCTCTTCTTAAACTAAGCGGCTTTCCGACTTATTGATAGTGTCCGTTTTAAATTGGTCGTGTACGCATTAACAATCGGTTAGATTAATAATCTAGATGGGCAGCTTAATCTCTGATACCCTTCGGACATAGAAACCTTTATGAAAAGTGAAATATTTATAACCGGTTTAATAGTAGCTGTGTACCTTGCCTCGTCATCATTATCAAAGTATTCCTGACATGTTCCAATTTATGATGTGTCAGTGCAGCATATTTTTTTTTTTCCAATTATGGCGTTAGCCGTCACCTCCTCATTCACTACCTTTTCCACCGTAGAATAACATGGTTTAAATTAATGTGATAACCTAATCACCACGCGTACCTACCTTTTATTTTTTTACTGAAACATTTTCCAAAAGTTTATCGTTTTCATGGAAACAATGTTTGAATATATATTTCGAGTTTTAAACAAACTCCAGATGATTTGGGTTAACACCCACAAGTTACTAAATTAATAAAAAGGTACCATGCTTAAAATTTTCACACATTTCACATTACATTTTAAAATGTATTATGTACTTATATTGTATAGGTATGTTTTATCTATTACAACAATCCCAACACTGATTAAAACTGCATGGCTGGTATCAGATACTTTGTTTCATCTATAGAATGATTGAAAAACATCTTACAACGCATCTGGATTACATTTACTGAAGATTCGAAGAATTTTTCATTGACCCATCGAGGCCAAGTCAAGATTGGTTGATCCTAAACAAACTGTGAGAGATCGCAAATAAGAGCGAATTTCTAACATTCTTTGTACAATGTTATTCTTACGAATCTACGGGCTGAAACACGGCGGGTACGTGACCGGGCCTTTTCAAACTATAAATCTAAAGAAGGCTATTTCTTTTAAATTACGACAAAATTGTTTTCAGGGATAAATTGCATTTCGTCGCGTATTGTGTTAAATAAAAGGGGCGAGAAAAAGTTCTGTGCTGATTGAAGAAATAAATTTATTGTTAAATTATAACGAAGTCTGAGTAACAAAATAATGTAAATAGATCTTTTACAGATACTTTTACAAGTTATTTTTTTTTAATAATGTCAAAGTTGGCATACTTCGTGTCACTAGATGGTGCCTAAATGGGTGGCAATAACCTTTCTGAGCTAATGCCCTTTGAGCAGAAACGCTAAAACGTGATTAATATACCTACTATGTAAATTACGGTGCAAACAAAACCTGATAGGCAGAACAAGGAACAGGACAAATTATGTCTTTCTATAAAATTTACATAACTATTAGTATTTTATACAAAAAGGATATATGTCTCAATAAACGATACCAAATATAGCAACAATGTTTCTAATTTCTCGTAACCACAATACAACCACCACTTCTCTGCCCAACCCTTCGAGAATCACAGGCGTAATGGTTTTTGTTACGTACCTACGTATAAAGAAAACAAAGAACATTCACATTTGATTAACATAAACAATACGAACGAGTTAATATTTTTAATTTGCGTTTGCGCTGAAACTAGAAACTCAAACATGAAACAGAATTGGAAACATAATATATTATGTTTACTTAATCGAAAATAAAACAATAGAATGAAACTCGTTGCTTATTATCCGACAACATAATGAAATATTCAATTTATTTTACTAAGTGATTCAATTAGTTCAGTATTGGATAATTTCATCTCATACATAACAAGGTTGTCCTTTCGTGAACGTCCTTAATGTCATTAAATAAACAGCATAACTTAGTATACCATCACGCCTGAATTCCCTGAAGGTTTTGGCACAGGTGTACTGCTGTATATTCACAGTTCGCCGCTATGTTTAAGTTCCTTGTAATAGGGGGCGAACATATTATTGTCATTAAACAAATCCAAACTCCGTGCTGCTACAGAGAATTGTATAGAAAATCCCAATAACACTGGTAGCCTCTTCGATCAATAATAATTAGAGATCATGTCTACAAGATAAGAGTACCTAATCTAATAAGAATTCAATAAATATTTTTTTTTATTTGTATCATCGCATTCTGCCTCGAAGTAATAAATAAAAATGAAAGTTCAAATCGTAGGCAGTGGTTTTAAATAAATTTAAGTAATCCAATATTTTTCTTTCTTCTACATTTACGGCCGGGTTGAAGTGAGCTCGTGCCAACTTCTAGCCGGACAATAAGATTGGCGAAAACTGTACGTGATCCTTCTGAGGTTTCTTACTGACTGACGCATCTGGGTAGCGTCTGATTTTTATTCGTCTATTTCTGAAACGGCATACACGATTTAGTGCATCGCGGTGAACCGACGAAGTATTTATGAATTCTCGTAGTAATAATAAATAAACTTCGTATTTAACCACTGGCATTCCCGGTGCCGTGGGTGTCTTTTTACATGTTGCTATAAATCAAGAAGGAATATACGAAAATGCGGAGTAGAAATTTGTAAGACATGCTAATATATCAATTTTGTTAGTTTTGTCAAATCTATTTAGATTTTAAGTTTTATGTCGTAATATTTGATTTATTGCATCTCCAGCATCGCATATTTAAAATTTGCGTTCGAAATCCATGATAATCTTCATGCTGTTAAAAAATTTTTAAAAAGACTTAAAAATTACAAAATATACAAGGTCATTTTTATAATTATGCCACCAAGCGAATTTTTTTTTATCTGTATCTTTATTGTACTTGATAGAAAAACATGAATTTTTAAACATAAAAAGGGCGGCCTTATCGCGATCAGCGATCTCTTCCAGGCAAACTTAAACGGTAAGACCTAAATAAATAGGATCTTAAAATATTAAACTTAAAAACCGTAAGTTTTCGTGTTTTAAAGCTATATTGGTATACCTAAAACACATTTTTTTAAAGATTACGCTTATGATAATGTTTGAGTTATATACTTGGGTACCATATACCTGGAACATTATCTGGATGGCGTGTCAAGAGCTTATTCACAGAGCACGCTAGAAGGAAATAATGAGATTCTAACGCACGGAAGCAAGAAATATTGCTCGTAACTGCATTTTTTTAAACACCGACCGTTTTTGCTTTTAAAGCGTAGTACAAACTGCATTACACTCTGACGTCGATGATCGGTATTCTATCTTATATCCTATACTAATAATTGAGCGACATTTTATTTTTATATTTTATTTTATGCACAAATAACTTTACAATAGTTTCATTAAAAAATAAAGTCTGTGTAAACACATACATTTGTAATCACGTTCTCGAAAAAGGCTGTAACAATTTCGACGAAAGTTTCAATGTAGAGGTCTATATACGATCACGCCTATATTCTCTGAAGGGTTAGGCAGAGATGTACTAATGTATAGCTATATTTCACCAGTATGTTTAGGTCCCATGTAATAGGGGGCGAGCCTATTGCCATTAACCGAGCATAACTCCGAGCTGCTCCTGAGAATTTCGTAGAAAAATCCATAAGCACTTTGCACGACCCGGGAGTCAAACCCAGGACTTTGGGAAAGTCGTTTTCTCTGTATTTTCACCAAAACTGAGCTGGGTCGCGTACTTGTATGTATGTAAAATGATGTCAGATCGATGCACATATCCTAAATTATTTATCATTAGAACGGATGTTTAGATTTTGGACTAAGCTAAGAGAATTCATCAAAATGGTTTATGAAATCGGTTTATTTCTTTCTCAATGTTCTATTTTTACTGCCATTACTTCATTCACCCAATCGAACGATTTATAAGAATAGAAATCAAACTAATACTACGCCAAACTCTACATTAATATGTTATAAAGAGAAAAGATAAATTGTATTTTTGTATTGTTGTAACGAATAAATTCCAAAACTACTGCACCGATTTCAAAAATTCTAGGCTATGTATCGTACCAAGAGCAAAGTGAGGGTGGGTCGCCAGATTTATCTGTTTCTCTGATAACTTAAAATTTAAAAAGATAAAATAGAATCCTGTACATCAGTAGAAGCTACACAAGTAAATAACTTGACGTTTAAAGAAATTGGGATGCTAGTCAAGCCGAAGGCAACAGAAAAAAGTCCAAACCAAAAAGTTTTAAAACATCTAAGCAAAAAAAAACATTTTCAGCAATGACGTAGCGATCAATCGTTCTTAACACTGACAACAGGGTTTACTTTACTTGGCCAATCAACTAAAAGCTTTCATATTATAATTATACATAATTGTATTAACTGTCTCGATATCCTAGTGGTAGGTACTAACCGCGACGGCTACACTCGAGATCCTGGGTTTAATTCCCAGGTTAAGACAAGGGTTAGGTATTGGGTTTTTCTGTAAAATTCTCAGTGGTAGCTCGATTACCGGCAATAGGCTCGCCCCATTCTACATATCATCACGCCTATATTTCCTGGAGGGGTACGCAGAGCTCTACTAATGTACACCCACAATTCCCCAGTATGTTTAGTTCTCATGTAATAGGGGGCGCGTTTATTGCCAATAATAATTTCATAGTAAAATCCAATAACACCTACTCGACATGGGAATCGATCCTAGGACCCAGTCGCGTTAAGGACTAGGCCATCATCATTGTCCCACTGTCCCACTGCTGCACGGGTCTCCTCTCAGTATGAGAGGGATTAGGCCACATTCCACCACGCTGGCCTAATGGTTGGCATACTTCACATGCTGTCGAGAATATCTCTCAGGCATGTTTCCTCACGATGTTTTCCTTCACCGTTAAAGCGAGTGTTAGTTACGCACATGATTTCGAAAAGTCAGAGGTGCGTAACTTAACTTAAACTGCAAGCAGTAATAAAAATAAATATCCAGGGATATAAATAAATAAATATCCAGGGAGATTTTACACAGCACTATCTAGTCCCAAACTAAGCAGAGCTTGTACTATGGGTACTAGACAATGGATATAATACTTATATACTTTTTTTTTGTAAATACATACTTATAATACATAGGAAACGCCCAGACAATCACAAATATTTATATTCAACACATAAATATTTGTGTCCTGTGGGAATCGAACCCACGACTTCGTGATCAGCAGTCCGGTACTCGAACCACTAGACCACAGACGTCGTCAAAAAATAATAATATGCTACATCTTTTTTATTTCACATGCGAATGTTCGAATAACAGCAGCACTAGAATCACTATCATCATAAATGGAGAAATAAACTAATTTTACTGGTGAGATCTCGAAGTAAGCCAGTCGCAGAGTTTCGTTCCGCTCGCTTTAAAGGCTTAGCCTTTGAACGAAGCATCTGTTTTACGGCACCGTTCCTATTACGTTCGCTTTTACACTTAGTCCCGTTTTAAAGTTAATTGGATTATTGTATTTTGTTTTATTTGACGGTAGTACCTATACGACGATTTGTTTAAAGAGAAGATTAGGTAACTTGGATTAAAAAATGGTTTCCGATCTAGATGCAGTTTTGTTAATGTCAAATGTTATTCCACTAAACGTATCTTCATTTTAAGTGCTAAAATTGTATGTACACAATGTACAGTCGATAAAAGAGGAAGAGCCGTGAAGCCAGCTCGCGACTTTTGTGTTTTAATATACATAGTTTGTGTTCCAAAACGCAGGTGTTCTTAGCAGCCTACGAACTCTTTGGCAAATAATCGTAGTTTGGATGGATGGGTGTTTGTTACTTCATCACGCCAGAACGGCTAAACCGATCTGGATGATATTTGGCATAGAGATATATTATAATCTGGAATAGCACATAGGCTAGTTTTTTCCCGGTAAAATATATGTATGATTTATATTAATAATTTATAACAAATACCCACACCACGAGGGCGAAGCCGCTGGCGGAAAGCTAGTTAGTATTTTTATCACAATAATGTCAGTCACTGCCTGTTTACTTAACTCTATTGTTGACTGTACTACAGAATAGATAAGTACAAGTAACTGTACTCCATATTACAGCATTACATCTATTAATACTTCAGTGACTATTCTCAGCAGATCTTCTCTGCAGATTTGAGTTTATCGGGTAAAGTTCACGCGTTGAATGAGTTAAGATCATACAGAAGTTAGGAATTTGCATATGAATGTAGCTTTATTTGAGGATCCCACTCCGAGATGCCAGCGTAGGATAATTGAGTTGGAAATCAGTGTTCCATCTCTATTGTCAGTGAAATTGTAGTTAAACTGAGAAACTAGAACTTAGTTGAATACCTACGTGACTTAGTGAACTGTCTACCATCGTCACCTGAGAGATGGATGGATGTATGTCAGGAATGATTAAGATTTAGGCACAGATATACTTATCTACACGTATTGCCATTAACCGTGCATAAATCCTAACAAATCCTAAGTTGCTACTAAGAATTTCATAGAAAAACCTAACAACACTGCTCGACCTGGGAATCCGCTGGGACCGCGACTACGCTCGCAGTCCTGGGGGCCTAGGCAAGTTGCAATTTGACAAACGAATAAAAAACAAAATGTATGGAAATGATAGTAGTGACAGCACGGTTTCTCGAAAGCTTGTGTTATTACCATACATTTTGTTTGTCGATTTGAATGTCAAAATGCAACTTGTCTAGCCCCTTCCAGTCGCGCTAATATCAACTAGGTTAGGTTAGGTTAGGTTATCAACGAGGTATTTATAGAACATCACTATATTGTAAATATTAGGCAATTTATGTAAAATAAAAGTGACTTGTGTCCGAGATCCTGAATTATAAAGGGTCAGCTGCCGACCCGCCGTTGTGAAATGTTCGCTTTGTTTGTTCACTCAAGCGCTTTTCTTTGCTGAAAAGACTGACCATTACCGCTCTAGTATGATATACTTCTCATGAAGGCCGTTAAATTATTTAAATGTGAACTTTATGTCAATGGCGGAAAGGTTATCATTCAAGTCTTTATGCGATGGAATGATTATAGGTAAAAATATAATACAAATAAAGAAAAACACTAGGATTTTCTTCAATATCGTTCATCATCGGTCCATTTACAAACACATAATTATTCTCTAACACCCCACCTTCCTGGACGACTCAAATATTTGTTGTTGTGTATCAAATCCGCAATCTATCATCATTATTTATATGGCTAATATTATAAAGAGGTAAAGTTTGTGTGGTTGTAGGGGGAATCTCTGGATCTACTGAACTCTTTATAATAAAACTATTCGAAGCGAAACGAAGGCAAATCGCTAGTAGGTATGGCATAATATTTTGGTATTATTATGTGCTTTTATAATTAGCGTCAATTTATTGTGATTTCGTTGTTACAAGTTTAGGTATTTTACCAGATTATTATTTGATATTCGTGATACCTAAGGCGCTAAATAACTAAATTAAATAACATAAAGTGCTATCACGCCTTTATTACATAAACGGTTAGATAGAGATAGATACTATTGTATACCCCACATTCCCAACTGCAAAGAATAGCCACTATGGCAATCACAGGAGAGTTTAAAACTACGCCAAACAAGGCGCTCGACATGTCACTGAATTTGAACCCTCTTTACATCTTCATAAAAACAGAAGCAATGAAGGCCTTACACAGGCTAAAGGTAGCAGGTATATGGCATAGCAACATGCCGATCACAAAGCACACAAGAATGGAACTTGATTAAGAACTCCTAGGGAAGATGAACATGCCGAATGACGCGATGACGTCAATAAAAATCTTCAAAATAAATTTCAAATCGTATGTCCCAACAAGGGAAGAATGGAAACAAGGGCTATCGTCGAACACGGACAGCCTAATATGGTACACAGATGGCTCAAAAACAGCATCTGGTACTAGAGCAGGTGTTTACTCAAAGTTGCAACAAATTTGGAGCAGCTTAGGTAAATTCACCACGGTCTTTCAGGCTGAGATGTATGCCATCATCGCTTGTACAGACGAAAACATAAAAAGAAATGTAGAAAATAAAAAGATCTACATTCTAAGTGATAGTCAGGCACCAATAAAGGCCCTAACTTCCTACAAAGTTAACTTCAGACTGGTCCTCAATCCGTTAAAACGGTAAACAAGCTTGGTCGCAGGAACAATCTGCAGTTAGTATGGGTCCCGGGGCACCAAGGCATCGAAGGAAATGAGAAGGCTGACGAGTTAGCTAGAACAGGATCAGCAAATGCAATGATTGGACCAGAACCATGCATGAGGCCGCTAACATGCACCATCAAAAAGGCCTTACAGGACTATGCGGGTATGAAATGCATAGAGTAGTAGAACAACAGCCTAGGGTTAGAATACTCACGATCTTTCCTCGGCTGTAGCACCACACGAGTCTCTAAATTCGTTCTGAGCAACAGAAGGGAAAAAGCCCGAGCTGTCATTTGATTGGAGCCCTTACAGGGCACTAAACCACAAATGACATGCTCCATAAAATGAAGCTAGCTTTGAACAACGACTGCAGAGCCTGTGGTGAATTCAAGGAAACTGTGCAGCAAATCCTGTGCGATTGTGACGTCCTGGTGACGAAACAGATGAGACTTCTAGGCAACGGGTTCTATTCCGACTAACCATGCACAAACCCAAGCTGCTACTGACAAATTCATGATAAAACCCAATAACACTTTGCTCAACCAGGGAATCAAATCTAGGACCTCAAGCATAGCAGTCGCGTTCTACCGACGAATTTTAATAATTGAAATCATAACACGTGCGGACGAAATACAATACAGTACAAATAATATATATTGTACACCACCAGAATGTATACAGCGTGATATATTGCGCGTAAATGATCTATACAATGGGCGGTCTTATCGCTAATAGGGATCTCTGACAACCATAAATAGATCGGCATTGGTACGTTTGAATTTAGAATAGATTGTATCAAAACTGGCACAGATCATTAATATTCACAACTTTTTTTTTATCTCTGCGTAAGCGGCCTTTTTGTTGTAAACACGTGTTGGTGATATAATTTCTTTAATGGTCAATATGCAACTGCTTTCAGTAGAGATCCGGCTTTAGATTACGTCTAATTTGCTTTGTTAGTACCTATATTCTTATTATTTATCTCAATTGTTTATTTTTTTCTTTTGTGATTATTACGGATGTTCCTAAATTTTTAATGTTCTTTTATTACAATATTGCCGATGTTACAATTGTATGCATGCTGTGACACCTTAAAATGCTATGCATTTACTCCTACTATAGTATATATATATTATACAAGGTGGAAGGGACATCGACGCACATCCGAATACCATGAATTCAGTACATGATACTGGATGACCTAGGTCATTTTATTTTTGACCTTGAGTGAAACCTTGTCACTACGTTTGTGCGTCGATGTCCCTTCCACCTTGTATAGTCTCAACGTTACCTAGTTGCCAGTTAAGATATTTGGTCGGGGGAACATTGTAGAGGTACGAGTACTAACTTGAAACTACCCTCGCTGTAAGCACTCCACCACAGTTGCATCCAATTATTTTTAACCGACGAAAACCGAACCGACCGACGAAAATATGTTTTTATTTTAATCCTTAAAAAAGGGGTCAACTAGTACTCGGCTAACGAGTTCGTTGGGTACTTTTATGTCATATCGCTTTGGAGTAATATAGCCAGCTTAGTGAAATTATTGAGCAACTGAGGTATCAACATAACAATGTGCGAGTGATATCACTTGAGACAGAGGGAGGGAGCTCTTGGTGGCGGCGTCTCTATGCTGCGATTGATACATACCCCTCTCTCTACCCCGGTTGCCACCTATTGATGTCACCGCTTGTTTGTCACCTTAGTAGATCAAAAAAATAATCTTAAAAATTGGTTATGAGTTCATTATTATATAGGCCTATAGGACCAATGTGGCATTCCTCCCCATCCTCTTAGCCTTTTTCCCAATCATGTTGGGGTCGGCTTCCAGTCTAACCAGATGCGGCTGAATATCAGTATTTTACACGAAGCGACTGCCATCAGACCTCCGCAACCCAATTTCTGGGCAATACCGATATCGATGATTATATATACATATATGATTAATATTTTGTTTAAAGTACGAAAAATATCAACCCATAAAATCCACACACACATAGGTCAAAGACATAACCGGCAGTCGGGTAGTAAAAAATGAATTTTGTTTCAGTTGATAATTCAAATAAATAATTACTGTAACCCACCATCAACTATTATTATTATTATAGACTCTTTATTTCCTTAATAAAATTATTACAATAATTCATTTAATAGTATTTTATTTTTTATGACATTAACAATAATTGAGAAAATATTAAAACATTACATAGTCATTCCTGTTTTTTTTTTGTTTTTTTTTACATAATAAATAAAAATATTATATTTTTGATATTATTAAGGACCTCTCATCGAGTAAAGGCCTCCTCCATCTTCCTCCAAGCCTCTCTGTCTTTCGCTTTTATTATCCAGTCTCTGCCAGCCACTTTATTTATTTCGTCTGCCCATCTCTCTTTGGGTCTTCCTACATTTCTTTTGCTGCTTGGTCCTGTCCAAGTAGTTACTTTGTGAGTCCATTTTTCTCTGTTCATGCGTGCGACATGACCAGCCCACTTCCATTTAAGTTTTTTACCGTGTTCTAAGGCATCAATTACATTTGTTGTTTCCCTTATGTCTGAACATATTACTCTGTCTTTTCGTTTTATGTTTAATATACTACGTTCCATCGACCTTTGGCATACCTGTATCTTATTTTGTGTGTGGGAATTGAATATCCAAGTTTGGCAAGCATAAGTAAGGCATGGTAGTAGACAAGAGTTGAGTACTTTTTCTTTAGTTTTATTGGGATGTTTGACTTCAATATATCTTTATAGCTCCAGAATTTCAACTATGAACATCTACCTACTAGATTAATAATTCAATACATTTTCTCGAGTGCTCTCAGAGTCCGACCATTGTGAAGCAATTTCGTTGGTATTTCTCGTGAAATTTTCGGCTTTCGGCTTGAAATAAGTCCGAAAGTTTTACGAAACGGGGTTGCATATAAATAAATAATTGGGATAGGCTGGCTCCACCGAGTGGCGCATTAATTATTAACACTGGCACTCCGATAGTGCTCCCCACTATTTTTACCAAACCTAGCATTTTAGTCTGTTTGGCCAAGTATTTTCAGTCGGGTACTAGGTATAGACTAATAAAATATTCCTTTTGTTTTCTAGTTGGATGCTCCAAAAATTCTTTCATGTAAGACAAAGTGTTCTTGACATTTCTCAATTGACCCGCCCCTCTATCCTGACAATATTACATTCGAACTGAAAATATCGAACTGTGTACAATATTTCTGTCTAATCTTTTAGGGAATACAGTTAATAGTAGCGTTATAGTATGTATTTCAAATGTTTAAATTTATTATCACTACTCGGATACTGATTTCTGACACTTAGGGGACTGCTAGACCATGGTCACGGGTGACTAAGGCGGTAGGCGTCTTGACGTTTCAATTACTAACAACTACCCTACATTTTTGTTAATTGTTGGCAATTTGATTCACGCAGAACGAGCTCACCGTATCCTTCGGTCTTGCAGTTTTAGGCTTAGATTTAGATTTAATTGAATTTATAATAGGGTTCCAAGCAGGTTGCACAATTTGTGAACACACCCTTGACAAGGCCCGGCATTACATCAGATTTGATCAACCACAAGTCCTCGCAAAATAAAACCGATTCCTACCCAGGGATCCCCAAATCCCCAGAAGTCCTAAAATGATCTCTAAACTAAGAAGTCCGCGATCGGCTTAAAAACAGACACTATGTGATACTAACAAAGATGGCGTTAGTTTCTGTGTTTATGGCGAGTACACAATTTTTGTTTATTTCTATTGCTGGCCTAACCTACCCCTATGGGAAACAGGCGTGAAGCTATATATCTATGTATGTTCTATTGCTGATTGCGAAAGTTTCAGTCCTGTTCAAATAACAATGAGGGAAGAAAAATATAAATAAAAACTCGCTAAAACTTCGCAATCTGTGCTCTGGGTACAATACAAGTCGTTCGACTTTCAAAAATCTTTTTTTTAGTTAACACAAGGCTACAATACGTTATTGTAGGCGTAGAACCTTCGGGATTGAAATTTAAATAAGCATTAGGTCTGATTTTAAACATCTTTGTGAATGCCATTTAATTTAAATAAGTAAGACTGTCTCGTTAGCCTGGTGGTCCTAAGTGCGACTGCTAACATCGCGGTCCTGGGTTCGTTTCCCAGGTCGATAATGGATTTTTCTATGAAATTCTCAGTAGCAGCTCGGAGTTTGAAGTTGTGGCCTGAGCCTCGCCCGAACTGTTGCTGTATATTAGTACACCTCTGTCTAACCTTTTAGAGAATACAGGCGTAATGGTTGTTATAAATTAAATAATGAACAGAACTACCTGAAATTAAATCCACAATTTTATCAAAACCATTAATTACATCTCCCATTTAAAAAAGGACTTCTCGTATATGGGAACAAAGAATCATTTTATTTTTAAGAGTCGTCCTGTACACGGACCATTACCGTTAATTCCTCTTTTAGAGGCTCTAGGGAGCTTTCAGTTTTATTCCGAAATTGCATTTTAGTTGAGGATAATGATGGAATTTTTAAAAATAAATGGAACTACAGGTAATTTATTCTCAGAGCGTTTTAATTAGATAAAGTAAATAATAAATTTAATATAAATTAACATTGCCATAATGATTATCTGTAAAAACAAAGAAGATTAATTAGAACGCAATTTGAAACTAGAAAGATATTAAAGGTCACCATTGTCTACATTTCTGCTTCATACATTTAAAACTATCAGTAGGAAGTCAGAAGTAACACCAAATTTTAATAAGTTAAGAAACTAACCATTTAGGAATCAAATCATAGATTAATTTAAAAAAAGTAAGTGGTAGAATGGTCATTTACTAAACGCAAATTTCATTTCTTACACAACATTGTTACGAAATAAAAAATATCGTTGCCGAGTAGAAAAAGTAAGTAAAAACACAAAACATAACTGAAATAAACATCGGAAATTATAACAAAATGTACATTTTATTTTTCATGAGTAATAATTTAATCCGCGGACGTATGCGACCCAGTTATGGCTGGTCTAATAATAAAGTTTATTAATAGCTTACAAGAATGTAGTGCAAAGTAACAAGTGGCCCCTTTTAATTATGTCAGTAGGCTTATTAATATTCCTTTTATGTTATTTATGACGTAATTTACGTTCTTTACGAAAGTTTTACTAATATAGTAAAAAATCGTTTGGTTTTCTTGACGGCTTTTGATTGAAACGAGTTGAATGTGAAAAGTAGATTGGTTTTGAAGAATTTTTATCGGCATCGCGTTACAATGTATTGCTGATTTGTGAGTTGAGTTTTGATTATTACAAAGCGAAACTTTATATTCCGAAGGAAGCTGCGAATATATTTGTTATATTCATCATTAACCCATTAAACGTCTGCTGGGTACGGATGCCCTCTCTGAGAGGGGTTAGGTTTGTCTTTTTAGTCTCATCCTCCTAGCCTTTTCCCAACCATGTTGGGGTCGGCTTCCAGTCTAACCAGATGCGGCTGAATATCAGTATTTTACACGAAGCAACTGCTATCAGACCTCCGCAACCCTGGGCAACGCAATTTCTGGGCAATACTGATAATTGATAGATAGACTGATGGTCAGGCTTTTTGACTTCTGACTACCACCAGCGATTGTCATAGGTGTTCGTATGACAACCGGGACTGACGGCTTTTACGTGCTCTCCGAGGTACGGAGGGATTTCGATGTGTTAAGAATGGTCACCCATCCACAGACTGTCCTCGGGAAGCGTAGCTTAACCTTGCAGATCGGTTGATCAGCGTTGCTATAACTTAGCCACGAGTCTATTAAGTATTTATTTCTAGTAAACAAATTAATAAATTTTCCTCTGCCCGCAGAGTAAATACTTTACTAGGTTGACCGTTATCAACCGAAAACTTTGAGTAATTAGCGGCCCCGATCAATTTGAGAGCGGTTTTCTAACGCCAAGTTCTTTAACAATTCCTTTGGGATCCTTTTTTTCGCTTGATCGATTATTTGAAAGTTTAATGCTTGGAAAAAAGTTTCGTTACTTGGGTAACGCCAAAAAGGCCCTTTTCTAAAAGATTATACAAAAAGCGTGTCTTGAATTAAATAGAAAAACTTTTAATCCTTGTTGTGATCTTCCCTTGATTGTCTTTTTTTAATGTAATACTAATACAGTTATTTTTCACCTTATTGTCACCTTTATCTGATCTTATCTTACTATGGGGGCTGGTACAACCAGCAACACTTCGACCCAATGGGATCTTTTGTGTTGTCCCCATTACCGTATATTCCTTACTCCTTAAAGACGTGGTTCACGAAGGCGGCTTACCCACTGAGAGGAAGGAACCTAAAATCTTCCGGCTTCAGGTACCCGTTGCCGAGAAGACTCATCCGTTTCGTCGTCAGGACGTCACAATCGCACAGGATGTGCTGCATAGTTTCCTTGAATTCACCACAGGCTCTGCAGTCGTTATTCAAAGCTAGCTTCATTTTATGGAGCATGTCATTTGTGGTGTAGTGCCCTGTAAGGGCTCCAATGACAACTCGGGCTTTGTCCCTTCTGTTGCTCAGAACGAATTTTGAGACTCTTGTGGTGCTGCAGCCGAGGAAACGTCGTGAGTGTTCTAACCCTAGGCTGTTGTTCCACTCCTCTATGCGTTTCATATCGGCATGGTCCTGTAAGGACTTTTTAATTGTGCATGTTAGCAGCCCCATGCATGGTTTTGGTCCAATCATTGCATTTGCTGATCCTGTTCTAGTTAACGTTAAGACGTAAGTTTGGAATGTGAAGAAAGATTTCGACTAGCGAGCGGGACCCGCGATAGCTTAGCGGTCAAGCGTCTGGTGTACCGAACCCGAAGTCGCAGGTTCGAATCCTGGTCGCCAGCCGATTTTTCCTTCATTACAAATAACTTGTAATCTTAGCATGGAAAATGCTTAAAAATGCAAAAAGATAGTATTCCTAACTTGTTATCCTAATTTGTAACAGACGGTGGGTACCATTATTTTGTGAAAAAGAAAATTGTCGCGTATACACGATACAGGCTAGAAGTTTGAATATTACTGTACGATATGTACCTATACAAAAACAATACGCAGGACATGGGGGCTTCCCTTCTGAAATAGCGTTACATCATTTTCCCATCCGGTTCTTATCCGGACTTATATCAAGGACTATCGGCAATCTCCGCTCGAGAAAAAAATCCCGTTTGCTAAGAAGAAATAATTCTTATTTTACCAAGAATTATTTCTTCTTAGCAAACGGGATTTGTCGGGACCGCAGATGTGAAACAACTGACGATGATAAAATGATTAATACCAATGTATTATTTGATATATAAGATAACGAAAAACGTATACATAGATACTTTTATTTATTATGTTAATTATGATTAATTATGTTTATGAAAACTAAATAACAATAATATTTCTAGATACAAAAACCTTTATAAGTATTTCTTACATCATCGTCATCATCATCAATGTATTAACGTAAGGGATTTTTGGGATTTAAAAATATCAATGTCAAAAACATACCTACCAGTATACTGTGACTTTACAGTACTATATCTCTGCTAACCCTTTGGAAAGTGCAGGCATGATATTAACTTTGTTTTTTTTTGTTTCAGGTTAGCAACGTTACTGTAATAAAAAGGATTTACGTAAGTTAACAATGACGTCTACAGTTAAATTTTAGATTCAGATTATTTATGGTCCTAATTATTTGTCTAAATAAAAAATAAAAAAGACTAAAATACAGACAACTAATAAAAATAGTGTAAAGAGCGTGTTTAAGACAATTCCTAAGGATTAAGTGTTTAGCGATAATTGGAATATTTAAGTCAAGGTTGGTGTTAAAAATATACTTCAAAATCAATACCTATTACATGGCCGTGAAGTTATCTACCTAGTCCTCGTACCATAATAATCTCAATTTTATAATTCCAGCCGAAGCAATAGAAAAACTATTGTTATGACAATAATTGATGTTATAACGTTATAATAAGCTTACTTTTAGCTAAAAATACAACATTATTCAAAAGGCATAAAAATAATTCCTTCAATATATTACTCGCATCTATTCTACATAGATTTATCCGTAAATAAACATTGAAACGTAACTTCATCGCTTACGCAAAGCAGTATTAAATAACTGCTAATTATAAGTAACGTCAGCACGGCGTGTTAAACACATTTGGAGCACAGATTTACACTAATGGATTGAAATACAAACATAGATACAGTCTATATTGATATTATTTTAATCCCGACGATTCGGACCCTTTACAGCGTCCATGGTCACGGGTGACTAAGGTGGTAGGCGTCTTGACGATTAAAATAATATCAATATAACGCGATAAAATCCGTAAAAAGTAGTTTTATTTCAATGTCTAGTATTCGCGTAAGTGTCAGAAATCAGTATAGATGCAGTCTGCTAGAGTTCATTGTATTCACAAAACTTATCATCACGCCTGTATTCTTCGAAGGGTTAGGCAGATGCGTCCTACTGTACAACCACAGGTCGTAAGTATATTCAGGCTTTATGTAATAGGGGGTGAACCTATTGCCATTAACCGGGCCATTAACCACAAATCAAAACTCTAAGCTGCTACTGAGAATTTCATAGAAAAATCAATAACACTGCGCGGCATCGAACCGAGGACCTCAAGCGTCCCGATTACGACTACTAGGTTAACGAGGCAGTAATATATTGTATAAGGAAAAGTTATATTATATGCATTTGTTGGGCTATCGCCGCTTAGGGGTAAGAACCTCTATCATGAATATTTAAAAAAAAATACTTTCCTTACTTTTTTATTCAAGTTTGGAACCACTCCAGTTTTTCAGCGCGCCTCATTCCAAATTCATATACCTGTAGATATCTTTTTGATATTAGCATTTTTATAGGTACGGTACTTCCATTCATTTATTCGGCCCTATTGGATTTCTATAACCTTTCGTTTACGAAGTTATCTGCAAAATAGTTGTTTTTCCCGAAGGGTTCGACAGAGGTGTAATAATGTACACCTACACCGCTACGTAATATTATCTATTTCTATGCTAATACTATAAAGAGGAAAGATTTGATTGTTTGTTTGTTTGAATTGAATAGGCTTCGAAACTACGGGGCCGATTTGAATAATTCTTATACCGTTGGGAAGTACACTATCCCTGGGTGACATAGCCTTATAAGAAACACCCAGACTAAACGGGCAGAGCCGCTGTAGAAAAGCTAGCAAAATATAATTATATTTCCATTATTTTCAATACAAATACATGAATACCTAACTATTGTAGACCTACATCAATTGTGAGAGGCAGACGGGTTGTCTATAATACAAAATCCTTTTGATAGAAGCCTTTTCATATCCAAACTTTTTGTCTAAACAAATTCCTATTCTGTCAAAGTTAGGCTTTTGGTGCAAATCGAAAAATCGCTTATTTAACGAATGAAAAAAACATTCTGGACTTGTAAAGCTAATACAGTAAACGCCTTACGCCTTTTTGGTTGTGCTCAATCGAGTTACTAACGCTTGTTTAGACGGCAGACGCCTTTGTCGATCCACTCAACTGAGCATGAGTATCTTAAGGGGATAACACACGAAGCGGGGCTTTGTACTCTGATTTAATACCGTACCTGTGTAGACTTTGAATGTAGCGGATATGTGCTGTAGGGATCAGCACTGATATTATGTACTAGCTGCTCCCCGTGTACATCTACTCTTTTTCGTGTTTTTTTTCCCATTCCCTTGAGAATTTCCCATCTGTTTGCCAGATTTCAGCCCAATAGTTTAAGCTGTAATAGATCAGTCATGACAATCAGTCAGTCATCTTTTCCTGTTAAGTATACAGACTAGATTTCGGCCGCCGAGTTCGTGGACTTAGGAACTTTGAACCTGTTTCCCGTAGAACGTAGAAAGTTTAAATTTTTCGGGATTGAAATGTAGCCTGTGTCCTAATCCAAGGTATAATGTAACACCATTTTAACTTTCAGCCAAATCGGTTCAGCCGTTTTGCCGTAAAATAACAACAAACATCCAAACATACAAACTTTCGCCATTATAATATTAGTAAGACATATTATTATATAGAGGCGAAACTTTCACTCTTTCTGTCAGTTTTTTTCACCTTAAATTCTTTTAAATAACTGAATTTGGTATACTTATAAAAAACAGTGAATATATCACCCATTATTACACTAGAATGTGTATAATCCCCTTATATCCCCCACACTGTATGTGATAACATGTGTGACGTGTGTTATACGACAATACATATTTACTTATAATTTATGTAAGTATACATAGCTAATGTTACATATTAGATATATATATAACCTACTGTTTTTCATGTAAAATGTTTACATGTAGGTAAATGTAAAAGTACTAGGGTAGCATAATGCTGTATGATGTTGACGTTTTGAGAGACTTCAGAATATCGGGCTACAGTTAGCGTTGCCAGACGTCCAGATAAAGCTGGATATAGTTAGGCTTTTTCATTGTGTGTCCGTGGGCGGTAAAAAGGCCGAGCGTAGCCGAGTGCAGGCGAGTTGACTGTCGGACGCCGGGAGAGTGTCCGGCCTTTTTACCCAAATGTCCGGCCAAACTGGCTGGTCTGTCCGGCTATTACGTTTGGCGACCTGGCTACCCTAGCTACAGCACTAGGGTTGCATAAAATATGAAACACAGCGTTGTATGCTGATTCCTGTAATGTCTACCCGTATGAAACCGGGACGGGCCGCTAATTAAAAATAAATATATAAATAAGGAATAAAGATAATGTTATAGTTATTCTTCCATATTGCAATTGACTGCCAAGAAAAATAGAAACAACATTTTCGAAACCCAATTATAATAATTAAATAGTTATGAACTATATGAACCTTATAATCTAACAAAGAGCGTAAAATATCGCCCTGTAATATTAAACTGGCATATATTATTTACAAACTGCTCATTCTATGTTGCTTGAATCTGTTTGTGACAGCGTGTTTATATTGCCATGACAAACATTAGCGTTTCGAGTGCCGCTTCATAATATGGTGTTAAGTATACTCTAAACATTGTTAATATTCGCAATCTGTTGGTGTTATTGTAGTAGAATTTTGCGAGCAATCCATATCTATTCCGTAGTTTCATTTCTGGACAGCATCATGCCTGCAATCATCGAAAGATAAGACAGACTTGTGAAATGTAGAAACCAAATAAATATGATATCTTTTTTTCTTCTTATTTAAAAAGTTAACGGAAAGTATTAAAAATGTGGCTCTCTCCAAAGTCGAGGCAAATAGTCTTCGAATACAAGTACTTAACTTGTTTAAAGTTAAAATATTTTCATAGTGATTTGCCCCGTCTAAGATTGCGTAAAAAGTGTAAATTATATCTTTGACATTATGAATCAATAGCGACAAAAATTCTAGGTATACAAAAGCTATCAAAGTCTCAAATTTATTCCACTGATAACAAATACTTACCTATTGAATCATAAAATTGAAGATTCGACCAATAACACCACCCAATCACAATCAACATTTTCGTTAGACATTATATAAGTAGATATCGTTTACGTCCATCAATTACGTAAGTAATAATTGATAGCAAATTTTTCAGCACATCGAGGTTAAAAAACGTAAAAAATTCTCTATAACTACGGATATTTTTAAAAACGTCCGTCTATTTTCGGCAGTACCTACATAAACAAAGCCCGTCTCTTGCGGCTAACTACCGGCATTGAATTACAAAGGCCGAGGTAGATAAACAAACCGTTGAAAATAAAAGTCGCTTTCGTTTTCGCCATTTTCGACTTTCGACACGAAAAAAGTAATAAATTTGTTTTGTCGACCTTATTTTTATGGTCGCAACGACAGGGTTATATAATTTTATGTAGCTACAAATACATATTGTTATGAAAATTTTATTCTTATTTAACACTTATTTATTATTTTAGATGAAGCCTAGTATTGAATATTTTTTTCATTATCAATTTCAGATGAATATTTCGATTAATATTGCTTTTATTATATACCTTGTTGCATATCATAATTATGTTTATTACATCCCTATTTTACACACAATCAGACTTATATTTCCTAGAGGGTTACACTGATTCAACAATAATGTACATTTCTAGATTCCATGAATCTATTTTTTGAGGAGGTCTAAGGCAAATAAAGTAACCTACACTTACGCTCTGTGTGATGTAGATTACACTTTTCATATTCTAGGTTTTGTATTTGTACAAGTTTTGTTTTGTATAAGTTATAGTTAGAGTTTATAAAAGTGTATACTAATGAATTATTTATTAACAAAATAATAAATAAAAATAAAAACCAAAATTTCCGCACCTAGGCGTCAAAGTACTAAAAGTACTAAGTAGTATTCTAGGTTATAATGTACTGTGTAATTTAGACAAGCGGTCTGTCAGGAAATTGTTAATACACACGCTGAAATGACTAAACATGATAATCTTTTCCAAGAAGGCAAAGTTCACACAAAGGTTTTATACAAAAGCAACAAGTAAGCTAATTTTAAAACTAATTTCACTTTACGAACCCAAGATACGTCATTACTTACCGCACGAACAAAACTTTAAAGTGGAACGGAGTTTAGAGTTCCATTGCTAAAGCTTTAAGTTGTAATCAAGTTACGACCCCGTTAACTTGTTATAACACATTCCAAATTGTAATTACAGTAACATCCCGGGACCACAACACGGAACTATTATATGTTATGAAAAAGCGGACTTGATAATATTACAAAACTATGGAATCCATACTAATATTACAAAATATTATGTTTGTTACTTTTCACACCTAAATCACTGAATAGATTTCGATGAAAATAATGGCAAGGAGATTGTAACCTGGGCAAGAAAATAGCTGCCTAGTGTCTCAAACAATCTATAACTTACCCTAGTCCTTTGAGCGACCAATAACTTTCTTAAAACTGGGTCAATTTACGTATTTTCTCGCCAAATTTTATCAAAATCTGTTATGGTTATGCGTGAAAAATTAACAGATAAACAAGCTATCCAGGATTTACAAATAGTACGAATTTTAAGCCTGTTTATACTTATATTATTAATGAAAAAAATCACGAAGTCACTAATGTTCACAAATTCAGCGTGTTAACGTTGGAAAACGCAAAACAATACTCATCATAAACTAACTGTAACGTTAACTTCTGCGTTCTATTTCTATTTTTTATAGACTGTTGAATACGTTGGGTATGATTCATTGCCGTTGGGCCGTAATAGGTATTAAAGATGGTATATTTTATACAGGTAGCATTGATTTATGTTTAGAATTCGGTTACCATAATAAAGTGCTTACAGATTTCTTTATTATTTTTTAATAGTCGGGTCGATTTCATCGTACCTAAAATTATCAATTATTAATCGATGGGTAATAATCGATTAATAATCGAAAATTTCAGGCACAACTATTATTTTTTTAAGTTTTAACAACATTTCGCTCCTGAATAAAAATTTACCTACATTAGATATCTACTAATATGTTATCTAAATACTCCATCATAGTAATATACATAATCCTCCTAGCCTTTTCTCAACTATGTTTGAGTCCGGTTCTAGTCTAACCAAATGCAGCTGAATTTCATTATTTTACATCATTCATGCCATGTCAGTCGACTAGCAAACAGCTTTACGTGTTCTCAAATTCACGGAATGTTTTCGATGTGTTAATAACGGTCACCCATCTAAAGTCTGACCGCGACTGCAGATCGGTGGATCATCCTAGTTATTACGTAGTAACCCGATGTAAGTCTGGGGATTTTATACGGGAGATTCTCTAATAAAAAACGCGCAGACTGTACTTTAAAGATTTACCAGTAATCTCTGAATCGATAAACTTGACCTTTATTTAGGGAAAGCCCAAAAGAAGCACTCAAGAGCCATCTGAGGTTAGGTTCATTGAAGCCCTAGGCTGATCTTTACAAAACTACCAACAAAGCTTTGTATAGATAGAATGATTTCTAAACGTGAAAAGCTTTCGTATAATAAAGTACTTACAGCATCCCATTATTCGCAATATAGATTAATCTAGAATATTAATGGTGTTTTATAAATTATTATACCATCACGCCTGTATTTCTCGACAGGTTGGGCAGAGGTGTATTAAAGTATAGTTTGCCGGAATATTTAGGTATCATGACGTAATAAGCGAATACGACAAAAAAGGTTTTGCGTTAATTTTTTCATTTCATTTCATCATTTTATTTCGAAATGAAATGAAATGATAATATTTATTTCTGTAAGTAGATCCTTTAAAGACACTTTTACAAATCATATTTAAGGTTAAGGGACTTGTCTGACTACTTTTGGAGTAAGTACACCTCAAAACAGCTTAGTCTTTCAGACAAGATTTTTTAATTTAACCGAGTTTAAAAAACTGACAATAGGAGTCTGATTTATAAAGCTGTCAACACTGGGATATCGTAAGTAAAAACCTGACCTGTATTTTAAAACTCAACCAAGAACAGCCACTAAGGATTCCATATAAAAATCTTTAAAAAAAGAAAAACGAGAAATATTTTGCTTTGACGAGCAGTCTTTCTATAGAAGTTGCACTTAGAACCACTAGGATAATAAGGCTGTACAGTTCGCGCCAAACTTATTGTCCGGGTTGAAGTTGGCGTTAGCTAACTTTAACCCGGCCGTAAAAATCAGAGAAAGAAAAATATTAGATTATAATAAATAAAAACGAAAGCTCAAATTGTAATCTGTCGTTATAAATTATTCTAATCCAATATTTTTCTTTCTCGGATTTTTACGGCCGGGTTAAAGTTAGCTAACGCCAAATTCATCCCGGACAATAAGTTTGGCGCGAACTGTATATAAATACTTGAATATATACAGAACATACCTATCTACTTACATTATCACTGCCTTTATGCATTGACGCATTGTCACGCCCACTTGCACACAATAACACACTGTATTGACAAGGGCGCTTGGTGACGTAATTAACTTTACATAACGTATATAATCTTCACAACGATCTACTTACCTTTATATATGTCTACTTGGTTCTACAATTCGATGGATATAGATTGAGCGCTTGATAATGAAAATATTATTCATAATCTACCGTCGACGAAGAGAAGAGTCAAGAAGAGTAACCATGACCTAGGTCTTTTTATTTTTAACCTTGAGTGAAACCTTGTCACGACGTTTGTGCGTCGATGTCCCTTCCACCTTGTATATCAAAACCTTGTATATAGGTACCTATGTAATAGGGAATATGCGTCTGACTTAAAAAAAGGTCAAATATTTTTTTTATGAACTTTATCGTTTTAGAATTATGTCTATGTAGATATTTTTTATATTATTTCTTTTTTGATGAGAAAATAATTATTAAAAAGTCCAAAAAAACTGTTGGAAATTCAAATCACTTGAAACGTAACACTATCGGTCAAATGGAATATGACGTCAAAGTCTACTAAAACAGTGTCTATTGTACGTCGTTGTTTGGTTGAGAGAACGTAGACTTTGACGTCACGGCAAGCGCGCCAAAATCGCGGGTGTTTAAAATGCCAATATCTGTCTCATAATTTAATAAAAAAAAATTGTTACTAAATTTTAGTTTTAAGGCGCTGGATTTTTTTTTACAGCTACATAACGATATAAAGTATCGTTTAAAAATATAAAAAAAATGTGCATATTCCCTATTAACTGCATAGCCTAATAGCAAAATTAACAAGTCTAGAACAAGCATGTAGACAAACGTAAAGATATTTACTCAAATATTTGCAAACCAACGTTTGCACAATATATCTTATCTTTTTGTTAGGATTCATATCTTGTACTGTTTACAAATCTTACTGTCCACCAGTACTTATATCTACTATATAAAAATAAGTCGGGTTTTCCTTCCTGACGCTATAACTCCAGAACGCACGAACCGATTTCCACGGTTTTGCATTCGTTGGAAAGGTCTCGGGCTCCGTGAGGTTTATAGCAAAGAAAATTCAGGAAAAATTTCAACAGAAAAGCGGGTTAAAAAGGTTATCAAGACCACGCGGGCGAAGCCGCTGGCGGAAAGCTAGTACTATATATATACAATTAGCCAACCTGTAATAATTAAAAAGGACTACTCGTAATATTATTAAAAAGGTGCATCAACTTTAGAACTAATTAGTAAATTAATTAGTAGTATGAACTGCGTCGTTAGCTTGTTGGCCTTAAGCGCGACTGGTACGGTCGAGGTCCTGGGTTCGATGCCCAGGTCGAGCAGTGTTTATTTATTTATTTATTTATTTATTTATTTAGGGATAAAAAACAGTTACACGTTACGGTTAACATATCAGAGCTTATATATAGATGTACAAACGTATAACCCACACTATTATCCACGGATTAAAATGAAAACGATATTGAGGAAAGAACGGACGGTCGAACATTCATTACTAATAAATTAGAGGTACTTAATAATGTTACTATAAATTTTTGCCAACAAGAAGTGTGAAAATCATTTTTTTAAATTTAGTTTGTGAATACGCAAAGATATCGACATCAATAAAGTGTGTGTTATAGGTGTTAATGGGTTTATCTATAAAATTCTCTCGGTTCAGCTCGGAGTGTAGATTTGAGCTCGGTTAATGCCAATAGAAATGTGGCTATACATGAGTACACCTCTGTCAAACCCTTCAGCGTATACATAAACATATACTTAGTGATTTGAAATTTAATACCACTATCACTACCACTATCCACGCCGTCGCGACATCACAGCACTAAATGATCATTACATCGCTCTCTTTCCGACTAGATAATTATGAAACAGTACGAGATCGTCTGTGTATTCAAAATGTTTGTTATAGATAACCTAACCTAAATTAAAAATTTAGAAAACCCCCGACACGAAATGTAATTTGCCATTTTGTGGTGGCGGCCATCTTGGATTTGAAATTTATCATAGTGTAGAGTATTCTCCTAGTTAAGCCCTTTCATTTGATACCCATATTGAGGGAGTTGTGAAAAAATATGTAATTCGCTATTTTGTGGCGACGGCCATCTTGGACCGATTTTCATCAAACATACCTAAGAACACTCCCGACTAATTTACCTTTCAAATAAAAAAAAACAAAATCAAAATCGGTGCATCCGTTCGGGAGCTACGATGCCACAGACAGACACACACACACACACACTCACACACACTCACACACACACACACACAGACACGTCAAACTTATAACACCCCGTCGTTTTTGCGTCGGGGGTTAAAAAAGGTCCTAAGTGAAACTTGTTTAATGCGATAGACTTGTAAAAATGGTAATGGACTTATGACCGCGACCGTACCTACAAGTCCTCAAAAAACCATAATGTACGGTATAGTGTATATAAGTGTTACGCCAATTTTGAAATGTGTTTGAAGGAGCCTTCATAACACCAGCCTACTACAGAACATTTTGCTGGGAGTTTCATAAATTACGCTGTGTTCTAAGCAATTCGAGTAAGTAGGTAGATACTCAATATATAATCAAGTAGCCATGTAGCTCACCGCAATGCCAATATTAATAAACTGAATTTAATCGATCGCTTCAATAATTGATAGCTATCCATATTACAGGCACTATGTACCTGTTACCCTTAATTGCATTAAATAGTTCTGCTATTCAATGCAATTAAATTTAAGCTTTAGTTGGATGTATTTATTGTAATAAAATAATGGCAATATAAATGATTTTGAACAGTTTTTTTGCTGTAAATAGGACTTTTACTTATTTTTGTTTGTTACTGAACCTCTATAAAGATAGAATGGAATAGAATTTCATATACTTTATTGTACACCAAGAAACAACACAAAGTAAAAAAGAACCCTTAAATACTACAAGAGTACAATTGGCAGTCTTATCGTTCAAAGCGATTTCTTCCAGACAACCACCACCACCAGAGAATTGATTTTTAGCACAGACTTGATATAATATTTTGGCGGTAAATGCGAAGAATATTAAAATTCACGTACCTTTAAGTTTTAGTTTTCGAAATATCCACACATTGAAATAACTTTTTCCAGCCCGACAGAATACAAAATATATTCTCCGTAGGTATTAATAGATTAAGAATACAGCTAACATTAAAATACGATGCAACATCTTGCTATAATCACAATACAGTAATGGAGTATGTATTACGAAGACTACACGTGTTGCACGTATACACATAAAGTCGCGTGTATGTGTACGTGTGTATGTGTGCGACTTTTAACAGCGGAAAATGTATTATATAATATCCGTCCCGCGTGCACAGATGGCAAACCACGAAAAAACTTCATACATTACGGGCAATGCAACACGTCAAACCAAACCGATTTTAATGACTAATCTTTCTTTTTCTTTTCTTCTTTATGGAGAAGGCCTTTGCGCATAGTGGACGCATGTAACGCAACAAAGAACCATTGCCTGGAATATTAATTCACAAAATTTGCAGCCCCCTGCGTTGAAATCTCCCGTAACTTTTTTCATCAATTTTTAAATTTTTTCCAATCGGTGTAAAAAACCATTATTTATATCTACCAAAATTAGATTTATAATAACAAAAGCATTATTTCATTTATTCGGATCGCGCGCGCGATAACATTCACCGCGGAGCGTTATAACCGCGTTTGTAGCAATACACTGCGCGCTCAAAAATGTAATCAATATCGTTAATAACCGATCATTTTCTACATAAATGACCTAGGTCATTTTATTTTTGACCTTGAGTGAAAACTTGTCACAACGTTTCTGCGTCGATGTCCCTTCCACCTTTTTTTTTTTATAGTTACAACAAACCTAAAGCGCAAGTAATCTCGTTGCCGCGTTTTGCCGCGTCGTTGTCGCGTCAGTGTGCAAACAGCCTATAACTATGGCGTCTGTTATCTACCACATGTGTATTGCTCGTCACGATCGCTTGCGGTGTAATTATTTCAAAATTAGGTCATGCGGATTATCACGTAATGCGCGAATTAACGCACAAATGTGTTAGATAAGGAATTAATACCAATGTTGTCTGCATCCGTCAAATCTCTTCGTTGACAAGGTAGCTAAAGGATCTTATGGGGACTAAAATGACTAGTTTTCAAAATTTCTGAGATTTTTATTTATGTAACTATTTTAGCCTCAGGTCAGGTAATCAGTAGAATTCCTTAGCAATTTTGTACTACTTATGAATATAACGAATCGTCTTATTTCTTGTGCCGCACAGGAAGATACTTTTATGAAGTGACATAATTAGTACGCCCACGGGCTAAAGTTACCTACACTACATTTGTAGGTTTATGAAAATCATACATCGACTGATCATACCAATATAATCATCGATCAAATCATCATCAACCCATTAATTATTGTCCCACTACTGAGCACGGGTCTCCTCTCAGTATGAGAGAGGGGGATTAGGCTATAGGTATATAGTCCACCACGCTGGCCTAATGCGAGTTGGCAGACTTCACATGCCATCGACAAAACCTCTCAGGCATGTTTCGATCATATCGATCATATCAAAGATTTCAGATTCGTTTGTAACATTATGATGTTGTATAGCATTATTTTGATCAATTTCATTTCATTTACCTACATTTAAAGCTGTCAACTGAAAATATCATGATACATTAATCCCATTATCTGGTAAATTGGGAATTGTGATGCACTCGGCTGCACGCAATCAAACTTATCAACAAAATTAATTTCCGCTCGTGTCATATCTGCTTCTGCTAAACGAGAATTTAATTATTTCAGCGGTTAGCTGATCCTGGAATTATTGGAGCGTTTCTGGTTAATACGTTTTATAAATTAATTAAAAAGTAAAATTTGACTTAAAACCTTTTTATCTACAACCTTCCTAGACAAGTCTTACAACTCTTAATTTTTTTTTATTGTTTAATACAACCTCTGTGTTTTACAAACATAAAATGAACGGCCACAAATTATACCCATACTCCAAACATAGGTAGTAATATCAACCTATGTGAATTACACTAAACTTTGCTTCGGGTGGGAATCGACCCCACGGAACTCGGTGCAACGATAGTGGCACTACACCTAACGTACAATTGGAGATTAAAAAATAAAAGACATAAAATAAAAGTAAGAAGCAACTACGTTATGCTACGTTGATGATAAATAATGAAATAATTAACGTTGGTTCTTAAACTCGGAGAGCGCCCCTTAATATTTATGGGGCGTCAGCTGTCTTCGCCCCTAAGCAATAAATATCAGCCCTGATACGGGCTTGTTTAATAAATCATTCTGAAAAAATATTTACGAAGTACTTACGCAAAGAAATGAAAAAAAAACAAGCTGAAAATAAATTGTACAATGAGATTAATGAAGGCAAAAAGGAAAATTAAAATGTTATTGTAAATATTGAAGCAGTTCTACCTTAATGAGGTCTACTATCAAAGTACTTGTAGAAAGTCGAATACACAGTGATCTTACGATTAAATATTCATACATTGTACGATGTCCCCTTTTGACAAATTAGAAACGTAACATTTCACGTTAATTAATTAAAAAAGTAAACAAAAGTATAATTAATAATAGTAGTAAATAATAGTAATAGTTATAATAATTTACAACCGTTGACGGTTGTAATTTTATATTAAAACGTAACATTAATTGACAAGCTCACTCTCAATCTTTTAAGAGGTCGAAACAATAGAAAAACTGTCTTTATGGCAGATGAAGCCATTTTTTTATAGGTAGTCTGCATTTGTTGCCTGAAAATATCATCTGTTAAAAAATATTTCGACTTTTAAGTATCGCATCATCGCAAAGATCAATCAAAAATCATATCAGGATCATCAGGAAAATGTTTAGTTTTTTTTTTGTTTTACTTGTACAGACTATAGAAGTATTCGTAATGCTATTTACGTAGTACCCCTCCAGATTCAGAAGTTGATTCGGAACAAGTCCGGAAAACATAAAAAAACAAGGAAAATGAATGAGTTGATGTTTTTATATTTCTTGCCGCACGTTGCGGTCTCTCGAAATATTGTGACGAAATCAACAAACAAGCAAATGGGTCTCACGTTGCGTAAGTAGACACGCAGATCAGACAAATTATTATAAACAAAATATTTTATACTTATTTTTATAATGTAGGTGGTAGATATTATGGAAGCAGAAAATAAAGTCTCAAAACACTGATATTGAAGTGTAAACCATTATTAAAAAAAATACATACATAATACAACGTGGAAGGGACATCGACGCACAAACGTCGTGACAAGGTTTCACTCAAGGTCAAAAATAAAATGACCTAGTTCATTAATGTAGAAAATGATCGTTTATTACAGATATTGACATTTTTGAGCGCGCAGTGTATTGTTAAAAACGCGATTATAACGCTCCGCGATGGAAGTTATCGCGTGCGCGATCCGAAATAAATGAAAGATTTTTTTTAAATTATAAATCTAATTTGGGTAGATAGAAATAATGTTTTTCTACACGTTAAAGTAAAACAAACTACAGAAAAAATTGAAAAATTTATGAAAAGAGTTACGGAAAATTTCAACGCAGGGGGGTCCAGAATCACGTACTGAACTCATGGCATTCGGATGTGCGTCGATGCCTTCCACCTTGTATATCCAAATTATTACCATTTGTCCTATAAATACAAAGTTGCCGACACCGTAAGGCTCGAAATTTTAATTTTAATATTTAGATTTCATATAGAGAATCAACGGACTTTGGGGAGCTCCCATAGGGTTGGGAATAACACAGCTAGTTTAGTTATAGTTAATAAATCTTCAATTTATGCAATACAATTACACTATAATAGGTATAAAAATTAACACTTATTGTACCTACTGAATCCAAATTATTATTATAGTGAAGTCAACGCGATATCCGATATTTTTCAAAGTTTTAATAGGTACCTATGTAACGAAAATTATATTGTATCGTGATTAGAGGGTCTGGGGAGTCAGGGATTGTGCTTGTCATTGAAATTAAATTCACAGTAGCAGCTAGTAGTGTGCATTCACCCCATATTACATGAGACCTAAACATAATATCAGTAAATATATATATTTTTTCCTTTTTTGTTCAAAATCAAACTTCATGGACAAAGATTATTCGGAAGCACAACAGCGACACGTCAGAAAAAAATATAGTGTCCGTAACAGACATAATATCGGTCCACATTTCATGTTCATTTCTGTCCATAAATAACAGAACGACGGTATTATATTCGTAGCCGTAGTACCTAATGGGGAATTCAGACATGATGAGTCGTCCCAGATAATTTATGGTACCAGCTGACTGGTGGAATCGAAGGGGAGTAATAGACGCGCACTCCAAAATGCATGCATTTGACGACGTCTGTGGTCTAGTGGTTCGAGTACCGGACTGCTGATCACGAGGTCGTGGGTTCGATTCCCACAAGACACAAATATTTATGTGAACAAACACAAACATTTATTATGAATATAATAAATAAATATATATAAATAAATAAATTTATATTCATAATAAATGTTTGTGTTTGTCTGGGTGTTTCCTATGTATTATAAGTATGTATTTACAAAAAAAAAGTATATAAGTATTATATCCATTGTCTAGTACCCATAGTACAATCTCTGCTTAGTTTGGGACTAGATGGTGCTGTGTAAAATGTCCCAGGATATTTATTTATTTATTTATACTGATTAATTTACGAATTCCTGCGTAAAGTTCTTAATATTTTTTTCAGAAATACCTATTGTTATACCTCACTGAGAGATAAAAAAAGAGATAATACTCAATACTTTATTGCATTCCATAATGTTTTATAAAGGTGGACTATAAATAACTTAGATCATTATGGACTCTGTCGGGTACAGCAAAATTAGAAGAGAGGAAGAGGGTTTAGCATCAACTGTGATGACATGTAACTTTAGATAAGAAATGAATGGTGGAATAACATTGTATGAGCTTTGCAATAATTTATTTATTTTAAAATATTTTTCTCTGCCTCGATCATCGACCAGAACAGCACCTATATTCAACCAAGGTTTTCGTCTAGATATTTCTGCCAGAGGTGATGAAAATAACTCTAATTTGAATACGCGTCATGAAACGATTTCATCCCCCCTACATTAACATATAACCTATATCTTCATTTACACATTTAAGTAGGTACCTACGTTGTTTGTTCTAACACTATTAAGATGTAAATCTGATGCGTATAAATTATTCAGTATAATTGATAAATTATATTTATTTCTGTCTTCTTTTAAATACACTTTTACAAGTTAATGTTTCCCAATTTTTTAAACTAGAAGGCATTTCCTGAGGCCTCTGAGAAGAAACACCGAAACTCAGAGAATCATGGGCTCTTTTAAAGTCCAGACATAGTAGTAAGAATATTTATGTAAGTGTTACAATGCAGGGTAGCGAATTTCCATGAACATTTCTCAGCTCAACCTTGTAGGTATTAGTCATTCTATTGATCTGTGTGATAAAATTTAATATCATTGACATAAATTTGAAATATAAATAACGTAATAAAGTCTATAGCTATTAGCTAGAGTCTTGTGGGCTACATTAGCGCATCGCTGAACCGCCACCCGTCTGTTAGCAAATTAAATAAAATGACGTCAAGGGACTCAGCGGTGAGTTCATGCATATGTACATACATTGTGTTGTATGTATTGTGTTGTGTTTTAGTACAGTTGAGACTAAAACGAAACACACTTTAAACTACTTACATTATATATAATCATAGTCATAATCTTTAAATAAAAAAAAATGTGAGTTGAAGATGATAATGCATTTCTGTTTTCATAAAATTTATGTTCAAATCAAATAAGTGAGTATTTTAAATAAGATTTTAACTTAACTTACAGCTTTTGCATTTATAAGCGTTATGAATAGTTGCACGGCTAAAAGCCGTGGTACTGTAGAGACCAATAGATCCAAATAAAATATTGTATTACTAAAATTTTACTCAAATTTATGAAAGCAAATTCCATCTAATTTAGCGAGAACCGCGGTTAGATAAATCGAGTTCTGTGCGTCCATTTGTAACAGTCTAACTGGGGTATTCATTAAAACAGCAACTAATCATTACGTTATATTACTTTCATTATCCTTAGTTTATGTTATAATGGGCGATATTTTGGAGTAAAATTATTTGAGACTTCGCATGGGTATAACATATCACTATTAATAATAATATGAAGGTCTGAGTATCATTATTTTATGCTTGGTTTAAAGTGGGATCGCTTTAACACTTAGGCTTTAGTATTAGTGTACTAGTGAACTTTAAAAGAAATACCGCGGTTGACCAAGGCGAAGATGGAGAGACGAGCTTGGGGCTTAAACAAGTTGCATTTTTAACATTCGACAAGCGAATAGAAACAAAATGTATGGAAATGACATTAGTGACAGCCCGATTTGTCGAAAGCTGGTGTCATTTCCATAAATATTGTTTCTATTCGTTTGTCGATTCTAATGTCAAAATGCAACTTGTCTACAGGCCTTTGACTCCTACTATAAAGACTGGCCCTCTGAAAGCCTGCCCTGCAGTGGAAAATACAGACTAGTTATGTAGATAGTGACCTGCTCCGGCCCTACACCTTGCTAGATAATTTCTCTTTCTATTTGTAAAAACACATGGTACAAGTGCAAGTCTGCATAGTAATATATTTTTTAACCCGAACAAAACCTAGACTCGGCGCGAAGTAGAAACTTATTTTATAATAGGTAGTATGTAGATGATTATTCGACATACTTTAGCTTTCAAGTTGAAATAATGAAAAGCATAATTATTAATATACACGACGACACGAAGTTATTGGCATCAATCTTACACGTTACACCAGCGCGTGCGTTGCTTTTTGAAAGTTACCGTAATTAAGGCCTAATTGAAATAAAAACTTTGAATTCAACTTTGAGTTTGACAACAGAAACTGCTTATCATTTGTTTTAACACTGAAGGACAGATAATCGGCTGGTTTTGACATCATTACTCATGCAAACTCTGGTACGTGTTATTTTTTAATTGTTCCCCAAAAACCACAAAACATTTAACATCCTCATTACTTTTACCCTACTAATTCAATTAGCTCCCTCGTGTTTAGGGCCATTCAAGTGATTGCCGCCCTTTTATACCCGCAGAATTGTTTCACTCCGTCACTCGCCTACCAAAAGCGTTTTATATTACTCTCCCTTTCCGCCAGCGGCTTCGCCCGCGTGGTCTTATAATTTTTTCCCCCGTTTTTGCAAACTTTTTCCATTACTACTCCGCTCCTATTAGTCGTAGCGTGATGATATATAGCATGTAGCCTTCCCCGATAAATAGGCTATCTAACACTGAAAGAATTTTTCAAATTAGTTTAGTAGTGTCGGAGCCTATTCAATACAAACAAATAATAAAATCTTTCCTCTTTATGATATTAGTATAGACTGATAGATATGGATATACAAGGAGCGTATAGCATTATATCTATCTAGGAAATTCCTAAGAACCAGAGTTAATCGATGCCTACTTCGTTTTCTATAGATATCCCAAAAGCTAAGCGTAATTTCATGTTTGTACGTTATCTCCTTTTTATTTATATTTATTTTCTGTAAATAGATCCTTTAAAGATACTTTTACGAGCAATTCTATTTTTTTTAATACTAGATGACACCGACATTTCCTAACTGATGACCTCTGAGAAGAAACGCCAAACCAAATTCAGAGAGTCATGGGCTCTTTTAAAGTCCAGACATAGTAGTTACAATATTTATGTGAGTGTTAAAATGCAGGGTAAAGTCTGAAATGGCCTTTTAAAGAAAGAGCCGTATCGGCTTTGAATAAAGCTAGAAACATTCAAATTAAGCTTAAAAAACAAGCAGCATAAATACAATTTTTTTGACAGCAATATATCTACTTTATCATCATTGTAGGAAACCATTTCAGGGGAAAACGATCAAGGAAAACAAAGGCGAAATCAAAAAGTTAAGTCCAACAAAAAATAAGTAAATCACGTTGTTTCACACGCTGATTTGGGTTTTTTTTTTAACCAAAGCTGTTGTTCCTGAAAAGCTGTTTCGTCTACATAGAAACAGGTGTTTAACTGACATTGAGTCCTTTTTTCCAAAAACAGTTATTTATAGACATATATATTAAGATATTGAGTATATACATATATTAGATACCTATAATATAAATTACTTGGATTTGTGTGAAGATTGTAAAACTAATATAATACCTTTTTGGTTTCTACAATTTTGTACCTTATGTTTGAAACTTCATAAAATATTCGTTTCACGTTGTAAAATTGATCCATCCATCCCAAAAAATATCCCGTATTATCAGTAGCAATACCGTGAGAAATATCATTCCCGTGAACAAAGATAATCAAGGGGAAGGTACACAAAGGGGCCAAAACATAGTAACGAAAATGAAAATTCACACAAAAGGAACGCGTTTAGTAAAGATGGCAGCAGACATGAAGATTGGGGGATCGATATTAATGGTCCGCAACAGGTGCGCCCAGGGAGCGTACGCCTTTGTACAATACACGCACTTTTGTAAACATCCCCGTATTATGTAACAAGTCAGTAATGTCGTGTTGTTGGAGTGTTTATGTGTAGATTGTACACCAGCTAATAGCTAACCTAATTTAATTCTGAGTAGAGTAAGGGAATGACATTGCGTAGTTTCGTACAACACAGTCATGATGAGAATTTGGCGGAACCAGGAACAGCTACCTGTAGTTACTGAAATAGGTCCTTGTGTCGGTGCAGGAACCGATGCTGCGACTCGTACCACAGAAATGATATAATAATACATAACCTATAGACTTTCCTGATAAATGGGCTATCTCACATTGAAAGAATTTTTCAAATCGGTCCTGTAGTTTCGGAGCCTATTCAATACAAACCAACAAACAATCAAATCTTTCCTGTTTTTATTATTAGTATAGAGTATATAGATCAACCTCCCTTTTTTTAAATTGGAAGTTAATCATTACCAAGCCATTACGATGCACATAAATCCTAAAAATACCAATTTTCGATTGTGCCGTAATTGCAAAAGGTACAATATAGTCTGGCATGTTATTAAAAACTGCGGTTTGTGGCTAGAAGGCGGGATCGATATAACCCCGCAACAGGTGCCCCGAGCTGCCCCTAACGGTCTCGTGTGTAAGCACTCTTATAATGAAAGTTTTTTATACTGCCTACGAATACAATGACGTTGGAGGGAGGGAGCGAACCTCTCCCCTTCAGGGATGCGTACGTGTATGTATTGAAATTGCGGTGGGGCTAGTAAAGATAGATTGAACTGCGTTCTATCTGATAGAGAATTGCTAATTTAGGTTGCAAGAAAATATTGTAAAAGACTACATATTTATACTAATACTAGCTGTCCCGGCAAACGTTGTTTTGCCATATAGGGGTGGGTCACCCATATCATTTAGGGGGATGAAAAATAGATGTTGGCCGATTCTCAGACCTACCCGATATGCACAAAAAATTTCATCAAAATCGGTCAAGCCGTTTCGGAGGAGTATGGCAACAAAAACTGTGACACGAGAATTTTATATATTAGAAGATTATAAAGAGGATACATTTGATTGTTTGTTTGAATTGAATATGCCCCGAAACTACAGGACCAAATTAAAAAAATCATTCACCATTTGAAAGCTGCATCTTTACCGAGTAACTAAGGCTAATTTATAAGAAATTGTCAGTCTTATAAGCCTTATAAGTTTAGTTTACGCTATGGTGTAAATAAATCAAATGAACAACTTTTTAGGGCACCCGAAAAATGCATAGTAAACTATAATGTACTCAAAGAACCAGCAACTTTAAAGGCAGCTAGGCAAGCGTAGTGTAGGATGCCTAAAGGCCAGGAGGAGTGACGACTTGCAGGCAGCTAAAGAAAGCTCTGTGACGTTCACTAGGAGAGACCTAAGTCCAGCACTAGACGAAAGGCTGATGATGAAACTAAACTAGCAACCATAAATCCAGTTGTAACCGTTCATTAAGTCGTAAAACACTAACCCCGGTATATTAGCAGTTATATTTTGTGTTAAACTGACTATGAAGTCACGCAATCTCGCCCCTCCCACAAGTTAGGAGGCCGCATAAATAATTCTTAATTTCCTTTTACCTTAACGTGTTTTCTGATAATGAGTTAATTGACTATTATTCTATTTTTATTGTGTTAAGAGCTACTGCTACATTAGAGGTGCTGGGTTAGATACTTTGGTCCAGGAAAGTTTTTTAGGGTTTTTCTATGAAATTCTCAGTAGCATCTCGGATTTTTGATACGTATCCGGTTGATGGCAGTAGGCTTTAGGGGGATTCCAAGCGTGATAGTATGAATTCTTGATTTCATCTCGATATGTAGTCTCGGAGTGTCTTTAGTCAACTGTACAAACTTCGCACACCGAAAAGAGAAAAACGCTCAGACGTTAGTTTTTCTCAACATGTTTTAATTCACCATAATACTATTTATTATCAATCATCAACTGATTTACTGGACACAGGTGTCCTGTCAGAAAGAGATGGGCTGGGTTATAGTTCACCTCGCTGACCTAATGCCTAATGCGGGTTGGAAGAATCCACAGCCATTCAAAAAATGCATGCAGGTTTCCTCACCTTGAAAGTTATAAGCGATTATTTGTAACAGTCATTGACTAAAACATCACTGCTTTTTGCCTGCTATTAAATCGAACAAAAAAGGGAGCAAGGAGTTTTATTCACAAAAGATGATTACGCGTCAAAAAGTTTCAATCTCATTATCTTGTTGGCTTAAAGTTGGCAGCGTACCGGATTTCAAGGTGTGTTATAAGCCGGATTATGAGCTCTTGAGCGTTACATATTTCCTTATTTACCACTGTTTATCGACGAACAGCTGTCTTGGACGTCGTACTTTAAAGTAGGTAAGCATCTGGGGGCCTAGATTAGGCCTAAAATGCATGGAAATGACATGAGTGACAACCCAATTTGTCGAAAGCTTGTGTAATTTCCATACATTTTCTTTCTATTCATTTGTCGATTCGAATGTCAAATTGCAACTTGTCTAGATCCCCTTTTAGGAGAACAAATTGCCGATACATAATATACCTACTGGTACATACTTTATGTAGTATAACAAAAACTGCCTCAATTGTCTAGTGGTCGCAAGCGCGACTAAAAGTTTTTGGTTCAATTTCCAGGTCGAGCAGGTCGAAGTTTGCTTTTGGGTACGGTTATGACAAAACCTGTAGTGAGGCACACCTCGTGGGACTTGGGATCAATGACATTATTGTATATGGTTATAAAGAGGTTGGGATCTGAAACCTTACCGGGAAACAGGCATGATGCTAGATTCATCAGATACATCATCATCTTCCTCCCCTTGTCCCAATTTATTAGAGGTCGGTGCAGCCTATCCTTTCCTCAATTCATCCCTGTTAGTCGTCACCTTCTCGTTCACTCCCTTAACCATCATATCGACCTTAATCATCAGATAAATATTAGATTCAAATTTTTCAGTTTACGATGAAGGAAAAAACTCGCATTAAAAAGGTTCGTTCAATGTGCTTATTCGTTCACCTTAATTGGAATCTTGTTCAAGTACCTACCTATCTTTTGAACAATTAAGGCAAAGAGAATTGAGAAATATGCCTGAAAAATGAAAAAATATTGTTTTCCATCTATCCTTTAGGCATATTTCGCAATTATTTTTGCTACATCATTAAATACCTTATAATAAATATATTAATTACCTTTCTTAATTTATCTTGTCTTTGGATCGCGATGACTACTTAACATGACTTATCATCGCATTAAGCGGTTCATATACCTATCCGATCGACAATTATGTACTTACCGTTATTTTGATTTTACTCGTATTATGAACGAAGACGAAAACATTTGCATATATGCAAAATTTAAGATAAGTACTTTTTACTTACTCATTACCGAAAAAAGGTGACTTGAAAATTACAAATTTAGCGTTTAAAGATCAGTTGGGTAAATGTTTTTTTAAGGTTTCACGAATTGTTTTAATGAATATTAATTAGCACTTCTAAGAACCGAGTTGAAATGGAATCTTTGCGTATCAAATTACAACCTAATGAAATTATGAAACAATTACACCGTTATTTAATTAATGAATAGACCTTTACTTGAGGATGATTCGCCACGGTAACTTTAAAAATAAGAACTGAAAATTGGTTTGATACTTAATATATTCATCTTTATCCAAATCTTGAAACAACTGACATGCAATGTTGTCATCAAGTCAAGTCTTGCTGATATGGGGGGCTAGACAAGTTGCATTTTGACATTCGAGTCGACAAACAAAATGTATGCAAATGACATTAGTGACAGCCCGATTTGTCGAAAGCTTGTGTCATTTTGTTTGTCGATTCGAATGTCAAAATGCAACTTGTCTAGCCCCTCTGGTATCGTCGTGCGATAAGTTGTTCGGTTCCCTAAATTATGATTGAGCTACACAATGACTGATGTGGCAATGTATCTTTCCTCAAAAGGCTATTTGACTATTTCAGATATTACCCAACATTATGCCACTCACATAACATAATATGCTTGATATATCTAGTGTATGTTTGATGTACCTTATAAGAGACAAGTCACTGATTGTTTTAGTCTTTCGTTGTTTCTTCGCAGAGTTTAGAAAATGCCGGCGTCATATAATAATTAATACAAATCTAAAACATTAACTAGTAAAAGTGTCCTTCAAAAGCTCTATTAACAGAAATAAATAAAAAATCATTATCATTTATCAGCATAAATTTATGTATATAAAAATATTTTACTGAATAAAATATATTTCCTGAGGAATATTTTCTGAAACCCAAAAGTATAATGGACATAACGACTCGTATCGGGACGTATATAACGTAACATCTCTCTCAAATCGAATCAATCATCTCGGCTCATTGACCAACAGAAATCCTAACACATTTGCTCATACATCTATTTCTTTCCTTATTTTGTTTGTCGTCTCCACTTATTATTGTTTATTGATATATATTTTTATAATGCTGCGCATTGCTTCTGCAGGACTGACACCTGTATTATTCGCAGAAAGAAATGGAAGATGTATTAACCAAAAACACTTTTCATTTTAATATATTGTCTATGTCACTTCAACTTCTTAATGCGAATTCGTCTGTGCAAAAATTGCGAGTGCAATATTTGTTTTCACATAACATCACGCCTGTATTCCCCGAAGGGGTAGGCAGAGGCGTACTAATGTACACCCACGTAATAGGGAGCGAGCCTATTGCCGAGCCAATATTTGAGTTTTATCAACCAAAACAACTTTGCCAATGCCATGCAATTTCTGGAGTGTTATTTCAGTTAAAAATCTACATACTTATACACCATCGCGCCTGTATTCGAAGGGTTAGGTAGAGGTGTTGTGTGACTTTGACGGTGACGATCATTTTGCATTTATTTTCTTATTAAGAACTTTTATTTGTGCCCGGTTAAGGCTCTAGGCTCACCCACTATTACATAAGAACTAAAAACATACCGCAGAATTACTATGGGACATACTCTGCCTAACCATTAGGGGTAAAGGGTGTGACGGTATGTTATTTTATTAAACTTAAATGAAATAGTCCCTATTAAGTTAGGAATTGCAACATTCATCGTTCATATCTCTAGACTAAGGCAGTGTTCACACGACGTGCAAGTGACGTAAACGTGCCGAGGGCACAATGACGATTTATGAAAATATTCTGTCGTCATAGACATCTTCATCTCTCTGTACTCGTTAGAAATAATGGTAACTAACTAACAACTGTACTGAAAATTGTTGAGAAAACAAGTACAAAATAATGGTGACTAAATTGTTATGAATTACGATATTTTTTTTACATTTATCTTAATAATGTGTAAGTAGTGTAGTAATGTGAGTGCGTATTTTGTATCTACAAATAGCATCTTGGCAAATTTCTGGCTCCGCTAATTTACCAATAGAAAACGTGACACAATAACGCCAAAGCGCTACCCTGATGTCATATGCAATTTAGATAAAAGCGACACGACACAAATGGAACACCATTTTCCTAGTATATCATTTTCGTGTCACGCCCATGATCACGCTTCGTTCCGCCCGATGTACACTGCGCTTTACATGTTCATTTTAAAATACACAAGGATTAATCCGAGCGTCTATTGTTTGCTGTTATTATAAGCCGGCGATACATTCATAGCCAGCATTTTAATACCCCGTATTTAGGGCAGGGCTGTGATTAAACTGTGACTGTGTAGCGGTTCTGAACCGTCACGGTTTCCACGACATGGTTATTACAACCATGACTCAGGGCCTTTGAGCACGCGATCCGACAATAACGTGCAGAAAGTTTTGTTTTTTGTGCGCGAAAAAAGATAAATATGAATAAGGCTTTCACTGCGATTTAGCTTTGGCTGGTTTTAGGAAATGTTTTAGTTCTGTGATACATGTATTTATGGTTGGCGTGTTGGCTTTATTTATTACCCTCTACGGACTAGGGTTCTGGCTAAATGGGGAAACTTTCTAAAAGGAATCCAAACAGTGGTTTTTAGTTTGAAAACACGCAAGGGGCTGAGAAGTTCTGGTCTTAAAGTAAGGTGGATTATTCTTAGACCAAAAGTTTCACCCTTGAGAATTGTAAAAGAAGACTGACTTTAGCAGTTGCATAAATATAAGTGTTGGATTTATGGTAAAAGTTGTAAATTTCTAGTAAAGATGATTATGAATTAACATACTATGATGCCTATATTCTCCGAATGGAACATAGGTGTAGGTACTAATGTAATATATATAATTATAATAATATAAATGTAATGGGACATTTTTACACAGCACCATCTAGTCCCAAACTAAGCAGAGCTTGTACTATGGGTACTAGACAATGGATATAATACTTATACATATATTTTTTGTATGTAATCCCATACTTGTCCGCCATTTTTAGGCCAAGTAATAGGGGGCGAGCCTATTGCCATCAACCAGGGGCCTAGACAAGTTGCATTTTGACATTCGAATCGACAAACAAAATGTATGGAAATGACACAAGCTTTCGACAAAACGGGCTGTCACTAATGTCATTTCCATACATTTTGTATGTCGATTCGAATGTCAAAATGCAACTTGTCTAGCCCCCCAGGCAGAAAGCTACTACTGACAGTTTCATGAATTTAAATACGATTCTATAAAACATAGTGACGACATAAACAACATTTAGTACCACAATAAATAACTGTTGAATGCGACCAAAAACAAAATGGCGCACGTCTATCCAATTAATTGGGATGAATAACTTTTATAGCATAATATAGTGGTTACCTGGATACAAAAATTGGAAAAAAAAACCTTAAAGATAGGAGAGCGAAAGTTTTCAAATGCCATAAAATATTAATGCCTCCTTGGTCTAGTCGTCCCTACGTTGGAGGTCCTGGGTTCGATTCCTAGGTCGAGCAGTGTTATTGCGTTTATCTGTGAGATTCCCAAAAGCAGCGTTAAGGCAATAGGCAGGTTGGTGGCAATAGGCTCGCCCCCTATTACCCGGGACCTAAACATACCGGTGAACTGTGGGTGTACATTAGTACGCCTCTGCCTAACCCTTTGGGAAATACAGGCGTGATGGTATGTTATGATGGTAGGTATATGAAATACGCGATGAGTACCTGTGCGTATCATGGTCGTAAGCAAACAACCATTTTATTTCGAAACGGAAACAATCAATATGTTTTAACTATTACTACTAGCACGCTAAACTCAACTATTATTGTCTATGTCATCAGAACCATATTTTTTTTTTATATGACAGGCAAAAATAGGATAAGGCTATAGACTAATCCCTCTTATACTGAGAGGAGACCCGTGCCCAGCAGTGGGACAGTATATGGGTTGATTACTTTTTTTTTATTATAGGCCAAAATAAGCTTTAGTTGCAAGGAAAGGTTAAAAAGTAACACCGGTAAACATAAAATGTTTACTGTTATTTTCAACCAACTTAACTATCTCACGCGAGCCGCATCAAAATTTAATCTTGGGAAGTTGTTGGTTGAATATGTAACAGGATTACGCGGAATTACGCAGCGGTACTGAAAAAGGTTGTGTGCCGATGATGACGTCATTGTACATATACTCCACAGTGCTGACACTGCTACCTAAATGTGTACAAATTTTAATTAAACCTTCCTACGTGTAACCTTTAATAACAAGTAACTTTTAAGCCAGAAAGGACGAGCTTTCTGACACTGTAAACCTAATATTAGTCTTTGGTTTTATTTGAAAGAAAATAATGTAACGATTATTTTTATAAAGGAAAGAGTAACGTTTATTTATGTAACGTTTATTTCACAATCAATAATTAGATAAACATTAAAGAGGGTCTGTTTCACAGCTTACTGATAAGTTCCCGTTAAATTAGCTGGCAGATAGTTTCATACAAATTTCGATCTATCCGGCGGTTGGCGGCCATTTAGAGGTGGTGAAACCTCATAATGTTGTATTACTTAATTCATGTGTTCTCATCTGGAACAAGCTGGTTGGTTCAGATGGTTTCCAGATCAGCAAAAGTTGGTGCTTCATCTTATCTAACATCTAACTAATGTGCTGTGTCCCTGTTCCTGAGAAATGGACTCCCTCCCACTTTTTTTCATTACTCGCTCTGCTCTTCTTTCGGATTCCCAGAAAAGCTGTTCAGGTCATTTTACCATTATCTCCGTGAGCCGTATTCTGCCGCACGTCTGGCTACATGCCGCAGGACTCAAATATTGTCTATAGGATTACTTAAATAAACACAATTATCGATCAAAATGATCCTCAAAATAATTAAATTGTGAAACTAATGCCTCTGTAAAGAGGATTGAGGACGATATAACCGCAGCCGAATACGCACGAAAGTCTGGCCATTTCAATTTACGTAATTGCGGCCATAAATTGGCGTGTCACCAGATGTGCAACAGGCTGCGTTGTCTGTGAGATGAGTGTCTATTGTGGCAACGGAATAGCCAAAGCACTGCCTATTTCGTATTCACTGTTTGTAGATATCCAAACATACATGGATGTATGTGCCTTTACACGAATGTAACATTGTTCCATGATTTTCAGTTAATTTCTTCCGTAGTCGGGTTGTACATAGCTTCACGCCTGTTTCCCATAGGGGTAGGCAGAGACTATAGATTTCCACTTGCTACGATCCTGGCACACCACTTTCGCTTCGTCTATGTTCATTAACATCTCCATGCATGGTCGTCGGTTTAGGGTGCTCTTAACCTTGCCTTTTTTTAGAACGTCCGCAATCTGGTTGTGATACGTTCGCCGAGGTCGGCCCTTTCCAACTCTTCCATTGGTACTCACCATATATACTTGTTTAGTCAACCTCCGTTCATCCATCCTCTCTATGGGCATATAGAGAGGATGGAATAACCATCGGATTGAGAAAGGTATGTTAAGAAACCAACTTAACATACCTTTCTCAATCCGAGTTACTATATCATCTTTCATGCCACAACGCTCCCTTATCACGCTCACTTTATCTTTCAAAGTTAAACCAGTCGGGTTGTAGTTTTTTAAAATTAAAGTTGTGAATTCAAGGAAACACTGCAGCACATCTTGTGTGATTTTGACGTCCTTGCAACGGTTGAGTCTGCTCGCAACGGCTACCCGAAGCCAGAAGACTTTAGGTTTCTTCCTCTGAGTGGGTTAGCCGGCTTAATGAACCACGTCTTCAAAGAGTAAGGAATATACGGTAATGGGGACAACACAAAAGACCCCACTGAGTGTTGCTATGCCAGCTTCCATAGCAAGATAAGAAACTTAAAGATTTATTACTTTGGAAAATGTATTTTTATAAAAATCCTTGCCTATTTAATTTGCTGTGAAAGCATCTGTTTTGCAAGAGTAAATTACCTAGGAGTCCACGAGTTCGGAGTGAACTGTATAAAAGTAAATAAACCAATAAATAGAAGCTTTGACTTTGAAAGGTAGTAAAATCCAATGCAAAATATAAGTTAAAAGTTTAAGACATTACTTGTAATAGCTTTATGTATCAAAAAAGGACTCAACCGACAAGAGCTGAAGCTTAAAAGAAGAAAAAAGAGTGTAAAGTACTCATAGCTAGCCAATATATTATTTACTACAATATATTTACTACGAGTAGCTATAAGTACGCTCTTCTGGAGAAAAAAAATACCCAGACATTTTTTTCTCCAAGATTACTTACTCGATGACATTGAGTGACTTAAACGCCACTACATAACCCTTCAAAGAATAACGGCATGATAATAATCTCATATCCCCACTCCTACTTACTGTATACCGTATAATTCACCCTTTGAAACGCTTACCTCACTTTAGTACATACTTCACGTCAGTTTAGGTAGTTAACAAAGATAATTCGTACCTCAGTCGTAAAACCCTTCCAGGCCCTGCGTGCACTTACTGCTGAGACCGCAATGTGCCTAATGACTGCGGTAATGTTCACTTTACTACTAATTCCTGCGGATTAGTGCCACTAGATCGTTCTGTTATCTCTGCTTCGGCGCATTATTTCTAGGTAGGTTGCGTTTAACGTGTAATAGTTACGTTAAGGTTAAATCTAACTCACATGCAAAAATTTCATACTACCAACATACCATCACGTCTGTGTTCCCCGAAGGCAAAGGTACACCCACAAATTGCCGGTATGTTTAGGTTATCATTTGGTTGTATGGTTAAACATTTCCGTAAACCGATAGGTAAGGGTGAAATTTATTTAGGTTCACTCATAAATAAAATGGTTGAAATAGTTGGTTGATTTGAAGAAGGCGGCTGGCAGCGGATGGATGTCCGGGGTGGTTGATGCTTTTTGGATGAGGCCTACGTTCAGCAGTGGACGGCAATAGGCTGATAATTATGATGATGATGACGATGACTTTTAATACATAAAAGTGTCAGTCATGGCTGTTGTACGAATATATGGGTATGACAAGTGTGCATGAGTGTCTTGAATTTCACGGGGGCTCGTGGCTAAGTTATAGCAACGCTGATCAACCAATCTACAAGGTTAAGCTACGCTTGCCGAGGTCAGTATGTGGATGGGTGACCACTCTTAACACATCGAGACCCCTTCGTGTCTCGGCGAGCACGTAAAGCCCTCGGTCCCGGTTGTCATACGACCACCTATGACAATCATTAGTGGTAGTCAGAAGTCAAAAAAGCCTGACAACCAGTATATCTTTCGAATATCGGTATTGCCCAGAAATTGGGTTACGGTCTGATGGCAGTCGCTTCTTAAAATACTGATATTCCGCCGCATCTGGTTAGCCTGAAGCCGACCTCAACATGGTTGGGAAAAGGCTAGGAAGAAGAGTCTTAAATTTCACGACGGGTTTGAAGCCCTATATTATAAAAACCACCTTTAGATCCCGCCCTGGAATATTAGTCTACGGATAACCTTTGCAACCCAGTAGGGGTTGTAGAGATCGTAGAACGTACCCGAAGCCGTATCTTTTTAGACTGAAATGCGATCCCAAAATATATAAAAAATAAACGGTTGCTATGACCCTTACTGACAGGGTGTATTTATTTGCAAACATAATAAACCTTTATAGAGATGAAAGTATCGTAACATTTCGTCAAAAAAACATACTTTACAAATTTTTTTTCGAAACTGTCTATCTGCTTTAGAACAACATAGCCGATACGGTATTATTTTACATAGGTATTCGTTATAGTTTTTTAAAGTTTCAATTTGTTCTCTGACCCGAAAATCAAACTGGTCTTGCAATACTTGAGCATCAATAACTACTAACACAAGTAGGCTCGTTTATTTTCTTTATTTATTATTAATATTAATTGCTTTTAATGTTTTATTATTTTAGGAACGCAACAGACGCTGCCAGATAATGTAAAATATTTAAGTGAGCTGTTTCCATTGGAGCGTACTAAAAAGGTTGAATAATAGAAGAGATGCGTGAATGTTTCATAGCCAGCTAAGCATTGCTAAGTAAAATAAATCTACTTCAATAAACAGAAAGGGTTACGGTCGGCACAAAAAGGGCGCCAGAATATTATGGGCTCAGCAGATGAAAATATTCTCATAATATATTGTTTTGGATTTTTTAAGATTACCAGTTATATTAATGAAGGAAAAAATCGACTCACAGGCAGGATTCGAACCTGCGTCTTCTGGTTCAATACACCAGACTCTATGACCGCTAAGCCACCGCGAATCCTACTCGCGAAGTCGAAATCTTACTTCACATTCTAAATTAACCTCTTAATGTGACGTAATCAACAAATATTGGAAAGCAGAAGACGCACGTTCGAATCATGCCCGCGCGTCGATTTTTCCTTCATTAAAATAACTGATAATATTCTTATAATCCTAGTTATACAGTAAAAACTATGCCCATCAGGTCGACTTGCAAGGTTAAGCTACGCTTGCCTCGTCAGTCTTTGGATGGGTGTCCATGCAAAGATAAAGTGCTTAACCTTATCTATCTCAGTGAGCACGTTAAGCCACTGTCGATCCTGATTGTCAAACAAACAACTATAACAAATTTTTTGTGGAAGTCAGATGCCAAAAAAGTCTGATGGCCAATTCATTCGTCCCTAAGGACGAATTAATAGGCAACTTCCTTAGAAGTTGACTTGAAATTGGGTTGCAGAGGTCTTAGGGCATGTCTTACCGATATTAAACCGCATCTGGTTAAACTGGAAATCGACCCCAACATAGTTGAGAAAAGTAGTTAGTTTAGTAGTTTAATAATGGAGTAGGGGCACCTATACGCAGAATATACCTAAGAACTATAACAAACCTTTTTTCTTCACGTAAAAGGTGACTAAAAACTTCGTGAACAATAGTTACTTGATTTTTGATGTTACTTACCTTATTAAGAAACATAATATTATAGATAAAAAAATCTATGTACCTCAATATTATATTTAGAAACCTCTCACCCCACCCTTTTATTTATTTTCTTCACTTTTCAATGGCCATATGCATGTCAAAATGTAGCGGAGTAGTAGTAGTATGTAGTCTTAGTAGTATGTATCGGCAATTACTTAGTTTTGTAACACCTGGAATGAGCATTACCAAGAAATGATGGATGGCGTGTTTACAAGAACCAAAAGGCTAGCACAATATGAAAGGAAATAATATATAGCCCACTTCGCCTCCGCCGCACTTGAATAAGAAGATATAATGATGATATAAATACCGACACTTTATTATGCCGTATTTATGGACACAGCGTTACAGAGTATAAAGCAAATGGAACGCTCACCAACATGCTTCTCAAGTTTGCCACTGTGTTTAGGTCTCACATAAATATAGGAGGCGAGTTTCAAGAAAGCAAACTACGAACTGCTGCCGAAAATTTCATCCAAAACCCCAATAAAAGTTTGATCGACCTAGGCATTGATTCGGAGGATAAGACCATACTATTAGACCAATAAAGTAGTTTTAATAGAATTTTTGTTTACGAGATTATCTAACGCATACTGAAAAATTCCAAAGATATCATATTTTTATTGTTAAATAATAAATTCGACTGATTAATAGTTGTAGAAAATAGTTGGCAAAACGCATTCGGTGTATCCATTTAGAGGACGCAGTATCGTTGTCTGCTTGAGCCCTATTTTATTCTTTCAGTATAATTTATAAGTACTCCATTTCCTACTAACTCCGTGTCGCAACATAACACCACTCCCATTTCGTAGCCATAAAAGGTTATGAATACGAATACAAAAGTTTATTCTTCCAATGAATAATTCACCCCGAATGATACGCATTATATTCAATTCTATTCACAGTATCCACTCTAGATAATACCAACGAGCGATATTTTATGGGTACTAAGATCTCGATCTCCGAATGAAAGGAAAATATTAGGGGATTATCTTTCCTTAAGTGTTTCGTAGAGGAAATTGGTTGCGGTCTCACTTGTGTCGTCATAAATGCTTGTAACCCCCTTTTATGTATCGAATAGTCCTCGCAATATTTGACACCCTGAATATAGGTACTACTAATAAATATGAAAGTTGGTTTGGGTGTTTGTTACTTCTTCACGACGATTGGAGGGTTTTAGATGAAATTTGAAATAGAGATACCTATGTACTCTGGATTAATATAGGAAACTTTTTATTATATTAATCATACCTGTTATCCACATAGACGAAGTCACGGCCCAAAGCTAGTGTTCTAAAATTCAAAATTCAAAATTCAAAATATTTTATTTCAAATAGACCATATAAATAGGCACTTTTGAACAGTCAAACTAGTTGCTCGGTTCCAAAAAAGTAGGACTTATGGAGAAGAGCCGGCAAGAAACTCCATAGTCACTCTTTTAAAAAAAGATAGTGAGACAGTGATGAAAAAAAGATAGTGAGTCTATATTTCTTCCTTCGATTGTTTTTTTTACACACACACAATTATTTAAATGACATGAAGCAAACGAAATGCGATACCAATCGTGCCATTAACATTTAAGTAAAAACTTTCAGCTTTAAAACCACAATACCGCAGACCTCAATTTATTTATCGATTTTACATTGTATCGTACATACCATCGCAATTTTATACCCAAATAACACAGGTCATTCACTTTTCGCTAATTCGCCATAATGTAAAAATACTTTGTGAAATTCGACAGTTAAACAAGTAACTCGGTGTAATGTAACTCTCTAAGTAGTATTTAATAGTAATGGTATGGAATGTAATTCTATTTAATTAGTGTAATTGGTCTATGACCGTTCTAGTTAAATTGTAAATAAATAAATAAATAAATAAATGTGGTTAGGTCCCATGAAATAGGGGCTTGACTCATAGGTCTGGTGGGCGTAATTGCGACTGGTACGTTAGATAGAAAGACGCTTGAGATCTTTTAAAGTGCTTTTAAAAGATCTATTTTATAGAAATAAGTTTTTAAATACTGGCATATACAAAGATTTATACATATGATAAATTTGTTTTTACAGCAATCCTGTCTTTTGGCAGTTCTCCGCCTCGTTAATCTAGTGGTCCCAAGCGGGACCGGTACGCTAGAGTTCCTGGGTTCGATTCCCGGGTCGAGCAGATTTGTTAGATTTTTCTAAAATTCCTAGTAGCAGCTTGGAGACTAGGTTTGTGCCCGGTCTTTGGCAATAGGCTCTCCCTCTACATGAGACCGAAGCATACCAGCAAACTGTGGTTGTATATTAGTACCCCTCTGCCTAATCCTTTGGGGAGTACAAGCGTGAAGACTACAATACAGAAGAATACACGTTGGGCTAAGGGTATGTGGCTTTTACAGATTTTAGTTGCTGACTAATATCTGAGACAAACAATACCTATTTCTTCATTATCTAAAATAACATAAACGGAGTGAGTAGATTTAATAGATACTTAGGTGCTTCAGAATTCACGTGTAAAACATTGTTCAAAATATATTTATGTGACCTCGCAATATGAATAAAGGGTCTTGATACTGTGAGCTTGAATTTAATACAACATTCCATCTGATATAAACTATCTAGCGTATATCATATTTCTAGCAGTAATATAATATTCAACAAGATGTACTTTGAGTTCATTCAACGTAAAGACAACATTGTATTCTTCATATTGTGTTACAGAAACGCGTCACATCTAGTCTGTTCATATTGATTCTGCGTAGTCTGAATATAGGTACTAAGATATTATATTACCTACTTTAATTCTCTGAATTTCAATGGGCAACGAGGCATACTTTTTAGATAAGTAATTTTTTAGATAAGTTCTGAACTGTAGTAATAAATAAATACTTTTTGGATTTATTTGCAGTCAGTTACTGAATTAATTATAACCAATAAAAATACTTACATTGTCCTTACAGGGTCTAGAGCCACACTCAGAAACGTCAATTAAAACGTTAATCTTGGCCTATTTTTCTATAATTGAGTTTAATGTCAGTGTACCTCAAACTGTCGGCGCAGTGAATCCTCCATAAACCTCTAAGAGGTTTTTCGGGTCGGCAACGCGCGAGTGATACCCCTGGTGTTGGAAGCGTCCATAGGCTATGGTAACCGCATACCATCAGGCGGGCCGTATGCTTGTTTGCCACCTTAGTGGTATAAAAAAAAACCTACTATGATATATTGGATCTCTATCATCTAATGATTCATTACGCAAAGTGACGTCTTGGAATTCATCAGTATGTATGTTATTGTTTTTAATTAATTGTTTTCTGTAACTACATTTTTTTTTATAGAATTTCCCATAACTACAGGCTTACGTACCATGTCGCCCACATCTTTAAGGGTTAAGCTGAGGTGTACTGATGTACATCCATAGTTTGGCGGTATGGTTAGAATAGGTGTCATGTTATATCAGGCGAGCCATTTGCCATAAATCTAACCCAAATTCCAAATTGTTACGACTAATTTTAACATTTGCCCGACCTGGGAATCGAAACTCGAATGAAGCCGTTCTTATTTCACAGTCTGTAACATAAATAAGTAGTAGTTAAAAACATAAATATATACCTATGTATATACATTTCCTTTCTAAAAAATATCGCAGTCAAAAACATATTACCATCTTTGCATAAAGTAGCTTTATAATAAACTACGAAAATGGAGTTGACTGATAAGAACTTTACAAGGTAGAGACAAACAAAATGTAACAAGGCAGAGATACCCTGACACGTAACATCGTAAAATTAACTAGGTTTACTACTGTTTCATGAAGTAGGTACTTGGAATTCTAGCATAATTATTAAACTTAAGGACATCGCCCACTACATCGTAACATTAAATGACCGCAACTGGACCCATAACAAATAACACTTAACTATTTGTATTTTTTGAATATTTTTTTTTATAAAATATTTGTATTTCTGCATCTTTGTAATGAGTAACTCAAAAACTACAAGACTGATTTCAAAAATTCTTTCACCATTATTAAGCTTCATACTTCCTGAGTAACATAGGCTATATAACTTATAAGAAATACCTAGACTACACGGGCGAAGCCGCTGGCGGAAAGCTAGTATTAAATAAAATATCTAAAGCAGCGGTGCGTTCTCGAAGTACATTCCTCGAGTAATCCATTGTGATCCTAGACACAGCTTTTACGCGACTATTATTTTTGTTGTCAGATGTTCTGTAAAACACAAATAATTATTGAATTGCCGGATACTATTATGACTCCTAACATAAACTCCCACAGCTGTGTCACTAAGCAACAATGTTCATTGGGCATTGTAGTTGATACAATCATTGTTACATTTTGTTACGGTGTAGTTGACAGACTCCATTATACTTAGATACCTAGGCTTACTCACACCCGTAATATGCTTAGTGTGTCGCATTAGCGCTAAGTGCGTCGTCGCTACTTTGAGAACACACACTTACCCATGGGACTCAAATATTACAGTAATCTAATTTAATAATAATTTAATAATTTTTTATTGTCTCAAGTAGTTACATTAAATTGGTTTGAAGCGCTAGATCCCACACTAGGATTCCCTGTGTTGTGGGAGCCAGGCTCTTTCGATCCGTTTACAAAAGGTGAAGAACAATAACATTATCTTTTCAATATTACAACTATAGAAGAAATTTATAATATAATGTTAAAATAAAAATCGTTTGTGTTTGAGTGTGTGTATGTGTGTGTGTGTGTGTGTGTATGTGTGTGTGCTTGTGTGTGTGTGTGTGTGTGTGTGTGTGTGTGTGTGTGTGTGTGTGCGTGCGTGCGTGTGCGTGTGTGTGTTTGTATGTGAGAGTGTGTGTTTTGAGTTATATGTGTCACTGTATTATTCTAAGGAATTCCTCAGTCACATCATAATCTAATTTCAGAAGCCAATCAGTTATTAATTTTCTGCAATTTTTTTTGGGAAGTTTTAGTATATTGTGCAGATTATTAAGTTTTCCATATACGTATGGTCCCATAAAACTAAATGCTCTTCTACCAATTGACTTACTGCACCGGATTTTTTCCCACTTCACTTTTCTATTTGACTGACGGTGGTTGCAGTTGTTTAAGGCAGTTTTATGAAAACGCATAGTGGTAGCTAGAATGTAAAGCTGTCTAACCCTGAGTACTCCTACCTCTTCATAAAGTTGGTTGGTAGGGTGCCGGTACGGTCGTCTATACGCAACTTTCAATAAAGCACGTTGCGCTCGCTCGATTGATAATACTTGGGATTTTCCAGCAGCACCCCACGCAGTTATACAGTAGCTAAGGATTGACTGGGCGAGGGAAAAGTAAATCATTTTAAGGACTGCTTCATCAGCAATTTTGCCCATTTGCTTAAAGATATGTAGCATCATCCGTATCCTACTACTCAAAGCACTCAGATGTTTGGACCAAGCCATACGGTTATCTATATAGACACCTAGATATTTAATGGAGTCAGTTTGTTCAATGTGGGGGCAAGCACAACTGTCAGGGCCAGTGCAAGAGTGTAGTTGAAGCCTATAATCTCTGACAGGGGAAGATCGTTTCGAAGTGGCAAAGTTGATTGCCTTCGTTTTGTCTATATTTAGAGTGAGGAGGTTATGTTGGAGCCAGTTTGCAACCACTTTAATCCCCTTTTCCAGAGCTGATTGGACCTCATCCCATGACTTTCCAAAAAACACGATCGCAGTATCGTCGGCATATGTGAATATTTTAGCCTGGGGTAGTTTCATCGAGCATAGTCCATTTATATAGATATTAAACAGGGTAGGACCCAGTACGCTTCCCTGTGGGACACCATAACATACAGTAGTTGGGTCACTACAGTGTTCTCCCAAAATCACTCTTTGCGTTCTATTACAAAAATATGAGCTAAACCAATCTAGGGCCCTACCTCGAATACCCAGAAGGGACATTTTCTTTATAAGTATTTTCCTAGAAATCGTATCAAACGCTTTTGCTAGGTCCAGGAAGATGCCAGTACATGCCTGTCCTTGATCGAGGTTATGGGTAATGAAATCGGATAAGGTTGTGACTGCATCCTCCGTGGACCTACCAACTCGAAAACCATATTGGTTTTCAGACAGCAGTTTATTTTTTTCTAGGTATGCCAAGAGTCTCTTGTTTACAACTTTCTCAATTATTTTAGAAAGAGCCGTCAGTAAAGATATTGGGCGATAATTTTCTGGAGATTTTGGGTCTCCACTTTTAAATATGGGACAGATATTTGCAACTTTAATACAGTCTGGGACGATACTCGTGCTCAGGCTTAAATTGCAAAGGTAGGTAATAGGTCTTGTTAAGACATGGGAACATAATTTAAGAATTTTATTATTTATGCCGTCAAAACCTGGGGATGATGTTGTTTTAAGATGTGCTATTAGCGTAAGAATTTCATTTTCGTCGGTGGGTGCAAGAAAGAAGGACTGTGGATTGTTATGTAGGGTACTGTATTGATCGTTGTTGGAAGCAAGTTCGGCTTCACTTGTTTCGAGAATATTGAGTGTTTTTTCTGCCAGTTTCTCGCCGACATTTGAAAAATAATCATTAATTTTATTCAGTGTGGGAACAGGTTTATCGTTATTTGTTAGAAGGTCAGAGCTCCCAGATGTTTTGTTTTTAATATTACAGATTTTTTTTATTTCGAACCACAGCTTTTTACAGTCACCGTTAGTTTCTTTTAATAGTTTGCGATCATAATCTAGTTTCAAGTTGGAGAGTATGTTGTTACAATAGTTTCGGTATTTCTTGTATTCGTGTTGTATGACAGGGTTATCACGGTTTTCCTCTTTTTTTGCGTTAATGTGCATTGAATCGCGACGTCTTATGCATTTTAAAAGGTTTTTAGTAATCCATGGTTTTATTATACGCTCAGAGCTGTGACAGATATGTGTAGTGGTATGGCAATTAATTTTACTGGAGAGGATTTCAGTAAATCCCTGAAATGCCTTCGTTACATTAGAGCATTCATAGAGCCAATCCCAAGTTTCGGTTTCAATGTCCTTTTTTAAATTTTTATAGTCGATTTTCGTTTGACTTTTTTTAGCAGTTATTTGAGGCATATTTCTATGAATGCCAAATACTACGGTCTCGTGATCAGTAATGCCTGTTTCACAAACAATTATAGTAGCTGGTTTCTGAGTTTTGATCATAACGTGATCTAAACAGTTGCTACCACGCGTAGGCAAAGTATGCCCCGGAGAGTACCCATAGTGGCTAGTTAGTTCTAAGTACTCTGCAGCGCGCCTGTCGGTACTGCCTGGTTTAATGTCAATGTTTAGGTCTCCCACTATAGTACATGTCTTTGCTGTACAAGATTCCATCACTTTAGTTAGAGACTCACAAAAGTTATTTATGTTTTGAAAAGACGGGGACCTATAAATAGCTATCAAAGATACTTCTTTCCCAACGTTGACAACTAAGCAGTTTGAGTCTTTAAAGGGTGGTTCTACGACCATGGCCCGTAGGGATGTTTTAATATAAATCACTATACCATCGTTTTGGTTTAAATATATTTTGGAACAGTAATAATCATAGTTATTTATTTTGTGGCAGACTTGCATGCCGTTAAGCCAACATTCAGTTAGAATAATTATGTCAGGCAAGAAGAGCAGTCGGTCTAGGACGATACACAAATTATCAAAATTCTTACTGATACTACGTATATTCTGAACCACAACAGAGTATTGTTTGCCTGTATCGCCAAGGTGAAGCCTACAATCATCTACAGAATTAAGTTTCAAACTAGTGGTTAGGGCAGTTAGGTCGATATCATCTATGACTTGTGCTATATTAGCCATTTGTACGTATAAGTTGGCGTTCAAGTAAATGTCTCAATAAGCTATGTAGGCTGCATCTGGTCGCAACCCGTAGATTTCTGTTCCGTTGTAGTATACTTACGGTATTGTATAAGTTTGTGTGAGAATATAATTGTATCTGTTTAATATGCGTTATGTGTGGGGTAAACAGCAGAAAATTAGATTTAAGGCATCTTGTGTGAGATTGTTTGGGTGAGCGTGTGTTTTTGTTGTGTGTTATATGATAGTAATTGTACGTTATTGTCAAGTGACAGGGAGTAAAACAAGTTAGTGTTTTATTACGAATATTGTTGGTTATGGATTTAATTTGATAAATATAGTAAATAGGGTCTGTAGTGTGTGCAAAGTGTACTTGTGTGTTAACAAATAAAAATGAGAAGCTAATCGAACACAGTATACTAAATGTTAGGTAAGGTAAGTTAGCCTGAAAGCAATACATTGTAGTCAATAAGAAATTTAACTTACATGTAATTTTGTGAATTTCTGTTACAAACAAAATATTTTTATAGGATGAGTGGCATACAAGTGTGCACAAAACAAGTCTTGTCAGTAGTCATTGGCTAGTATCCACCTGTAGATCGTGTAGGGTTTGTTCAGATCTGACAAGAATTTGTTTCATACCTTCTGTTTTCCTCAAGAATATGTTTCCGTTCGTCGTCCAGCAGAACTTAAAGTCTTTTTGTTTTGCATATTCTCTTGCAAGATAGAAAAGTCTTCTAGAGCTAGCAGGGAGGTATTCTGTTACATAGACTGGACGACAGTCGCCCAGTAAACCAATGCATTTGGTGTTTAATCGATCAACAAGCGAGTGCTTTTTGTTATAGTTGCGTACGCATGAGATGAGTTCGGTCTTAGTCTGAACCTTTGTAAATTCAGCAATAATGGGTCTGTCAGTACCTGGTTTTCCGGGTAGCCGATATGCGTCGCGTAATTCAGTACAACTGAGCTTCATGTTTACCGCTTCCCCCACTTTGGAAATAGTTGTAAATAACTCCGCAGCTGACTCGTTCGCTTGCGAGGGTATATTACGTATTTCAACGCTTGCTGTTCGGGAAAGCTGCTGAAGGTCTTGAATTTTATTTTCCAAATTATTGATTCTGTCCCGATATGATTGTTTTTCTTTCTTCAGGGATTCGATTTGCTTAACCATATCGTCGTACTGCGTACTAATAAAAGTCACAGTTTTCTCAATTTCAAGATTGGACTTTTGTATGGCTAGGTTTTGACGTTTAAGTTCAGCTATTTCAGTAATAAGTTTAGACAGAGAAGTACTCTGGCCTTCGGAAAATGTTGTGAGGCGAGCTTCTTGTTCTTCTTTCCAAGTACTAAGCATTTTTAGTATTTCGCACTTAAGGTCTTGGAGTTCACTTCCCGGCGAAAATTCGGGGCACGGACGTTTGTACCGCGATGTAGTATTGACACTGTCAAAAGGGCTGTTCGCTATAGCTTGCGGAATGTCAGAGTCCGATTTAACTTGCGTTATATTGGAGTTGAATGAAGGTGAAGCCGGCGCCGGTGGCGAACGCTGCACGCGGTGCACACTCCCACAGCTGTGTCACTAAGCAACAATGTTCATTGGGCATTGTAGTTGATACAATCATTGTTACATTTTGTTACGGTGTAGTTGACAGACTCCATTATACTTAGATACCTAGGCTTACTCACACCCGTAATATGCTTAGTGTGTCGCATTAGCGCTAAGTGCGTCGTCGCTACTTTGAGAACACACACTTACCCATGGGACTCAAATATTACAGTAATCTAATTAAACATACTGTACTTAGCACTTCATGCATAATTCTTCTTTATAGGTACAGTTCTCGCCAATCTTATTGGCCGGCTTGAAGTTGGCACAAGCTTACTTCAAACCGGCTTTCAAAATCAGAGAAAGAAAAATACTGGACAATAATAAATAAAAACGTAAGTTCAAGTCGTAGGGTGTCGTTTTAAATCATTTTAATCCAATATTTTTCATTCTGAAATTTTTTATTGCCGGGTTGAAGTTAGCTCATGCCAACTTCAAGCCGGACAATAAGTTTGGCGAGAACTTGCGTGTTTCTATGAAATTCTTAGTAGCAGGTCGATGTTTGGCGTGATAGTATGTTATAAATTGATAACTCTCATTGTACGGAAAGCTTATATCATGCGAGGTCAGCTTATAATGGAGCTGTATTAAAGCTTAATTTATAGGTATGTACCTACTAGTTGTTAGCAAAATACGTGTTCACGCAAATTGCAATTACACTAGCGAACATAGGAAATTCTCGGTGTACGAATGACGCACATTAATTATTTACCAAATGCAAATCAGTTTGTGTTGTTGTTGCAGTGTGATTACCTAATACCGTGTAGTAGCTTCTGGTTTACGTACTGTCCGTCCGGTATTAGGTACTGTGAATTTAGTAGACAATTTACATTCCTGTAAACCTGACAGGATTTATGTTGTTGTATTATTTAAGATTTATGTCGGCCTCATTCATCTGGAGATTGGAAATATAGCTGAGTGTGGATTTCTAGGATCGATTCTTGCATACATAGAGGATCCATGAGGAAATTCCTTATCCCAAAAACGTCATGCCACCTAAGGAGGCGGCATGGTATGTCAAAATGTCTTTGATAATTTCATAATATAATTGATTTTTCGGAGTATTGATTTGCGCCCGGTTAATAGGCTCGCCCTTATTGCATGGGACTTATAAACATAACAGTGAAATGTGCGTATACATTAGTACCTACTCTGTCTACACTTTTGGCAATACAGGCGTAATGCGTAGCTACAAATTATATAGGTACATATATATGTCTGTTTTTATAAAACGGCGTCCCGCTGTTTTATGAATTATAGTGGAAAGTTATCGATACTCGGACTGTAATGTTCATATAGCTTATATACTTTTTATAAAATACTCCTCTTATTCTGCTGGAACGGTTTATTTGGAAGAAGGCTTTGAAAAAGTTAAATAAAAACAATACAATTTTACAAGGATTATAGGAAAAATACTTTATTAAAAAGTTAATGGCAATAGGCTCACCCTCCATTAAATTATTATTAGAAGAAAAAGAAGAAGAAGATTAAATTATTACTACCTAAACATAACAGTATGCCTATATATCTGTCTGCCTCGGAGAATACTGGCGGCGTGATGGTATGTTACACTAAAAGAAAGTCTACAGTTGGTCTAAGCCGGTTCTTTTTATCAACAACTCTACAACAACTAGAGACAACGTTTCAGAAAAATCCTTGTAAAAGCGTTACCTACGAGTTGTGCATCTTAAAACAGATTTAAAACGGATTATAAACAAGGTAAATCCTAGTAATACTTCATTTTCCCAATATTTACATAATTCCCTTCATCGCTCACCTCAATTTTCGTAGCCAGCCCCTTAATGGGGTGTCAATCAATATTGACAATTGACGATAATTTATTGTAAAAGCACAACCCCAGACGTTTACATTACAACGTACTTAATTTATGGCAAACAAGACGAAGAGCTGCCTGACACATCTAGGCCGCAAGCGCGACAGCTACGCCAAAGGTCCTGGCTTCGATTCCTAGGTTAAGGAACATATTAATGTTTTTTTTTATGAAATTCTCAGTAGCAGCTCGGACTTGGCAATATGCTCGCCCCCTATTACATGGGATCAGCATACCCCCGATCCGTTTATGTACAGTAGCTACATATCTGCGTATTACACAACAGCGTTAGTAATTTTTAACCACGGTTATCTGATCAATAGGTAACCCATTTAATTTACAAGATATATTATGTGTGGTTGTAAGTACCATTATCTTACCTGATTTTACCCACCCAGAGGATTTTAGCCTCTTGTAGTTCAATTTCCACGATAATTCTAATGGATATAAAGGGATAACTTGAATTCACTTTGAAACAACAATTGGTTTGCTTTTGTCTTAAAATCCTGATACAACATGACTTCTATGATAAGAATAAGAAAAAGACCTATGTTCTATTCACGTTAATAATTCAAATGTTGATCCGATGGAGAAAATAGAATCAGCAAAAAAATCAGTATGGTATACACATTAATTTTCAAATAGTTTGTGTTAAAATTCTATAACTTTTTATGAAATTCCTTCATCATTCCTATCCGATTACAGAAATTCACTCAAATAATTGTTAAATACCTATCAGAGATTTGGAGAAATACCTATTTACTGTGAATAGCATTATAAATTGAGTACAATAGCTAAAGTTTGAATATAATTGTCAATTTATTTTATTAAATCGACGGACTGTTATTCGCTGAAATGTCTCGAACATTCGTTAGACTAGAACTGTTTGAAAAAATATCTACAAATGGATATAATTTTTTACTTGTTTGATAAAAATAACTTTTCTTTTGCTGGCAATGCTTGTTTTTGACGTTCGTGATTTATGATCTGAATGATGGCATTGCTGATAATAAAATCATGGAAGTAGTAAGTATACTTACGAAGAGTAACGAAGTTTGACATATTAGTTCCATGAATAAAATTGATGACAGTATTGCCAACGTATTAAACACAATAAAATGTTGACTAGCCGAGATCTGATGACACCTTGTTACTTTTTAGACTGGAAACCTACCCCATGGTAGGAAAAAGGCCAGGTTACCGCTCATTTACTGAAAGTTTTAAAATGGCCTCTGTCATTATATTCTGTGTAAAATTCTTTTTCGCGGGTGATGTTAAAAAGTTCCAATTTTTCTCGTTTGCTTTAAATAAAATAATGGACTGATTTCTAACACTTACGCGAATACTAGACATTGAAATAAAACTATTTTTTACATTTTATCGCGTTATATTATTATTGATATTATTTTCAAAAATGTAGGGTAGCTGTTAGTAATTGAAACGTCAAGATGCCTACCACCTTAGACACCCGTGACCATGGACGCTGTAAAGGGTCCGAAACGTCGGGATTAAAATAATATCAATATAACGCGATAAAATCCGTAAAAAGTAGTTTTATTTCAATAAAATAATGAAGTTATCGTCTCTGCCCAACCCTTCAGGGAATAAAGGTGTGAGGGTACATACCCTCACACCCTTTACAGCGTCTATTGTCACGAGCAGAATAAGCAGGTAGGTACCGTCTCGACTTAATTCTAAGTAAAGGGTCCGAAACGTCGGGATTTAAATGTTAATGTAACGCGATAAAATTCGTAAAAAGTAGTTTTATAACTAAACGTACTTAATCTACTATATAAAACAAAGTGGGGTTTGTTAAAACACTTATAACTCGAGAACTGCTGGACTGACTTCCTGATATTTGAATTTTTGGATTGTCTTCACCCCGAATAACTATTAAAACGGGGTTCAAACTTGAAGTTGCCGGAATAAACTAGTAATATATGAATGAATCAATGACTAAAATAGTATTGTCCTTTGTTCCAGAATGCGGCGGCCTGACGTGAGTGGCGCGGGGTGAGGTTGAGCTGGGTGGGGCGACATGAGCGCTCCCGAGCCGGCGGTGCTCAACGCACTGAAGGGCTTCACCGAGTCTAGCGACAAGTGGCCTGGCCCACGTGCTGTCAAGATCTTCGTCGCCTCGGTTTACAATGGTACATTCTTAAGCGTGCTATTATGCTCAACACACTTGGTGGTTCTTTTAAGTCTTCCTATAAATTGACTAGCCCAATTGCTTGACTTCACACAGTCAAATAACTGCCTTATTAGTCTAATTTTTCTGAATGCGAATGCTACGCTAGAAGAACTTTATATATACTTTTTTTTAATAAATACATACTTACATAATATAAGAAATACCCAGACCCCGTGAAAATCGAACCTACGACCTCGTGGTCAGCAGTCTGGAGCTCGAACCACTAGACCACAGACGTCGTCAAAGTTATTAGTTTGACTTGTGAAATCTATGGCCATAAAATGTTCTCAGTAAAAGAAGCATATATATAAATAGTATGTCGGCTCGATATTTTCACCTTTGTGATACAAACAACGGGAGACTCCGTGATCCACTTATTGGAGAGCCACTTGTAAGCGAGCTACAAGTGCTTGTTCGTTCATGTCTCATGGTCGCGAACATTCTCGTCTTTTATATTTTCACTTACGTAGCAAAAAAGACGAAAATTCCAGGTCTAATTAATGTGCAGTAGGTACTCGAGTAACAAGTACCCACAATGTAGGACAAGAGGACTTATGTCGCTTTATAACTCAACCTCAGAAAGAAATGGAAAGGTCTTCTTCCTCCGTGTCTATGGTTCAGTTAATTTGGCCATTTTATTGATGGTTCTAAACTCAAAAATGTGTAACCGTTGTATCGGCATTGGAAGCGCTGTTACGGTAACAGAAGCTAGGTTAATCGGACGGGGAAGTGCAATAGTGAAATTAATTTAATATTAAAACTACTTTTTTGCATATTATTATCACTTTATTTATATAAATAAAAATGAATCCCTGAATGTGTTGCTAAACGCAAAACATCAGAACAGCTGAACCGATTCGGCTGATTTCTTTTTTGTTGTGTTTGATGTCGTCCGAGGAAGGTTCTTATGGAGAGAAAACACGTAAAAAAGACGAGGAAAAAAGTAAAAACAGAGAAACGCAGGCAAAGCTGCGCACGGGTCGCTAGTGTTTGATATTTTTTCTAGAATCGTGGTCACAAGCAGATAACGATAACTATAACATTGATAATTTTGTTTTAACTTACTAACGGGATGGGTGGCGCTTCTTGGGGAAGGCCTACGTTCAGCAGTGGACGGCAATAAGCTGATATATGGGCTACAATCGGGGGTGATTTTGGGTACCTAACAATCAAGGGGCGAGTTGATACACTTAGGCAATTAGGGGCAAAAGCCAAGGGGCGAGCGGAGCCTTTACCCATTATTTTATTAAAAGATAATCGCGTTGTCTCTAGCCAGTTAAGTTCACTGGAAAGATGCAGATGCAATCCTGACTGAGATAAATGTTTAGTCCATCCGTTCCATTTCATAGTTTTCAAACTTTTAAATGCATAAAACAATTAGTTAATATAATATATAATATAATACATAGTTGTGTAATTTATTTAAAATTTAAATTATTCTCTTTCTCATAGAATTCCGCGAGGAAAGGCGACAAATCCTGGAGATGGTTGGACCAGAGTTGCAGTCTACCTACGACGATCGATACATTGAGGTAATTTAAAACATATTATTCGTACCTACTATTAACGTATTCGTTCATAAACTTAAAATGATACGATAGATAACTTCTGCGCAAGTGCCACCTTCTAAATTTACCGATCGACATTTCTGTGCTGTATGTGGTTTTCCATCGAACTACACTTGCATACGTTGTGGTGCACGCTACTGCTGGGTCCGCTGCCTGGGAACACACTTAGACACGAGATGCCTCAAATGGACTGCTTAGCTCCGTAGTTGATAGAAATAAAGATTTTTTATAAATTGAAAAAAAAAAAAATGTGTGTATAATCGATATTGAAGAAACAATAGCGATTATGGCATTATTAAACATAGTAAAGTATACATTTCATAAACTTACAAAGCACTTTGATACCGACTGAGAGACAGCACTGAACTCCGATAATGACAAATACATTCTATTTGATATCATATAAATGAAGGATCAGTATAGGCCAAGCAAGGCCAGGCAAGCCATTTTTTGACGTTATTTGAAGTAGAAGCAATTAGATACTTCTTGCTTAAACTCCTAAATGCGAACCCTAACATAAATTCACCAAACTTTCTTCTAATCACCACATAAACAGGTCACAGTAACTTGTACATCTACCCTACACGTCTCACATTACCACTGACAAAGTTTACTACACAAAGTTTCCATTTAACTACAAACCCACAAAACGTTAAACCCGGACGAAGTCGAAACTTCCGACAACTAGTGTAAACTTCAGGTACCCCTGAAGTTTGTGATGCAGGAGAACTCCAAAGCGTATTAGCCACCAGAATGTAAATGAACTAATAGTTTAAAACTTTTGTCCCATGTGCTGGGCTTCGTAAATAGTCGGGTAATATTGAGGTATTACAAAAGTCTGTGATTTTTTGCGAAATTATTTTAAGGAGGTTGAATTTCTGGAAAGGAGGACCCATCTTTTTGTATTTTTTAAGCTTTGCCTTGTAAAATTACCAGTTATTTTTATATTGAAAAATAATCGACTGACGGGCAGGACTCGCGGTAGCTTAGAAGCCATAGCGTCTGATGTATTTAAACAGAACACGCAGGTTCGAGTCCTGCCCACAAGTAAATTTTTTTTTCATTAACATAAAGATAGTACCCATTTTTTACCATGTTGGGTGACCATTATCGAATCATAAGAATGTTATGCATAACCTTATTATGAGGGCAAAGCATGGCTTGTATTCGAAGGTATGTAATGGTGGTGGTTTTAGTCGGTATGTTGGTCACCTGGCCTGACAGCCCCACATAACTGTCCCGCATCCCCAAGCGGGGCGAGATACATAAGGAGCATTTTTACTAGGCTGGATTTTCAATCATAACAAATAATTATGATAATAAATAAATCCACAAATGTTTTGCATTTACATTCACACATTTATTTCAAATACTTTTTCTGGTACGTTACACACAATTGCGTGTAATTGAATTCGAAACAAAAACCGGAGCTCAAAAATATTAAAGTCAGATTGAATTTGCGAGATGAAAGAAAATGAATAATTTCATTTGGGATTATCTGTAAGACCCTGTGACAAGACAACGGCGTTTGTGGCATATCTTTGGCGCTTTATTTTATGTGAGAAGTAGAACAATAGTATAATTGTATTTATGTAAAAATACAAGCACGCTCTCTCTTGCTAAATAATTTATTTTTAAAAATCATGCCGTCGTTCATGTGTGAAAGTGCCATCGTTTCCGAAAACCAAGCGAAAATATTAATATTCAACATCTCTCAAACATTCACACGATAAAATCTTTCTTAGAAACACGCAGAATAAAATATGTATAAAATTGTACATTTTTACTCGAACGTTTTTCATTTATAAATCGATTGCTGAATAACGGATTCTCTATTTTTAAAATACTTTTATATAAATGGTTTGAGAATGACACGCCATTTTGTCATAAGACTTTGCCTTTATTCTTGGAAAAAACGAGGTAAAATATATATAATTTTTATACAATTTACAAGCATTTATTTATGCTTTGCAGTAACAGCTTGCAAAGTATCGCATAAATCAGGCCACAGCTTAATGCAATTACAGGTACCTACTGCAAAAAGGTACGGTAAATTATCGTACAAGTAAAAAGAAAAGTTAAAATGGTTCAGGTGCGTTTTACGACTATCTAGACTGCGGTTAAATTCGATTATACGACCTGAATTAATTAACGAAGTAGAATTAGCGGTCCCACGATACCCGAGCCCGCATTTTGGCTAGGTTTACCGCCAATTGATTAATATTTAATCATTTTATAGATGGTAAAATTTGTATACACAACGTATATTTGAATTATAGGTATCATACCGATAATTCTCATTATATTATTGAGATTATAGGCACTTAGCCCGAATTCATTCATTCATTCGAGATTTTCTCGACTTTTCGGCGCAACTTTTCAAATGTTTCGCTCCAAAAACTGTGTATCCTGACTATTCCGATCAATTAAATTACAATCAAAACGGTCCAGCCGTTCCCCTAGTGCTTACTTACAAACCTGGCCTGTATTCGCCGAAAGGGTATGCAGAGGTGTACCCATGTACAATCACATTTCGACGGTATGTTTAGGTTCCATGTAATAGGGGCGAGCCTATTGCCATCAACCGGGCACAAGTCCAATCTCCGAGTTGCTACTGGGAATTTAACAGAAAACCCAACAATACTGCTCGACCCAGGGATCGAAACCAGTACCTCGACCATGAGTTTTTCTCATTAGACACGCTAGCGACGCCGTGAAATATTTGTATGGAAAACCCTCGCAGCGCCTCTAGCGGTTACGTAAGGAACTAAAATCTGCTATGAGATTACAGCGTTTCGATGCGTAAAAAACCTATCGAAATCCATTCGATAGAACTCATGGTTGAGGGGCTGAACCTCTAGCGTAGCAGTCGCGCTTGGAACCACTAGACCAACGAACAGCAATTCATTTTATACAGATTTACTACTCTATGAGTTTACTATTCTACTACTTTTCGAGTTTCAAATATACCTAGGTGCTCTAACACATTTCGCAAACAAAACAGTTTACTTAGAAATCAAATGGTTGCAAAAGGTAGGACTCTCAGGCTTGTACAAATTCAAATAAGTACAAAAAATATAACATAACCTAAATTTAAAATTTAAAACCCCCGATACGAAATGACATTTCGTATCGGGGGTTTTAAATTTTAAATTTGGTATGGTGGCGGCCATCTTGGATTTGAAATTTATCGTATTCTCCTAGTTAAGCCCTTTCATTTGATACCCATATTGAGGGAGTTGTGACAAAATACCTATATAATTCGCTATTTCGTGGCGGCGGCCATCTTGGACCGATTTTCACCAAATAACCAAAACACTCCCGACTAATTCACAATTCAATTAAAAAAAGAAAATCAAAATCGGTTCATCCGTTCCAGAGCTACGATGCCACAGACAGACACATACACACAGACACGTCAAACTTAAACACTCCGTCGTTTTTGCGTCGGGGGTTAAACATATTCTATGACAAAATTTTATTTCATCTTGATTAATTTCGTTACGAGTTCTCAGACAGTATAAACACTCCCATGGGACGCGCCGAGCTTCATTGTCTCGACGATTTACTGGTTAATGCCCATTGAAGATTTTATCCAATAACTACAATGGGACTAAGAGCTTGTCCCAAAAAAAATAGAAATAAAAATTAAATCGTTTAATAGGGTTGCTGTAAATAAAACCATATTAGGGACTACTTTTTACAGGTTACTTCTGTAACAGCGGTATTATTATATCGACGGTGGTAGGGAAAAACAAATGAAACGCCACTTTGGTCAAAAATGAGTTATAAATCTTAGTTTGATAGAATATTTGGATTCCCTAATATCAGACAAAATGAATATTGCTTGAAACGACTTCAACTAGACTTGAACTGCAAGAGACTGGATGACTGGTGTTGAATTTGTTAAAAATAAATTAAAAAACTAATTAGGTATAGGTACATACTTAATTATTAAGTTGAAAATATTATGGATATAAGAGTTTATGAGATATATTGCGTAGATTCTGAGATATAAGATACCTATGTTCTGTCCGTTTTACGCCAAATGGCCATACAAATAATTAGTTTACTAGCCTATCGAAACTGAAACTTTAACAACAAGTTATGATTGCAACTTACATAGGTAGGGTAGGTAGCAATTAACAATTCATGGAGCCGATTCTGACATAACTGTAATTGTATTTCATCCGATCTGCAGATTATTATTGTTTACATTATGTTAAATGGTTTTATTAATGTAGTATTACCGAGTAGGTTCATTGTAGTATCTAGTTGTGTGATTTAAGTTAGGTTATTATAATGTCAGGATTATCATTTTTATTGGCGTTTTCATTTCCCCACGGTACGGTAGTGAAATCTCTACTGCTGTTACTTTTTATTTCATTCGAGATTATATCATTTTATGGTATAAAATAATAATAATAATATAATAATATACCTAAATAAGTATGGCGTATAAAATTTAATACTGTGATTTTAAATGAAACACGTATTTATGGTTTTACCTAAGTATTCAAACAAAATATTATTTCGATTTGTAAACATATTTTACAAAATAATTCGTTTTGAATTAAATTATTTTTAAAGGCCTCCACATCGGTATTGGCAACGTAATCAAACGAAGTCACTTGAACTTAAACACTACGTTAACTTCTCAATATAGTAACTTAAGGACAAACTTATAAAGGATGCGGTTAGTACGACTAGCAAAGAAACTTCGTCCTCGACTCGGTTTAAAGGCTTTCTTGCAATGTGCAGCGAACACTTAAGACTTAAGACTGGATTAAATGTCGCTAAGTGTTCAGCTGTTTAACAAGAGATTTTGTTAACGGAGACTTTAACTTTTGTGATATCAAATGACTTAAACGATAGAGAATTATTATTTGAGGATTAGGCACCTCAAAATTGTAACCAAACGTATGTGATAATGATGAGTTTAAGGCTGATAGAGGTGCATGGAAGAAAAGTCGACTCCAAGTAAATTGGAATGAGTGCAGGAGGATGACAATGAACCAAACATCGCATACGTTTATTCCATATACTTACATAGGAAGTATGATTCCGAACCATGCTGCCGACTAATAAAAATACATAGTGCCGTTGCGGACGTTGTTTGCCTGTTGTTTCACTGTTTCCCGACTGCATATGCAGCTGGAGTGGCTCGTTTGGACACAAACCAGTAGGTACTGCCGCTGCATGCAGTTAGCAATCATTATCGTGTTCGGAATTGTACCATGAATGTAGGTAAAGTTATTGTTATTACCTAATTTAATTTAAAAATATCTTTGTTTTTTTTACCACTAAAATATAAATTGATTCTCTAATAATTAATAACCGGTCCGGTGCGGGTCCAACTCGCACTTGGCGCACATTCTAATTAGTATTAATAAAATTAATATTTGTCAATGAAATATTTGTCGATACTGACACTGAAATAAAAATATCAATGATGAAACTAAAATTATCAACTCTCTACTTATTAAGTACGGTTCGTGACATACAGCTCGCTGACAATCAGATGGATAGACGAAACGGACAGACGGACAGCGAAGGGATGCTTAGTAATATGTTCCCGTTGGTACCCTTCTCGTACGGAACCCATTTCATTCAACACTTTCATTGTCTGTGGACCTTATAATATTTAGTTTGACAAGTTATTTTTAAAATATATAACATGAATGGTTTTTTCACATGTAAGTCTTTTAAGGGAATAGAAACTAATCAGAAGTCAAAAAGCAACCATCTCCCCGTAACTATTAGTTTACTCTTTAAATTTGCTTTAAATTATCTATTTATTTTTAGCTTTCAAACAAATTAATGTCACTCAGCCGAAAATTTTGCACAGATAAAAAAGGTTACAATCGGTTATCAAACTATGACGCTTCTAAATTTAAAATTTATTATTTAACGTAATTTAAAAATAATCTCTAAATGCCGCGTTCTTTTTTTAAGTAAAAAAAAAATGATGTAAGAATAGCTAGATAAATAATAATTATTATTACCTATTTATAATTATTATATAATTTAATATATAATAATTTATAATTAATATTACGAACATCAATTATTGATGTTCGTCATTTAATTATTTTTTTTGTTTTCTATCTAGATCGACTTCGTGGACATGCACTATGGTACCGACGGTGGAGATGAAAACAACCCAGCTTTACTTCACCACTATCTTGAAGAAATACGATGTTGTAACCAAACATCGAAGGCTGGCTACTTCCTCGTAAGTATAAAATGAAATAACGAAGAACAATTTATCAGTTCAGCAACTAATTCAAACCAAAACAAATATAAAATAAAAGATTAATCTAAAAAAACAATACTCAAACAACAACACAATTATGATTACCTAATAAAAAAAACAAATTTAATGTTCGTCGGCTGAATGAACCGAATTCCTTTGCTTTTAAAAATGACAAATATAATATTTAAAACGGGTTGTCATTTGACGGCACGCGGCAGTCTGTATTTCTGTATTATATTGTAGTCTTTTGGTACTAGTTCTTTAAAAAGAAATCAGTAAGCATTATAATACAATAAGTTTAATAAGTTTATTCCTAAAACCTAAACTAAATAGGTAAGTACCTATTCATTTATGATATTCTTCCGATTAGCAATGATCATTTCATGTAGTGGAGGCATATTATAATAAAATTATTATACTTACATTTATGTATTTGAGTGAGGGTATTGCAGGCCGCTTGGATTGTTTTAAGTAGGAAATTGAAGTTTATTTACTAAAACCTACTCTGATAACTAATTACGTTTAGGTATATAATGTGAATAAGGTAAGGAATCATTTTATTGTGCTTTATTGTAATATAGTGTCAATTTTTGATAGTTAATATTGCCCTTTTATTTTTTTTAAGTCAAGATTATACCTACCCGCAGAAAGATGGGTCTTTAAAATCATTATTTTTAATTAGAACGGGTAATTTGAACTTGCATAGTGCCTCTTTTACTTGGAATTTTTAAATTGCAAAAGTGTCCGTCTGGGCTATTAAAACTTATTTTTCAAGTGAAAATTATTTTTTTACAAAGTTCTTGTAAGTAGCTTTTCTTTGTAACTGGGTAATAGGTTTTTTGATAATTTTAACTAGAAAATAGCCAATTAAAAACGTCTTCAATATTCAAAGTTGGAAGGCACTCTTAACGCGTCTGCACACTAACGTTTTTTTTATGATTGAAGTAAATTTGTTGCCAGACAGATTGTCAAAGCGATGTTCCATAGTGTTCGCCGTCAGATGACTTTTTCTGACAGTTTTTTTTTTAGTGTAGGCCCAGTCTAACCTTCTAACTGGACCAATCTTAGCTGATCTCATTTCGTGGAGAAATTGATACTAGAGCATAGCTAATAATACCTAAGCATAGAAATTTTACAGTACTTCACTTTGTTGGTAGGTAGGTACTAAGCTATAAATGGTTTTTCGTTCTTCAAAATTACGATAAAGAGACGATTGATGTCTCTCCGGAAATTCCGATTGTTCCGGAGGGACAAAAAAAAAATTGGATCATCTATAGGTAGATACAGTACGCGCGACATAACCTGGCCGAACTGAAGTTAGCTGTTTGAATGCGCCATGGATTGTTTAGGCTAAGAATTGTTTATTGCGCAGCTGAACGGCCAACTTCAGTCCGGCTGTGGTATGCCGCGCCTACTGTTACTGATCTATGGTATTTATCTAGATACTTGTGTAAGGAGTTTTGTCTATACCCGCAATTACGATACAGAAGAAAATCCTTGTGCGCAGCAACTTTTTTTTACGTTTCTTTCTTTTGTAACAGTGCCTCCTCGGAGGCGATGCGTCGGCTTACCAGCCAGTACTCCCCTACAAGATCCCTGAAGCCACCTTCGATGAGCTGGTCAAGTCGGACTCTGCGCAGGCAGACCTAGTCCGAGCATGTTACAGACTGAATGGCGATGGCAGCTACCATCTCGAAGGAGAAGACAAATGGTAAGTGGTTACCGAATACTGTTAGGCGATTGTTAACGAATATTTCATCTGTACCTCGACCATGAGTTTTTCTCACTAGACTCGCTAGCGACGCCGTAAAATATTTGTATGGAAAACCCTCGCAGCGCCTGTAGCGGTTACGTAAGGAACTTAAATCTGCTATGAGATTACAGTGTTTCGATGCGTAAAAAACCTATCGAAAGCCATTCGATAGAACTCATGGTTGAGGTACTGCCTATAATCTGCATAATATACCTAAGTACCATACCAACATACTTGTATGAAAACAATGAATGCTCCCTCTAAATTATTTAAAAATAAATGTCTTTGCTTTAAGTAAGGACTTGTTAAGCCTAAATAATACACTACACGTAGTCAACAAACATAGTAGGTAGGTACTTACGTTGAATCTTGTAATATTTACACTAAAGTTCAAAAGATTGGTCACAATTTTCAATGATGGCTTAAATTTTTCCTTATCGCAAAACTTGTACTGTAAGTAGTCTTATCCGAAACTTTTGATTGTTCCCTGTAATTGTTCGCCGGTTGTCTATTCAATAATTTCCAAAGGGCTTTGAATCATCCTTTATCGCGTTTCATCTATTTAGGTCGTAACAATTTACGAGCGGTTCCTTAGGACGAGGTCCGATTACTCAGTGGGATCGTAAAATAAATAATTTATCGTAACTCGAGGGTTCCGTCCACATAAATATCGCTACACCTTCAATTGGGACCTACAGGTTATCTTTTATTGTGGCGACGGGGGAATCCAAAATATGAGGTTATAAAGAGGCAGTACACGCAGGGGATATGACCCATTCTGAAGAGCCGCGAACACGTATTATTAGAGATTTTTTTCATACAAAAGAATAGGTACTGTATCCCTCGTTTTGATCCATTTATTTTAAGCTTTGTCACTCTCATAACTGTATAATTAAGTACATCATATACTGTATAATGTAGTAAAAATACGCCGTGTTTATTTGATGAATAAAGGCTACATTTGTGAACGTCTATTTGTATCTAAATATGGCAGCGTAATTTATACAATCTCGTCTCAACTGGAGTGTAACGAAGCGTATAGAAAATACGTTATAATAAGTTAAGTATACATATTCCAATATTATATTTTGTTCACATATTCAAGGGACAGTAAGACTAAGGCTAATATTCAGAGACGAAACGAAGCGTAAATTTACGCTTAGCGTCGTCTCTGAATATAAGCCTAAGTCTAGTTCACGACCTGCGCTGAAATAATGGTCCAATATCATTCAATACACCATACTATACGTCTAACGAGGGTTAGGAAGACGTATTCCACACCCTCGATTCTTCTGTATATTTTGGTCCCACGTATAAGGGGGAGTCCCTTTACCCGGGAATAAATACTATAATACCCGAGCTGCTATTGAGAATTTCATAGAAAAACCCAATATAATAGGTACCTACAGCTCTATAGACATAATCTTTAAAACAAACCCAGGACCTCTAGCGTTAGCAGTCGCACTTAAGACCACAAGACGAAAAGACAGGTTAAAAGTTTATGATTATTAATTATGCTTTTTAAATTCAACAGGTTCAGCGATTTGATGGACCGCGAGGAACAGCGCAATCGTCTCTTCGAGGTGCAAAAGGCTTTCAATGCTGTGGCCCTTGAAGCATTAACGAACGGCGCTGAAGTTGCAGATCTGCTTCGAAGCCCTGTCGAATTGCAGTGTGAACTAGCCTTAGGTAAATTTTCTCCTATAGATACATATTGCGGAAGGCAGCTGACAGCGACTGAATGAGGAAAGTCGAAGATCGGGCTATGTGGCGTTCACTAGGAGAGGCCTACGTCCAGCAGTGGACGAATATGGGCTGATGATAATGATGGGATACTTACATATTATAACATGCACAGTTTTAGGCCCTCAAACAAAAAGATTTAAAAGGGTTATAAAACAGGCATTTGGAATGGGAAATGAGAATTGATTTTACGTCATATCACCCGTAGGACATTTTGCAAAAAAAACATAATTTCTTAGGTTAGGCAATTTGTTGACAGCACAACTAATTAGTTAATTACCTAACAAACATCCTTTATTATTTATTTAATATGAGTGTTAGTTATTACATTGTGATCTAAAACGAGTTGGTACTTAGACATTCCACACTAGAGATTGTGTTAAAATTGAAATAAAAAAATACTTGTGGAGTTTTTGTTGGTTTTTTCCATGTTAATAATGAACAACATTCACCGCTAATTAATGTAACCTATTTATTTATCAATTCGAGACTTAAAGTATTATTTTTTCTGTGTGTAGTTAAAATAATCATAACATTCCGCACTCTTATCTACAATTTCACTATACTACACTAAAAATAACTGAATAAAAAAATATTACTTCTACATTTTTTTATGGACAAGAAACAAAACGCATCGACTGAGTTCGTTATACCGATCCAATTACACGGGAACAGCATCCCGTTGAAAATAGCGTCGTATTTTATTTGTTAGCAATAGGTATTACCAGCATAAAGGATTTTACCCCTCCCAGGGTAAAGGGGAACGTTTTTACCCTACTTTTAGTTTGCACTCGCAGTGTTCGAAACAATAGGGGTATTATTTTGCGCAGCGGGTGTAAATGTTATTTGCAAATGCCGATAGCGTCGTTTGTTTTTATGCTATTTTATAAATGTTCTATATAGTGTTTTAGTCTCGATTAATTTATTATAGCCTATCTTTAATGGTCTCTTCGATGACTGAAAACTTTCACTAGTGTACCGATCTGATCTGATATCAGATTTTAATGTTGAAATATTTATGCGGTGAAACTGTTTAGTAAGTGTAAAAGTAAAATCTGACTACATTACAAATGTTTCAGCTTAATCGTAACTCTTAAATTGTAGCAGAACTGCATAGTTGATACATAGGTACTTATTCGTTAAAAATCAACAGAATTCTCCCTTTATTTCTATAATTCCCTTGTAAAATTCCTAATTTTAAACTAGCCTTACTAGGTACTTATTAGGTATCCTTTTGCAAATCCTTTTCGTTTTCCATAAACTTATCGAGACTATCTTGTCTCTCGGTTCTCAGGTAGCAGATATCATTTTATTTTTCAAAATATCTAATTTGTTTCTTTTTTGCAGAACTCCTATCCAATGGCAATCATCCTAAAGGCGTAATTGCCGTATTAAGGGACGTGCCAGATCCGGAACCTGATGAGTCTAAAATATCAGTATTGGCACACACCAGGTTAAAAGAGTTAAGAAGAAAATTAGAAGATACCTTACCCGATACACACGTCATCTTGCTGGAGTAAGTAGTAACTTTTTTTGGAATATAGTAACATGATAATATAGTAGTAATAGGTCTATAAAGTGATAATAGATATACGATAGTAATAATTGGTTCATAATCATAGTAAAAGTAAATTAAACCGAATTTATAATTAGCGTAAGAACGATAATAACTGTAGTAGGTAGTAGGTAAAATTATGTTTTTTCCATGTGCTACACTATTTATCAAATACAAGCGTCCCGTGCGCAGCTTCATTTTATTTATATATAGATTTAATTTATGTGACGAACTATTAATACAAAAGAAGAAAGTATAGGTATAGGTATTTATTATCTTTATACATAGTACCTACCCATAGTGCAATACACTATGGTTTGATGCTAGATGGTACTTATTATATCCACATTTTTTATTTCATAACATCCAGCCAATACACAACAGGTTGGCAACTTGTTTGTGTATAATAGGCACCCTGAACAACTGTTTTGCACATGTTTTAACTTTACGGAAACAAGCCACTGTGAATTATTCTATCAGTTAAACATAGATTCCTCGGCTTTTAATCTTGATTATAGAAACGCCTTTTAGGTATATCTAGCTAATGATCTTTATGAAAATGAAAAGAAAATCATCAAAAACTTTCGCGTTGTCAGTTACGTATTACGAGTCACGTAATGTCAAAAGGATAAAGAAAATATATATTTTCCTCGAGAAAATACAAAGCCTCGGGCGATTAATAGTTTATTATCCAGGCGTGTGAAGAGAAATGATGTATTATATACATACATTAATGTATATACGTAAGTATCGCTGGAAGTTTCATTTCTGTACTTTATTTGTAAGACGAATGCTCGAAATATGTGACGTCTTACGACTTGTTATGTGCCCCAAAAGGAAGTCGCAAAACGGAATTTCTTGAGATAAGAAGATAAGATAAGAGTTTCTTTTCTTCTTCTACTATAAATAACAAACGAAAATAATTGTCTAACGCGCCCTTGACAGTCATTATTAAGCTGCAGGCTATAGTCCGCGCGGAACTAGTTGGCCGTGCCGGTAGGGACGGGGGTTAGGCGGTGGGTTACTGTGTACGAACACAAGCGCCTCCGTCCCACCGCGCGCCGGAAACCCCGGCCCTCCGTCCCGCCACTCACATAAATAAGGCGCGGCCAACTAGTTCCGCGCAGACTATAGCTAATACAGTATATACCAATATTATATCCCCACTTGAAGGTATCGGTATCAGATAACGTATGCAACAAAAAAATTTAATACCTCAGACCCTATACCTACTTAGTACCTAATTGGAATTAAATAAATTTCACTCATCTTTCATGGATGAAATTTTCTTAGACATCAAAGTTCGAAATCGAATAGCACACATTCATATTTTGTTTTGTTCACAAAAACTATTCAATCATTTAGTAATAATGTTCATACTCATAGAATGTTTTCAATTAATTTTATACAATCACCATACACCATACTGTATAAAATAATAATATCTAAAAGCAAAATTAACTTTTCACCTCTTTTATTAATGCAAAAGTTAATGAAATAATTAAGTAAGAGGCTTTTAAATTACGAAGTCATTAAGAGCAATTTTTGAGCTTTTATCAGAGAAGATTGAACACGAAGTTACCAAGGTGAATGGAGTCACACAGTCTTTGAAAAACAATTTAGACTTACAAATATATAAAATATTTTATAAAATTATAAAGAATAACCTTTAATATTTCACTGTTGCAATAAAAATACACAAAAAAATAGTCAAAATTCTAGTCCTCATTAAATTTAAAACTGCGGGACACTTGGCAACCGTTACTGCCAATTTTAAAATAAAGTATGGAGCAGTATCATTATGGCAATATCATTTTAAGTGCAGGAAACTAACCATTTTTTTTTCTTTAGGATATAAATTATTTAAAGTCGTCGTTTTGAGGACTTGTTAAATTTTAATCGGTATTTTCATTATTTTTGATAAAGGTTTCTTATTAAATGGACTAACTTTAATTAAATTCGACTTCTGTGATGTTCTGTCTAGACCGTCGTCAGCAGAATCGTCAAGAACGGACGGAGCATCGGATAACGAAGAGAAGTTAGCCCCGTTCAGGGAAAAAGTGCAAGTTGTGGTCAGTTCGCTTGTCGATGACAGCCTTAGCACCGAGCCTGATCAGGGAAAGGGAAGAAAAAAGACTGTACAGGTAACAATGATATATATCTACCAGATATTAAGGTTTTATCTCGATCAATCAAAGTTGATATAGGTACTTCCCTGAAACTTGAAAAACTTGTATAAACTTTGCAAGAAGAAACCATCAAATAACCAACTTGTATAGAAGTTTAAAGTCTCGAATATCGAACAAACTTTGATGTCTTCGTGTGACAACTTTCCGCGCATGAATAATTTATTAGTTCTCGTTTTACCTTTCAGGAAGTATTTCTGGAACACATCACTCATCTTAGGATATGTATAGAACATAATCGTTTGTATAAGGTTACCGTTAAGCAAGTTGAAGAAGCAGCCAAAAGTATTTTAAATAACGCTAAGGAAAATTATGAAAATCGAACTCGGCATCCACCGACTTTAATATACGGCCCGGACGCTTCTGGAAAATCCACCTTATTGACACACCTGTACTACAAATGCGAAGAAATTTTCCCAAAACCTGTTTTGAGGATAGTAAGATTCTCTGCTTCTACACCAAGATCGGCCTATAACTTGGAATTGCTGCGGGTGATGTGCCAACAAATATCGATAATTTTAAACATTCCCGAAGGTTACTTACCAAAAGACGCGAGTTTTGATCCTCTTTATATTAATAATTGGTTTCAAAGTCTACTTAGAAAATGTGAGGAGATGGAAAATGAGATTTTGTTGATATTTATCGATAATGTTCATAGAGTGAATCCTTTGGAATGTGATATAGTAACAGGTTTATCTTGGCTACCGATGTCGTTGCCAAGAAATGTGTTTCTTGTTTGTACTAGTGCCGTATCTTTAGAGCAACTGCAGCTGACGCCAGCTCAAAAAGAAAAGTTCAAAGTTCAGAACTGTTACTATTTGTTGGACGCGATAGAGGAGACTCAAGAGAATAATAGCTATGGAGACTATATTGATGGTGCCTTCGATAACTTAGAAGTGGTCTTCGGTTCCAAAGCATTTAGTAAATTAGCAAGTAAGTACAACACACTTCTCGAATTTTGACAAAGTAAACATAACATTTATTGTAATTTTCTTATTCTTGTCAGATTTTTTGTTTCTTATAATCTAGATAATCAAGCTAAATAGAACATTTTCGTTGAAATTCTGGATTTTCAAAGTAAAACAAAGCATTATCTTTCATTGTTCATTGTGGTAAACTTTATGAACTATTTGTGCTCTTATGTAAAATAAGAGTAATACTACTAACTACAATGAGTAGTATATATACTATACTACAATATACAAGGTGGAAGGGACATCGACGCACATCCGAATACCATGAGTTCAGTACATGATTCTGGACCCCCTGCGTTGAAAGTTTCCGTAACTTTTTTCATTATGTTTTTATTTTTTTCTGCAGTTTTTTTTACTTGAAAATAATACACTGCGCGCTCAAAAATGTTAATACCTGTAATAACCGATCATTTTCTACATGAATGACCTAGGTCATTTTATTTTTAACCTTGAGTGAAAACTTGTCAACCTTTGTGGGTCCCTTCCACCTTGTAGAATAGAATTTCAACCTGATTGCAATCTAACATCTGTGACAATTCCATTGTTCATAGGTTACATAACTTGTTCGGAGTTCGGTCTCACGGAACTAGAGCTACTGGAACTACTGATGCCGACCAGCAACAGCGACGCAGTCATCACATTGAAGGATGCCAACTTCAACTTCTCCACGATATGTGTCGCCAAATGTATGATGAGTAAGTACAGTTTTAGTCTAAGAATGAGCGAAATATCTTTTAACATAGATGTGAAGAAATTATCAAATACTTCTCTGTTTCGCCTTGGTAGGTATAAAAATTTGGCCAAAGTAAAAAATAAATTAATAATAGTAAGTAAATATCATAACATCTGACTAAAAAGATATCATTCATTTTCGAATGTGTTAATGTCCCAAAAAAGACGTGGAGCGATCCATTTTATATCCTGAGATTTTCTTAAGTCGTTATTAGCAGGAATAAGAGTATTTCCAATTAAGGCTATCGATTGCATTTTATGTAATCTTATCCTTCATGTGGTGTTTGATTCACTTGACTCTGCGATTATGTGCTGAAAAATGTGTTAATTTAATGAGCAATCCTGGTAATGATCCAAGATGTAGGTACGACAATGCGTAACAGTAGGTAGTGGTCCAACTGTCATTATCATAAATTTCATATTAGAATGATAAAAAAATACTTCTCAACCATTCTAGGAACCTAATCTGATAGTTGTAAGTTCTACCACTGACTAAAAAAACTGGATTCCTTCGACATGACATGACATGACAATAATCGTAAAAACGAGCTTTGCAATCAAAAGTTATATAAAACTACTAGATAGAATAATGAATGCGGATTCGGAATAAAAAATGATTTTACGGTAATGCTCTCATTGTTTCTCCTTTAACAAATTTTTTTATCGCATTAATATCACAATTGAGCCGCGCTGGCAAAATTTAATCCACTGATGGACCAATTTCGTTTTCATACCCAGTCCAAATAAAAACCTTTATCGAAATATGATTATCAAATTTAATATGAAACTGGATTGTAGGAATATGAAGGTTTTATATTGAATCTTGCTTATTTGATCAGTATTTTAACATTATTTCATTAGCTATTCTCTCTACAATAATAATTAAATTCTAAATTTTATAAACTGTTTATTATTTATTTTTTTGTATAACTCAATTAGAAAAACCAGGTGTTTAAGAAATGATTAAAATTGATTATAATTGTTAACACCGACGGTTAATACTTATTGTACGCAATATTATATCTAATCACAACACTGGTTTTCAACATTATTTTCCTCAACAGATTAGTTTATTGATAACGTTAAAGCGAATGTCAAAATTAATGATGCCATCAATGCGACCCGATCTAGTTTTTTTATTTATGTATTACAATTACAATATTTTCTGTTAGGTACATACAATTACTATCAAGGGATATCTAGAGGTTTCATATCGCTTATAAAAATTACGTATTATGTATCAATATTCTGTATAAATAGCTGTCGGATTATGTAATAATGACTATTCGCAATACATAAATGTAGATTGGCTGTTACTTTTTACTATCTCCATTCGAGTTTTGTTACGTGTTTATGTTGATACGGCATTGTTATAGGCCTAATAAGTCTGATTATTATCCCAGTCATCATTGCCAAAGTATTTTTACCGCCCCTTAAATGAATTTCCTACCACTTAAATGATAATTAATACTTATTTGCTTTTAGCATGCATATTTGATTTTGTATATTTTCTTACATAGGTATTTTAATTTCATTTTAAATTTTCGTCACTTATTTTAAATTTACATTGTGCCTAAGTAGTCAATTTATCTTACTGAATGTAACTTAAAATATTTTTAAATCTTGCTTCTAATTATTAGCTTAAGAACATGAACAACGCAGAAATAGATGCTAAGTTATTCGGCAGTACTTAAAACTAGAACCTTAGAACTATGGTATGATGGTATGGGTATGGTAGGAACGCTGTAAGAACCAATAACCAAAATATACCTAATACATATTTTCAAAATTAGTCACACCTCAATTTTTTTTTTAGAGAACCTAATATCGGAGAACGTAGTGTCGGGTCGTAGTACATGGCGCTGGCGTGCAGCGGCTGCCGGAGCACGCGCCCGACGCCGCTACGTACGATCTCAAGCTGCTCTCAGAGACGCGCACTCTGACCTGGCCGCGCTGCACTTTGCCAATTTCCTGCAAGATGCCGACGATACTGACACTTCTGAAGCTCAAGAACCTGGTAAGTGCAGTATTTTAACAACGGAAATATTTGAATTTGGAATGAAATGTGGAAATTTCAACGATGCAGTTGATCAATCATGGTTACATCGGCAGCAACACATTTTTTAAAATGTGATTCACCAAGCGTTTTACTTTGTACATTGTATAAACCATTTAATACTCAATACTTTATAGCATTCTACACCTAATGTTTTAAAATGGTAGACTATAACTTAGATCATTATTGACCCTGTCATAAATTCAAGCACGTTCATCACTTGAAAAATGTGTTTCGTTTTGCCGGCACCGGATCCCAGAATACTAATAAAGAACTACAAGTATGACACCCATAAGCCGCCGGTTACTCAAGTCGTATGTACGACTTCTTACGTAAGTATATCACAAGCGTTCCCCAGGGAGGTATGTTTGGACCAAACTGAATCACACTGCAAACTTTCAAAGGGACCAAAATGATACGGATATTTTAAAAGTTGAGAGAATCGTGGTAAATAGGAAAACGGTTTGGATCATTACTTTACTGCTACTTTGTGCTTTGTGTTGGATTTTTGAAAATTATCTGCGATACGGTTTCGACTAGGTTTCAATATTTAGTCTGAAATAAAATATTTAATGATTTAGCACAATCTAAAATGTAGCAGTGATCCTATGACATAAAAAATTTATTCCTATAGATAAATGTAGCTGTCTCTAATTGTAATCAAAATGTTATGTATTTAAAACAAAAACCTAAACTACTATCTAGAATCTACATTGATAACGTCAAATTTAGAAATAGAAACCCCAGAATAGCTATTTAGGCAGACAGAATCCTATATCACAAACAAAAACGTGTCGCGAAACACATCAAAACGTGAAACTGCCATACAATTCCATTTGATTGAATTTCGCACATCTACTATTGTACCCTTACACACAAAGAAAACGCCTTTAGATATCCGAGATGATGTAACCAAACCTTTCATATAGAAAGTAGATATTTCACGTTGTACAGGAGAATTGTGTTTGAAGTGTTATCTCATCTTATTGTTTACAAAAGCTTTGAAAATGTCAAAATTTTAACATAGGTTTAATAAAGCTTGTTATGAGGGACACTTTCCGTCCATTGATGTATTATTAAATTACAAATTTTATCTTCGGACCGGAATGGACATTTAAAACACAGCAAAGTGGCAGTCGTGGTATGGACGGCGCAGGAGCGATGCTGAAAAACACACGGAGATGATGGTATATGTATAATGATCCATTTTACCTAATACAGTAACATACTAATAATCCGCAAACACCGATAACTCACCTCAAAATTGTCTACAACTTGGTTTGGCGTCATACTATTGATGAGTTATTGATAACTAATTATTATCTACATATAAGTATCCACATCGCATGTAAATTTCATCTTCACCCATCGCGGATACCCTCAATCTACTTATTTTTAGTCACTTGTTTTTTTGTTCTGTCTGTGCTGTACATTTGCATTACAAAATTCATTGTCTTTGTACTTTAAAATAGTAAAACAGTCTTCTTCTGTAAACCGTCATTTGTCAATGTCAAATGTGCAGCGGTCACACCATAGACAAAAATGTGTACTAGCTATCAAAGTTTCACGTTCGGATATGTTCCCCAATCGAATTCAAATTTCGTCATTTGGGATCTTAATACTTTTTCCTTTTTTTTTTACAATTGTTTTAAAAGATGTTCCGTGTTTTGCACTTCAGTAATTTATTGGTATTTGTTTTTTTTTTATTAAGTTCTTTACTACTTGGTGCTAAATGTTATACATTATTTTTTTCCTATATATATATATTTTTTTTTTTTTTTGATAATGTTAGCTGGCGGGTGGTGCAGAGATGCACCATACACAGGTACGGCAATCTAGTTTTATCTGTAATATAGAATATATAAATTTTTATTTATTTGTATTATATTATATATACTTTATTATTATTTATTTATGGACTCTGATAATGAGTCTTTTTATTCTGCCAATGAATCTGTTAAGTCGGAAGACGATAGTTTCAGCTCATTAACAAACACACTTGGAGATCTTTTGCGTAGCGAATTTGATAGCCAATCTGGCCGTCTATTGAATGTTTGCCATATCAATGCTCAGAGTATTGCTAGCCATTATGGTGAATTATACGATACGTTTACTAACTGTAATGTTCATGCCATCCTGATATCCGAGAGCTGGCTCAAACCAAATCTATTATCAACTACTTACCCTCTTCCTGGTTATATTCTTATACGAAACGACAGGGTTGGTAAAAGAGGGGGTGGTGTGGCCATATACCTTCGAAGTGATTTCCCTTTTAAAATTCTAGCTTCTTCATCTAACACTAACTTAGCCGAGTACCTTTTTATTGAGGTAAACGTCAAAGGAGCTAAAGCCGTTATTGGTGTCGTCTACTGTCCTCCCACTGTTGATTACTTCACAGAATTCGAATCTGTATTAGAATCATTGGGTTCTGAGTATGTGCACCATATCATCATGGGTGATTTCAATACGAACCTCCTTGCCGACACCTCTTCCAGATCCCGTAAACTCCGTCACTTAATTGAGTCATCTAGTTTGCACTTACTTCCCCTTCAAGCTACTCACCACAATACCGTTGGTGATGACACTTGGCTTGATTTAATCCTTACCTCTAATCCTTCCCTCGTTTCCTCTCATGGTCAGCACATTGCTCCCGGTTTCTCTCACCATGACCTGATTTTCCTTTCCTATATTCTAAAACCTCCTAAACCTAACCCTAGGGTTCTGTACAGGCGTTGCTTTGCGCGTATGGATGTAGACACATTGCGTAAAGATGCCACTGGTATAAACTGGGACCCAATGGTTAATGCTTCGACAGTGGATGAGAAGGTCTGTATTTTTAATGACTGTGTACTCAAGCTATACGATTTGCATGCCCCGGTCAGGAAAATCAAAATTAAGCGCCCCCCTGCGCCATGGATGACCAGAGGCATTCGTATGGCTATGAGGCGGAGGGACCGAGCCTTTCGAATATTTAAAAAAGATCGGACTGATGATAATTGGGCCTCTTTCAAGTCTGCCAGGAATCGATGCAATCAGATGATACGTAACGCCAAGCGCCGCCATATCCTAAATAATATAGCATCTTCTTCTCCTGCTAATGTTTGGAAGTTCCTCGGAACCCTGGGCATTGGTAAGTCGCGACATTTAGATCTGCCTAGCTCCATTGGATTGAACGATCTTAATCGCCATTTCTCTACTGTACCCACTATGGATCGTTTAATCCAAGATCAAACTCTCAGGCATATATCTGGTCTGACGCGTCCTGCTATTGATGCTTTTCACTTCTTCCCAGTTGACCCGGGAGAGATCAAAAAGGTAATTATCGCCATTAAATCCAATGCAATGGGTTGCGATTGCATTTCCCGCCATATGATTATAACAATCCTGGACCAAATCCTTCCTGCCATATCGCATATTGTTAACTTCTCTCTTAGTTATGGAGTATTCCCTGCCCTGTGGCGGAAAGCCTATGTCCGTGCCCTGCCAAAAATATCCAACCCTTCTCTTCCTAGCCACTTCCGCCCAATTTCTATCCTTCCTTTTCTATCTAAAGTACTGGAGGCTTGTGCCCACAAACAGCTATCCTATTTCATTCATAGCAATGCTCTCATGAGCCCACTTCAATCTGGGTTTAGACCGGGGCACAGTACTACTTCTGCTCTCCTTAAAGTGACTGGCGATATTAGAGCTGCTATGGAGGACACCAAGGTCACTGTTCTAGTGTTGGTAGATTTCTCCAATGCTTTTAATACTGTCAGTCATGATATCCTTCTTGCAATACTGTCTTACCTTATGATCTCACACGAGGCACTGGATTGGTTCTCTGCATATCTTCGGGAACGTCAGCAGTCAGTTCAATCCGGTGAATCTTCATCAAGCTGGTATGACTTGGAAGCTGGTGTTCCACAAGGCGGTATCCTCTCTCCACTTTTATTCTCAATTTTTATTGACTTCTTAACTCCTGAACTTCAATGTGCGTATCATCTGTATGCCGATGACTTGCAACTTTATTGTCAAGGAAGTTTTGAAACTGTGCGGGACGCAGTCGACAAATTGAACCGAGATTTGGCAGCTATCAAGAATTGGTCTGATAGATTCGGTGTTGAGGTGAATCCTACGAAGTGCCAAGCAATAATCGTAGGGAGTCACCGCACTGTAAGTAAGGTGGACAGTACAAGCTTGCCTGCTTTAGTTTTTAATGGCACAACCATTCCCTTCGGTGTGGAAGTCAAAAACCTTGGCTTGCTTATAGATACGACGCTAGACTGGCGAGCTCAAGTCGCCAGTGTAAGCCAAAAAGTCACTGGAACACTGCGGTCTCTCTATCGATTAAAGAATTTACTGCCATCCGAAACGAAAGTAATGCTTGTGCAGACCTTAATATTTCCTATGTTCGACTATGGTGATGTGTGTTACTATGACCTGAATGCAGATCTACTCAATAAACTTGACCGACTTCTGAATAACTGCATTCGATTCGTTTTCAATCTTCGTAAGTATGATCATGTTTCAGCGTATAGAAAGCGTTTGAAATGGTTGCCCATCCGACAGCGTAGAGAGCAAAGGGCATTGACCACTTTATTCTCTTTGCTTGATTCTTCTACTTCTCCTACTTATCTTTCTTCTTCTTTTCAGTATCTATGCACTAACCATGATAAAAATCTCCGTTCTTCATACAATCGTCTCCTTAAATGTCCCTCTCACCGTTCAGATTTCATGCACTCTTCCTTTTTTGTTCAGTCTATTCTACTGTGGAATGCGCTGCCTCAGGAAATCAGGATGGCTACCAGTCGCTACTCCTTTAAAAGCAAACTTCGGAAACACCTCCTCAGTTCTTTGGCAGATTCTTAATACTTTTACTCTCTTCTATATCTGTGTTTATATTAATATATATTTATAATATATATATATATATATTTATATTATTTATATAAATTATGTATTTATGTTTAGTTATATATTTGTGGAACCCTTCCTTTTATGTATTTATATTACGTTTCATGTGTATTTTCTGTAGTTACACTATTAATGCACCTACCAATTTTTTGTCTCTGCATCACCCTAAGGTCGACTGGTAGAAAATGCCTTAGGCATTAAGTCCGCCTCTGTACTATTTGTGCATAAAGTATTAAATAAATAAATAAATAAATAAATAAAATGAATACAAAAATCGAAAAATGCTTTTCCATTGCTTACAGGGGCTCGAAATCACAGGTTATATAAGTATACTTAATAATGAATTTATTCTGCAAAAAACTGATATCATTTATTTATGCTGTAGGTATTCATTTCCATAATAATTGCGAACATAATTAAATATTTTGTAAAAGAAAAGATGGTTAAACGTTGCAATCATAATTAATTATCAGAGAAATCCGAATGAATAAAATCTTTTTACAACATTTGTTTTTTTTTTACCAGGGTGTGTGGACAATGATGACGATGCTCTTCTGGACTCGACCCCATTCCACTCAGCCAGCAGAACAGCTGCAGCATTCACTCAGCGACATGTAGAAGAGTCATGGCTTCATCTGCTGCTGGCCGGTGACTTCTCCAAACTGAAGGACCTTACCGTTTGCAACTTCGATTTCTTACTTGCCTCAGTATGTACCTATTTACGTTTCTTAGTACGAACATGCTAATTTTTAACTCACCTTTTTCAAACAGAATGAATATTTATTACAAAGGCGTTTTCACGACGCTTGACTCGAAAATTTCTTTATCGAATTAACCCAGCAGTAATACGTATTACAATTAGAATATTACGGGTAGGGAAGGGTAATATTTATATGTTTATATACACGTTATTCTACACCGAGCAAAACACTAACAAAAAGGATACATTCGATTCTTAAAACATGGGTGCAATTGCGATTTTTATCTGGTATTATTAGTTCTTCCCAATTATTTTAAAGCACACAAGATAAACAAAAGCTTTCGTTTACATAAATGACATTTTAAAACTATTTTCTTTAACTCAAAAATATTACAGCCAAAAGGAAACAAAACCATAACTCAAAGTAAATACGAGTAAAAACGAAACGCAAATACTGCTCATAAAGTATTTTTTAGCTAAAAATAATAACAATTATGGTAACCTTTTTCATTTTCTCCCTTGTCTCCGTGTAAGGCCGTATCTCGTTTGATGTCCCCTAGATGGGGTAGGTAGGCACGGATTTTAATGAGCAAAGTACCTTAACATTAGCCCGTAAATTTATTACCATTTCTGCCCATAAATCATCAAAAATTTTGAATTCATTCTAAAAGGATAATTATATTTTCAAAACGAATTCCATTATTGTACGTTTAAACAAATGAAGTGTTTATAGCTGAATAGGAATTATAACTAATTAAAAATTGAAAAATTACGAAGCTATGAGAAACATAATGATATAAAAATTTGCTTCTATTTTATTATTTTATGACAAGCACAGAGGAAAAACAGGATTAAATTTGATATTACACAATGTACTAATTGCAGTTCCCTAGTGCAGGAGCTGTTTTTTTTAAACAATTGTATTATGTAGGTACTTCATAGTCTCGCTACAAAACCAAACGACAGGACCATACCCGTAATTTTCGGAAGGTAATTAGTAGCGATTACTTACGAACGTAGGTAGGTAGCAGATAGTTTTCCAAGTTTCCCTGTTAATGGAGTCGGGTGACCTCGATAAGTTTACGTAAGACGGTACACACATTAAACGTTAATTCGTCCACCAAAATGACCAAGTTTAACGGTCAGGAAACAATTTATAATGACACTGTTAGCAGTTAGGTTTCTCAACTTGTTTGTTTGTTTATACCGCTTTTATTGAAAGCGATTCGTTTTGTTTTTAACCCCCGACGCAAAAACGACAGGGTGTTATAAGTTTGACGTGTCTGTGTGTGTGTGTGTGTGTGTGTGTGTGTGTGTGTCTATCTGTGGCATCGTAGCTCCCGAACGGATGAACCGATTTTGATTTAATTTTTTTTAATTGGAAGGTGAATTAGTCGGGAGTGTTCTTAGCTATGTTTGATGAAAATCGGTCCAAGATGGCCGCCGCCACAGTATAGCGAATTATATATTTTTTCACAACTCCCTCAATATGGGTATCAAATGAAAGGGCTTAACTAGGAGAATACTATACACTATGATACATTTCAAATACAAGATGGCCGCCACCACAAAATGGCAAAATACATTTTTCGCGTCGGGGGTTTTCTAAATTTTTAATTTATTAATGGTTAGGTACAGTTAAACCATTATCTGGTCGAGCGGCGGACTCCCCAGGTCAACCGCCCGTAGGTCATAGCTCACGGAGGCCGGAATTTCCGCATCATAGAAAAAACTTAGGTTATGCACTACTTTTAACTTTGTTCGTTTTACCGACCGCATATTATATTATTTTATCTGTGAGTGCTTTTTTATTTCATTTACAATCAAATATTCATCCGTATGCAAAAAACTCATTTACCGTCGATACTCCGTTTTTATTAGCAAAAGGTTTAACTTATGTATATGTACTGTCACGAGCAAAAACAAGTATACACTAACATAAGTGTTAAATCGAATATCTCCTAAAGTGCTAATAGAACTTTTGTGATATTACGAATACAGTATTTACGAACCACTACTATAGTGACATTGGTGTTACCTCAAAGTTGCAATCGTTCATTCATAAAAAAATCGCTTTAGCACTTTTGTTAGTGTATACCTACATGTTTTTGCTCGTGACTATACGAGTATAGCAATCCAATTCCAACATTTATTCAACTGTAATATTACTTTTTTATTCACCCAAATGTTGCACCATTTTTGCTGCATAAAACCTTTTTAATATTAACTGTACATTATTCATGACAGGTACAAACAGTAACGATATCGTATCTGCGATGTATTTTGGAGCACGTGCGTTGTTACATCCTGGATCGAGATGTGGAATTGGTCTACGGTGCTGTGAGAAAGTCCAGTGATATTCTCACGAGAGATCCTATGCAATTAGGTGCTCAGGTAAATAAGACTTCCATCCTTATTGCGACTTTGTTTTCGTTTTTTACCAATTAGGAAGTCTAGTTTAGAGGTTTAAAAAATTTTAATTAGAGTTTTGCTCCGAATAAAAGATTTTTTGTTTTTTATTCTTTTTAAAATTTTAAAAAGAATTATATGTTAGTCATGTTATCTAGTTAATTATATGCGTTTTAATAGCTCCTTATGCAATCATCAAAAATCAATCTGTAGAGTATGCAAGGCAGATCAATTTGTATCTAAATTAAACTATAACATTAGCTAAGAAGTAACTATACCAAATCTTTGACAAGATTGCATTCCCCTTTCACATTTTATACTATATCTCTAATAAAATATTTTTCGCCTTAAAACTAATAAAAAACAAGCAACGTGTGAGATAGATATATCTGATCGCGAATCAAGTATCAATCAATAAAGTGCCCTCGATGTCAGCAGGGGCCACAGAGCCTTTAACGAGTTTCAATAAGCCTTTGTTCTCGACGAACTTTGGAAATTGGTTTACGTACAGTCATAAATCAATGAATAGCTGCGAAGACACGAAGGGCTATAATGTTTTGATATACAGGCTTGATGAGCTATGCAGTAAGAATGTGGAAAAATCTGCAGTGTACGTGTATAATTATTATTGATATACTAAGACAAAGTCAAACTTAGATCAGCCTGTGATCATCAGCAATACCACAGGTATCGCTCACGCATTACCGTCTTGAGACCTTTTTCAACCATTATTTACCCAGTGATTTCATTGGTCACATTTCACTTCAAACAAAAACACATTAATGAGATTGCTTATCCGTAGAATATTTGGCAATTCGCTGTTATCAACTCAAAAACCCATCTCAAAAAAGTTTCGGGCTTAGTCTGTAGCCTTATAATTACGGCACTTCCACCGCCGTCAGTAATCAGAGAAAGGGGTTTCTGTCGGTTCCGTCCGACATAATATGTATCTTACCGTCTTCTTATGTGGCAAAGAATTCATGAGCATTGTCCGTGCTTTAAAAACGTAAGATCCTGGTCCTTTTGTGAGTTTAAGGCTGTACTTTGCCAAAACATAACTTAAAAATATAGAAAACAGTCCAAGCCACTTCTATTTTTGTAATAGCGTAGTATCTAGAAGTCGGAATTAATCTCACCAATTGTCAGTTAAATTAATAATTATGATTTTGTTGTAACATAATATAGATAATAGCATGGCTTCGGCCGGCGGTGGCGCGGCGGGGAGTGCTGGCGACGCTGGTGACTGCCGCCATGGCCTGGTGCGATGGTTACGACAAACCACTACTTGTACCACTCAACGGATGGTAAGCATTTCAATCTTTGACACTCACGGGGATAAAACATTTCTTGAAATTTTTCATAAAATACTACTATTTTTACGGATTTTATACCTTGTCGTCAGGTTATAAAAAAAAATTGATTCATTTCATGATTATTCTCCTGCCTTTATTCCGATTCACTTGGGGTCGGCGCATAAAGACTTTTTTCTCCATATGTAAGTTAAGTGTTAAAAGTTTATTAACCGCCATATTGTCATTAAATTCTACGGACGCTATTCCTTCTCACACAGTCCATCCATCTTTTCTTAGGTCATCCTCTTCCCTTTTCTATACCCATCCACATTTTACATGCTCTTTATTTGTACGTATCGCAGTTCCATCAATTTTTTCAGATATTTTAAAATAAAGCTTATAAATACAACAACTACTTCACTTAAATATAATTAAGTAAAATGCAGAATACTGCAACACGACAATAATTGGTGGTACCACTTTCAACATAAACAATCATAAACCGCTTTTAAAATAATTACTTGAATGTCCAAATTGCAGTAATCACGATGTGCCCATATAATTATATTGCTTTCGTTTTCATAATATGATATTTTTTTTAAATGTTATGTTTTTATCATTGTCTCGTTTAACTCATCTATGACTGGTCATCGTAACCACTTTCCTTAAAAATAATTTATCGCGTCAATTGTATATTAGGGGTATTCTCTGCTGTGACAGCTAGGTCACGTGATTGGCTCAGGTGATGTCATCGTGTGGTGAAGTTTGAGAGCTGCATCAGAGCCCATGACGTCATGATGATGTCACTTAGCCATCTAGTAACCTAGCTGACGTAGAATACCTACCTGGCGTAGCTTCTTACTCGTATTATACCATGATCGCGTGCTTTGCTCCGGAAAAAGTAAATGTTGGTAAGCTAATCTTTGAATCAAAGCAGGGACCAATATAATTGCCGTAACATGTCGTAAATTGTGGTTGTCGTTCATAATAATTATAGCTAATGTAATTTATAGTATTAAGGTCATTTAATCGAAATCTGTGTTATTATGTAGTTATAGAGAGTCGGCCCATTTTACGCTAAGTATCATTTATGTCTAAGTACATCATCCTCGTCAGCTTTTATTCCAATTCAATTGGGGTCGGCGCGGTATTTCTTTTTCTTCCATATTTTATTCATTTAGCCGTCATCTGGTCATTGAATTCCTTTAAGAACCATAGCCTTTCTCACACATTCCATCCATCTTTTCTTTGATGTTCCTTCCATCAAATTGTAATTGATTGTATGTATAACCATACAGAGAAAAAAAATTTTGTTAACTTGCTTTTACTTTCTACACATCTTAACCATACCACGATAAGCATTTACTGCACAAGTTTTCAGTAACCGGTGCCACTTTCAAACTACCACTATATAGGTACTCATTGCCTACCCTGCCCATAGTGTCCATTCTTGTAACTCCGCAAAATTTCTTGTAGCATTTTAATCTCAACTGCGTTCATGCAACGCTTTTGCGCAATATTTAGATCTATTTAAAAAATTAAAATAAGGTGTACATACCAAGTTGATCATCATATAATTCTTTTATATAATTACCACCCTCTAAAACGAATGGGACGAACCAAATCTGTCACATGTGTTAAACGAAACTTTGTTTTGAAATTCGGATAGTTTTTGGAGTTAGGTACCCCAAATTGTTTGGTTTGGTTTACAATTATTTGAAACGTATATTCATTTTCAACTCATCTGTTTTCGATCTCAGAAACCACTTTCTAATGTAGTTATCTCGTTTCAGGGCAGTAAAAAAAACTGTAGAATTAGACGATTTAAACAATGCAACAATTAAATGTTAGCCGGCTTTCCACTTGTGAAACAATAATACCGAAACGCTTTTGATAGAAATAGTTTAAAAGATTCAATAATAAAAAATCCACCAATTTTTTTACGATTTAATATTACTTATTATTTATTACTCAAAAATTTACAAATTGACTTTTCCTTTACATTTCGATAAGAACATAAAAGTCTTGTGTACCTAAATATTGATATCTTCTGCCCTCAATGTGTGAGATTTATCCGCTTTTATTTACATTTCTTCGCCATAAAAATCAACAGATCACTTCACTCCATAAAGGTGCGAACCTTGTTAAAATGGCGAACATAACATGTTTGTGACCAACATAACAGCAAAATGAGCTTCTCATACTAAAAACACGCCTAAAATACCATATAGGTAAGCGAAATTGAAAATCCCAACACATTTTCGACATGTTTTATGGCGTTACAGTGCAGTGTATTAAAAATTGCAAGCGGAATGAAAATTGCAGTCATGTTTTCATAGCAAAATAAATACGTTTAAAAATGTGTTTGAAAAATTATTCTGTTGTTATGGCATTGCGTTTTGAAAGAACGTCCCAGTTTTGATAACAGGTAGATACACTTGTACCTTTATATAAAGACCATACCAATAATTCTCGCCTTTTTTCCCCAAACGGTTGGGCAGAGGTATAAAAATCCTAAGCGCTCTCACTCGAGTTCGATTTCCGGATACTCGTACAAAATAGGCTTACTTACTGTGGCCTAAGTTCGATTCCCGCGTTGAGCAAAGTATTATTGGGTTTTTCTATGAAATTCTCAAAAACAGCTCGGAGTATGGATTACAAGCTCGGTTCATGGCAGTAGGCTTGCCGCCAACATGGGATAAAAAAGGTACCATACTTTGATGAATTTCATAGAAAACCCAATAACACTTTGCTCAACGCGGGAATCGAACTTAGGCCACAGTAAGTAAGCCTATTTTGTACGACTAAGTATCCAAAATTTATATTTTTATTCAGTTCAGTTTGGTTTAAAAATAATTGGATAATAAAGAGATCAATTTCAGATAAAATTGGGATAATAGCCGTTACTTTAAATAGACTTTTCCATTATTTAATATTAATTGCTTTTGACCTAAAAAGTAATAAAAAGGACTTGTAATCATGTAGCGTTCGTTCATAATTAACTTGATAATCGTTGTCCTTATCTGTCCCATTAAGTTTTTCGTAATGAACGTTCTCGGGGACAACGGGAGGCCCTTCCCAGTAGACCATTACTCTTAATGAGAAATCCAGGGAAAATAATTGGTAAGCACGAAGAAAAACAAATGCTGTTATTTTTATATTTTATAGTTGTTAGTACAACCTTTATTTTAATATGTTGCCTAACTATTTATTACTAAAAATATCTCATCCATTGTCTCATCGGCCTTATGGGTGATGTCGAGCCGTGTTATTTGGGTTTTCTACGATATTTTTGGTAGCAGCTCAATAAAATGGCAATACCTTGACTATAATAAAAACACGCGAACTATGTGTGTATATCAGTGGCACTCGGCCTAACCTATCAGTTTGTTAATATTATTACTCAAAATTAAACATAACTGCTCTAAGCTGCAGTCATGTGAGACCTACTCACATTTAGATCATACACGACTTGTGCCGTTTTCTGCCGCCCCAAAAATGGCGACAAGCAACAAAAAAATCTATTTGTGTAAAATCCAGTAGTACATTATAGAATAAAATTTGGTTCTACACATAAATTCGTAAATCAAAGACATCACAAATACTTTTTACAAGATTCTACTTACTCATTACAAGATTTTCTTTCCATCCTAGGCTTCAGCCGCCAATAGCATCAACAGTCCGTGTGGTCTCCGTGGGTGGCTCAACCCCAGGAGCGGGGGCTCGACTCCTGCAACTGGCGCCGTCAGGACAGCACCTAGTGTTGGCACCTTCTGCAGGAGACCCACAGCTCTGGCACGTCATGTCCAACTCCAGGGTCCATACGTTTAAAGGTAAGTTTAACACCAAATAACTAAATAATCGAACATGCGAATTCGAAAGCTTTCGTGATATTTTTAATCTCTGTACGAAATATTTTAGATCCATTTTCTTTCTGCTGGGAAAGATTCGCGTTTCATAATAAGACGGAATGGTTGAGCTGTATTCCACCACGACGACCTAGTGTGATTTTATATTGTGTATAATTTCCATATCAGCTGTTTTCGTAATTATGACTACATAGCTAAATATGACTACGTAGGTATATATCATAATAATATATACTGCACTTTTCCTTTATTTCTTTGGGAGCGCTAAGTGGCCATGTAATTTTATTTTAGGACTATTGTAACTATGTTACATACTTCTAACATTACATAAATCTATACGTAAGATGTCACAATACATTAAACATTGTTCATATCGCCAAAACTTAATGTCGAACTTGACTCAGATCAAATTTATAGCCAGAAGTTACGACAAATAAATTAAAATGCCAACATCCAACATTGATACCTATAGCACTTTTACTGCACATTTCTACTCGAGATAGCGTTTAATTAAAAACTTTCAAGCAATTAAAACAGGTCAGCGTCCAACTTTAAATTGACTCAAATAATAAATCAAGTGTTCCTTCCTAACTGTTTTGTTTTTCTTCCATAAATTGCTGAGTTTGCGTTCGTCAAGTTAAAGTTACTTAACTGAAATGTATGCATAGTGAGGCTAGAAATTACTGTTAAAGCAATCATGACTTGCAACTGACGGACTGATATAAGTTATATCAAATCAAATGACTTGGTCTAGAAATATGATTTTGAAAATGGGAAAAAGCATAATCAAAACAAAGATACAATCAAGTTTAATAATTAATAGTTATAGGTGATATACGGCCAATATACAACTTTGTCATACATTACATTATCCCCAAATACCCTTGCACACATCACTAACAAAATCAATATGGTGTTTCGACTGTAATTATCGTGATTGCTGTCGGCTTAATGTTATTGTAAGGCCACTCACGTGTGAATTTCATTGTATCTTCGGAATCGGATTACATTCATTACCGGCTTTTTCGAAAATGGAACTTTTAATAGAATTAAAATTCCCGGCGCTTTTCATAATATTGGTAATGCAGTTTCCATTTGACAGTTTCATATTTATCGCGTCTCATTTGTTTCTAAACGTTTTTAAAACCGAATGGAAAACGAATTAATATTCAAATACTTTATCCATTTTTCTCCTTGAATTTTTCGCAGAATGTGAATATAATTTTGCCCGTGAATTGTTAGAAATGTTTGTTACATGTAGCGCTAATTGGCGAATTCTTTTACCGCGTACGGGAGCAGTTGTGTGCGGAATTTTATGTTAGCGGCCATTTATTTCGAAAAACGTGCGGTCGAATAGAAAGAACAAAAACTGCTCTAACTTAGGTATGCAATTACCCACAGCACATTGTGTGCTCGGCTTCCGAACTGTTCATTAGAACTCATTGGTAATTCAACGCACACAATTATAAATGATGTGAGAATTCGTTTAACTTTCACCTACCCCTACTAACAAAACGCTTCTGAACGTAACAAATGGCTACCCTAAAAATACCGCTAGTATAAAATCGTTACATAAATCTTTTAAGAACGGTTTGTATTACTACTTTTTCTTTCCGGAATAGAAACCCTTAGGTATACTTATGTTAACATTGCCAAAACTTATTGTAGAGACACGAAATTGAAAACAGGCCGTTATCTACCAAATTATTAGCGTACAGGTCGAAATTTTTGGCGGAATTCTAGTCCAGTCTAGTCTGATTATTTCAAACATTATAAATATGATAATTATAATATTATATAATCATTTATTTCAGGCTACTATGGCCCATAGATATAATTATATATACCTTACAAGCCAACATATAAAAAATATATACAAAAAGTGTTAGTAGATAAGGCTTAAGACTAGTATTAGTAGCACTTCACTTTGCACTTAATGTCGTTATGCTGTCCTGTGGCACTTGTCCGCGGAAGCGACGGTACGCCACGTCCTGCGGCCAAAAGTCCTCTTCCGTGACAATGTCGAGGTCGTCCCCTGTCTGCAATGAAATAAGTAACATAGCATTGAATAACTAACTGGAAAATGGCAACCCATAATGTTCCTAGTAGGGCAAACCTAGGCTTTGTACTTATGATAGCAGGGGAAGCAAAATGTTTTAAGGAACCGGACATCGGTAACTTACCGCCAAAGAATCTAATCTATACAATGGATCGTTATAGATCAATTTTTTAACTTACTAAAATAACCCTTACCTACTATACTGTAATATGAATAACTCCATACTACCCGCTTTGATCAAAGTTTGTCGATCCCCATGTCAATATTTCCTGCTAGCTCACGCTTTTCAGGCAATTTATCGGAAATGGTTACAATGCAGTTTCGATCCAGTTTGGGTCAGGAAATGTCTATTTCAGTACCCGTCATGAGTGGTATCGATAGATACGTGTACTGTTGGAGGAATGCGGCTACTTTGATATTCGGATAAACATACAAAATATGTTTTGTACCTAATACGAATTTCATACATCCGTTTCATAAATCAGTTCGGTAGTTTTAACGTGAAAGCGCAACAGATAGACAGACAGTTACTTTGACATTTATAATATTAAGTAAGGATTATGCAGTCTCGTTATGATAATAATCTGCCATTCATAAACTGACCTCACAAGCGCAGCTTACCCTTTCATCGATCAATTTATCAGCGTAAATTGAGTAAGTGACTGACATCTAACTCAGCCACGAACCCCTTAGCCAGTTGACGAATTTAAGCAGTAATTAAAGATATTGTTACCAGGTCATTCAGGAAGAATCTTATGTATGTGCGTCACAAGAGAATCTCAATACTTGTTGACCGGTTCTGAAGACACCAGCGTTATTGTTTGGGATCTGCATACGTTAGCAGTCAAGACAAAAATACTGTAAGTATTTACCAAAGCAAAATACAAAATTATGACACCGTTATTAGTAAACATTTTTATTAAAGTCTGGACAACCCCTCTCAGATGGGGTCACAATACTTGGTCCTCTATGGGTAACCTACGTAAGGTGAAGTGTGGTCACGAGTATGGGGTCACACAAACCTTGTCCTGACAATAATAATGAACACAACAAAGAAAGAATTATTCAATTTGGTGCAGTTGTTCGGAAGCTGGAGCGGGCCGCTAGTACTACATAGAATATTTTTATCAAACCTTTAGATTTTTTTTTTATCGTTGATGGGTTTGCACTCACCACCACAATCTCAACTGATGATAAGTGTAGATGTGGTCTAAGATGGACCACGTCTACCCAAAAGATGCCCATTCACTCTGGCCTTGAAAATATCCTTGTTGTAGGTGTGGTTCTTATCATTTTCTGGAACTGTATGAATGTGTTTCTTTTATCAGAGAGCACATAGCACCGGTGCTGTGTGTGGCAGCAATTGTGAACCGCTCATTAGTGATCAGCGGGGGAGAGGACTCTGCTGTTATTGTGACTTCACTCGTCGATGGCGCGCTGGTAAGAAATATGTTTTTTTTTAAATTAATACGGCTAATATTCCGAGACGATACTAAGTTACTTTATGCTTAGCGTCGTCCCTAAATATGCCTTAAACACATACATTTATTATTATATGTCTGTATCTTTGAAATGTTAAGCACAGTTGTACTGATGATCGGATCCGATTTGATACCATTCACCGATATATTTTAGGTCCTATTTGTTTGTAAAGCGAGCCTTTTGGTAATGACACTGACTAACAGAGCTCAAATCGAGCTGCAACTGAGAATGTCATAATAAAACCAAGACACTTTGTTTGACTCCGGATCCGGATGAGAATTGAATCCGGATCTCACACTCTATGTATATCTAGAGGTTTAAATTTCTGCTAAATGCATCTAACTAACCTTACTATGTTACCAGTGACTTACGAGGATCTGATAATATCTCTATCTTATTCATCTTTCTACCTTGGTGATAATAAAAATTATATTATCAGGTCACAAAACTGGATCATCACAGGGGCCCAGTGACAGCTGTCAAAGTGATCCAAGATGGCGAAATCCTCGTCACATGTTCCCAAGACGGGACAGTTTGCACGTGGAATGTCGACAACTTCACCCTCCTCAGCACAGTGAACGCCGGCGTCCCGATAAATACCATGGAGGTGACTGACGACAACGTGTTCCTTATCACGCTGCAAGGAGAAAATGAGCTGCATGTCCGTACGTTCATAACTGGCACACATCTTCATATACTGAAAAGACACAAGGCAAAGGTTAGTACCTAAGTAATTTAAGAAAATTTTAGAGAATATATTTTTTTCCTGTAAACTTATTTAAAAAACCTGCTTGTTTGCTGTTTTTAGGATTTAGTTACTATGTTTTTAATATGAAGTTAAGTGTCCTATTAAACAAAAATCTGTTTACAAAAACGCGTTAAGTGGAATTACGAGGTACGTAAATTACAAAAAAGTTTTATAGTCTATATCAAAGACTAACATACTTAATCCTAAGCAAAATAAATTTTTAAGCACAATAACAAACGACATTATCTAATTAAAGTAATCACAACAAAATGTTGTTGATATCGGAAAAACAAAACAACACGCCAGTATACTTAATTAACTTTGAAAACAAACTGAATTACGAATTTACTTAAAGACGAAGACTCCTTTTATTTTAAAATCCCGCTGTGAATTCTTAGGCATTATAAGAAAGATAATATTAAGTCCGTCAATGATACTCGTAAAATAAGCAGATACGATAAAAATAAATTTTTCGAACAAATAAAGGGCTATCGTTCTTTTAGCTCTTGTCGGTATAGCAAACGACACTGTTCGGACCATAGAGTATATACGTTCGGACGCATTAAAGTCAACAACAAAAAAGGTTGAACAAAAGTTATTACTATGTTGAGCTCTCAATAAATTAATCTCATTCTCAGCTTAAAGTATTCTAACTCCTCTAGAATCACTTTCACTTTTATTTCGTCCCTTTTAATATTGTACGGTTGGAGCAAAAGAACAAGTTTGCTCAAAGAGGACCTCTGTTGCGTCTCAACATAACTTTATCTTAAAACTTTGTTCAGCAATACCTTCGTTACTTTATCTGAGAACAGCGTTAATCTCACGCTACGGGGATTTAGGTAAATTAAATAAAGAGAGCCGCATTTTTTTCTATATAAGTAGCAACTTATTTTTTAATAAGTACTAAAACTTATCGTAATTTATTTTATTCATTAAAGACAAATACCTAAATAGCATTAACTAATAGGCACTTTTACTGTATACTATAATATATACATTCATGTAATATAATCACTTATAATTTTTGATGACTAAACGACTAGTTCCCAAAAAAAAACCAAAAACTCCGAACCCTACTAAATTCGTAATCCAAAAATGTTTCAGCCACTACAACTTTGACAACTACCGCACATTCAACCTTCCTAATTGGGGATCAATAAATTGGTTAAGCTCTTCATTCGTAACAGAAAATAGATTACCACCGATTACGTTTAAGTGCTATTGGACCCGGTTCTTATTACATTTGGTGGAAACGTGGCGCTAAGCGATGCTATTATGTTACCATCGATATTACGGCTTCGGAAACTTTTTGTTTAATATTGGATATGTTTATACTGTTACTTGGCCGTAGGTACCTTATACAAATATGATACTGGGTGATAAGTCTAGAATTTACCTGTTAACGATATCCGAGTTTACGCTCTATAGTAGTCGCGTGAAAAAGTAATATTTACATCAAATCTTACAGAGCCTCTCTCTAGTGGTCACGTAAGAATTTAGGTAAATGTTGTTTCCATTCCTGGATGGAAGGAACAAACTTTTGGTATTTATTAACATAATATTCAAATTCAAATATTTTATTTCAATTACACCATATAAATAGGTACTTTCGAAAAGTCAAACTAGTTGCACGGTTCCAAAAAGTTGGACTTATGGAGAAGAGCCGGCAATACATAATATACCTACCTATTTGTTTAAAATCACAATACTAAATAGCATCTATACTTTGATAATAAGTAGGTACAATAACGTCGTTACCGATGCTATGTAGCGTGTAGGTAGTAATTATTTTTGCCTAGACCATTCACAATCTATATAAATCTACCTATATTAGGTATATCGGTAGATTTATATACATTGTTCATATTTGCCATAATTTATAAAGATTTATTTCTATTAAAAGGCACAAATATCTGCTTACACATGACATGCAATTAGTAACCTAATACCTGTAAGTATAAAAAATAAACTTAAATGTAGATATCTACATAGACACCTATTAAGCATTAAATCCCCGACAAATTTTAATTGTATGAAGAGCTCATTTCCCGATATCGATAACGAACTTTCAATTAGTAGCGAATTGAATCGAAAACTTTGACTGAGAACAAGTATTAATTGATACTTTTAATTATTTCTCCGTGAATGAAGTATGCTTCAGCTGTCTAGAGGAAGCGTCTGCAAAAGGGAAATATTGGAAATTGCAATACCTGAAAAGGAAAGGAAAATTTCAAGCTTACGAATACTTGGGAGTTAAAGCTACTCTGCCTGTCTGGAGATAGATTTTATGGATTAGTAAACCTTGAAATTGATACGGTTCCTCTAAAATTGTTACGCAATTTGGATCGAGTTATTAAAAAATCTTATCAACGTAACGAAATGAAATACAAACAGCTTTTCTTATAGGTGAAATGTTTCTGCGTGGCGCATGACTCATCCCGTGCTGCAGTAGGATGCGCAGATCAGCGCATCTACTTGTACAGTATTCACAGTGCTACACTCCTGCGCACGCTAGCTGTTGCACATGATCTAGCGGCGCTGGCCGTCACAGATAAGGATCACTTCTTGTTGGCTGCTGGTGAGTGTAATTATTATTTAGTCTGCATTCTGCATTTCAAGTGCTGTATTAAATATTTCAAGCTTAAAAAATAGATAGTTGGTGGTGCTGGTTTTGCGCTAACCTTCCAAAATTATTTCAGGCGGCAACAGAGTCACGATATATTCATTCCACACAGAAGACAACTTGACTAACTTCCGACCAACTAAACAGACGAAGAGGCGCCAAACGAAATCTATGACAAACGTCACTATGTTACAGGTAATGCAATTATAATAAATCAGCTCTAAGAATTCCTTGGTCCAAAATTGTTGTTCAATTTAGAATGTAGATTGTGGTCAAAAACCATCCCAGAAACTGTTCGTAAAGAAATTTTTCGTAACGTTTTATAATTTTGTGTGAGAATGAATTGAAAACATTTTGCATTTAATGTTTCGTACATACATAACTAATAATTTATAACCAAGATTTATAATTATATATACAAGTTTACGAGTGTAAATGGAATAGGATTTACGTACATATATTATATTACGTATATTACGTACTATTATATTTTTACTAATTATCCCATAATTTTGTAAACCAGGCTGAGCAAAGTGAACTCATTCCAATCAGTTGTCTCGAAATTTCTCGAGACGGTCAGCTCGCTGCTAGTGGCTGTGCTCGTGGCCTAGTGAGAGTGTGGCATCTCTCTACCCATCGACTTCAAACGACACTGAACGGCCACATAGGTCACGTCACCTGTGTGACTTTCTCTCCAAATAACTTGCTGGTGTTAAGCGGGTCTGAAGATAGAACGATCGTGGTATGGCAATTGGCCGATAATTCACCTTCACTAACTTATAAGGTAAGTTTGAAATGAAACAATGGGTATTTTCTTCAATCTTAATGTTTGTGTAGCTTATTTCTAAGAGAAATATCCTTTTTTAATGAAGGAAAAAATCGGCGGGCGGGCAGGGTTCGAACCTGCGCCTTCTGGTTCGGTACACCAGACGCTCTGACCACTAAGCCACCGCTCGCCCTGCTCGCCAGTCGAAATCTTCCTCCACATTCTAATTTACGTCTTACGGTGACGTAGCGCCATCTATTGTGAAGATGCTTCACAACCGACACGACTAACTTTACAGCTAGTTCAATGTCGTATGATACCGCCTTACCCATCAACTATCTTTTTGTGTTTTTTAAGCATTTTCCATGCTAAGATTACAAGTTATTTTTAATGAAGGAAAAAATCGGCGGGCGGGCAGGGTTCGAACCTGCGCCTTCTGGTTCGGTACACCAGACGCTCTGACCACTAAGCCACCGCTCGCCCTGCTCGCCAGTCGATTTTTTCCTTCATTAAAAATAACTTGTAATCTTAGCATGGAAAATGCTTAAAAAACACAAAAAGATAGAAATATCCTTACTTCCTTTCCTTACTAATGTTATAAATGTAAAAGTAACTGTCTGTTTATCTGTCTTGGTTTCACACCTGTCTGTTTGTCTGTCTTGGTTTCACACCAAAACTACTGAACTGATTTAAATGAAATTTGGTACGGAGTCTAGAACCTAAAAATTGTAAGAAGAGACCACACGGGCGAAGCTGCTGGCGGAAAGCTATCCCATATAAATGTATAGGATTACAAAACATTTGCTGTATATGAATCCATGTACCTGTATCATCTTCCAGCTGGAGCAAACATTCTGAAATAATTCTTGCTTTTCTGCTCAAGGACCAAAAATTGTCTATCCGGTTCAAAAGACCAAAATTGTAAACGCATTCTTGCTTTCGGCTCAAATGACTCATTTTTTCTATCCGGTTCAAAAGACCAAAACTCTAAAAAATTTTTTTATTTTCGGCTCGAAGGACCATTTTTCATTTCGAAACTCACTTTCCGCCAGCGGCTTCGCTCGCGTGGTCTGGGTATATCTTATAACTTTCATCCCCTGTTTCAACCCGTTACAGCCCTTTTTCGCATTAAAAAAGTAGCCTATTTAATTAATTCATTACTACGGCTCCACTAATTACAGTAACTAAAAAAAACTAAATTTATTAAATCTGCAAAACAAAGCAAAGTTAATAAGAGCAGGTAATAACACTTTCATACCTTTCTCTCACAGTACTTCTGACATACCAATATAATCTTCTTCCGCTCATCCAAGAGATCCTATGTCTTTTCTCAGGCTCTATCTAGACTATCTATAGTTTTGCTAAAAATCGCGAAGACCCCGTTTTTGATCTTTGACCCTTTTGTATTTTTTTCCAGGTATCGGAGCGATTCATGTATTATGTTTTGAACAGTCCCACCAATTTTCAGCCGAGTGTGAATTTATTGTAATCTTGGATGTCTAAATTGACTGGGCTACCCACCCGTATTTTAATAAAAACTTAGGATTACATAAATAATTAAAGCAGGCGTTCTTTAACCACTAAGCATTATTAAATGCTGGTTAGAAAATTAATAGTCTGTCATCATACACAAAAATGGTCAAATACAAATATGGTCAAATGGTCCTTCGAGCCGAAAGCCAAAAATTTCAAAATTTTGGTGCTTCAAGCCGAAAATAAAATTAAAATTTTGGTTTTTGGTCCTTTGAACCGTAAAGAAAAACGGTCCTTCGACGTAAGCCAAATTTTTTTTTAATTTGGTCCTTCGAGCCGAAAATAAAATAAAATTTTAGATTTTTGGTCCTTCGAACCGGAAAGAAAAATGGTCCTTCGAGCCGGAAACCAAAAATTTTAAAATTTTGGTCCTTCGAGCCGAAAATAAAATAAATTTTAGATTTTTGGTCCTTCGAACTGGAAAGAAAAATGGTCCTTCGAGCCGGGAGCCAAAATTTTTTAAATTTTGGTCCTTCGAGCCGAAAATAAAATAAAATTTTAGATTTTTGGTCCTTCGAACCGGAAAGAAAAATGGTCCTTCGAGCCGGAAACCAAAAATTTTAAAATTTTGGTCTTTTGAGCCGAAAATAAAATAACATTTTAGGTTTTTGGTCCTTCGAACCGGAAAGAAAAATGGTCCTTCGAGCCGGAAGCCAAAAATTTAAAAATGTTGGTCCTTCGAGCCGAAAATAAAATAAAATTTTAAAATTTTTGGCTTCCGGCTCGAAGGACCATTTTTCTTTCCGGTTCGAAGGACCAAAAACCTAAAATGTTATTTTATTTTCGGCTCGAAGGACCAATTTTAATAATTTTTGGCTTTCGGCTCGAAGGACCTTTTATTTGACCATATTTCTATTTGACCATTTTTGTGTATGATGACAGACTATTAATTTTCTAATCAGCATTTAATAACGCTTAGTGGTTAAAGAACGCCTGCTTTAATTATTTATGTAATCCTAAGTTTTTATTAAAATACGGGGTGAGTAGCCCGGTCAATTTAGACATACAAGATTACAATAAATTCACACTTGGCTGAAAATTGGTAGGACTGTTCAAAACATTATAATAAATGAATCGCTCCGACACCTGGAAAAAAAATACAAAAGGGTCAAAGGTCAAAAACTGGGTCTTCGCGATTTTTAGCAAAACTATAGATAGTCTAGAGCCTGAGAAAAGACAGGACCTCTTGGATTCTAATCCAACAGGCGATCTGTTTGCGGATGAGTGGAAGAAGATTATATTGGTATGTCAGAAGTACTGTGAGAGCTTCGGTATGAAAGTGTTTTTACCTTCTTTTATTAACTTTGCTTTGTTTTGCAGAATTAATAAATTTAGTTTTTTTTTAGTTACTGTAATTGCTGGATCCGTAGTAATTAAATAAATAAATAGGCTACTATTTTAATGCGAAAAAGGGCTGTAACGGGTTGAAATAGGGGATGAAAGTTATAAGATATACCCAGACCACGCGAGCGAAGCCGCTCGCGTAAAGTTAGTTTATAAATTATGAAATTTAATTACCAAAAAATTAGTAATTTAAATTCCCACGCCAACTAACAATCCTTCATATTTACATTCAATCTATGTTGTTGAAATAAAATTTTATTTAGTTTTATTTATGACAAGTTTAAAAAAACTAGATTTGAATACAGGCAAGGAAAAATTGCTGTATCATTTTCTTTTAAATTAAGCTCTGCTCAGAATTCAGAAAGAATTATTTACAGGGGCATTCAGCAGCTTTACAAACTTTACTCATGATGTCTGACGGCCGGCGAGCCATGTCTGGTGACCGAGCTCGCAATGTTCACGTATGGCTCGTTGACTCCGGCATAGTCCTACACTCCACCTCCGCACCTACAGCGAGCTTCGACGTTACCCTCAATATGAAGTTCGCAGTAAGTTACAAACAACTTTGAGGACATGCGGTTAGACTAATACATTTACTGTCGAACTCAGAGACGTCACATAACGTTAGTGAATCGTTAACAAACAGTGGTTATTAAGATATACCGGGTCTATAATGATTCATTAAACTAAATGACGTCTCTGAGTGCGATATATAACTTACATACATATTCAGTTATTGTACCTATTTCGTCTCGTAAACTGAGTACTAAGCATTTGAAACTTTTATTCAGTAATACACTTTTTATCGGTCAGATATGGTGGGAAAAGTGATAAGTATTTTATTCAGTTATTTATTGTACATTATTTGGCTCCTTTGTACAGATTAAGTAAATAGTAACATACTCTTTACAATCATAAACATCATGCAGGTACTGTCAGATGGTGACAACTCAGTTCGTATCTGGACATTGGCGGGTGGAGACAGTGGTGAAGAGAAAAGAAACGTATCTCACGCAGAAAGGATAACATGTTTTGCTTTGACGGCAGACTCACAACATGTGGTCACTGGTTCTATGGACATGTCACTCAAGGTTTGGAAACTGGATGGAGGGAAGCTATCACAGGTTAGTGTTAATGATGTTTTGGGATTTGTTATGAACTATCAATCAGAAAAAATAAACATCAACACGTCTTTGCTTAGTAAAACAAATGATTCATACAAATTAGTAGCCAAAATTATATTCCAACAGGTATTGGTCGGTCATTCAGATATAGTGACCTGTGTAGCAGTATCTATTACAAACAAAACGCAAATTGTGTCCGGCTCTTGGGACTGCAACCTCATAGTGTGGGATATAAATACTGGTTCAGACTTACATTTGCTATCAGGACATCTTGGAAAAGTTACATGTGTTAAGGTTACTGGAGATGGAACGATCGCCGTGTCAAGTAAGTGAAATATACATTTGAAAATAAAACGAATAATCAGTGAATATTTGAGCAAACTTAACTTTTGTTCGTTTTAAACGTTAAACTTAGCAAAGGAAGCACCAGCGCTTCACTAAGCAGAATACATTGTAAAAGAAATTCCCGACCACTCATCACTATCCATTCCATGAAATTTTATCTGTCTTTTCGTGTCTTACTTTTCAAACAAAGTCACTAACAAAACCCATATTTTTGTCAACAAATAGGTGCGGAAGATAAAACACTTATCATCTGGGAAACTAAAAGAGGTCTGGCGTTGACATCTTTGGCTTTGCACGTGCCTCTACTAGGCTTTCAGATTACAAGCGATTGCGCACGTATCGCCGTTCATCTTTTGGATAGAGGTACAATTATTTTTTGTTACTAAATAAAAACACTATATAAAATAATTTCTAGTAATTTTTCAAGAATAACATAGTAAAACACTAAACGAAATCTTTTTACGATGAAACTTTCAACACGCTGTAATTGAATTCTGTTCAGACAAGTACAAGATAATCACGTTTTTCTTTTCATCGTTGGAAGTCGAAATTATTTCTTTAAGCTGTGTATTGACTCTTTTCTCGGTTTTCACCAGGTTGTCTACCCATGATCTGTCTACATAATACACCAGCTATATACGTTAAGATACCAACGTATGCCGCACCAACCAAAGATGTTGATGGTAAGTCAAGTAAGTCAAAGCGTTTAGTACTAAATGTTTTCTTATATATTACGAAATACAAAATGAATTCCATTAATTTACTTAGATGACATCATTATCTCGTGTACCGTGACCTGATTTCACAGCTAAACTACATTTAATTATTTTAATGGGTCCTTTTGAACGTAACCGTTCTTACATTCACTAATAAAATAACGTAATTACTTAAAAGCGACAACCAACAAAATTATTTTTCGGTCCAGAGCTTCGCCCGTTGGCACCAAAGCGGCCCATGAGAAGATTACTCAAGAAAGAAGTATCGTTAGATACTTATACATGGCAAAAGAAATATGGGCATCTCACTTCTGCCGCTATGATGGCTCAAGTGGATGAACGTTTAAAGAGAAGGTATAAAGCAAAATGTTTAATATTACTTCAAAGTTTCGGCTAATTAAACAAGCGCAATTATGGTCTTTTCGATACGGATATGTCTATTAAGAGAAGCTTATATAAAAACTTCAAATAAATTTAATTTATTTTTAGATTCTCAGTTTCTGCATCTATGGAAGAAATCTCAAAAATACAGGAAGCAAAGAACAAGGACTTAGGTTCACAGGTAATATTAATTTACACTTGCTATTTCTTAGATTCCCTATGAACTTTAAACTTAATATGAAATGTTATATGCAGGTAAGCTTAGGGCCTGAAGAAGCAGCGATAGCGCAATCTCAGCACTTTGATCAGCTTGAAGCTTTATGGAACAAGATATCGCCGCCGAGACGACGTTCCAATAAGGTACGACGAATATTTTATAACAAAATTCAAGTTAAGTTTAACATGATTTATTTCTGTACAAGCAATGTTATAAGTGGATTATATATATTATATATACCAAGTATATTCTTCAAAACAGTAATTAAATGATGGGCGTATCTTTTCTTTTTTAATTTTTATTATCATTGTTCAAATAATCTGGTAAATTTAGTAAGACATGACATAGTGCACAGGTGCATTTACTATGTTATTCTAATCACGCATAAAAATAGTATTCTATAAGTGTCTTGTCAGTAATTACATGTTTTGTTTCAGTCACTATCTAAACAAAGTTCGTTAATCGAGAGCCGATTCGACTCGTCGGATGAAGAGCACACGCCTGTTGAGGAACAAGGTAACTTCGTATAACTTTGTTCCCGTTTGTGTTGTTAATTCTTTTGTTAAAATAAATGCTGTTTAAATTCTAGCCATTTCGTTTCCGTGTTTAAAATTAAGCTTTGTTGTAAATTTAAACAAATTGGTTCAATGTAATACAAATTAAAAGAAAAGTAATGATAAAAAATAAAACATGGATTCTATTAGGGATTTCATAAACTCATTAGGCCAATTCAGTGAATTAGTTTTTTTCTTTTTAGTCAGTTTCTTAGTTCTAGAGAATGTAGTACTTCATAAGTAGAGAATGTAGTACTTCATAAGTAGTTTGTTTAAGTATCAAAATTACATAACTAGATTTATTTCTTTCGCAGAGCACATGGTCGAGTAAAGAGTAATCGAAAAAGGTTTAATAATTTGTTAATCATTTAAAATATAATTTAAATTGTTATAGCCTCCAGAGAGCTGGTCTCCTTTTATTTCAAACTCTAATTAAAATAGTTTGACAAACGATGATTGATTGTTTAAAGTTAATTAACATCGATCATTAATATTATTTATAATAGTTACAAGTTTGATTATAATTTATCATAAACTTTGAGATTGATCATATTTTATTGTTAATTTACTTGTATGGTGAGTTTATAAACAGGGATTCAAAAGCGAATTCATAATAAATAACTATTAAAAAAAAATAACGTAACCGTTAGGAAGAATGAAGAATTAGAATTCTAATTACGAATTAATTATAATATTTACTTCTACAAATGCTGATACTGTTGTAGGAAACTTTAAGGTAATAAATAATGTTTAGCGTGTACGCATTGTGATCTTCTAGACTTTACTAGCTTCCTTTTGGGGCCAGTTTCTTTTAAAAATAATACGAAATGCGATTGAATTCCAATGTAACAACAGAACTTTACACGTTTTAGGTCTTGTTTCACCACCTCTTCATATGTTCCCGTTAAATTACTTGGCAAAAAATTTCATACAAATGTTCCATAATTATTTGAATTTATCTGATGGTTAGTAGCTATCCAGGGGTAGAGAAACAGGCCCTTTTAATATAAAGTATTGTATTGCCTCGCGTATTGAAACTATTGAAATTTAAAAAAAGTTGGAAGCTGGTCCTTGTGTAGTTTATCCTACTGCAACTTTGATTCACGCTATGAACTGTGACGGCACATTATAATGTAAGTTTTCAGGTAGATACGATCTTTAGAGTAATTTTAGAAATATAAAAACCTAGTGACTTAAACTTTAATGCTATTAGATTTTTACTTATCGCTGAATTTATGAGCTTTCATATAACAAGTTTCTAAATATAATTTACACCTGATTTGTGTACCTACACGAATTTGCTGTAATGTACGCTACTTTTGAAAAATACAGTAGTATTCCTATTAGTAATATTTTGTTTTATTATATTTTATTTTATTGATCTTTTCACCAACGTTAGGTTAGTTTAGTACAATTCATGTGTAGCAATTTTCCTAATTCGCTACTGGTTTACGCATTTTGTTATAAGTTATAAAAAATCTAAGTTAAGTGTTTGCAGCTTGTTTCATTTAAAAATATTTATAACGTTTTTAATTTTAACGAAAAAATATTATGTGTAAGAATAAAAGTTGTTGAATGTTCTGTTAAAAGTTTCATAAATATTCTGTTTTAAATTTATAATTTACTTTGTCTTCATTATCTACAAAATATGGTGTAAGTATTGTAATTTAAGTAAAAATAGTGTTAAATTAATGAATAGGAAAATAATTTAATTAGATATAGATTGTAATTTCCCCGATTTGTGTATCGAACTAGTGTTTTCCAACTGTGATCCCTTATAAAGACTTCTATATAAGTACACATAGTATTCAAACTACAAAGAGTTATCCTTATGAATAGTTAGTGTAATATTATCGCCTGTTAGATACAATCTACCTATTAAAAATGTGTTTCTAACTGAATGGCTTTTTTCTATCAAATTTTTTATTTGCAACATGACGAAATCGACTTAAGAATTTACAATGTTTTCATCAATATTTCAAATTTGAAGCGATGAGTTCATATTCAATAAATATTCTGTTTATATTAAAAACTGTAAAATGAAGTTTGGTTAATAATAAATGTATAAAATTACATTCATATTAACAAGCTTAAACATACCAAAAATTAATTGAAGCGACTGTTGACTTTAATAATTATTAACTATTGTTTTTTTTCGGATATTGAGTTGTTGTTGTGCTTTATACTAGAATAATAATATTTATTAATAAAGTTTGAATATATAGTACGTGTCAATGCATTTTGGTCAGTTTTAGCAGTAGTTTATTAAGTTAATCGAATATCGATCATAGTTACCTAATTAAAATTCAAATGACGCAGCGAGTCATGCTATTAGTGAATTAAATTTACTGGCTAGAATTTTAAAAATTTAAATGTTGGTCATAGGCGTTATATAAGTATAGGAGTTTTTGTATAATCGAGTGGTTGAAAACATTGATTTTTTATATAAGCAAACATTTAACATAATTTAGAAAGAATTTCATATGGCCAACCATCGAAAATCAGGTCATGGTTACACAAAATCATCAATGAAGACAGAAATAAAGGCTTACTAATCTAACTACTATGTAATTGAATTAAAATTCACAAAACTTTCCAAGTTAATAGATATTCAATTTGTTTTGGTAGTGCTCTTACCACTTTTTATACAAATATTCCTATGCGCGTTACTTTGTATGTATAACTTAGACAATGCAATAATATTTCATAAGTAGATGCACTTGTAGTCGTATAGGCAACTGAATTCTCTTCTGAATAAATTTATATCGAGCATAAACAAACGATGCTCAGCACTTTATGCTTCTTAAATCAATCTGTCACAAAGCTAAAAGTGTTTTGAAGAGAAACTCGATAAATGTTTACATTTGAGGACAAAATAAAGTAGGGAGTGAATCACCGAATGTGTTTTCGCACATAAATGCAGGGGACGTTACAAGAACTAAGTATTAATATCTATTTGGATTGCGTGCCGTCAATCATTTTGTCCTCAAGTGTACAGGTTCGCAATAAGTTTTTTAATACTATAATCGTTAGACACTGTCACCTTGTTAACTATTTGTATAGAGTTTTATATATTTATCGTTTCTTATTCCTCACGGACGTGAGTTTTATTTTTGACCTGTCGTGGCATTATATCTGAAAATATATCCTCTGTGTTTCTTAAATGTGTTTTTATTATACATTCCTTTTCCCTATTACGTTATCATGTCTATTACCTGTAGCATTCCGGTTTTATTAAAATATTTACCTTTAATTTGAGACGAAAATTACCTAATTCATTTATAAACAATAAATATTGAGCGTAACTGAAACTAAGTACATATATTTAAGACTATATATATAAATTGAAGGTGCTTAAAGCTCTGACTCTCCACTTATTTTGATTCTAGCGTGCCTATGTCATTGATAAGTTCAAGTGATTTAGTATAGAGTGTAGGTCAATGACAGTCAATAATTAATAAGCAAATATTATGATCCCACATGTACATTTGATGATAATCCTAATTACATATATCCATGAGTAGGTACTCGGCTTAATACCAAAATACCCAATCTTATCAATAAAGATAAAAAAATGTTATCATGTAGAGCTTGTTCATAATCCATAATTATTTTTTAAGAGTGGACGCGTTAGCCGAGCATTTAGTTATAGCTTTCAGAAAATAACCCTCGTCCTTCGGCAGTCGGGTAAAGTTTCCTAGTGGATAATGGACCTTAAAATATTACCTGACCTTACAATGAATACAATGGACAAGACAAATCAGCCAGGGATACTATTATATTCGAGTGTAATGTACAAGTGACCGAATAATCTTAAATATGGACAGCCAAAGTGCATGTTGTGGTACATGTCAGCAAAATGAATGGAGCAGAGCTAGTGTAGATATCGACTGGCATGCATCACTAGAAGTCGGCAGTGTAATACACCCATCAAACAATGGCTCATCATTCTGGAGCATTTTCACTTTGACATGGAGCTCAGTCGGTGTGGTATTGTATGCGGCGGCTTTGGCGCTGCTCATTTTAACCGCCTTGCTGTTCGCTGAATGGAGACAGACTTACAAGAATCAACTACTCATGCAATTCATGCTCGCCAGATTTTTGTACACGTCCATAAGATACTTCAGCGATGTTCAAAACGTATTGAAACTGTGCCCTACATCCGAATACCTTGTGTTCTTGGATGTTCTCGGTATGATTTACTCGGAGATGGTTCTCGTCGCCTGGATGTTTGTGTTTAGCCGCCAAATGTACATTAGCTTAGTTAAAGTGTTTGTTACCGAAAGCTCCAACATTTGGAAAGTGTCTCTAGGAACGTGGTTCGGCCCCGCCGCTGTATCATTGTTACTAAACGTAATAATGTACGTAAGTGCCGACAGTTACAGTGTCTATTTCATACTGTACCTAATGCTTATGAAATGGCCAATGTTAATTACAAATGCAGTCCTGTTGGTCTTAGTTCTCAGATCTATTCTGTTGAATAATATGAAAAGAGAAAACAACGTGCGAATAATTTTAGTGGTTATCTTGTTGATTTTCGTGTTTTGCTTCCAACAGATGCTTTTAGACGCGTGTAAAATTATTTATTTTGAAACCAAAGATAAATTAAATATAAATAAAATCTCGAATGCTTTAATATTCAGTAATATATTCGCTATGTATCATTCAGCATTCTCGACGGTGTTCTGGGTGCTTGGGAACGCAAACACTAGAAGATTGTGGAGGTTTCAACACCTGCGCGGTAAAATAACCCTGTCTTGTCTAAGTGTGATTGACTGAAGCCCTTTATTTTTAAAACATTGTATTTATAATATCTAGTATAATATTTAGTATGAATAATTAAAATCATGACAATAACCTAATTAGATAATTCTGTTTTTATTCCACTTCCTAAAACCCATGAAATATGTACGTAAATTACGGGAAAATATCAGAGAAACTAGGAATAATACCTATTGGAAGAAAAAAACATAAGTACTTAACTCTAACACAGCTTATTATCACTCAAGAGATAAGGAAAATCGAACATAAAGTGTGTACACTATGGTGTAACCCGCGTAACATACAGATTAACGATCCTTAATGGATTACCACTTAATCTAACGAATTAGCCACATTTATTGGATGAACACCTATTCTCTTAGGCAATTTAATATAACAGTCCTCAGATGAAATACTGCAAAAAGATCTCCTAATCGAAATACTTTATCAGAACTTAATTAAGTACTTATAAAAGTAGGTACTCGTATAAAAAAAGGTTGATTTACAAATATTTTTAGTTGCTAACTGAGCTTTACGTTACTTATAAAATTTAAGTTTATAAAACTACAACCCGCCAACTACGAAAGATATCAACTTAAAATCATGTAACAAGAACCGAAGATTCCTGTGTCAGCTTTCTAATGAATTTACTCAATTTAAATCAACAACAAAAGAAACTGCTTTTTCCAAATTATAGCCGTGATCGCATGCTACCCATATTATATAAGTCCCCATGGACAGGGCATGGCATCAAAATCAGTTGAGTACTTTAGGCGCTGTAGTGGAACATACGTAAATAGGAAGATACATAGACTGCCTAGTATAAAACCCTTCCTTCGTCTTTTTGCCGTGTCGTCGGGTAATAAAAGGCAGAGGTGTTTATCTAAATACACCCACTGTTCAAGAGTATGTTTAGTTCCCATGTAATATCGAGTCAGCCTAACTAAATTTATATGTATGAGTTTACGCATGCATTCGTATTATCTGAGTAAATCGTATCCTGCAATAACCTAAATAAAATTTAGAACACCCCTGACACGAAATGTTATTTGCCATTTTGTGGTGGCGGCCATCTTGTATTTGAAATTTATGATAGTGTATTGTATTCTCCTAGTTAAGCCCTTTCATTTGATATATTGAGCCATATTGAGGGAGTTGTGGAAAAATATGTAATTCGCTATTTTCTGGCGGCGGCCATCTTGGACCGATTTTCATCAAACATAGCTAAGAACACTCCCGACTCCCGAAATAAAAAAAACAAAATCGGTTCATCCGTTCGGGAGCACGTACGATGCAACAGACACACACACACACACACACACACACACACACACACACACACACACACACACACACACACACACACACACACGCCAAACTTATAACACTCCGTCGTTTTTGCGTCGGGAAAATCAGATCGCACTAGACTAACGACGCAGTTATATAGAACTAGCTGACACCGCAAATGTTTATTTGCCATAAAGGGGTGGGTCACCCTTATCATTTAGGGGTATGAAAAATATCCATGTCATCATGTCATTCATGTCCAAACACACAAATCGGTCCCGCCGTTTTGGAGGAGTTTGGTAACAAACATCGCGACACAAGAATTTTCTATATTAGAATTATTAAAATCAACCCTGTAAAATGATTTTAAATTTAAACGTCTCAAATTAAAGTAACAGGAGTAAGTAACATGAGACCGCACCTTAACTAATTGAGCTGGAAATGTGCTTAACGCGAACCCAAATTGCTTCGTAATTAGTGCTAAATTACTGTCAGAAAAGCGACGCAAGATTTAAGTGGGTGTGCGGACCACCAGCAAGGAAATACTCGTGTAGGTCTTAAGTACCCTTAGTGATATAACTTTGGAGAAAACAAGAGTTCTTTGCAGTACTTTTATACTGAAGAGAGTCGCAAGCCGGATTCCTTCGTCTGTCATATAACAAACGTCATGTCTGAAGGCTTCAAGAAGGCTCAGAACCAGTGTGTCCACCTCCGAATATTCGTTAACCGCCGAATAAATTAAAAAATTTAACAGAATTTGTATGAAACTATCTGCCAAGTAATTTAACGGGAACTTATCAGCAGATGGTGAAATAGTATATGTTTATATACACCCAGTTCGCCGTTCTGTAGTCCGGGGCAAACCTATTTACCCTTTGTGCTATATCTATTGGTAGAAATCTATACTCCACTAAGCTTCCACTAAGCTTCCTAATGGAAAAAAACACTCCCTATTTATTATTGCTTAATCTGGGAGCCAAACCTATTATTAAAAAGTAAAGTAAAGTACTTTTCAATGAAGCGCACCGTGATAGTATAATTTATAGCATTTTCCTCTAAGACAGACGCATTTCATACAAAGCAAATAAATCCTTAACACAGGGTGATAAAGTTGAAATCAATCGACGATTTGGTGATATCACATTTTTATGAGCAAAGTTTTCTTAATGAAACTTCGGAGGATATTATGACGCATAAAAATAATGATGGTCCATAAAATCCAACACGCTTACGATAAATACGCGTAACAGATTTCTTCTTTATGAACCTTAGAATTTATGACGTGAATATGGACAGTGGTTTGCGTAAGTGTGTTTCTTTTGTGTGACAGAGTGGAAGGAGGGCAACGACTTTCTGCTACTTCATATCGTTTTTAAGTCGGCTAAAGGTAAAGATATGTTCACAATGCCTAAAATGTGGGTACTTGATCGCTATATAACTTTATAAGATCTCAGTTTTAACATTAAGGAGCATAGTCCATCAAGTTGACCTACTGCGAGCTTGTAGACTCCTCAGAGAGATTTGCAGATGTCCTCACGAATGTTTTTCTTTAATGATATAGCAAAAAATAATCATTTTCTAGTCCACATGCCTATCAACACAAGAAGTCAGGGTACCTACATATCTATATCCAAATTTCAAGAAGATTAAAAATACAAGGTGGAATTGACGTCGACGCACAAACGTCGTGACAAGGTTTCACTCAAGGTCAAAAATAAAATGTCCTAGGTCATTAATGTAGAAAATGATAGGTTATTACAGTTATTGACATTTTTGAGCGCGCAGTGTATTGCTAAAATATTATATTATAACGCTCCGCGTGAACGCGCGGGCGATCCGAAATAAATGAAATAATATTTTTTTGATTTGGGTAGATAGAAATAATGTTTTTTTACATTTATACGTTCAAGTAAAAATAACTGCAGAAAATTTTTAAAAATTGATGAAAATTTCAAGGCAGGGGGTCCAGAATCATGTACTGAACTCATGGTATTCGGATGTGCGTCGATGTCCCCTCCACCTTGCTATCATATCATAGCTTATCAAAAGAAGCGCATTCAGTCGCGCGTCATACTTTTAGTTCTCTGAATATTTTTGGAATACTGTCTATCTAAAAATATTCCCCGGTAAAAGTTTAACCATGTTATTTCAATCAACATCCAATCACCGAACCGTTTTCCGATAACTGTTGTATTCTTTACGCAAAAGTATTTCAGCCGTAATTGAATCCTGTCACGTATGTCGTGTGGAACATGTGTATAGGGGTATGCTGTTTACGTTTGATCAGAGATTAAGTGCGGCCGGATCGAGCGGCCACTCCAGCCAACAGTGATTGGGTGCCAGCCCTGACGTTGGAGTACACTCAAAAAACGAACGCGAATTTATTATTTATTTTTAAAGCTGTATCAGTATTTTTTATTTATTTTAATGAAGGAAAAAATCGACTGGCGGGCATGATTCGAACCTGCGTCTTCTGGTTCGGTACACCGGGGTAGTTAGCAGTTAGTAGTATAGTTAGTAGCACGTCTTAAGGTGACGTACGTCAATGTGAAGGAAGATTTCAAGTTGGCGAGCAGGACTCGCGGTGGCACAGCGGTCATAGCGTCTGGTGTACCGAACAAGAAGACGCAGGTTCGAATCCTGTCCGCCGGTCGAATTTTCCTTCATTAAAGTAACTGGTAATTTTACCATGGAAAATGCTTAAAAAATACAAAAAGATTGTGTCAGTTTTTTTTTACTTTTGCTTAAATCGTGTTTTATTTAAAGAAAATACGCAATGTTTACGTTTAAACAGAGATTAACTGAGGCCGGATTGAATGACCACTAAACCCAACATTGATTACTGCCCGTTCGCTGACATGATGCTCTGGCAGCTAATTACTATAGCTACTGCTGTATACGTAAAACAAACGATATGGTAGACGAGGAAGGAATTAAAAATAAAACATTACTGAAAAAACATAATTATCATGTTATTTATACATCAGACGACTAATTCAGGTAATATGTTTAAAATTTTGTCAAATCAAGGGCCTGTTTTATAGCTTATCGGTATAATAAGTTCCCGTTAAATTAATAAAAACATTATCTGGCAGATAATTTCATACTTTTTTTTCATTTATTCTGCTGTTAGCGGCTACCAAGAGGCAGTGAAACTTACTTTTATTCTCCCATAAAAACAGAGACACATCTATAAACTAAACCGATATTTTGAATTACGTTTCCAGAATTAACCTTCTCAAGAAAAATAAGTGTGGTCGGAGAAGTGGCCTCCTAGACCCAATACTGATTGAATGTCAGCCCTGACATTTGTAGTATGTACTACACTTGAAAAATGTACTACGAAAATCGTTTCCCAGAAATTGTTTTTCAGAAATTTTCCCAAAAATTGTTCCCAAAAAATTTATTTATCTATCTATACTTAATTAAAGTAAAAAACCGCGCCGAGATTGTGTTTGTCCGAGCTGTCAAAAACTACTCTACAGGTTTTCATAAGATTTTCACCAATTGAAAAAGGCATTTATCTAGGAATGTTGCCTTGATTTATTTATGGTAATTACAGTGTCTTATAAACTACTTAAATAACATAATTAAAATATTTACATAAAAGAAAAATATTTACATAAATATACACCTACAGAGGAAAATAAAATAAACTTAAAAAAATCCGATAATGTTATATATGCAAATATAGTATTCAAAACTCTTGCAAAGTCGGGGCGAGGCGCGAAGCCCTAATAAACAATATACCGAACCGCCCTTACAAAATAATTTCGGATGTCAATGTCAGCACTTCAGCAGTCTAAAGTTCAACATAAGGACTACTATATTTAGAACTTCCGCGTCAAAGGATAAGAGGGCAACACCGGTCATTATGTGTGATCCAAGATTAAGGGACGTTAGAACGAGTGGACACTTCAATTGTCAGTGACTTGTGCCCAATTTTGCTGATACGCTGAAGCCGAGGGCTGAGTGTGCAATATTTTGTATTCTTAATTAGTTTTATTTAATTTTGTTGTAAATATTATAATAAAGTAATAAGTAATAATTAAAGTATTATTAAAGTAATTACTTGGTATTTCTTGGTATATTTTATTTACATTTTGCTGTACTTGGCGGATTCTAAGCCTAGTAGGTACCTAATATTTACAAGTAACGTCTTGAATATAAATAATAAATTTTAAATATTATATTATTAGAATAATATTATTAGTATAATTAACTAATATTAATATTATTTATTATTAATAATATAATTATAAAATTAATATTATTAGAATAATAAACAATTAGACAAGCCTGCTTTTCAGTACCTATTGTTTCAAATTTACTCATTAGCCTAGTAGTCCTAGGTGCGACTCGAGAGATCGCAGACTGGGTTCGATTCCCAGGTCAAGCAATCTTATTGGGTTTATTAATGAAATTTTCAGCAGCTGGTCAAAATTTGGATTTGTGCTTGGTTAATAACAATAGGGTCGCCCCCTTTTACATGACGCTGGAGCATATAGGTGTACATTAGTACATCTCTGTCTAACCCTTCAGGAAATACAGGCTTGACGGTATATTAAATATACAAGTACATAATTATGTTTATGTTATGATTTCCCCACTCTTATATACAGGGTGTTTGGTAGAACGTTGAACATACGAAAATGGTGGTTAGTTGGGGTCATCTGCTACCCACTTGGCCCAAATTATTTGACCTTGGCCGCACCGTTTTCATTTTTACTTTTTTTAATTTCACAGAAAATTACCAGTTTTTTTTACTTAAAATTCGAATATAATTAGACATTAATACAAAACAACATCCTGCCTGTTTTACCCATCACAAGTAAAGATATTCGAATTTAAATTGATAAAAAACTGATAATTTTCTGTGAAATTAAAAAAAAGTAAAAAAAAAACAGTGCGGCCAAGGTTAAATAATTTGGGCCCAGTGGGTAGCAGATGACCCCAACTAACCACCATTTTCGTATGTTCAACGTTCTACCAAACACCCTGTATATATAGATATTTATCTAGGAATGTTCCAAGATACTACGCAGCTATCTCGTAATTTAACTGCTTAAGTAGAAAAACTGTTAATTAGATCTTCATAAGTTACTCAAACACGGAAAAGATACGTGAATACCAACTCGAAAAAAGGAAATAAAGTTTCCTGCAAACCCGAACGTGTCGAGTGGCGAGAGATATGTGACCCAGTATTTTTCATACAGTATCAGACTGTATGAAACCCTCTCAGGTGAAACAGCGACAGTGTAGTTAGTACACGGTATGAGAAATAAGAAATCATTTTTTACTCGACTGAAAATTTTAAATCTTTCGGCGTACTCTGGCCGTCTGCGTTTCTATCTATCTTCTAATATATAAAATTCTCGTGTCACAGTTTTAGTTGCCATACTCCTCCGAAACGGCTGGACCGATTTGTATGAAATTTTGTGTGCATATCGGGTACGTCTGAGAATCGGCCAACATCTATTTTTCTTACCCCTAAATGATAAGGGTGACCCATCCCTATATGGCAAAACAACGTTTGCCGGGACAGCTAGTTAACTATATTTTTTACCCGACGACACGGCAAAAAAGCCGAAGGAAGGGTTTTTTATTTAATAAAGGCATCTACAAAAGAAATGTAATTTAAGAACCCAAAACTATCGTTAATAACGTAGTATATATAAACTAGTAAGTAAATACGCAGTATTTTATTTATTAGTTTTTATTGCATTTTGGACTAAAAAGTGCTATTACGATTTACGTCATAAATAGACCTAAAATGTAAAAGCAAATGAAAATTCGACGTCACAGGCAGTGTTCTCAGTTGACTAAAGTGTTCGGACGCAGGTCACGAAATTTTAAACCCTAAAATTTTCTCTGGTATCGTAGGAAACAATAAAAACGCTTTTTCACAACTTGTTCGATTACAATCGCTTTCTCTCCTTATATAGACCCAGTATCGCAATTTACTGTGTACGGAGTACAACGCTAGCACAGAACTGACAGGCTTCGCCAACCCTCGGTTCGATAGCAGGCGACGTGACAGCGCGGACAGCCTCGGATTACCAACCCCTGCACGCTTACCTACAGTCATACTCTTTTGAACTTATATTGTTATGACAAGGGTTACGTTCCATATTTTTAGAGCGGGATTTTTGATGAGCTGTTTCGTGCTAAGGCGTACCAACCGCCATTATGATTAGGGTCTTATTAAATCCGGATTAATTATTATCACTAAGTAATAAACAAGAATTAGTACGTAGGTAGGTAGGTGCGATTAGCTTTTTAATTACATAACAACTAGTTAAAAATAATTAGGCAAGCGACGCTACTGAAATTGAAAAAACAAGCGTGTGCGTGGGTTGGATTCCCAGATGGAGTAAAATGCTAAAAAAAAAGAAGAGTTTCAGAGTTTAGATTTGTACCCGGTTAACGGAATTCAGGTCGCCCCTTATATACAAAAGCCTTAAAACATACTCTCGAACTTTAGATTTACACTAAGTAGGGTAGGTAGGTACTTACACCTCTTTCTAATCCTCAGAAAACTACAAGGGGCTTGTAATTTTAGTGTAAGCATAAAGTATGAGCAATCTTTTGTGATAAACAGTAAAATGCAACATTAACTTTCTTACTTGAAGTACTTAACAACGTCTAGGTACACCTGAATGTTTCACCGCAATGAGATTTAAAAGTTCAATTTTAAATTCAGAATGTTTGACAAAGTACTTTAACAATTTCCACCAATGGTAGCAGAGTAAGCGTACCTCATGTAGGCCACAACTATCATTACATTACTGCAAGTTTGATGCAGAAGTCTCGACATGCATTCAAACTTAATACGTTGTGCATCACAACTGTAATAGACTTAACTTGAACTAGCGAACACTTTGAAAGGGTACTTGTTTGAAGTACGTACGTTTGAAGGATAGGCCGGTAAAGTGGTGTCTTCTTGTGAAATTTGACTGAATATAGTACACTTAATGGCAGGACCTTTTTTAACCCCCGACGCAAAAACGACGGGGTGTTGTGTGTGTGTGTCTGTTTGTGGCATCGTAGCTCCCGAACGGATGAACCGATTTTAATTTTATTTTTTTTATTTAAAAGGTGAATTAGTCGGGAATGTTCTTAGCTATGTTTGATGAAAATCGGTCCAAGATGGCCGCCGCCACAAAATAGTGAATCATATATTTTTTCACAACTCCCTCAATATGGGTATCAAATGAAAGGGCTTGACTAGTACAATACTATGCACTATGATAAATTTCAAATCCAAGATGGCCGCCACCACAAAATGGCAAATTACATTTGGTGTCGGAGGTTTTCAAAATTTTTAATTTAGGTTAGGTTATAATTGTTTATAGAAGAAACTTTCAGAAGTCTGTAGGTCCTTGATGGCAGGACATAACTGATCTGCATGGTTCACTTTTATGTAAATGAGACCTTCTTTAGATGGAGGAACGCACCATTATAAAACTATGTACCTATTTTTTTATATTCAATGTACTGTGTGTATCCTGTATTAATGGTACATAATAAATAAGTAAAATAAAATAAAAAATAAAGGCGTTATGGTATTTTTTATGTATGTTTATGTTAATGTAATACCGTGTTTAAATACTTTATTATAAAAGCACTGTATAAGTACCTATTTTAAATTATAAACACGTAACAAAAACATTATCAGCGAACAAGTAAATTATTAAAATAAAACATCTAAATTCAAATGTAAAGTTGTGAAATATGATATAAAGTAACAAATCCTTCAAGCGAGATTACACGGAGTCGAGATCGATCTCCGGACTAATGAGAAACGCGGAAAAGTCGACGCTTATTACGCACGCGACAAGGAAAAATCGCAAGCGCCAGATAGGACGCCAGACAGCAATTCATATACCTACCTAGTCTACTCACTACCGGAGTATAGGGTTGCCAAGAGTCGCATTTGTTTACGTCGGGATAAAATGCTTTTGTCATCATGAAATAGATGAACAAAATTAAGGTGCACGGAGATAATAACTAAAGGTAGGTAAGAAGGTTGTATTCTATAATAGCCTGTTCCGCCACCGCCTAGTAATTGAATTTCTTGTTAAAAAACTATTGTTGAGCATCGTTTCTATAGAAATAATATCATCCATTATTTCTACAATACCTACAATCAGTTTATAATTACGATAAGTCTATATACAGAAATCTCAGACTTCCGATAAAGCATAACAGTAAGTATTAAACAAAATTAATATATTAAATGTCGTGGACACAGGGACACTCAACGCTTATTTAGTCACCAATGCAAACAAAGAAATGAAGACAAATCCGCGGAAATCAAGACGAATGGTGAGAGTACATAGTCACGTCATGTGGATAGGTAGGGTAACCACAAAATATGATGTGCATTTTTCCTTGTGTCACGGTGTCCAATATTTTTCAACTAGCTTGGGGTCATTGTCATAAAAAAATATTATATACCTAGTACCTACAATATCTGTTTTACAAATCAGTCTACATGTGACCATAGATGCTGTATCTGTGCCTATACATAAAAAGTATAAGGTGCAACGCAAAATCATGGAACGGATTGGGCTGAAATTTGGCACACTGAATCTTGGATTGTAGGAAATTCCTACAGAATCGGGAAAAAATATAGAACGCGAGTAACACCGCGGGATTCAGCTAATAGTGCATTAGGCTGCGTTTCCACCAGAGATGTGCAAGGAAGCTAAGCGGTGAACGAGGAGAAATCTACCAGCCGGCTGCATTTAAAACAAAAGCAAACGCAGCCTGTGGGATTTCTCCTTGCGCACCGCTCAGTTTCCTCGCACGTCTCTGGAGGCAACGCAGCCTTAAAACCGGCGACACGTCAGAATTTAATATTGTCAATACCTTATACAGGAGTGAACGAGGAAGGGAAGGTTGACCCTTATACCGTGTGGGATTGACAGCCAAAAAAAATGAATACCTAACATAGATATGAATCGATAAAATCCGCACAAAGTACATAGTTTCATTATAATTCATAGCAATAATACCACAAACAATTTCATAAAAACAAAAGCTAAAAGAAGTTCTTACCAACATTCGGTAGATTGTCTTCATTTGTAGAAGTTCCTGTCGGTCGCAGATGTCCTCAAACACGGGCACGTTGTGACGCAGACAGAACCCATTGTAAGAATCTGTAAGTTATAATAATTGTAATAATTAGGTAGGTAAATAAAAGTACCTACGCACATCGAGAGTTTCATCGAGATTCGGGATTCCCGATAAAGTTATTGCATTTCAAACTTAAAAAAAGGATTTTTTTAATTAAAATAATATTGAATGAACATGTCTGACATGATCTATTCGCGATCACTATGCTATCACGTATTATATTAGTCCAATCCAAATTGCTTTATATTCTCTACAGGTTTAAGAAATAGAAGACAATAAAGTAAGTACCAGCTTACTTAATCTTCATAGATTTGGTACCTATATTGTTGGTAGACTTGACACGTAGGTATTCTAACCAACCGTCAGACGAAGAAATTAATATGTACATAATACTGTTGAAATAATCACAACAACTACAGTACTCGCCAAACTTATTGAACGATCGAATATAACAAAAAGAAATAAGTACCTACCTACTTATAGAAGAAAAAGTCTTGTAAATCTCAATAAATCAAGTACTCAGCTAGATTCAATACAATATCATTGGCACCGTCACGTTAAAACACATCTAATTGTTTAAAATATCACTAAACTACACGTTTAAAATAATCTATTTTAACCAATACTACACCGACTACACTCAGAGACAACTGACTAAATAAAATGAGTGTGGCGATGTTCACTAATGTCAACAGGCAAAGGACAAAATGCCATACAGCCAAAAATATAATTTTATAATTTAATTCATTTTTATTTTTAGTTTCATTTTTTTTGTGTTATCCAAAAATTTTAGTTTTTATCGCTTAATTGTTAAAAATTAAAAAAGTACCTACGTAATAGTTTTCATGTAAGAACCATATCTACAGAGAATGGTACTAGTTTACCGTATGTTCGTATACCAAGGAGTATAATTATGAGCGTATTCAACCAAGACTGGGACATTCAAGCTATATAAACTGAGAAAACGGACGCAAAATGTCGGAATGCGGCACACTGTAGCAATGTACTGAGAAAATACACGAATATAATGTAGACAATGTATGTCGGTTACATGTGGCAACACTTATAATACGGGTATAAGATTGAACAACACATTGTTTTGGCCGCTTTTATGTATACATGGCGTGTTTTGCAGCCCCATAATTAAATAAATTAAGTTGTAAGAAAGTGTATAAAAATTCAAGTTTTTTTTTTTGATAAATTACAGACAAAATATTGAATTTATTATTCGTATTTCGAACTTCAATATTATGAAATATTCGTTAAATTATGACAAACCTTTGTGATGACATATTCGATTTTCGAATGTTGGTGGCGTCCGCGCTTTGAGCGCGCTGTTATTGGTTCTTTATAAATATTGTAATTTGCAGAATATCATTAAATTAATATTAACTTTATTTATGTATATTTTTTGTGAAGATATCATGATATATATCTTCTAGGTAGGTACTTAATAGTAGATTTCCTTATAATAATTAAGTAAGTACTATTTATTATAAAATAATAGAAACAACAATTTATTGGACCTAGGGCCTGATTCACAGCTTAATGATAAGTTCCTGTTAAATGATCTGACAGATAATTTCATACGAATTTTGTTCCATTTTTTTATTTGGCTGTTAGCGGCTATCTAGAGGGTGAAACAGACATATTGATTGAATAAATATTGGCTATCAATAAAATTGAGGTCATCCCATACTATATCCCTTTTCAATTTAATTTTCTGTCAAATAAAGGGAACCAAATATTTACACAGCCAAATTATTTGCTACAACTCTTCGACCAATTGAATTATGGAGAACGTTCATTCAGAATTCTGTTTGTAACAAAATACAAAACAAAGCCCAGCATGAGGCATGTTGTAGGCGGGGGCACATCTGCGTTTGACCGGCTGCGTGGCTCCTGCCCGTTTCTGCCCGCTTGACCACAAACGTCCGCGGGAAGCCCGCATAAATTATGCAAAATAAAGCCGAGTACAGCCTCGCATAACACGATATTATTCATATTTTAAATTGCACAGGCAAACATGGTCTACCTGAATGATTTTCGCTATAAAAGTGAACGTTGTATAATAAGTAGGTACCTATAAAAAAGTTTGGAACTGTTTGTCAAACAAAAATATTAACTATGACACTAACTATATAATTATATTACTTAAATTGAATTATGTAAAAATTAATAACTATAAACAATTTAAACATAAATCTATATTGTACTTGCTCAATGTAAGTGAACTGTATTTATGTTCTTTTTTGAGAAATAAATGTCTCTAAACCGAAAAATACTCGTCCTTATTTGTAACCGTATAGATAGATGAAACAAATTAAAATGTAGAAAAAAATCTATAGAATACCCTGTACACAAATAAGAAACAATGTACCTATTATGAGAAAGAAATTTAAATAATTTGCTGTTGTTTATTCAGGCTATTTCAAACTTCTGTCTTATAAAACTGTGTTGACTTATTATTTATTTTCAAATATACTTACCTATATTGTGTACAAATAAGAAAGAATGTATAATTACTAAGTAGAATAGTATAAATATTACTGTTGTTTATTTAGGAAATTTCGTCCTTGACTTCTGTCTGACTTTTTATTTAAAAAAACAGATTCTCATATTTTACTGTTACTTAAATCACTCAAATAGGTAATCATATTTTTTACATTTAATTTTAATAAACATCTTACAAAAGTTCATAACGTTACCCCATCTGTATTTCTTGGAAAGCTCAATGTTTTGGTAGAAATAACAACAGGATCTTATGTGGTGCAAGTATCATTATATTCTCAAGTACACTCGCTACCTTGCAGGCTGTATGTAATTTACTAGGTACACATAAAACGAACAGAAACAATATACTGTAATTCTACACGAACGTATATTACACTGGTTCGGTTAGCCAGAATAATAAGAAGGTGTTAGTGTTACACAAGTCGCAGGTAAAGCTAGCAAATTCTGCGTGAAAAAGTATTTTATGCTTATTTAATTTTCTTCACTTCTTCGACATCACAAATAATGCTTCAGTCTCGTTTGTGACCTATTTGGATAAATCGTCCACTACATCTAACTAGAGGAAGCAGGTTTGATTCTTGAGGTTTGACTCAGTAGCAGTTTGGATTTATGCCTGGTTTTTGGCAATAGGCTCACCCTCTATTACAGTTGGCCAAAACTTATTGTCCAGGTTGAAGTTGGCACAACTATTGGATTGTAATAAATAAAAACGAAAGCTCAAGTCGTAAGCTGTCATTTTAAACAATTTTAATCCAATATTTATTTTCTCCGATATTTACGGCCGGGTTAAAGTTAGCTAGTGCCAACTTCAACCCGGACAATAAGGCTGAGATTCAGAGAAGAGACTCAGCATGAACTTACGCTTCCGTATGTCAAATTGTAATACAAATTTGACATACGGAAGCCTTACTTTACGCTGAGCATCGTCTCTGAATGTTAGCCTAAGTGTGGCGAGACCTGTACATGGAACCTATACATACCGGCAAACTGTGGGTGTACCTACCTACTACATTAGTATATCTCTGTATACCACGCTTGGTAATTCGATAGCAATTTACGAGACAGATTTTTTTTATCTACTCATATAACAAAAACTAATTACGATTTTATATGCTAACACGAACGCGTTGCAGCGGTCATCAAATTGTGCCATTTCAGTTGGCAATAACTACACCATAAAAATGGCCATTGAGCCGCCTGCATTTTATGTCTCATTCGCGTTTTTAATAGCCTGGAATATAAAAGAATGAATTTCGGACCATTACCCGAAGAATAAACAGTTATTGTACTTTATTCATAAAAGGTTTATTGCTTAATAACTAGATGCAGTTTACCAATTTATTTTTAAAAAAACCTTTCAAGTCATAGGTAAACTGCACAAATGTCAAAAGTAATTAATTTTTAAAGTCCTTTATTAGAATACTTTTTTTTATAAGTAATTGACGCGATAAAATCTGTAAAAATAATTTTATTTCAATGTCAATCAAACATTTTATCAAAGTTAGTAAATACAATAGAAAAACTTGTAAACAAAACGACGAAAGCCACTAAGGTGTAATTTATTATCGGTATCAAGTATTTGCTTGCTTTTACCCTTGTGGACTCAATAGGTATTTGAGATACACTGAGTAAGGCATGATCTATGAACACATACCTATTCGATTAAGCATATGTTCCACGTGATGAGAAGCAGCAACGATAGCCTATAGACGCTAATAACATCGTTGTCAGCTTGAGACCTTATTTCATAATGCCCAGTCATTTCACTGTCTACATTGCAGGCTTCTAACCGGTAAACAATAATGTTGGCACATTATTCTTAGTCGCAGAATATTTGGCCTACCACACCAAACAAATTCCACCAGGGGAGTAGGTATCACCTTTAATATTACAATATTCCTTTCGCAAACAGCAAGGGGCGTACGGGGCGTACCTATTTATTTTTATCTCCGTACCCACATTAGCTGTCAAACCCACCCGCAGCCTGTTTGTAATTCATAAACTAGTGAACCGATTTGACACGATTTCAATTATGGAGGGAAGACAAAAGCCGTTATCATGCAGTGACAGACGTACGCATGGCGGTGACGTGGCGTTCGTGAACCGCACCTAAGGGTTTATGAGATTTGGTTTTCAGAAACATTTTTTTTATTTACGAACATATTATTTTTTATTTGCACAGGAACTTTGTCATAGTATTTGAAATTTGATTTTTACTACGAAACTTTGCCAGTATTTACGCAACTAAGGGCCCTGTTTCGTCACCTCTGGATAGCTGCTAACTGCCGGGTTAATAAAAAAATGGAACAACAACAACAATTGTATGAAATTATCTGCCAAGTAATTTAACGGACACTTATCAAGTGGTAAACAGATCTTGACTGCTTAAAACAGAAGTCCTTAGTAGGAGCTGTATACCTGACGTACACTTTTGCACCTGTCTGTCATGCCATCTTTTCTTCATATTGTGAAAGTTTCTGTAAATTCTATCTATGCTTACGCTGTTTCAAAAGGAAGTTTCATTTTAAATGTTAAATATGAAGCCCAGCTTAATATTCTGGCAGCGGATTAAGGTGTTCCTTAGTAAATATGCCGGTCAATCTGTTACTACTTTTTTAATAAATACCTATCTTACATAGATAATGTCTATGATAAATTCCTAAATATATTTGAAGATAACACGGGACCACAAATTAAATACAATACAGCCAATTTATTACAAAGCTTGCAACTCAATGATTTGTTTATGTACTGTTTATTGGACATTTGCGTGTTATTGCGCCGTATTTATGAGCTAAGATTGGAACCGGCGACTTAAGTTGCTCTTAATGAAGCAATACGATACATTTAATGTTTACGTACAACGGTACGTAAACGCAAAATTTAATAAACAATTGTAGAGCACATTCGACAAAATTTAACCAACGTTTTATTAGGAGAGGGTAGATATAGGTACGTCTGTGGGATGGGCACTAATAACAAGTCATAGATCTTGTCTCATTTGTTTAAAAAAAACAACATTTCATGCAGAAATTTAAGCTTAACGTTCATAACTAAGCGCCAAACGATCAAAGTACACCGTTATTTGAGAGTGAATTTATTCATTTGCTACCTCGTATTGTTACTTGGAAAATAAATTTATAAATAATTGTAAATAAAATACGCTTCAACTTTCCCATTTTGAATACTTATACAAAAATATACCTTTTAGAAAAACTAGTCGACTCACCCAGGTTTTTAAAACGTATTTAATACTAATTGATTGAAGGCGACACACCATCAAATCGACATTACTTACGCCCGACGACCTTTGACCTTAGCTGAAATTATATCTAGACTTCAATATTACTTTTTAAGTCGATAAAAAACTATCAAAATGAGTTAATAATGTAACAGAGGATTGAATATAGGCATGCATTGATAATGACGCAAAAAATGATTTGATATTGCAGAAAAGTCTATGGCTTTTTAACATTTCTTATTCTTATATAAATGCGAAAGTAACTCTGTCTGTCTGTTTGTCTGTCTCGCTTTCACGCCAAAACTACTGAACCGATTTAAATGAAATTTGGTACAGAGATCTAGGGCCTGAGAAAGGACATAGGCAACTTTTTAATGTGAAAAAAGGGCTGGATGGAAAGAAAGGAAGAAATGGATGTTTGTTACTCTTTCACGCAAAAACTACTGAACGGATCTAAATGGAATTTGGCACAGAGATAGATAGTCTGGAATAGCATATAAGCTACTTTTTATCCCGGTAAAATGTATGGTTCCCGTGGGATAGCGGGTGAAGCCGCTGGCGGAAAGCTAGTATTTTATAAAGTATTGGTCCGTAAGTCATGATTTGCAGATTTTGGCCTCTGAAGTCTGAACTTTATGATCTAAATAGGCTAGGCACACAGATCGTTATTATGACGTAGGTACGAGTATGCGCTAAGAAAGGATTTTGAGAGATCAATATCTTACATTTTTGCCATTTCACAACTATTGTAAACGACATGCCTCGCTGCATCTTATCTGTCAAAAAAAAACGTCAAGTATCAAAGTCAAGTGTCAAGTCTGTCTGTCTGTTCTGTCTGTATGGAAAAAAGGCTACTTGTAGTAATTGTATGTCTATTGTCTTGTAATAATTGTATGTCTAAAGTAAATAAGTGTATCAGTAAATTCCTAATCCTCTTTAATTTCCAAAAATTGTTGTCCATACTATATCACCCCCTTCACAAGTGCCCAACGCCTACAACTATGTTGAGCTTAGCTTACCTACATAACCTACAGTTTATGATGATAATAATTTTAATGTTCAAGATAATATAACTTGGCAGATCAATATAATATCTATCAAGTAATATACCTGTAATATTAAAGTCAGGTCTTAGACTACATGTATCTTTTACGATATGATATACAAACTTTTATGATTGCATCATAAACCGTCTCTTGGATACTCACTCACTTGGATCATACAAACTCATACAATGTAGGTAATAGGATCATTTCAAACTGTGTTGACTGTTGATACTCGTACAAATGTTGGATACAATACAGTTTAGTATCTTAACATTATTAGTTATTATTTTTAATGAAGGAAAAAATCGGCGGGCGGGCAGGATTCGAACCTGCGCCTTCTGGTTCGGTACACCAGACGCTCTGACCACTAAGCCACCGCTCGCCCTGCTCGCCAGTCGAAATCTTCCTCCACATTCTAATTTACGTCTTAAGGTGACGTAACTTCTTCACAATAGATGTCGCTACGTCACCTTAAGACGTAAATTAATCGACGTATTAGACGTAATCTTAGCATGGAAAATGTTTAAAAAATACAAAAAGATATTATTACTTATTTTAAAGCTTTGGCGCTTAGTATATTATGTCATCACTATACCGACATTCGCGCATAGTGTGTGTTGTTCAGATTATCTCAAATTGAAACTAGAGGTGTTATTGTGAAACGAGAAATGTTATTGGGTTTTTCTATAAAGTTCTCGATAGCAGCTTGAAAAGAGGTCATCAAAATCGGCCAAAATGATGTACCGAAGGTACACTTATTGGAAAAAATGTATTACCCTGGTTAAAACTCTACTTAGTCGTAATTTTTTTTTATGTTGACTGGGGGATGAGAAAAAAACTTTTAAATTGAGTAAAATCACGCCATTCTGGCACACTATTATCTGTTTCGAAATGATTTAGTAAAAACTGTCAGTATTAGTTTCGGAATGTCAAACGCACGCCAATACAGCAGGTTATTATCAGTTTCATAGTGATTTCTGGTAAAAACTATCAACTTGACAGGTGCCATGTAACTCCGGTACAAATTTGGGCTGAGTTGTATTGGCTTTTGATGACCTCCTTTAGATTTGTTAGGCTCGTCCTCCACTACATAAAACCTAAAAATATACCAGAGAACTGCAGGTGTACATAATTACGCCATTTCCCCTTCCCTTCGGACAACTGTGATGTGCAGTCGTGTTTCTTGTGTGCCGGTATTTATTTATTTAAAAATTATTTAAAATAAACCGAATTAATACTATTAAATCCTATCGCTATACCAGGAGGACATAACTTGTTGAGATCGCTTTGCTTTCCACTTATAACAGCAGTCTGCAACTACGCACGCACACGTGAGTGATCCACCTATTCATTCAATCCTAAGTAGTCGTATGCACATACGTACAAACAAAGCACTAAAGAATTGAAAGATATTTATGTGTGTCTCAATCGTTACGATTGACGAAACAGATACATGCCAATGTCATACAAGAAAAAAGGACAAGAAGTTTCTCGCAATCGTTACCTCAAAGGGTCTTGCAAGACTGGACGGAAAGCGATATTGTACTAATCCCCCGATCTGGTCAAATCAAAGCTGACCTCTCATTACCTTCCCGTAAATTACCTGCACAAAACAAACTCCTACGATCACATAGTATCCTAGTACTGCGAAATATGCCGTTGAAACGTACACCACCGCCAGCGGCAGTGTCCACGCCATCGCTGTCTTCACCAGCGTGTATTCTAGAAAGCTCGTCTGAACCCAGCTCAAACGTCAATTTAGCTTTGGATTATGAGGCTAGCCAAACAATAACATCAAAAGTTTCTATAGGGAATAAACGTAGACGCGCGGAAAGTGGTGAAATTGAACTAACCTCCAGAAATAAAACAAATTATATCAGACTTTAAAGAACAGCAAGATCAGAAAATTGACAAAATATATGCCACGATCGAAGAAATTAAGTCACAAAACAATGATATTCGGGCCTCAATGGATTTTATGAGCCATAATTATGAATCACTTAAGTCGCAAATTGATAGCCTAGAGCTGGAGCGCAAGAACAACCAACAGTGTATACAGTCTCTTCTGGTAAAAATAGAAAATATGGAGCGCGCGTTTATATCCACATGTTTAGAAATTAGGAATATCCCTGCCGAAACTGCAGAAACTAAATCCAATCTTTTAAATATAGTAACAAACACTGGCAATATTTTAAAACTTCCTATCCAACCAAATGAAGTGAAGGATGTTTATCGTATTAGCACCAAAGACCCCTCGAAGAAAACAATAATAGTAGATTTTACGAGTGTCCTGTTAAAAGAAAAAATGATTGCCATGTTCAAAAAATACAACAAGGATAATCAACGACTCACAACTGAAACCCTAAAAATTAAGGGGGCGTCCAAGCCAGTTTTCATATCAGAAAATCTGACGCCTAACTTAAAGAGGCTGTTCTTTTTAGCAAGAGATTATGCTAAGTCCAACGACTACCAATTTTGCTGGTCTACAGGTGGGAAAATTTTTATGCGAAAAAAAGAAGGTCTCTCTTCTATAAGAATAAAATCAGAGTCAGACTTACAACAACTAAAAGCTAATGTTATCTGACTAGCCAAGTACTTCTCATGCATGCTTATATTTTTATTTTTGTTTTTCTTGTTTATTGTACTACTTAAGACATATTGTACAACCACATTACACATAATCACAACACATACTTTTCTACGAGTACATGCAAAACTTACTAATACACAAACATACTCACATACTTCCTCACATAGCAAACTTATCTCTATACTCATGACGCAAACAGCCTTCCAGTTTACATCTCTATGCTCAATGAGAAATCCAGCCGTCAAAACATTCATAAACGTTCTAATAATTTATATAAACTCTATCCAAGAACCCTACTGTGCATATGTTCATAAATTCTACTGCAAATGGACGATAACGTAACAATAGCTAACGACCTTGATATGTTGTCAGTGTCTGAATCTCTCATCTGTTCCCCAGAGGTCTGCTCCAACAAAATCGGTAAATTAAATCCCTCTTGGAAAATATTACATGTTAATATCCGAAGCTTGAACTCAAATTTTGATGATCTTGTTGTGCTCTTGCAAAGGCTGAATACTTCACCTAACATAATAGTGCTCTCCGAATGTTGGCTTAGTAAGGTTAACTTAATTCCAAATATACCTGGATATGTCTCCTACAAATCAAAATTCTCCAATCAAAATGATGGTGTTGTTATTTATGTAGACTCTGTGTTTCAACACACTGTTACTGAACACGACTTCACTGACGCTAATTGTTTAATATTTAAACAGCACACTGAAATTGCCATTATTTCAATGTACCGGTCACCTTCCCAAAAAAACATTGATGGCTTTTTAATATCTCTTGATGACATTTTAAAATCCCTAGATTCCTTTAAAACTGTTGTTTTGATAGGGGACCTTAATATAAATATTATTTCGGATAAAAAGGACCAGTCCACTGACCAATACCTAAACTTGACTTCATCATATGCTTTACTTCCTGCGCATACCTTTCCAACGCGAAATGGTAACTGCTTGGACCATGCTATGCTCAAAAGCGATAAAAAAGCGATTACGTTCGTCCTAGATAGTTTTATTACCGATCATGCCCCTGTCCTTATTGCTTGTGAACGTAAAGCTAGAGCTTGTTCTGCAACACTTACACATAAGCGTATAGATGTCCCATCTATCGTCAATGAGCTTAGCTCAGTTGATTTTTCCCCAGTGCTATGTGAAATCGATCCAGATAAGGCAACAGAAACATTCATTAACGTTTTGAGCAATGTCATACAGTCTCATTCGAGCATCATCAAAGTACCCAATAAGAAACGAATTTTAAAGCCTTGGATTACTCCTGGCCTTCTGCGGTGCATTAGAAATAGAGATAACTTACATAGAAAAGCAAAAAAAGAACCATCTAATACGACTGTGACAACAACTTACAAACGTTACAGAAACTTTTGTAATAACTTATTAAAAAAAATTAAACGTAATTATGAAAAACAGGAACTGTGGAGGGCCAGGAATAATCCTAAAGCCACATGGAGAGCTCTTAGTAATATAGCTAATTTAAATAAATCTAAATCAACTGCCAGTGAGTTACTTAACATAAACAATAATTCTATCACGTCTATTAATTCCGTCAACAATTACTTTGCTAGTGTCGGCCGCAACCTAGCAAACAATATAATACTAGGGTCACCAGACTGCAATGCTATCCCATCTGATCCGGGTTCACTGTTTTGTCGGCAAAGTCAAGTCAACTCCATGGCACTGCCAGAAATTGAATCTGACGAAATTATCCATAGTATTCTTAGTCTCAAAGACAACTGCGCTGTAGGTTGGGATAAAATTCCCGCATCAGTATTCAAATCAGCTGGACACATCCTGACCCCTGTGATTCACTACATTTTCAATCTATGTCTCTCGACCGGAGTATTTCCCAAAAGTCTTAAACGCGCTCTAGTGCACCCCATATTCAAGAGTGGTAATAGAGACAGTGTCAGCAATTATAGACCAATATCTGTTTTAACCACCTTATCTAAAATTTTTGAAAAGATCCTTAATAAAAGACTTATTAAATACATTACTAGAAATAAATTACTCGCTGACAACCAGTACGGCTTTAGAGCTGGCAGGTCTACTGAGGATGCTGTTCTGGAGGTTACTAATACAGTAATAAAGAATATTAACAACAAAATGAAGACAGTCGGCATCTTCCTAGACTTTTCAAAAGCTTTTGACACTGTCTCTATTCCAACCCTATTGCAAAAATTGGAAAACATGGGAGTTCGTGGTGTGGTCTTAAATATTTTTAAAAGTTACCTATCTGAACGCACCCAGAGTGTTATTGTGAATGATGTTGTTAGTGATGAAGTAACGCTAGACTATGGTGTGCCTCAGGGCAGTGTACTGGGGCCAACTCTTTTCCTCCTCTATATTAATGAGCTGTGTCTACTAAAGATGAAAAATTGTAAAATTGTTGCCTATGCTGATGATGCAGTGCTTCTGGTTCATAACAATTCCTGGGAAAAAGTTAAGGAAATCGCTGAGAACGCCCTGAGTGTTGTAAAAAAATGGCTTGATCGTAATCTTTTGACCCTCAATGTAAGCAAATCACAATACATTACCTTTGCTCCTAGAGCAGCATCTCAGCCATCAAAAACATTCTCAATTTGGGGTCACTCTTGTAGCGCTTCACCAAGTACATGTCATTGTACCACTATGACACGCACAGACAGTGTTCGTTATCTGGGTGTTATACTTGATAGCAGACTAACTTGGAGTTCTCATATAGACAACTTAGTTAGTCGCACTAGAAAACTAATGTATGTCTTTAAGAAGACAAGAACTGTCGCTGACTTGAATACTTTGAAAATTGTCTACTACGCACTGGCGCAGTCAAACTTGGCGTATTGTATAACATCTTGGGGTGGTTCCAACAAAACGGACCTAATACGTCTGGAGAGAGCCCAGAGGTGTATTCTCAAGATCATTACCCGCAAACCCATAAGATTTCCTACGTCTGAGCTTTACGAACTTTGCAGGGTCCTTACAATCCGAAAACTTTATATACTAAAAGTCATCCTTCGTAAGCATGCAGACACATCATTCGATCCTGATTTTTTGAGAAATACGCGTAGGTCGGACAGAGTTTTCGACATAGAAACCCCAAAAACCACGGTTGCAAGTCACCAATATTATTACCTTAGCTCTAGATTATATAATAAAGTAAATAAAGAGGCAGTAATCTACCCGCTCACAATTTCAAAATGCAAAAAGAAAGTAACGAATTGGCTTTATACGTTATCCTATGAAGAAACTGAAAATATTGTGAGGGTTGCATACTAAGTTACATGCAACTCATCTCCTCCAACCCACCCACCCACACACACACACACACACACACACACACACACACACACACACACACACACACACACACAGTTATGTACAACTTTAGTCTTCTACCTTTGATTTAGTAATTAATTAGTTTAAAAATATATTTTTTCTTTTTTCACTGTTACCTAGCTTACAATGTAATAAGCCAGATTTACCCGGAGGAGGGCGTTAACTAGCTGCAACACAGTTTATACTACTGCAGCAGTTACCGTTCAAATGTTGTAAAGTTCCATTGTAACTAATGTTTCCCAAATAAATTTATTATTATTATTATTATTATTTTGTAATGCCTTTTGCTATCTCAGATTTCAACGTCCTCCAACAACTTTCTTTCTCTTTTTTCTTTTTATTTATTTATTTAACAATAAGCACACCAACTGTATAATCACACAAAGCCTTAGATACTAATGAGTTGACAGAGTTTAATATAAAGTAATTACACAAATCACAGGTATGCATGACATAGACATAGTTTCCCTTCCATAGATACTAAAAACATGTGGGTACATTTTATATAATATTTCAATCTAATTTTAACAAATTATTACATTTTCTTAGCCTTCTCGGCCGGTCGGCTTCCAATCTAACTAGATACGGCTGAATAATAACAGTATTTTACACGAAGCGACTGCAAGACCTCCGCAACCCAATTTCTGGGCAACGCTCACATTCGAAGGATAGGCTTTTTGGGCTTCCGACTACCACTAATGACTGTAATAGGTATTCGTATGACAATTTTCTTCCTAAAAGTAAGAAAAGATCCTTTCACGGGACGGATGCAGGTTCGAACACTGCTTGAGATTAATTTTGGTTTGCTAAAATATAACATCATGTTTAATTATGTTTAGCGTAATAATAACAGTTTTAAATATATATATAGCCAAATATGTACTATAAAAAAGAACTTATCTTCCTCCTCTTATTGGATCTAAAAGAGGATTCCTTACATCATTTTTGCTTGCGTTAGAATTTGTCACAACATTTAATTCCAGTCCCGAGGTGCAGGGGAAATGAGAAAACTTCGCGATGGCCCACACCTACGCAGCCGTGTCCTGTAGAAAAAGTTTTAATTGATTGAGGTACCACAGAACACTGTATATGTGATATACCGGCTGATACCGGTCAACGCTCTAATTGTAATATAAATGTATTTTTTTCTTCAATATTATGCATGCGTAGCAACCCGACAAGGCTTATGTACGAGTCCATAAATTATAGTTACCTTTCTAAATAAGTATACTCTTTCTTTCTATTGGTAATTTCTAATGGTATTACCTATATCATTATGAAAATCTGTACAATAGTTTCTGAGATTTACCTAAACAAGCGCGATGGGGATACAAATGTATAATATTTGTAGTGAATTTAAAAATAACCTGTTTATAGGCTTGGTCATAAACTCCTGTGTATTTCTGACAAAAATAATCAAATTCGTGTTCAACGTATGAAATCTACCAACTAAAATGTACCAACCACATGTACTAGGCCACTATGGTGACGGAGGTGGGAGACTTTTGCCCAGTAGTTGACGATAATGGTGATCACTCATAATTATAACATGCAGTAAAGGGATCAGAAAACTGTACATATATCAAAGAAATCTCCTTCTAAGACCAAAAGTGGATCTTCATATAGCAATAACACTAGAAACATGAAGAAAGATGGCGACTGCAAGCTCTAGACTAAAATAAAATAACCTATTAAAGTCAACCGAGCGACACAAACTATATGCTTTGAGCTACGAGCTACGCGGCTACGAACGATCACTGCTACGCGACCGTAGTTTATAGCTACGAGATTTTATGCTGCAACTGTTTCACGTCTTGTACGACGCGTGATTTCAACATTTATTTACTCGTATTTCTTTACATGCAGGCGATATGGTAGCATAGATAACATAGAAAATTATATTATAAATATATAATAAATTATCCTACTAATATTAAAAATGTGAAAGTTTGGATGAATGGATGTTTATTACTCTTTCACGCAAAAACTACTGAAGGGATCTGGATGAAATTTGGCACAGAGATAGATTATAGTTTGGAATAGCACATAGGCTACTGTTTTTCCCGGTAAAATGTATGGTTCCCGTGGCACAGCGGGCGAAGCCGCTGGCGGAAAGCTAGTAAAATATATTTTTCTATGTGAATGACCAATTTCAATAAATTTAAGAGCCTCTGGATTGCCTCTACCCGCCAAATAAATTCATTAATGGAACAACATTTGTATTAAATTATCTGCCAACTAATTTAGCGGGAACTTATCAGTAACCTGTGAACAGGTCCTAAAATAACAATAGATTATTAGACTTTATTACTGACAGAAAATAAAAAATTTTTTTTTTCAAAAAACAACCCTTAAATGCAAACTTTCTTTACAAACTGACAATGAAATTGTATATCTTTATTTGGTATAAGTTATAACACACTGGCGTAGACTTCACACTTCAAAGTAAGCTAAATATAGCCAACCTTAAGCCAAACTTTGATTCGGAACATATTCGTCGTACAGGTCGTACAAAACTATAGCCAAAACTTATTCCTTGATAACAAATTTTGCACACTACATTATATATTACTCTTATTTACCTGCTAATAAACACGAAGTAAATTTATGAACTAACTATCTGTTTCTCGCCGTGTTGTCAATCATTACTGATGTATGTTCATCATACATCAGTAATCCTCACTTTTTCCTTCACTTGCTCTATAAAACTTCGTCTGGGTCTTCCCCTTCCTCTTTTTCCTTCAATTTCAGCTGTTAAGAACCATAGAGAACAGGAGAGGAAAGATGTTTGGCCACTTGATACGACACGACAACTTCTTTAAAACCATACTAGAAGGGAAAATTGTATCAGATTAAGTATAAAAAACAAAATTTAAAAAAGTAACCATGGAGATTTTTGCCGGTTCTTCTCCATAGGAAACGACTAATTTGGAACCGTGCACCTAGTTTCGACATTTCATAAGTGCCTGCATAAGGTCTATGTGAAAATGTGTGTGTGTGTTTATTTGTGTATGTGTGACTGCGTCTGCCCGCCAGCGTATGTGTTTTGTTAATACTGGGATATTAGAAGTCATGGAACCATCAAAGTTGGGCACTTAATGGTCGACCCGAGTTCAAACACCAAGTAGGGTGATAGTTTAGCCGAGTTATACCGCAATCAATTCAATAAAGTTGCTAAACTCGAACACTTACAGTTGGCAAACTTCGTCAATAACTATAAATAATTCTGAAAACTACAGTTTTAATGCATACGTGCCTAATACATTGAGGTATTAAGGTCACTGAAAGTTCTACTCGATACGAAGGCAAGATCAACAAAGGTTAAGCCGATACGATTAGGTTAGGAAGCAATTGAAACTTATGTTTGAATAAGCGTGAGCAGTTTCATCGATATAGGCAAATGTGACGTCACGAGTGGCTTTTTGTAGAAAATAAAAAATAAATAAAGGAATAATAGACAAAACGTATCATACTTTTAAGTGTGAGCGTTATTTTACGGTGAAAATACCTGCTTACAGTAATAAACTTCACCATTTTGTTTACAATTTTATGTAAGTTAGGTACCCAGTGACACTTGCGCTATCAAGGCGAAGCTAATGATGTAGGTATACGTATCAAAATCGGTTGTGCCGTTAAGTAGCTATGAGCGAACATAGTAAAGGACATACATACAGGTTAAACACATAACCCTCCTTTCGCAGTCGGGTAAAATGAGAACAGCTATGGGAATATGTCCACCTTTACAGAGAAGTAAAAGAAGTATAGGTACTAGTGAATTCAAGGAAACTTTACAGCACGTCCTGTGCGATTGTGACGTCCTGGCGACGAAACGGACGAGTCTTCTCGGCAAGCCGGAAGATTTTAGGTTCCTTCCTCTCAGTGGGTTAGCCACCTTCGTAAACCACGTCTTCAAAGAGTAAGGAATATACGGTAATGGGGACAACACAAAAGATCCCATTGGGTCGAAGTGTTGCTGGTTGTACCAGACCCCATAGTAAGATAAGATAAGATAGGTACTAGTAACTAGTAATCGTAGCAATTGCGCTTTGTAGTTTCTACCTTTAGGAATTAGGAAAAAGAGGTATTTAATAAAAGAGGCTTAGCTACAAACAACGGATTCCCGAAGTAAAATGAAATAGTAACAAGGCAGCAAAATTCATATTTCTTAGCACTGTCTTCAATTTAATCTAATACCTTCGTTCTAATTTGAAGAACTCCTTGGAATATTTCAAATTTGAAACACGGCATGAATAATTGAAACGGAGACAGAAGTGAAGGAGATTAAAAATTTAATTCACTTCTCTCCTTGAAATTGGTAAATTCGCTTAGTACACAAGTGCTAACTGGCTCAGAAGTACTCAGAACCATGCCTTTAACTTTACGATAATTTTCACTTCTGTTATTATTATAAGATTTAAGTACATTACGTTAAGTGCTATTTTAGCATAACGTAAAATTTTATTGCGAAGCATTTCATAAAACTGCTTTCATTGCCAAAAACGTAAAGTTACAAATTGCGGATTTAGAAAAAGTATTCAATTTGCTATTCTTCTTCGATTTAATTTGACTGTTGAAATATTTCGTTTAACGAATCAGGAAACTGATTTTGGTTTTTAACTGCTAATATTATTGATTGGTACTATAATTAAAACTACACGTCTCGTCAAACATCACGCCTGCATTCCTCGAAGGGTTAGGCAGAGGTGTTCTAATGTACACTCACAGTTCGCTAGTATGTTTAGATCCCATGTAATAGGGAGCGATCCTAGTATCACTAACCGGGCACAAATCCAGACTAAGCTGCTACTAAGAATTTCACAGAAAAACGACGAAATGACGACGTCTGTGGTCTAGTGGTTCGAATACCGGACTGCTGATCGCGAGGTCGTGGGTTCAATTCCCACAAGACACACATTTAAGTGATAAACTTAGGTGTTTGTGTTTGTCTGGGTGTTTCTTATATATTATAAGTGTGTATTTACAAAAAAAAATATTTACGTATTATATCCATTGTCTAGTTAGTACCCATAGTACAAGCTCTGCTTAGTTTGGGACTAGATGGTGCTGTGTAAAAATGTCCCAAATATTTATTAAAAAAACCCAACAACACGGCTCGACCCGGGAATCGAAAGCAGGAGTAGCGTAGCAGTCGACTTTAATTGAAAAAGATTCAAATGTAGTAGTACAGTACATACGAACCAATAAAACCTCTTCATTTTACGTCATATCCACTGAAAAATTATCAAAGAAATTGCCTTTAAAAATGTCCATTTCTTAAATAGCTTCTAATTAAAACGATTTATTTATCAGAAACCACTCGAGACTCCCACCTGCGGCAATATATCTGTCAAATGAATGGCGCCAGCATTGGACTACAGAGCTAAGTGTCGAATAAATTCATTTAATTCTCTATTGCTGGCCCTTCAGTAAGATTAGCTAGTCATTTAAGTATTTATATTTAAGCGTTGATTTCAATTACATAGATTCTTTTTATTTATTTGCATTTTACGCATACATCACTTAAAGGTCTTCCTACACTTGTCAATACAGAATCGGTTTAGGTAGCAAAAACTTTATGTTGACGGTATAAGGATGAAAATGACATCTCTCGGCTCGGCTCGTCTCGGCTCGGCTCGTCTCGGCTCTGCAATACCACGCAGTAAACTGTAGCAACACAGCGAATTGCCTTTGGCTTTTCCGACTAGCGTAGTGATAAAAAGCTATGATAGGTTAGCAGAGATAACATAGGGATACAACCACTGGACTTCCAAGTCGTCGGTCTCGACTTTCAATCCGTGGCACGCACCTCTGACTTTTCGTGATCATTTGCGTATTAATAATTTATTATCACTCACAACAGTGAAGGACAACACCAACCATTGAGAAAAACAGAAATTTTCTCTACAGCGTGTGAAGTCTGCCAACCTGCAAGTGTAGATACCCCTTCGGTTCATGACGATGCCGCATTGACAGACGTGACCCTAATTCATCTCTGAAGTTTTGGGCTCTAATCAAGACACTCTTCAAAAAATCTTGGATAAAAACATACCATTAGGGATGTAAGTAAATATTTTATTTACACGACATAATACATGTCAACGAATTTTTACACGCACACATGTTTTTTCTTAGATGTCTTTAAGGTTTTTTATGTAGATAGGTAGTGTAGCTTTGTGTTTTTTTTACAATATCGGAAAGCGTAATAACTGTCGTGACGACGCGGTTCCACTCGCAAAATAACAATCAATTTTGTTTTTGTGTGACTTCGCAACCTCTTTCCATTGTAACTGCAATAAACTTCGTAACTCATGCCTATGTTAAACATGCCTAAACCAAAGCGTAATCAGAGATAAAACAAGTAGCTCATAATTTTACCTGCACGCCACGGAATATTACTCATATTTTTTTCAAGAAATTGTTGTCTAAAACAAGGAAGAGGCAACCTGTGACGCAAAAGCCGATCACTTAGTTATTACAATCGTCGCTTTCAATCTGCTGACTGGCAAGTCTTTTTACTACGACATAAACTGCCGATATACAAGAAGAAACGCAATCACTAAACTAAAGGGAAAGTAATTCTGTCCTTATCGAGATTAATCTTGTCGACGAGTGGCCCCTAATTTCCTCGGTACAACGATTAACATTAACTTGGTATACGCGGCTAAAGTTTTGCTGACTTTTTCGCCTCAGCTTTGGCCCTCAGAAAGAATCTCAAAGTAATCTTGCTTTGCGTATTCCGATAAATTCTCTTTTAGTATTATAAGATTCATGTTTAAACTTTTGTTTGTTAAGTCGAAGTTAGATCAAAGCTGTATTTCGTATATAATATTGAAATAAAACTTTTATTTAATAACTTTACTCGAACTAAATCGATTCCACTTAGGCATCGATTAGTTGTAATTGGCAATCTATTGGAGATTGTCAATTGATTTTTAAACAACTAACTGGAAGAATCTACGTACGTGATAATCATGAAACATTTTTAGCTCAGGTCAATTATTAAATTGTTAACATAAATACTAAGTAAATTCATATTTAACTCTACATACATATACAAAGCGAAAGCCTTACGAATAGGTATCACCTTTTTCTGCCATTTTTACGCCAGAAAGGGAATATTCTATTCACAACACGGTTCGGGATTACGAAGGCTTGTAACGCACATACAAACTCAAAGCTGCGATATACGCATCTTCTTTCGTTGTTGTTAGATATCTAATATATAAAATTCTCGTGTCACAGTTTTAGTTGCCATACTCCTCCGAAACGGCTGGACCGATTTGTATGAAATTTTGTGTGCTTATCCGGTATCTATGAGAATCGGCCAACATCTATTTTTCATTCCCCTAAAATGACCCACCCCTATATGGCAAAACAACGTTTGCCGGGACAGCTAGTATATATATAAATTAGGCTGACAGCACAAAAGCGGCCTGAGACACTGCCTTTGTAGGTATCTCCTCGAATAGACTCATAACCAAACCGTAGCCTATGCTGTCTTTCGTACCTAAATATGATCACAAATCTCCAACTGTAGTGCTAGCTAGAAGGAAAGTAAGGTTTTTAGTCGATACGACTGATATACCCGATCGCCTGATCGCGTCCCATAACTACTACATGAAGATTTTCCATACCATCACGCCTGTATTCCCCGAAGGGGTAGGCAGAGGCGTACTAATATACACCCACATTTCGCCGGTATGTTTAGGTCCCATGTAATAGGGGGCGAGCCTATTGCCATCAACCGGGCACAAATCCAGACTCCGAGCTGCTACTGAGAGTTTCACAGAAAAACCCAACAACATTTAGCTCGACCCGGGGATTGAACCCAGGACCTCTAGCATAGCAGTCGCGCTTGGAACCACTAGGCCAACGAGGCAGGCAGTTGAAGATTTTCCGCAGGAGATATAATAAAACGGTATCTAATAATAGGTACACCTATTCTTCCTTTCGTCTTCTACTTTACGATAACAATAACAATACATAACATAATAGTACCTACCTAAGTTGATGGCGTGTAAAAAATATTTGTCAGTAAACTACCTACTGTCAGTGGACTGCCTTGTGGAGTTTGAAGTGCATATCACCTGTTACAGGTATTATGTATTTGCAAATTCATACACCAGAGCAACGTTCCAAATGGTTTATACATTATGGCGGTGAGTTGCCTTGCGGCTGTTTAACGCAAATCGATTATTCTGCACTACTGCTATTTAGCCACGAGCAATGTGAAATTAAACGTACAATTAGCTGTTTTGCGTCCCAAAAACACAGTTACTGTTTTGTGTTGACTAGAAAATACCTGTAGGTACCAAAAGATAAAGTTATACGGTCCACATGCCTTTGTATTACAAACTAAAATGCCTAACATTTTCTAAACTGAGGGACTTTGAACAAAAATGTGTTTTTTGTAATGTGTCAAACAATTATTCCCGATGTATCTCAGGTAACATATAGAGATCAGATAACATAGTCCGAACAGCCCTGTGATCCGATAATCTTATCTTACTAATATTATAAATGTGAGTTTGTGAGGATGGATGGATGGATGTTTGTTACTCTTTCACGCAAAAACTACTGAACGGATCTGCATAAAATTTGGCACAGAGATAGATTATAGTCTGGAATAACACATAGGCTACTTTTTATTCCGGTAAAATCTATGGTTCCCGTGGGATAGCGGGCGACGCCGCTGGCGGAAAGCTAGTCTATTATAAAAATCTATCCGATTTTAGCGTAGTTTTGTATACCTATTCTTTACCTATTTATATACAGCCCAACTATTCTCAATAAAGTCTATTCAAATGGTTTCAAACTTTGGCCACCGACAGAGTTAATTGAATCGGTACCAGGAAGGCATAAATACGTTAGAGGTGGACGCACCTAACGTCCTTCATCAATTTGCATCACAAACTAGTCTAGTCTGGGACCTTCTGGTAATAATATTACATGCTAAATAAGAGACATACAAATTCATGCTTGTAATGTTGTTTCAATAATCTCCGTGAATATTAGATTATTTATTTGGTTTGAGGTTTTTTAACTATAAGTACCAGTCACTAGTACCTATATTTAGTAAAAACATAATCTATACTAATATTATAAATAGGAAAGATTTGATTGTTTGTTTGTATTGAATAGACTCCGAAACTACTGGATTGATTAAAAAAATTCTTTCAGTATTAGATAGCCCATTTATCAGGGAAGGCTATAGGCTATATACCATCACGCTACGACTAATAGGACCGGAGCAGCAATGAAAAATGTTGCAAAAACGGGGAAAAGTTATTAATACCACGCGTGCCAAGCCGCTGCGCTGGCGGGAAGCTAGTCTACCATAAATCTATTTTTGCGCTACAATTAGATCCTCTGTATTAAAAAATAAAAAGCAAAACACGGTTCTGTGTTCTAAAAACTCGTAGAGAATATTCCCGCAAACCTCGGGGACGAAACTTTAGGTACAGGTAACACCGCGGTGTCAGCGGTGTGGTTTTAGTTTGTATAAGTTTAAACCCTCCGATTTACTCCTTTGTCGAGTTCTAGATGTTATATCATACCATCACGGCTGTATTCCCTGAAGGGTTAAGCAGAAGTGTACTGCTGTACACCAAAACTTCGCCGACATGTTTAAGGCCCATGTAGAGCGAGCCTTTTGCCATTAACACGCTCAACAGTCTTAAGTACGACCGACCAATGAGGCTAGATAATTAGAAGAACTTTTTACCCGATCACAATTATTATTAACTTAAATAAACCTTTTTTGTATAGCTTCGAAGTTCTAAATCCGCGGCAGCCCTCATCAGCAGTGTAATCTTATTCAAACGGAGAACTAAGCCGCCTCCAATTTCATTACACATACGTTCCTACGTACTGGTACTTTAAGTACCTATGTGCACTTATGCCCAGGGCCGCCATACGAGCGAGTTTGCCCGGAAGCGTCCTAGTTGCCGCCGCAATGCCGGGTGAGTTTTCAATCTAGTCTGATTTAGAAAGTTTGAATGGAAAGTTGAATAGACATAAGTATCTGTAACATTTTGTAATCCCTATATTTTGTAAGTAGGTACCTCATTAGTTTAGTGGACGAAAGCGCGACTACTAAAGTAGAAACCCTGTATTTGATTCTCAGGTTGAGATAAGTGTTAGTTAGTTAGTAGGTTAGTTTTTTTTTTTTATGTAACAATATCCTAGTCCAGCCAAAGTTGTGAAAACCTTTATATTTTTATATATACCTATAGAACATTTTAACAACCCTGTAATCTCAATAATATTGCATTGTTCCACAAAATTACGGACAGAAGAATCAGTTTCCAATACCAACTGCAATAAATCAATAATTTTAAAGTTTAAGCGACCGTGATCTAAAAAGTAAAAGATCTTTTGCACTTCTTATAAGTTACCTTCGTTCGATTTTAATATTCAAAAAAATTTAAAGCAATCATGAAGTAGCCTATTTTCTTAAACCTCTATATTTCACAATAAACTCTATTGTCATTTGTTTTCCTTTTATCAACTTCAGCTGTGGTACTTAGACGTACTTATCTGAAGGATACATTAATACAAATTGTTGCGGCGTGCGGCGGTATAATCCGGTATTTGGTGGATTTTCACCATCCGTCTCTGAAATAACTGAAACGTGGAGGATGAGTTTAATATTTCATGTGACGTTACATTAAATGCTCGCCGCACAAACAGGTTCACGCTCCGATGACGTCTTTTGTGAATTTTACGCCGAGTTAAATACGTTTTAGTAATTTTACGTCGTCGTAAAATATATTCAATAAGAATATATCTTTACGCAAAAATTCGTTGTGATTATTCGAATCTGCTCTGCTTTGATAACTTTGTAGCTTCGAAAATGAAAGTAATAATGTATAATTAAGGATCTTGTTCTTTAAAATGAGACTGTATAACCTAAATACACGTACTAATATTTTTACACAAAGACTAGAAAAATAATGAGGTATTTCATTTCACTTAAACCACATACACAAAGACATACACTCATGACTTTCCCTATAGGGGTAGGCAGGAACTAGGTACCTTTTTTTTTAACGTCGGAAAATGCTTTATGCACCGTCACGCCGCCCTGGGGAAGGCGGCGCGGTGTAGGAACTAGGTACCTACATTAACCCACATTATCTATCCAAGCCAATAATTAAGAAGTAATCTCAATATAACAATGCCAATGATATATTTTAAACTATACCTATATAATATCATTTAACAATGCACAACTTAAATCGATAATAAATGTACCGTAAGTTGAAGGAACTCTTTAATCATCTCGGATTGTTATCTTCAAAGGGAACATCTAAAGGAAATCTGGGAAAGTACAGAAACAATTCTGTGATAAGTCGGGGTAACCGGGTAGGAGATACGTCATGGTTTGTGGTAAAACTTACGCCTTGAGAAAGGGAGGCTGCTGTGCGAAGATAAGATTACAATGAATAGCTGCCGAGTGTACCTTTCCTGTATGAAGTAATAAGCTATTTCTAACCCCCGACGCAAAAACGACGGGGTGTTATAAGTTTGACGTGTCTTGTATGTGTGTGTCTGTGGCATCATAACTCTCGAACGGATGAACCGATTTTGATTTTGTTTTTGGTTCATTAGACGACATCTGTGGTCTAGTGGTTCGAGTACCGGACTGTTGATCACGAGATCGTGGGTTCGATTCCCACAAGACACAAATATTTATGTGATGATGAAAAGTATTTGTGTTTGTCTGGGTGTTTCCTATGTATAATAAGTATGTATTTACAAAAAAAAAAGTATATATGTATATATATCCATTGTCTAGTACCTACCCATAGTACAAGCTCTGCTTAGTTTGGGACTAGATGGTGCTGTGTAAAATGTCCCAGGATATTTATTTTATTTTATTTATTAGTCGGGAGTGTTCTAATGTTTGATGAAGATCGGTCTAAGATGGCCGCCTAACATCGGCAAATATCTATTTTACATTCCCCTAAATCATAAGGGTGACCCACCCCTATATGGCAAAACGTTTGCCGGGTCAGCTACCTAGATAAAAAAAAGATTATTTTGATAATTTACACTAAAAAATTTGCAAATGATTTTGGGACAACTTAAAGCGGACAACACCCCGGGGCAAAAATCAGTAAGTAACAAAGAACTACAGACAAATATAGCTCTCATATAAATAGCACTAGAATAGATACTATTGTACCTAGGGCTTAAATTGCTTACTTGGCCTGAATTATATTTCCTTGTGTATACCCAGTGTTCTTAGGTTTCTTAATAACAAGCCAGTTATCAGACACCTACTTGCTCGTTAGTGCATGATATCTACTTCCTGTTGAAGAAACTATCTTGAAGATAAAGATATTTAATTACTCCGATCTTTATTTAGGTTTAAGAGTTCCTTTGTCTAGCTGGCAAAGCAGTGATAGCCTAGGGGGATGACCACTGGACTGCCAAGTCAAAGGTCTCGAGTTCGAATCCAAGGCACGCACCTCTGACTTTTCGAAATCATGTGCGTAATTATCACTCGCTTTAACGGTGAAGGAAAACATCGTGAGGAAACCTGCATGCCTGAAATATTTTCTTAATGGCATGTGAAGTCTGCCAACCCGCATTAGGCTAGCGTGGTGGACTATAGTCTAATCCCTCTCATACTGAGGGGAGACCCTAGTCTGGCTGGGAACCCTTACCCTATTTATGGTCTACAAAGTCTCATCATCATCCTCCTGCCCTTATCCCTATTCACTTGGGGTCGGCGCAGTATGTCTTTTTCTTCCATACATCTCTATTAGCCGTCATCTCATCATTTACTTCCTTTGTGGTCATATCCTTTCTCACAGTCCATCCATCTTTTCTTTGGTCTTTCTCTTCCCTTATATCCATTCACATTCATGCTCAAAACCTGCTCTTCACTTCTACGCATCACATGTCCATACCACGCTAAGCGGTTACTGCACAACTTTTCAGTAACCGGTGCTACTTTCAAACTACCTCTTATATACTCATTCCTGACCCTGTCCATTCTTGTAACTCCACACATTCCTCGTAGCATTCTCATCTCAGCTGCATGCAATTGCCTTTCATGTATACTTTTTTTATGGTCTACAAAGTAACGGAATAAAATGTACTCTATCTATAGTACCTATAATATTAATAATTTCATCACCATCATCATCATTATCATCACCAAAAGAGGTTCACTAGTGAACACGGAAAAAAGGTTTTCCCTCATAAACTTCCACAAGGACCGGCCATTTGCTGCATGCATCCAACAACTCCTAGCAACCTTTATTAGGGCGTCCATCTAATTGGAGGCTGTCTTACGCTGCGCTTTCCGGTGCGTGGTCTCCATTCCAGTCTACAACCCTTTTCCCCCAGTGGCCATCAGTTATACGTGCTATATGCATCACACCGACAAAAGTAAGTTATCATTAGTTTAATACACTCTATAAACTAAGGGCGTTTATGCACTACAAGGAATTTTACTGTCCGATAGTCCGATGTTACGGTCCGATGTCAAAAAAAACGGATGATTGGCCTTTGCACCAAGTCTAGCCTTGAGGGTATTACTACGGCATAACCTGAATAATATACAGGTTAAGTTATTAAACGTTTTAATACCCTCCCGTTCCCAAAATAATATATAAGTTCGATTTATTTCTCAACAGAAATCGGGCAACACTGTCACGCTTTACTTGCACCGTAATCATCCTGATTACGTTCACGGTTAACGGTTTACGTTTAAGGTTTCCCGGAATTAAACTGAGTAAGGAAGAATGAATGTTTTTTTTAGAAAATTTGGCAACCCAACCGACTTTTTTACTAAAAAAAAAGACAGTACTAAGAGGAAAAAAGATAATTAACAAAATTGCGGCCCCGCCTCCTCATTTTCATTAAATTGAATTTAAATAAAAAGACGCTTGTTATAAAAGGATGCTTGTAATTTTGTCTCTGTCTTTTTAAGGTTCATAATTATTTGAGTTAAATTATATTGTTGAATTTAAACAACACGTACTTAGAACATTTATAGTTCTACATGAATGCTGAGTAGCACCTAGGAGTTTGGATTTGTTTCTAGGTAATGGCAATAAGCTCGCACCCTATTACATGGGACCTAAAACATACCGGCATACTGTGGCTCTACCGCAGAATCACCTCTGCCGAACCGTTCACGGAATATGTTCATAAGTTTTTATCACTCTATGGGTAAATTAGGTTCATATGAATACTGAGTAGCAGGTCGGATTTTGGATTTGTGTCTAGATAATGGCAATAGGTTCGTACCCTATTACATGGGACCTAAAACATACGGCGAACTGTAGACACACTATCACTCTATGCGAGAAACAAATCCTACCTATTATACAGAAACCTATAATATAGAATCAAAGACTGTCCGTTTTATTACGACTTCCATCCTAACGTTAACTGCGACACAACACTATATGCCCTCGGGTGCGTGTTATGTTGAGCGGGCCGAACGCCGAGTGCCTGTGGGAATTTTAATTAATTAAATTAATAAACCAAGGCGCGAAGCAGGCCTTGTATGACTGAGATAAAGGTCGGCTCATCACCGTCATAGAGTTACGGCCCGACTTATTGGGTAACGTTATCTAGAGGAAGGAAGTTAGTTATAATTCAAACTATAAAACATGCGTGGTTGGCGCCTAGTTCCTCTCTTACTGAGAGGAGACCCGTACCCACTAGTGGGACAGTATGACAGTAGGTATATGGGTTGATGGTGATGGTAATTCAAACAACAAATTCTTGCACCCCGCATAAGAACTAGGCTAAGCGCGCATTACGGATAATTATCGCCAATCTGTACAGGTATACACCAATATACAAAAGCTCTAGCATTGCGAAAAGAATTAGTTTGTGATTTTACTATGCATTTTGAAAATCGCAACGACTAAATTTCATAGTGCCTGTGTAGCCTTAGATGTACACACAACTAAGCACATCTTATTACTTAGTAATAATTTACTGTATAGATATTTACGGTGGGAAACACCAGCTGTGTATAGTATAATACCTGACAGTAACAGAAATAACATCAATTCTTCTCGACTGCTAGAAAATAAATATTAGAATTTATCATATAGATACAACTTTAAAGGAATGAACATCCGTTCAGAAATCATCTACAACAGAGAATTGTTTTATTATCTTGGTAATACCGAAGATAAATAAGGGCAGTCTTCCGTCTTAGTACATCTAACGTAATTATTTTCCCGCTAAGACGTGGGTACAGGAAAAACTAGATAGAAAATGCTTCCTTTCTAGAAACTAGCAATCTTTTCCGATGAAAATTAATAATGCAAGTTTCATTATCCTAAGATCTATAATATTCCGAAGGCCTTTTAATGAAAAAAAATATAATTGCCAGGTATATAAAGAAACAGTTGGCCGTAAGAATACCATTAAGTATATATTAATATTTTTATAATCGTTATACGAGTAGTTCCCCGCGGTTTTACTCGTGTTCATCCAATGCCCGTGGGAATTCTCCAAAATATTTTCTTAGCGGATGCCTACGCCCACGCTATAATAACTATTTGTGTGTCAAAGTTTCAGTCCGATCCGTTTAGTGAGTGGTTTGAGCTGTGCGTATCAACGCACTCAGTCACTCACACGTCAGTCATTTAGTCAATCAACTTTTCTATAAATACGGATAGTGATAATACGGATAATAATACGGAGACGGATACGGATTGTGTGTTTATGATTGTCTGTATAAAGTACCTAAGTATACCTTAATTATGGATTTAGCTTCAGTTATGTTTTGTATACATCGCAACAAAGGTATCACACCTGTATTCCCTGAGGGGCTTGAGGTGTACTGTACTGTAATTTTTGTCCAGAAGCCAAACGACCGTGACTGTACACTTGTACAGTGATATTAGGTTTTTCATGAAATTATCCGTAGCAGCTCGTACGTCTCTACCACACCCTTCAGGGAATACAGGCGTGATGGTATAATATTAAAAAGTACAGTAAGGATAGTAAGGATCGAAGAATTTTTCAATACAGCCTTTTCATAATGCTAAATGTCTTCGGATTATCTTGAAGGCAGAACCTCTTACAATGATGGCGCCCGAGTGTTCGTCACACGTCCAAACCTTTTCAATTTCTCTGTGTGAGTTATTTACTTTATAGCCTCATGTATATAACGTAAAGCTACCCGCTACCTAAGGGCTGGAGACCGCCGTATCACCCCCAGGCACCCTCGCGTCATTCTGAGCGTTCCTTTGTGACATAACAATACACTTCTCATAAAAGGATCTTGACCTATATTTTTTGTTAAAGTTATATTTTTTGCCTTTAAAAGTACTTTTGAACAGACAGACGAGGACCTATTGGTAAGAAAGTATTACATAAAAGCGCTTAGATCCTATAAAATATCGCGAATTTTCGTATTAAATACATATTTTTTCACGATGTCGTAATAAGTCACCTCATTGAATATGTGATCACAATTCACAACCCTGGCTGCTGAGTGCAAGGTTCTGGATTTGAGTTTTATTTTGAAATTCTTAGTTAAGCCTGGAGTGTGGATTTGTGCTTTCCCTCATTAGGCTTTCCTCCTATTATTATGGGACCTCAAGGCATATTAACGAACTTTACGTGCACATTAAATTACAAGGTACACCTCTGCCTATCCTTTATTTCAAGTAATACAGTCATTTTTATTCCGAAACTAAACGACGGTAGGTACAATTAGAAAATTATATTATACGTACAAAAAAAATATCACTGAAAAACCGGAGTAGTGACAGTTTCTTTAAAACCGAATCACGAACAAAACACAACACAAGAATGAGTACGACTAGGTACACACGTACTTACGAAATCAACACCCAGATATTTTTCCCGACACACTTTCTCAAAAACAGTAAAGTACCTAAGTACATGCTTAAAGAAAATCTTTACATCCCAACCTGTTGCAATTCTTTTGTAGAGCGAACGCCAAGCGAAACTCGAGCAAAATGAGCGCGGCCCTGCCCCAATGAATTCTTTTCACACTACGACTTTTCATTTCACCGTTAAGAATTTTTTCAAGCCTTGAAATTAAATTTTTTGCCGGTCTGATAGGGCTCATTCTGTAGATATGGCGGTGTTAAATGTTTTTGTATGTAATGAAATACGTTGTCTAAGTGATTCAGGATTCATGTTGTTTGCTTGGTAAAAGTAACTTAGGAGGTAGGTACGTGATTATAAATCTGTAACGTTACATTACATTCGCCTGTAATGTAACGTTTCAGATTAAATTTGAACATTACATCGGTGAGAGAGGAGAACCGATAATTACAGTGCGGAATATCTTTAATATTTTGATACAACAACATCATTCTCAGAATGATGTTACGCCTGTAATGTAACATCATTCTCAGAATGATACATTACAGGACAGAATGTTCGTCATGTCAGGGAGGCAATATTATACTGCAATGTACTTAATGTACTGTTTTATTTTTTTAATATTGGCAGGACAAGGTTTTTATTTTATAAAAGCATTTTTAATCCATCGTTAAAGTACGCAGGCAAAGCGCAGGGATCGTAATTTATTTATAAAATACAGTTACATTTGTTAACAAATAATAGCAAAGTAAAAAATATTTATTTAACTTATGTTAGAAGTACTCGCAATACTGTAACTGTAGATTAAAAATAAACTTGGTACCTACTTACTTACCTAGTTTTTTTATCGTTACTAGTAAAATGAAACCCAATGCGCGCAGTAAAGTTTGAAGGGAACTAAACGAGAACTTTTAACGTGGTCTCACAAACAACTAAACTGCCGTTATTTTTCTTTCAAGCCAATGTTATTGTAAAGCATGGCTTTGGGCAGCAATAACGAATTGTAACAAAATCTAGCAAATCTTATACTAGCAGGCAGCATAGGTACATTCGGCTGTCTTGTATCGTATCTATACCTATCTACATTAAAGCTGTAGAAAGTGTGTCTGTACATTAAACAAATTTATAAAAAAGAAATAGTATGGGCGATAAAAAAGTTAATAGAAGACGAGAAAACAATTTAAAAAATGTTGTATGATAGTAGCGTCTAACAACAATCTCCGAAACTACTGAACAGATTTTCTTGCAGTTTTAATTTTTCCGCTTTCAAGATTACAAACTAACAAAATATATAGGATAGGATATATTAAACGCCATTTAAGTAACGTATCTACATCAATTTAAGGCCTTATTTAAATATATATAGCTCTGTATTACATTTGGATCAACTCACGTAACATTGACGTTCCTTGAATTGCCCTGAATTTAAGATGTAGCCATGAAAAATACTGTCGACTCGCTCAAACTTGGTGCTACGTTCGGTATTCAAAAGTTTTCATATTTAACCGTGTCATTGAAACTCCCGACGCTTTTTTCTTTTTTATTTAACTGCTGTTTAGCGACGCAGAGTTTTTTATATTTCTGCCTTGTACAAAACTTTTTGCTGGAATTGACGTAGTTATTTGAAACTATTTACTGTATGGGTGGGCAAAGGAAATTGAATGTGCCAAAGGATTTTGCTGCCTATTTGTAAGACTTTTTTAATCAAACTGATATGATTCGCGTCGGTCGATTTATTTTCAAACTTACTTTTGCCTGCGATTTCACTTGCACCCCAAAGGACTTATTGAGACAAAAGGTAGGTAGCCTATGTCCTACCTCATGATGCAATCTTTCCAAAATGTATTAAAATCTGTTCAGTAGTTTAGGAGTAAAACTGTTACAGGCAAAGTTACTTGTACATACATGGATAATTATTACCTAGTATAGATTATTATTGTGATACATACCTACAATAATGTTGTATTGTTTGTACAACTCTTAACACATTTATGACGTCTTAATATACAAATAAGCTCAACTATGTGGGAAAATAGGTACAATATAACCGAGTTACCTACCGTCAGATTGGTACCATAAAATCGGCTTACAATGTTGCATGTGTTGTAGTAATCCGCGCTACCGACTCGGTCCACTTAGCCTGTAGATTTACGAAAACACTTCTGTTTGTATGAATTAAACAGAAGGGAACTAATTAATTTATATAATGAGATAAGTACCTAAGTGTAAGATGAATTGAAAGCACACACAGACTACCAATAGATACCGCGATTTCAGAACATATTAGCTAGGTAAGTATAGGCAACCTACCCAGCATACGTTGCAATTCTCCTTTGTTACTTATTCTTTAAAAAAAAATTTTTAAACAGAAACTTTGACTAGTGTACTCAATAGTTTAACGAAATTATAGCGTAATTGGGTGAAAGTTAAAGGAACTCACAGAGAATAAACAAACAAACAAATATATATATTTATATATCTATTACATATATGTATACTTGCACAGCAGACATGACTTACTTTCGAAATATATGATGAGACATTTTCAAAGATAAGGATTATTCATTTCGCCTCGCGTAATCGTTTTTCTAAAATCCAAATCAAAGATCGGCTTGCTAGCTTGCTTGAATCCCACCTATATCTCACGCGCAGCTACCGGTACAAGATAAATACATTACAGAGACACATTTCACCCCGTTGGATGGCTAATCTATTTCGATTAAGATCAATGGCGCGGATGTTCTTGTTACTGAATTCGATAAGATGAAAACAGAAGTAGGTACCTAGATATTAGCTTGTGTTTATCTAATGGATTCTTAATTATTTATTTCTTAACTTTTAACGGTCTAGAACCAAGTTTATTACAGTAATTAAAGACACGATTTTCATGAATCTCTCCCGCAGAATTTCTGACAAAACGACAAGATCTTCGATCGTTCATCCGCAAAGAAGTCGGATTATACGACAAAGATTTATTTTTAGAAGACTTATACTATTTTTATTTAAAACTACTGCCTAAACCGTAGGGGATTACAGGCTTGATGGTGTGTTTATGAACAAAACTCAGACAAAACAACAGACTATCAGTACCTATTATATTTATAAGTATATATTGCGCACGAATTATACCCCATTGCCACCGCCGCCCCATTGCGCCTACCGAGCTGTCAAATTGTATTTTACTCGCAAGAGTGCTGTGTTGTGGGTAGTAACTAGAAAGGTCCCAAAGGGTCCGAATCCGATCCGAGGGTAACTATTTGTGTGATTGCAGATTTTTTTTCGAAATATACTTACATAATGTACAAATTCAATAAAAGAATAAAAAATAAAAACCAAAATTTCCGCACCTAGGCGTCAAAGTACTCCTCATCCCAGAAGACTGGCAGCATTGCCACGTTGAATGGCAATGCTGATTCTGTGGCCCAAAAATAATCCAGCCCTCTGGTCACGAGTAGAGTCGATAAGTCTTTTGGCAAGTTCGAGCACTCGGACCCCACGGCCCGAGCATTTCGACCCAAAACGGCTCAAAACTATAGTTCCCATTAAGGTTACTATATTTGCGCCGCTTGAGGGTCTCCGTCTCCGAGAATACTTACTACTACGTAGATGTTTGCGCTGTGTGCGTTAATCCTACTTTATTATTATTATTTTATTATTAATATTATAAATGTGAAAGTTTGTGAGGATGGATGGATGGATGTTTGTTACTCTTTCACGCAAAATCTACTGAACGGATCTGGATTAAATTTGGCACAGAGATAGATTATAGTCTGGAATAGCACATAGGCTACTTTTTATCCCGGTAAAATGTATGGTTCCCGTGGGATAGCGGGCGAAGCTGCTGGCGGAAAGCTAGTTAATAAAATATGTTTTTAAGTCCCCTGCGACACAAGGTTTGTTCTCCAGTGCAGGGTGCTTATTATAAGAAAAACATTAATAAGATTTTGTAGGTGTACCTATCTAAAAGTCAAAAGCTGAATATCACACTAAAGTGGTACTTATAATCAGTTAAATCCACGTTATTGATAGCGGCTAAACTAGAAATGATCTAAGTAGGTATTTAACCTTTTTCTGTTGCATTGATAAACGTAGCAGGTTTTTACAGTTAAACCATTAAGTTTTCATGTCGAACCAGGAGAAATTAACGCCAATTACTCTTTGCCAATTAATTGAAGTGCAGCATAGAGTAGTCATAGCTAAGCTAGTAAACCTATAAAAACGTGTTAATTAACGATTTACGGAAACGGAATCCAAAACAAGTACGTCTCTATTTCGTTCGTTGTCTAAATTCAATTCACGTGGATTCAAATTTAGGCGATTATACAGTAGCTCTACTTATAGGTAAAAGATAAATTGTTCGAAAGCCTTTGACTACGCTGGTGTCGGGTTGCGCTCGAAGCGAATGTTATTAGATCGCAGCCCAATTTCGATTTTTGGATAACCGGAGGGGAACAACCAAAAGATTAAGATAGGCGGAAAAAGGCTGACAGCAGCATTCAACTTAGCCCAGCAGACCGTTTGATCAGCGACCGGTGGTGTGCATAGTAATTGCTTAACCATGAGCCCCTCTAAAACTTTTAGCACAGCCGTGATGCACGAATATTACGTTAATATTTTTTTACATAGGGTAAGTCCGGGGTAGTTGGCCATAGTGTTAAACGCTGTTAAAAAAAACCTTACAAAGTTACAATAGAAATATTTATTTGTAAGTAATAAAACGTTGAACGATCAACTTTGAAATATTAAACATAAAAGTAACCATTTCTAATGACAAATCACCATAAGAAAACATGTTTAAAAAAAACAGTATTGGCCATCTCTCCCTACGTGTGCGGCGTGTGTGATCGCCATACCATTGGGCATGGCGTATATTTTTTTATGTATTGTGTGCTTAACTGTGTCAATAATGCGTTTCTTCAAATGATAATACTTACGTAAGAAACTCAGGTCTAAAGTAGGTAATTTTTAATACCGAATTTATTTTCTCGGGTCACCGCTAACTTCTAATTAATTAATTAATTAATGATGTTGCCTCCCTAATAAAATATTGATAGAAGACTGACTTTTGCCTGTTGCCTACTTCAACAAAATCAATTAAGTAATTGTTCGATCAAACACGCCATTGCGTTGAATGTCAGGCACCAAACTTACCTATGTATAGGTAATGGACGCTCCCCGATATTCCACGTAAATTAAAATTTAATTAGTAATGATCCCTGCCTTCGATTTTAACCATCGTGATCAATTGGGTCTCTGGAGAGATAACTGAAGAAGAATAATCTCCGCAAGTTGTTTCGTCATAAAAATTATACTAGTTTACTAATTACTTCGATTTCACAACGTCACGTCACGTGCTACTAATAAATAAAGTAGATCATATAATTATGGATTTATTACATTCATCGAACAACTGGTAAAGAATAATAATAATAATAAATATCTTGGGACATTTTTACACAGCACCATTTAGTCCCAAACTAAGCAGAGCTTGTACTATGGGTACTAGAATATGGATATAATACTTATATCCTTTTTTGTAAATACATACTTTTGTATAAATAGAATGTATCAATATTGCGATACCTATTCGGAGATGTTAAATTACGAATTAAATTACTTAGAACAGGAAAATGCTGAATGACTGTGTCTGCGGATGATGATATATTGAATTAAATACTACGTTTAGAGTGGAAGCGAGGTGAGGCGCAGTAAAAGAATATTTCATAACATCATAACAATACGAGGTTATGTTGGTACGTGCCAGGTATTTTAGGGCACGCAGCCGCGGAGGGTTGAGTGCCGAAAGAATTACGCTTGGGTACATCACTAATTGGATTGTTTCGCTGCGAGGCACGCGGGCAAATATATACCTAATAGGCATATGTGGATTGTGGAAACGTTTATTTCCTTTACCATTTTTCTTGATACAAGCTTCTAAAAGATTCTAACAGCTTTATTTATATCATGTTTTAGGAGCCAGAAAGCGAGAAAATACATATTAGGTAGTAGGTAAATAGGTAAAATATGATACTAATAGCGATCCGTCCTCACTTTTCTGCGGTTTTCTAGTATATAGCACTCAGGGATAATATGCCTTTCTAACAGTAAAAGAATTTTTGAAATCGGTTCAGTAGATCAAGAGATTACCCCTACAACCTCACAAACTTTACCTCTTTATAATATTAAGTAAGATAGATAATTCTTTGAGTTAACTCTGAGGTACTGACAGAGTAATAGAAGGAGCATATCCAAGCAGATAACGAAAGCTCCAAGGCTAATATTCAGAGACGAAGCTAAGCGTAAAGTAAAGCTTCCGTAAGTCAAAGTTGTATTACAATTTGACATACGGAAGCGTAAGTTCATGCTAAATATCAGTCTAAGTTCTTGCTGTCGACAAGAATTTTACACACATCAGCCCCGGGAGACCAAAAGTCCAAAAGGGCTGTCTATAGAAAAAAAAACGTCTGCAAGTGACAAGAAAATAATCCCATCCCAGCAAAATGTAGGTCAATAGAAATATAGCACTTGTAATCTTGTTTCTAAGCTTGTTATTCCATTCATCTCTCTTCAATAAGTCACTCAGCCGCCCATAGAAAGGCACACGTAACATTACTTACACTAAGAGCTGTATAATCACATAAGATTACCTCAGTGGGGACGTAAGACCATAAAAATGTCGTAAATTTTCTGCCCATAGTGTTTCAGTTAGCTAGAAAGCCCTGTGGATAGCAATGAAATTTTAAATTGCTCTAATGGAATATTTTATAGCCTATTTGAACCTGGGTCTAATTTTTTAAGTTTATTTGTGTTGGGAAATACAATATATTATTAGATATACATACATAGACAGAGACTACAAATTTCCACTTGCTCCGATCCTGGCAACACCACTTTCGCTTCATCTATGCTCATCAATAAGTATCATAATATTTTCAACCGACTTCAAAAAAGAAGAAGGTTCTCAATTCGACTGTATTTTTTTTTATGTTTGTTACCTCAGAACTTTCGACTGGGTGAACCGATTTTGATGATTCTTTTTTTACTTCCCCCCCCCCCTCCCAATATAATATAATATATATTCCACTAAAACTTTGAAAATCAATTATTTTTAAACAAAAAACAAACCGCCTCCATAAAACACATACGAACTAAAAAGCAAAAAATAACATACTTATTTACATTATAACTAATTTGGAGGCGGTGCGGTGCGGTTTCTAACTAATTTGGTTAGAAATCATAATGTAAATATGTAATTTTTTGCTTTTTAGTTCCTATGTGTTTTTGTAATTTTAAAGTATAAATTACTGCTTTACAAAAACACGCCTTTTTTCAACAGGGGTGTATGCAGGCGTGAGTTTCACAGTAGATCAGTACACCATCTATCCGAAATTGCTACATTTCGTAGCAAAATCGTAGCAATCTACGAGTCTCTCTCTCTCATAGTGCCTCTCCGACTAGCGAAGGTTGGCAGTCAATTTAGCATATTCATGCCTGTCTCTAGCGAGGCGAAACAGTTCGGCAGCACTCGCTATCCCCGTCCACTCTCTGATGTTTCGTAGCCACGACTTCTTCCTCCGACCGACACGTCTTTTGCCTGAGATTTTTCCCATCATAATAAGTTGACGACAATCAATCTACGACAAAATAACACATTTCTACCTTCTCAATATTTCAATGTTACATAAAATAAATAGGTACGTCCAATTTCTTCAAAAGGTAGCCATTATCAATATTAAAGTGCAATACAACAGTAAGCTACACCTACACAGTTATGAAAACGTGCAGTCGTAACAGAGTGAAGTGATCCTTTCATAAAATATTAGCTTTGTGCGAAGGTAATCCCACTAATGGGGGCTCCCAGTTGGGGCGCCGCGCAAGGCTAATTACTAAAATAGCCTACGTTCCACTTATTAGCTTTGGTACCTATATTTATGTCAGACTGAGGAGGTACCGTGCGTGCTAGCTACTAAAATGCAAAATATTGTTACGTAATCTCTGTAAGTTATGCGCGTAACATAATAAATACACTTTTGTCTGTTTGTTTTCACAAAATGCATATAAAAATAGGTATACACAGTACTTACATACGTACAAAAAAATATTTTTAAGTTATTGTCTGTCTGTTCGTTTCGGCTCATCTCTGAAACGGCTGGACCGATTTTGAAGGGACTCACTCGCAGATAGCTAATATATATTATCAGGAGTAGCCTAGGCTAGTTTTATTTTAGAAATATTTGTTTTAAAAAATGGAGAAACGCATTGTAACAACGTACCCAATATGTTTAAAAATATACTTATGTACATAAGTATATTTTTAAACATATTACATAATGTACAATAGAGTTTTATTTCACCACAGAATTTTTATTTTTCCCCAATAAACATAATTTTACACCACATACCTACTGCTAGATTTACGATCTCTTATCAATATCTCTCACAATATCAGAGGTTTTACAAAAATAATCATAATCACTTGTCTTCTAGGTAATTCAATAAGAAATGTACGTAGATAAAGTCCATCACCGTACACTATTACGCCTAGAATATTCCGATCCGTAGCATTGATATTCGTAGTATAAGAGTTTGGTAAACAGCAAGCAACAAAGCGACTAACACAACAATTGATATTAAATCTCTGTGCTTAGGTACCTAAGTACCTGAAAACTAATAGTTTGAAATCGAAATTCTAGCCTTATCCCTCGCAATTAGCGTACCTAGCAGAGGCATACTGGATTATAAGATAAAGCAATTAAAACGAATCCTTAATAGTGAATCACCTCGCAAAATCAGAACATCATTATATTCAACTTAAAATTATTGGTTTTAATTTAAACCTGTCTGCAAATATAAAACCTCGGTGGCTGAATAAAAATCATTCCACTATTGTCCCTCAGTTATTATGTCTAGCCATTCATTCAGTCTATCGCATTGTTAATGAACGAACAAATCTCAGCCTGTGATTATAATCAAGGGCTTGATTGATGAAGCAATCTACAATATACCTACGTATAACTAAGTATCCATCGTCGACGCAATCAAGTCTTGAAAATTATTCGTTACCAAACCATAAAAATGGCTTCTATTAATCACGCCCACGTTCGAATTTATAAAATTTTTGTCTAATCGGATTTTGACGGTATTAGGTAGGTACGTGATCTGAAAATCGTGGTCCTCTATTAAAAATGGTAGGTAACCTACTCGTGTAGCTGAAACTGTAATTTTATAAATATATTTCTTATAAAAATAAATACTAGTTTGGTAAGTGTTGCAGTAATTCGTGGCGAATATCACGAATTGACATGACCATGCCCTAACTATTTAGAGCAAGTGCCGTTTTAATCAGTTTACAAAAATACGATCGAAAGAGGCCGCACCACAAAAAAGGTATAAAGTCATTACATAAAGTAGCAATCGAGTTAATTGAAGCCAAAGGTGAAAATACACGTATTAAAACCTACACTTAGGTATAAAAACTATTAATTTAACACAGTACTGGTGCGTCGAACATTTCATTTTTGAAGTTGATTCGATAAGCGTCGCGTATAGATTCCACACTACCCGCAAAAATACAAAAGATAGGTACTTACCAGTTAGGTAATGTAACAGTTCACACTCATACACTACAAAATAATAATTTAATGAGTTTATGATAAAAACAGAAATAACACAACTAGAAATAGTTACGAGCCAGAGATCGATCGCGGAACCAAATTATAATGAAGAGCAAATTACACTACGGCACCATACGGACGCGCGGTGTAAAAAAAGTGTGTGGGTTTTAATACATTAAATAGACTACCTACTTTTCTTATATTTGTTGGTACTCAAGTACTCTTCTCACATTTTTGTGAGGTAGGTATTATGGACAAAGTAAAATGAAAGGAGGTCATCGAAATCGGCCCAAATGATAAGGTACACTTATTGGAAAAAATACTCTGTATTACGCTGGTTAAAACTCTTAACTCTAACTTTTAATTTGAGAAAAATCACGCCATTTTGGCACACTATATCTGTATCGTAATGATTTAACAATAAAAACAAACACCATAAAAACTGTCAGTGTCACTTTCGGAATTTCAAACGCACGCCGTGACGGCCAATTACGACAGATTATTATCAGTGATTTCGTGGTAAAAACTATCAACTTGACAGCTGTCATGTACCTCCGATACAAATGTGGGTTGAGTTATATGGGCTTTTAATTACCTCCTTTAGGTCCTTAAAGATATCCTCCTTCTGTGGCAATAGCGCAACTTTCACAAAATATTTGCGACAAATACAGCTTCATCGTCCAAACACTAACTTGTTGCATTTCAAACCGAAATTACAATGTCCGCCGCAAACAGCCCCGAAGGCTTTTGAAATGAGTTTCTATTTTCCAACACAAATTCCTACTTCCTACCGTCAAACACAAAATCAAAGGGAGAATAATAAAAGTTTTACCACTCGTTAATCTTCTTGGGATAAAACGGTGGGCTGGCAACTTTTAAACAGGCCCGTCGTAATTATATACAGAAGTTCTTACGCCTAAAGTTCAATAAGACGAGTTTCGGCCAATGTAAGCCAACTTCGGTAGGAATGAGTTGGCGAAACCAGGCGAACTCGAACGACTTGGCCGCGTAGTTTGGAAATACCCAAAATTTAATTATTGTGTAGGTACGAAATGGTCTATTTTGTCTGACAGAACTAAGCAGAGTATTAACTATCATCTATTTAATCACAATTTGCTTTGTAAAGGCTAGACCTTTTCAAAGCAAGTTAGGATCACTTTCAGTCTATTACAAAGATAGACTAAGGGCCTAAAATTGAACAAAATTTTGATCAAATTATAAATGTGATTTAACGGGTATTAAATTTATTTAGTTCGCTGGGAATAGTTTGATGCACGCGGCACACGACCGGTCCCTATGGAAGTCTATGGGGTAGGCCTTTGTTCAGGATTGGACATCTTTTGGCTGATATGATTTATTTTGCGAGACAACTGACTCAAAGCCAAAATAATTAGGTGTGTGTAAAAGGACAATAAAATTAAGCGATTCGACTTTTTGGGAAGAATATTTTACACAGAATACAGGATCGGTATTGAGACACATTTTCAATATGAAAAAAAATAATTTATTATCAGATTAAAGTATAAAAAATTATTACTCATTATTAAAATGAGAATTTATAAAATAACTATACATATCACCTTCAATTAAACAGATAAGGTACTCTCATTTTATGGTAGGTACAGACATAGGTACAAACAGATATGTATTATAATTATAACGTTATAATAATAATACAGGTAGGTATGGCCATTCACACACAGATACTCACATAAATCATGTGATAATTTGCGATATTTTACATTAAAATTCAAGTTTACCTAGAATAGATTCTAATTATAGCGCCAATTATGCGATTTTGATTTTAAAATATAGATACCATGACTTATTTTTTGATTTAACAATATATTCTACACTTGGTATGCTAATCATGCCATCAATAGAGACCGATGTAAATCTTATCACATAATTGTTTCACTCACCTCAAGTGACACATTAGGACAATAATTTACGTCATTTAGTCAAAGAAAAATCTACTTTGGATACAATCTTTAAAAGTTTATTTTGTTCTGGCAATTACGCAAAAGCATATCCATACAAGGAACAACGTTAAACGTTAAGTCACACTTTATTATAACACTGGAATATCGAAACTGTATATTACAGAAGACTGTTTTAAACAGGGTTAGCTCTGTGTGCGATTGGCGACGAAAATACCAAGCACGAAACTCTAAATACTCCATCACGCTATCACTAATAACTATTATAAAAAGCGGATATCAAAACACGCAATGGAATGTTGACGCATCGAAAATTCCGTGTTTGGCAACTTCGCTCTTCATAAAATCGATGAGTATTATAAGTAATTGTGAAGCATATCATGATTAGTTTACATTTAGTCTTGATTATTTGTTCAGTTTATCTAAGTCCCTCTTGGAGCGGTTATTCAAAGAACAATTCGTCTATTATTCAACTATCTGACTTTGATTTATACTATTTTTTTAATACAAAGATATATTTTTATTAAGCCGCATTACATCACTGCCCAGCTGCCACATGCTGCTACATTTCTACAACTTCTACGCAATTGTACTGAACTTATTGTGCACCGACAATCGCGGATTATAAAAACAAAATATTATCATAAAATATGTTGACAGCTTTTGAGCTTTCAATGTATAAATAAATATATAAAATTTAATTGACTATCACAATACGTAGGCCTTTTAAAAACCTGAACTGATCTCAAATCACATCGACTAATATTCCAATAATCATTTACGATTTATCACAATCAAAATAGATAGTATGTTAGAGCAAAGTTCACTTTACAAAGAATGCTGACACCGACTTGGCATTGTATCATTATTATTTTAAGTGATAATAATTTAGTAAAGCTATACATCTGTCATCAGCCGAGTGAAGCACATTACGCGTTAATAAACTTTGCCCGCAACAAACAAAAAAATAAAAAATATTGGATATTATTATTATTACAATTAAATAAAACATCACAGATTCCCGCGCAACTCTTTTACATGTTTTTATTTCAAAGTTAAACTTGAAATAGCAATATAATTATCAGAATTCATTAAAGTTATACAGCTGTCAGATTATGGCAAGAAGATAGATAAGTTCCAATAATTTAATTAAAAGTATTATGCATTTAGCGACAACATTTTAGATTATCTATGTCATATACAATAATTTATACGCGGCAATCAGCATCTACCTTTTAACAGGAGATATTATAAAATTTTACAAAGTCACATGCCAATAAAAACCGCTCTACTACTACAAACCATAGATTAAGTATACTAACATAGATACTCTTAATAATATGAAGTATGCGCCGTACACAGCAAGCGTGAGGAATCTTAAATTATTAACCTACTCGTTGTAAGTCCCTTTACACTTGAATACAGCAACTTGGTCGCTTAACTTTAAGAAACAATAATTACGGGTATTAGTTGACTGATATTAAAACGTGTTATTTATTAGAATTTGTAAGCGTTTCTACTGCTTCTGCGCTGACGTCGGTTACACGTATCACCAAAAATGATTTAGGCTGAAAATAAGTGTTACATCGACGTATTAATCACTGCGCGTGTCGGTGACCGTCAGTACTATTGGACATCTATGATATCGGTATATTGGTATACCAATTGCCAACTGCCAGTCCGCGACTGACGCCACACTATTTTATTTCTTTCTATTTTATATTTTATTTCTATTTAAAACCTTAGTGCGCGATAAATAAGTCAGTCGCAATTAATTATGTCGTATTTGTGACGTATGATCGGTCATTGAATGACGGCGCCGCATCCGTCTAGTGTTGTTGCATTCCGATATCGACAATGTCGATGGCGTACGCAGTGTAGTCATTGAACGCACGCGTTGGACATCGGAATTCTTCATATTTACTACAAGTGACGTACGCATTACTGACATATGCAATGCTAGTTGGTATTTTTCACGTAACCGAAGTCAACGCAGATTCCGAACAAAGGTTGATAATGTATCATCGACCTTTATACTGCATTTATACATAACATCTGCTATTAAAACGTGTGCATGTTAGCATAATTTGTGATTTTTTATTACTTAGGTATCGTGGGGAAGCACTACCATTTGAAGTATCGAAGGAAATGTTGACCTTAAAATTTTTAACCTAAAATTAGACCAGATTTTACTACTACGATATTATTCGTAAGTAATGAAATACTATTTAATTTCCCCTTTCACAAATCTGTATACACCTTGCCATTGACAATGAGGCCAGATTAAGTGCCTGTTTCACCACCTCCTGATAAGTTCCAGTTAAATTACTTGGCAGATAATTACGTACATATTTTGTACCGTTTTTTGATTTATCTGGCGGTTAGCGGCTATCCAGGTCCTAATTGGCCTTTTTTTAAATAGAGCCAACTGTCTGATACCTGTTAGGTACAAGTACATATTCAGGGTAGTTAAGACTTTTTTAATGACTTTTTCCTACCTGAAATTATTATGATTATTTCAGTAAAAGAGCTGCATGTTGACTATCCATAGCTGAGTCCGTATCTGGTGGCGACTTGCGGCGTGTGCGTGGTAGCGACCGCCAACAGCAATGGCACATCATTCACGTCGATGTTCAGGGATTTCGTTAGCGTAGCGATGTCGCAGAAGTCTGTCGACATCAACATGTCTGCTAATGTTTTGGATAGCACACAGAATTCACGGAGTTTACCTTCGAGGTAAGATATGCACTGGAACAAAACATACGTTTTTTGAGACCGGATTACAATTGAGCTATAATATACCGATGTGTGTACAAAAATAGTTATTGATTTTAAATAATAATAATAAAACATTTATTTTCAGAATGCCGAGATATATATTTATGCCCAGTAAAGGGCAATAGGCTCGGTCCCTATTAAAAGGAACAAAAAACTGGCTTGCTATGTTTGTAAGGATATAATAGGCCTTAAACCTCTGCTTATTACGGAAATTTTAAATAGTCATTGAAATGAACTTTATCAGGATTTAATGGCGTTATTTTAATATTCTCTATCTTTATGAGTTCCCGGCATTTATTTATTCTTTATAGCATTCATTTTCATGCATAATAACTATTTATTTTTTATTTTTATTTCAATGTCAAATCTAATTGTCGAAGCTGTGGCCTAGCCAAGTTGCAATGTAACGTTTGGATCGACAAACGAATAGAAACAAAATGTATAGGAATAACATAAGCTTCCGACAAATATGACGTTTACAAATGTCATTTCCAAACATTTTATAAACGTCAGATCCGTCGTCCTATCCGAAAGTTATATTAAAACTTGACTAGGCCCGCTGATTAAGATTTTGGTTTTGAATGGTGAGTTGTTACCTGTTGCGCGGGGACCTTGGCCCTCCACATGGCGGGCAGCGTGTCCAGCATGGCGCCCACCAGCGACGACATGCCGCCGGAGCCGCACTCCCGCCCCACCACACGGACTTCCCTGCAAAATAACAAATCATATAGATGTCTTTCTAATATATAAAAATCTCGTGTCAGTGTTCATTATCGAAATCTTGAAAATTGATTAAAAAAATATTAATTTGCAGTTGAACCTACCATGAATTGATGTCTCCTATGATGGCGATGGCTTGTACGGGTGAGTCGGTGGTCTTGTTGAGGTACGACGTTAGGTCCAAGTCGCGCCGCAGCTCAGTCTCCCACGTAGTCGGCTTAGCGATTGTTCCTACAACAACAAAAAAAATATTTATTGAAATAAGTATAATATATTAATAACATACAATAATAATTGTGGTATTTTAATTGCCTTGCTTATCATAAATAAGAAAGAGAGAAATAATAATGAATAGTATCGAAAAGTATAATTCATAGTAAAAAAGACTGCCTGACACTTAAAACTTTATTAATGAATATGGACAGTCAATGACAAATTGTGCTTGACGTTATTATTCAATATTTTCAGCGACCACTCAACTGCGTACAACAGTGTTTTAGTACTATTCAGGAAGGACGTATTATTTTATTTCCCATTAGCTTTCCGCCCGCGGCTTCACCCGCGTGCTCTTATAATTTTTTCCCCCGTAATAACGGGGAAAAAATTATAAGAGCACGCGGGCTCTAATGTAAATAGACATTGCTACATTTTTAATTGCTACTCTGCTCCTATTAGTCGCAGCGTTTTGGTATATAGCCTATAGCCTTCCCCGATTAATGGGCTATCTAACACTGAAATAATTTTTCAAATCGATCCAGTAGTTTCGGAGCCTATTCAATATAAACAAACAATCAAATCTTCCCTCTTTATAATATTAGTAAAGAAGTATAGATGCACATAAATTGACCTACCTTGTAAAATTAAATCAGGTACATAGTGATCGGTGAGTCCGCCCAGCAGCGAGGCGTCGAAGCCCGCCCGCGCTGCGCACGCGCACGCCGCGCCCAGCGCCGCCACCGGGAACTCCACCACTTGCTTCACTTCCACCATCTTATCCGAAGCCTTCTCTCTGTTCATCCGCCTCTCAGGCCTCTTTGGCTCTTCCACTTCAGCTTTAGGCTTGACCAAATTAACAACTACTGTATTCTCCTTCCGCTGCCTCACGAATGTTTTAGGTGAAATCTCTCGATCGGGAGACGACTCGACGATAGTCTCCTTGGCGAACTGCGGCTCCGTAAGTCGCGGCATGTCGTTCATGTACTCCATCTCGGACGCGTTGGTGGGCGTCTGCAGCATGGACTCCATCATCTGGCACTTGACGCAGGTCTCGCACCTCTCCTCCTGTATGGGCGGCACGATCGTCGGGTCAAACTGGAAGTTGTCCAACTTCAAATTCCCCGGTTTACCAATATAGTGTCTATCTAATATCTCTAAGTTTTTGCTCTTCATATAATTAGTGACTATCTGAGGGTACTTATCGAACTCGAACTTAAAACCGGAATGTTTGATTGGTTTGGAATGTTGAAGCGTTTGCCCGCAGCACTTCGACGGACTATCGGCCCTTTTGTCCTGCTCACAGTCTTCTTTCTTGCATGTTTCAGTCGTTTTCTCTGGTACTTCGAGGTTTAAGGGCTCATTGTGAACTTTGGAAGACTTTTTCACAGCTTTCCCGCCGGCTGACTTGTTTTTCAGCCCCACAAGTTTGTCGTTATCGCCTAACACGAACACTACTTTTTCTTCCTCTATCTCGCTCTCTGAAAGCGACGAATTAAGACTAGAATCTGAAGAAGGTTTCAACGACAGCATCATGGTCGTATTCCTCTTGAGTTGGCTGGTGACCGGTATGTCGCTTGTAGAACTACAGTCTTTTACCGCGAACTCTGAACTTTTAGAGAGCTTTTGACCTAAGTTGGCGAACGTGGACGATCTCTTGATGCTGACCTCGCTAGCCGCTAAAGTACTGACACTACTATCACTGTTCTGAGTATTCACTGAGGGCACTGTTAATATTTCCGGGGCGCACTGTCCTAGTTTGTTTACGTGTGTGGCGGTCCTCCTGAGCCCGGCGATTTCGGGCATGACACTTATGACTTTACTTTCTTTAGGCGTACAGTCTTGGAATTGGAAGTCGTTTCGTCTGACGTCACCGCAGCGCAAGAAGTAGGTTAGGACGACGAGGAGTCTGTTGAGGAATTGTGTGTTGGTGGGTCCACTGATGATGGTACGGGCGGCACGAGGCGGGAAGCCGATGCTTCCGCAGAGATCGTTAAGCTGCGCCCACAGAGCGTTGTAAGGTTTGTAAGACTCCACGGTAACGTCCTGTGGCCTTTTGTGGTGGTCGATGGTGTCATAGGGACTCACAGTGGCCACCCAGCCGAGGTGGTAGGTGAGCACGTGCGTTAGGAGCGTGCTGATGAAACTGTAACGAAATAGAGCGCTATTTAGCATGTCACGTGAAACACAACAGAAATCAGTAAGGTATGTCTATCGAAGCACTAACTAATAAATATTTGACTAAGTCATTAACAAATTACGGTTAACAAGTCAAACGACACGTCGCGTATTCAATAAATCGTGTTATGTTAATTATTCAATTTGAACAAACTAGTCTTCAAATGGATTTTGAATATCCGTACTGTACGGAACCCGAATATAAATATTGTACCGATGTTATTAAAACCTATTTGAGCTCGCAAAACATATGTACGAAGTATATTTTGATAGAACTATAATTTAACAGATAGAAATGTTAAATAAATTAACACTCAAAAGAAAGATACAAGCATATAGTGTTAATAATTCAGTTTATTGATCACCGATCGGATAAATTATACGAAAACGTGTCCGAAGTTCAAATCGTCGCCAATATATTTCTAGCTAAGCGAACTCTTTCGCAGACCTATGGTTGCACAACAATGTTGGGCAATTCGTACCGCGGACGTCAATCCATTAAAAAAACAACACCAGAAATCACGTGAGGAGCGGTACACGTAAACATTTTAGACGAAAATAAATTTAAAGCAACGTACACATGACTAACTTCGAAAAAAAGGCAGAAAAGACAACATTTCCATTCACACTTGTTTCTAATAATGAACGGTGAGAAAACGCGCCAAATAGTGTGCATGTAAGTAGCTTTTTGTTTTTTTTCATTGTCATTAATTGGTGGCATTGGCCAGTATTGGCCAAGTTCCAGACGACGATAAGCGAGCGATAGTCATGTCTGGAATCGAGATTGATCATCAAACTTACATAATTGTCGCGTGGGTGAGATACGAGATATGACAAATAGAACGTCTGTTTTGATTAAAAAAAATTAATGGCCAATATATATTTGTACTGATATTTTTAAAGAGTGAAAAAATTTCAGAGGAATGACAGAATCTTCTTTTTCTTTTTCCTAGCCTTTTACCAACCATATTGGGGTCGGCTTCCAGTCTAACCAGATGCGGCTGGTTGTCAAGTTTTTTAGGTTTAAGAACTAACGATTGTCATAGGTGTTCGTATGACAACCGGGGGCTTTACGTGTTCTCCGAGGCACGGAGGGAATACTTGTGAGAATTCAATTCGTAAAGTTTTAGCGGTAAGACTGAGTTTTGCTAGTATTGACACCTGAAGCTTCTATCGGTCAAACGCGTGATCACAGAATTACATCACGCGTTTAACCGATATGTCTTCAATAGGAGCAATCAGAAGTGACGTATTGCTGCTGCAGTTTTATTGACAGTTTCAATTGAGAACCGACGAATATTTATTTGCTAAACGTTATCCTACTTTACTACTACTAATATTATAAATGTGAAAGTTTGTAGGGATATGCATGACTAGTTTTCTTCACGACAGATCGAATTTTGTAACATTTTGTATGGACCATAAAATAAATATGGATGATATGATATGATTATGTAAGTAAATATTATAAAGCTGAAGAGTTTGTTTGTTTTGTTGAACGCGCGAATCTCAGGAACTACTGGTCCAATTAAAAAAAAACTTTCAGTGTTAGATAGCCCGGTTATCGAGAAAGGCTATAGGCTATATATATATATATATATATATATATATATATACATCACGATACGACATGCAACCAATAAAAGCGGAGTATCAATTAAAAATATTGCAAAAACGGACAAAAGTCTACTTATATGGGAACGAAGTCGCGAGCAAACACTAGTAGGTATATTATGTAAGTAATTGCATTCAGGTTCAGGTCCTGGCCAAAAACAATACATTTCCTATTCTATTGCTTGACGAGTTAGGTACATAGTTGCTCCGCAAACACAATTTTTTCCGTGTCCGAAACTAACACATATTATATTTGTAAAACGCGATTGTACGGAGCTTTCCCCAAAATCATGTGACAATGTTTTCCCAGTTATCTGTTGAGCCATAAAATCATCGCGACTGAGTGCCGACATATCTTGTAGGCCAGTTGTAAAATAAATCTCTATCGCCTACGCATATCACGTGAATTTTATAGGAAATATTAAAATATTAACACAAGAATTTCACATTTTTAAGAATCCGTAGAAGGACGTTTGGCACTTAGATACGGTTTTTTAAGTGACATGGGCGTCATTACAATTGTAGTAATTGTATAAACAAACTTTGAGAGATATTAAAAACGAATCATTCTTGTCTATCCTTTTCCTCACTACTATGTTGGGATCGGCTTCCAGTCTAAACAGATGCGGCTGAATACCAATATTTTACATGAAGTGCAGATTGGTAAATTGGACAAAATTGCTGGGCAATACCGATATCCGAAAGATATGCTGTGGCCTTTTGTGGTTCTAAAGACTTTAATTAGTTACTAAAAGAGACTATAATTAAATATTACTTTATATTGTACATGCATAGGATTATCATTTTTGTTGCATCGGAAACGGGGATGATAATCCGATAAAAAGAACAATAAAGGGCGATCGACAACGTATTTTTGCTTTAAAAATTTTCTTATAATATTATCTACACCCAGTGACGTCAATAACAACTCGTTATATATTTTTACACTTGTCGTATTAATCTCTTCTATTGTGTGAGGTCTATAGTATCATGTGATTGAGCACTAAATCAAGATAAAAATAATTATTGTTGAACGCTGCCACTGGGCAGTTATCTAGGCGTAGAAAGTGTTGGTAGGTTAAAATTAGAGTAATAATTAATCTGTATGTAGTATTAATTCGACTATTACTATTATTTTAATGATAGGTACTATGTGTTTGAAATGTGTTTTTAGTACGAGGTTAGTTCTATCATTATTCTTATTAATATAAAGCCTGGATTCTCTAAAAAGTTAGGTAGAGATGTACCTACTGATGTACACATACTGGCGACCTGGGACTATTAGTAAAGGGGCATAAATCCAAATTTCAAACTTCCAGTAACTAATTGGGATTTTCCTAATAACACGGCTCGACCTGGAGATCGGAGCCGTCATTCATATGCTCAGGTTTATTGAGTTTATTTTATCATTTACTAATGACACCCATTGGGAAGACTAAAGTTCTAGTATAAATCCTGTTGACGTCAAGTTGATAACAAAAAAACATCACCATTCGCTTACCAGCTGCTTATCATCTCAATTAAGTCGTAAAACTGGATTGCCAGTAAACTTTATGGCTATTGTTACCAAAACTCGAAACACGAAACAATACATTTGTTCACTGTTACAATGCATTTAAGTATATCAATGACATTACACAATGGTAATGCCAACGTTCGATTGTATAACGAATTAAGTTTTTGTAATACTGACTCTATCGTCTATCCCTTTATTTTTACCTAAGCATGTACCTTAAATCAATGACAGAATGCCAGAAATGTAAAATACGGTGCACAGTATAATTTTCAACCGACTCCAAAAGGAAGGGGTTCTCAATTCGTCTACTTATATGTATTTTTTGTGTATATGTTTTTCTTGCTGGCTCTTCTAAATAAATTCCACTATTCGGAACTATTAATATTCGCGAGTGGAATCAACAGTGCCGCTGAACTGTTCCGTCTCGCGAAGGACAGACTGGAGTTTTCCAAAATGACAGCCAACCTCCAGTAATTGGAGAGGCACTTCGAAAAAGAAGAAGATTCGGAACTGAAAACCAGTTTTTGACTACCTATTCAAAAGTACCTGCAATAATATTCTTATTGAAACAAAACATTTGTCTTTAATTTTTCTTGATGGACAAAATTTCTTTAATCTCATAAATATGCGATCGACGATGTGGGATAAATCGTTTGCACGATTATACTTAATCGTGTAAACGATTAAGTACCCCGGAATACCCCGTAAACTTTAAGTTTCCGGGGTATCCTTTCCTTTAGCATACCCAAATCCTCTCTTATCATCTTCGATCAATAATAGCTTATCATTAAAATTTACGATTGAGAAAGCAAACGGAATAGCTATTGAATTTTTCATTTATTTTTTATTTTGCGTGGGCTAATACTACGAATTTATTTGGATTAGTTTACGCGGGAATATATTACACCTAGTAGTAAATAATGGGGTCAACAAACATAGAACGGTGTTCATCGAATAAAAATAATCTTCACATCAAATACCTAATAAGTTCAATTCTACCAGTTTACATTGTAGTGACTGAGATGTTTGACAGAATTTTAGGCAAGCCGGCATTCCGCGAACAGGAGAAGTTGACTTACACATAATGCTATGAGTACTAAAGAATATCTACTAAATTGGCCCTATTCCGTGGACCGCAAGACTTAACGCGATAAAATCCGTAAAAAGTAATTTTATTTCAATGTCAAATATCCGCCATAACTGTCAAAAACCAGTACGGAAAACTCAAAACAAGTATACTTACAAGTTAGTGCTCTTAGTGTCTCCTACGGATAGTACGGAGCAGAGATCGGATAGCAGCGACTCGGCGAGTTTATTGGAGGCCCGCGTATCGCTCGTGACTAGATTCAACCACACCGGTTGTAAGCGAGGACCGTACACCAGGTCTGATAGCCTATAGAATAAAATTTACGATCCATATGTTAACATACTTATAACATTTTAATTTCCAAATTACCTGTTTCTGTCTGTAACGTTCGCATGAGTAAACCAATAAATAGATTTCAATAAACTTTGGCAAGAAAATAGATTATTTCCCGAGGAAGGACATAGGCTTTTGCCTCAAAATATCGTCATTTATAAAAACGGAAACGGCATTTATAGGTAAACACTTCAATCATAATTATGACATTCATAACTTTAATACATTTTGTCATCCAATTTTCTTTAGTCATTGCTGGTCCCACACAAAAACTAGGCAGACGCTACGCCACGGGCTACATTGACTTGACCCTAATGTGATTAGCAGAGGATATACAGTAAGTGACTCACCAGCTGGCCGCGTGTTCGGCCGCGCGGTACAGGGAGGACACTCGTCCGCCGGCGGCCCCCGCCGCGAGCGTCGCTAGCCGCAGCCGGCACACCAGCGCCTGCAGTTGAGGCGAATGCTCTAAACATCGCCGCACCACATCTCTGTAGGTATCAAATACAACAGATAGTATGATAAATATATAATTAGTAGAAGCTCGGAGTTTGGAGTTGTGGTTAGTGGCAATTCGTCTCTTAGGACCTAAACATAAAACTTAGGACCTAAACTTCAATTTTATGATGTGAAGAAGCGGCGCCACCTGGCACAAGCATCTTTATGCTTAAAAAGAGACGCCAGCAACTGTATAGATAGAATATAATATGTGTAATAACGAAATAAACATTTTTTGTTTTTTTTTAAACATACCGACGAAATAGAATCTATGTATGTTCACCACTGCCTAACCCTCCAAGAAATACTGGCGTGGTGATATGACCGTTATGTTCAGTATAAATAGTCGGACTAAATTTTAGGGACAGCTAACTAACTATAATAATTTGGTATTGCGGACTAAAAGACCAAAACTGGATCAATGTTACTAAAATACGTATATTGTATAGACAATCCACACGATAACAGGTAAGTTTAAAATGACCGCTAATAACAAATACAAAGTTAAACACCTGCAATTATTATGTAATTTATTTAAAATTATAACAGCTTGACGGTTGAAATAATTACAAAAGATAACCCAAAAACACTACTAGAGAGAAAACCTTTTTTGTTTAGAGCACAAAGATAATAAGTATTATTTTAACTAGTTTACATAAATCTTATTCAGAGCAATTTACTTTCTTACTTCTACATAATATAATTTGAGTCATACTCAACTACATAATAATGATGATAATATTTTGAACAAAAAATCTGAATAGATCATACAGTCATGTGACTGACCTTCTGACTCATCTGTCTAAACTCCTAAGTCGGAGCTTCGTAAATATAAATGCAAATCCTTTCGCGTGACAAGGTTACCGTCTAATATAATTATATTAGCGCTATGCACTTTACACTTAAACTTTTGTTAAATTATTTGAAACTAGCTTTTTTACCGCAGCTTCACTCACGCTAAGTTTGAACCCCGTTTTTTTGTTATTCTGTTATTCGGGGCGGAGACAAATACAACAAATCAAAAACCATGAAAATCGGTCCAGCAGTTCTCGAGTTATAAGTGTTGTAACAAACCCGACTTTGTTTTATATATTAGATGTTGTATTCATATTAAAAACAAAATTGAGGATGTTTTAAAAATCTGAATTTTCTTTGACTGAGATTTTCATAAACTTCCAATAATTACCTCCTAAAATCTTGTTAAACATACCGAATCATGTTGGAACTGAAAATCTAGTCACGCCTTGGATCGAATAATGACCTAGAACGAGCTGATAATGATGTTGCTTTTATACATAATAGTGTATATTAACCACATATCAAGGTTGCTCCATTCTCAAACAATGCTTCTATAAACGTAGAAGGAGAAAAAATTGTGTGCAATATTGGTCCTTATGACCAAGGGCGAAAGGACCAACAAATAGGCATTTACGTGACTTACATTTGCGTAGAATCTGTGACGCTTATCAACAGTGCTAGCCCGAGTTTATTCTTTCTATGTACCATCGCCGATCCTGTGCTGGCTATGCTGTCGCTTGTACCGCTTGTCGTGCTGTTGCTGTACATCTGTTGACAATAGAAACTTACGAATAAGGCAACGTTGTTTCTAACCTTAAGCATGACGTCCTATTACATGGTCACTCAATCAATATGAATAAAACGCACTAACATTAACCTATGGTGGCCAAAGTTACGTCAAGATAATTAATTGATTATAATTATCATGTACAAATTACTATACCTTCCTAAAGGTTACAATATTAATCTATGACTTGTGCCTCAAATGGAACGTAATTATAATGGCTGCGTAGTACGGACAGAATCTTTGCAAACCCTGTGTTGAAACAGTGAGGACGCACATTTAAAAGTACTAAATGTATTTGGAGAGAGCGCTTGTATAAGCCATTGTGTACTGAAGGATTCAGGAAATCGTGGGTGGATTATCGTATGTTTTCAAATTAGCAGTTTAGGTCAAGGTGCCGAGATAACCCTACAACTATAGTTAATTCCTGTAGTTAATTAATATAGAAAAACAAAAAGTTAGCCAGTGACTAACAAAATTAAATAAATGGTATCTGAATATTCAGTATTAATACAAATAAACAATTCAATACAAAATCAACAATTGAAATTCTGGGTAAATTGCCAAGTCGTTTATATATTTAAACAAAGGAATTTTTTTTTTTTGGTGCATTGATATTCGATCACTGTTCATGAAAGCTACAATTTTCCCTTTTTTGTATTTTCCTTATTATGCCAGTGTATGTATACTTCACATACACATTGTATGCAAATGCAAGGCACGTGATATATTGCAAATATTATAACTAACGTTTCCGTTCAAGTAATTAATGACTCAATTGTTAAGACAGTTTAATTGTTCAACTAACACATGGGAAAAGCTTATCTGGTAGTCTAATGAATTCGTTCTAGATAGCATGATTGATACATTCCATCAATCAGTTAACAGACAGATTACAATAGTAATAATACAAAAGATAATCGCTTTATAAATATTTTGGATGTAGTTAATAATTATTGTACAAATTATAATTTATGGTATCTATCGAAATTAATCTTTACATTAATGCCAAAATTGTCAATGAGCAATGGCATTTCATAAACAAATTTCGAAAGCCGATTTGAAATATTGCACGTACTTTTAAACTAAAATTGGAAACACTATATTACAATTCAATTTCCCAGACTTAAGAATTATCCCGCAAATTTTTACTTACAAAACCCGATAGCGTAAGGTTTAATGGAATTTTATATGCACTGAAAAGTGGTATTCTGGCGACTACAAGACCAAAAACAAAGTGCGTGGCTTTCACCGAAATGCTCTTCTATTTCTTTCTTTTAAGTTTTGAAGACTGTTTTCCCTTACACGCCTAAAGGATGCGGGCAATGCCAAATTGCAGATGCTCTAGAATCAACGTACGACGATTTCCAATTCATTAACCTTTACCGATTGATAGGAGGGTACAGTGGCTTAGTCCTGCTTCCACATGACCCGCAACGCTGACCGGATCTCCACATATCTGTTTGAAACCAGTTTCACCGAGCCTCAAGTCCCGAATGGAATAATAAACGGATCTTTATTCAGTAAGCTGGTTTTATGTCACACCTTTATTCTTCGAAAGTGTTAAATATCGAGTAGCAGAACCGTGAGGCTATGGAAAAAAAAACTTGCGAGTCAAAAGTCAAGGTGTTTTGTCTTTAAAAACATAAGGTGTTAGAACATTAAACATTACTTCACCTTTAAAATGCGCAAAACTTAGTATAACATTTACAGCCTAACTTCAAACCGATATAACTTGTTTGATTTCGTCTATATTAGAACTAATCGATAAGCGTTTACTCTAGGTAAGTATTCTTTCTTTGTCAGTGACAGTAGATTTTTTTAAAATAAAGAGTAATAGTCCGTATAGTTAACGTAATTAATATTAAATTGCAACATTTACCAAGTATCACTACAATACAAGATGGCGGTAAAAAGCTTAGGTAGTAAGTAAAGTTAATATACAGTTACTTAATTACTTTAATATTAAATAAAATATTATTTGAGAAAAGTTTGTAATTTATTATTATATGTAGTCAAGAAACCAATTCTGCTTGTCTACGAGTTCTACCTATCTGCTGTTGACGTTGTTTTGGTTCGCAAAAACTGAAAATTTGGTGTAATCTAATATTTGCGTGTGTCAGAAATTATTAGGTTAAATAGGATAGGATTAAGTTTGAAAGTGGCGACAACATAGGTTTTGTGAAGCGTTAATGCTTACAGGATATCAATTGGCGTGCACTCTGACGCCGCCTTTTTAGGGACAAGTGTCCACATCAGTCAGCCTGCATGTCCTTCCTATACCAGAAGCATATCGGGATCTTAATATTTAAAACCGTACTCTACCAGCCACCTGATAAAGCTCCATTTTAATTGCATCACCAACAATAATCAAACAATACGAGTACTTGCAACTATTAACAATCTTTACTATTCTGTCATTGTCCTGATAACGTCTCACATGACTGAATGATAGCCCTGGACAATCATGTGACGGGCATCACGCGGTGTACAAGATAATGCTGATAATGCTGTTTATAAACAAATTACTAATGGAATGGCCCCTAGTGACACGTACCCTAATTTGGAGCTGCTACAACACTTGGCAACTACCTAAATTTATTTTTATTTTCTTGAAACTTAATTTAGCTCATCCATTATAAAGCTCACTAGGTTTGGCAAAAAGCTCGACTAAGTCTAAGTCCGTACTAAGAAATTGAATCGCTGTGGATGTACCAAAAGTACTACTGCTTAACCTTATGATGCCAAGTCATGATGCTACCTAGGTATATCAATATATAAAATAATTATTTATTGATTAACTTCAGATTAACATCGGATTTTATTTCAATTTTCCTGGGATAAGAGTCTTAGTATGTCATTTAGTAGATGGAATAGAATGCCATCATCCCTTAGATAAGCTATCATCCGCAAAATACACTTAATACCTATCAGGGATCAGAGATATCTTCTTCGTGATATTTTCGATAAGGCTTTATTATATCTATTTGAAGTGAATATGCCAATGATAATCTCTTCTGGCAATAATGATGAGTAATATCTCAACAATTACAGGTACAAGTACGTAATCGATATATTATTCAAATACACGATAGGAATCTATTTCAGAGGTAAGTCCAGTAATAGGTTTGATGAGGTCTGATGGCATTCGCTTCGTGTAAAACGTTGAATTATCCCGCATCTAGTAAGAGTGAAAGCCCTAACATAATTGAGAAAAGACTGCAATGATAACGCTGTTAGGAGATTTGAATGTTCTAATAAATACTTAATTCTAAGATAATTCTTTTATAATAATTAAATAATATAATAAAAAATATAATAATTCTTAATTCTAGAATATATTACGACGATTATCAGCGCAACTGTCTATCACATGTAATTTATACCTAGCAGGAAGCGTTTTCTCATGATTGCTATAGCTCTGACGTCATCACATCATTTGACTGACAGACAGTACCATTGTTAGAATACCGTTTCAATATTTACCATGACGTATCTATTTGGAAAATAGACTATGAAAATGGCAATTTATTATCAATGTAAGTCTCGAACTTTCAGTGCAAACCCGTGTAAATTGTAAATACGATAAACAACAAATATTAAAATAGAGAACCTACATGTAAATAAAATTAAAAAAAACAAGACGCAGTGATTGCCTAGGTCATACACCACTGGACTGCCAAGTCAAAGGTCTCGAGTTTGAATCCTAGGCACGCACCTCTGACTTTTCGAAATAATGTGGGTGATTATCACTCGCTTTAAAATGTGCATGCCTGAGAGATATTCGACGGCATGTGCAGTCTGCCCAACCCGCATTAGGCCAGCGTGGTGGACTATGGCCTAATCCCTCTCACACTGAGAAGAAACCCGTGCCCAACAGTGAGACAATTAATGGATTCATGATGAAAAATAAAAAGGTAGGTATAGTTTTGCAATTCGTAGAACTAACCTGCGAATCGGAACTAGTTGCATTGCTGGTTGCGGTGGGAACTCCCAACAAGTTGGAGCTTTGATGTCCGAGGTCGAACCTGGTAGCCATGTTCTGAAACGTTCTCCGCTGCCAGCTGCCATTGCTTGATGTACTAAGTCTTCTGCCAGGCGGTACTGATAGAAAACAAATTGGCTTAATTATATGTATTTGCTTTACAATTTAGCGTTTATCAGTCACGAGTATTAGGACTTTGAAAACATTGGAAAAGTTTGATGTTAAACAGTACAATATTTGCGTGTGCAAGACGATTCTTTAACTCTATATACACAGCTGCATATCAAGCTACAAATTTCTAGTATATGCTGACCTCGCGTTGTGGAGGCTTTCCTAAATACGATATTAGCTTACACGGAAAATTTATAGTAACTACTGTGCGTGCGTAACTATAGCTTCTTGTATAAAAATGCCTTGTTGAAGCTTGCCTTTGTTTGATATTGAAACATCTTGTATAATTTCTTGTGAAACATTTCAAGTTTTTTATCATAACATTCGCAAAATGTTATGATAAAATACTTGCCATTGCCTTGTATCAATATTTTTAACATAATTGTTGAAAATATTACCTACATTAAGTTTTCTATTAACATCTGCAGTAAAGTAAATATTACGATTCCAAGATGTACTTATTTTTTTTTTAAATAGACGATATTATATAAATATGTACAAATTAGATCACTGTTGATAAGCAAATACTGCTGAATTAATTGAAATCTCCCTTATATCTACATATTTTAAAACGTAAGTAACGTAAACGTAAGAAAACACCCCGGAAACTTGAACAAAATATTTACCCAATAGTTAGTTGAACTCTTGCCAAAGTAGGTATAAATGAGAAAACTAACTATCTACAAATAACGATACGCACGCGCTTACCACGCAACGCAACTACAACTTACTTTCTGGTTATACTTTTCTGTTACAGACTAAAGCACACATTGTTTTTTTCTGTTTTCTATTAAACACATCAATGATATAATAATGAAATCGACATCTTAACGAAGTTTTATGAAACAACTAAAGGGAAATCGAGAGATCGAAGTCGTATCAACAGCTAAAACAAAAGGTAGAAGATAAAGATAGCCAGATGAAGCTCCCCCAATAAGAGCATATTACAAACACGGGGTAGACACCCCTTAGGGGTTGACAGGAAATACTGATCACTACGTACTATCATCCTTGCATACACCATTAGCTACATTCACACACTAGCTAGTTGAAATTAAACATCCTCTAATGACTTAGTGAGATAGTTGGTTCCTTTGATACATTACTAAAGGACCAACAGAGAGGAGACAGTAACCGGAAAATTAATATGACCAACGACACCCGAACTCATAAGTAGGCTATTCTATAACGTATTGAATAAATATACTTACGGTGGAAGGAGCAGAAATCATCCTGGTTATTGCTGTCCCAAATATCACACATAGAGAAGTAATCTTGTGTAGAACCAACGCTGCTATAAGGTGAGTGATCTCCATAATATCCTGAAATATACTGCTCATGTTATTATTACTCATATTGTACAAGCATATCAATCTACAAGTGGTTACTGCTAGATACACTTTTAAAGTTGTACGTTTAGTGTTCTGTGAGGAAATGTACGCAAGGGTGTCTACTGTTCCATGTTAGATCTTAACTTGTATACGTCAAATTTTTCAATTTTTATGTTAATTGATGTAATTGGTATTTTACCGTTTTAATTAACTATAAATAAAACCCCTATGTTAGATAAATATTGTCACAAATATTTTTGACGCAAAGGACTTAAGCATTTTTTGGTCCTTAGAGACAAACAATATAGGCACATATTTTCATAGATTATTTAACTATTCTTTATTTATGTCCAGCTCACCCGAATCTCCTCTATCCAGAGAGAAGCTTAAAGATACTCCTTCTTCCCTGAGTAGGGGAACGCTGAGCGGTTTGGACCGGTCGCCCGTCCCGCCGCAACCGCTTCCTTCTCTCCGCTCGGGGTTGCGATCCACTCGGCTGATCCGTCGCGATGGTACACAAAACACTTTCGTGCACATCAACCTAGGAATAACATTCGTTAATATAAAAGACTCCTATTAATATATTTATATTTTTCGTACCTATGGCGCGTGGTACAATTTTTGCAATATGAATTCTGTACACAACTAATAATAATGTCAATTATTGTAGAGACCCAAATTGCTCGTAATAAGTTGGTCAAACTCATCGCATTTTTACAAAAAGATACGTGATCGCTAAATCAGGAACTAGATTGACCGTGAAATTGGCGCCGAAGTAAAATATATTCATATAAATTTAATGTGATGTTAGTTACGAAAGAAAAACAGTTATATAAGCATGATTTATGGTTCCACATGTTACCGCCCTATAAATAAAGCCATTAAATTTTAGAAAATTAATTTTTGGAGACTATTCAACTTCACTATTGTTGCCTACGCGTGTACCTAAATAAACGAAACACATTTTTATTGAACATAAATTAATTTATGAATTCATTTCTAGAACAATGAGGCGTAAAATTTTCTATGCAACCAGTTTCTCAAGACAATAAAAATTGCACTATGACGGTAATGAATTCGACCTTATTACTTTATTACCTCCTTGGCTCATCCATGATGTGGATTTTCAATGATACGCTCTTGTAGTTCATGGCAACAGCTCCGAATATCATCTCGCCAAGAACGTTCGCGTCGGCCGCCGGCCCCTTATACTGCATGAGACAAAACAATACCTTCAGTATTATTCAATATATTTTTTTTTTATTATTAAAATGTATGTTCAACAGTCAATGATTCAGTATTCAATAAACGAATGTTAGGAATATTAATGAAAAACAAACGCACATCCTGCTTGACGGTAGGATACCATATATTTATGTCAACAATAACATCTATAACAATGTCTTATAAAAACGTTGTAATATACGATATTAACATTATTAACTGCATTAAACTCATTATTCAGCTCCATTTCAAATTCTTTCTACCAAGTATTGTGATTACCTACTACAAAACTGATTGCTTTGTCTTCCGTCTATTTGTACAGAACTAGTATGACTTTGAGGGTTGTAAATAAATGACAGTCTCATAACCTTCCTGTCAGCGAATAAGGGCATCATGTACCATACGACCTTCCAAAACGGTTCGAACCAAAACCCACTCATTCATCAAGACGATGATTTACATGACAGGTGGGGTACAAACGTCGTGCGACCAATACGTCAACTAAGGCTAAAAATAGTATCTTTATTCGCAGCTACACCCACGTAACAGGGCAATGTGATAAATATTTTTTACATAAACACTTTTCCAGAAATACAACCACTTAATAGGTTCGATGCTCCTTTGTTGATATAAAAGATTACTTATATGATACATCCAACACTACCTTATGCGATACGTGATAAATCCTTGTTTTGCGAGTAAAGGACAGTTGTCCAAAAAAAGCCAATGTGAAAATTAATGTCGATAAAGGACCTTACTTAATTAAACAGCACACAACTGCCAATGCCCAAATGTTCAATGCTTGTATTAATTCGCTTTGCAATGGTAATAAAACCAAAGTAGTGAAATAAAGCACTTTAGTAACGATAAATTGATGTGATCCCATACGGAACACATCAATTTAGATTCCATATTAAGATAATAAAGTCTATAAATAACCATCGACTTAGACCGGCTATAACTGACGACGACCTGGTGTATAGAAGGCAATAAATTATCACGTGATATAGGGGATTTCTGAAGTAAATATAGACGAGAGAGACAATTGTCACAACTATAATGGGACATGTGATGTCCATTAATTAGAATCCCGCTAAAATTACAGCCCGATCGCACACACAGGTCCCACTTACGGCACACTTTATAATCGAAAAGGCTAACATCTTAAGTGATCTAAATTTAGAATGCTCCAGTGATAATGTAGAGTAAATTGTCGGTCTTGTGACCGCTTCGTATGTCGATTGTTATGTTATTTTTAAACAGTTATCGTGAAGATAGAGGTTCGCTCACTCTCGTGACTGTACAGGACGTTGATAAAGCTATTGCGCGAAATAAGAAAGTTTTTTTGTCATAACTCTAAGACCACGCCAATGCCAGTGACAAAATCTTTAGTAGACAAATACTACTTCACACGTACCTTTTCTATCTGACATAAGTATTCTTAGCAATGACAGTAAAGATTAATAGAACATACGGACAGCTAGATTGTTTATAAAGAGGGAATCCAAATGAACTCGGCTGTGGATACCCGGTTTCAAGGATATACCATTTGAGTAAATTGTTTCAGTTGTTAAACAATACATAGGTACCTACTGTCTTAAAAACTATAGTTATACAGCAATATCTCTCGTACCGTTACAACCGGCTCTCTCGTCTCAAATGAAGGTCAATTTCAACGAAACTCAGCAAAAACTACGTAAACAAAACAACAACCGCAATCTTAGTCATAATTTTATTGTGTTAAGTTCTTATCATAGCTTTTTGCAGCGTTATCAGTCGTTGTTCTCATCTTTCTACGACTAGCAACAGCGACTTCAGATAATCATAATCCTGATTGTGACGTCATCTACACATCGATACAATAACAAGTCTGTTTGTATGTTATTTTTTTTAACAAATTAGATTCCTAGACTTTTTTATATGGATTTCCTCAAGGTTCTACGCCCGGTCCAAACCTTTTCGTTAGGAATGTTACAAATAGAAATTTAATTTTGTTCTTTGATTTATATTGCACGGTTCCGATCGCGTCAACGTGTTGCCGGTAGAAACGCCAGCAGCTGGCTAGTCACGTGATTCGAGTTCTCGTAGCCATATTATTATTATCACATGCTAAGGTAAACGGCCTACATACGAGTATTTGAGAATCGCAAATTGAAAAAAAAAACATACTTCATTTTTGCCACTTATTAATTGATAATTCGTAACATGAAAACAGAGCGCTAAAAATACTTATCACATGATTTAATTAAATAGCGTAAGAAAATATACCATTTGATGTTCGAGTTTAGAGTCTAATTTTAGAAAGCAAAACAACTTCTGTTTTATGTCATAAAACTGAAGATCAGTCTTGTTGATATTATAACTTTCTTTACAAGCTGGATAATGAAAATCCAGATCATTCAGTTCCTGAATCCTGAAGTTTAGACATAACTGGGCCCTGAATTGCATTTTGCAAGCATTTCGTGTTCATAGAGATCACACTATTGTTCCATGACAAAGATTTCGAAGGATGTTTGTGGTTTTTCGTTACATACGTATTTAGTAAGATGATCGATGCATGCCTGTTGTCAGTTTTGGGACAAGTCAATTTAAAACGGCTACGAAATTTTCTTTAAAGGTCATTTTAGACATTGCTCTATATTTTCAGACTCGTAATCAAATACCAAAATTTTGTAACTTTAAAAGACTTCGTGATCTAAGTACCTATATAGTTTTGCTCCCTTGTAGTTTGCAAGAGCGGAAAATAATGCGTGAAGTTTTAAAAAACATAAAACTTTGATTTGTATTGTCTGTAAAGATCCTTTTACAGAAAAGGCTAAAGTTAAATCGCTACCTCAACCGTAAGTAAAGCTTTCTTGTCGTCGTTATGATTGTCGCACTTCTTTATTATAGTTTTTCTATTTAAATAATATACTTATGTATATTTATATATAATATATATATTATAGTAGCATAGTTTATATATATATATATATATTTGTATGTGTTTAGTAGTATATATGTAATTAGGTTTTATTGGATGTATATAAGTAAAAATATTATTTTAGTGGTTCCATAATAAATTTAGTTAAGTTACCTATAGGTAACTAATATCATGTACCTACTTACCGTGTTTACAAGTTTTCCATTTGACCCAAAGGTTGACTGGCAGAAAATGCCATAAGGCATTAAGTCCGCCTTGTGTACTATTTTTTTGTACATAAAGTTTAAATAAATAAATAAATAAATAAAGAGGATAAATCGTATTTTGATTTAATTAAATTTTTCCAGTTTATTTTACGTGTCAATAGTCAATAGCAGTTGCAATAAATCACATTCTAGAGCAATTAGTAACATAAGCGTTTCGTCACGAACTTTCAACATTGTTCTATCGTACGTAACACATAGATACAAACGAAACTGCGAAACAATATACACCATCAACGTTCTTTCACGGTATCCTTCAAAACAAAAGATTAATAACGAGAACCGGTACACCATTATATCTTTGTGTACTTTAACTACGTCAAGCTAATTAACCTACTCTCGCTCTACTATACTTAATAGTGCATTTTTTTCTTTATCATCTGTAAACCTAGTGTAGCTTCTATACTTTAATACTTTATTTTATCTTGGGGTTTCCTGTTTTTGTTTCCGTCTGTGACATCAGTATAAGTACATCGTAATTCATTGATATACTAAAATTATTACCTAGTAGAAACGGAAATGTATTTTCGAAATAACAGGAAAGTCAGCATCTTCATTGATCTGTTTATTTACTCTACGTGAATTTAATCTGTTTACAAAATAAATGATACGAGTATTATTTTTAGTAGCTTCCAGCATTAAATTTTGTATAGACTTTTATAATGCTATTTGAACCTGCATGATTTTTGAAAACTATGACACAGATTTATTCTTTGGTAGTTAGTTGCATAAACCTAACTGAATTGAAAAAAAATATTCCTAGGGTACAAAATAGTTTAAAAAGCATCACGCTTATATTCCCCAAAGGGGAAGGCAGAGGCGTACTACGAGCTGCTACTGGGAATTTCACAAAATAAACCCAACAACACTTTGCTCGACCCGGGGATCGAACCCAAGACCTAGAGGCATAGCAGTCGCGCTGGGACCACTAGACCAATGAAACAGTTTAAAAAGAGCACCAAAAAATTGGATAATTTTTTGATGAAAATATTTTAGTAGAATAGGTAGAATTAAATAATTCATTGATTAATTACCAGATATGTGAACCCTTCAGAAACCTCCAGTATGCATGGTGCATCATCTGTCTGCCTGACATTTGGCTTGTCATTTTTGCCAGCTGGGATCTTCTGAATAGCAGCAGAATCAAACAAGAGCTTCCGGCCCCTCCAATCACACTCCTTGAAGAGAAGCAACCGCACTTGCTCCTGATTTATCTGACAGGACCTAATAGAATATAAAAGAAAATTAAGTCATCTTATCAAACAAACATAATAAGTCAAAATCAGCCTTTTCACAACTATTTTGGTGTTGGCTTTCAGTCTATTCAGATGTGGCAGAATATTTAGTTAGGTAACTACACAAAGCACCTGCCAAAATATACTTTGCCATAACATACATAAACTAGTATACATATAATACCTACATACAATACATATACACGCCTTTTTCCCTAGGATGTGACTTTTTTTATGGAATCGCAATCAATCAACAAAAATTTTGGCACACCAATTTAAAAAGAAATCGTACTATTGATACGAAGAAGAAGAACAACAAAATTATGGAGTTCAATAAAAATATTAAAGATTGAGTACATAAAAATCAGTTGTACTATAATTGTTACATAAAACGCTATAAATAAACCACCAAAATGTCATCATAAAATTGATAATAAGTTTAAATGAGTTATGAATGAAAACTTTAGAAGAAAAGTAAATGCAATTATGTACCTACTTCTTGATAATGACAGTAATTGTAAACATGATAATTATTGTAGGTACCTACATATTTATTTATTCAAATTAATTGATAACTAAATCACAATTGAATGTATGTAATATATGGTATATTTCCAAGTTATGATAATACCAAAGTAAATATGAAATTTATGGTCCTTTGTTATAATTATTCATATTGAAGATGACAATTATATTGTAAGTTTTTGTATTTTCATAAGAACAAAAGAACAATTTGAATAAGTTCACATTCAGATCATCCCATAAAATAATCTATCTATTATTTAATATATTATCAGCCGGTAACTGCTGCCAATAAACCCCCACTGCTGAGACCAATAGATAGCCCATTGCTGAGAGAATAGAGAAATAACTTTTCCATAAATCTTAACTATTGAGACAAGATCTATTTGATATGCCTATTGCATGATATAAAAACAAGCAATAGAGAAATAATTTAACTAACAAATAGTTCAAATACTTGTGATAGACCCAAATTTTAAATGTTAGGATGAATGTTTATTAAAATGCTCAGTATCTAAATTCCAAAATATAAACAAAGTTATCATAGCATTAATAAAATCATAATTTTAATCAAGAGAAGTGTTTACATAAAATCTGCATTTACTATCAATGATATTGGTTAGCTTCTTGCATTTGACAGCACTTGACTCAGAGTAAACATTGTTTGAACTTTCGGTTGGAGTGTAGCCTTAGGGGCACTATGGAGCAAGGACTTAGAAATTTTTTACGAATTTTCGTTTTGTTTTTTTGTCGAAATGTTGCGTTTTTTTTGCAGCATGGTGTCAACCTTGACCATAGAAATCATTTAGGTTCAGAGAACCATGCACCTACGACGCACCGTTTCGGAGTTATGAGACACCAAATTTTTGTTTATTTTTTTAAAATGCTACTTATTTCCAAAATGAAAATGCTGACAAAAATCTTTTCGGGAAAGAAATTGTTGCTTTGGTTGAAACGCATGAGATAACGTCACAAAAACCGCAATTAGTCACAAAAAAATATTTCGTGAAAAATTTTCTAAGTGTCGGGATCGATCTTTAGCTTGCGTATCCTTAGGGGCGCAGGACTTAGAAAATATTGTGATGTTTTTTTTTTTGTCGAAATGTCCCGTTTTTTTTGCAGCATGGTGTTAACCTTGACTATAGAAACCATTTAGGTTCAGAGAACCATGCACCTACGACGCACCGTTTCGGAGCTATGGGACACCAAATTTTTGTTTATTTTTTAAAAATGCTACCTATTTCCAAAATGAAAATGCTGACAAAAATCTTTTTGGGAAAGAAATTGTTGCTTTGGTTGAAACGCATGAGATAACGTCACAAAAACCGCAATTAGTCACAAAAAAATATTTCGTGAAAAATTTTCTAAGTGTCGGGATCGATCTTTAGCTTGCGTATCCTTAGGGGCGCAGGACTTAAAAAATATTGTGATGTTTTTTTTTTGTCGAAATGTCCCGTTTTTTTTGCAGCATGGTGTTAACCTTGACTATAGAAACCATTTAGGTTCAGAGAACCATGCACCTACGACGCACCGTTTCGGAGTTATGGGACACCAAATTTTTGTTGTACCAACACCTGTTTAATTAATCGCGGTATTTATAACGTCATCCCATGTGTTTCAACCAAAGTAATAATATTACTGTACTAGGAAAATTTAGGATGCAAGAGCGAGCGAAGCGAGCTCGAGACTTGCGGCACCCCAACTAGGACAGGTTAGGTTAGAAGGGGATGGCGGGGTCTGCAAGACCCCGCTATCCCCTTCGTGGTTATTTTTTTTTAAACCACCCAGAAGTAGGAGCCCCGCACAGCGGGGCTCCGTTGACTACGCCTTTCAGGGATATGAGACTTCACCTCGACTTTTTATTATTATTATTTTATGTTGAGAATTATGCGGCGGCGGTATTAGGGGGGCCAATTTTTCATTATTTTTGCGATAGGACACACCGTTTTTGAGATATAAGCAATATTAGAAAAAAAAGTCGAAGGTCACTTAACCGTGACCGCAAAAATCACTCAACCTTGACTTCCAAGGTCACTCAACATTGACCTCCAGGATAACTTAACATTGGCATTAGTCACGAGTCCTTGACCTCAAGGTCACTAAAAATGAATATTGACCTATTACTGAGCTCAGAATCAGAGATCATATTTTTGGAAATTTGACCTTGACCTTGAGTCTCCAAGGTCACTTAAATTGACCTGTTCTGTGTTTAGAATCGCAGATATTGACTTTCGTAAATTTGACCTTGACCTCAACGTAATGACCTTCTAAGGTCACTTACATGACCTCAAAGGTCGCTCTTGACGTCCAGGAAAAGTTCCTTGATTTTCTTAAATTTGACCTTGACCTCAAGGTCAAAGACCCGAGGTCAAGGTCAATGGCCCAAGTGCAAGGCCAATGACCCGAGTCAATTACCAAAGTTCGAGGTCAATGACCCCAAGTTCAAGGTCAATGACCTTTGGGTGTCCCCCCACGCGTTCCCCCACCCTATTACTCCCACATCCCACCCGGTCCCTAAGGCTTGATTAGGCGATAGTTTTTGGTGAAATTTTTCTAAGTCTTTTTTTCATAGTGCCCCTAAGGCTACACACTGACCGAACTTTCTCTTCTTCTATGTTGTAATCACTACATTACTGTATTTGAGTGCTCTTCATAATTTAAACCACATATTGATATCTACAAGCAAATGTGTTGATGTGTCAGATACTAAATCAACTCATCATTACTATTATCATTCAAAATGTGCTCCATTAGAATGTGTTTCTGATTACTTGGTTAAAACAAGTCCATACTGCTTTAAACTAAACATAGACACATTATTAAACAGACCAACTGACTTTATAATTAAATTCTAGACACAACCAGCCTTCTTGCCTAAGATCTAACGAAAGCACAAAATAAACAGTTGTTACCTAAATTTCATTTTATTTCATAGTCGCATCAGCTGTCCTCACAGCTGCTCACCAAAATATCAAAGTTACAAAGTTTGCAGAGACAAAACTGTGTCCGGTGCACTCACTGATCAAAGAAATGCAACCACTGATAATGATTAACACTAAATGCACATCGATATGCGAATATCACCGGACGAGCGTCCGTTTGCAGTGGAATGTGCTGGTGTACTAGCTTACATCTCATGTAAATAATAAGTAAACATAGAGCGCGACCCGCCCCTCTCGCGAGTGACGTGATCGCGCTCGCCTACGCCCGCTCCCCGCACACTCATCACATGCTCGCCGCACTGAGCAGCACTGCCAGACTGGAGTGCGTCATCACTTGTACACGAAGATCCACATAGTGCCCTCGTCAAGACTTGACTCCCGGCACGGGTGAACACTTCGTGCGTCAACCCCACCATCGCATACCGCACAACTCACAAAAATAGAATAAAATGAATGAAAAGCGTTTCATTATGACGTACCTGTCGCGGTTTCGTAGTTCGCGATCATCAAGTTTTCTCTTGAGAGAAAACAGTTTGTCGAATAGTGCCATTGCGTCACACGTAACATTTCACGACATTCTTACGGCAGTACTTTCCTAACATCTTATCGACAATCTAATTAGAAATAGGTGGATAAAAAAACTTAAAAACACTAGTAAAATCTAAAATGTAAATAATCTGTCAGATCACGTGCAAAAGTCATATGATTTGGCAGAGACAAAAGTTTTTACTTTTGCTAAAAGGTCAAGGTCAATGAAATATCTTTTAAACTTTCGTTTCACTGGTTATCTGCTATAAAGACTAAATGTAATAAACCAAAAAAGAAAAATATTTACAACAACTGCGAAAATCTCAACAAATCCATTCATTTGTAATATCATTTTGATAATATTACTAAATGACTGACAAATATAACCATAGACATTTTAACTGTAACTAGAAATATCTATAGATACACGCAGAACAAAAAGTAGAAGTCTATGGGGGAGGCCTTTGTTCAGCTGTGGACCTCTGTAGGCTGATTGAAGCTGATGATGATGATGATGATGACGTTGTCATCAACTTTATTTAAATTTTAAAACTATGTCAGTAGAAACAATTCCGTAAAATGTAACGTTGTCGTCAAGTGTCAAACTCAAAATGTTGGCAGTGATGCTGTCATGTCATGTCATTCTTTCAAATTGACATTTGATAATTGATTTTGATTTTGATATCATTTCTTGATTTTCTTGAGTTTGAGAATTGCAGGTTAAAAAGTTAGTAAACAATAAACATATGTAAATATTATTTGAAACTAAGTTAACCATGCTAGCGTTACAAGATATTTGTAATAAATTTGAAGAATATAAAGCTAGTGTCGCGTCTTCATTACCTGAAATTGAAGACTTGGATGCAGCTTCCAGATCATTATTGCAGAGGTATATCAACAGCACTGAATCCACAGACCCGTCTTCTATAATAAGGATACAAGCCATAATCGATTACATGTATGAAAAAATCAATATTGGCAACTGGAAAGAAGTTAAACTCTACATAAGAAAAACAATAACTATTGCCACATATTTAAAATTATTAGCTCATGTAAAATATGCAAATGAAGACACAGAAACCTTGATAAAGCAAGCTTTCAAGATAATAGACTTCGGTATTCTGTTTGGATGCCCCTTGGATAAAGAACCTCAATTGTTACAAAACTGTGCAACAATACTTACTTCTGAAAATGTACAAGAAAATAGCAATAACTGCGAGGAGTTATCGGCTAAATCAAGTATTTTAACAAATAATACTATATCAGAAGCCTTTAAATACAATGCTACACCAATAGAAACCATTGATTGTCCAAGTATGGAACACTTTTATAAAAAGTTTATTCTAACCAAAACACCAGTTATTCTCGATAACTGTATAAGTCACTGGCCAGCACTACAAAGATGGAAAGACGAAAACTATTTTATAAACCTCGCTGGACCTCGTACAGTATCCATTGAAATTGGAAGCAAATACACTGACAATGATTGGACACAAAAGTTAATAACAATAGAAGAATTTATAAAACAATATATTTACCAAACTAACGGTCCAACTGGTTACCTTGCCCAGTATCAACTATTTGATCAAATTCCTGAACTAAAAAATGATATCATTGAGCCAGAATACTGCTGTTTTTCTGATAGCAATGAAGCTGTTAATGTTATGGCATGGTATGGTCCTAAAGGCACAATATCACCACTACACCATGACCCAAAAAGAAACTTACTAACTCAAGTTGTAGGTGAAAAACAACTATTCTTATTTGCTCCTACAGACTCTGAATATATTTACCCGCATGATCATGAGTTATTGAATAACACAGCACAAGTAGATCCCCGAAATCCAGACCTAGAAAAATATCCTAAATATCAAAATGCTAAACCATATTACTGCATTCTAAAACCTGGACAGATGCTCTATATACCACCGAAGTGGTGGCATTTTGTTGAGTCACTATCTATTAGCTTTTCAGTTAGTTTTTGGTGGGAATGACAAAAAAAAATATGGTCCCCAGTGATAACAGTGATAAGTCTTTTCAATAAATTTTATTTCAATGTCTAATATCGCGTAATTGTAAGAAACCAAAAGTATCTAAGTATTATATCCACTGTCTAGTACCCATAGTACAAGTTCTCCTTAGTTTGGGACTAGATGGTGCTGTGTTAAATGTTCCAAAATATTTATTTATTTGTACTTATGAAGTACTTAATATTCTTATTTTCACCATTGATTGAAACTAGTCTTATATTTGGAAAAGATCAGGCCATCTAAATATAGCCAAAGTTATTACACAAATTAATAACACTAAAAGCAAATGAGACATGTAATTTTTTTCATGACTATTTTTCATAATTATAATCATATAAAAATAACAAACATATTTATAAGCTTTTAAAATAATTACAATGTAATAATCATCACACAGTGACTAGTTGGTTTTATTTGTATTCACTATTTAGTGCGCGTCCAATCAACATTCTTCTAACTTCCGATGTGCCGGCGCCGATTTCATAAAGCTTTGCGTCTCGGAGTATCCTGCCTGTTGGGTAGTCATTTATGTAGCCATTTCCACCTAAAACATAACATTACTTATAATCTTTAAGATAGAAAATACTTTGCCAAACAATTCGAGAAGTTGTAGGAAAGTCAAAGGTGGAAAGGGTTCCTTGATTTGCATATTCCAGCTTAAACTTTGTGCTTTCCATCAAGCCAGCCACACTCAAAACATGCCGCATTAATGAAACGCATATAAATACGCAAACTAATACATATCCAATCCTTTTTTTTTTCGAGGTTGGAAATCCTCATGGATGTCCTCCGCCCCGGGCAGGGTCTGTCGGACTCCTACTAACTAAAACCAACCCCGGTGTTCCCACTCGCACTTACGTCGGGGGCTACGGGAACAACACATTCTACTAGTTAGCACTAGTCACCCGACTAGTGTTGGCCCGACGACGCGGCGGGCCCCGCCTGGTGTAAAATATCCAATCCTACGACAGCCTACGACCAACACTAGAGGTATAGATGGTATATCGTTTGTCACTCGATTCGACAAACAAAATGTTGGTTGGTCGAATATTTGGGTTAAACCTTACCAAGTATTTGTATAGCATCTAGAGCAAGCTGCGTAGCTTTCTCGCCGCAGTAGAGAATGACTCCGGCGCAGTCTTTACTGTTCACATGACCTTGGTCGCACGCCTTTGCAACATTGTACAAGTAGGATCGGCATGCGCTTAAAGTTGTGTACATGTCAGCCATTTTACCCTGCAAACATTGTCAATTTGCGTTAAAATTATAAATATAGGTAGGTACGTACTATTCATACCATCACACACAAATACCATCACGCTAACGTTCCCTAAAGGGTTTGGCCGCGGCGTTGTGCTATATACCCATAGTGCGTGCGTTTGTTTAGGTCCCAAATAATAGGAACCGAGCCTCTTGCCATTAACCGGGCACAAATCCATATTCAGATCTGCTACTGGGAATTTCAAGGTTCTATTCTAGTTACAACACTATTTCTTATAGAGATATCACCATAAACGAAAGATTTGTGTAAGATATTCCGCCTAAATCATCTAGTGTAGGAGTGCTATCTTCGATTCTCTAGTCTAGCTCTCAAAATGTTTTGATCTTTTATGAAAACTCCGTAGCCTAGATTTGTGTCCAGTTAATGGTAATAAGCTTCCCTATTACGTAGGATCTATCCTGATCTATCTATGGTCGTACATTAGCCGCACATTAACTTTCAGAGTGATGGTATATTGGTAGTTTTGTACACGTAGGTACCCTATTCTCACCTGTAATAACTGGAACGATCCAATATTCCTTCCGAACTGTTTCCTAGTGTGCGCATAATCGAAGGCAGCGTCTACCGCCGCCTGCATCAGACCAACCGGGCCACCAGCCAGCACTAGTCGCTCTAAGTCCAGTCCTGACATCAGCACGTAGACGCCTTTGTTTTCTGCGCCTAGAAGATTAGCTGCTGGGACCTGGGTGAAGGGAAAATGGACCGTATAAAAGTAATTACCTTTTGATTTATCGTCAAGACAAGGGCCCTCTTAATAGTATGAAATAGATTTGCCCCCCTTACACGAGAACTAGCCCTGATGAGTAGTGATGAGAGTCCAGCTGTTGCACTGGACTGCGTCCCGTCATGGTCGTGGTGAATGTGCCTGATCTGAAATCATGGTCCTGACGCAAAGGGCAAGGGCGGATTTTTAACGGTATGAGTCCGTCATATCTATATGTCATGGCCATAGGTTTTCAAACATTCACCAAGACCATGACAGGACCTAAAACATGCCTGCAAACTGCAGGTATAGCCCACCACTGCCCTGACTGACCCTACAAGAAATGAGGCGTCAGTGTTTTATATATTATGTTACCTTGCAGTCTTCAAACACCAATTCGCAAGTGTTAGAACCTCTCATGCCCAGTTTGTCCAACTTCTGTGCGGTGGTGAAACCTGGGAAGCCCTTCTCGATTAGGAACGCTGATATACCGTGCTGCGGTTTGCTGGTTGATGTGTCTGTTTTGGCATATACCTGTAACGAGAGTCCAAATTATAATAGTATTGTATAGTACCCATAATCAGTCAAAAACTTATGTAATGTGGACGCCCTAGAAAGACTAAGGTACGTAGTACTCCCAACTGGCGCGTGTATAACAAGATGTACGAACGTGATGGCAGCAAAAGAAATTTGTAAGAATCGTAGGTAGTTGCCGCCTACGCAACAAGGATTATAGGTATGTAATGGTGGTTTGTGATCAAGATTCAACATTCCAACGATAAATCATTTTCGATAAACCTACCCTTAATTAGGTAGTTAGGTAGTATTACATATATATACCCAAGATAAAATTTGACATAAATATGGTACCTATGCGTGAAGGTCCTTAATTTAATTTGGATTTTCCTTAAAAACTTACCACTAATACATCAGCGTCAGGTCCGTTCGTTATCCAGAACTTGTTTCCATTTAATACATAATAATCGCCCTTTTTGTCGGCGCGTAACTTCATGGAGATGACGTCGCTGCCCGCGCCCGGTTCAGACATGGCTAACGCGCCTATGTGTTCTCCCGAACATAACTGGAAATAGATAAAGATGAGTGATTGTATTTCAAAAAGCTGCAACTGCAGATTGAGCCTGAGCTAGGGGTACTGTACCTACAGTTCACGCCAAACTTCATCCAATATTTTTCTCTCTCCGATTTTTACGGCGGGGTTGAAGTTAGCTCTTGCCAACTTCAAGCCAGACAATAAGTTTGGCGAGAACTGTACAATGCCAGTATCGCTCGCTCTCGTAATCGTAAGAACTCGCTTTGTTTAAGCTTTTTATACAATGACTGGTCAGCTTGTAGTGGAAATGTATGGTGTGTAGTGGAAACGTATCTGTGCCATTCATATTTTTCATCGGTCATGAAAAGGGTCTATTTTAGGCCTCCTGACCATACCTGCCGTCTATGGAATAAAGCTTTGCAATACCCAAGCCATATTTTGGTCATGCAAATGCAAACGATGGGAGGAAGAGACAACATAAGTTCCATGACAAAAAGATTTAGGTTCACATTATTTAGCCGTCCGTAAAAGTCCGACATACCCCAGATGCCAGGGACCCACGAGGATTACCTAGGATTCTTTTCTACCCCTTCTGTTTTGGGTAAATCCGGCGTGTCATAATTTTGCTCATAGTCTTAGCGCAGTATACGCATGTGACTAAAAGAGTAATGACATTGAATGTTGAAGGACCGAGGGATAGAGGAAGGTTAAAGAAAAGATGGATGGATTCTGTTAAGGTCGATATGATGGAAAAGGGATTGAATGAGCAGGTGACGGCTAGAAAGGATGAATGGAAGAAAAGGATAGGCTGCGACCCCAAATAAATTGCGGCAAGGGCAGGAAGATGAGTCTTAGCACAGTATAAAGAACTCTAATTTAACTTACCTTAGGTAGATATTTTTCCTTTTGCTCGTGAGTGCCGTTTCTGTTGATTTGATTCACACACAAATTGGAGTGCGCTCCATAAGATAGGGCTATTGCACCGCTAGCCCTGAAAAATATTCGTCAAATTTAAGTACATAACTGCAGTTTCAATGTAAGTGAGCATAGTTTTGAGAGGTTGTGTACCCTGCATTTAATGACCTGTACAACCCATATCTGAAAAATATGTGAAATGAACATTTGTGTTCTCATTTTTATTATTCTTGGACTAAAAAAATTATAAACCTGGATAGCTCCTCCATAATAACGCAGTGGTCTGAATATTTTCCCCCAGTGCCGCCGTAGTCTGGACTCGCAGTGATGCCTGTAACATTCAGAAAATAGAAAACATTAAATATAATATGAACCTACATTAATTATAAAGTTTCATCGTTGCTTGCAGGCTTCATAAATACGTAAATGGAACAACATTTGATCCATTTACGTTCTGAAAATTTCTGCCAAATAATTTAATGGGAGTTTACTATAGGCGATGGTAAAACAGGCTCTAAGTGTACCTACTACTTAGATATATTTATATGTACCTACACATAAACAAACACATTATAGGTACTCAGCATAAGTACATAAGCCAAATGCTGTACTATTATTAACTTACCAAGTAGTCCCATATCGCCACATTTTTTCCAGAAATGTCTTAATTCCGCAAAATTATTTTCTTTGTCTATTTGTGCTGCTTTCGGAGCTAATTCTTTTTGCGCAAAGTCGAACACTGCTTGCCGGAGCTGGAAGTAAAAAATATGCAATAATTAACGTGACATCTGAACTTTATATTATATGGTTTCTACTACCTTCATAATTATAAAAAGTACCTAAAGAAAAAATGTAGAGACATTATGACCTGAGTCCCTGAGAAGGTTTAGGAATTAGCTCTCAATAGATTTGGCCGGAAATGAAAACAAATGGGGTACAATTAGTACCTAATTGTAGTCGAGAAAAGACAGGTGTTAAGAAACATAGAGAAAAGGAGAGGAAAGATGTTTGGCCACTTAATACGACACGACAACTTCTTTAAAAATATAAGGTGAAATAAAAGGAAAACGAGGTGGAGGAAAACTTAAACGAAGTTTTATAGAACAAGCGAAAGAAAAATTGGGGAGCGAGTCGTATTAAGAGGGAAGGCAGAAGATAGAAAGACAAGAGCGAGCTCTTAAATTTAAGAAGAGAATAGTTGTGATAGATGCTCAGTGCATGAGTAGAAAAAATCTAATGGAGAACCGGTACTGCAGCGCAGACCTTAATTAGTCAGTTAATTATCCATCATTCGTCCAATATTTCGTAGTCATCGTCCATCCCTAGCTCAACATCATGATGAAAAAAAATTTTGCCTGCACAAACAAGGCACCCCGTTTCCCCATTTGCAATTTGCAATGTACCTACAGGCAGAATTCAAGATTTATATGAGTAGCATAAGTATAGGTAACATAATTATATTATATCACATACTCTAGAGATTACAGTATAAAGTTTAATCTTTTCATTATACTTTTAGGACCTACTGCATTTGTTAACAGACCTACAGCGTTCTTCATTTTAATTGTTAATGTTGACTAGATAAAGTAGGCACAAGCTATACAGTTTCTTCATAGGAAATACCTATTATTATATCTACTTATACATAAATATTAATATAGATAATACCTAATTATTACATATCCACCAGTTGAGGAACAATAAAACTTCTATGGCAATAAATTATTGTTATGTAGCGTAATATAAATAAAAGTAAAATAAATATCATACGTTATTCTTTTTTTTATTTATTTATTTGGCTAGGCAACAATTGTTTCCACCAGAACATTTACAGACATAAAAACAATAATTTATCTTTCTAAGTGCAACAATTACTTACAGGCTACTTGCACAGTTTCGGTAAACATAATAATTATAATTATAAAATCGATAAAAAATAACGATTTAAAATACAATACTTACATCAAATTCAATACAATCTAAAATAAATAAAAACCTAATTTAACATAACAAGATTCTTATGTAGTAATGCGATATTTTTTTATCTCGCCAAAATTTAAAGGGCTTTTACTTTTACCAACCCTTAGATGGCGAAAAAATAATCACATCTCTAAAATAAAATACAAATACAATACAAATAACTATTATTGTTCCCTCACATAGAAAAAGTTATTAGAAAAAAATGAATGGAACTTCTAATTATTTTTAAAGTTGTTCATAATGATGAGTAGTACACTGACCCCTTAAATTTTGGCACGTGATAAATAAATTATGATAGATATGAATATGAGAATAATTACATTTTAAAAAGGTGTCTGCAAAAAAATACAAGTAGTATCACATTGGACCAATGAATACCTACAAATTATTACGACACAAATGTACTATCGAACAATTAAATCATGTTATTGAACTCTTGTACCTAGGTAATTATAACAATATCGTACATTTCTGCTTACCTGTATTTGCTCACTGGAAAGTCCAAAAACATGCTCGTCTATCGGATAGTGAGACATGCATCGCGTACCGGTTTTGCTTGAACAGGCACGCAATATATTCGTAATGCGACTAATACGGACTGCCATCGTGGACACAACCTCCCGTACAAGTAGTTAACTCCACACTGGGCTGGAAAAACAAACCAAACCACTATGCTACTAATTTAAATAATTTAAATGTGCTCTAAGTCTTGTGTATAGAGACGAATATCGCTTAATAAGCAAGATACTGTTATGTAGGATTACGATAATTAGGTACCTACGTTTGTGATAATATTCGTTTTGATAACAACGTCATGTAATATGGATAACTATTTTGTCATGATTTTGTTTCCAAGTCAATGGTGCATATTGTGTATTTGACATTTAAATTCAAGTCACGGTCAGGGCTTATTGCTGCGCGTGCGCAGGCTCAAAAATGTTACCGCATTCGAATGCACCGTGGCCATGTATCTTAACTATGCTGTTCTAGTTAAAACATCTATTTAAATGGTTCGTAAGCGTGAGGTCCTGGGTTCGATTCCCAGGTCAGTGTTTTTGCGTGCCTGGCTAATGGCAACAGACTTGGTAAAGATTGCCTAAGCGTGCTCTTCGAGGCACGGAGCTTTGATCACCGTAGTGATTGCTTAAGAACTCGCAAAACGCATCTCAAAGTAGGCGTGGCAAATAATACGAGTCAGAATTTCCTCAGTTAAAAAAGGGTAAAATGAATAACCAGTGATTAGTTATCGGTTGAAGATAAGTATTTGGCCGTGAAAAACAATCTAGTTTAATTAATCATTGTTTTTTTTACTATCTTGTGTAGGTACATATTATATTTTAAATTCGATCCGTTCGTTAAACGTGTAAACATTTAGCGTTTGTTTGAATTACTATTGAAAGTGGGACCTCGAACTGTTTATCAACATAATAGAAAAACTAATTGAAAAACTATTTATGAGATACTAGCTTCCCGCCAGCGGCTTCGCCCGCGTGGTCTTATAATTTTTTCCCCGTTTTTGCTACATTTTTCATGACTACTCCGCTCCTATTAGTCGTAGCGTGATGATATATAGCCTATGTTACTCGGGGATAATGTAGCTTTCCAAAGGTGAAAGAATTTTTGAAATCGGTCCAGTAGTTTCGGAGCCTATTCATTACAAACAAACAAACAAACAAACAAACAAATCTTTCCTCTTTATAATATTAGTATAGATAAAAAATCAAGATCGTCGGGCTCTTTACTATTGCGTAGTGTCCAAAAGTCACATATTATTATTAAAAAGTATATGTCATTTATAAATAAATTGTATTGCAAGCCAAACTAGAAAGTTTCATCATGTTTGCTCGCCATTTGATTAAAAAAATTATATCCTACATTTAGGGCCTGTTTCACAGCTTACTGATATGATCCCGTTAAATTACTTGGCAGATAATTTAATGCAAATGTTGTTCCATATTTGAATTTATCCAGTGGATAGCGGCTATCCGGAGGTGGTGCAACAGGCCCTTAGTAAAATGAAAGGCAAATACAATATCACTTTTATAATTTATTTTACATTAACTTTAAAAGCACCTTTATTTACTAAAATTACAACAATTTATATTTAAACCTCTTATAAATTAACAATACGTCCCTTCACATGATAATGTATTGATTACGTAATTACAAAATAATACAAATTAATACGATTCCATACAACAATCGATTTAATTGATCTTTCGATCTTACGTCACGTTAATGACTATTATGGAACTTACTATTGTGCGTCTTTTATAATAATATTATTTTAGATTCATGGGGGTAGGCAAGAACTACAGAATATAGATGATATAATTTTTATAATCATAAACAAAAATATCGGTAAAAAAATTATTATTATCGTTTGTCCACGTCACTAACGCGACGAGTGACGAAGTTAGTGGGGACAGCGACCATAAATATAGAGTAATTTTATTATAAAAACATATTATTGAAAAACATGGCATGGTGTTTATGTTTTTTTTAAATATAATTCGAAATAACCAGTCCAGTTCAGATTTTCAAATAGCCCCCCCCCCCCCCCCCCCATAATGGTAATAAAAAAGTTATCTATACTATTGTACTTGTAGGTACTATCGACCCTTTTTGTAAACATTAATTTATTTTGAAATAAATTGAAGCAATTTGTTAAATACCATGAGTGCAAATGTACCAAAAAAGTATTAATAGTAAGTTCCATCATAATCACAAAGTCAAAATATTAATATTGCGTCAATCTTCAGATATTATTGCTTTCATTCTACGTACACAACTTTAAAAGCATAATACGTATGTAAATAAAGTGGAATGTGTATATCTACACAAAGTAAAATCGCGATCAAAGGAATGTATATTACAAATAAATAAAATATAGATAATTTAATCACAAAAATATTGCACAGCATATATTATATCGTTGTTGCACAAGCCAGAATAAAAACTTAAGTACTCGAAAGTAAATAAAATGACCCTAAGGAATTAAAAAATTAATATACAGTCCGCCTCATAATATGTCCTTCTAAATACACAAATCTCATATTATATCTAGTCATTATAATGATAACTGTGATTGCCTGAATTTACCAGCATCTAAAAACTCAGTTTTTAAAGTGACTTAGCGCTAATAGTCCGATTGAACCCTCCATATTTACCGGATGTGGGAGTATCTGTTCTTGACGTGTAGGTCAAGACAATAATTTGTTTTATTATAAACCAGATAATTTAAAACAAGCTCTTGATATAAACGAATCGTATGTGAAGAATAAAATTTATGAAACAACCGGCCTATCTCGTGCCATCTCTCTTACGCACTACACATTATACTACTATGCGAGACAGAGATGGCAAGAAATCGGCAGTTGTTGCATAAATCTACAATTTATTGGCGCGTGTCATAATAACCAATGTTTAATCATTTCTTTTGCCGATGAAATACGGCCTTACGTAATGAGGCCGCTTTTTGTGACGATTTTAAATAATACTTAGATTTAGTATAGCTGCTGTTCCTAATAGTTCAGTTGGTATCCATCTTGGATTTCAGAGACTGGTAGTACTCGGAGAGGACCTTCCACGCGGTCGGTGCCATGAAGCCTTTCGGAGGCTCCTTGCCGGCTTTCGCGAGACCTGAAAGTTGTATAGTTAAATACCGTACTAGCTGTGTACAGTCAGCATCAGATATATCGGGACATACAAAGTGTTCAAAATGATCGGCACAACTAAAAAATTTAACTTTATCTCAATGTGATAAAATTTATTTCAGAATGACAGTTACCGTGTAGTTCTGAAATAGTCCTTGTGCCGTTGAGATAGTTTAACTTTCGAAGGGACGAGCCTATTGCCATTACTATTTCCCGGGCACAAATGCACAAGTTCCGAGCTGCTACGGGGCAATTTATAAAAAAAAAAACCTTATTAGGCAATCGCCAAATTTCCAAGATTTCCACACGATTTTTATCTTTGGAACCCTAGTACCAGTATTAATGAAGGTATAGTAGTGTATACTATAAATAACGAATCACCTCTCATCCTGGTTCCAGATATGAAGTCGAAGTCCTCCTTGCGAGTGGGGTCGAAGAACGCCATCTTGCCGACAGACGTGTCGTAAGCTGCCACACGGAACGGGATGATCTGTTGATAATCATCACGTTATCTACTTCTATAATCGTTAATTAAAATTTGCAGCTTCGTTAGCCCGGATAAAAGATCCTATCATTTTATGTACTGAATTCTACTAGGGAGTTACAACAAACTCTTGAGATCTTTGCCTCACTGATGATTTGAAAAGGATTTAATCTTATTGATATAACTATTGGAATATGAGACAGGAAGAGCTTGATTTGAAACTGATAATGGCGGCCATCTTGGTGACGTAAAAAAGACGTAACCGCTCTCAGTACGCGTCAGCATCACGAGCCGGCAAGTACGGCGGATGACGTCACTTTGAGGTTAATTGGATAAGGTTCCAGCCCATTAGCAACTTGCGGGACTTATACTATCGCTGATAAACCATGTAACATACCTCGAGCTCGTTAAGTCCGGGCGCCATCTTGAGCACCATAGCGCCGTGGCGGGGGTCGAACAGGTCCCCGCCGCCCGCGGGGTGCGGCAGGCCGGCGGGGTCGCGCCCCACTATGTAGTGGTTGGCGCCCGCGTTCATACGGCATTTAGCGTGCCATTGGACCTGCACAAACATGTTTTAGAATATTTACAAATTGTGCTACTTAAGTAAAATATGTTCCAGCATTTGAAAGTTGTATAAAAGTAAAAAACTATGTTGTATGAAAGGTTGGTTGGTAAGACAATGTCGGGGACGCAATAAAAATAGAATCAAAGAGGTGTCCATCTACCTATACTTATATACATCTGCAAAAATAAAATAAAAATAAGTACAAACTTTTCACCTTACCTTTTCCCTAACCCCTGAACAGTAAACATATTTCGATAAAGTTTGGTAAGGAAACTGTTTTCGATGCTTACGATATCGACAGATTTGTAAACGATATTATTTATAATGTCACATCTATTCCATTAACTACATACCTCAGTTGGTCCTGCATACATCATAGGAGAGGGGAAGATAGCCAGAACAGTGGATTGAGGGTCCAGTACACCTTCATTCAACACAGCCTTGTGTTGGTTGATCCTTACTTCTAGAGGAACGTCATCGTCTTTTGTCCAGCCACCTGGTAGAATTTAAGCTTATTATTAACTTGATACCTAATCTTCACAAGAGATATGCAAGACCATCAATGATATGAGCCTACTAGAGTTTGGAGACTATTTATTTTTAATACTGCAGAAAATCCACAAGGGTCGTCCACTAGCCAAAGAAGGCGGCAGATTAATACAGTCTAAAAACCGCACATTGCCTTAGAGTCAGGAGACTGGTGATACATGCCGCGTGAACATGACAGGGTGGGAGGAATATAAAATTTCACTTCAAGATATACCGGTTTTCTTCATCACTAAAACCCTTAAATATCTAAGCCCGTAACTTAGGACCACTCCTTTCCCATAGGACCATTTATGTTCAGCTTGCAACCGATTTTCTCCTATCAATGCTTTTAGATCATTACAACTTCTGGGTTACTCAAAGATTAGATTGTTATATCATCGTGAAATTCTGTAGAATTAGGTGCAATTCTGAGAAATAAAAAGCTTTTAAAATGTTCGAAAATTATGTTACTTACCAAGTGGATGTAATAAGAGCACTGGTTTCTGGAATCCCCTCTCGACTAGCTGGCGGTGTGTATCTTGCATCAGCAATGCATGGCCGTTGTGGATGGGATTACGAAGCTGTAAATAATAAAATCATTGAATTTTCTATTATGGATAACTAGACCAAATAAGGCTTTTTAAATTTCCAGTACAAGATTTTTTATGGGTGCGTTAAGGAACATGAAATAAAGACTTATGGAGTTAAAAACTTATGAATTTCAGTAATTGTCTCGAAACGCTAACACAAAAGCAAAGGTATCGGCAAATATTTCCTTCTATATTGGTGAAATAGCCTTAAAATGAAATCGATAATATTTAGTAATACCGATTCTTACCTGGAAAGCGAACACAGCATCGGCGCCAAGCTCTTTGAACTTCTTTCTGAGCTCGTTAGGAGTTAGTCTGTAGGAGTCTAGTCCATCGTTCCAGCGGATACGTTCAAATACTTCCAGGTTGCCTCCCACCAACCATTCGCCGGCTTCCTTGATCATCTGATAAATATTATAAAGTAAGGTAGGTATAAAAAGTAGACCCCGTACGGGAAAAAATACTATCCTGTGAGCAGTATATGACATCAGTCTATTACTAGTGTTGGCTTTATAGTTTGCTTCGCTTTGCCTTATACACTTAGGCTGATATTCAGAGATGACACTAAGCGTAAACTAACGCTTCCGTATGTCAAATATATTTTACAATTTAATAGCCTTAGTTCTTTCCAAAGACGTCTCCTTGTCGTATTCTAATCAAACATGTAAGTAGTCAAAGATGATAATTTTTGTTTTTGGCTTCGAACCGTAGACATTAAATTAAATTGTCGCAATTATTATTGCTGTAAACCGATATACCGGATATTGATCTCCAATTTGACATAACCCATAAAAATATAGTGTTAAGATAAGCAAGCGATACAACGATACGACGGACCAATCTTGTACCCCTCTCGATATAAAGATGAATGCAGGTAGAACTTGCGTCCATCAATTTGTGCACAAACCTTGATATAAGGATGTCCAGAATTATATATGCCGAACTGTCTGGAGCATCTCTCCTCCTTCCTGTGCGGGTAGAACTCGGGCGCTCGCAGCACGGCCACCGCTTTGCCATTGTACGTGAGAGCAATTGCACTGGCACCAGTCAGACGATCCTTGACATCTGTCTCGACTGGTAGAACTACGGGCACTGATTGATTGACGACAGATCCATCGGAAAGGGTCAGGCAGTTGGAGTGGAGAGCCTGAAAGTATATGTTGTTCATTAGTTATAATACTAGCAGCCTCGGTAAATGCTAAGACCCAATCTGGGAGCTTAGTGAGTGATCCTAAGAATTTATTTTATTCTGTCAGTTTTACTTCTGCGTTAAGACATATTTTCCTCTGAATTTCGATAAAACACTTACTTGCAGATATTCGTGTTCTCTCATGAAACCTTTGAGAGGGTACGCCCAACCTTCTGACAGCACCTGGAACAATACATTTTCATATAAATAAGCTGTGTCCTTGAGTATGTAGATCCACGAATTGTACTAATATCTACGAGTACTTTCCGTGGTAAAAAACATGAGACAAGACAAGATAGTCAAGTTATTTATTTTGAAACAAAAAGTATAATAGTTTTTAAGTCTAATAGGAAGTAAAGGGTTTTAGGAGGTGAACAGTAATGTATTTTTTGTTTACCAACTACTGAAGCAACGAGCAATAGTAACTGCGTGCTAAAAACTATTCGACAATTAAAACTAGCATTCAGATAAAACAAAGCAAACACGAAATGAACTAATTTGTTCAGCATGCCTTCAGACTTAGGTTTTGTTGTTTTGTTTTTTAACCGCTAAATAAAAACATGCGAGGTCAAGTTCACAGTTGTTTTGTTCGCCTGTGAGGCGATGACGTTTCTACTTCCTACATTTGCATTTAATCGATTACCGGAAATATATCGATTAGATTGCCTAAAGATATATGATTGAAGTGATTAGCAAAATACGTCTAATATCTTACATAATTAGTTAGTTAATTATTTTCCGTTAAATCGTTATTATTTGTTAAATGTATTTTTTATTAAGCGTTATTTTTTGTTAAATCAATGAAATATGTTTGAACTTTGTTGATAGCAATGGGCTCACACTCTATTACATGGGACCTAAACATAGCGGCGAACTATGGGTGTACAGCAGTACACCTCTTAGCCTTCAGGAAATACACGCGTGATGGTTTGTTTTTAATCGAGTATTTCGTCATTTTATTAATAATCGATTGTTATCAATTATCAAAATAATCGAATTGACACATCACTACACTGAGTACATTAGATGCTACAATCAAACACAAAATAGTCCATACCTGCACCCACTGCAAGTCCAGAGTATTGATTTCAATCTGCGGCAGTCTTGCGGCCTCTTCGTTGGCGCTGGTAAGTCTGTTGCCGTAGATGAACAACTCTTCGACACCCTTGCGACTGTTCTCGCAACAGGGGATGATGCCCTGCAACGAGGCGTGTAACATTAACTGTAAATCTAATTATTTTTATTAGATGGGAGTTTAAAACTACCTCTGCAACTGCGTAGTGGTCACAAGCGCGATTGCTTCTGAGAAATTCCCAGTAGTAGCTCGGAGTCTGCATCTGTGCCCCGTTGATGGCAATAAGCCAAACCAAAGTCTTACGACTACTTATCGTTGCTTTTAATTTAGAAAAATACACCAAATTCAGAAGGAATTAGTGCAACTAGCTTTTACAAGCTTTTATTTAACTTTCAAAGTATTTCGAGTAAAATCTTGCAAATGGATATTTAAAGCAGTTATTGATATGCAACTGAAATAAGTTTTAGACTGATTTATAGTATGTTCGAATTATAATGGTTACCCATCTACAAATGACTGCGGAAAGGGTAGTTTAACCTTCCAGGTGAATTGGTCACCGCAGTTTTTTTTAAGCAAGTAGTTTTTATTATCAAAACTACAGTAAGCAGTTGTTTTTTGTACAAATCGGTTTCAATTTACTACAATAGGTATTCAGAATCAGTTTCTTTATCTAAAATACACAGGGTAATTTTCTACTTCCTATATCCATTTGATAAAAAATAATATAACTGTGAAAAATTATACACTCGATTGGTTACGTTTACAATAAAGTAAACAAGACACAATAAAACTGCAATTAATTTAAAAATACAATAGGAAGTTATTACTATTTTTAATTAAAGTACTTTATAGATATTGCTTTGAGGTTTTATGCTTTTTTGGCCTTGAGAAGGGAATGGCTGCGACCAGCAAAAGAAACAAACAACGAATTTGAAAGCTTTGTTGATTTCCTGGGAATTTTGTCTGTAAATTGTATCAGTAAAATAATTCGTCTACATTGTTTGGAGAAAGGCAGGAAGCATATCAAGGCTGTGTATGGTAACTATTAAATTAATTATGTGAATGTACCTAATGGTCTGACAATTGACTGTGAAGCGTGTGAATGGGTTTCCTTATCTCTTTATTATAATATTCTAACACTTTCTAGTACAAATCGTTAATTGTTGTTCCTTCTCCACTCTACAAAGTGAATTTCTTTTTTAATTTTTATTGAAATGTTTCACTTGGATTAAATCCCAGCGTACGTATCCATCACAAACACAGTCTCTAAACACAATGACCGGATAATTCATGCAAAACAATGTCATACACAATTTCAAATGCTTCTAACTTTAATGATACCTGCAGATTTGTGCATGGTATCGTGAGAATACCTCACTATTTTCAATACAATCGATTACACATATGGACGGACGCTCTGAAAGTCTGAATATCTAGAACTAAACAGAATAAGGTCTTGAATTTCAGCCATAATATAGATTACACATAATCTGAAATAAATATTCGACTTGACAATTGACTTGAACTTGAAGAGAACTTCAAATAATCCACCATAGTCCGGATACACGAAACTGCCTACCGAGAATACCGAGAGTAAGCTATGAAATGACCTTACTCCCGCGGTATTCCCGAACTAATAGGTACGCTATTACGCGTTATTCTATGCCTACCGACACGTTCTCGGGAGGCAGTTTCGTGTAAACCGGACTGTGGTGGATTTATTTGAAGTTTCGGAGCCTTCGAGAAGAGATCATACATTATATTTAAAAGGCCGGTAGCGCATTGGTGACAACTGACAGCTACGATATCGCCGATGTCCATGAGCGGTGGTAGTCACTTACCAGGTGACTATCATGGTCGTTTGCCCACTCTGTTATAAAGAAAAACTCTTTGATTCATTTAAAGTTTTCTACTACTACTAGTTTATTACCTGTGATTCGAGCAAGCGCACCACATGCATGGTGGACTCCTCGATAGTTTGGTGCACCGTCTGCACGATCAGCTCCGGCGACTCGGGACGCTCATACTCTTGCGTGATGCCGGTGAAACCCTGTCATAGAAAACAATACCTAAAAACATTTATACGAATACTGAAATGAAATGATATTTATCACTGCAAATAGGTTTTTTAAACTAGATGGCGCCGGCTTTTCCTAACTGCCGACCTCTGAAGAAACGCCGAAACAAACTCACGAGAACTATGGTTTCTTTTAAAGTCTAATCATAATAACACTAGTTTTCCGCCAGCGGCTTCGCCCGCTATCCCACGGGAACCACACATTTTACCAGGATAAAAAGTAGCCTATGTGCTATTCCAGACTATAATCTATCTCTGTGCCAAATTTCATCTAGATCCGTTCAGTAGTTTTTGCGTGAAAGAGTAACAAACATCCATCCATCCATCCATCCTCACAAACTTTCACATTTATAATATTAGTAGGATTAGGTATATAATTATGTGTGTCACATTGCAGGGATATGTCAAAGACCTTTCACCAGTCCCAGCCGACGGCAAGCACGCAGTCATTGTGTAGCTCACCCATATCGTAGGGAGCTCAACAATGAGTGGACATATGCTTTTGTAAAAGTTGACGCGCAGTGTATCACCAATGCTAATAATACAAATCTGTTTGTAAATGTGTCATGGTGATTCTTTGTTTCAAACCAATAATATCAAAGTAATTTTTACTTTAAAATTACACATAAATAAAACGCTACTTAGATAAGGATGTTTTTTTTTTACCAGAAATATATTTTTGTGACTATTGTAATTTCTCTTTATACCTTCTAATCATACATAGCTACTTTACAATACATTTTGGATTATTTGCCATGTTTGTGGGTTGAATCATTCTGATTGCTATCAAAAGATGAGAAATATCACAAACCTTAATGGATCCTTCTCTAGCTTTCTTGTAGAGGCCTTTGGTGTCTCTTTGCTCGCACACTTCGAGCGGTGTGTCGATGAACACCTCGAAGAACGGCAGGTCGGAGTCCGTGTGGATGCGGCGAGCCACTTCGCGATCCTGGCGACAACATCATAAAAACAACATATTATCACGCATTCAAGGGTTAGGCAGAGGTATCCTGCTGTACATCCACAGCTCGCCGATATGTCTAGGTCACAAGTAATAAGAGGCGATTCTATTGTCAGTAAACGGGCAAATAAATATAAACTCCAAGCTGCTACTGAGGATTTCACAGGAAAACCCATTCGCACTTTGCTCGACCTGGGCATTGAAACCAGGACCTCTAGCTTACCAGTCGCGCTCAGGACTAGCAGAAAAAAATCTGATGCATTAATAAAACTTCCTTGCTCATATATTTATTCTGATATCTTATTCTCTTAAATTCCTTGTTTCTATTACCTTAGTGCACCTACTACCTAGATTTGTTTCTGCATCGCCCTAAGGTCGACTGGCAGAGAATGCCTAATGGCATTAAGTCCGCCTTTGTACATCATTATTGTAATGTGTATAAAGTATTAAAATAAATAAATAAATAAAATAAAAACATTTAACAAGATACTGTTTAAAAGAAAGATCTGCAGGAATGGCACTGTTTGAAGCCTTCATCGTTGACAGATAGATCAGTGCCTCGGCCATGAGTTTTTCTCACTAGACTCGCTAGCGACACCGTAAAATATTTGTATGGAAAATTCTCGCAGTGCCTCTAGCGATTACATAAGGAATTAAAACCTACTATGAGATTACAGTGTTTCGATGCGTAAAAAACCTATCGAAAGTCATTCGATAGAACTCATGGTTGAGGGGCTGATTTAGGAAGTATAAGGATTGTTCCTTAATTTTCATTCACTGACAGGATAAATATAAGTAAATTAAATAGTGGAAAGCATATATCAATGGGCTGTTTATTTATAAAAAGAAAACCTGTTATTATCTACCGACGTTACATAATTCATGTTAATATACATATATAATAAACATGATAATATACATAACTTTATTTATTAGTTTTTTAATACCTACTTAAATACCAATCAAATAAATTGCAGCTTTCTAATGCTCATGTCAGTGAGGTATATGTTAGATAGAGTCTCACGCTAATATGTATGTTACACACAGCGACACATCAAGCTATATTTTGTCCTTTGGACCGTATTCCGTCGCAATAGCGGTGATTTTAAATTGTGTAGGGCACCGGCAACTGCTATGCTAGTTCAATGGAGCAAATTATTATGTATACATAGTATAGTAATAAAGCTAAGTATAAGATGTATTGTATTATTGGGATTTTCTGTGAAATTCCCAGCAACAGCTCGGCGTTTGGCTTTGTGTCAGGTTGATGGCAGGATGACAATAGGCTCGCCCCTTAATACATGACACATAACATACACTTAACATAGGGGGTGTGTAATTACCTATTCTTAAACTAAGAGTCACAATTATACACATTTTTAAATCATTCAGTTTTAAATTATGTCAATGGACTTAAATAAAATGTGGGATAAATAAACAGTTGTAGTAACACTGACTTTTGATCTCTTTACATCGACTTTCGAGATACTGTATCTCAACCGTAAGGGTCAAGTCAGATCAGGCGGAAAAAGTTCGAGCACTTTTTAAAAGGTAATTAAATATCAAACATATTCCATTAAGACAAAGCTGAAAATAGTATGCAACATTAAACCTTATACATTTTTAATATTGCATACTATTTTCAGCTTTGTCTAAATGGAATAAGTTTGATATTTAATTATTATTTAAAGATTGCTCGTCAATTTTCCCGCCTGATCTGTATTGACGCTTACTCGTCTGTTGTCGCTAGACTTCAAAGTAAATAAATGAGCAATTCATGATTTAGACGACATGCATTAAATCATGAATTGCTCATTTATTTACTTTGAAGTCGAGCCGTCAGTTCATATTTTCACTCTATTTTTCCAGTTCATATCTACAGTGTGAGAACTCATAAACTATAATATTTTTTTTAATAAATGTTTGTGGTCTATCTATCACAAGCCCAGCTGCTGAGTGTAAGCGTAGTGTAGCAGTGTTATTATGTTTTTTATGGAATTCTCAGTAGCCACACGGAGTTTCAATTTCCGACCAATTACTAGCAATAGGCTCGCTCTCCCTCCTTCATTACAAAAGCAATGTAAGTTTATATTAGTACCTACACTTTGGCTAGCCCATCGGGGAATATAGGTGTAATGATATGTTTGTAAATTTAAATAATAACATCCAAGTATACATAAATAAAACTATTGGCATTACGCTGTAAAAAATCATTTGTTTTGCTCCAGTACTTCTTTTTTACAATAAGTACGTACTTACTTACTAAATACGTAAAATAACACATCTTTAATTACGAGTTTAATTTAATAATTTTGAAGACGAAGTAATTATTTTCTTTGAAATAAATAAAGAATAAGGGTATTCATTTACTAAGATAAAACTAAACTATACATTTACGTCATTCTAGATTAAATAATAAACTCGTTTAAAATAATGGCCATTAATAATTTTTAATGAGAGTACCCAACTACCTACATACCTACACCATACAATCAGCATTTTATCATGATAATGTAAATAAAATAACAGCAATTAATTAGTAATCCTATGTTTTAAAAGCAACAAATGATTCATTTTACCTTCATAGTTTCATACTAACTAGTAACTCGGGATGATAGGAAATTTGATGTACAGTACGCGCGGCATAGCTTGACCGGACTGAAATTTGCCGTTTGAATGCGCAATGGATTTTTTCTGTTACAAATTGTATAGTCCGCAACCAAGTGGCTAACTTCCGTCCGGAGTCCGGTCAAGTTATACTGCGCGTACTGTAGGGAGTTTTATAGCCCCGAAGGTCTACACTCTACATAAATCAAATATCTAAAACAAATATTATAATGACAACTTGCGAATGCATTTTTTTTTGTCGAAACAATGCAAATTATAAAATGATGAGTATTGTAAGTTATCGAATAAATTATACTAACGGTGAACGTTAAACAAGTAAGTATATGACACTCCTAAATCATTGCTAGTGTTTAAACTAAAATACAAAAATTTTGCTACCATTGCTGATCAGAAAATATATCTATAGGAAGTATCTAGAAAAGCTCGCAGTCTCAAAAATAAATTCGACGTTAAAGGAATTTATTCGACTTCGATACTAAAGCTTATCAGTTTTATTCTATCACATTTGTTACAATTTTTACTTATAAATACCGTCTGGGACTCCGACCTAAGTACCTAAAATGTCAATGAATGAACTATATATAAATGGCCGACATTTAATGATTACAAAGCAAAACAATAACATTGCCCGTTGATAAAAATAAAGTTTTAAAAAGTAGCCTTATTATAACATTTTAACGTGTCAATGACAATGACAGTCTAGCTCTAGTAATATAACCAAGTCATTGAACAAGTCATAATTTCTTGACTGACTTGACGGTCTTGACTTTTCCAAATCATAATTTGTGCGCATACTGATTTATGAAGGTAGTTTTATTTCGAACTCGCTAAAACGATGGTTATCTGTTGTCTCTTATCAGATTGCCCTCTTATTCAATTAGGTTATAGCTTGCCCCTTTTCCCTCCGTGCCCAAAAGCGAGACATAATGGGAAAATAGGTTCAAGGCAATACATCTCTGTCTCCATCGTATCCTTCATGCAATACACATTATTTATTTGGTGCGGCCACGAGGCACACATTGGGTAGATATAATTTGAATTTTATATAATTTTTATTTTCTTTTGTTTTTGTTGTTACTGTTGTTATTGTTGCTTTTATTACTTAAAATGTATGTCTTGTGCTGTGTTAAATAAATTTCCTCTTTCTTTTTCTTTAATAGGATTAACGATATTTTCCGTATGAAACAAAAAGGTAATTGTTACAAGGTTTAATTTACCTCGGCGAAGGGCGAGACGAAACTGCACAGGCATACCACCCCGCTGTCAGCAAAGAGTTTAGCTACTTCAGCCACACGTCTAATGTTCTCCTCGCGATCCTCCTTGCTGAAGCCAAGGTTCTTGTTGAGACCAGTCCTTATATTGTCGCCGTCCAGACCGTACGCAGGAATACCTGAGAAAAAAGAAGAATTTAAAGAATAACTAGCAGTGTTACGCCTGCTAAGTTAGAGGTCCTGGGTGCTGGGTTCGATTTCCAGGTCGATTATTATTGGATTTTTCCATGACTCTCAGTAGCGGCTCAGTTTGGATTTGTGCCTGGTTAATGGGAATAGGCTGGCCCCTTATTACATGGGACCTTAACATACCGGCGAACTGTGGGTGAACATTTTGCAATTAATCTATATTATTTTTCTTTCTTAAATTATTCTATAATATGGAATTATAGGGAAACATAAATAATTTTTACAATATTTAGAGCCTGTTTCACCTTCTTAGTAAGTTTATGGCAGATAATTTCATACAAATTTTGTTACATTTTTTAATTTATCCGGCAAAACAAAATCCGGTGAAACAAGTTATTAAACTTAAAATTTCGTATATTTTAGATAGCGTCAGTATTAATTAATAGGATTAGGTATTATTCATTATTGGTTTAAAAACTAATCCTAAAATGTTAGGTCTCTGGTCTCTGTTACAGTTACAGCTAGCCAGTTATATCGCCTACGTTGTACGCAAGAACAAAGCAGCTCGTCTGAGTGCCGCTGTGACAAGCGCAGACGCATGTTCACGCGGTGTTATCACAAAATAACTGCATACTCCATTCAATGCTATCACACGGTTACGGGCACGCGTAGAACATATACCTGCGTGTGATAATGAACATTTATTTTGTTTCAGTCTTACATACAATGAATACAGTGCTATCTTTTGTCTAGGCTGTTATGTTTATACCTTACAGGCTTACCCTGAAGCGTATAAGCAAATAAGTATATCCTGTATCAACGGATTCTCAAGCACAATTTTTCACATACACAAACATACAGAATCCAGACCTATAACAAATACCCGCCATCTTCTACCAGTCCAACCAGATGCGGCAGAATATTAGTGTTTTACACGAAGCGACTGTCATTAATCCTCCGCAACCCAATTTCTGGGCAATACCGATACCGAGACTGGTTGCCATAACAACCGTGAGTAATACAAATTATATTATTTGCGGGATCGAAACCCAAAACCCGTCACGCAGAAGCCGATTACTACCAAACGTGCGGTTTACGTAAGTTGCTCATAGTGGACCTTTTTTCTCTTGCCTGACATTACCATGAAACAAATGAAGCGAGGCAAAGGTACTTTATTTGCATATAGCATTGGTAACGCCCTAGAATATAAGTACATACCTACTGCTTTATAGTGGTATTTAGACAGTGACGGCCAGATACTGTTACCGACTCTACTGAATCGACGTGGCAATTTTACTTTTGGACATTTTCTAAGTATATCTGTGCTTTTATTATTCCCATGAAAATATAATTATTGTTTTATTTTTCAGAACCACGCTACCTGAAAGAAAGTGGAATACTGCCCCTCAACCATGAGTTCTATCGAATGACTTTCGATAGGTTTTTTACGCATCGAAACGCTGTAATCCCATAGCAGGTTTTAGTTCTTTACGTAACCGCTAGAGGCGCTGCGAGAGTTTTCCATACAAATATTTTACCGCATCGCTAGCGAGTCTAGTGACAAAAACTCATGGTCGAGGCACTGGAAATTGTTATATTAATATGTTATAGAGTTAATAAAAGTTCTGTCATGTCTGAAGCATCAACTAGGTACATAATTATTTGCTTCGATTCGGTTCAGTATTTGCGTGCAAGTGCAACCTATCAATATCCTATACCTAAGTATTAAAAAGAGAATAACAGATCACGAAATTCCTTTGAATATAATTATATTTTATTAATTGTTTTATAACTCGGATCAAGGTGTGCATAACAATTTTATTTATAGCAATAATTGGTAGTTACTAGTGGCCTTGAAATTATATTAAACTAAGAGCATTAATAGCAAACTATAGTAGAATCTGCCTGTGACTCTTTTAGTTTCGCGGCTGTACCTGACTACACGTGAATTCATAAACTTAGATATTAAGTTTTGGAATAACTAACTTCCATCATAATTTATAAAGTTTCACATTCCATTGCTACCAAAACATAATTAAGAACGTATAACTGATGCATTTAGTATCATTTATAATAGTAATAATTTATTTGCCTGAAATATGGTGTTAAAAGATCTTATAAACTATACTATATTGACCAGACGTTATTTTTTACAGTTTTATACAATTTACGAGTATAAATACAAAATATTTATGCTTGGATACTGGATAGACGAGTTGTGTGCATTTAAACTAATACTTGCTATTTCAGTATCAAATTACAGTTTTAAATTACCTTATGTAGGTCACCATGTTTTACACAAATAGTCAATTCATAAACTACTTTTACGTTCTAAAAATAAATTATAACGTTTTTTATTGATAGTAGGCAATTGACTAACGGAGCTTTTTAAATATCCTTGATCAATGTTTATTTACAAATGTAAATTAAATAATTGTTATTCAACATATGATTAAACTCTGTTTGGTTGATAACCGTCATACATAGACTTGAACTGTTGGTAAAAAAGCACTTGCTTGCACCGGTTGACTTTGAAATCACTGGAAAATTTAGACAATGTAATTATTGATTATCTACCTATATGGCGAATATGAATAATATCCTAGTAGCCTATACTTAGTTCAGAAAATCATTTCCGATCAATTAAGCACAATATCTGGACTCCTTTTGAGTTTATTTAAAGGCACACATTATATTATCATGCTTAACATGAATGGATGTTGCCGGTATAATAAATTGAATGGTATTCAATATGTCTGATTCTACATTGTATCCTAATACAAGTAATACAATTATCACTCTTACACACGTGAGTAAAAACAACAATAAAACATAATCCCATACTATTTGGTTCAGTGTTTTGAGATAAGAAGTGTTATTGCGGCATGTTCTTAAACATCTGATTGTGTTGTTAAAGCTGATTAAAGATAATTAATTACTCTGGTCACGATTATGTGTCACGCTCGTAGCATATCAAAATATTATAGATGTCACCACGAGTAACATCGTTTTTAATGGCTAATAACTTGGATGACTTTTTAGTGCGGACAATTCTAAGACACCTAGGGCTCGTCGCTAGGAGAAGCTGTAAGCATCGATGAGCTGCGGACGGTGACGTAAGTGACCGACCAGAGAATGGTCACAGTAAGTGCGTCTTCCATGCTTACTTACCCGACTTTGCTTTCGCTTATAACTTTGCTTTGCTTATAAATTTTACCATTATTTTGAAGTGCTTTAGAGATGGTATCTCTAAGTATTTGCTATCTCTTTGTTTTGTAGATTTTAATAAATTTAGTTCGTTAGTTACTGTAATTGGTACGTACACCGTAGTAACTAATTTATTAAATAAATAAATGTATGGGACAGGGACCAACCTGGGATTAAGTCTGCTCGGCGTCTGTTCAAATGCTTAATTTTGGACTTAGTTTTTAGGTCTAATTACGATATCTCAGCTGTTTTTTTGTTCTATGAACTGTTGTTTTGGTTTAGTTGTTTGGACTAGAATTGCAAGTACCTACTCCGATATTAATTATTTCATTCCATATTGAATACAGGGTTGATGAACGATATAGTGGCAAAACCCTTCAAATGTCATTATTGTTGGATTATTTGTTCTATATGCCTATTTGTTAAGTGTTTGGAGACAAGATAAGCCAATTCCAATACTAATGTACGCCTTCCGTTAAGCACTTACCAGATTCAGATCAATATTATAAATATTTGTACCAACTCTTACCAAATATCAATATTTTTAATGTATTCGTTTAAATATGTAGGCAAACAAAATATTATAAAAAATATTAATAGTGAAGTGAAGAAACACCAAACTAAGACATTGCTAAAATCTGTGATTCATTCATACCTACTGTACCTGTTTGGCGCCAAAAGGTGGTCCTTTTGTCCGGAATGGTCTATTATACCTTATTTGATTTTTTTGGGCTTATTTAGGTACACAAAATGTAAATTTTTTCTTTGGAATTCTGTAAACTGATCCTGTTTTTGAAGAACCTTTAATTAAAACTTAAGAAACAAGCAGACATACGAAAAATAATTCTTATACCCTCTAAGAGGGCCACCTTTTTTAAATTACTTGACTTATTGTTACTCTCTTTTTGTATATTTTTAAGCATTTTCCATGCTAAGATTCTGTTATGTTCATTGTTACTATTTCAGCCATTTTATTTACCTTTGGAGACTAGATAAGCTTCAAGTGCAAACGCAATGCTTGTCTTGCCAGCGCCGCTGAGTCCTGTGAACCATACGGTGCTGCCTCTGAAAGCCCGGCTGCCAAGGGCGCGGCTCCTTTTGGCCCTGGACACCTGATGCTTCTGCTCCACCACATTTGTCGCCACTTGAGCGCACTGAAACAAACGTATTACAAGTTAATTTTTAAAAAGCAAAGAGATACGTTCCTGTGTTGGCCAAAATGTTATGGGTATTTCCATGAAATTTTTAGCAGCATCTCCAAGTCCGGGTTAAAGGCTGGCTTGCTCCCAATTATATGGGACCTAAAAATATGCTGGCGAACTGTGGATGGGTGCAATATATTCCTCTCTGCCTAACTATGCCTAGGAAAAATCTAGTTATATAAATTATTTACAAATTTTGTGATTTTTTTTTTACGTAAGTACCTAATAAAAAATTTACATTACATTTTACACAGCACTATCTAGTCCCAAACTAAGCAGAGCTTTTACTATGGGTACTAGACAATAAATAATTATACACTTTTTTTGTAAATGTATACTTATAATATATTCATATAAGAAACACACTGACAAACACAAACACTTATGTTCATCACATATGTATTTGGGTCCTGGAAGAATAGAACCCAGACCTCGAGATTAGCAGTCCGGGACTCGAACCACTAGACCACAGATGTCGTCAATCTCATTTGTTCGTCAAATGTTACTAAAATAGTACCAGGAAACTAATAAACAATCAAGCGCAGTGGTTGATAATGATTGGGAAAGGATTGATTGAAAACTATAAACACAATCAAATTACATGGCCGTCTTAGAGGTCGCGCATGAGCAGTAAATATGTATTACTCAATACAAATATTTTAATCATTGCCACTAGAACTTCCTGTTCCTCGGAAGATACTGATTTGAGAAACTAAATAAAACATAAATTCACTATCTATTGCAGGCATCTAGATTATTTGGTTTCATAATAAATAAGAAAAATATAATTATGACATTAAGGACCTGTTTAAGCAGCTGACATATAAATTCCCGTTAAATTAATTAACAGATAATTTACACTAAATGATAAATTACAAATTTAGATAATGTAGTGTAAACAAATTAGGTGCATCCTTCCATATACTTCTTACATACATTCTAAATTCTAACGTGTTCAATTTCTTTATTTGGACACGATGACCACTTTTAAGTACCTACCTGTTTCTTTTTCAATTATGCATTTTTCTTTAAGTACCTTTTTTCAGTAAGTACCTCTTCAAAACAGTTTAAGTATAGTTGATTTTTGTATGTCTCTATTAGTAAACTTTAATTAGATAATTTAACTTATGTTAATTCTTAACTTGACTTTTATTATTTATTTCATAGATTTTTATAGAAACGTAGGAGATTCCTACATACTCATGATAATTAACTAAATCATTGACCCGTTGCGATTGGAATTACATGTTCGTGCTATACCTACTAGGTGCATGCAAAAATTATCGTATTATGTACCTACGCAAATAGATTTTAATCAGAGCCATATCAAATAAATTCAAGGCCGGAGTGAGCACTATGTAGGGGTTCAGCGCCGCTTAGTGAGCCCCGGAGGTCCAGTAAAAATTTTTGCAGAGAGTCAGAACACCGGAGGACCTGACGGATGCTTCAGTGCGTAGTTAGGTACTAAATATATAGGTATGTGTGTGCATGCAGTATATGAATGGATCATTCAATCAAATATAATAAATAATTCAATTATAATATTAATTAAACTCCCATTTATAATAAATAAAAATCCATTATTCATCATAATCTTCAATGCCAGGTACAGGTAGATAAATAATAATTTTAATGGTGAAGGGCATTTTAGAGTGGCCTTGGGCAAGTCAGGTAATAGGTAGGTTTTGCATTCGAATCCACTGAATGTCAATGGAAATAGCCTCCTACTGGCTCAAATCCTTTTTTTTTACGCGAGAGCAAGCGTTCAAAATTAAAGCATGCAGGAAACAGGGTTGCATTTTGAAAGTAATTTTATTTTAAATAAACCTGAGATTAAAAAAAAAAAAATTCATATTTTATAGTAGTTTTACTGTCGCATTATCATAAATGTTGAGAAAACTCTTTACCTACATAATATATTTTTATTATAGTAGGTAATCAATATGCAAGGTAACATTTACTCCCATTTACTTATCTATGCAGGTATATTGGTTATATGTAGTCTACTAGACTAGTTACTACTTACCTCATTTACATTGTCGTTTTAACTCGGGTGAAATAAATAGGTAGGTAACTATACCTACCTATAGGTATTAAATATTTCGCTTAGTTTTATAATTTAATTGTTTTTGGTGCTCTCGATTTTTTAAATCCCTTGGGAATTTCCCTAAATAATTTATGCGATAGCTTGCAAAGGACTACCAACATTTTAAATTAATAGAATAAAACATTAGGTATTAGTATTGGCATTGACAATGATAGCAAAACGCAGAACTTGCTATATTGTGTTATATTGAAATTATTGACACGTTTTTCTATAAAATTAACGAAACCTTTAACTTTGTAAGAATTGTTTTTGCTGTCAAAGGTTTTACGGCCCCATCTAGGAACCTACCTATTCTTTCTTGAATATGCACCCATTACATAAATTTATAGCATGCGCGTCGCGTATCTAATCAACGACAAAAACAACCGAGTTCAATCGACCCCAAACTGCACCGACGACGACTGTTAGGACCAGCGACGAATATTATTAGGTACTTATTTAGTTGTCTTACTTGACATAAATAGGAATGTCAGAATATTTTCATAGAACAGGTTCATTCAGAAAATATTGTTTGTTACACTTTTAATTAAGTTAAATACAACTCGAGAAGCAATGGATTTTCCTGTGAGAAGTCGCTGTTTGAGATAATACCGTGTTTACTTTTATTTATTTTATTTTAAAATTTGTAATTTGCCAATTAATGGGGTATCTGTACTATCTAATTAATTTGTCGCAAAAAATGCTGTTTTGAGTATGGAAACAGTCTGCTACCAAAATAAGACGACGTTCTGTGGTCTAGTGGTTCGAGTACCGGACTGCTGATCACGAGGTCGTGGGTTCGATTCCCATAGGACACAAATATTTATGTGATGAATATAAGTATTTGTGATTGTCTGGGTGTTTCCTATGTATAATAAGTATGTATTTACAAAAAAAATGTATATAAGTATTATATCCATTGTCTAATACCCATAGTACAAGCTCTGCTTAGTTTGGGACTAGATGGTGCTGTGTAAAATGTCCAAAGATATTTATTTAAAAAAAAAAAGCGGACCAAGGCTACGAATAGTCGAATACGCAGACAGACTACGACTACTAAGATCCAAATTAGACATTACTGACGACCAATTGTTTATTTGGGCCTTATGAGGTGTAATTAGAAGTGAATAAACACTTTTTCTGTTTTTTTTTTCTAAGTAGTAAGCAGTAGAGATTTTACCGTTGATTAATTTTTTTTCAAGAGCAATAAGGTTGAGTTTACAGTCAACTAACGTTATGATATCCTCCATCTTTCTGTAAGTACATTGTACAATTACATTTCCACCTGCGTAATATTTGAATTATCTACTTATTTAATTGGTCTATAATAAAGTGAAACAAATAAGAGATCATAACAGCTATTGTTACATTACTTTACATAACTGAGTCAATATTGAAATTAATTATACAAAGCTTTGTTATTGTAATGAATATTAATTAAAGGAGAATAATAATGACTACATACTGAAAATAATAGTATATTGGCACCATGCAATGCGTTGACATACCTACCCTAAATTATCGAGATTGTCTATTGATCGGTTTATGGCAATTGGCGACAACCTTCCAATATCCTCCACTCGACATTTAGCCAAACTTTTATTAACTGAATTATACAAGGTGGAAGGGACATCGACGCACATCCGAATACGATGAGTTCAGTACATGATTCTGGACCCAACTGCGTTGAAATTTCCCGTAACTTTTTTCATCAATTTTTCAATTTTTTCTGCAGTTTTTTTTTACTTGGACGTGTAGAAAACATTATCTACCCAAATTAGATTTATAATTAAAAAAAATATTATTTCATTTAATTCGGATCGCGCGCGCGATAACATTCACCGCGGAGCGTTATAACCTAAGGTTATAACCGCGTTTTTAGCAATACACTGTGCGCTCAAACATATCAATAATTGTAATAACCGATCATTTTCTACATCAATGAAACACAAATAGCCATATTTGGTATCAAGAAAGTAGAGAATCCTTTCAGTATTCATTTTAATCAAAAATTTTAATCGGCTTAGCTTATTCGGAAAAAATATGACTAAAAATGTGACACCTCTACATATACATACTCTACGTCTACTACGTTGAATGGTACCAGCTATACGAACTCGTATGGATCCGCACGAGAAATGCGGAGAAAGTAGAATGTTTACGTAAACTAATACCGGCGGCGTAACCGTGACATAATGGTGCACACCTATATGCTATAAAGTTATGTTTTTGCAGTTTTGCATATAAGTAGGCATACCTAGCTAGGTACTATTTTTTCATAGTAAACAAATGGAGCTTCACACATACACATTGTGATTCCCGTCATGTTACCTAGTATAGTATAGGTCTCGCCAATCTTAATGTCCGGGTTGAAGTTGGCACGAGCCAACTTATACCCGGCCGTAAAATTTGAAAAGAGAAAAATATTGGATTAAAATAAACGAAGAAAATAAATAAAAACGAAAGCTCAAGTCGTAGACTGTCGCATGTCGTTTTGATTCATTCCAATTCAATATTTTTCTCCCTTCCTTTATTTTCAATTTCCAAATACAGTCCGCGCGGCATAACTTAGCCGCACTGAAGTTAGCAATTTAGTTGCGTAATATATAATTTATAACCCAAAACAATCCATTGCGCATTGGAACGACTAACTTCAGTCCGGCCAAGTTATGCCGCGAGACTGAAAAGTGGTGAAAACTGCTAATTATCATGATCTATGACCTATACGCAATTCAAAGAAATTGTCACAAAAAAAGACGAGTATAATCATTAGCTAATAACTGCAATACACTACACACACTGTTATACACGTGCAGAAATAAAAATCTGACAATATAAACAATAGCTAGCCGAGGGAAACAGCCGTTACTACCGTAATATCGATATACCTACGTATTATACATATGTATATCGTATAGGTACGTGATACGCTTAAATAATGCGTACACTGATCGAAATTTTATAGCATTTTCATTGCTGCAGGGTTTGTCACAGAATAATTAATGTTATTAAATTATAGGACTTCAACATCCAATAGTATTTTCAATAAGTAATCCTCATTAGGAATATTGTAAATAGATTCAATAAACTTCGTTTACTGGAAGTAGTGCAGATTAGTATCAATTAATAAAATATTAAAATAATACAACGCACCCTGCAATTTTTTTTTTATGAATACCAGTTTTTTATCAAGTTTTTTTCTATAAATTACAATTATTAATTTATTTATTTTTTTGCTGACGGTACACTAAACTTACTAACAATCGGGGGCGATTTGGGCTATCAAATATTCAAGAGGGCGAGTTGATAAACTAGGCAATTAGGGGCAACAGCCAAGGGGCGAGCGGAGCCTAGACACTACAACTACAATTATTTCATCCTTACGTAAAACACGTTAATTTTTGTGACAGCCCTAAGAAGCAACAGACTAAAGTTGTTTTGACGCAACTTTCATTTGAAAGCAAATCGACAACTTTGCTGAATCATACTATGCATGAGTCAGATTTCGGAAGCCTAAAGAAGTTTCATTGACATTGAGGTTGAGGTCGTAACCACTGGTGTTTTTTTTCTTAGATATAAGATGACAAACATATACTGTACTGTACCTATGGGCTACCGGCCAGTGGTACTGTATATCACTCGTTGCCATGGATATTATTTTCATCATGATTACTTATCGTGATCAGTACGTATAAAAAAAACATCAGAATTATTATTATACAATACTTTTGCACGTGTGTTTATCACCTAACTCCTCCTAAGTAGCTGAACCAATTTGGTTGAATTTGGTATATCTCAACGAGTTTCTGGATGGTTTGAAAACACAATTCGACCCGGTAGCTGGTGCTGTTATCGGTCCACCGATAAACGCTGACAAAGTATAGACCGCGTAATGAAATAACATTCACAGATCTGAAAGATCTTAAAAAACTAAATACTTAGTATAAGAAGATGAATCTAAAACCACTGTTTTGAACAAACAACATTGTTCAACATTTCCGAGAATAGAAGTTTGAACTAGGCTTTCCGCGAACGAAATTTAATACGTTCAGCGTAACGTGTACGTAAAGTAAAATATTTATCCATATTAATACCTATTATAAATACGAAATTAACTGTCTGTTGCCGCCTAAACTGAAACGATTTCGATAAAACTTGGTAAAGGCGGAGATTGATTGCTGAGGAGAAAATCCTTTGGAGATTGATGTGAAACCACGGGCAACAGTAATTATTTTGTATTTCGTTTTATATTGTTTATGTGATACCAATGTTACTATAGTTGCTGAGAAGTTGTCAATTTTTTTTATAAATAAATTGAATTGATAAAACATAGATATGAATATAAATAAATAAATATTCTTAATTAATTGCCCCTGAAACGAATGCAAATTACAATATTAATGAACAGTTTTATCGCTATGGATAATTAATTTGTTTACATAAAACACTTTTTTTTAATAAAGCATGCCTAAATGACCTATTCTATAACTTTGATGTAAGTAATAGGATACTTACCTACTTATACGTATAAAGAGTTACATAATTGCAGTATTTGCAGGAATAATATTATGACATGATAACTAATGGCCGAAATTAAATTAATAATGTATCTGTAGATTGTTTTCCCTACTGGAGGTCGAAATTTGACATAAGCTCCATAGAAGTAATGTCAAATTTCTATCTCCAGTAGGAAAAATAATCTACAGGTATGTACGTTATTAATTTCGGCCGTAATACCAGGTTAATAAGGCTAAGACTAAGACACCAGGTTAAGACTCCCCAGTCTTGACGAAAAAAACACTTGACGAATTTAGTTAAAAGTAGGTAATTATCTAATAAATAAATAATACCGACACACACCAGTTAAAAATCCATAACATAATACTTCCTAATATTACAGTATACGGTCGGCACCTAATAGGTACCTTGTAAATGCAAAAGTAACTCGGTCTGTATGTCACCTTTTCACGGCTATAACATTGAACAGATTTCAGTAACAATTTAAGAAAGAAAATAGGCTAGCTTTTGACTCAAAAGTCCTTTGATCCGCTAGTAAAACCGCGGGAATCAAATAGTTATTAAATAAAGGAAGGTGTTACGCATATTCTTATAGATGATCCATCTCCTCGCATCTCTGCTATGAACTCAGTTACTCCATGCGGATGCGTCTTGTTGGGTCCTTCCGCATTCAAATATGATTGGATGAACTAACATAGTCGTTCTATGATGACGTAGTTCAGTCTATGTTTAGAAAAGATGCATTAAATTAATAAACTCAAAGTCTCGAATGCCTCATTGGTTTATCTAGTCTTAAAACGCGACTGCTACGCTAGGGTTCAAATGTAGGATTAAGATAATTTGGTCAAAAACCAGATAAAACTTTCTTAACTATAAAATCTTATTATTTAATATACTTATCTTCTAACATTACCTAAAATATGTAGAGATTCGATTGAACATTCATACGATTCACCTATTTGAAGTAAATGTTTTTTTTTATGAAATTATCTGCAAGGTAATTTAACGGGAACTTATCTGTAAGTTGTGAAACAGTCCCTTAGAATTTATTTACAAACAATACGAGCGAGATACAATAATAAATGCAAAAGTAAGAGCCTGTTTCACCACCTATGGGTTGCCGAATTGCCGCTAATCGCCGGATAGATTAAAAAATCCTTTGGGATTCGAAACACCAACGATGGCACGATATAAAATGTAATATTATGCTTATCTTCTCAAGTTAGTCAACGTAAATAATATGTCGATCCACCAAAGAAAACATTTTTAAACATGATATTAATTTCAACTCAGAAAAGTACCAATTTTACATAAATCTAGTACGGTTATCTACCTACTAAAAAATGTGAAGTCAGGACACCACTTTACACGGCAAGTGTCACGTAAAACAAAGGTCAAGACCGTACCGGCTTGTGTGCTCTCGGTTCCGTATCAGAAACTTTATAACAAAAAAACATCTGAGCTACTAAAAACTCAATTACTAACTTAATAAGTTTTGTTGTCCATCAACGTCATATCCGCTAAAGAACTAGGTACTTATATATTTAAACGTGTAATATAATTTAACTATAAAACTTGTATTTTCTCACATAATGATTACATTGTGTATAATTTATTATGTAGAATTCAGAATTATTAATTGTAATTTACGTAAAATACAATTTTCAGTCGTTATAATAGTATTTGGCACAGCGTTCATTTTCGTTAAGAAAATGTCTATAATACACAAACAAAAGCAAAACTAATATTACTAGGGTTCCTTAGTTAAATTTTTGGTTCCGTATGTAAACAAAAATTGATTGTATTAAAAGAACGTTGCACACTTAGCGCTAAATGAGGCGCGTGTTTATTTATACACGTTCATTAGGCGATTAGACACAGCAAGTAGAGGTAAGTGAAAATATTCGCACTAGTGATGAGATTAATGATTAAATTGTGCATAATTAAAGAGAAATATTATACTGTTTTTTATTATTTTACCGAGATACTATTAATATTAGAAATATCCTTAAAATTAAATTCGAAAGTAGAATCATTTTAAACACGATTATATAAAATTCTTCCTGGAATTAGATGAATCGGTTTGATCATTGGGTCAGATTACCTATTATTGACTAGCTGTTACCGACTACGAGTTTCTGTGGCTAATAATTATTTATAATACTTATTGATGTATATCTCCTGAATCCTGCAAGATATTGAAGCATGACACAAAAAAATAAAGTTAAAATTCCTGACATAGAATTTTTATTATAATTTTGTTATAAAAATCTTTTAAATCCATTGAGCAATTTCGGAATTAAAGCCAACATTCCAACAGTCATACATATAATAATCTTGATTATTTATGATTAGACATCGTAAAAATAACTTTTTATTTCATTAATTAATTTTTACTCAACGTTCCTGCGTACCATGTACATAATTATAACCAACAGAATTTGCAAAAAGGATCAGTAAAAATTATTCAAAACATTTTAGCATTTAGATAACGCGAAAGATAAACATTATTGTTTCGGATGCTAGGTATAAAGCAAAACTACCAACCGTTCTTATAGGTCCATTGCCCCATTCTGCAATTTTATATTTTTCGAAAACGTCCGTCACTTTCTTGTTCCTGAGTACCAAACTCATGTTTGTAATTAAAAAAACAAATGTCAAATAAAACTTTCCCGCCAATGTCGAACGGGTGCGTTCGAAAAAACCGGTTGGGCAATGATTCCAATAGCACGCTCGTCGCTCACGCCGTTGAGCACTAGACTGGCGCGTTCGCTGAATGATACTGTATTTTAAATTGCTAGTAAATAATGGCAGAAATTTATTGTATGACAACAGTTGCACTGCATTTTAGCCTTGTTAGAAAATGATTGTTGTATATCCGGAAAATAATTATTTTTTGCTTTTGTACAGTTACTACCTTTTTTCGCATTACTGACCAAGCCTGTCACTTTTGGGAAGTATTTATATAGGCCTTTCAAGATTTTTAATACTTAGTTTCCAGCGTTCGTTACGCCATTACGCTGAGTTATAGGCGCCAAATGAAATCGAAAACACTGCACATAAAGACGGAGTCGGGAAACCTGAGCCAAGTAAGGTGATCGAGAGCTTCAGAAAATAGGCCTCAATAAAAAATGGGTTATCCATCATTTTAAAACTAACGTGCACCTAATTTTGACAATTCAAAAGTATCTTCCAGAATACAACTTTGAGAAGGAAACACTAAGCCTGTTTCATTACCGCCTAGTAAGTTCCCGTTTAATTATTGGCAGATAATCTCATACAAGTTTTGTTTGTTTTTAATTTATCCGGCAGTTAACGGCTATCCAGAGGGTGTAAACAGGCCCTAAGGTTTGGAAATTTACTCGTACATATTCAAGGCGGCAAGCTATATTTTAACTAATAAAGCAGCTTGTAACTATTATGACCATGAATTAAGTTAAAATTAAGGTCAACTGCATAGGTGCCTATAAAGTATGCATGAAGGTAAATACATATACCCTGACAACGTTTTCCTATTTCATAGCCATTCGGATATCCATATAATTTCTGTTTTGTCTTAAGGCAATTGAGCCCATCGTACATATGCCATGTTCAGGTCCTAATAGGGCAGGGGGTGTTTCCCTATTCTGTAAACTGGTATAAACGAACATTGTAAGCCCAGTTATACTTTAACGATGCTGGCTTTTGTTTTGATCTATCTGTACCTATGTCACTATAGAGTGGTTCTTAACGGTAGGTCCGTGGACCACTAGTGGTCCCTAGTAGCACCCGAAGTGGTCGATGAAACCATCCAAAAATGCTACGGTAGAACAACGCGTTATTTTATCTCCAAACAATTAATGGTCCATGGCAAGACAAAAATTTCGTCAAATGGTCCCTCATCACTAAAAGGGTAAGAGCCACTGCTGAATACAGACATGACCTCCGGATACGTGTAACTCAATCGAACAAAGCCCATTTAGGTACCTATTGCGTTTACATTCTAAAACAGTAGTAGCTACTTGCGTACTTTTTGTTTTGATTATTTTCCTTGATACTAGACTAGCAGAATAGAGGAGGAGGAAGTTGTATCATTGTAAGATACAACATTATAATATGTTTGGTTTTGGTTTGTAGAATTGATCGATACAACATGTTTCAAACTCCTACAGATTAAAACCATAATTTGAGGTTTTGCAGAATGTTGTGGAGCAGAATGGTTCTCAAACAGCGCCAACCCTAACTACGCAATTTTAATAAATACTCAATGCTGTTAATAACTTCGGATAGCAAATTAGAATAGTAATATATTTCTAGAACGGATGTCAAGTACCTACAGATACCTACAAGTCGTAGTCCATTCTGCGACATTCTGTAAAAGTAATAAATAACAAATTGTTTATTTATGGGTGGCAATTACCACCTGCTGTCGATTGCGTCTTATTATTCAATCTCTTATATTATGCGGCCTCAATGCTTATGGGCAGGATGACTAGTAAGGATCGTCAGCAGTTCTCAAACTTCATCATACAAATCGAGGCTCTAGAAAACAAGGAATTTTATCCAGAAAGACCTAATTCATTTCTCATCGGTAGATTGTACACCCAGAGTGACCTGAGTCTATGGCTAGAGAGGACATTCTAGAGAGGCGCGTAGCCTGAGTAACCTCTTAAACAACTCTCTTAAGCAGTAGCCTATTGTATCTAGATTAATCCAGACCTGGGTAAATAAGCCACAAAACATAAAATTATTTTAAACCTTGTAAATACGATAAAACTAATCCGACTGTAGAGGAATAAGATGAGATGTTAGCGAAACTGGTGGCAAACGAATGTCACACAAGAAATTAAAGAAATTGTGAGCCAATATTAATTTAGGTATAGCACACAATACCATAAGCTACATGTTGTTCTTGTTACGATATAACTCTTTCATCTGCAAATTAGGTAAAACTTCTTTTTAGGGCAGCTGATTTCGCCAAAAACCTCTCGAAAACCTAAGTATATAAATTCGCCATCCCTACCTAAGAGAAAGCTTATAAGTATTATGCTGAAAGCGGACAGTGAGTTGGTATAATCAACATCAGATAAATCTGGGCAAAGTAGGTAAATTATCTCAATACCTAAGAAAATGAAAGTATCTGAAAGGTATTATAAAGGGTGTTTCAGAATGAACACAGCAACTGTCAATGTGATGATAGTTGTTGAAAATGGCGTGGGTTGGTTTTTGCGAAAAATCATCACTTAGGACAGCCCAATGTTCTACAGTGAATTATAACAGGCTACTGTGTACACATCAATGTTTTACGCACTCACATAGCAATTTTTCAAAATACTGTCTTAGTACCCATGTTAGTAAAGAACCTCTGTGGAATTTTTATCCTTCTAGTTATCTAGTAGACCAACTGGATTATACTGTCTGTTATCTGTCAGTCAGTCAGTGTAAGGTCGTCGCCGACATATACGACTCCGCTCCCGCCCAACCGAATTATTAGCACTGAAATTGTTGGACTTGAACAACATCGTGCTCTGTAGTTGCAATTTACAGTAACAACACAAAATAGCAGACAACGAGCGGTAATCCACCCGCGCGATGAACGGACGGAGACTGCTCTCATAAGGGCGCTCGTTGTCGATGCGATGCGAAAGCGGTCGGCGCGCGTGGTCAGTGTAGTTAACTGCTAGATATAAGAGCGGGGACATCTAGTTGACTGACAGCTGTAGGCGCTTGGACAGCTGGTTGCAGGTTAGCTGTCGGCGCGTGGACAACGAGTCGTCATCTCTGTTAAAGGCGGTGTGGGATCAAGGTCGTGTAAGTGAGCTACGACCTTTAAAGTTAAATTATGTAGTAATGATAAACAATTCATAGAATAGAATAGACCAATATCTAGTATCATGCTTTAATACGCAAATATTGCAGTGACAATTTGATACTCTAAATCAACATAAGCATTAAGCTGCAAAATGTTATCGACATTTCTTATCCCAACAACTAGGTTGTTGTTACAATTACTGGTATTACCGCTTATCAGTTACAACTAGGCAATTGTATTTAACACATTCAGGTGAATTAAATTTTAACACTATCTGAGCTGATGAACCCACTTACTTTAACTTGTATACCAAAACTACTGACACCAAGAAAATTAAGCAGGCAAATATGAAATCAGCAAATAAGAAAATTATGTCTGACAAAACCTGAAATCAGAATTTAACTAAAAATAAAACAAATATTTTATGAATGCCTTCTTAGTGTTGGATTTGCATTGTGTGTGTAATTTGTTACTTTATTAGAAGTGTATAAGGTTTAAAATTTTGCAACAAACATTCAATAACCCTCAGAAAACTGTCATAATGTGCAAAAGTATAGATGGTTCTAAAAACATTGAATAAATTACCCACACTAATGTTAGATATGTATTTGCATTATTGATTACACTGGATACAATTCAAGAATTTGTAAAAATATTAATAAAAAATCTTATACCTACTTTTATATTGCTTAACACTACCAAGGGTTCCTAAATATTCTTAACCTTGAGCTTGTGAACAATAATAGCCACTTATAGTCTGTAAAGTAACCAATGAGAAAAATACATCATAGGTATTATAAACAAAATGTTATTATAGGATTTTAAAAACTTTAATTTTGTATATTAAGCCTCATTCTCTAGGCAGGGAACAGCTAGTAAGAATGCTGAATTTTATAAATGTTGAATTAGTAATTCTTTGTAGTGTCCAAGTATTAGTAAAATCAAATCATATCATATATCAATCCAAAAATTATGGCATTCCAATCACACCACTCTGCTTGCCGGATTATTTACGAAGGCGACTTCCTGACCCGATTTGACATTATTAAATCTACATAATTATGATAGCATTATCAAATAATATGCTTCTTCTTACGGAATTAACATATTTATTGATGCTTGTATTTTAAAATAATATTCTTTTGCTAATATTATTTATTTTAATATCAAATGATCAGCGTAATAATTAAATTGTAAAAGGGTTTGTATAGGGCACGAGAGTCCATAGTTTTCAGACAAGCGATAAGTTTTACAGTGATAACCCAACATGAATCACACATCGACCTGACTGAAAGTATACATGAACATGAACAGAAGCGCTCGTAAATAAAACATAAAAATTCCACTTACGGTCTTGAGTTTCTTCTTGGGTCCTGAAGGTCCGTCCATTTTACGAAATTGCGGGGAATTACCTAGAGTTAGATGATAACTTTTAAGTTATAAACCAACGGTATTGATAGTATAATTCCAAATTATAACATATTCCGGCAAGGAATAAAGGACTGATTAACAATTTTATCAGATTATCTTTATCAGCAGGCAGTGACGGACGGGATCGCTGATCACATCACTCAGTTAATCTGTCAGTGTCAGGCTGTCGGCTGTCAGTTGTCATCAGCCCAGACCAAAGACATATATAAAAATATGGACTGGAAATACCTACAAAAAAAAGGTGCATACCTACAACTCTTCTGAGCGCATAAAATGGCTGCCATTGCTAGGGTTGTGTCAATAATGTTCTTCTTCTTCCTCGTTCCCTCACTGCTGAGGATCGCGACCATATGTTGCTTGCTTCCACAGACTACGATCATAAGATGTGTGGACCGCACGATGCATGCTGCCGCCAACCGACTTCCTCGCCACATCCGACCATCTTGTAGGTGCCCTACCCTTAGCACGTCTGCCTTCTACTACTTGTAACGAATATCGACTATCGATACCAGATAAGAGTTTTACTAGATATCACGTTTGGATGTATTATCTATTGATATATCTATATATATATATATATATATATATATATATGTGGGATCGTAGTGAATAAAATAACAGTAGGAACACTTTTGCAAATTTTATTTCTTCTTTTTCCACACACGTCTTTTACAAATCGTTAGCTCTAATCTTAAACCGCCATCTTCAATCCCTTTTTCAATCCTCTTCCATTCGTTCCGCTCTTCGTTCCTTCGTTCTCTCCTTCTCTCTCTCTCTCTTACCTATCATTCTGTCTCACTCTCAGTGTTGTCTACTTCATAAACCATACATTCCCACATATATATCTATGGATTAAAATATTTTGTAGAACTTAAACTAAAAATATGTCCGTAAGCAAGATTAAATACTTAACAGCTGCAAGTCTATCTATCTGTTACGAATCTTAATACGAATACGTTATCAAATATGAGTTACGGGTCAATGAATGTCTGTGATTTTTATGATAAAAACACAGCCACACTTCAAACCCTCATTCAACAGTGGTGCCATCTAGTGAGGGAAATAACGGTAGCCCTCATTATGAGCATTTACCCTACATAAAAAAACAAACGTCAGATCAGGGTTGTCATCTTTAATCGGCCTGACGTTTGTTTATTGTTATATTATTATGAAAACAAAACTAAAAAGAATCCTTTAAAAAACGTTATTGAATGTTATTACATCTGTATTGTGGGGAACAGAACTATTGGCAGCTCGTGTCGCGTCTTGACAGTGATCTGGTATTTGGGGTAAAAGTGGGTAAGATACCAGAACACGTTGTCTGCTTCGGGTTCATTTTCAGACTTGTTTTCAGGATTGTAACTATCTGAAAAGTGCACGAATCTTTATGCATACGAAATACTAATATTCAACTAGTCAACAATATATATTACTAGGTACGATGTTTATACATGCCTAGGGAGTCGCCCATATAGTATCTTTTTAGCCATGTCCTTTGTACCTGGGGTACATGACAGCTGTAAAGTTGATAGTTTTACCATAAAATGACTAGGAAACATATTAATGTGCCAATGGCGACTGCTGAGATTTTTTCTCAAAATCTATACAGTTCCGCAGTTCGAAACTTTGTGTGTATATATACTAGTAGGAGTCAGGAAGAAGAGAAGAAGAAAATTAACAATTATGATAAATGCAAAAAATGCATCAAACATTAACAATCATTACGCTTTAAATTTGTTACAGCTTTCTCCAAAATCATGAGATACGGATACAATGGATTGAAGCTAAGGGTCGAAAAAGCGCTGCGAGGTACTGGCGGAGGTGTGGCGGCCGTCAAATCGAAAAGAAAGAGATTGATTACAATGAATAAAAAACCCATCTACGACTTGAGCTTACTTTTTTATTTCTTTATAAGCCCGTACGAAAGATTGGAGAGAACTGTATTATATATAAATGATCAACGTCGATCCCTACAGGAATTGCTAAAAATTACGGGTAAAAGTTTTTATATGGCAATAACTATCGTTCTATCTCATATGCCGCACGCCAAGCATTTGTCTATTAGTTTCTCTGTCTACGGTGTCCATCGACAATCGATACTTCGATAGTTTCATAGATTTACTCTATGGATTTAAACTTCGTTCAAATCGTTCAACTTCAACTGTTATTGAATTGACAAAGATAACGACATGATGACAGACTGACTGAGTGAGTGAGACCAAGGATGAAGAAAGTTAAGAAACTATCCAATATAACATATTAATCTATGCAAGAAACGATGAAATTGAAAGTCAGTCAACAACACAGCAGAATATATTTATAATACGGAAAAAACTATAAAAACCTCTTCCTAAACACTAATGAAATGTAAACGTACACCAGTATAAATGTAGTGACCAAATAAATATCTGTAAAACCGAGCACAGCACAGGACAAAAATATAAAACGTCGATCTCTTTGGAGTTTTGGGAGTGAAGATTCAATCATTTACACAAGATGCCTGCTGTTACTGCGCCTTCTGCTGAAGAGCAAAATGAAGCAAATCAGAACATGTGGAGAGCCTTAAAACGCTATATAATACGCGAAAGACAAAGAAAGAAAGAAGGTAATATTCTAATAGTGATTTTGAAACTTTCCAATGTTCCCATGAGCATTCTGCACGACGGTTTAAATATTTGTCCAAACAAACCTTTTTAGAAGTTTAGGGTAAGAAAGTCAGGGTCAGTCCAACTGTATAACTTTAATAATAAAGAGTGGTTTTGATGGATAGTGATGATGGATGCTCAAATCCTAAATATGGGCATATTAACTAAAAACACAGCGCTATCTTAGCCCATCAAATGATATTAAAAAATTTTGATCATGCATTTTGGAGTAAGCAGATTTCAATTCATCTTACAAAAGTTATAGTTTTTTGTAGTTACATGTTTGATATTATTGTCTGATTGATAGATACTGAAATAATAAATATGGATCATTTTTTCAGAATATGAAGCTGAAGTTGAAGAAGAGAGACTCCGCAAAGAAAGAGAAGCAAGAGAGAGACAGGATGTTATGACCCTCGGTAAGTATGTGCAACAAACTATAGAAAGAACTCATTTATTACAAGTCCTGCTGCCTGTATAATAACCTCATTAATAATAATAACAATAATACTAGTAATGATAATCTCATAGACATCTTTCACCTTCCCTTTCCCAAATTTAAAAAATCTGTACGCAACTGTTTGGTTCCTACTCCAAGTAACTAACATTATATTGTTCTCATACCCATAATTCAAAAGTATCACTATGTAATCTATATTTGATGTTTAGGTTTGTTTTTTTTTTTGTGTTTTGGTGCTATTGTATAACATAAATGTGGAAACTGTTTTGGATTATGTATGGTTTACTTGTATGTTTTTTTTTGTATTGTATCTGTTTGTTTCCCAAATAAATTAAAATAAAATAAAATAAAAATTCTAAAAGATAAGCAGCATCCATAAAATTATCAATACTTATGGGATGATTTAGGTAATTAGGTTGCACTGTGATTTTATCATTTTCCAGACCCATATAGTATTGTGACTGCAGGATGTCATGTAATTATAAATAATTATCTTTGGTTAAAACATCTCCCTATCTGAGATATTGTATTTACTGAAACTGGGTTGAGAATATCAGTGCAGAACTGATAATGTACTTCCTCTATTCATGTTCACATCATGAAGCTTTTTATATGGAAAGGTCAAAGTTTAATTCAGAATCACACTGATGATTTATAAAATTTCAGAAGAAACAAAGGAACAGATAGAACAATTGGAACAGAAACTAAAGCAACTTGAGAAAGAAAAACAACAGTTGTTCATGCAGCTTAAGAAAGTACTTAATGAAGATGAAATCAGAAAGAGACAACAACAGAAGGAAACTAAGTGAGTATGAGAAACCTGTATTTTGTTTTATTTGATAATATTAATTGTTCTAGTAGTTATTTATTGTTGTCAGTAGTAATAACAAAACTGAGACTAAAACAAAACAAAATTGAGGACTATGGGAAGGACCATTCCCAGCTTTATTTCAGAGGGTGTTTGTTTAAAGCCTAGTAAAAAATATAGGTATACGTCATATAAAAATATTACCTACTTAGTGATAATACATAAAATTGGGCCATTAGTTTTTGAGTTTATTAATTACAAACAAAAATATAAATCTTGCTTAGTTGCTTAGTCTACAGTTTATTTTTTGTAGACAGAAAATGTTTTTTTTACAACATTGTCATTATTAATCATACTATGTATTTGTATGCAGATTGTAGTTAAAGTAGTATTTAGTATTGGTATTTCTGTTGAGAAATGCTTTGTAGCAGCAGTTTGGGTTTGTACCTGATACACAATAACACTAAAAAAAATATATGGGCACAAATAGCAAATGTTGTTATCATATAAGATGATAATTTGAAAAATAATTGTTACTAACCAAAAAAAAAACTTACTAACCAAAACTGCTCAGTAGACAAAATAATCATTGGCAAAAAACACAATACAGTGAATTTTCCAGCGAGATGCAATCAATGAAGATGCAGCCGATGGGCAACATTCAGATGCCGATGTTCCCGATGCCCACTTCAACAGGACAGGGCGAGCCGCCGCCCACGCAGGGCCGACCACCGCCACTGACGTCACACATGATGAACAAGGTATAAGTAGTGGATATGGAATTATTTACCATTTTCATTGTTGTCTTACAAAAGGCCTGTTTCACCATCTCTGAATAGCAGCTACCCACCAGATAAATTAAAAAATGGAATGAAATTTGTATGAAATTATGTGCCATGTAATTTATCGGGAACTTAGTGGGAGGTGGTGAAGCAGACCCTCAATATTTTAACTGATTGATTGTGTCAATTTTGACCGACTTTTAGAACTTTTACATGCACCATGTAACTAATACCTCATTGTTAAGCCTCCACTTTAATCTTTATGCTCACTTCAATGTAATTTTTGTTAAATGCCATATTTTTTTTAATAAACATTAATTATTTAGCAATATTTTAAATGCAATACTTGAATCCCTAGTGTCTGGATAAATGTAATAATGTTTTTTAATTTATTGTAAACCAATAGTTTTTGTCCACAGCATATGCACTTTGTTTCCTTTAATATGTTTAATTTCCCTCAAAATAAAACAATAAACAATCAATCCCATTCGTTAGGAAGTCTAGCATTGCACTAGTATATCGCCATTCCATCACTTAACCTCACTAGTTGCACCTGTTTGTATTATCGTGTTTATTCTCCTTTGTTTAAGCATAAGCACTCAAACCACATGTTGTTCCCACAACAGCAGACGATAGTGCGTGGTCCAATACAGTCGGGGGTCAAACGGCCCCGCAGTCCCTCCCCGACTTACGCACTCTACGCGCACCGCCTGCATCAACCCCCGATGAAGCACCAACAAGTGTACTCCGATCACAGTGAGCATTATCACATGTACAATCGGCATTATTGGCAGTTGACCAGTTTTCAACCCTATGCTTTAAGAAATAAAAAGTGATCAACCGTCAATATTTCCGGTTGTTAAAAGGAAGTGCATAGCGAATTATTGACATTAAGTTTAAGTGTGTCTTTCTAAGAGTTTTAAGTAAAGTTGGCTTTTAAAGTTGCAGTTGTAAGACAAGCTTCTGGCTGCAATAAATAACTCCAACAGCTGTTAAAAATGAGAAATTATTGGTTCGAGTATTAATTGTATACACGAGATTGTGGGTTCGATTTCCACATGACACAAATATTTATGTTATAAACAATGTGTCTGGGTGTTTCTTATAATTTATTAGTATGTATTTACAAAAAATATTGAAGTATTATATCCATTGTCTAGTACCCTAATTACAAGCTCTGCTTAGTTTAGCCTATATAAAAACTCCCAAATAATTATTTAAAAATCTTATGTACTAACAAATTACTATTTATACTAGATCGACACACATGTTATATGTACTTATTATATTTTATATAAATATGAATACGTGAATATATATAACCGAGATATCTTTTGCAGAGGTAGAAGATGGCCGCATGGGCCGTCAAATGGCCCGCGCAGTGCTTTGGAACAGTGAGTGGTTTTCAATAGGTGTCACTTGTCACTGTCTGTCGCTTCTCATCACTCCATGCTTGTGAACTGTCCTTCCTATCTAAAAAGTGCGGCGTGACAATATATGAATGCAGAACTTAAATAGTCATCAGCCAAAGTCATCGTATTATTAAACTAAAAAGAAACATAAGGTTTAAAGGACATGTTTGCGTTCTTTTATGGTAAACAGTATGTAGCCCAACGAAGAGAATCCATTGGAAGGTGCTAGATAAAAACATAACCAACTCATCAACTAGTTCCATGAGTTGTTTATTGTAATACAAACTGTATATTAATAAGATGTAAGGTTTTGCCAAATAAACCAAACTCAAACTAGTTATATACTTACAAGATTTGAGATTGTGTAGACTCTATAGACCTCAATTCTCAACCTTATTTTGCCTTATTTCTTGTTATTTTTTCTGGTGCACCCCATTTTTTAACTTGAACAGCAATGCCACGATTATATTCACGTGTCTAATATTTGTTTCCTAATTTTCCCGGGGTCGTCTACTGCCGCCTAAAAGTATCAAACGCCCACAACAACACAAATAGACTTTTTGAAGTCAATATATATTTTTAATTGAAAAGGATAACGTTATGACATCACTATGACATCTATATAAGAAGAAACTGACAGACTGATTCACTGACTGATCGATCAACTCACAGCTGATAACAGCGGAGTCTAGAAGCATGAAATTTTGTGCAAATATTCCTAAGTGAATAAGAAGGATTTTGGGAAATTCCCATGGGATTGGGAAAATTAGATAAACAAGTAACACCACGCGAACAGTTAGTCTATAATAACTAGCATTTTCTCTAGAATAACTAGCATTTTCTTTAGAATAACTAGCATTTTCTCTTTGTGATTCACTGCAATTCATCAGTCTCTAGTACCTACGCATTAACATAGTTTCATAACGCCTCACATTTTTTCATTCTTTTAATTTTCATCTTCATTTTAACATTTATTTTTAATGTATCCAGGTAGCTCCATCAAGTTAAGTGGCCGTGTTTGTGTTAAATAAAATGTTATTTTCTCTAACATTTGCATGAAGTAACTTTGTGTGGTGTATTTTTTGTTAGTAGACATTTTTAGTTAATTTAGTTTGAATATGTCAAGTTTATTCCAATTAAAAATACCGAAATATTTGAAGCGGAAGCAAACAGCACGGATTGTATAACACACAATCTTTGCATTTAACAACTATATTCCACTTATTTGCGAGTTTAATTCCACTTATTTCCTTAGTTCATTTTAAAAAATCCTTGGCAGATAATTTACAAGGCAGATTATTTGCAAATACTGTTTTTCCATTTTTGAATTTATCCAGTGGGTAGCGGTTATTCACATCGTGAAACAGGTTCTAAAATTTCTCAACTATCAACTTATTACACTGCTGTGATAACTGAGTTTGCTATGCGTAAACGTTAGTATAATTGCCCTATTCAAAATGTTTACATAATATATTATGATCCGTAAACCGTACCCTCAATGAATAATATCATTACCTATACGAAAGTACCGAAAAAAAAACATATATCATCAACATTTTTTAAGAAGACAATGTTCATTGGCAACGTACTGTTCGCAGAGCCATCGCAATACGGGTCCAACGTGAGTGGTTCGTCGGTGTCGTCGACGGCATACTACGCGATGCCGACGTCGGGCGTGGTGGGCGTGGTGGGCGAGCGGCCGCCGCCGCTGCTGTACGCGCACCACGCGCACACGCCGCACACGCCGCACACTCCACACACGCCGCATCACACGAATCTCATGTATGCGCCCGCGCCGCAACCGCCGCAGCTCTACCTCGACATGTTGAAAAATAGAGACGGTCAGCAACATCAGGAGCAGAAGAAAGAGCCTCAGGTATATGTCATCTAGGAAACATTCTATATGTCCCTCAAATTGCTAAGGACTGGAACCTTGTCTAATTAACCTCAAAGTGACGTCATCAGCCATACTTCCCGGCTTATGGTGCTAACGCGTAGTGAAATGGTTACGTCATTTTTACGTCAGCAAGATGGCCGCCATGTACATTATCAATATTAATCAGACAATTATTAAATACAAGGTTTATATCATATTAAAAATCCTTTCCCTTGTTGTCAGCCGCAAGTGCTTATTGGTTTGAGTGAAGCTCACCACCCGTCCGTGAGCAGTGGAGTTGCGTACGCGCAGCCGCCCGTCTCTCGCCATCTATCCATACATCCACCGGCTCAACACAACAATATGCAGGTATGAATAAAAGTATTCCTTAATAGTAAAATCTAGCATTATCGTAACTAAAAATATTGTATGGTAATGGAAGCTTAGTGCATCCTTATATTTTCTTTAAAACTAAGGATTCATACGTTGTATTGCACCACAATAACGTAATGGTAAATTTTCGAGACAAAAAAAAATTGTCATAGTGATGTAATAAGTCATATTCAACTTAGTAACATTTAATCAACTCACTCAAACTATTCAAATATTTTCGATGACCTTTTTCAATTATTTTTTTTCAATAACGACTGTAGGCTAGGCTTTATTGAATACAGTGTTCAAAATTGACTTTTTATATTGTTTTCTGTTAACAGACGGCGAAGCCCGGCAGCATAACGCAAGGGTACCCAGTGCAGCAGTCTGGCAACGTGCAGAACCCCAACATATACCCCAACCGCCATCGCTATTAGCTATTAATCATGCGGCGGCAGGGCGGCAGACCTCCTTAATCAGGGCCGCAACCCGCCGCCGCACACGGAACCCGTAAAGCCCATCCTCCATATGCGTAGCATGACTGCCAGACATAGAATATGTTGACTCTCCAATTGACACAAATGACATTTTAATATGTACAAAATGATTATGTCGAGAAGAGTGCCATTTAACAAAATAATTTTACCGACAGGAGACACTTAAAAAAAAATTATTATGTTGACAGGATTGACATTGTAATTTTAGTAGTCAATAGTAATTTTTTTATTGATAATAGTGATATTTTATGTGCATTTTGACGACATAATTGTCATTTTATATGCAAGAATATGGTTACATCAACTTAGGTTCGTTGGCTGTCATGCGCCGCTTGTAGTTCAGACCGCTCGTACGTACCTACATGAGCTGTTAAAATGATCCTCATAGGTAGGTAACCTAATATTTATTGGAAATCGTTAAAAGTTTCAGATTTCGTGAATTTTTTTTCGCCATTTTCTGTATCTGAATTTGACTAAGCTTTTTTCTAAAATATATTTTATTTCATTTATACACACAATGTATTTCAGTTATAATTTTTATATTTTATTTACCACTTTAACAGCTCATGTATCCGTCACGTGATTGTGATTGATGATCACACCAGTGATTAAGACAGGGTTAAGTTGTGCAGTGTTTCGAACTGATTTAGTGCAAGTACATTAATTACTGTGGACAATTTAAACAGAAATACATTAGCAAAATATAAAGTTAAGGAATAATAACTTCTAATTACTATCAAATACATTATAACGTAAAGTAATAGATATACAGATTATTTAAGTTGTAGATCTTAGATTATGTTGGGTGTGTTTTTTACCCGACGACACGGCAAAAAGCCGAAGGAATGGTTTTTGTTTACTAGAATATATTGTTAGGTTACGCAACTACGGTAGTCGAATTGTCGTTAGTCGCCCATTACAGTTCTCTCAAGAAGGAAGGTGGTAGTGGTGGTTTTAGTCGGTGGTCGGCCATCCACCTGCCTGACCGTGTCGCATCCCCGAGCGGGCATGCATAAGGGGCACCCACCCACAAAAAATGGGTAGGTAGAATTTATTTGCCTCATTTAACCACTTAGTACTATAATTCCTGCAAGTTACTAATAGGCTGGAACCTGGTCTAATTAACCTCAAAATGACGTCACCCACCATACTTGCCCGCTAGTGGTGATCACGCATACTAAGAGCGATTACGTCATTTTTACGTCACCAAGATGGCCCCCAGGCCCATTAGGTATCGATTTGCGGGACATATAACAAAATTTAGGTAAACCATAACTTCATGATAAAATCCAGAATCGGTTTGATGAAAATAATGATTAAAATAAGCATCCTTGTAAGTAGGTAACAGGTTTTTTAGCATACGTAACGGTTCACAATTTTCTAAATTTTTGGAAAAAAAATGTGGTCAATTATTAATCAGACAATTTCGCCCGTAAATAAGATTTGAGATTTATTATTTTATTGAAACAACGTAATTAGTACCATAATATTAATACCGATTGCTAATATAAACAAAACCGTTCTGAATAGGTAACTTTTTGCTTTGATTTAAAATTTAAAATCGGTCATACTCATTCTACCACTACTAGCCTGAGGTAATAAATACTTGTACATATAATTTAAGTTTTTCGCTGTATGTATAATGCATTATTTTAGGAATATAGAATGTACCTACCTTTAGTACGTACCTAAGTTTGTTTTATGTAGACTTGTAGAATATTTATTAGTTTTATTCACATGAAAATGAGTATATCTGATTTTAATAGGTAGGTACTTACTATGTAAAATAAGCATTGTTAAGGAAATAATTATATCTGTTTATATTTTACTAAGAAAATATGATATGCAAACACAATACATCTAAGCATTATCTCGGCTTTGCTTGTTGAAGTTTTAAGTTTTATTTGTACAACAAGGAAATAAAGGTATTATCATAAAATTCTAATGTGTCTTAATTTTAGATATAGTTCCTACATTTGAAGGCGAAGAAATAAAGCTTACATGAGTCGGCTATAAGTACTTGGAAAAAGTAGATAGGTAGGTACCTAAAAGCACTATTACGTAATAGGTCCATCCATCCAAACCATCACTCCTGTATTCCCCGAAGGGGTAGGCAGAGGTGTACTTATGTACACCCACATTTCGCCGGTAGGTTTAGGTCCCATTTAATAGGGACGAACCCATTGGCATCAATCGGGCACAAATCCAGACTCCGAGCTGCTACTGACCCAACAACAATGCTCGACCCGGTGATCGAACCCAGGACCTCTAGCATAGCAGTCGCGCTTGGGACCACTAGACACGAGGCAGTCTACAGGTTACAGGTATTTTTTTTAATAACTACCTATTCATATTATGCTAAATAACTTAAAATTAGTCGCTCAACTGCTTCGATCAATTTATTGATCTGGGGAAGCCACATCATGTTTGGTTTATAGTTTGGTTTGACTTTGAAGCAATTATTATTATTATTTATTTATTTATTAATTTAGACAACTGGGGTCCAACCGAGTTTTATTAAATACCATGTAGGTTTTAATAAAACTCGGTGTTTTCTGCCAGTCGCTAAGGTTTTGACAGAATCTGTCAGCTTTAAAAAAATAGACACTTCAAAATCAATTCATCACATCACACCAGCACTGGTTACACAGGAATAGAAGCCGACTTCGGGAATCAACCCATAAAGTGTCGGGGTAAGTAACGTTCAGCTTATTCGCAGCGTCGTTATTAGCTGTCTCTGGTAGAAAGAGAAAGAAAACACATTTAGGTATTCAGACACACAACATCCGACAAACGATCCGAGGTATTATAATAAGTAGAAACGAATTACAAACAAAAATGCACATTAGGTATTATGCTGTGGGCATGCTTGCCCCGAATGGGTTGCCAGTTCAGCATTATGCTGGGGGTTTATTAGGTACCCAGTGCTGGTTTTCAGCTGGCACCCTAGCAATAGCTGTAGAAGCAAGCTGCTTTGGTCGCTCTCAATAAGTTTGATAGGCTCGATAGAACAATAAAAATAAAAGTCTGGTTTAATTACATAACACTATGATCATTATCTTTATAGTAAGGTAGGTACCTAGCTAGTTCGTAAAAACTGATCAAGAGCTTACGTAGAGGTAGGGAGGTACTTAGGTAGTCATACACCTATTCAGGATTTGATTGTAGAACACAACGGCCAACTTATATCGCACGAACTACTTACCTAGCTAGTACAATATAATGTCATTGCCTGTGCCGAATCAGTTAACGTCTGTCTAAAAACTACTGCACCGATTTTCATGCTGTTTTGGATAGAGTAGTTGTCGAGGAAGGATTAAGTATATAATTTGTCAAGTTTTTGTTTTTATTGACTAAATATATGTGTATAATGTATAATATATACATGATCTACAATATCGACCTTGAAAGTTACCTACGCAGTGTAAACGAAAATTGCATAAATTTTCCCCGCATTACTGGCATTGCATCCAGATTAAGCAAATGAATGGAGGGTGGGCTTCGGGCAGTACAGAAGAGAGAGTAGGGTGGGCAGGTGCACCCCTTTGCCCGTTTGACCTGCAAGTAGGTCGTGTACCGATCGATGCACCGCTGCATCTTATTCATACTGAGCCTTGCCTGGGAAGTAGCAGTCATGTGCTGTCAAGTAAAGATCATGCAATCAGCATGACAAAGACATAACTTAAATGCGATTCCCTGATCCGGTTTAGTATTGCTTCAGTGAGCAATGCATAGATGCTAAGTAGGTATCTACCTACCTATCTTAGTACCTACGTGAGGCTTAGCATGTCGTCTACTATTGAAATCGGATTAACAGTTTTGCAACTCATAACGACATTAGTATTTACTTGCAGACTTGAATCGCTAATGCTATAAAATTTTATTAACTAAATATACCATTAGGCCTGTATTCTCCGAAGGGTTATGAAGAGATGTACTGATATTTTGGCCGGGCTAGAGAAAAATCTAACAACACTGCTCAACCTGGGAATCGAACTCAGGATCCCAAGCGTAGCAAGACGATACTAAGGCTAATATTCAGAGACGACGCTAAGCGTAAACTTACACTTCCGTATGTCAAATTGTAATACAAATTTGACATACGGACGTTACTCTAAGCTCAGCGACGTCTCTGAATATTAGCCTAAAATACTTGATACCTACTACATATTTCTGAACTAATAACTTCCCGTAGCATAACTCATCATCGTTCTGTCTTTGTTTCAATTGGTATTTTACTCGGGGGTGCTGCAGTAAAGCAAAGGTGTTAAAACTCCATTGGTGGAGTTCGTCTGGGGTACCAACGCAATGTATCCAGAGAAATTAGGTACTGGGCATAGGAGACTAAGGCTAATATTCAGAGACGACGCTAAGCGTAAACTTACTCTTCAGAAGCTACGGAAGCGTTACTTTACGCTTAGCCTTACAACTGTACATCAACCATGAGTTCTATCGAATGGTTTTCGATAGGTTTTTTACGCATCGAAACGCTGTAATCTCATAGCAGATTTTAGTTCCTTACGTAACCGCTAGAGGCGCTGCGAGGGTTTTTCATACAAATATTTTACGGCATCGCTAGCGAGTCTAGTGAGAAAAACTCATGGTCGAGGCACTGAATTCTCAAGATGACAACGCGCTAGTGACAAGCCGGTTGTTGTTATGATTACCATCAGACAATCTGTATGCTTGTTTGTCATCTAAGCTTTGACTCGAAGTTGTTGGAGTCAATAATATCAAATCACGTTCAATAGGTATATTGATAGTTGCGGTAGAGCAGAGAGAGCGCTAAATTTTAAACAACGTTGATATGATTCACATTACAAAATTACTAAGGATCTGCTACAAGTTACAAATATCAAGGAATTACAGAGAAATTGTTCAATGCGGTCTTTTAAAGCCCATGTAATGCCTACAGCATTCCTTTATAAACTTATCCGATCATTTATGTTTACTTATTATTGTAACTGGAAGTAGGGCGCTTGCCAGACCAATTTCAACACCACTAGCTATGTGTACTGTGACATTTATTGGAGTTTCGCCAGACGCCAATCTAGGAACAAACAATAGCCTCGCATTATAGACGGGGGTCTACTATGAAAACCATAAGAGTATTTCAGGTCCAACGGTCGATTTGATATTTGTGATTCGACGTGTTGTCTTGACCACGTATTTTTTGGCGATTAGTAGATGCTTGGTTGTTTGGCAATTTATAAATACTATTTTTTAAATAGTTCTAATACATTAAATACTGTTAGTTGAAAAGCACATCACATCAAAGAACCAAAATTAGCCAAACTCCTGCAGCCGTTCTTGGCTAATTTTGGTTCTTTGAAATGTTCGAAATAGGACGAATTATGTTTTAAGGATGCGTCTGTGGGGTCCTACTGCCGTGCTCAGTAGTAAAATCGTGAGATAATTGTTACTTACGATCCAAAACTTAGATTTTTGTAGTTGGCCCCCAGGATTGAGTAATGTTGTCACATTCCCCGCTGTGTTGTTAAGACTTCTATGTGCGTACACGAGGGAATAAATTGAGAACAAAGACAATAGTATGGATTCCCAAATATTGAGACGAAACTTTCATTGTAATGTTAGCCTAGAAACCTACTTATTGGTTCTAAGGAAATCTTAGTTCTTATTACAAAAGTAAGTACTTAGGTACAAAAGATTAATAAAAATTATGAAACTAAAACAATTTCATTAAAGCTCTAGCTTAGTACAATCACACTGGGCATGTACCTAATATATTCCCGTTACAATTTTATTTACTTAATTATTATGTATGTACGTACTCGTATTTTTCTTTAATTTTTTTTATCGTACATAACAATAGCTTCACTATTGTTTCGACCTTTAAAAGGTCGTTGTATTCAAACGTATCCGAGACGAAAATTCTTGGAAATGTGATTTATGATCATATTCCATACTGTAATTTAATAAAGTATGAAACATGCGTAAACGTAATTTTACAAGACTACGCTCCAGTACGGTTTTGATTGAATTACCTACTTGCCTACTGAATCAGTAAAAGGAAATTATAAAGAAGTGTTCCGATTTCGTACACATAATGTAAAAATTGTATCGTAGTTATCGTAGCTTTTGCCCGCGACTTTGTTCCCATATAACTTGATTTCCCCCCCCGTTTTGCAACATTTTTAATTGATACTCCGCTCCTATTGGTCGTAGCGTGTTGATATAGCCTTCCTCGATAAACGGGCTATATAACATTGAAAGAATTTTTATAATCGGACCAGTTGTTTCTGAGATTAATGCGTACAACTAACCAAACAAACAAACAAAAGTCTTCAGCTTTATAATATTAGTATCGAAGTATAGATACGGCAGTTGCAGGTACAGTCAGCAACGAAAGTCGTTGAACACAGCGAAAGTTTAAAAACACCACAGTACCAAAATTATTCATTAGATTTTGACTAAGGTTAAACATATAATTGTCCTCTATTATGAGGAAATGTACTGACTTCAAGGGTCAGTGAATTCTGAATATTAAAGATGTTAAAGCGTTTTGAAGATTTCATAGTGTTCAGCTACTTTCGTTGCTGACTGTACCTACTTGATGAGTATGAGAGGTCTCATAGTAGGCTAGAAATACCAGTATATCTACAGAGTAACAATTCTAATTAGGTGTCCATGATTATCGTCATAAAATAGTACCTGAACATTAAAATTGTCTCGTAAACTTTCTGGAGTCGCTATCTGCCTTATTTTAACTTTTACTCCGCTCACTTCTAAGCCACGCAACGGATTTTAATACGGTCTTCAGAAAGGGCGATATATACGAGGAAGGTTTGTGTATGTGTATAATTAGGTAATTTGTGTACCCGTGTGAAGCCGGCGCTGGTCAATAGTATACGAAATACCAATTACTAATGTATTTGCAGACCGTAAGCCTACAAACTTGGTAGGATCTTTAGTGGCGAATGTCTGCAATTTTATGGCCGTGACTATAGGGCAAGGGTAGGCTAGTGCGGTTTTTAGACAGAACGAGTTCGACATACTCTGCCTGGCCGATAATTCGCGTAACATAACTAGGCTACTACACTATGTTAAGGGTATGTAGATAAATAAAAGGAGCTATGTTTTAATTTAGGTACCCACCTATTGTAAGAAGTTATTAGGGTCACATTAGATGTACGTAATTCTTAAAATGATGTTTAAGTAGATATTACTATGATAATAAACTCATCACTTTAATAAGTAATTTTGGTGAAACAAATTCACTATTGTGATTCTTACAAAGTATATTGCGTCACCTTTATTACCTACCTTTTTCATTAAGAAAATTCGTTGCGTGCAAGTTTAATAAGTGTCATCAGTGCTTCTAACGTAGTTTCAAGTCATATATTTTCATATTCTAAAATGATCCGTCATAACTCCATTGAGAATCCCCTTCCTGTAATTTCTTTGTTCCAGAATCTAGTATCCAGACACCGGTGTCCTTCAATTTTAGAAGGACACACGTGAAAGGTAGGTACCTTATCCCGTTTGCGTAAGGTTCACTTCGCTACTGAAATTAAATTAGGAAGATAAAGTGCGCAGGCGTGAAGCTATTGACTGTCCCCCTCCCACCCCTTTGAAAGCTGAATGTAGTGTTCACAGGACCCAAAAATAAAGGATAGATATACATTATACGATACCTCGTTTTGCCTTGAAATTCCTCAGCGTAGATAACTTTGATAAAAATATTTTGTTGTCTTTGTAGAAGTCCTTCAGAAGATAGGTATTTTGAATAAGGTCAATTGACTGAGTTGAATTTCGAGAATGCTTTATGCTTTTAGGTTCAAAGAGCATGTATACTTAATCAAAACTTTTTGTTGGCAACTTTTACATTGGCCTGTGCTAAGTAAATCCTTTATTTATCATTCAGGGGGACCCCATTACAGTGTCCCTAGAGATGTATTTTAGCAAACTGTATAGCAAAGTTCTAGGGTACATAGTCTTTTAAATCGACACATTGCCTCTCTCCATTTTGTTGATGTTGGCCACCAGGGTGGTTTTAATGGCTAAGAATCCCACATACCCCGGTCTTTTCCCTCTCCCTAGAGATGTATTTTAGCAAACTGTATAGCAAAGTTCTAGGGTACATAGTCTTTTAAATCGACACATTGCCTCTCTCCATTTTGTTGATGTTGGCCACCAGGGTGGTTTTAATGGCTAAGAATCCCACATACCCCGGTCTTTTCCCCGAAGGCTGACCGCCTTTTGAAGGTTTCCCCATAAAATGAACATAGGTACACTACTATAACATTCTTTAAATTTCGCTTAAATATTTTTTTTTGCAAAAAATTGCGTCTACGATTCTCTGAGTTTGTTTCGGCGTTTCCTATCAGATCTCGTCAATTACAAAATACCGGTGTCACCTACATCTAGTATTTAGTATTTGACATATAAAAGATTTATAAGCAACATAAACAAATATTTAAAATGATCATAGTTTGTTAGCCGAAAAAACGTCCACAAATTTCATTTTCAAAATACCTACCTAAAGCACCCAGCTACTGTTGTATATTCTTATTCCAGTTGTCAATTAAAAACTTACGTAAAGAACTCTTACAAACTCACAAGTCAGCGAAGTTTATATTCGTAACTAATTTCCAGATGTAAACTTACATTGTTTTTTTTTTCATTGTCTAACGTGGGGACAATTATTATTGTTTTGTATTGTTGTTTGTATACAAATTTTAAAGTATAAAGTTAGCAGAGTATATTTACAGGCTTATACATGCTACGAAAATCGCTACGAGCCAATATTATATCGTTACGAGCTACAAACATAATAATTATTATATGGTTATGAGCATCATTAGCTTCAAAAACTTGTTGTTGACGAAAAAATTACGTTCCTATATTTGTAATTCAAAGGGTATTGAAGTAATTCAATACATTAAATTATTGTTTTTATTTACATTCATTAGACTTTTGCGCTTTGCTTGTAATCTCGTGAATCCGAAAGTTGGAAATCATTGAGCATTAATACATATATTCAAATCTTTCTCCCTTTAGAGGTATCTTAATCTCTTCTAGGATTTAGGTAGGTAGCAAGGCTTTCTTAACAAAGATTTTTACCATCATCTAACTAATAAAAAAATTAAATTTTAAATCAACAGAAAATTAATAAACTGTAAATAATTTTTTATTCTTCTTTTTCGTGTCGATCCAAAGAATTATTAATTTAGTAAAGTCAACTATAATCTTCGCTACGATACCAACATATATTGCAGTTTTCAAAGAAATCCAATCACTTCTTATACTACACAGTATCGCACTATTGCATCAAGCCAAGGCTCTATATTTAGCCTCGCTTAGGTTTTCATTAATATTATATTGAGTTTGTGGAACTAGCAGAAGTATTTATTTATAGACAGATCCATAAAATATTGCACTTATATCATAAGGCAAGTATTTCTATAAGACGAAAAAGTTTGATTGCGTAGGCCCCATGGGTATTCATTGTTTCTTTTTCTTTACCTAAGCGAGTAGATGACCGGACTTGTTACAAAAAAATTGCGTATATATTATGCCTAGATTAGCGCGTTAGCTTTAGTGTACCAAGTCCACAAGTTTAATATTAAGCCAGTGTACATACAATATAATATTGATCTTTCAGTTTTGAAGTATATATCTATTTTTTTACGAATTTTATTGCGTTATATTGATAGTATTTAAAATACGATTCGGTCCTTTTATAGCGTCCATGATCATGAGTGACTAAGGTGGCGTGTTGGTGTTATAATTAACTAACAACTACCCTAAATTTTGTTATATAAGTATTAGCAATTCGATCAAATATAATGCTTATACCTATGTAGGTAATAATGTAATGGTTATAGTTGTTTTGTAAATGTTACAACACCTATTAACATATTACTCCATTATTACCCACGGGATCCCATCAGGGTTTAAAAACCCCCCACTGCCAAGGTCACATCGATCGACATGTCGCAAGAAAGAGACGCATGTAGCTGTCATGCTATGTGTCTCTGTTTCGCGTAAAAATGTCCGATGGAAATAGTCAGGCAGACTGTTGGTAAACAAAGAAACAGACGAGGGGTCCCGATAACAGTTATCTAAGTCCCTGTTCCGATCCAGTCTCGGTTTATGCAACCATGCACTTGGACATAGTAAAGTTTCGGGTGTTACCTAGTTAAGTATCTGGTTTCTAGATGTGTGACGATTGTTTTGGTGAGATATCGCAATCAGGTAAGATGTTTTAAGATTCAAGATTTTTTCTATAGTTAAAAGCTGTTACTCAAATGTTTATTATTATGCTTTGTTCAATTCAAATCGTTTTATTAAATATTAGTACTGAAGGCCATTTAATGATAGGATAATTATCTATAGTACGGTACCTAACTTAATCCTTATATTTATATACATCAGTAATGATTCAGCAGCTATCTATTTATAAATAGCCACTAGCCACAATTGTCCACAATAACGGGAACACGTAAATTATATTTGTAGATATGCGAAGTTAATAGTAACACAAATGTTACACGAACAAGTTTAGTATTTAAATATATTACCGGTAACATGCCTAGCACATTATTAAACACCTTACACTTTTACACACTCCGTTATTCATACATTATCTCAAGATTGCGAGGAAACTCAATAAAAAAAGCAGTTCTTAATTACGTATAATTTTTCGAAATCACATTCAACTCAGAATGAAAGCTGACGTCAAATTCCCAATAAAGTGGAATTGCAAATCTCCTCTTTATTGAACTCGGCTTATGTACCTACTCGAAGCTGACAATGAAAAATCACAGGCGTGTTCTCTCATACCTTTTCAGCTTTCTACGCCGCGCCGTAGCAAGTGCTACGACGTAGAAGGCTGCTACGAGACTTTCTTTTTTAAACTGTCCGTTGCTTCTTTATAACTACAACGTGAGTTTAGCTGAGAATAAATGTAGCAATGGATGTTGAAGTTATAGACAAGGCAATGTATTGTTCAAAGATAAAATATTTAATTTTGTAGGTGTCGCTCGCCGGCCGGCAAACATGCGTCGATAATGGTATGGCGCAATATTTTGAATTGATAGATTGTACTTGATGTTTGGATAGATTTCGACCCCTATTATGGGCCCTAAACATACCGATCTGTAGGTGTACATTAGTACACTTCTGCTTAGTCCATACAAGCGTATAGAAGCGTGAGGGTATTCAGTTTAAATACAGTGACAGATAGATAGATAGTTAAAATCAATGCATTCGTTTTATTACACAACTCTACAGACAAGTGTTCTATTAAAAATCTTCTCTGTATTTATTACGCAGTAACTATCACTTATGCTTCTCTAACAGCTGTATTGTGAATTCGTGATGCTACACACTAACCGCTGCATTTCCTAACCTTTTAACAGTGAAGTTGAACTTGCCTCGCTTGTTAAACGTAATTGTCTCTCATTTCCTATCTTAAAGCAAAAGTATCGATAAAATATTCGCTTGATCTAGCGGCCGGCTCCGCCCAACCTCCCTTCAGCCTTCAGTCGACATCGCTGGGCGCTGGCGAACGGACGTAAACCGCCATTTTGGACCGCGGCGCCATTCCGTGCATTTCTATCACTTCCTACTCCTTCACCATTTTAGTTTTAAATAAGGAAGTGTCGTGAGGATCTGTTCTTCTTTCGGTAAGTTTATTTTTTCCGGTAAATATTTTTTTTGTTTATTTTAAGATGCTTGTGGGGTGACTATTTCAAGGATCTTTTTGTTCGATTCTGCATAAAGATATCAACAATGTATGATGTTTAATTTTAGTAATCTTTACTTCCGATATTTTGTCGGTTGCTTTGTTGATGTTCCGGCAAATGTAAATAAAAGTAGGTACCTAAATAAGCTAGGTAATCATGACGTTAAGTTTTTATGTTTAGGACCTGACCTAGGTGAATGTGGCATGTTGCTGAGCAATAATTAGATGCATAGGGGTGGGATTATTGCGTATACTTTAAATTAATATTCGTTTTATTAAAATAATTTTGAATATATAAAACACAATTTTAGTTTGCAGTTTTCTTTACAAAAACATTATTTTATTTGTTTTGCTTTTTGTCATTGCGTTTCAGAGAAATTTTTTTTCTAGTATTCAGGATAGAAATTGTTTCTTTCGTAAATTCCGAATTAAAATTGGTAACAGTAACGTTTTTTTCGATATCATAATATCGAACCATCCATCCATCCATCTTCCATCAACCCTAACTCATAAGTACACAGACCTTCACCGTCGCTCCAGAAATAGCTGGCCTTTACATCACGACAGCAGGCCTTCCTTCCTAGAGCATGTTAGTCAATATCAACGGAGCTGACACGCCCACTCGCGATCAACGAACTCGCTGTAATCGGGTCAACCACCAACGTGTTCCGATGCCACTCACTCTATTATATAAGCACCTTGTTTAATAACTGCTTTGTTAGTCAAGTGGCCGTAAGTGTGGCTGGTACGCCCGAGATCCTTTCGATTCCCGTGTCGAGCAAATTTTTTATTGTTTTTTTTTTTAATGAAATTCTCAGCAACAGCTCGGATTTTGGATTTGTAATCAGTTATTGGTAATAAGTAGGCACGCCTCTCATATCATGGGGCGTAAACATGCAGGCGAGGTGTCGGTTACATTATTACGTCTCTGCCTTACCCTTAGGGAAATACTAGCGTGATGGTATTTATGTTGCACCCGTAAATTCTAAACAGGCGATTGAGACAGAAGTAAGCCTGTATTGAATATGAATTTGAATATAGGGTATATTCAAATTCAAATTGCCAATTCCCGAAGGTGTATATCTTTGCCAAATTTAATCAAAATCCGTTCAGCGTTTTAGGCGTCAAAAGATTAAAACAGATAGAGTAATTTTCGTATTTCTAATATTAGTTGTTAGTTGTTTCTAGTGTTATTGTATACATTCCAGTGGTACAATTCTGTTGCAATTTCTCTGGGGTGGTACCACCGCTTGTCAAATATTTTATCGCTAAGCAATAATATGCACCGATGTACATAACTGGTAAACTGCAGGGTTCTTTGTCATTTGAATAAGCATAATTATTTCCCCGTAGTTGGACAAAGGTGTACGTTTACGCGCATCACGCAAAAACTACTGCACAAAATTGGATGCGCCTATCGCAGTTGGATCGAACTTAAAACCTTGTGCATGTTCCATTTTGATACGCGCGCCACGAAGAAGATGTATTAATGATAATAGGACGCAAGTGGAACCACGTGAAAATATGTAACTACCAGTTTATTTCTAAAACTACATCAAACGCAAAAGAAATGTTCGTTTCGTTAAGCCTTTAATCAAGATCTTTACGACTACAATTTGAAATAGGAGTTGCCTCGATGATTTATTTTTATGTAAATTAAGTTAGAGCTGCGTCGGGAAAAGCCATTTCGTACCCCGTAGCAGAAATTAGATTTAGTTTTAAGGCATAGTTATTTAGAAACTGGAAGCGATAGAATATGGAACGACTTTTAATACAAAGGAGGTCATCGAAAACAGCCCAAATGATGTACCGAAGGTACACTTATTGGAAAAAATACTCTGTATTACGCTGGTTACAACTCTAGTCGTAGGTACTTACTTTTTTATGTTGACTGTAGGATGAAAAAAAAACGTAGTTTGAGAAAAATCACGCCATTTTGGCGCACTATTACTTTTTCGTAATGATTTCATAGTAAAAACTGTAGTGTCAGTTTCGGAATGTCAAACGCACACCATTACGGCAGATTATTACCACTTTCATAGTGATTTCATGGTAAAAACCAGTGATAACTTGACCGTCTCCGGTACAAATTTGGGCTGAGTTGTATGGGCTTTCGATGACATAAAGGAAGCTTGTTTCCGCTTTAAAGATACAAATAAGGAATACTTATTTATTAGCACAAAAAATAAATCATTTACAAGATTAAGGCCTGTTTCACTACCTCTGGATAGCCGAACGCCGCCGAATAAATTAATAAATGGAACAACATTTGTATTAAATTATCTGCCAAGTCATTTATCATGAACTTATCAGGAGGTGCTGAAACAGGCCATATGTACTACATATCTGGGGGTAGTGGATACTAAGTAAGAGTTACAACTCAGCTCAATGTCTTGTGGCTGGAACTACCGTTCGATTCGCATGTATTTATTTTATCAACCGACTTCAATAAAAGGAGGAGGTTCTCAATTCGACTGTATTCTTTTTTGTTCATGTTTGTTACCTTTCGACTAGAGTTGCCGCGAATAGTCGCTATTATTCGGTATTCGGCATTACTCGTCATTTTTTTATATTCGTCGAATACCGAATAATAGCTAGTATTATTCGGCATTCGGCGAATAGTCGTCGAAAATAAACTTTTAACGAACAAAAGAACTAATGAGTTAAAAATAATCATCCTTTTAAAAACGGAAAATTAAATTTACTACATATATGTAGGTATGTATAACATGAAACAGATTTCTTTAACTTTGTTTTCTTTTCTCACAACCTTAAAATAAATTAGAAATATTTTTAATGTGTTTAATGGTTTTTTTATGTCGAATAGTAATGTCGAGTTATTCGACTATTCGCCAAAGTGAATGGCGATTAATCGGTATTCGACTATTCGCTATAAACACTATTCGCGGCAACTCTACTTTCGACTGGGTGAACCGATTTTGATGATTTTTTTTTATTCGAAAGCTGGTGCTTACAGATTGGTCCCATAATTTTGATCGAAATCCGGTGAGCGGTTGTAAAAATATCGACGAAAATTTAAAAAATTGTATACATACCTAGATGATATTATGGTTTATTCCGAAACCTCGCTGTCTGTGCCAGTCAGTGAGTTTAGTTGCAGTAGTTGCTACAAGCAGTGCAGAAGCCTGACGAATGGTCTAGCCTTAAGGTTACCAGTATCCCCCCACTTGTGGGGTTGCAAAGGGCAAACGGCAGGCGCGTTGTAAAAAAACAATGCTTATTATAAAAAACTTCAAACTACGTAAATGTTTGTTATTTATTTTAATTATATACAATGGGATTACGTTTAAATGGTAGACTTGAATACGTTTGTTGGCTGTTGGAAAGCACAAACTAGATCTAAGATTGAGCACACATTTCTATAACCTTTTGGGCTCTGGCACAAGCCCGAAAGAGTATAGGTGGAAACTAGTCCTACAACGAAGCGTAATACTATGTCGTTTATCTTCGATTCGAACTGAAGGTTTGGTCAAACTGTTAAAAGATTTCACCACGTCTGGATAGGCGCTAACCGCCGGATAAATTTAAAAATGGAATAAAACTTTTATGAAATTATCTGTCAGTTCATTTAACGGGTACTTGCTAGGAGACGGTGAAACAGGTCCATAATATAAAATTTTAGAAATTTATCTAATATTAAAAAAAATAGTAAAAATTAGTCGTTAGTGTCCAGTCTATCCTTCGAATATCGGTATTGCCCAGAAATTGGGATGCGGATGTCTGATGGCAGTCGCTTTGTGTAAAATACTCATAATTAGCCGCATCTGGTTAGACTGGAAGCCGACCCAAACATTGGAAAAAGGCTAGGAAGATGATGTCTCATATTAAAAAAAACAATTATGATAGAGGAAAGATTTGATTGATTGTTTGTTTATATTGAATAGGCTCCGAAACTACTGGAGCGATTTGAAAAAAATTTCAGTGTTGGATAGCAGTTTTATCGGGGAAGGCCAAGGCTGTGTACCATCACGCCACGACTAATAGTAGCGGAGTAGCAATGAAATTTTTTGCATAAACGGGGAAAAAAGTTATCGCCCACGCGGGCGAAGCCGCTGGCGGGAAGCTAGTATACTATAAAAAGATTACCGATTAACAGCATATACAATATATATAATTACGCAAGAAAAAACGAAAACATTTTTTCAAAACTAAGCAGTTCTATCGTTCGAGCTAACACTACACATAATATGTAAAATAGCATCTGACTATCTTGTAGCCAACAAACAACGTAATGACGTCATACACATATTTATCTCAATTCCCAAGAGAACTAACCTCATACTTTGTGATCAAAACATAATAGCCAACGTGGCCTAATTTCTTTAATGTTGCGGACGATTGCGTCTCTAAGGATTTATTGTCAGAACATCTTTTTGGATTTTATTTGTAAGCAAAGATTACTAGACTGGAAAAATATTAAATGGCGGGACAAATGTTATAGAAGAAAGAGTTTTACATACCAACATACCATCACGCCTGTATCCCTTGAAGGGTTAGGCAGAGGTGGGCTAATGTACACCCACAATTCGCCAGTATGTTTAGGTCCCATGTAACAGAGGACGAGCCTATTGCCATTAACAGGGCACAAATTGTAAACTCCGAACTGCTACTGGAATCTGGACCTGGGAATCGAACGAACCCAAGACCTCGAGCGTAATAGTCGCGGTTTAGAACACTAGGCTAACGAGGCAGTTACGAGTTAAGAATTATTTTACTTCTTTATAATATGTAGGTACCTATTTAAAACAAAAGCATTTTTGTCATACATGTCGAAACGCAAGATTACAAACTCAAATTCACACCTATCTCGGAACAGATGTAGACTATAAAAATTTTGTTCGGTACGGAAATCGAATTCACGGTCCCTACCGTAAGAGACTACCCTTTTCCCCTTAGTTTTGAGCTCATTTCCCCCCTCAGAGTACTTTTATGATCTCCCCTAAATTAACGTAAAAAAACTGGTATTTTTAGCTTACCTTTACCTGTCCGTACCTATTTAATTATTCTGCTAGCCTATCCAGTCCATTGACCTCAGGAAATAGGGTCATTTGCTACCGTCGAGTGCCTCGGTATACACTACGGGCGTAATTGCTGAGAATTTTAAATAAACCGAGGTTTTTTTCTTGGTTGCTGAGCAAAATAGTTATGTCTCTATACGCCACGAGGGAATATAATATTCAAATGGTCCGCAGCTTTCATGGCTAATACTCTAGAATACCTGGATCGTGAACTAGTCTCAAAGAGATACTTACTAAATTAATCTTCACGCGTATCATAATATATTGCATACACATACCTACTACAAAAGTCTTTCAACTGTATTTTATGAAAACTAAAAAATGGTACGAGACAAAGGTGTAGCTTTCTAATGGTGAAATAATTTTTCAAATCAGTCCAGTAGTTTCGGAGCCTGTTCAATGAAAACAAACAAACAATCATTAATCTTTATAATATTAGTGTATCTATAGATAAAAAGAAAATATTTAATAGTAACAATTAATTGTTATTATTTCGTAATAACTGCTAAAAGTTTGTAACAAAACCACACCCATTTAATCCTCAGCCAACCGATCAACAAAATTTTCCACAGTGTTTATCACACTGTGCGTTTTGACATCGCTACGCATCGACATACTATCGATATGTCGTTAGATATACATTTTGACGTGACCTTAACAACCTTTTAATATCGGTAAAGTACGTCGGTTCAAGGACTACAATTTAGAAGCCTTCACCTTCAGCTTTGTAATATGTAAATATTTGATCGTTACATTACATTCTCTCTGATCATCAGCGTCATATTAAATGGCCATTATGTATAGGCTTTGTTGTTGTTGTTATGTTTAAATGTATACTCTTATAAGTTTGGTCTCAATGAAACGGGATTAACTGATATTAAGTTTTGAAGCTTTAATTACTCAACAAAATTATCTTATCACACCTTTATTGAAGTCGCAAATTGGGCTAAAAGGGGCCTCTTCAATTCATAACTGCGAAATAGGTCAAACGTGTGGGAGTTTGTTTCACAAAGTTCGTTAGTCTATATATAGGAACAAAGGCACGTGCCCAATAACCTAATACGCTACGTAAAAATGCTAATACGTTACGTAAAAATGCTAATACGCTACGTAAAAATGCTAATATTACGGCTAAAACTAATTAATTTGACAGTGCATGAAGTATACAATATTCATCTTATATGCACGGCGTACATAACTTAACTTTTGTCAAATGAAACGGCCTCGAAATACATACACGTTGAGGTCCTTCAAAGAAGTCAGGTGCGTAATACTTGCAACCGGCGTGTGTATGACAAGATGTATGAGACGTGGACGAAACAAAAGAGGTATGCAAGAATCGGAGCAAGTGGATTCTGTAGTTTCCACCTACCCCTACAGGAATAAAGCGTGTGATTGAAAAATATTGGCGACTGAATGTTCTGCCTTACCCTTCGGGGAATGTACTCTTAGGGACTACGCGCACTTATTCAGCTCTTTTCAGCCTTTGTCCATAGAAAACAACAATTTTGTATGGAGACGTGTACGCGTCGATTCAGCTTTCCACGTCCATTCTGCTTTCGCGGCAAACCAGCATAAAATGAGGATAAATGTGTTTTTATTATGCGAATGCTATAGAGAGCGCGGCGCTGTACGACGCCGCATTCGACGGCGAACAGAGCTCTTCCGCCGCGTACAGCGCTGTTCGCCGTCGAATGCGGCGGAACAGCTCTTTACAGGGATGGTTCGCGACTCCTCGTCGACAAGTTGCGACCTGTATTGTTCCTGCATTGATTCAACGCCGTACGCGGCTGATAGAAGCAGAGCTGTATAAGTGTGACCAAAATCATTCAGCGAAACGCGAATGTAGCTGAATAAGTGCGCGTAGTCCCTTAGGCGTCATAGGATCCCCGATCTGTCGAAAAGTTTTAAACATTTAATTGAGGCCATGAAAACCATAGTGGCCTAACTCATTACATTTTATAATATTGAGTTTATGATTTTTTCTAGTTCAAATTGATCATTTTGATAGAACCCGAGTGGCCTAAAAGTGATACAACGAATATTCACTAGATAGCAGCATAATCACTGTTACGATTTTTGATCTAAATTTAAATTTAAAATTCTGTTTTTATTTTCTATCGTACTCAAAAAGATTGTCCATTGAATTAGGCCAATATGGTTCTCATGGCCTCAATTTAGATTCGAACTTTACATTGCATCTTGTGCATGCCCATAATAAAAATAGAAGGAAGTTGTAATATTAATTGCCCATTGCGTCCAATCGATCAGAAACAACTGGACGACCTAAACTATTTATAAACTTCAATTGCTACTTACATTGTATATAACTACAATGCAAATTATATTGCTACTTGTGTAACTGCGAGCTCTAAACTAGGTAGTTTATTTAATCGTGCAATAAATGCGGAACGCGGACACTCAGACAGTTGCTTTGTGGTGCAATTTAGGAGAGTGTTATGTCCGCATTGGACTGGAGTAGCTTAAGATTCTACACAACATAAAAATATTGAGCTTTCCACTAGAATTTACCTAACTATAATAAATATCCTGGGACATTTTACACAGCAGCATCTAGTCCCAAACTAAGCAGAGCTTGTACTAGACAATGGATATAATACTTGTACACACACATATTTTTTTTGTAAATACATTCTTATAATACATAGGAAACACCCCGATAAACACAAACACTTTAATTTCTTTGTTTGCGTCCTGTGGGAATCGAACCCTCGTGATCTGCAGTCCGGTACTCGAACCACTAGACCACAGATGTTGTCAAACTATACCTCAGCAACAGTAGGTTAGCGTTGTGGACTCTGCGCCTATTCCATATTATTTTGGTAGGAAACCTGCAGCCAGTAGTTGGACAATAATCAATGGGTTCTTGATAAATAATGATGGTCCCTTAGCAGATTTCCTTAGCTTCTGACCGTCGTTTTGGAATCTTACATAAAGATTTTTTATTAAATTTTCAGTAGCAACTCGAAGTTTAGATTTTTTTACCAGTTAACGGCAATAGGCTTGTCCCTTATTACCTGGGACCTAAATATACCGGTGAACTGTGGGTGTATGGTAGAACACCTCTGCCGAACCCTTCGGGGATTGCAGACGTGATGGTGTGTTATGTTTTACCGTTAAGTTTGGCAACAGCGTAAGCGCAGCGCCTTCAAAATATGGCTTATCAAATGTTCTGATTTCTGACACTTACGCGAATACTAGACATTGAAATAAAACTACTTTTTACGGATTTTATCGCGTTATATTGATATTATTTTAATCCCGACGTTTCGCACCCTTTACAGCGTCCATGGTCACGGGTGACTAAGGTGGTAGGCATCTTGACGTTTCAATTACTAACAGCTACCCTAAATTTTTGTTAATTGTTGGCAATCCGAATAATATCAATATAACGCGATAAAATCCGTAAAAAGTAATTTTATTGCAATAATCAAATGTTGTTAAATAATTGGGCGAATGTGTTGGCTGTATTAATAGCAAATGTTGCCAAGTCGGGCGCTTTGCCAATATTGGCCGTAGCCTTGAAGGAAAGTTTCACATCTTACAATTGGAGACAAAGGTTGTGAAGGAAGTCTATTTCAAGTGTGCAAGAAGGTTGTAATAATAGTTATTATTTTTAATAACGAATATAACCACACTAATTTAATAATTAAACTTTAAAAATTTTAAATTACGCAGCAGATTATTCTAACCTGGCACCCACCAAATGATCCATAAAACTCAAAAAGAATCAACCGTTGCTATAATATCGATCATTAAGCCTACTATCTACTAAGGTATATTCCATTAACTTATGGTTAAAACGATTTGGCTGTCAGATAAAATGAGTTATAGCTTTAGCGCTCGTCAATAAAATGGTTTATCAGGTGTACCGACTAAAATCAGCAACGCCTTGAAACATGGTGAAAGACTAAAAGCAGGCCTCAATGTAAACATGAGGACAATTTCAGCTTCTACATACAACCCATGTATATTATATATACACCCGTTACAAAAGTTATGCCTTATGTCCCGTAATAACGTAGCGGTGCTACGCAGTAGGAAAAGTTAACTACGCCGTAGTGGTGCTACGCAGTAGGAAAGTTAACTACGCCGTAGCGTACTACGACGTAGTTTCCCATACGGTACGCTGTGTTAAAATTGAGAGGAATATTTTTGTAGAAAAGATTTTCTCGATCTGTAATGCGTACTATTGTTTTATGTTTAGTAGTTAACTGATTAAAAATATTATATGAGGCTGTAATTTGTGAGACGTTTTCATGATATTTGGTGGATATTGAGTATCGAATATACCACAAAATAATCGAAATTGTTTTAATTCACTATAATTTGTCGTTGTCTGCTCATTACTTTGGTTTTTATGTGAATAAATATCTGTTGTTTTTTAAATATTTTCTGTAATTTTTATAGAAAAGATTGATCTAAGTAACTGCTAAAGAGCAATCACTTACTCTCTTGAATTTCATCTTGGTAAAAACGAGGCGATAAAATTGTCCTGTGGACATTAGCTCAAAGACTTTTGAGAGGAGATGTCGCCTAGCACCCATAATCTAGATAAAATATCAAACCTAGATATAAAAAGCTTTCAAAGTACATCCCTAGCACGTATTTCATGCTGGGTCATATATTACGCCTCATTCGTAACCGCTACGCCGTGGTACTACGCTACGGGCTACGGGCTACGGCGTAGTCCGCCACCCTCTACGAAGGTTACGTAACATTGCAAAATAAGCGCTACATTTATCTCGGCTATATTGGTTTTTGTTTTGACAGTTTTGCGTGACTACAAGGATAAATCGAAGATAATAGGGTATTCGTATTCTCTAGGTCATGCTCGTATTGAATTCTAAAAAAAACTGTTATCTGAGTACGTTCTCATACTGCAGATATAATCAATTGTAGTTTTTATTGTTTCTTGAAATTTTAATTCATTGTGAAGCTTACAGTTTCAAATTTTTCTTACATTTAACTTGGCGACTACAGCAGTTATTATTAATTATAGTTTTTTCTATTGGTGCTAAAAAAACAAAAAGTATAAGTTGAGTGTTACCCGAAAAGTTGAAAAACCGTCACTATTCGATTAACGAACTTGTTAGTAGTTAGTACAAGTTTTAAAAATAATAAATGTTAAATAAAAACTTATAATACAAACCTTTGTTGTCATTGCCAAACCGCTCTGCACTAAATGATGTCCGATGACGTCACGGCCACACGCCATGCTCCCCGCGGCGGCTGAGCGATCGAACCCTGTTGGAAACAAATAAACATTACACAATATTGACACGCTCCCACATAACCTTTTGTGGAATGCCAGTAACTCACTAGTTCATTTTGTCCCGTCACAGACATTATGTACCATCATAATTTTCCATATAAAAAGCACTTTCAGTTTTTTTTTTATATTTCGGGCTACCTTGCGAAATGTTGTGTGAAAATAAAAATAAAAAGGTCCAAATCGGCATTGCCGTTTTCTCGTGATGCGCTTTACTAGAATGATTTAATAATTAGAATCGAATTTATTTTTATGTTTATATACTAGCTTTCCGCCTTCCGTCTTGATATTTCTTATGAATTATTAAAACAAATCTATCTCACGGAAACCATACATTTTACCGGAATAAGAACCATACATAGATTGTAGATATAGGAGATAGATTATAGGCTATGGATGAAAATCCATATCCGTTTACTCGTTCTGGCAACATTGAGTAACAAACATCCATCCATTCAAACTTCCACATTTATTTATTTATTTAATTATGTACACCAACAGCATATATATATTTACAATCAATAGAAAAGGTACATAGGAAAAGGTCTGATACATATGCCACATTTATAATATAAGTGGGATGAAAGTGTATAAGAGTGTTTTTCTATAAAATTATCAGAAGCAAATCCGAGTTTAAAATAAATCTATATTTATAGCTTGTCCTACAACATAGGACTCAAAACACTCCGGTAAACTGTGGGTGCACATCACATAACTCTTCAGAACTCGTGGGGATACAGGTGTGATGTGGTGCTACATTTCTGTCAATTAATTACACCACTGGGAATATTATTTTGAACACTGCTCCTCGCGCAAACAAGTGAGCCCTAATAGGATTGGCTCGAGCCAACTGAATAATCAATAGGAGAGCGCTTCTAGAGCTAGATTTAAACTAGGTGTACGTATTTATAATCTTATTTCTTTTCTGCTGGATATTATTATTTTTACGATCTCAAAAACCGTGGCGGCGCCTGGCGCCCGAATTTCAATATTTTAACGAAACAAGACGAAATATTGCGTACAATTTATCTATTACTCTGTAACTGACCACCATTTCGCATCGCTGTTGCTCCATAGAGTACTTTTTTAGAGCTTCGTATATACAAACATAATCGAAGCCGAACTTTTATTTATATATAACTAGCTGTTGTTGTTGCTCGCAGTGTTAGCGATGCTGTGTCACCTGTGCTCACTTTTTCCCAATGCCGAGGGAACCTAAAATATAATTATAAATTATAGCCTAGGTATATGTTATTCTGATGTATAAAAAAGAATACTGTAAAGTTTTATCAAAATCCGTTTGGTAGTTTTTACCTGCAAGAGTAACAAACTATACACAAAATTAAGAAAATACTCGTACGCTTACAATGCAAGCATTTATTTAGTACCTCTAAGTATTTAGTCTTTATTTTGTATGTTCACCTGACTTTTGTGGTGAATTATGATGCAAACAACAATTAAATAATAGTTTCCTTTTTATGACAATAAACGTTTTGTTCAATGTTATTACTATTCAATGTCAAACCAAATGAATACTTATATGTTAATACGTATAATAAAATATGACAATAGGTACCTCCTTTACATAACTGTGGTGTGTAACCTACACATATTCTATAACACTAAATAATTACAAATGCAATTAATGTTCAGTTAATTAATTAGACTGTAAGGAATTAAGTTTCTACGCAAGTTAATATGTATGAAAAGTAGTTGTTGAGAATTTTAACGAAATCGTGTTTTCAAATTAAATTGAATCATATATTTTTTTTCTTTCTTTTGTTTTGAAGTAAAAGCTCTCAATCAGATTCTCACCAACACTTTTAGGTTTTAAGCCGGTGGTTTTCATTCCTTGGCATACATCCAACTCATTAAAAACTTGTTCTTTTCCGTTTCAGATCCAAACTGCGGCAACTGAACCTGCCAACTCATTTCAACTTCAAAATTGTGGAGTGTTTAAAGATGGATTTCAAAATGATAGAAGACAATTGACGACGCACTGTCGCCGCCGAACTTTACACAATTTTAATAGACAATTTCAAAGTATAGTGGAAGATGACATCGCATTGAGAGCGATTTAGGGCTAAACAGCTCTATCCACCCTATTCGGACCATCAATGCTAAATTACAGACTTGTGTCAACGCATTTCTTAAAGCAACCGTAAATAGTTTACGTGTTACCTTTCATTGACTGTTTGTGCCGCATCAATATGTGCCGTGATCGGGACATGTCGGTGCAAAGGAGTGACATCATCAAATAAAGGTGTTATACAACGGACGCGAGCGCAACAGACAATAGTATCTATAATCTAGTGTCAGGTCTCCCGTCAAAACGGCGCGCGTATCCACTTTGCCGTTTCGTTTTATTTCTTTCAATTTGTTTTACATCAAAGGATAAGCAATAGCCCGGTTGTTTAGTGTTTGGTTGTTGATCATTGGTGGGGGTTTGCCCAAGAGCGGGCCCCAGTGCGACCCTGGCCAGCCGTACCCGAGAAAACATATCCAGAATCTTGGATTCCATAGTTGGTGCTGCTAGATACTGCATTGTGAGTATATTTATTATTTAATGAATATAAAAAAAAACAGAATTTTGATTATGACAAGGGTCCGATAGGTCGCATCTATAAAGGTTTTTATTTAAGCCATAGACAATGAAGCTTTTTTTTTAGATGCGTTCAGTTGCATTAGTCCAAAACATGGTTTAATTTCAGAATCGTCCCATTAACGGCTGAAAACTTTTGGAAATTGGGTGATTTATTTTCCGAGTTAGCGAAAATGGTACAATTGGAAATTTTACAGGTATTTTTGAAAAATTAGATAATGGGGCTTCACATAATCATTTTAGTGTCAATCTATTACATAATAGTTTCTCGTTTTATAAATATACAATTTTTAGCTTAAACCTATACATATATTATGCTTTGCAATATATACGTAAATACATGGGTAAACTGGAAAAATGTATAGATACTAAGGGCTTTATCTTGGGTTAGATAACTAACATCTAAGTAGAATTTGCCTACAATTTATTTTTGCTTTCCCAACGAACCTGTGTAAATTATGTAGGTGACAGAACCGTGTAGTAAATAACCAAAGCTTCCTAAAACCTGTGTCCCTTGATAGATTAGCAATAGCAGTAAGTAAAAGATACCCTAACTTTATATGTACCTACGTATATATACCTATATAAATATACTGTATCACACAATCATAATCGACACCAATCATTCTCCTCACTATTCGATACAAATCGCAAACATCAGCTTAACCCACCCACTCGAATGTCAACCTTATTTCTTGACACTGAAAATTTACATTTCTCCGCACATGACACTGACATTGACTCATCCATACGTTAGGGTTACGGACAGGAAAGTGAGCGCTCGAGCGAGCATCGGGTAGTAATATCTGGGCTCGGGTGGCGTGCGCAGTGCTCGGAACGCGAGCGCGAGAAAGTGACAGAAGATATGGCGGCGCCCGAGTGCGAGCGAGAGGCGAGGAAGCGACGCGAGCGCCGCGACTCAGGGAGTGCACATGAGCGCAAGGAGCGTCGACCGCACAGTGAGGAGCGGCTTCCACCACCCCCGCCCCCGCCACCGCTACACGACCATAACCGACTTGAGGTGAGAGACTAGTATCATTAATCTCACACTACAGCCATTTGCTGGGCAAGTGCCAAGGGATTGCTGCTTCTAAACTGCAATTGCAGCTTATGAACCTCAAGAGGGCAAACAATTTGTAGTTCACTTGGACCGGCGCACTATAATGTGTAATAATGCGGTTTTTATTTTATATTACAATACAATCCTGTTTTCATGTTATGTTACGAGGACTACAGCATTAACATTATTAAATAAGATAAGATTTAAGCAAAGCTATCCAAGTTATCTGTGCCAAAATCTTCACGACCTATCCTATCCTCTTTCAGTCAGAACGTCGTGCTGAGCGGCTGTCACGCGCTCGTCGTCCACAGTTTGGCGGCAAGCGCCGCCGCCCCCCGCCTCGGGTTTCCAAGCACCCAAAGGAGAACGAGTGCTTCACAACGTCCGAGGAGATCAGATGCAGCACACCGCCACATTTCGACTATGTCGTCGTGCAAAAACCACAACGTAAGTGCTCCGAGCTGTCGTCTTTAAATTCGTTTGTAAAAGTAACAGTAAACTTTTTAGTCAGAACTAAAAAGCTGCAAAGTGAGCTGGATTCGATCTGTTTACTCGTCAAGTCTTCAATAATGCAGAGCTAGAATTTTTCTTTCCAAATTAGCTGACAGTCATAGTTCTTACTTTAAGAACGCAGTTGCAGCGTACAGTGGCACGAATTTGAATCAATTACTACAATATTTAGAGCATAATGCATCGCGTCCTGGTAAAGTAGCCGTTTGAAGAAATTGGGTGTGTCGTTCTTCCTGATATCTTAATAACTTATATTCCAACAGTCAATGTACGCGTACAAGCAGACGATACAGGTAGAAGATTGTTGCAGTATGCGAGGAACCGGAGACTCTGGACGCGGGAGTGCTGCACCGCGTGGTGGGTCGCGTGGAGAGCGCCAGCGATGAGGCCGCAGCCCTGTGCGCGGAGGCCGAGCGAGCCCGCAGCGACGAGAGAAGTGCTGCAACGATCAACATTGCGCGACGGGACCAGCCAGTACCTGATCGAAGGCTCGAGAAGATCAATAAGAAGGTACTAACTAACTAACCAACCTTCTATCAATCCCTAGAAGAAACTGTTACACTACTCTCATTTTGTTGTATCTAATATTTTTCCCAAGTCAAAATATCCAGTTACTACATAGCATATTAACATACTACATCAATATGAAACTCACTTTCAGATTGCCGCACTCAAAAAGAATATCTCCAAATATGAAAGCGAGTTTGAAGCCAAGAATGGTCATCCTTTGACACAGAGTGACAGAATTACAAACGTGGCACTGACACGCATGAACGAAACACTGCGTAGACTGCAAACAGAGAAACGCCTTATCAAGAGTGACCCCGTAGAGTATGCCCTGAAGGTGCAAACAGCGAAGCAGCAGAAAGAAAGAGATGACAAGCTCGAAGAAGCGCTGAAGAGCGAGAAACCTATGACTGATATCGTTAAGGATATTGAAGAGGTAGGTTTGATTAATTTAATATACTAACTGCTTAACAAATTAGATGGTCGAGTTCCAACTGTTAGATAATTAAATGGTATTCGTTTCCATTGTTTTAGTTAAAATAATATTTCTTTATTTTAAATACAAAGAATTAACGCACTGTGTTCCATCCGTAATGGACTTTTTGATGATTTCGAATGTATTACAATAAAACCTTCTGGTGAGGAAGGTGTTTGCTTAAATTTTTTGTGGTCCTTTTTCCAGTGGTTAGAGGGCTGTCGCCAGGCGGCAGGCCGGTCGTCGGTCCCCGAAACGAGCTGGACGTCCGCGCAGCTGGCCGCCGAGAAGCTGTGCGTGCAACGAGTGCTCCTGCGCCTGGAGGCGGCGCGCGGCCGGCCGCCCGCGCACTCCGCCGAGAGGGGCGCGGCGCGGCACCTCTATGAGCGATATAGAGCTGTGAAGAGGGTGCTAGCGTCGTCGAGGCCTGATGCTGTGAGATGTTACTTTTTTAAAAAGCAAAGAAATGTACCTTTCTCTTTTTGAAACTAGTATAAGCCCTGGAAATTGATAATGGGCCTGGCGGCCATCTTGGTGACGTAAAAATGACGTAACCGGTCTCAGTACGCATTATCACTATCACCACTAGCGGCAAGTACGGTGGGGATAACTTTATTTTGAGGTTAATTAGACAAGTTTCCAGCCCATTAATAACTTGCGGATAATATCATTTTTTTTATTATAAACGACATTACGCTAATAATACGCGACCAAATAAGAAAAGAGTTGCCGAGATAGCCGCAACGATTATCAAGCTGAAGTGAAAGGAGAAAGTCTATGGGAGAGGCTTTTGTTCAACATTAGACATCTTTTGGCTGATGATGTGTGAGAAATATCTTTGCAATATTTTTTGTTATTAGATTATAGGCACAAACGGTGAACTGGCGACGATCCACGAGCACGAAGCAATGCTCTTTAACACGAGCGTCGATAGCTCCAGCGACTCGCAGGAGAAGCCTTCAGACTCATCTCAGGTAAATAAAATGAATCTACTGGCCTATTTGAATTTATACTATAAAACTATAAAATAACTTTTCGGACGTTACCGAAGATAATCGATCCTTGTGGATCTCATACTAGGTATGATATTTAAATAATTAATTTACGCTCATCTCAAAAATATTTTATGAATGGTTGTAGACTTTAATACGTAATTATTTGTTGTTTATTATAACACCATCGGCTATAACACTGTTTAATTTTGTGGGATCTACACTAGTATGTCACAGACTTTTTACCGAAGACAGAAAAACACTCCGAACCACCTACCACCTGCAGAGCTTGTTGGTGAACATCCAGAACCTACCTACCTAAGTGCTGCTAACGAAATAGAACCGAATATTTGCATAATTTCCAGGAGACCACAGAGACCCCTCTCCAGTCACCTCCGACACGTGAAGGTGCCACAGCGGGAGAGGAGGTGGCTTCCTCTACATCATCAGCGCAGTCAGCTACCAGCGAGGAAGCTACGCCTTCCAACGAAGGACTCCACTGTCTCAGCCTAGAGGACTTAAACAGGGCACTCATTGAAGCTAAGCTGCAGAAATCTGTAAGTTGCAATGGTGTCTACGTAAGAGATTGCTCTTGCTCATGATACTATCGTATCACCTTATTGTTACTTTTTTGGAATTTCAACTTGGGGTGCAATAATGAATATTCTTCAGTTTCAACCCTTCCACTGTTCCACTGCTGGGCACATGTCTCCTTTCAGAATGGGAGGAGTTAAAGTAGAGTAGAGTAGTAGATTCGAAGTAGTCTTCTCAAATCTGTCTTCTAAAAATTTTCCGTTTTCAGATTTTACGGCGCACCATAAAAGAGTACGAGGTAAGCTTCGAGCTTCTCAACAGCAGGAAGGTACAGAGAGATGACAAGAAAGGCCACGAGGATGAGTACTTCAGATATAAAGCGGTCAAGGCCAGAATCAAACTGATCAACGCGCTGATCAACAAACAGAAAACAGCTAGCCACTAACCCACCAATGCAATACAAACCCGACAAATCCACACTAAAATACAAAGGTTTAAAACAAACCACGATCTCCATTTGTTTAAAAAAATGTTTGACTAATATAAGCAGCGACAGCCCTATCATGTAAAAAGATAATGTAGGGTTGTCTAATTTAGACTGTTCATGTTTTATAAATATGAACCATTATTGAATATGTTATTATATTATTAAACTATCTTGGTGTTATGATTACTTTATCTCAATCTATGACTAAATAATTGACTAATCATCAGTAGATTTTTTTATTGGCAATTAATTTGTTGGGCTAAATAAATGATATTTCATACAATATATATTATTCGGCGTGTGTTATCATAATTGTATGATCAAATTACGTCATAAAAATCTAGTGCTTCCGAACATTTAAAAATAATTGATGTAAAATATTGATTAATCGTTACATTTCTGTACTTAAGCCTCAATGACAAAATATAGATACAATATATTTTTTTTTGGTTACTTACGTATTTGAAATTGTATAGTGCCAAATTCTATACAATTTTATAATAAATGTACATATTAAGTAATTCGCTGATGAAGATAATTTAAGCCTTGTTCGAATTATTGACAATTGATAATTTAAAAAATATATGTTTTATAAACATTTTATTTCGGATACGCATTCATTAAAAAATAATCTACACGCTATCTATTGTTATAAATAATTGTAATTACAACTGAAATAGTTATTGAAAAATAGTTTCTTAAATATAAAACATAGTTATTATAAACATTTTCAAAATACTATTCACTGCCCTAGATTTGACTTTTGACTCATAACTAAAACAATGTAAAGCCTACTGATTTTCAATAATTCGACCATAACGGGTTATTAGTGCAAGCAGATAACATCTTAGGTAATATAAATAAGTTCTACCTATTACATACATTATAAAAAATGTTGAATGTTTTACTATTTTAAAACTGTAACAATATTATTGTACAGTACAATCAGTTGTTATTATAATAATAATAATTAAAATGTCAACACTTTTCTAACTGGATGTACTCTGTAAATTGGAAAAATTAGGGCTATGAAGCCACAAAATGGACGTATTCAGTGGTACAATATTGGTTACCTCGGCAAGCTCCGCTTTATAAAAGAACTACTAAAGTCCCGCACAAAATCTTGCGTTCTAAATCTAACACCTAATCCTATAAAATTACAGCTAATTATTGAATAACAGTAAGCCATTTTTTTGTAATGTCGACGTTTGCTTAGGCCTATCAATTTTGTACTACTGGATATATTGTGATATGATTTTTGGACTTGGAGAGAGTTGGTAAATTTAATATCTCAGCTAGCTACAATATTTGGAGCTGAATGGTAAAATTACTTAATTATCTAAAGGGGCACATACGTGGAATTACCTATGACAATTAATGACATGTTTTCGAATGTTTCTAGTAATAAGTTACTATGAATAAATGAAAACTAAGCGGATTAGGATACTCTCCAACAATTTTGGAGAAAATGGACTTGGAGAAATTTTGTGATTGATTTTCACTTGGACTTTATAATGAATTGTGGCCACTATAGGGAGAATGATTTAATGGAATATATACTTGTTTGAATTTATTGACCAGATCTATACCGTGGTTAAAAAACATCTATGACTAATTACAACATAATATGAACACAATGCAGCTATGTATATAATAGAGATTATGACAAGATCCATCAGGGGAACCTAGCCCGTACGATTTTCGATCATATACCCCTACATATAAAAACTTATTAATGTTAAAATACTTTATATACTTAAATAGTTATCTAACTATTGTATTTGTGTAACTACGAGACCTGAAAATGTAGATTAAACCCTCGATGCGGACGAAGCTGCGTGCTTTTGACGACTTTTGACGATGAGAAAATTGGGAAAGAAGTAAAATCGAGTTTATGTATTTATAACTTTACTGCTTAAGACTTTATAATTGTGGTGATCTTTCTTTTTAATATAAATATTTTTTTCTTTTATGTGTTTTTGAATTTGTGATTGTGTAATATATACTTGATCTCATTATATTATGTATGTGTTAGAAAATATACAATCGGATTAACATGAATAATTTTAGGGTTACGCAGCTGTTCCAAGTTTTGAATCTTAAATAGACGTTTGACCAAACCAATTATATGTTTACTTACATTTAGAAAAGGTTGATAAGTAGTAAGTAGTAGTAAGTAAGAGTACAGACGAGCGAGAAGAGAACGATTTATTTTAGATTTAAAACTTGACATTTCTATGTGACGTAAAAATTATTTGTGTTCTGATAACCTTGGGGCTACCTTAGGTTCTCAGAAGAGCTGAAATTTTCGTTCTCTTAAAGAGAATTATAGCTGTTAAATGTATTTAGTGATAAAGTACTTACCTGTGATTTTTATTGTAACAAACATAATCTTGTGTGACAAGAAATTGAATGTATTACTACTTAATCGTTGTGGTAGCTGTTAACGAACTTTACGTTGAACAAAATTAATTTGAATTATGTGTTGTTTTAAACAATATTATTGTAAGGATGAGACTTGATAAATGGTTTATTGTAAACCTAAAGCTATGTCTATATAACGTTATATTATTACAAGATAATTACGATGTTTAGTAGCAAGATGTTGGTTAAAGCATGGGGCATTCTAGGAGAATGTGCCTACAAAAAACTTTGAATAACATCTGCCACACAAGATCTTTCTAATAACAGCTAATCAGTGATACCAAAATTTCGACAATTCATGTTAAACCTTTTTGCTTAAATGTTGCCACGCTTTAATCCACACTTGCTTTCGCTTGTAAAGGGGGCAAGTAATTTTAATACCTTATTATTGCTTTGCAATATATTACTAAGACGTTTAGCGAATACAAATCAAAATGGATATCATATCAATGTTTAAAGTGACAGTAAGCTGTTTATACCAATCTCATAAGTATTACTTTTTTAATTTGTGGCCCCGATGTTTCCCGCCTAAATGATAGCCATGCACGAGATGCCGTTTCAGCTAATTTAACAATATTAAGCATTGACTGCGCAGTTTGGATTCTGAAAATCTGGAACGCATAATATTAATACCTAATACTCAATAAGTAGAGTTCAACAAATTGCCATAAATATTCATAATGTTTAAAATAAAAATAGAACCTAATATTGTGTTTTTCTTATTTTTACTCCTAGGTATACACTATCTGAAGTAATATGAGACTTTTTTGTTTTAAGAACTATTTCTGGAAGGGACTATCGGGACTCGAACTCGGGAATTCTTGTTCGTATCATCCATGACGAAGACGATTTACATATTTACAACTGCCTCGTTGGCATAGTGGTTCAAAGCGCGACTGCTACGCTACAGATTTTGGGTTCGATTCCCGGGTCGAGCAGTGCTGTTGGGCTTTGCTTGTTTTGAGCCTATTGCTATTAACCGGGCACAAATCCAAATTCCTAGCTGCTACTGAGAATTTCATAGAAAAACTCATAAAAAACCTAGAAAGCGAATTCAGGACTTCGAGCATAGGAGTCGCGCTTCGGACCACTAGGCTACCGAGGCAGTAAGCGTAAGTCCAATACGTTATGGGTGTAGATCCATAATTCTATATCTAACTAGCATTCCGCCAGCGGCTTCGCCCGCGTGGTCTTGATAACCTGTTTAACCCGCTTTTCTGTTGAAATTTTTCCTGAATTTTCTTTGCTATAAACGTCACGGAGCCCGAGACCTTTCCAACGAATGCAAAACCGTGGAAATCGGTTCGTGCGTTCTGGAGTTATAGCGTCAGGAAGGAAAACCCTCGGCCGTGATGGCTGAGGTTTTCCTCTCAGACACTGCAATCGTAGGTACCTATGAAAGTCATAATATAATGATAATAAAAGTACAGGTAAAAATAAGCCAGCAATTATTTCGCAGCTCTCTTTACCATTATAGAATCCTCAAGATGATTGTTTCCCGTTCTGATTATCCGATCCAACATAAGTGGATGTGTATAATGACAGGACAAAGCTGACATTTTTATTAAGAATCTATTGTTATTATTACTTTAATTTGAATTTTATGTGACATTTTGGATTTTTATTTAATTTAACTTTATTGTTCCCAATGTAATATTTTCTGTTTCTATTGTACTGCTATAATATGAGATATTTTATTGTTTAGTTTGTTTTCTGCTCTGACTTTATCTTTTTATTGTTACTGTACTTATATGGATAATTATCCGAAATAAAAATTATATTATTATTATTATTATCAAAGTTTGCTACTTTAGATTAGGTTACTTATCCTTTAAACTGAGGACATAGTCTGTATGTGTTATTACAACTTTGAAATGTACGTACAGTAGCTCAAGCACGAGTCACTATTTCTTTTTTATTTTTTTTTATTATTCTAGGAAAACTTAAATGCACAATGTACAACAGAATACGGCCAACTAGAGGTTTTCACAGATAATCAGTATTATAAACGAATATGCCTAGGACAGATAACAGCTTTATACATAACTAGCTTTCCGCCAGCGGCTTCGCCCGCTATCCCACGGGAACCATACATTTTACCGAGATAAAAAGTAACCTATGTGCTATTCCAGACTATAATCTATCCCTGTGCCAAATTTCATTCAGATCCGTTCAGTAGTTTTTGCGTGAAAGAGTAACAAACATCCATCCATCCATCTTCACAAACTTTCACATTTATAATATTAGTAGGAAGTAGGATAGGATAGGATAGGATTTGCATGCTTTCTGAATGGGCGGGTTTTACAGTACCTAATAGGAAAACTATTATACCTCCTATATTTAATTTTAAATTTTACTTGAAGTAGAATTTACCGAATAGGCTGGTTTTTACAGTAGGTATGGGAAAACTTTTAAATACATATTTTTTTTTTAGGTTTCACTTAAAGTAGAATTCTCGCTTCCACTGTTTGTACCTATGCTTAGATCTTTTAAAATACGCAATGGATTTTAATGCAGTTTTCAGTAATAGATAGAGTGATTCAAGAGGAGTGTTTATGTGTAGTATACATGCATCTTATAGTATTCTCATCACTTCCCCACGTTAGTATCTATCTACATTGCACCCGTGCGAAGCCGGGGTGGGTCGCTAGTTATGTATTTAATAGTAGTAGATACCTATTAGAGCGGGTGCTAGAGGGAATGGAGTATGAAAAATATGAGGACTGCAGTCTGTACACAGTTTTGAACTCAGAAAACTTTGCAAATAAGGAATCTGGATGTTGCCGGGAGGTAGGTAGACCTAAGAACCAGAACCGCTACCGTACCGTATAAAACGCGCAATTCCGATAACGCGATCGAACGCAGAGACTCGCCAAAACGCGATGCAGCATCTTTGCAGTCGCAAAATCGCCGATCGCCGATGCTAAAAGTAGCATGTCTGCTACTATAGCCGTAAGAGGAAAATATGGTTATCGATTTATCAATTACCTATATTATTTCTGTTTGGTAATTGTCGAAAGTTTCCTTATTGTGTAGGTAACAGAGTTTTAAAATGTATTAATTATGTTATTGTCAAATGCCTAATTAAATAATATGGAGTTTCCACGTATATTCGCAGTGTTGATAGTGCGTGTAAGTATATAACATGACATAACTGAGGGGGTTCTACAGTTCGCCACCAAAATCGGTTGAGTAACCACCTCCATAGTATTATCACAGTGCAACAAAATGATGCTGAAAGCTATTGTTTTCGCCACCTTGGCCGTGGGTGAGTAAAAGTCACATTTTGTTATTTAGCCCTAATTAAATTCAAAATAAAATGATGAAAGTCGTATTATATTTTTGTACGTATTTAGTAATCATTTGAATTATATACTTCTGTTTTATTTAACCATATATAATGTCATTGCTTCTGGTAGTATTTAAATAAATTATAAAAGTCCATCTTAAATTAATAAAATTAAAACTAATAATTAATTAATTATCGTCAGAAAAGATGAAGAAATTTTATTACTTATATTATGATTTAATGATTTAAATTTAATAAATTATTAATGACTAGCTGTCCTGGCAGACCTTGTTTTGCCCTATTTCTCTAAAACAAAGTAACATTTTCTTTACGGTTTTCTCTCCGTATGAACCTTCAAACAAAAAATAAATCACCCAAATCGGTTCAGCCGTTCTCGAGTTTTGCACTTAGCAACACATTTGTTTAGGTATATAGATTTAGGATTTATTTAAATAGCTTACTAACTGACCCGGCAAAAGTTGTTTTGCCATATAGGGGTGGGTCACCCTTATCATTTAGGGGTATGAAAAATAGATGTTGGCCAATTCTCAGACTTAACCAATATGCACACAACATTTCATACAACTCGGTCCAGCCGTTTCGGAGGAGTTAGGTATCAAACACCGCGACACGAGAATTTAATATATTAGATGATCTTTCACAATGACATTATAATAATTATAGTTAATATTTCATGACACGTATGACAAAAAACAGATTACTTAGGGAGAACTTATTCCAGCTGTGTTTGCCGAATACCCGCTAACCGAAGATAAGCGCGCGGAGCTCCGCGGAATGATTACAAAGCAATGTCAGAAATACAACGCCACCGACAAAGTGGACGAACTTGAGGTAAACCCATTGTATTAGGTATTAGTTGTTGCTAGTATAGTTCGCGGCAGGTAAGTTGACTCAAAAGTAACGAAGAGTGGGAAAGTTTGCGCAGTGCATTTGCGCAAAATGTACCAAAAATCGACTAGTGCGCATCCGCCATTTTGGTTTAAGTTACCTACCGGCAACTTTAGCCGTACAGAAGACATTTGTAGGGATACGAAAATCGGCTACAATTTCGTGTATAAGCTGACCTCGCATTATATAGGCTTGTTGTACAATGAAAGCTCAGCTTATATTGGTGTCCATTAGTACACCTCTGACGAACCCTTTGAGGAATACAGGCGTGATGGTATGTCTTATGTTTTTCTTTCATAATGCATGTATTTTTAATACAGTAATTTTACTTCTAATACGACCGCATTGCTTAATCTTTTGGGAAAAACACGCGTAACAATAATATTTTTCTGCAGAAAGTTGTCATGACCTACGCGGAGTGCATTTTTGGCGTCATAGACATGAAGACACTGAAGAGGAATATAGAGAATGGTGCCCTCAACGAGGAGGTCCAAAAGTACGTACCATTCTTTTCATAAGTCCATAGCCTTTTTTATAGCTTCTCCCCGCATCTTCGTTCACGTCAAATTTGAATACCGTTAGTTTTTTTCGTGAAATTTTCTGATGTTTTAATAATTATTCTGTTATTCGGGTTAGATTAGCCGTAGAAATCCCGGAAAGGTTTTTAGGTATGCCCTGGATAATTTATAACTCTAACCCTTTTATGTACTTACCGAAATAGCCTAGTGCGTTTTCATAAATAGGACGTGCGAAGTAGGAACCTACCTACCTACCTAGATAAATAATAAATATTTGGGACATTTTACACAGCATCGTCTAGTCCCAAACTAAACAGAGCTTGTACTATGGTTTAATGGTTTCATATAAATAATTATATACTTTTTTTGTAAGTACATACTAATATCACCCAATTATACATAATAACACCCAAGATCCATCATCTAAAATTCTAAACTACCATTATGTAATTGCAGGTACTGCACCAAGAGTCCTCAGCTGAAGACCTGTTTCTACAACCTGTTGGACGGCGTGTCTCCCTGCATAGACTCCAGCGCGCGGGAGGACATATCCTTCGTCAAGAGCGGCACCAACCAGCTGATCGACTTCGTGTGCTACAAGAATGGTGACAGGGTTGCCCGTAAGTATCTAACTCTAAGTACATTAAGATGGCAACCCTAGGCATGTGCAGAGAGTACAGATACGTTCGCTAAAAAAATGTATTTTGTCATGTATATACACCATAGAATAATAATTTTATCGACCTCTTTAAGGATCACGGTCTCTTCAATGAATTTAAAAAGACGATATTATTGGATCCTAATGTGATGTTAGAGAAAAAGCCTAGGTTAGAGTCTAGGTTATAGCGCTAACCCTAATGAGCTATACCTACCTTAGACTTTCCTAAATACCTAATTACTAATACTATAAATGCGATAGTAACTCTGTCTGTCTGTCACGCTTTCACGCCAATACTACTGAACCGATTTAAATAAAATTTGGTACACAGATATTCTAGAGCCTGAGAAAGGACATAGGATACTTTTTAATGCGAAGAAACGGCTGTAAGGGGTTGAAATAGGGGATGAAAGTTATAAGAAATAGCCAGACCACGCGAGCGAAGCCGCTGGCGGAAAGCTAATTCTTTATTATGCTTTCGCTTTTGTGGTTCATAAATCATAAGTGTATTATGACGAAGCAACTTGAAACACCCAAACTGCCGTCCTCAAGCTAAAATGCCGTTATGTACCAAAACAATTTTTTGAGATATGCACGAAAAAGTGAGCAGTTTAAAAAAATGTACGCTACTTAATACCTAGAAGTCATATTTGAGACTTAGAAGTACTGACTAACAGATCTCACGAGGAGATCTCACAACTTCTGATTGTGTTGGCATTAAAAATTCAAAATCGGCGGGATGTCAGATAACGGCATTTTAGCTTGAGGACGGCAGCAAAGCCATTGAAGGGAAGAAGTCCATCCTGACTTTCTTCTGTTAAAAAGATGTAATATATTTTTGTATCTTTGTCATATTTTTATTAGAGTAACAGTGTCCTACTTCCTGTTCTAAAATATGTGAATACTTATAAAATAGTATGCTTATTCGACAGCTTTGCCATGAAATGTAGTCATCGTATATCAGCGGTTAGTGCAAGACCCCATTTGACGTACTCTTGTGTTTTTCTTCAACAGAGTTCATTGCCGACGGTGGACTGTTCTGTTTATACTCTAAAGCCGATGACCTGAGCAAGTGTAGCTCTGAATTTCAGGACAGTTTCTCCAGCGACGAGGCCGCGAAAGCACTTACTCTTACTGTAAGTACCAAATCAGTACCTACTTGGTTTGGACGCTTTAATATTTGAAATTATTATTCTACTATTTATGTGATAACTTAAACCTATCGATAGAAAATAGGGGCGATTGATTGCTCCATTTATAAGGTTAAAAATACTTGAGTTATAAAAAGAAAATACGTGCTTACGTTACGGTGACATTATGACATAGAACCTCTTGCTATGGCATAGCAATTTGTACCTTATGTTCAGGAAAGTATCTGAAGTTGTCCAACTACTTCTCTATTCACACTTTCTATATTGTGTTTAAAATATATTTATATTTATTCTCAAATAAGGCATACAGTCACATATATAAGATCACATAAGTTTTCAATAATACGAGTATAATGTGCAAGTTTTGATATAAATGCGCTAAATAAACTTGTATATTGTATCATTGAAGGTATTTTATTATAAAGCATTAGAATTTTATATATTTTTTAAATTTGACTCTCTTAATGGAACTCCTGCAGCATTTATTATAACGATTTTGCATCAAAAATGATTCCAATTCAGTCGACTAAGTTAGTGGTTTCTCAATTATTTTACTGGTTGTTTTATTCTTTTATTTATCTTTTTCTATATATTATAAGTACGTACCTATTTACCAAAAAAAGTATGTAAGTATTATATCTATTGTCTATTACCCATAGTACAAGCCCTGCTTAGTTTGAGACTAGATGGTGCTGTGTAAAATGTCCCAAGATATTTATATATTTTCATTTTCTTATACAGGAAAAGTGCACTAAATTCGAGGAGCTGGCAGCTTGCGTGGTGGCCAAGTTGAAAACCTGCGGAACTTCAACCCCGGGCAACATGGCCGAGTCCCTATTCAGATTTATCCGCGAAGGTTTGCCGTGCAAAGCGCAGGCTTAGGAATCCTGGTAAGCTTTGAAGGCAGAGTTTTAATAAAGTACTTGCTTACATTTTGTAATGTCCCTTTAAAATCACTACGATCGAAGTGACAAAATCTATACTAATATTATAAAGAGGAAAGATTTGATTGTCTTTTTGTATTTTTTAAGCATTTTTCATGCTAAGGATACCTACCAGTTATTTTAATGAAGGAAAACATTGACTCGCGGGCAGGATGCAAGAGGCTGGTTCAATACACTTATGCTTCGACTGCGCGAGTAGGATTCGCTGCGGCTTAGCGATCATAGCATCTGGTGTATTGAACCAGAAGACACAGGTTCGAATGCTGCCCGCGAGTCGATTTATTCCTTCATTAAAAAATATTTGATTGTTTGATTGTTTGAATTAAATAGGCTTAAAAACTTCTTTCACCGTTGCGAAGCTACACTATCCCCGGGTGACATAGGCAGTAGGCTATAATTTCCAAAATATACGCGGGCAAAGTCGCTGGCGGGCTAGTTGTAAATAAAACATTGCAACCGTAATGGAGAACTCCATATACACTCCTTACAAAATATAAAAGCAGTGTCTGTCGAGTATTTTGCCGGCTCTTCTATAAAACATGTACAGGAGTGGGGTTTGACTTTTCAAAAGTAGGTAACTACCTATTTTCTTTGAGTCACTATCGTCCAGACATAAACGCAACACAAACTATCAAGCTGGTCTCTCATATACGACGCGATTCTCAGGCGAGGACAACATTATTTTGTGTTTTTATTTCTTGTTTTTTTACAATATAATTATAATAATGTCGCAAGTCGTTAGATAGTATTTCATTATGTTATGGTATAAGGAGTAAACGTGCAGACATTGATATTTAATTACCGTATTTATTGATTTTATTTCTTGTTTTAGATCTGATTCTGCCGCCGACAGTATGTATGAAGAGTAAGGTGTGATTATACCTAAGTTCCAATAATAACAATATAATATTACCTATGTAAATCGTGCAGAAACTGTCACTTTTAATAAATAAATATAAGAATAAAACTGTATTCATTACTTATCCTTACTAATATAAAAAAAATGCAAAAGTAACTCTATCTGTCTGTCGCGCTTTCACGCCAAAACCAATTTAAATGAAATTTGGTACAGAGATAGTCTAGAGTCTAAGAAACGACATAGGCTACTTTTTAATGCAAGGGGTTGAAAATTATAGGAATACCGAGACCACGCGGGCGAAGCCGCGGGCGGAAAGCTAGTCTAACATAATTAAGTATGCATTTCTTAACATAACATTCGCCCACACCATAACACAGGCAGTTCGCCATTACATTTAGGTCCCATGTAACAGGGGGTGTGCCTATTGCCATTAACCGGGCATAAGGCTGCGGTTGCCGCTTTACCATCAGGTGGCCCGTATGCTTGTTTGTCATCTTGTTACAAACAATAAAACAAATATTTTATCACGTGTCAACGGGAGCACCCGTGCCATTGTTTTATCAATATTTGTGATTAGATGCAGTTGTTGTAAGAAAAAATTTAACATGACATTACGCGTGTATTTCCCGGAGGGATAGGCAGAAATATACTGTTATACCCTTGGGGCCCACGTTTAGGGGTGAGCCTACTGCCATAACCGGGCACAAATCCACACTCCGAACTGCTACTGAGACTTTCATGGAAAACCTAAATAACACTGCTAGACCTGGAAATCGATCCCAGGCCCTAGAGCGCAGCACAGTCGCGCTTGGGACCGCTATACCAAGGAGGCAATAGATGTAAGTCATGCACGTGTAAAAGTGCCCATTTAACTAGATCCCAGGATACTGTAGGTACTAAATAGTTTCAAATAATGTAAGTAGTAGGTACCTTACTGCTTGAACTAGGAAAACCTCAGCCGTGATGGCTGATGGATATTAGCCTAAAGTTTCATCCGTAAAATTTGTATTACAATATTTGACACAGAGACAAAAACCCTCTCTAAATAAATCCGACGACGTCTGTGGTCTAGTGGTTTGAGTACCGGACTGCTGATCACGAGGTCGTGGGTTCGATTCCCACAAGACACAAACATTTAGGTGATGAACTTAGGTGTTTGTGTTTGTCTGGGTGTTTCTTATAAGTATGTATTTACAAAAAAAACAGTATATAAGTATTATATCGATTGTCTAGTACCCTTAGTACAAGCTCTGCTTAGTTTGGGGCTAGATGGTGCTGTGTAAAAAATGTCCCAAGATATTTAAAAAAAAAGATATTTAAATAAAGATTAAAAAAAAAATTGACATATGTAAGCGTAACTTTACGCTTAGCATCGTCTCTGAATATTAGCCTCAGATACTCGCACACGCGCAGTCCTATGTGTTATTAATATTTAAAAAATGAACCAGATATTAATTCGTTGTTTTCTTAACAATTATCAAAGTTCACTACTTTAGATTAGGTACATAACCTTTAGGAACATAGCCGTATGTTTTAGTACCTACGCCTTTAAATCGTACAGCTATGAAATTTTCCTAGTATCATCCTATAATATGCTATCAGCGCCTGACTCAGATGATTTGATAACCTTTCACAAGTTATCTGGCAACGCTAAGGTCAAGAGGCACAAGCAAACAGTATGAACGTATGATACATCGCTTCACTCGCTAGCTATAGCTATGCCATCTGATTACCCTTTGGTTATTCAATGTTGGGTGTTTCTAAGCATTTAATCCTTAACTTCCTTACTAATATTACAAATGCGAAAGTAACTCTGTCTTTCGCGCTTTGGTACACAGATCTGCCGTCCTCAAGCTAAAATACCTCTATCTGACATCTGGCCGATTTTGAATTTTTAATGCCAACACAATCAGACGTCATGAGATCTCTTCGTGAGATCTGTTAGTCAGTACTTCTAAGTCTCAAATATGACTTCTAGTTATTAAGTAGCGTACATTTTTAAAAACTTCCCACTTTTTTGTGCATAACTCAAAAAGTAGTTTTGGTACATAACGGCATTTAAGCTTGAGGACGGCAGAGATAGTCTAAAGCTTGAGAAAGGACGTAGACTACTTTTTAACGCGAAAAAAGGGCTGTAGTGGTTGAAATAGGGGATGAAAAGCAAGAGAAAGCTAGTCACGTATAACATCAAATACGAAAGCATTATGATATAATAATACGAATTTATTTACCTTTGTAAAGTCACTCTGGTCGTTGAACTATTAAAAAGCATCGCCCGTTAAGTTTCCGTTCTTATCATTGGCTGTTTACATTATTCCTTGAAAAAATAGAATATTACTTTTATTTACCTACTTCACAACTTTCTTTGTTTATAATAATCTTAAGTGAGTACCTACTTAATTAGCTGTTACTGGGATTTTCACATGAAAAGCCCAACAACACCGCTCGAATCGAATCAAACGAACCCAAGACCTGCAGCAGCAGTTCCACTTAAGATATTCAAACAAATGACAGATGACAGATGACAGTAATTAAGTTTTTTAAATGCAATTCATATAGCTTACAAGGAATAGTTCACATAGTACTTTCCAAACCACTTTATTTGGTAAGATATGAAAACTGTTCACTTAGGTCCTGTCCAAACACGCTATAGTTGGTAAGGTGTGGAAACTGGGTGTTAAGTCAACACTCAAATAGCAAAAGTAAGTGTTTACTTATGAGACGATGAGTGGTTGACTCGGGGTGACATATTTCAAGGTAATTCCACACCTATTTAAGTAAATCTATACTGATAATAAAGCTTGTTTGTTTAAGCGCACTAATCTCTGAAACTACCAATGCGATTTGAAAAATACTATTTGCATTTGATAGTCCATTTCTTAAGGAAGGTTATAGGCTATTTATCATCACACTACGACTCTTAGGAGCCGAGAAAAAAGAAAAAAGGACTCGAATGGAACCGCTCGCATCAGCTAGTAGAGCACATATATTTACATTGTAAGGGAAACTTTCAGCGAAGATAACAGCAATATAACACACAAGTGTTTTGTTTTTAGTGCGTAAAATTCGACTCACTATACAAATATTGCAGCAAAACAAACACAGAAGGGTCATCTTATATATAAACATTGCATCGATTACATGATAACTGATTACACAGTTACGCGATTTTATATCTACTAATAATTATTTATTATACCAATTATTATAATGGCGTGTGTGTATAACAAAATGGACGTGGACAAAGCAAAAGAACTAAGAATCGTAACAAGTGGCGTTCTGCTTACCCTTACGGGGAAAAGGCGTGACTGCATGAATGTAGGTATAGGCTTATTAGACGTTAAAATATACTCCTCGATTGAAGTTATATGACCCAATATGCTACTACTGGTGGTATATTTTTAGCTCTATATGATAGGAATAGAGCCTATTACCATTGACCGGACACATACATACATACATAGCTTCACGCCTGTTTCCCATAGGGGTAGGTAGAGACTATAGATTTCCACTTGCTACGATCCTGGCTGACCACTCTCGCTTCGTCTATGTTCATTAACCTCTCCATGCATACTCGTCGGTTTAGGGTGCTCTTAACCTTGCCTTTTTTGAGAACGTCCGCAATCTGGTTGTGGTACGTTCGCCGAGGTCGACCCCTTCCAACTCTTGACGGGACACTAATGTGAATTCCGAACTGCTATTGAGATTTTAGCAAAAATCCAAGCGAATGATCTGTTATCAAACCTAAAACTGAGGTCGTATTATGAAGCTTTTGGGGCCATCGTCATTCCAGAGCGAGAGAGAGATACTGCTATACAAGTTGGGGAGCACCATCTCATTCTTGCAACATAACAATGATGGGCTTATCAGTTCATAATACGGCCCCTGCTCAGGCATTGCACTTGCGACGAATAAATTAAGGTACCGTAGTCATTCATCATCATAACCATGAATAAACTGCTGAACAGAGGCCTCCCCATAGACTTCCACAAGGACCGGTCACATGCCGCCTGCAACCAATGACTCCCAGCGACCCTTACCAGGTCGTCGGTTCATCTTTTCCGGTGACTGGAAAATCTTTCTGGCCCAGCGGCCAGCAGTTCTCCGAGCTATGTGGTAGGTCTCAGGAGGCAGTCATACTAATTTGTTTAATACATAGTATGTATATTTATGTACTAATGTAGGCAATTAGACTAACCGATATGGGCGTAGTCTTTTTATGTGAAACTGGTTTTATAAGAAACATATGTATTTCATTTATGTAAATGTTAAATGACGAAGTATTCTTGTCTTGGTGGATTGGAAAACAAAACATACCATCATGCCTGTATTGCCGCATTCGGCAGAGGTGTACCAATGCATATACATACGTTTAGATCCCACGTGATAGCGCGCCCGGACATAATTAAAACCTCCGAACTGCTACTGACAATTTTCTAGACGAATCCAATAACACTGCTCGACGCATCGACCGCTATCAAAAATCTGTGGATCGAAAATCCTGGACTAAGTTAGGGGAGGCCCACCTGTAGGACAGAAAAGATATAAAAAAAGATACTAATCTAAATACCTAATTTTGGTGTAATTGGAATTATAGTTCAAATTAAATCATTTGCATCTATATAATTTTATTATTACTTGTTTTACATTTTAGTACCTCCAACCTTGTCTAAATTTGTAATATTGTTATAATTTTATCGTGTGCTTCAGTGGTGAATGTTGTGTATACCTGTAATTGGCATATGTATCAGACCCTTTCTATGTGCCTTTTCTATTGATTGTAAAAATATATATGCTGTTGGTGTACCTAATTAAATAAATAAATAATTTATCGACTACAGCGATACACAGGTGGTTAATATGGCAAGTCTGGTTATGGTAAAAAATGCATACAATTATAGCAGCATACAAAGAACATTGCGTCGGATGAATGTCATCTAATAAGGTTAGTATTTATGCATGCACATAAAACAATTTTAAGAGGAAAATAATCAATCAAATCAATTTGTATATGATTATTTCTGTTTGAAAATTGACGAAAATGTCCTTATTGTGTAGGGAACAAGAATTTTAAAGTATATATTAAATATTTTATTGTTATTGTTAAATGCCTAATTAAAAAAAATAGGGAGTTTCCGCCTGCCGCAGTGTTATGAATAGATTGTTATCAAACTAAGGACATCTGCTGACTGTGGCGTAACGTAACACATTTTGAGACCTCTCTGTACAGTGGATACAAATACAGACATACGGATAATTATACCGTGTTGCTTGTTATTACATATTTGCACGTTGGTACATACCTACTTATTTTTAAGAAATGTGTACCTACAGCTAAGTATATTGTTGATCATAGGTACTAAATAATAAAAAAATACTACTTTCATCCCTTTTTTTAAACGTTTAGTTAATTTGTGTTGACAGGTATTTAGTAAGAAAGTAGAAAATAATATTTTTAAGATCCATGGAACGCACAAGTATTTGCTGTTGGTGGGAATCCGTGTATTCCGGCACTACACTAAACGTGCAATCGCCACGGATACCGTCATCGCATCAGTGAGTGATTGCTCTTATAATGTGCGTGTATATAACATGACATAACTGAGGGGGATCTTTAGTTCGCCACCGAAACCGGTTGAGTAACCACCTCCATAGTATTATCACAGTGCAACAAAATGATGCTGAAAGCTATTGTTTTCGCCGCCTTGGCCGTGGGTGAGTGAAAGTCACATTTTGTTATTTAGCCCTAATTTAATTAAAAAGATTACAACGAAAGTCGTATTGGATTTCTGTAATGATAATGTAATTTTCGTTTTGTTATTAATAGTATTTAAAATTTAAAATAACTATAAAACTGCATAGTGCAAATAAATAATTATTGTTGAAAAAGACAACTCTAAAAACTTACTACTTATATCTTTTTGTATTTTTAAGCATTAGTAGTTATTTTAATGACGGAAAAAATATAAAGGATAATTAAATTGAAATATAATAAAATTATAATCTGTCATACGACACCTATAATATGACAGAGAAAGCAGATTTCTTACTGACATAAGGTTTATTTAATTACGGTTTTTTTATACATAATGATTTTATAATACATTTACTGATTTTGTAAGTAATAAACGATCTCCAAATAATTCTTCAAAAATTATTTTCATTGACATTGCAAGCATCTATGGTAGAACTATGGTATTTAACACTTCTCCATGTTATAGTGCCTAGAGCAGTAAATTACTAAAATATCCAATATTTGGTATATATTATTTCAAATAAAAAAGTTTGTCTATAATAATAAGTTTGTGATCTAACCCACTGGGGAACTGTTGTAGTACTAAACTATACCTCTGTCTTACTCTTCGGGGATATAAGCGGAATTTTATGCTCAAACACAAAGCCAAAAAGTCTAAAATAATTTTAAGCTACCTCTCTTGTAACTATAAGTAGGTACCTGCCTTTATCCCGTGATTACTGGCCATTACTCTCATATAAATACGAGCTCACTAAAGTATCGTCAGAACACATTCAGAATAACTTGATAAGAAGATCTCAAACCATAAAAGTATGTAGGTAATAATGACCGAGCTTGTGGTCTACACATTGCTAAGTCTAAGGTGACAACTAGTTTCAGTAAGTACTTACATAGTACCTATAGTATAATCGATACAGGATGCAATCATTCTTGTAGACAGCTCAAAGCAATTGTCGATATGGTTGATGAAATTACCGTACCGTACTGTAATGTAAGTAGATTGAAATTAAACTTGTTTGGCAATAGGCTCGCCTTCTACAACAGGGACTTAAAACTGTGTGTTTACAGTAGTAACTGTAACCTCTGCCTAACCTTTTGGGGAATACAGGTGTGATAGTAAAATTCCAACGTTGTGAGGAGGTTGTACTTCACCTTCTCGTAAGTATGTGAATACCTAATATACATTGCTAATGCGCATTGCTATAGGACAGGGAAACATTGTTTAAGCTCTGATGAAACAAAGTAGTTCATCCATCATCAGCCCGTATTCGTCCATAAACATAGGACGTAGGACTCTTTTTGTAAACGTCACAGCGCAGCGCCCGGAGCTCACCCCCTTAAATTAACTGCAATAAACCCGTAAATTCTGCAGTTTGTGACAACAGCAGGGTCTAGCGGAGAACTCTAACTCATTGAGCAGCAATCACAATGGACCCGGTCCGCAGAAACAAACGTTCTTCGTAAGCTTTTCCCGCAGAAGGAGACCCCGAGAACGGATATATTTCACGTTTAAATATAATTGTGGCAAGTTGTTTCAAATTCGCGAAACATGGCATTAAAAAATTCTACTAATACTTTATATGTAAAAGTTTGGATAGATGATGGATGTTCGTTACTCACGTACGCCAGAACGACTGAACGGATCTAGATGAAATTTGGCACAGAAATAGATTATATAATCTGGAATAGCAGGCTACTTTTCATCCCTGTAAAATGTACGGTTCCCTTGGAATAGATTTTTTAAAATAATTTATAACAATTAATAAGAAATACCCACACTGGCGATCCGGTGGCGGAAAGCTAATTATAAATAAAAAAAATTCTCAAAAATTAGATTGATAATCAAATATTTGTAGCGGGAAACAAACGTACAGTTGCGAAAGGCTCATTCCCTCTACCACTGAACCTTCTTATTGTTTCCATGTTTATGTTACTCAGTTACATCAGGCAACAATGATTACCAAACGATGATGGTTCTGATGATGTCAGGAACGCTAATCCTAGTACCTATACAAAGATGTAGTGTTTATTTTGGATGTTTGTTTATGGAAACATATTACATATATGCCCTAACCAATTACGTTATAGAATGTAACGTTATTCGTCATAATATTTAGAGAACACTTGAGTTTTTCAACTAAACATTTATTTGTAGTCGTCATTTAACTCTTTTGTGATCACAAATTAAATTTAAAATCTTTGTTTTAAGTATTTTTCTTTTCTTTATTTATTAGGGACTTTAATCATTATGAATATGTCAGCCCCGTTAAATGTTTTACGTATTGTTTTTTTTAAAAATAAATTAAATTTAGTAATGGAACTTCATTCTTCTTTCATTCTGTTTATTTTTTTTTGTCGGCACTTCATACCAAATAGTGAAGATTAGCCTAGATGTTAAGTCAGATTTATGACAATGAAGTTCACATACTTAGGTACTTTCTAACTGGAGTAGGTAACCTTCATATAGCGTAACCCCTCCCATTCTGGAAATCCGTGGCCAGCAGCGTGACAATAGATGGGTTGATGATGAAGTATAAAGGACCTACCATACTTGCATCTGTTTGATGTCACTGGGGTTTTTTTTGCAGTGTCCGTTCGACAAGGAAACGTCAGTATCGTCCACACAGCTGGCGACAATACTAGGCTAATTGAAAGATTACAGTACAAGTAGGTAAGGTACCTACTACACATCAGTTGCTAGCTCAACGACCTCGAAAACCATTTTCGCTTGTTTTCCTTTGTTGACTGGACGCGTGTAGAAATCATACCATCACGCCTATATTCCCGAATAGTGGGTTTTTTTATTTTTTATTTAATTTCTTAAGCATGGTATATACTTATGGTGCCTATTACATGAGGCATACGACGTATTCTGCCTATGGAACGTGCGTATTAAATTTTTTTTTTCCTAAAGATATAATAATATTTTGTACTTGAATTTGACATTTTATAATAGGCTACTGTAACTAAATGGGTACTAATTAATAGGTAATTGACGTCGGTCGTTAAAAGTTTATTCGATTGTGTCGTCGAATGCAATTCCCGGGAAACAGCAATAAATTGTACAATAGCTGTCTTTACTGCTTGATTGACCCTACCTTCCGCCATCTTCGCCATCTTATCTGTCAAAAGGCCTTTGAACTTTGTCAATTACAAGAATAATGGACATTAGTTAGTGTTTTGTAAATAAATTACTTACATTTAATTAGATAATTACCTATAGGTTGATATTATTTGCAGTTTCGATAAGCAATTATTTCATTTGATTCTCAATTTGTTTTTGACAAACAATGTTATGTACTTAGATTATGTTATTAATCTAAGGTTATGTAGTTTAGGACGAGAAGTAATACTATAACGCCTGTATTGTCCGAAGGGTTGGGAAGAAGTGTTATCGACATTTCACCGGCCATGTTTATGTCAATGAAAACAAAAACTACAAAATTGTTGTCGATTGTTTAAATATTTTTAAAATAATGTGGTGGGTCACCACGTATTTACTTTATAAATTAAAAACAACAAAGTTAAAATAACAAAATGCGTTGAATCCTAGTAAACAAAAGTTCGCGTTACCGGTTGTTTGTTTCGAAGATGAGATTTGTGAATTATTGTTGATTGAGATGTAATTTGATAGATCTTTCAATAATGTTCAATAATTGATCTCGCAGGTTACCTATAATAACTCACAAAATACTAAGCTTTCATCCCATTTCTTTGAATTTAATCGATAAACGGTATTATTGTGATTTTCTGATTATGCATGGTTATCACTTTTTGCAACACAGTTTTTTTTAAACATATTATGTAGAAACCAATTTTAATCAGTAGAACTCTCTAAACTAATGCTTGTTACTGCTGCAATTCTTAGGTAATTATAAAAGCGAATATCAAAAACTAAGTCTAGAAAACTTGAAATTTTGCACATAGGTTTCCATATACGATACAGGCAGACATCAGTTAAGAAAGCAATTTGGGAAATCCCCACTCAATAACGCGGAAACAGCCGTGCCTCGGAGAGCACGTAACGCCGTCGGTCCCGGTTGTCATACGGAAACCTACTTAAGTACATGTGATAACCGTAGTGGTAGTCAGAAGCCCAAAAAGCCTGACAACCAGTCTATCCTTGGAAAACCAGTATTGGCAGTATTGCCCAGAAATTGGGTTGCGTAGGTCTGATGGCAGTCGCTTCGTGTAAAATACTGATACTCAGCCGCATCGGGTTAGACTGGAAGCCAACAACCCTTCCTAGTCTTTTCCCTAACATTGGAAAAGTAAGAAGAAGAAGAAGAAGGCGGGAAACAGCAAGACACTGCCAGTATGCTACTAAAGGCATTAAAACCAGTATCAATACAGTTTATAGTCCCATAAATCAGTCACAAAAGACGACAAAAATACGACTTTCTTCAATATGGTCCGACAACGTTTTGTCAGGTCGCGTGTTGTATTATAAGCCGAGTAGTTGGCCTCTCAGCTCGTCCCCTATTTCCTGCGAGCTCGCGTCAGCCCATTTACCAATTTACTCGATCAAGACTATCCTTTGAACTCTGCCCAGAGCTTGACCGCTACGACACTATTTTAGCTGCGATGCATTGATGCACTAACTCGAACGATATTTAGGTCGAAACGAGAGAGAGACGTAGAGATCCGTAGAGACGGATGCGTACGCTTGGCCATCAAATTCAAATAACAATTGGTTTTTCGCCATTTGTAGGATTCTAAAGAATAGATTCATGATAATATTATTAATCGCGACGACAAAAAAAATAATTATTCCGTTGCATCAAAACATACCATGACGCCTTTAATCCCCGAAGGGATAAGCGAAGGTGTATTGCTGTGCACCTACAGTTCGTCGATATGTTTACGTCCCATGTAATAAACTGTTTCAACAGCCATCATTAACTTAGGCATATAAATTATGTAGCTGAAAAACCCAGATCAAAACAAACACTAGATTAGGATTCTGATACACAGTGCGCACTTAATCGATGTAAACTGATGTACTTTCCTTATTTATTGTGTAATTATTCTGTACTAGCTTCCCGCCAGCGGCTTCGCCCGCGTGGTCTTATTATTTTTTCCCCGTTTTTGCTACATTTTTCATTACTACTCCGCTCCTATTAGTCGTAGCGTGATGATATATAGCCTATGTTACTCGGGGATAATGTAGCTTTCCAAAGGTGAAAGAATTTTTGAAATCGGTCCAGTAGTTTCGGAGCCTATTCATTACAAACAAACAAACAAACAAACAAACAAACAAATCTTTCCTCTTTATAATATTAGTATAGATAAAAGAGGTTACCTCTGTGTCACATGATAAGTTAACTCTAATTTATTGTTAATAATGTTATTATCTATAATAAATATTATTTAATTCTTATCGTTCTGTTCTCTTCGCCCGGGTCAGTACAATTCAATCTCTTTGTTTGTTTTATACGTAAGAATACTGTTATAAATATTTTATTTTAAAAAAAGCCTTCGATAATCAACTACTACGAAATTTAAACTACGGCTCATTTAGGGATGTTCGATCCGATACAAGTTGTGTGGATCGATACAAAGAAATACGATCCAACCGATTTTTACCCGTCTGCCAAAGAAGGGTTATTGTATCGATACATCGCCTTTCGATCCGTTAGTGGATCGGTACATTTACAATGAGAATCGAGTCGAAAAATCGTTTGTATTAAATTCTAACAAAGTAAGCAATCTTTTATCTTAACATTTTAATAATATGAATACTTTGTTCTTTAGCTACAAAGTATGGTTTATTACAACGAACAGGAATGAACTAACATAAAAATTGCTCTGGCGGTATACTTGGAAAAATCCTAAATCAGTTGTTATTACATCTTATATTTCAATATAGGTAAGTACCTTCAACGCGACGGTACGGCGAATTATGTGTGCACATTACTACAATTCTGTTCAGCCCTTTGGGGATACGGGTGTGATGGCCTGTCAATATATTAATATAATGAATCAATTCCTTATTTCCAGCCGTGTTTGCCGAATACAGTCTAACCGAAGATAAGCGCGCAAAGATCCGGGAGCTACTTACAACGCAATGTCAGAAAAACAACGCCACCGACAAAGTGGACCAAGTTGAGGTAAACACATTGTTATACTAGGAGTAGCCGTCATTACGTACAAATACAGTCGCCAATATATTTAGCCGGGCTGAAAAAGATTGACGATACGACTTGAGCTTTTGTTTTAATTAATTTAAATCCAATATGTTTTTCTCGTTTTTTTTTGGCTGGGTTCAATTTGGCTCTGATTCTGATTAACAACTACTTAACTGTACAATGTACATTATTTTGTAGTGATACTAAAGTCACTGCTGTACACAGCTACAAGCTAAAAAAACAGTACCTATATATCTATAAACTACATAAAACCTCGTATTGTGTATAAGCTTTCTTTGGTATTGCCGATGTTCAGAGAGGGCACTCTGTTCGCCAATCGTGTGACTCCAAAGAAGACGGCAGCACACTGATCTTGGCTGCCATGCAGTGAGCTTCAGGGGAGACCTCTTTAGTCTCCCTAGGGATGTGCCTTAGCAGGCGACGAACATGCTCTGGAGTGGTCTTTTTAGAGGAGGCAGTGCCCTCTCCATGTAGGTTCTGATCAAGCTCGAGGCCCAGAACCTAAAGAAAAACAACAATTAAGATACCAAGCCTGTGGATAGTATGTTAATGTTTTTCTTTCATATTTCAATATTTGTGTGTATTTTAAGACTTTTACTTCATAAGACTTATGTAGGGCAGGCCTGCTGCTCCTATAATGATATGTTGATACCATCTTTTTTCTGCAGAATGTTGGCAAGACCTTCGTGGACTGCATCAAGGGCCTCATAGATGTGGAGACGGTGAAGAGGGAGATAGAGGAGGCGAAGCCCAACGGTGCTCTAGACGAGGTGTTTAAGAAGTACGTTCCATCATCATCCGTTCTGACGCCTCCATCGGCGTATTTCATATATAAATTTCATCAGATGTATTATAGTATGTTCTAATGCGTTCAATTATTTGAACTTTGCGATGCTCAGTCAGTCAATCAATCAGTTAGATTTTAATTTACGCTTTAGGATAATTTTAATACCTACGTCTGATTTTGAGATTGCGTACCTTGGAATTAGCTTGGAATGCCCATGACTTAGTAGCACAATGGTTATTAAACTATGTCTGCTAGGCTACCACAGTTATCTACGTATAATGAATCTTAGGTCTTTACGTATACCCTGGATAAGATGTCGCTCTAACCCTTACAAGTAAAATAGTAGGTAATTATAAAAAATATTAACTACAGGAACAGCCGTCAGCATCGAACCAGTACCTAGGTAAAGAGGAATCTAGAGTGCCTACCTACATCTATCCACAATACAAACTACTATAATGAAATTGCAGGTACTGCGCCAAGAGTCCTCAGTTGAAGTCCTGTATCGATACTCTGTTGAACGGCGTGTCTCCCTGCATAGACCCCAACGCGCGGGAACAGATGTCCTCTGTCAAGAACGGCACCAACCAGCTGATCGACTTCGTCTGCTACAAGGATGGTGACAGGATTGCCCGTAAGTATCTAACTCTACCACCAGTAACTCTAGTACCAGTGTTAATTTCCTTGCTTTCCTGTCATGTAAGAGCGGTTTGTGCAAGACCCCCTTTCGACCTACAATTATGTTTTTTCTTCAACAGTGTTTATTGCCGAGGGTGGACCTGAGTGTTTCCAGTCTAAGGTCGATGACCTGAAGAAATGTAGCTCTGTAGTCCAGCAGACTTTCTCCAGCCTCGAGGCCGCGAAAGCACTCAGCCTTGCTGTAAGCACCAAATTAGTACTTACTTGGTTTATTTATTAATGCTTACGAATTTGTTTTGAAGGAATTCTTTTAAAATATGTGTTATACCTAACGACACAGAAAATTGGTGATTGCTTGCTCCACTGACAAGAATTGAGCTCTTAAGTTACATAGTAGAAAATACGTACCTACTAGCGCTACGATGACCATAAACTCTCTTGCGTAGGCATAGCAATTTGTGCTTTTTGTTCAGGAAACTATACTGAATGTTTCCCAAGTTTTCAAATTAGTTCTCTATTCACACATTTTATATTATTTTTATACATACACAAACAGTCACTTATGTAGGTAAGCATCTTCATGAGAAAAATGTAGATCACAATATGACAATAAAGTAGTTCAATTATTAAACACTTTTCTAACACAATAACGTAGTAATACAGTATAACAACAACAATTAACAATAATGAACACTATAGTTTTCTATAACATAATGCACAAGTTTTGATTTTAACGCGCTAAACAGATGTATTACTTTACTCCATGGCGCTAAATTAACTTACATTTTTCATCACTAAAGGTATTTTATAGTAAAGCATTAAAATTTGCAAGAAGGTACTTTAATTTTTTTTTTTTGAAACTCGGTTAAAAGTCATAACTTCAACCCCGCCGTAAAAATCGGAGATAATAATATTGGATTAAAATGATTTAAAACGACAGCTTGAGTTTTAGTTTTATTTATTTTAATCCAATATTTTTCTTTTTCCGATATTCTACGGTCGGGTCGAAGTTAGCTCGTGCCAACTTCAAGCCGGACAATAAGATTGGCGACAACTGTAATGTAATTTTTTTTTTTTTATACAGGAAAAGTGCAGTAAATTCGACGAACTGGCAGCTTGCGTCGTGGCCAAGTTGGAAACCTGCTCAACACCAACCCCGGGCAACATGGCGGAGTCCCTATTCAGATTTGTCCGCAAAGGCTCGCCGTGCAATGGCATAACGCAACCTTAAAAATCCTGGTAAGCTTTGACTTTGACATTTTGCTGTATACCTGCCTGTCACTAAGCAGTAGTGTGGTCGTATAGTTTGAAGAGTAAAATGTATTTGGTAAAATTACTGGGTGAATGAGAACTACCAACTTGAGAAACTGACGTTTCCATTTCTCAAGGTGGCGACGTGTGAGTAGGTCATGCCCGGATGAGGACTCACTATCGTCCAAAGACTTAACGTTTACCATAAGCCCCTCCCCCTCCCGGTCCCTCAGGTGGGATTATACGTCTCGTGTCTAAATTTTATCGGCGAATTATCTCGCTTCGAACCAGTTTCAGTGCGATATGGGCGAGGGCAACATTAAATCGTGTGTCGTCTTTTCTTTCACAACATAATTCGGATAAATGTCGCAAATCGTGTGTTTTTCATTGCTGTTTGATTACCAGAATCATTTATTTTTTCTTGTTTCAGAACTGATTCTGCCGCCGACAGTATGTACGAAGAGTAAGGTGTGAACATATACCTAAGTGCCAATAATAACAATATGTAAATCGTTGTGCAAAAACTGTAACTTTTAATATATAAATTTAAGAACAAAACTGTGTTAATTATTTGACATACCATCACGCCTGTATTTTTCGAGGGGTAACATTCGCCAGTATGTTTAGGCCCCATGCAACAGGGGGCGTACCTATTGCCATTACACAAGGCTACGTTTTCCGCTTTCCTTCAGGTGGCCCGTATGCTTCTCATCTTATTACAAACATTAAAATTATATACAAATAAAATAAATGTTATACTTTCATGATTTATTGCAAATATTGTAAAATGGTTATAGACCACAGCGCAACGTAATTATACAAATCACTAATAGCCTACTGGACATTGAATCTTGGTTTCTACATTATGGCTTCTTCTTTACATAGCAAAAAATGTATAATTATCTAAAATATTATAAGTATTGCTGCCTTAATATAAAGTACATTGAACCTCATTGGCGTACCTAAAGTTTCAAGTAACTAAAACTACTGGCAACTTTAGTTATGCCAGGCTCCATGCAAAAGTCTTTTGGCAACACATTTCTATTTTAAAACTGAAACAGAACAACAAATTGCATATGTAAAAAAATAATTAAACCCTCTAAAAAGCTAATTGATTTCCACCGTCGTTCAGAGAAAAAAAACTAAGTACATACAAATAATATTTTTAAATGTAAGGAATGCTTTGATCGTCGCCATAAGACAATGAAGTCAAGTTTACAGTTTTCTTTTAATATTAAATTATTCAAATTTGTGGACACCTTTTAAATAACTAAATTATTCACAATTTTACTATTTATTATGTCGTTCTACATTGTTCTAGAACTATTTATACCTAACACCGACCCTTACACCAAAACATTAACTTAAATCTAACACGTCAACGTTACAATGGACAGAAAGAAGCTTTTGTAAGAAATTAAGTCTTTTTTTCTTACTTGGACTTTACAACCTAGAGCTTAAAGTTGAATTCACACTGATTCTAAACCATTCTATGAAATAATGGTATCAGCTATTTTTACAACCTATTCCGACTTTATATTTGAATGTTGCCAGTATTATTTATCATGTCTATCTTCAAATAGGAAAAAGAATCTCATTCCGTTAAGAAAAAAAATCGTAATTTTTTTCTATTCTTAACCTGGTTCTAAGCCCGTAAATTACTAAAGGGCCTTTAAACCTCTTTTCCGTCCTCCAAATATATCCTACAACTACGATATTAGCATAGGCCAAGGATATCACCGCGTAACTTAGCTAAGCTGTATGATTCGGTTGGCCACAATTATTTTGGCAAATATACTACGAACATATGTAACGATATGTACTTTGCGATAAATATTTCACTTATTTATAAAATTATCGAGCCCTGTATGTAATGGAAATTAAATTATATATAATATGATATCAGTACTTTGCATAGTCTATTTTTAAATAGCAACAATATGTTTCGTAAAAAAGATTATATAAAGATTACTTAAAATAACTTAATTTACTTTATAAAAATCATGTGCTAACTGCTAAGAAATGTATATATTGTTATTATAAAAATTTAACACAATAAGTCTCTATAAAAAATATTCAAAATTATATTTTCAAGCGTATTGTGACCACGGTGGTTCAAAATCGCCTAAGTTTTATAATCGACAACGTAACTTACAACTATTTTCAACCTTAACGTTAAAAGAACAAAGTTGAAAATATTCTTTACCACAAACACGTGTCGGACATCACAAATTATGTAGTGTAAAAATAATGACTTTGAACAACATTGAAAAAATATAGATGCCAACTCAAAAAAATTGAATGTTGTGTTACCAATATAAAATAATATTTAATAGCTAGATTTTAATTATAATAAAAAAATGCGAGACTTGTCACCGTGGTAGGTCATATTATAGGTACTGTAATCCTTACACAATTCAGTTATATGACATATCTATGTATTAGTCTTTATCAAAGTGACATAGTATTGAGAATAAAGCGACAGTATGTTTGATAAAAAATGCAGTGGTGCCTCTAGTGGAACAAATTGGAATTAATCAATATTTAAATTAGATAATATTATGTATTTAATATACGACCTCATTTATCACAATATAAGCTCCTTAAAAATGATATTTTTTAACCTTGCAACATATTCCTATTTTACATGGATGGAAGCACCAGCGTTTGAAGTCGCATACGACTCCTCATCTTGTTCTTAGGCCGCGTAGCATTATGTCAATTCATGTTTTAAATTTATCTGCCTAATGCCTAAGCTTATATATTTAATTCTTAGACAAGTAATGCAGCTGCTAAAGCAGTTAGGACCGTTGCTGACGTCACAGCTAACCCACTGGCTGCACCGGGCGCTGTCTGTGCTTGTTCCTGAGAAACACGTAAAAACCTCAATAACATTACCAACAATTTGTTATGAACCTTTTACATAAAATGGGCAATGGTCCCAAAGCCCATGATTTAAGAACACAGAAGCATTTGAAGTTGAAACACCAAATAACACACCATCGACCCTTTAATGATAGCTCTTATGAAAGTAGTTTAAGTTTATACCCTTATAATAAATATTAAAATAGTTCTTGCACGAAATGTTAGTGATTATAATCAATTGATTTAAAAATATATGTATTTAGACCTGTTTAGTGAAACTTGAAAAATGTCAAAAATTATCTCTGGATTTTTATAAAACTGTGTGTTTTTCCCCTTATTTTAACACTATAAAAAGGAAATCAAAAACAGCACACTTGAGTTAAACATGACAGTTTATTATATTATGTAAAATAAATGTTGCGAGCATGGAGCAAATTGTTTAAGTCGATACGACAAAATTAGATAATTGTATTGTAAAATATTATCTTGATAATAAGATGACATTGACAAGCTGTCAAAAGCATTCGACAAATAAAAAAAAACTATATATTAGTTATGACGCCATAGTTACCGGCTGAACTTAAACATCACGATGAGTAACAAATCTTTATGATTATGAAAGAAGATGATTGGAAGTAACATTTACCAGTATCACTAAATGAATCAAAGAAGGTTAGGTGGGCTATATAACGCCCCCTTGTTTGTGACTTTAAGGGGGACAGTTACTAGAAGACCTCAAGAAAATGGTGTTGATATATTACACGTCTAAATATAATCGTGGCAATAGCTACCTCGGATTCGTGACATAATTATGGTACGTAAAAAAAATTGGGGGGCTCTAGGAAAAATTTCCTCCAAGTGGGCAGGGGTCAAAAGGTTGAGAACTATGATTTACACCAATCACACAGCGGACCCGACATGATGATCGTTACAATGATGATCACACACAACTTACAGTATTCTTTTGGCCTCGGGTGTTGGTTTTGTCAGTCGCCTATTAAAACATGCGTGTTAATATTAGCAGTATATATTATTATACAGTCAAGTGTTGCGAGACTGAAGCTTGGGAGTGGAAAATTTAAGCATAAGTCTTAGTTAATAAGTCCAAGATATTAACTGTGTACACATGATGTAATAATAAATAGTATGAATATGCATGAACATGTTAATCTTTATCTTCATCTTCATAAATAAAAAAGAATCGCAGAAGTGTACACGCATAACTTACGAACAAATGCGCCAAATTGGATAATTCTTTTTTTTTGTATTCGTCATTTTCAGGACAAGGTTTCTATGTACGATTTTTTTTAAATCCACCGTGAAACGCAGGTCTCGCTGCACAAAGATCGCTCGTAGTGATGATGTTTTGTGTATGTATTCTCTTACAATCGCAATTCCAATATGCGAACGCAGTGATAGCCTAGTGATAATTCGAGAGTCCAAAGCCAAGGTTTGATATTTCGAAATCATGTTCCAATAATCACTCGCATAAACGGTAAAGAAAAACATCGTGAGAAAACCTGTAGCCTGAGAGATTTTCGATGACGTGTGAAGTACGCAAAACCGTCATTAGGCCAGTGTTATGGACTATACCGCAATCCCTCTCATTCTGAGAGAAGACCCGTCTCCAGCAGTGGGACATTATGTTGATGATGGTGATGATTATAATTAGTGAATATATTATGTTTTACTTTGTCGATTAAGGGCCTGTTTCGCCATCTCTGGATAGACGTAAACCGCTGGATAATTTAAAAAATGGAGCAAAATTTGTATTCAGTTATCTGCCAAGTGACGACTTAGTAGTAATTAATAATATTTTGGGGACATTCATATTTTTTTTGGGAACATTTTTACACAGCACCATCTAGTCCCAAACTAAGGAGAGCTTGTACTATGGGTACTAGACAATGGATATAATACTTATATACTTTTTTTTTGTAAATACATACTAATAATATATAAGAAACACCCAGACAAACACAAACACCTAAGTTCAACACATAAATGTTTGTGTCATGTGGTAATCGAACCCACGATCTCGTGATCAGCAGTCCGGTACTCGAACCACTAGACCACAGACGTCGTCATATTAATAGTTAACCTAAGTTTTCCACAAAATGCTATGTATCCCTGCCGTACATGGACTTACGCGGCAGTGGACGCGTGCTTTTGTAGGTACTCGCGATCTCTGGGTAGATAGATACTTAGTATAGCTTCAATAAGTTCAACGTCATCGCTGTCTTTGCATACCAAGGGATTGTGAAAATTAAAAATTAAGGTATGTTTTTTTTATTGATATAGATCAGGGGTGTTAGTGGGACTATTAGTCCAGTCTATCGTGGCAAGGGAAAATATCCACATTTGAAGAAATGTGTTGAACAATTTCATTCGTGTATTGGTTCAACATATTTGTGAGTTTGCATTTTCCTAATCAAAACAACCAAAAAATTAACACCATTGGATTCTTTAAGGTTTGCAATTTCCAACTACAAACCTGATTATGCTAAACTAGTGGAAGATGCTTAGTCGCAATGGTCACACTAACATATAGGACTTATATATGTTGATTAAACATCATCAACTAAGACTTCCATTCCAAAGTATTAAGTAAATTTAAGGAAACAATCTCACATGTGATATGAATATGAACTCCTAAGACTGGTCAATAAAAAATACTACAAGATTGTGTACTAAACTATGCTGTTTCATTCATTTAAGATTTCAAGAAGTATGTAAGTAGATCGCACAGGGTTTCGTTAGTAAACTGTGGATCTTATGTCTAATTAAGTTGGCCACCCCTGATACTATATCGTGGTTTGATTCACCTGTTAGAAGAATGCAAGTAATTAAATCGCCAACATGTATACATAAGATTATTTACGTCTCCCAATTTAAGTTGAAAATATAAATAGACTAGTAAAGATATAGAAGTATAAGAGAGCTCACTTTGACGGTGAATTTCTTGCAGGGCGTGGCCTTCCTGATGAAGTTGAACAGCGATTCCACGATGTTGGCCGACGTCGGCTTGGTGCACTTCTCCAACACGCCCACGATACACGTCTGCAAGCTGGTCATCTGGTTGCATTGCTTCTCCTGGAAAAATAATTGATTTTTTAAAGAAACTGGACCTTGGCGACCGTTGAAAACACGGATTTCCTTGAAAACGAATTTTCCTAGCTATGAGACGTAGCTAGATCGATTTTTCACCCCCTTAAACTTCCACATTGGAACTGACGACCTAGTGGATGTGTAGATTTGGATCTTATGTACCTTTTAAAAAAAAATATAAATAAAATATTCTATCAAATGTCTAGTACCGCTGTGCTTAGTTTAGGACTAGATAGCGCCTGTGTAAAATGTCTCAAAATATTAAATTATTACTTCTACAAAATCATTAGCAGTAACTCGAAGTTTTGGAATTGTGCCCGTTTAATCGCAAAAGGTTTTCCCCCTAATACATAGGACCTTAAGATAACAACGCCAAACATACCAATCGCTTCAAACAATGAGGAGAAAATAGGCAGGATGCGTAATAGAAAACATACAATGTGCCAGTTTTTACCTTAAATTCAAGCTCCATAAAGCCCTCCACAGTGATGTTCTGGAGGCTCCCCTGCGTCTCCGAGTCGAAGGTCGTGTTGAAGCAGTCTTGTATCCCCTCTTGCTTCTCCTCAAAGCACTCTTTACCCCCTTCTGCTATGAACACTGTAGGAAATAGAAAACAAGTAAAGAAGAGAAAACAAGTAGGCCGCTACACGCTAACAAAAGTTGCCGGGCATATGCAAAAATTCGTGTCGTTTCTACACACGAAGTGAAAATTGTGCCCGGTTAATGGCAATAGGCTCGCTCCATAGCACATGGGACTTAAGCCTCTGCCTTCAGGGAATAAAGGCGTGATGGTGTGATACAAATAATAAGCTCACATGCGATTCTGTCGCCATCTTTGTAGCAGATGAAGTCAGCTAACTGTTCTGTGACGTTGTATAAAGTCTTGAAGTTCTTCTTTTCGTCTGACGAGAAACAAGGTTTCACAGTCTCTGTCATGTTGCGGAAACAGTCTTTGAACTGCGGCGATTTGTTGCAGTATCTGGAAAAATAAGAAATGGAAAATTGAAGTAAAATAGACGTCAGAAGGGCAGGTCACATTCACGTTAAAATAGTTACAAATAAAAAAAACGATTTGAGTTAAAAAAACGTACGACAAGGAAATCGTACTTTTTCCAAATCTGATTGCAATAATAATACACATAATAATAAAATCCACTGCAAGTTTATTTGGTCCTCTATACTAATTAGCGACTATTAAGGATTTTATGTCTACCTATTTAAAGAAGGAATCACTGACTCCCAAATCACGGGCTATATACCTAGTTTAAGAACTATTAATAATTAAATTGATTAATGAATTATTAGTTTTCATTGAAATAGGTTAAATCGGTTAGTGGAAATCGAAAGCGGGAAATAACTAAGATATTTATAAGGAAACTACTGGTCATAGTAACGACATTTTGATTGAGTCTTAATGGATTAACAATGCTTAATTAACGAAGGAAAATAGGCGTAATAATTACTTTGCTAGATTTTGCTATAAGCCAGACAAACTTTGCTGATACAATTGGACTACTGCATCTTGTGAATGTTGAAGATCTTGTGAGGAAGAAGGTGCAATGGAACAGAGAAATTAGAAATCTAACGATCTTGAATTGAACGGTTGCAGCAAAAAAATTCGTGATCTCTTAAGAATGAATTCCAGTGATCATTAGTAAGCGAATTACTAATTAATCTTGTGGTTGCAAAAGCGGCTGCGTCGGCCCTGATTTTCTGTAGAACAGGGTTTGTTTATTGGGTTGTCCATAAAATTCTGTGTAATAGTTCGGAGTTACGATTTGTGCTCCGACCATATTAATGGGACTTAAAACATACTGGCGAACACTTTGGGGAACAAGGCTTATTTGTCTACACTAATATTATAAAGAGGAAATATTTGATATTTGCATTGAATAGGCTCCGAAACTACTGGACCGATTTAAAAAAATCTTTATCCATTAGAAAGCTACATCTTTACCGAGTAACATAGGCTATAATACCCAGACCACGCGGGCAAAGCCGCTGGTGGAAAGCTAGTTTGATATACATATAAGCAAACTTAAGTACCGAATATATACTTACTTCTTAAACACTTCGTCGACTTGCCCATTAGGCTTGGCATCTTCTATTTCTTGCTGCAGCACTTCCATATTCACCAAGGAGTTAAAACATGACATGAGGTCCTTAGCAGAGTTCTGAAAGATAAAAAAGGTTTTTGATCGATTTAAAATGATTTGATCATAAACGTCAATACCTGTACAGGCGACATAAGGTACAACAGGTTCTAAGGTGGTGGGTCTCTGCTGTTTGAGTTCATATAGTGTACAGTCAGCATCAGGTGTATCGACACATACAAAGTGTTTAAAATGATCGGAACAAGTAAGAAAATTAAACTATGTTTATATGTATAAAAAATTGAGTTGGAAAATATGCAGCGAAATCGGTCGTCCAGCCTTCTGGCAGGTCAACGACTTCAAAGGCGCTTACTTGACAACATAATTATATTTTTAATGCAAATATGAGTGATTTGTACTAGTCATATCATCGTGTGACCGATTTTCACCCTTAATATTAATAGAATAACGTTCAAAAGAGGTCTATCACCAACGTAGCGTCTATTGGTTGTGGCACAAGAATTGTGTGAATCGTTACAGTACGGTACACAAAAGTGTTGTTTTGGTAAAATCTGCATTTCATTAATTACTTAACTAGTTACTACAAAATAGGTAGGTACTGTCAACATAATATAACTGGACGTACAAAATTACAAGTAATCTGAATGAAAGAAGTTGTAGCACGGGGAATTTCCAAGGTTTATTTTTCTTGAATACAAGGGCCGGACAAGAAAAGAGTTTTAAATTCGAAAAAGAGGTTTCTTTCTGTCGATATCGATGTAACATTTTGTGATTTGCAACTAGGCGTACAAATGAAACGAACATCAACTCTTTGCTTTATTTGAACCTTCTTGGGCTTATCCATTGGCAATAAAGTTTGGTTTCCTAAGTATTTTAGATAATTATAAACAGTCTGTCCGTCTAGAATTATAATGCCGACCATAAGCATTGTTACAAAGATTAATTTCTAATTACAATAATTTATAAATTTGTTATGTAAAGCCGCTTTCTGTGCATGTGGTGTTGACCTGTAATTAATTGTTGCACTTGTAAATGTTACGCTAGTCATTAAATCAGAAATGTATATAGTGTAAACAATTGTTGTTCAACCTAAATAAATAAATAAGATAACTAAAGCCAGTGCTAATTGACGTACGGCATCAATTTTTTTTGCTTACTTTTTTGTATTCAGTGCAAAGGTCTTCGAACCATAAATGAGTTGTGTAAACATTAAAAGTTGATATTAAAATCGTGTTCATTATTTATACCTACATTTATATTTGTTTACTTGACCCCTTGAGTAAAATAAAGAAACACAAAAAAGGTTGTACCTACTTGTAGGTATGTAAAATGAATCGTCTCATTTGCATAAATATTTATTTATTTATTTATACTTTTATGTACACTAGCACATAAGGCGGACTTAATGCCATATATGGCATTCTATGCCAGTCAACCTTTTAGTCAAATATTCGTTTTTAATTAAAAATAATTAGGTACCTGATTGAGTTTTGTAGAAATTCAGTAGCAGCTCAGATTTTGGATTTGTGCCCGAGTAAAGGGTGGTTTTCAAATCTCATTAGCGCTCGAAATGAATTTTTGCACAGTTTGTATGCCAAAGTTTATTATTAACCCCCGACGCAAAAACGACGGGGTGTTATAAGTTTGACGTGTCTGTGTGTTTGTGTGTGTGTGTGTGCCAATTACATATTTTTTCACAAATACCTGAATATGGGTATCAAATGAAAGGGCTTTACTAGGAGAATACTATACTATGACAAATTTCAAATCCAAGATGGCCGCCACCACAAAATGGCAAGTTAACCGCCGGATAAATTTAAAACTAAAACTTGCATAGAATTATCTGGGAACGTATCAGGAGGTGATGAAACAGGCTCTTACAGTTTTAAAAAATGTTCTTCAAGTAAGAAAGAAAAAAGAAAGAAAATAAAATTAGTATAGACAAGACAGTACGTACAATATTTGTAATCACACAAGTAATATACACATACGATGTATGCGCCACATCCACACAAAACGACCATCGCTCAGCTAAATGCTATGACTAGTGCGTAGAGCAGAGCCACAGCGCTGGCTTTCGGCGTTCGTCACAGCGTTCAAGTGAAATCTTTGTAATTTCTTATTGACAAAATAAAATTCTTTACACAAAGGCTTGCCACATTACATGGGACCTAAACATACCGGCGAAATGTGGTATGTACCACATGCTATATCTTTGCCTAAAAGGCTACTGTATGGATAACTATTAAGATAATGGGTCGAGACAAAATAATCCGAGTGACGACTATTTATATCGCGGTACACATGTTACCCTCGCCCCGACCGACCTTTGGGGTCACGGGCCCAATTATAATATCAGCTAAAGGCACGCCCTAGCTAGGTAGACTATACAAGGTATTACTACTGTAATACGGAAAGGTTACTAGTGCATTAAATGGAGAATTTTCCATCAGAATAAAAGTCGCGTCTCCATGTTTGGACGAGGCAAATCTTATGCGTAATGTGCCTTCACATAATTGGGCATGTCTCCTTGAACCACATTGGGCAATAGGTCAACCTATCAGGTCAGTCCTTTGTACATTTATTCAGTTGATTAAATTAATTGTACTAAGAATTTGTAGTGCCAAAGTTCACTCTGTCATACATCTAATTAAAGCTGGATTTGATCAATATGAAAACTAATAAACTAGGTACATTAATGCAAATACCAGAGAGATGTAAAATAATAAATAATAATAAATATCCTGGGACATTTTACACAGCACCATCTAGTCCCAAACTAAGCAGAGCTTAAACTATGGGTACTAGACAATGGATATAATACTTATATACTTTTTTTTTTGTAAATACATACTTATAATACATAAGAAACACCCAGACAAACACAAACACTTAAGTTTATCACATAAACACTGAAGTTTATCACATAAATGTTTGTGTCCTGTGGGAATCGAACCCACGACCTCGTGATCAGCAGTCCGGTACTCGAACCACTAGACCACAGACGTCGTCAAACTGTTAAAAAATGTTGCTGTGTATGACAGGAATTGTTGCAATTGTTTTTGTTCGTTATTTGTGATGTCATATCTATAGCTAGAAACATTATAAATGTCTGGGGCATAGACTTTGTACCTTGTACCTTGTGAAATATAAATTATGATTAAAATATGGGTGACACATTGACAGTTGTGAAAAAAGTTTTATCTCTCAAACCACAACGAACTTAAGTATAAATTACATATTGTTTTTAATGTCCGATTTTGAAGGGTATGCACTCATAATAATAAACTAAAGATAGCCGGCATTAACTTATTTTGAGTTGATAGCTTCTTGTTTATGTAGGTATGTAGGTGGGTATAACAACATATTGATTGACGTATTTGTTAATTATTTTTTACTAGCTTTCCGCCCGCGGCTTCGCCCGTTATCCCACGGGAACCATACATTTTACTGAGATATATAGCCATACATACATATATACATATAAACCTTCCTCTTCAATCACTCTATCTATTAAAAAAAACCGCATCAAAATCCGTTGCGTAGTTTTAAAGATTTAAGCATACATAGGGATATACTTTAGGGATTTACTTCTACTAACTACTGTATTATTATAGACTTTGATAAGTATTATAAAGTTTATAAAATTAACTATAATTAGATGTAAGCAAATACTTATACTCGTATTGCTGTGCCCTAACAGGGTTCATGTTTTGAAACTAATCCAAATGTATACCAACATTGCAAACAAACATTAGTGCAATAAATTTATGATTTATGATTTATAGGGACAGAGAAAGCGACTTTGTTTTATACTATGTAGTGATTATAAATACCTACTGAAATAATGATTATCCAGACTTATAATTTAATAATATTTGTAGGATATGTCTGCCTTGTAGGTACTAAGCATAGACCGTTAAACATATTTCGCTAAAAGTCAAGGAGATGAAGAAGAAGGACATCAGGCAATATTTTCTCTAAAAAAGGTAGTTCTGTATTCATAGACCAGGCGCTAATTGTCTTGTCTAGGTGGATGGTTCCAAAGTAGTTGTTTCCTATGCAGTAGGACTAGTATGAAACTTCACTGTCTCAAAATTTATATTGGATCAGAGTGAAACTGTCGCCAAAAACTAGTAAAATATAATCTAGTATCGAAGGTGAACCTTTTATTTGTATGTCATTTATAATTTATAATGCATACAATAATATAATTTAGCCTTCAGCTTTTTTTATGAGATTGTTCTACTATAAATTAATTTATTATCTTGTTTAAATTATTGTATTATTCAGTGAGCCAAATAAACAAAATAAAAATAATAATTGTACTATTATGAGTGACCCTGTTTTTCTAATTATGTTTATAAGTATACTAACTGTTCCCCGCGGTGTTACTAACGTTCATCCAATGTTTCTCAAACCCGTGGCAATTTCCCAAAATATCGTTATAAATTATAGTCATTCTGATGTATAAAAATAAACAATAATACTGCAGTTTTATCAAAAATCGTTCAGTTGTTTTTGCGTGAGAGTAACAATCCATCCATTCACTTATTTTTACAGTTCTCGCCAAACTTATTGTCCGGGTTGAAGTTGGCACGAGCCAACTTTAACCCTAAAAATCGGAGAAAGAAAAATATTAGGCTGTAATAAATAAAAACGAAAACTCAAGTCGTAGGCTGTCGTTTTAAACCAATGTTTTTCTTTCTCTGATTTTTACGGCCCGGTTAAACTTAGTGAGTTCCAACTCCAACCCGGACAATAAGTTTGGCGAGAACTGTACTTATACAAGTAATTAAATGTCGATATTATAGGCGCCACGTGATTAGAATCTTTGGGTCAAAGGTCGGAAGTGATCGTATGTCGTATGCCCAGCTAGACGGACGAGCACGCATAGTTTAATTCATTATGGAAACTTATTGATGCACGTACGTAAACAAGTCTACGATATGAATGTTATTGGTTGTGTTAATTATATGTGTAGGTATACATTACATACTTTTTTAAGAGTTACTCGATTGACTTGAGAACTGTGTATGTAGGTACTTAATATCTAACAAAAATTGTAGATAATTTTTACTTGGTCCATTATAATACTAGGTATTTCTGTAGAAACAGTGATAGCAGGGGTATGACCAACTAGACTGCTGAGTCAAAGGTCTCGAGTTCGAGGCACGCACCTCTAAGTTTTCGAAATAATGTGCGTAATTATCACTCGCTTTAACGGTGAAGGAAAACATCGTGAGGAAACCTGCATGCCTGAGATTTTCTCGATGGCATGTGTAGTCCGCTAACCCTCATTAGGCCAGCTTGGTGGACTATAGCTTAATCCCTCGCATACTGAGAGGAGACCCGTGCCCAGCATTGGGACAGTAATCGGGTTGATGATGATAATTATAATATTATACATATATACAGACTAATTTTCACTGAATGTACCCAACGCTTTGCTCAGACGACCCAATATCCAGGTTTTTTTTTATTTGAACAGGATGGCGTGGGACGAAGAAACCTTTACCTATAACCTTGGACGAAAAGCTAAATCGTTAATCGATTTCTTTTGTGACATGGGTACATGACAGTAGTTTATCATCCAAGGTATTTGGAAATACAAATTGGAAAAAAAAACTAGCATGTCCCCGCAGCTTCACTCGCGCCATGTTTTTTTATTCGGGGCGAAGACAAATCCAACAAATCAAAAGCCGTGAAAATCGGTCCAGCAGTTTTCGAGTTATAAGTGTTGTAACAAACCCGACTTTGTTTTACTTGTATAATAAGATATTAGAAGATTAAATAAACGGTAAGTATCTTAATTTAATCTTAATTCTTTTGGGAAATGTGCTTGTTTTTTTTCTGAAGTATCGAAGAGACTCCAAATCGGCTTTATATTAATTTAATTTCGATGGAGGTTTGAGTAGACATAAACATTTGCCACAGCAACATGTGACCTAGTACCTACTACAATAATTATTATGAAATATATTATGTTATTAATCTAAAGCCAGCTTAGAAAATCTTATACTGAACTTTGGACCCTCGACCTCGTCGCCAGCGAAGGTCACACATACCATTACGGAACTGGCTCATTATAATTAATTTCTCGCATAAACAATCATTCATTAAGTTGTGTCTAACTATTCTTAATTACATAAAGTTGACGACAATTTTCGCAACTACACACTCGACTTACTATGATGTTTTTTTTATCTTGGGTAGGCTTGCGCTTGACCACAACTTGCCTAATGTTAAGCAACGATGTGGTGCACCATGGAGCGCGCTTGCCTAGAAGAAACCGATGTGATCATACATATTCTGAATTCTTTTTGGATAAGCAATATCCTGAAGGATCCCTGCCACCTGGGGTTCGGAAGCAGCAGGCCTAGCAGGGTATGACGGACGCATACCAACTACAAACCACAATTGCCTTCCCTTGCCCATGTCATGGATGGATTCCGAAACATTCCCCACGATCATGACTGGACATTCTAAACCCTGCAAGATATCAAAATCGAAACGGACGAAAATTTTATTCCGAGACTTTCTTTCCGCCAGCGGCTTCGCCCACGTGGTCTTATAAATTTCCCCCCCGTTTTTGCAATATTTTACATTGCTACTCCGCTCCTACTAGTCGTAGCGTGATGGTATATAGCCTGTAGCCTTCCCCGATAAATGGGATATCTAACACTGAAAGAATTTTTCAAATCGGTCCAGTAGTTTTGGAGCATATTCAATACAAACAAACAATCAAAACATTCCTCTTTATAATATTAAGCATAGAAGAAAAGGAAGTTGAAATAGACAACGGATTCGGGACTGATTCATTTCAAATCACAGTGTATCACGACACGCAATTGGTCAGTGATATAATTGAGTAAAAATTTTATAAATTCGACACGGTTCCGCAAAGGAAGGCAAACTGTTACGTCGGACTTTGACCTGTAAAAAAATACCTGTTTCACACACGTATTTATTCCGCAACTTATACTCCTGAGATTATTTTTAAAGTAAAGTAATTGAATTGAGATTTTTTCCCCTACGTAGATAATTGTAAAATTGTAAATTTAGAATTAAAGAATTGAATGATTGAACAAAAAAATACATATTATGTGACCATTTGACAAACCACTTCGCAAGGTTAATTCATCAATGATGCTTATTTTGATAATGATTGTTGGGATACAGGTAGATTGATGATGTAAGTATAATTTATGTTACGGACTGGTAGATAGGTCAACGACAATTTCCATTCGGGTAACGGTTGAGCTGTTCAAGGTTTCATAAATATTCACTATTATCTACGATAAATTGTTTATCTATACTAATATTATAAAGAGGAATGATTTGATTGTGTTTGTTTTCATTTAATACGCTTCGAAACTACTGGACCGATTTGAAAAATTCTTTAATCATTACAAAGGTACATCTTCACCGATAGCTACATCATTACTAGTCATTATCATAAGCGCGAAATTAACTCTGTCTGTGGCGCTTTCACGCCAAAATCGATCCCCTATCTGATATCAGTCAGGTCACAGTCAATATCGAAGAAATTATCAATTTAATTAAAAAATTAGACTGCTCTAAAAGCCCTGGTCCCGATAACATATCCGCAAAATTTCTCATTCGTTGTGTTACCTCCATCGCCGAACCTATTTCACTTTTGTTTAAAAAGTCGGTATTAACATGTATAGTTCCCTCACTTTGGAAGTCAGCGTACATTACACCTATCCATAAAAAGGGACCAAAATGTGAAGTCATCAATTATAGGCCCATCTCCAAGCTCTGTATTGTAGCTAAAATATTTGAACGTATTATTTACAAACAAGTATATTCTGCAATAAAAAACTCTTTCAGCCAATTTCAACATGGTTTCTTAAAGCATCGGTCGACAGTATCGAATCTGGTTCTCTTGAATGAATATATTTCGAAGGCAATGGACAATGGACAGCAGGTGGATGTCGTATACACTGACTACAGCAAGGCATTTGATCGTATAGACCATTGTGCTCTGTTATCCAAGCTACATATGATAGGAATACGTGGAGACCTACTCAGGTGGTTTAAATCTTATATAGATAACAGGGCACAAGCGGTCGTCTTAAATAATTACATTTCAAGTTGGATTCACGTCCCCAGCGGAGTACCTCAAGGCTCTCTGCTGGGGCCCTTGCTCTTTGTGGTCTTTGTGAACGACATCGACTTGTGCCTCCAGTCCTCTAAGCTATTGTGTTTTGCGGACGACATGAAAATTTATCACACTATATCGTCGTTAGATGACATGAAAGCTCTTCAGGAGGACATTAGACGTTTAGAAAATTTCTGCAGAGGGAATAAACTGGACCTTAACCCTTCAAAGTGTTCAGTAATAACCTACACTCGTAGACAAAAATTTATATCTACTTCTTATACGCTGTGTGGTAAGAGGCTTCCAAAGGACACTTGTGTTAGAGACTTAGGAGTCTGGCACGACTCCAAGCTGGTATTTGATACTCATATCGATTCTATTATTTCTAAAGCCTCAAAATCTCTTGGCTTTATCCTGAGGTTATCTAAGCATTTTAACGAAGTTAAAACCCTTAAGATTTTATATTGCACCTTTGTAAGGAGCCATCTGGAATACGCTTCGCATATATGGAATCCAGTCTACAACGTATACATCGATCGCATTGAGAGCGTGCAAAGACGTTTTATTAGATACTTGTGTTTTCGGCAGAAGTTGACATATAAATCTGAAAACTATCTCCAGCTGTGTAAAAAATTTCATCTCCTTCCACTGGTTAAGCGCCGAGAAATTGCTGACTGCTTATACTTATTAAAAATACTCTCTGGTGAAATTGACTGTCCCGAACTGTTAGCCTTAATAAAATTTAATGTTCCAAGTAAATGTACAAGATTTAATCCCCCTATCAGTATATCCAAGGCGTCAACGAATTATCGTCAAAATTCATTTTTAGTGCGAGCGAGTAGAAACTTTAACAGATTATGTAAAACTCATAACCTAGACCCTTTTAGTACAAGTGTTACAGCAGCAAAGCGATGCTTGACCCTCGATTTCTTTCGAAACTAAATAAAATTGTTAATCCAAATAACTAGTACAAAATATATATTATATTGTCATTAAGATATATGTAAGTACCTACATTACCTACAGTTGGTTCATAAAAAAGTTAACGTGCCTACCGAAGTGTATAACACCAATAGTTATCTAAACAATTGTTATCAGCGAAAATCTGTAATTGGCTTTCTGTATCCCAACTGTTGCTATTTAATATATGCATAGCTGTAGATTTTCCGAAAAAATAAATAAATAAATAAATAAATAAAAAAAAAACTACTAGAGCCGAGCTGTCTAGAGCCTGAGAAAGGACATAGGGTACTTTTTATTGCGAAAAAAGGGCTGTAAGGGGTTGAAATAGGGGATGAAAGTTATAAGAAATATCCAGACCACGCGGGCGAAGCCGCTGGCGGAAAACTAATCTTCTAATATATAAAATTCTCGTGTCACAGTTTTAGTTGCCATACTCCTCCGAAACAGCTGGACCGATTTGTATGAAATTTTGTGTGCTTATCCGGTATCTATGAGAATCGGCCAACATCTATTTTTCATCCCCCTAAAATGACCCACCCCTATATGGCAAAACAACGTTTGCCGGGACAGCTAGTCTTCTAATATATAAAATTCTCATGTCACAGTTTTAGTTGCCATACTCCTCCGAAACGGCTGGACCGATTTGTATGAAATTTTGTGTGCTTATCCGGTATCTATGAGAATCGGCCAACATCTATTTTTCATCCCCCTAAAATGACCCACCCCTATATGGCAAAACAACGTTTGCTGGGTCAGCTAGTAAACTATAAAATGTAGTACGTAGAGACCGATCGTTATCGAAATATTACGTCTACAGTACTAATCAGTTCTAAATCATGTGGATTTAATAAATTTATCGAAAACCTTGTTCCGTTTAGCACTAATGATTACATTCCGATATGTTGATACCATTATATCCTGATCCTCGTTATGCATCACGATACGATAATGTGCTTGATAACGTTTACTATGCCACTGAGATAATGATATAGCTAGGTACATAATATTAATAATGAACTTTATCTTTTACAGTTATTATTAGTCAATGTTGCTATTGTTGCTGGGGAGAGAGAGAACTAGTTGTCGGATTCACTCGCAAGCAAGATGAGTTTTTGAGACAGTAATTCCCTTCTTTGGGAGTCAATCTGTCTCAATGCTTAATTTTATGGAAATCTCTTAAAGTTTGTCAGTCCTTCGATTTTTTTTATATTAGCTATTTGTGGCTCTAGGAATCGCTTGTTATTATTTTCTGTTTTTACGGGTACGAGTGTGTCTCCGTTTCGATGTGCGAGGAAGCTGAACGGTGCGCGAAGAGAAATCCACCAATAGCAATAGGCTCCTTTTGCTTCTGTTTTAAACGCCGCCGATTAGTAGATTTTTTCCTAATGGGTAAAGTGGTGGCTTGGCTAATTTCCTCGTAAGTGGTAAGGCGTTAGCTTAGCTTCCTCGCACGTCTGGTGGAAACGCAGCTTTAATGCGGATTCTTTCTGTACGCATCACTCATCATCCATTATCTAGTACCTACCCATAGTACAAGCTCTGCTTAGTTTGGCACTAAATGGTGCTGTGTAAAAATTTCCGGAAATATTTATTTATTTATTTACACTGGTTTTGCATATTAACACCCGCTTTGCTTTAAAACGTAAACGGTAGGTTACACAACATCAACGTATGTAGAACTTATAGACATTGCAACTTGCAACACGCCATCCGTACTGGCAAACATTTTTTTTGTTGTTTTGTCGGTTAACAAGTAAACAATCCACCCGATGGCAAGTACTCATCGGTCGCCCATGGTCACCTGCATCACCAGAGGTGTAGGCTGATGCGATCTCTTAGTTCCCTAAAAACCCCTACCAACAGCAAAACAAAATGTTGGAAAACACAAAAAGGTGTTTTACGATTTTACGTCGTCGGTCGTCAGCTAGTCAAACGCCAAAAGGTCCTGCCACCGAATAAATCTAAAAATGGCTCTAGGCCAGTGTGGTGCCTTAATCCTTCTTGGTCTGAAAGAAGGTTTAAACACAGCAGTACCTTCTCAGTCTAATAGGAGGCTTATGCCCAGCAGTGGGATGGATTATAATTACATACCTGAGCCTGCTCATATAATTCAGGATGTCCATTTTTCTCACATTTCTTCTTAAACTCGTCCAGATATTTTGTCTTGATCTTTTCTACTTCTGTTTCATTGATTTTATTCTGTAGTTCCGGTGGTAATGTTATTGATCCTGATGACAGAATGTCTTCATTGGCTAACTGGGCCACTGCACCACCTAGAAAGACCAATTTATTTAGTTTTACTTACCAAATATTCAAAACTCATTGAGACAAATATACTTAAAAGACTTCAACTCCAAGTTTATTAAAAACTTACTGAGACAAATTTTATGCTTATAAGATTTTTTTATCATCACACTTACATTCCCAGAAGGTTTAGGCAGAGGTGTACTGCTGTTCAATGCTTTATACTCACAAAACCAAGTTTGCAGGTACATTAAGGCTTATTTTCAGAGACGAAACGAAGTGTAAACTTATGTGTTACTTACTACGTTAAGTACTACTTATGCGTTACTTACTACGTTAAGTACTACTTAAGCGTTACTTAACGCCTAGCGTTATCTCTGAATATTAGCCTTAGGTCCTAAACCTATCAAACAACACTGTTCAACCCAGGACCTCTAGTAAAGCAGTCATGCTAATGAGGCAGCTTCTTATTCTATAATGGATGATAGGTACCTAATTGATAATTTATTGGGTTATTTAAACTTTAGCTGAAGTTTTCAGGGACCAACACCCCTCTCATAAATAACCATTGTGTAAGCGTAAGCAGAGAACCTTCTATACTTAGGTTAATAAAAAAAAAATGACTATGGAGTTTATTGCCGGCTCTTCTTCATAAGTCCCACTTTTTGGAACCTTGCCACTAGTTTGACAATTCAAAAGTGCCTATTTATATGGACTAATTGAAATAAATAATCTGAATTTGAATTTGAAAAGTAAGGAACAAAGCAATATTTTTAATACAAAGCTACAGCCCACTTATATAAAAACTGCGGCTTACATTTGCTTAATTCAGTTTTGGTTGTCAAAGGTGGGCTGACCTAATATTTTAACTGTCTTTAAATATTTTTCTAAGATACCACAGACAGTCAAGGCAAACATTTTGAAACCTAGGCTTAATAGTATTGAATTGGCATGAACTGTCATAAATTTATCTTCATTACAATTTATCAAATCAATAATATCATTTACGTACTTCATTAGGGCATTGCCCTGCAGAATGGCCTGATATTATGCACATATAAATTTGTTTCTCATATACTGTTATTTTAGTTCATACACATCCTGTAGTGATAGTCTCGTAATAGATAACTAATAATGGTTGAACGTCTACACTCCATATGTTATACTTTGGTGCCCTAACCTTAGTATGTCTACCTTCCATTTAACCCAAGATAATTTGCCTCTCCAGACAATGCCTTGGGGACCGCATAATATGTCCGAAGAAACTGAGGGCATGTTTGTTTGGAGCGGTTCACATGGTGATGTCGTGGTCTTTTAATATGGACTTATTCGTTCACATAGCACATCTTATGATCTCAGTCTGCAGAAGCAAGCAAGATATGGTTGCGATCCTCAGCAGTGAGGGAATGAGGAAGAAGAAGAAAGAGTACATAGTCGGTATCCTGAAGATGTTGCTCTACCTTAATCTTATAAAACGCATCAGTCTATAGTTTAGAGTAATAACTAAGTAGTTGGTTGTGCACTAAGGCTAATATTTAGAGACAATGCTAAGCATAAAGAACACTTCCGTATGTCATTTTTTATACAAATTTGACATATGGAAGCATTACTTTACGCTTAGCGTCGTCTTTGAATATTAGCCTTTGTCTTAAGTCCTCCATGATGGCCTAACAATTTTTTGGATAAAAACTAAACTTAATAAATAATTTTAATTTCGGAAGCAAGATTTTAGATGACTCCGACCGGGCCGCGGATTATCATATACCTGTGCCTCTTCTAACATTATGTTTTTGGTAAGCATCATTGAACCTGTTGAGAAGGAAGTAAAACAAAATAAAATCAGCAAGCACACAGAAATTCAGTAGCTTTAGGGTGGTTAGAATGTAGGTACGTTCTGTGAAGAAGACTGGAATAGGCTAAAAGCAGCATATCCTAAGCCTCCTTACAATATCACACAAATAATCATAGCACAATACAAAAAGATGACACCGTGATATTACTTTACTTGTGCCTGCAGGAGAAACGTTTGTATGTATAAAAATTGTCTTGAATTACCTACAATAGCAAGTCTATATAGTTAGTGACCCGAAACCGCATTTATAATTTAATTGTATGGAAAAATATGTAGGTACTTACTTATCAATACAGTCAATATAAGATACATCCAAGCCATGATCAGTTTTAAGTAGGTATTTTTTATTTGTTCAAAATATTACGCCGCACACTTTAATTTATTTCCTTTTTTTTAAATACACACTACCGGCACAAACAGCGCATTCACAGAACCTCGCACTCACAGACTTCTCTCTGAACTGAAGTCTGAACTGACAAGACAAGTGACAAAGTGACATGACAAAGACTGAAGACATTAGACCATGGAACTAATATGTCAAACTTCGTTACACTTCGTTTACATCGCCGGCGGTAGGGCGAGCGGTGGCTTAGTGGTCAGAGCGTCTGGTGTACCGAACCAGAAGGCGCAGGTTCGAACCCTGCCCGCCCGCCGATTTTTTCCTTCATTAAAAATAACTTGTAATCTTAGCATGGAAAATGCTTAAAAAAAAATACAAAAAGATAGTACTATTGACAGTTATAAAACCAGAGACTAAAATCCAAGTGAGAGCTGTGAGGTGAGAGTGAGAACTGAGGATGTCAAACTCCGTTTTTTTTGGGATTTATCGCCGTTACAAACCTGCCGGTTTCAATTCTGTTCTGTTCGGTTGGTTGAGTAGGGAAGGAATAGAGTATAAGCTTCTAAGAAGCGGGAAAAATGTATACCTATTGTGGTAGGGTTGGCAAAGTAGCATAAAATTAAATATACATCACTTTTTACAATCTGTGTGTGTTCTGATGAGTGTAGTAGTAGTAAACAGTTGCTCTAAGTCCAACATAATTTGTAAACGATGTCATCCCATTGAATTTATTATGAAAGGATTAATTATGTTACAGTTGGAATAATAATGATTAATTCTCAAAACTTTTTAGGAAACCTTAGCCGACATTCCCTATTGAATAAAATAATATAATTAATAACACGTTGATTATCTATGTAGGAATAATAAATAAATAATACTGCATTGCATTACATACATGTAAGGCAAATTTAATTACATTTTCCGGGCTAGACGTGGCAGCTGGACTTGTATCTTGTATATATCATAAAGCATTATGATACGTCCAAGATACGTCCATTAAGGATAGGGAACCTAAAAAAAATAAAACCAATATCCCGTCCAAATATTTTATTTTTTACACAAATGAATCGGCTTCAGCAGCTGACAGATAAATACGAGTATTGCTAGCTTACAGGATTGCCACAGAGAAAAAATATATTGCTTTTAGTAGATGAAAAATATTTATTGAGATTTTACGCTATAGCAATCCATTCTGTGTCTAAGTTTTATAAATAATACTACAAACACTACTATTGCAATAAGCACTGAAATTGTAATCACAGTAGCAAGTACTGGGGTAGACATAGTTGACGGCGCAGCCGTTAGTGGACGCTGAAAAAGAAAAATGGATTCAAATAACAAAAATAATAATTTATGTCTATACCTACTTATATTATTTTATACACTTTTATGAGTAAATTTTAAAGTTGATTTTAACTAGTCGTCGCGCGTCGGTGCGGCGCCGACATGTCGTCGCGTGACCCTTGAGAATCTACCTACTGAACAGAGTTTTTATGTATGATCATCATTATGACATCGGTAGGGTGGTTTAAAAACCGTGTAGCCACTACGCCCGCTCTGAATCCCGGAATGTCGGTTCAAAGTACCTAAAAGCTGCACCGTCCGCTGAAAACCAGCGCTGTGGCTCTGCTTCGCGCACGAGTCTTATCATTTAGCTGAGCGATGGCCGTTTTGTGTGGATGTGGCGCATACATAGCATAAGTGTATATTACTTCTGTCTGTGATTCCAAATATCGTATGTGTCTTGTCTATACAAATAAATTTATTTTCTTGCTTTCTTTCTAATAGCGGGCCGCTATCGCTAGTTTAAAATAAAGTATGCTTTAACTTACCGTTGCCGTTTTATTTCCAGAAGTACCGTTGCAATTTTGCAATGAGAAATCAAATAGTGATGCGATGTATTGGCGAGTGGTATTCTTGCAAGTATTTAAAACTTTCAACGTACAGTCTTTTGTATCACGAGCGTTATCACAATTCGCCTTCTGTAAAATGTGTAGAAACAAAACTAAATAAGCATTACGTTCTCGCGAAATTGTCACCCCGGAGCGCACACTGTGGAGGGGTCCACAGTGTGCTAGAGACAGCGGTCCGTGTGTTTTGAGTCGGTAAGAATCCGACATAACAGTGGCTTTCCTTTGTGGGGGACGGAGGGTATCCATGAAAGGAGGTCATCAAAAGCCCATACAACTCAGCCCAAATTTGTACCGGAGGTACATGACAGCTGTCGAGTTGATAGTTTTTACCATGAAATCACTATTAAACTGATAATAATCTGCCGTAATGGCGTGCGTTTGACATTCCAAAACTGACACAGAGTATTTACTATGAAATCATTACGAAACAGATAATAAGTGTGCCAAAACGGCGTGATTTTTCTCAAATTAAAAGTTTTTTTCTCATCCCCCCGTCAACATGAAAAAAAAAGCACGACTAGTTTTAACCAGCGTAATACAGGGTTTTTTTTCCAATAAGTGTACATTAGGTACATGATTTGGGCCGATTTCGATGACCTCCATTTCACACGAAAAAAGGTACTCCCGAACTTTTTGTCTTTGAAAGCGAAGCCCGTTCGTCCGTATAGGTTTACGGACGAACGGGCAACCGCCTGCCAACTGCCTATACCAACTGCCTATGCCGGTGCATCCCATGCAGACACATGTTAACATTTTAGAAGAGGCAACACATCGTGATGTAACTGGCAGACAGAGGAAAAAGATGTAGGTAATATTTGCGTCTGCGCCGACACACAATTGGCTAGGTACCTACTTATTTAGTTGTTATCCTGTTTATTTGTAAATTATTGCAACTCTAATGCATAGTTAGTGTGTTTTACGACTTTACAAGGTTCGGCTTTAATCCACCAGACTGGCTTAGTGCGGGTTGGAAGACTTCACACACCGTCGAAAGAATATTTCTGGTAGGTATGCAGGTTTCTTAATGAACCATACCGAACTGTGGGTATATACCCACATTATATAACTACATTATACAAGGTGGAAGGGACATCGACGCACCAACGTTGCGACAAGGTTTCACCCAAGGTCAAAAATAAAATGACCTAGGTCATTCATGTAGAAAGTGAGCGCGCAGTGTATTGCTAAAAACTTATTTATTAATTATAAATCTAATTTGGGTAGATAGAAATAATGATTTTGTACACGTTCAAGTAAAAAAAAACTGCAGAAAAAATTTAAAAATTGATGAAAAAATTACGGAAAATTTCAACGCATCATGTACTGAACTTATGGTATTCGGATGTGCGTCGATGTCCCTTCCACCTTTTATAGACTAGTACACCTCTCCTTACCCTCCGGTCAATACAGGCGTGATGGTATGTAGTGTTATGTTTTTTATTAATCATACCATAAAAGTAATAAACACTTACATCGTAAAACAACACCATTTTTTCATTCCACGTCGAGTGTTTTTTTACAGCTGATATATTAAAGTGCCCAACTTTATCATTAACACATTGGCTAATGTTACTTTCCATTCTTATCACACAGGCATTATCCTTGTAGAATTCTGTAAATAAATGACCATTTGAAATGAAAATGACTAAAGCACACAAGCCCGCACAAGCGCTTAAAATCCGCCATTTTGATTTTTTTTGTACCCAGTGACACTCGTGTCATCAAGACAAATGAAATGATTTATCATTTATCTAAATCGGTTGATTCGTTGAGTGGTTACGAGCAGACATAGGAACGGACATACATACAAACATACATAAATACACGTCAAACACTTAATCCTCCTTCGGCAGTCTCCTTAGCACAAAGAGAATCGGCCTTTTAATAAGCAGAATAATTCAAAATCATGGATTTAAATTCAATTTTTCGGAGTTAGGCACAGGTTCACCCATTAATTGTCCCACTGGTGGGCACGGGTCTCCTCTCAGTATGAGAGGGATTAGGCCACTATGGCCTAATCCCTCTCATACTCATCTCATATCATCTCTCATACCACGCTGGCCTAATGCGTGTTGGCAGACTTCACTACGCACATGATTTTGAAAAGTCAGAGCCTTGGATTCGAACCCGAACTTTGATTTGGCAGTCCACTGGTCACGCTGGCTATCACTGCTAATGTAAATTTATAATAATTTTAGTAGGTATTCTTTAGATCGATCCCAGCCTAATATAGGTATCAATATCACCTACTGCGCATTGGTGTCTTCTCAGAATGAAAGGGGTAAGGCTATAGCCCATCATACTGGTCTAGTGCGGCTTGACAGAATTAATCGTCGTCAAAATCTCAGTCAGCCATGCAGGTGTAATAATTATCATAAGAATAATATAATACAATAGCTTTATGCCAGCGATTTCGCCTTCGTAGTCTTGATAACTTTTTTCCTCCCGTTTTAGCAACATTTTTCTTTGCTACTCCGCTCCTATTAGTCGTAGCGTGATTGTATATAGCGTATAGCCTTCCCCGATAAATGGGCTATATAACACTGAAAGATTTTTCAAATCGGTCCAGTAGTTTGAGAGCCTATTCAATACAAACAAACAATCAAATCTTTCTTTATAGTATTAATATAGATCGCATACCCGAAGATAAATATTTGTGTCCTGTGGGTACAGAACCCAGATCAGCAGTCCGACCAAATCCGACACGAGCCACTAGACCACACACGTTAATTGTATTTTGTTTTCTATTTTACTTACGTTTTCTATCGTTTAAAATCTAAAAAAGATTCTTTATTTCAATTTACTTACCTTTAAAAGTTTCGCTACGCAGGCTGAAGTTTAAAAATTTCAGCAGATTATTAGTATCCACCGTAATGTTAAGTTTACATTCCTGAGTAGCTTTAGCATAATAGGACTGTATAGATGTACCAAATTGTGAAACATTGTGACATTTCCTGAAATAAAAACGATTAGGTACTATAAAAACATTTAATTTAACAATAAAAGACTCCACATATTACAAAAATTATAAAATTAGATTGAAAGTAGGTACATGTGTACATTTAGCACATTACATACCATAGCGACTGTAATCCCATGTAATAGGGAAGTGCCAATTGCCGTGGCATAAATCCAAACTCCGAGCTACTATTGAGAATTCCATAGAAAAATCTAATAACACTTTGACGTGGGAATCGAACCCAGGAGACCTCGAGCGTAGCAGTTGCTTGGGATCACCAAACTACCACAGTAGTCAAAATAAAACCTTTGTTCCATACAAACTTTCATGCCATATTTCACCCCCACCCCATGCAAACGTCTACGTGAATGGGCCTACCGAATTTGATGAAATTTGGTACACGATAGATACATCTATACTAATATTATAAAGAGGAAAGATTTGTTTGTTTGTTTGTTTGTAATGAATAGGCTCCGAAACTACTGGACCGATTTCAAAAATTCTTTCACCTTTGGAAAGCTACATTATCCCCGAGTAACATAGGCTATATATCATCACGCTACGACTAATAGGAGCGGAGTAGTAATGAAAAATGTAGCAAAAACGGGGAAAAAATTATAAGACCACGCGGGCGAAGCCGCTGGCGGGAAGCTAGTTATTAATACGTAGATGGATTAAACCTTGGAAAAGGACATAGGATGATACCTTTTTGGGGTTAAAATAAGGGATGAAATTTTGTGATTCAGTTTTAATTTTGACGTTAATAAAATTGACGTATATACGTATTATTTACTTACCCAGTTGTGGTTCCGTATATATGTGCCTGCACAACACTACTGAAACAATTGTTCATTTCATTTCTGCTTTCCTGAAAAAAGAAACATAGTTGGTAATTGTGTTTATAATTGGCTAAGAGTAGTTAGTAGTAACAAATACTTTGACAACAATAATAAATGATAAACTTTTTGAAATTTTTCACTTTACACCTTCAAAATAATGATATTTTACTGAACTGAATTTTATTTTACGGGATTTGGGGCAGTTTCCCCTTGTGTAGCAACAATGAGTGGTTACAATACTATACGCAACGCTCTAAGAGTGGAAAATGTTGGTATTTAGGTACTTACAATTAAAACTGGAGTATTTAAATCACATTTTGTCTTGTTTGTGTTGGTCGCCAGCTCTGATTGAACTGAAATAATAAATGAGAATCGATAAGATAGAACTAAGTTTTTTTGTTTCCCTAGAGTCTAAAGGAGTCTACACACCAAACCCGCCGACCCGCCGACACAGCCCGGCGGCTTGGTGTCGGCGACCCAAACCCTCTTCAAACTTCTTGAAACAAAGTCGCCGACACCAAGCCGCCGGGCTGTGTCGGCGGGTCGGCGGGTTTGGTGTGTAGACTCCTTAAGGCAACTTACCCTATATTATAGTTATGAAATTTTATTTTGGTTTACAATGTTTCGCTTATTTGGAACGACGATCCTTCCGGCAGATACGGAAGGACCCATTCAAAATCAACCTTTATGGTTTCATAAATGTAATGAATAACTTTAAGCGAATATGATTGTGTAATTACAATTTTTATTACTAACTAGCGACCCGTGCCCAGCTTCGCCTGCGTTTCCCTGTTTTTACTTTGTTCCTCGTATTTTTTTTACGTGTTTTCTCTCCATAAGAACCTCAGACGATTCCTCAGACGTCATCAAACACAACAAAAAAGAAATCAGCCAAATCGATTCAGCCGTTCTCGAGTTTTGCGCATAGCAACACATTTCGGGATTCATTTTTATTTATATAATATAGAAGATAGAAGATAATTTATCTAGTATAATCTAATGTTATGTATTTAATGCATTAATAATTATTTAAGTTATAAATATTATCCTCATTAAGAATACCTATTTATATACCTATTATCCTTGATAATTATTATTAATGTTACCTAACACAGGCATTAACAATGTACTTTAGTGAGTTAATAAGTTTCTCCTACTCAAATTAAACCTGGATTAACAAGAATAAACTCAGAGTTTTGCAATGATCTATTCATGAGACGAGTTAATTGCCTCGTTCCTCTAGTGATTCCAAGCGCGACTGCTACGCTAGAGGTCCTGTGTTCAATTCCCGGGTCAAGCAAAGTACTTTTGAGGGTTTCTGGGAAACTAGGTACCGCCGGCTTTAAGTTTGAATTTGTGCCTGTTTGATGGCAATACGCTGGCTCCTATTAGGTACATGGTACCTAAACATACCGGCAACGGTGGATAAGGGTTATTAACCCTTCGGGGAATACAGGTGTGATAAAAGTGACTCGACTAGGATAACTCGGACTCGAAATTACTATACTCTTTCTCACATTTCACAATTCCTGAATATTCCAGTTCATTGGTCTGAGGAGTTTGAGCTATTTAAAAAGCTTCATGATAAACTGGAATACCACGAAAACCCGAATGACTCGAAAACTACGAAAACCCGAGTGACTAATTCAGTAACGAACCCACTCGGGTGACTCATCGAGTTTATCGAGTGGGTAAAATCTGACTCTAGTTGCAACATTAGTTGGTACCGTTCATGTTTAGAACGTCCCTTTCCCAAAATGTCCCTTGGTTTCAAATAGTCCCTTTCCCGAAATGTTCCCTCCCCATAATGTCCATTTCCCAAAACGTCTCTTTCCCAGAACGAGCCCGATAAACCCTGCCCCTTCCCCAAGTGGTAGACGATCTATTTGCGTCCCCTAGAAAGACGGAATCCGGGGCTTGCGGTGGAAAAGCCGATCACTCAGACACACCATTCGTGACGTCAAACAGTTACAATAACACAGGAAAATACATTGTACAGTAAATAATTGAAATGAGGTAAACATTGTTGAGGAGTTTGGTTAATAATAAAATATTCTGGAACATGTTACATAGCACCATCAAAATCCCAAACAAAGTAGAATTAGTGCTATGTTTTTTTTTGTAAATACATGGGAAATACTTAGACGAACACAACATATATGTTCATCATCTAAAAATATTATTTTATCCTGTGGGAACCCACGTGATCAGCAGTTCGACATTCGGATCACTAGATCACAAACGTCAACAATAATAATAAGGGTTAAACTTTTTTTATGGGGGAGCAAATGGGCAGACGGGTCGCCTAATAGTAAGACATTATCACCAGCCATGGACACGTTGCCGGCCTTTTAAATAGAAGATAATAACGTCAATAAGAAGGTTAAATATGCACAAACGCTTGAACTCCTCGCAATGAGCAGTTCCAAAAGTCGTTATAATCGGGCGATAGTCTAAAACGCCCTCAGGGGAGTAGAAGTTCCCGAGAAAATGAGATAATAGCGTTTAATTATTATACGATTTAAGAAGAGATAAGGTGCATTATTAAAAATACAAATTAATTATACAAAGCACAAATCAAATACAAATATAGATATGATGAGAATACACACACACACACACACACGTGCGCGCATCTTTTTGTTTTTTTTATTGTTTTGTTTAATGCAATTTTCACATGAACACCACACACCACACATTTTAAAAAGCCTATGTACCTATTTTTTATTTAATTTTTAGTTTTTTTCTTTCCTTTTTAAATCCAAAATTGATATATTGTTACATCAATTAATGTTTGATGAGCCTAACAAAAATTTACAATGTTTAAACTTATTTTTTGACTTAACTTTCGACTTATTAAATGTGCATGTCTCTGTATGTCCCTAATGTAAGAATGAATGTTTATTGTAATCTATTTTTAACATAGCCAATAATGTTGATATAAATATTGTACACCCCATGGGTATGTTACAGTGATACAATAATACTAATTGTAAGATCTTCTTTTCACCTGTGACAAGCAATAAATAAATGAATTATGAATTATGAATTAATTATTATTATCAAATAAGGGGAGGACATTGGCTCCTGCAACACAGTATATACTAGCGCAGGAGTCAGGGAACTCTTTACCAATGTGTACCATTTTACGTCAATAAAGAATAATTAATATTATAATGATAACTCACGTACCAGAATAAATAAAAGAGAGCACAATGACAGCCACAATTCGATACATGTTTACAGCACTAAAGCACTGCTACTAATAAATGTAAGTTTCCTGTGACGAGATTTATTAATATTATTACGGATAAGTAGTTAATCAAACTGAATACAGTCATGTTGGTAATTAGTCGTTTATACATGTCATTCGTCCATACATGGTTATTACGGCGAATCCCATTTCAGAATATGATGTTACTCATGCTATTTTTTAAAATTTTCCCTATTGCAATTAAATTTACAATATCAGTGACGTAGGCCAATGCAGCTTATGTGGTCGAATGGGGTCCCCTGATTTCAAAATACTTTTCGAGGAAGGCCCAAAAATAAACCGAAAAAAGCGTACTAAGTTTCGGCACATGCGTTAAAAATTGTATTTATTATACAACCCAGCTTTCAGGTGTCTTACTGCCTACTTACCAACTTCTCGTCCGACGCTCGACAGTCCACGTTCACTCGTAATAGGCTTCAATCTCAAAAAAAATCCTAAAGGTAAACAAAGGCCGGGTGGCTAACAAAGAACCTAAACAAATCATATCTCAATAACTGTGACACTTAGGACTTACCATCTTGGGCTGAAACCTAGCAAAAGACCCAGATTCCAGAATTCCTAGAAAGGTCCAGATTTATAAACTCTTATCCTGTAGTTAGAAACTCTTTGATGTCCATAAAAAAATACCTAATGTCATCAAATAGGATAATTTTAATTTATAGGTGTAATTTGACACGAATAATTTAAGCTAAGCAAAAATAATTATTTACAGCAAAATGTTCAAAATTCTAGTGTACCGTATGGATATATAATTAATTATGTAACAGGTTGATTCTGCTGCTTTGGGTGGGATATGCAAAATTTTAGTTTTCGTGAAAAATGGGTCGCGGTAAACGTGAATATATTGAATTTTGTATAGATGACGAGACGCTCGAAGCAATTGCAAATAAGAAAGTAAAGAAAATGCAAAAAGATGTATATTTTAAAAATGCTTGTGCCGATTGTCCACGGATTAAGGCTCAGATGGCATTCAATGATCCTTTAGAAATGCGTTACCATACCCATCCCGAAGGCAGAACAAAGGAAAAAAGGCAAAAAAGTAAGTATTTGGTCAACATGCAGGGTGATTCAAATATTTCACCCGAACAAAGAAAATTGTTCAAAAGAAGAACAAAATATAAAGATATTGAACCTGAGCTGATGCATTACACACACAAGGGTGACAATGACGATTTATATAAGCACGCTGCATTGTGTCCTTGTGACTATGGTAGAACAACCGTGAGTTCACACGGTAGCTTAAAGAAAAGGAAAACCTACCCATTGAGAGATCCGTGTAAATGCTTAGGGAAAATTATTTATACAGACACAAAAGCACAGACTGACGAAGTGTGTCTTAAAAATAATGTAAGAAATGGGATTTTAAAGAATAAACACGGTACGAGAGAATCAGATAACTATCATAAAGAAATTAAATTCTCCTCAATAGCAAAATATAATGGAGATGATATAGACATATCAAATAATAAGGATAAAAATCTCAGAAAAGAGAAATCGGCAAAAAAACAAAAGCAAAAAATAAACAATTGTAAATGTCCTAAGAATGAAACTGAAGTAGAAATACCAAAAATTATGCATACTACTATAATGCCAGAAAAATCAATACAACATAAGATGAAAATTCCAAAGAATATTCAACAGATTGATCATATTTTTGGTGACGGACTTCGTAAGCGTAAAATTTGTGCTAAGGGTATTTGTGCTAAGGCATTTCATAAAAATCAAACAGATTTTGATTGTAAATGTGAGAAAATACAAACTGAATGCACTGATGATACTTGTCATAGTCTTCAAAAGAAAAACGTAACAGAAAACGAAAGCCCTGTTAACATAAAAAATAAATTAACATGCCTATGCCACAAATATTCTCAAAAAATATTATCTAAAAAAGAAAAAAAATCCGATCCATCTGATTCACCACCAATTCCAGAAGATTTTTGTGCAAAAGGTATTTGTAAAGACACAATGATAAGTAAAGCAGAAAAATTTAAATGTAAATGTACTAAGAAGCCAAAAATAACCGAATGCTCAAATGCAACTTGTAAAGTCCCCGAACCGAAAAGACTGTCATTAATATCAACAATATCTCAAACTGAAACTGTAATATCTAAAGATAACTTTGTCAATTCTGATTTTGAAGGGACTTGTCCTACATTATGCGTTAAGGATACAATAAAAAATACAGATTACATTGTCAATCCGGATAGTTGTGAGGCGACTTGTCCCAGATTATGTTTTAAAGATAGAATTAGAAATAAAATTATGTCACTACACAAAATAGAAACATTTGAACATGTTCCTAACAGAATGCCTCGAGATGCGAAAGATCAAACAGGAGAACCATTAATCGAAATAAAGGTCAACTCCATCGATAAGAGTGTGGAGAACCCAGATGGAATAAAGAATAGAGTGATTGATTTAGGTAAAAATCATAAAGGAAAGCCGACTTGCATTTGTCGTTCCCGCAAAAAATGTCGAGAACGATTGTTAGGTAAAAGTATATGTCCTGGAGGGATTTGTCACAAAACTTATAAAAATAAAAAAACTAATTTTAACTGTAAATGCAAGAGAGGAGAATGTACAGATGAAACGTGTGATGAGAATGATCTAAACGGTAAGGTTAAGCTCTCTAAGTATGATAGTATGCCAAATAGACCTGCTGACCCTCTTTTTGAAGTGCAGTTTGACGCTAAAAGGATGCATGTCTTAAATTCTGAACAAGTACAAAAAAATATTATCAACATCGAAACAGAATCTGAACGTCAAGCAAAACAAGATTGCCCGAGTGGAATGTGTTCACGAGCCAAAAATCGTCATCTTTTTAAATGCAAATGTGTGGAAAAGAAACGAAAGCCTCCTATAGAATGTTCCGAAGATAACTGTGGAACTGATTTAACTTCTTATTGGATATCTAAGATATTTAATGGGTTCAGTAATACTAGCAGGTCTAAAATGACAAGGAAACCTATTGATATAAACGAAATACGTAAAATAAAGTCAATATTTTCTTCCATTTGTGATCGACTCAAAAGTACATCAGAGATATGGACTGGATCACAACAAAAGAGACAGAGGCAGCACCGTCCAAGTATTCAGGAATCAACCCCTCACGAAGCGCAAAGGGTAGATGGTATTACATTTAACATGAACAAAATACATCCAGACACTTGCACTTGCGATGTATGCAAAGCTAGGATTCAAACAAGTTTGTCACATAAATGTAAATCGTTTGTGAGTTGTACTTTATCCGGTTTGGTAAACAGGCAAAAGTATACGGTTAACAGAAATAACTTTCATAGAAGGAGTGGGCTAATTTTTCCACCTCAAAGACAGCGTCATACACAACATTCTTCCGAAACGGCAAATTTCTCACAAGTGGCTGCTTTGCCGGATCCTGAGAACGCTGATAATACATGTCTTTGTTTAAATGATTGTGAATGTGATGAAGCATTGAAGAAAATGAAGGGCTATAAAAAGAAATCAAATACGTGGAAGCAAAATAAATTAAAGAAACGACAAGAACAACAAAAAGAGAAGAAGTATGAATCGGAGGACAAAGTTTATCAAAAAGAACAACGAAAGAAAGAAAAAATTGCGAGTAAAGCAAGACTTAAACAACTAAAACAAGAACAGAAAGAAATGAAGGCGTTAAGTAAACAAGATGAAGCACGAGAAACAAATTGTCTCGTTGACTTTATTTTAGGGGCTTTAAAACTTGTAGTTCTGTCAATAAAAGGAATACTTAAGATACTATATAAAGCAATTTCTGATCCACATGGTAGTTACAGATATACTAGACAAAGGATGAGAGATCCAAAAGGCACAATTAATCTTTTCTCGAGGTGGTTCCAAGAATTTTGGATACACCAAAAGTTTCGCATGAACAGAACAATCAAGGGTTCACGAACTATGACCATTCTTGTGGATGAGATGAAGGAAAGTGATGTATATCAAGCGTTTTCTTATAAAGGTAAAACAGATGCTGAGAGACAATTTATTGAAGCTGGCAACAAGAGAAGAAAAAAGAGGATTCGAAAAAGGCATAACGAAGCTGTTTATGGATGTCGACATATGCTTCTAGTAACTATGAGGAAAACACCATGTTTATGGGTGTATCATATATGCCCGAACATGTATCCTCAATTTTTAAGCGCTAGGATGTTTTTGATCAATTTTAGTCAAATGTTATTGTTTTGCGTTGCTGTTATGGTCTGGACGCCTTGTATTGCGTGTTGTGAAGCGTGTCGAGCTCTTGTTTGTTGTATGGTGTGTACTCACTAGCGTTTGTTGTACGTTTTTAGGAACAGAGCCTAAGAATTAAAGGTTTTATTAACTGTTATCAGTCTTATGATTGTATTATTTATTAAATATTTAGTATAACATACTAATAACACTAACACAAAAATAACCTTTCTCTACAGCTTTGTTAGCCTAGTGGTCGTAAACGTGACTGCAATGCTCGACGTTCAGGGTGCAACTCCCGGGTCGAACAAAGTGCTATTGAGTTTTTCTATAAAATTTTCAGTTAGTAGTAGCAGCTCGAAGTTTGAATATTTTCTTGATTATTATTGGCAATAGGCTCGCCCATTATTACAGTAATGGGACCTAAACATGCCAGCAAACGGAGTACATTAGGCGTAATGCTATACCACAGACCCTGTCATATCGATATGTAATAGACATGTAACATTCGTCTTATTAATTTTGTATATAATATAGCCATTGTCACCGCGCGGGACCATAATAAAGAATCGATTCATATGCATCACCACCTCTGGATAGCCGCTAACTGCCGAATAATTAATTAAGTAAGCTGTGAAAACAGGCCCTAAATCGCCATCACGGGCAAAAATAAAACTAGACATTTTTATATATTTTTTATTACGCCAAGATGACATATCTCAGAAGAATTAGCAATAGCAACCCTGGGACCCAAACAAAAAATGCCAATACATAAAAACTCACATTTAAACCTTTCTTAATAGTCTTGAAAAAATCTAGTACCCGTGAGCGGGGGTCTGGAAACGTTTTGTATACCATAAAATTAGGTTTTGACTTAAGTGACCGCTTATAAGTCCCGTCGACGTCATCTAGAAGTCGACTAATTTCTTCTACGCGTTTGGTAGTAGATCCGATTTTTTTTACTATTAAGCTCCGTCTTCCTCTTTTAGCAAAAGCTTTCCATCGCTTCATAGCTGTGGCAATTTTATTTTTATTTTTGTTTTTGTTTTTATTTTTGTTTTTACTTTTATTTTTATTTTTACTTTTAGTTTTACTCTTAGTCTTTTTTACAACTTTGTTTACTTTACTAGATTTAGTACTATGTTTAGGACACTTACACTCAATGCACTCACATTGATGACGTATTGAATTATACATGCACATACACACATATGATATTTTCTTAGGAAAACCATCATTTTTAGGTATTTTTTGTGGAGAATTTTTATGTTTCGATGGCTGCTTTGAAAAGCATTTGCATTCTGATAATTGACTAAGAGAACCTCTATATTTAGGTAGTTGTTTAACAGAACATTTACACTCGGGTAGTTGTTGAGAACCTTTATAATTGGATATATTCTTAGATACGGATAGCTGCTGAGGAGAACCTTTATTTTTAGATGGATTTTTGGTAACACATTTACAATCGGATAGTTGTTTAAGAGAACCTTTACTTTTAGAAATACATTTACATTTGGATAGATTTTTAAAAGAACCGTTATTTGAAATACATTTACATTCGGATAGTTGCTTAGCAGAATCTTTATTTTTTATTTGATTTTTAGAACTACAATTACATTTCGATAGTTTTTTAAGAATACCTTTGTTTAAAATACATTTACATTCGGATAATAGCTTTGGAGATTCTTTTTTTGTAATACAATCACATTTGGATAATGGCTTAGGAAGAACTTTATTTTTTGGTAGATTTTTAGAAATACAATTGCATTTGGATAATCTCTTTAGGAAACCTTTATTTAAAATACATTTACATTCGGATAGTTGCAGTTGCTTTGGAGAATCCTTTTTTGTAATACAATCACATTTGGATAATTGCTTAGGAAGAACTTTATTTTTTGGTAGATTTTTAGAAATACAATTGCATTTGGATAATCTCTTTAGGAAACCTTTATTTAAAATGCATTTACATTGGGATAGTTGCTTTGGAGTATCTTTTTTTGTAATACATTTACATTCGGATAATAGCTTAGGAGAATCTTTTCTTGTAATACATTTACATTCGGATAATTGCTTAGGAGAATCTTTTTTTGTAATACATTTACATTGGGACACTTGCTTACCTTTGTTTGAAATACATATACATTCCGACAGGTTCTTAAAAGAACCTTTACTTGAAATACATTTACATTCGGGTAGTTGTTTAGAAGAATCATTCTTTTTGGGTAGTTGTTTAGAAGAACCTTTCTTTTTGGATAGGTGTTTAGAAATACATTTACATTCAGATTCCTGCTTAAGAGAACCTTTATTTGAAGTACATATACATTCCGATAGGTTCTTAAGAGAACCTTTACTTGGAATACATTTACATTCGGGTGGTTGTTTAGAAGAACCTTTCTTTTTGGATAGGTGTTTAGAAATACATTTACATTCAGATTCTTGCTTAAAAGAACCTTTATTTGAAGTACATATACATTCCGATAGGTTCTTAAGAGAACCTTTACTTGGAATACATTTACATTCGGGTGGTTGTTTAGAAGAACCTTTCTTTTTGGATAGGTGTTTAGAAATACATTTACATTCAGATTCTTGCTTAAAAGAACCTTTTTTTGAAATACATATACATTCCGAGAGGTTCTTAAGAGAACCTTTACTTGGAATACATTTACATTCGGGTGGTTGTTTAGAAGAACCTTTCTTTTTGGATAGGTGTTTAGAAATACATTTACATTCAGATTCTTGCTTAAGAGAACCTTTATTTGAAGTACATATACATTCCGACAGGTTCTTAAGAAAACCTTTACCTGAAATACATTTACATTCGGGTAGTTGTTCAGAAGAACCTTTCTTTTTGGATAGGTGTTTAGAAACACATTTACATACAGATGATTGCTTAATATATCCTTTTTTTGAAATACATTTACATTCCGAGAGGTTCTTTACAGAGCCTTTACTTAAAATACATTTACATTCGGGTGGTTGTTTAGAAGAACTTTTCTTTTTGGGTAGGTTTTTAGAAACACATTCACATGGAGGTTCTTCCTTTATGGGAACTTTACTTAAAATACATTTACATGGAGGTTCTTCCTTTAAGGGAACTTTACTTAAAATACATTTACATTCGGGTGGTTGTTTAGAAGAACTTTTCTTTTTGGGTAGGTTTTTAGAAACACATTCACATGGAGGTTCTTCCTTTATGGGAACTTTACTTAAAATACATTTACATGGAGGTTCTTCCTTTAAGGGAACTTTACTTAAAATACATTTACATTCGGGTAGTTGCTTAGAAGAAACTTTACCAGTGGTTGGAAGCTTAGGAAAACATTTACATTTCGATATTAAACTACGAAAACATTTACACCCGGGCTTACAATTTATACATGTACAGACAGGTTGTTTCTGCAGCTTTATATTTTTATTTGTTGATGAATTAATTAATGATTGAGACGTTTTAGGGCTTTGTGATTTCTGGCTGTCTGAACTTAATGGTTTGACTTGCTCCAAATCTTTAGATATATTTGCTGTATTGCCGTCGGGCTGATCGTAATTTGAAGAAGGACTATCTCCCCCATTTTTTGGAACAATCTGATATATGAATTGATTAATCATTCTTATAAAAAACCCTGTCTTGCGCGGAGAAGTTTGTGCTACTTTCTTGTCTTTATTTGATATTTCACTATCCGTAGATTTAAATGACTGTTTTAATTTTTTATAGTTTTTACTTGATAAACTATCGTTATTATTATTATGTCTTATATTATCACCGCTTCCCCAAGTCGATTTTGTTTGTGACGTATTGTTACCTTTACTAAAATCTTTTTGAAAAGTTGTTTGTTTTTTCTTGTCTATTTCAGGAAAAGGAGCATATTGGCTTTCTTTAAAATTTGATTTTAGTTTCTGTCTGCTTTTATTTTTTTGTTTATTTGTGGTATCTTTGATAAGGTTTGACTTGGACTTAGTACCAGCTCTTTTTGTGTTTTTCTCCTGCTTTGGAGAACTTTTATATAGTTTCAGTAATCTTATCGACGTAGGACTAACACCGTCGTTTTTAAATGAAGTATCCTGATGTCTTTTGTTTTTATTTCGTATATTTTTAATCCTTTTTGTTTTGGTTATTTTAATTGATCCCAAATCAGAATTAAAAAGAAATTGTAGGTGTTTCTTTTTTTGTGTATTTTTTTTGTTTTTTCTCATTATTTTTTCTAACGATGATGATAACGGTACCGTAGTTTTAATAAAAGGCTTTTGTGTATTTGTTTTTGTTAGTTTTCCGAACAACTTGGACCGCCAGGATTTGGGTTTTTCTTGGATTCTGATCTGATCGTGCTGAGTGGCACTTCTTGGTGTTTTTGCGGTTACTTTTATTGAAAACCCATCAGATTTTTGATTTTGTGTTTGGTATTGATTTTCTTTAGTTAATAATATGTCTTTGTGTTCAACCATATCACCAATTCTTTGGTTATTGTCTGGTTTTTTGTACGCAGTCTCACTTAGCATTTTAGCTAACATTCTTCTCACTTCCGTATTTGAATTCCGCTCAACTGACGTTGGAGTGTTTTTTTCGTATTGGTTTATCACTTTTGGAACACCAGTAAACTTATTGGATATTTTATTAAAATTTTCAATAGTATCAGAAAATGTATTTGATAGTTTTTTCTGCATTAACGTTTTTTCAGATAACTTATCTGTCGAAAAGATTTCGAAACTATTTTCACTTAATATGTTTTTAAGAGAACTAGTCATATTTGGTTTCCATTTATTTGGTGCCATTGCACTTTTGTGTTTATTTCTAGTTTCTTTGGTAAAACGAATATCTTTATTTCTTATTTTTTGCTTAGAATCAGAACCTCTATGGGATGTTCTCTTATGACCGTTGTAAAACTGTAGCTTTTTTGATACACTCATTAATAAATCATTTCCATTTTTTCTTATTGGACCTACAAATTTGGGAAGACTATCAAATATTTTTTTTTTAATCGAGGCGTTTGGTCGCGGTCTAGCTGTAATAATGGTGCTAAATTCTTGACCATGATTATTGTTTTGAGGTTTTGTATCAGTTTTTAAAATTATTTCAGATTGTTTTATTCTTGCGACTTTTATTGAAGAATCAGTTGTATTGTTAGATCTGATTATTTTAGAGTGTGTCTGCAAGATCTCTTTATCTTGCGATGTTACTTTACCTAAAGAATCAGAAACTTTTTCTGTTGAGCTTATTATAAATAATGGTTTCTTTTGATGACTTTTTGAACTATTCGACTTCTTAACTTGATGTTGAATGTATTTTCTTTCACTTGTCGATTCTGTATGTTTACTGTTTGACTCGAATTGTTCTTCCATTGTAGGAGTGCTTTGATAACGGTGGAAATCAATAGGTTGTTTATGCTTAAGTGGCATGTCGATTTGTTGGTTGTATAAAGCAGAATTGTTTGTTTGATCATTATTGTAATTCAGTGTTGCATTGGTTGCATCGGAAAATACTTTACTAGGACCCGTTTTTTTAATTGGCAATTTTACATGTCCACTGCGTGAAACAGAATGATCAATCAGGGAAAGATTACTCCTTTTGTTTTTTTTTACTGACTCGTCTGTTTGTTTGTATTCATTGATTTTTATAGATTCAGATAATTTTCCTTCTGGTAATGTAATATGACGCTTTTCTTCTATGTTATTATTCTTTATTTTTTTATTAATGTTATGAGTGCTAGATTCAGAAAATATTTTAGACAGTTTACTACTCATTAGTGTCTCTTGTCTCTCTTGGTGGGTCGTTCGATAATTTTCAAAACTACTTGATTTTTTGGGAGGATCCGATATTTGTTTCAATACTTCTATTATATTTGATTCTTGCGTTTGCAGCTTATTTAGAACTTGTTCGTCATCATTGTGTTCAATTGATCTAGACCCCTTACTATGATTTTTTAATTTTCCCATAACATTTGATCGTAGTTTATGTAACATAGATTGTTTTGGTAGCTTTACTTCATCCAAACTTCCCATTTTGATTTTTATTTGTCTGTTTAGTACTAAACTTTGTACATCTTCGGCTTCATCAAAATTATCAGAATACTTTTTAGATTCATTTTCATTCAGTTCATCTTTTAGCAACAAATTATCTGACCGCTGATTCTCAACAATTTTATCTATAATCCTTGAAGCGGATACTTCTGTAGGTATCTGTCTTGGTAATGTGCTGTATGTCTTGGAATTACTTAAATATTTATCAGATAGCTTCTTATTTATTGAATTTGAAGAAGATCTTGATTTATTTTGTAGGTTCTCAGACTGTGTCTTTATTTTATCTACTTCATTTTTTGATTCCTTAATTATTAGTGGAGGTTCTCTTTGATGTTTTATTCTAGTTAATAGTTCTTTTTCTTCATTTCTTGTTCGAATTGATGATTCTAACAGCTCATCCCAAAGCTGCTTCTTAATTAATGCTCTTGCTTTTGAGTTATCATCAGAACCGTTTATTAGACCAATCTGTGTATTTTTATAGTTTTCGTTTAAATGTATGGTCTTGGTAATCATGAACTTTGGTAGTTTTGTTTGACTAGCATGATTAGATTTACTAATACTTTTTGGTTTAACGTCATTATGAGGTTGTAACATTTGTTCTGTACCCTGACTATTGGTAGTTTGTTTGAGCATTTTTGAAAAGTATTTCTTAACAGTATTATTTATGTGGATGTCTAAAAGTTCGGTAGTTACTTCAGGGTAAAAGGTTTGATGTAATTCTATATTCGTAGTTTTAGGATTTCTCGTTTTCTTTTCATTATTTTTTTGTATATCCTTTTTATATCTCGGTTTACTCCTGAGTATTATTTCATCTTTTGTATATTTAGTATTCCGAGATGAATTTATCTTACTTCTTCTACTTTGGTCGCTCTGTTTGTCAGGTTCGGACATAGAGATATCCTTAGAAGATTTTCTTCCAATCCTTATGCAGAGAGCGCGTCTTTGTTTATATTTACAGGTTTGCCCTTTATTGTGATAAAAAATTGCAGATAGCTTGTTTTTCAGTAATTCTGAGCTTCTCTCTTGAATATTTTGATTGTCATGCAGATTAAGATTTGTTAGAAGAAAATTGTTTTTAGAGGAAGTCAAATTTGATAAACTATTTGGATTATGCACATCTTTTCCGATTATCTTTGACTGTTCAGAAGATCGTTTTAAATATCTAATATGTGGGATTTGATGTGTTTCACTCAAACGAGTTTTTTGACTTGAAATATTTTTCATTGTATCGTTCTGATTTTTCTTGTCAGTCTTGTTCAACTTTCGTTGAAGCCTATCACGATTCGTTACAGATGAATAGCTACTGTAAGCTCTTAGTTTAATTGATTTTCGTCTATGTCTCAAGCTTGTATCTGACAGCTGTTTAGACTTTTCGATAATCATATTTTTTATCTTTTTTGCGAGAGATTTCTTTAATAGTGGTTTATTCCCTTGGTTCTGGGGTTCCGTCGTTTTCGAATGTAGTAATTTGGGTTTAATATTTATTCGAATACAGTTGTCACCTGCCATATCTTTTCTATTTAATCTTGATTTATTTGTGTGACCCTTAACATGTTGTCCGGGTTGCACTGTTGCACCAACTTCACTTTTTCGTATTTTGCTTTTGGTAAAATTATGTGCAGACTTTGTCCTTGCAACATAAGTAGATTGGTCTTCATTTTTTTTTAGATAAAATTTTACCTTCATCTTTATTTTGTCGCACTGCTTTTGCGATGAGAGACATGATTTCAATCCTAATGCTTTATTAGCTTCATTACAAGAATTTAAATAGGTCAATGACTTTAAATCTTTTCGTCGAAAAGTAGTTGGATTAGAATCAGTAGATTTTTTGACGCTTAATACGCTTGTCGATTTTCTTACTACAGGTATTATAACTTCTTTTGCACCCGATTTATTAAATTTGTTATTGATTCGGCCATGTTCTGCGGGCATTTTGTGGTCTTTAGGCATTTTGATATTCAATATTTCTTACTCATAAATTTAGATGAGCATTAATGCTTAGGTAAGTACGATATTTAAATATACTAAGACGATCATTTCTTTCATCAAAATCTATCACTTTTAATTTAATAGCCTTGTCAATAATGGGCTATCAAATGTAAGTGAATTGTTTAAGATTCCTTAGTGTCCTCCACATTTAAGCTAAATTGAGTTGTAGATTCTGAAAGTGAAACAATGAACTAGATTAGATTAACGACATTAGATCTTATAAAATAACAAATCAATATCTTTTCTTCAGCATCACTAGTTTGGCCTTGCAGTTGTCCACTGCCAAAAACAGGGCCTCAAAAAGTGGGCTCCCGAAGATTGCAAGCTGCCTCTTTCCTTCTCTACTCCCATTTTATATTTTTTCTTAATTAGTAAAGCACACATTACTTCTATTAGTTTAGTGAGAACTTCAAGAATTACGTAGTTAATAAACAATACACTTACCAATAAATATTAAATAAGACAAACTAATCTAGGTTTCTGTGCATTTGTAGATGATGCATGATGCACCTCACAAGGTAATATGACTCGCGCAATCTAAACGCGAATCCAAAAGTTAAAGAAAATTTGTCCAAATAATATCAAGATACATAATACTAATATTAAACTAAATATTATTCCCTAAGATACTTAATTAACACATTCCAACAAATGTCAATAAATAGTATGACAACTGTCAATCATCTTTTTTTTGTAATACCATGGAGTAAACGAAGTGTAATGAAGTTTGACACCCTAGTTCCCATCTAGTTCCATTTGCATCACGATGAGCCATGGAAGTAGTAAGTATACTTAGTATACAATAGGAATGTGCACTTATGAAGGAAAACGGTCTAAGCGAGATAGTTAGGGTGGAGCCACTCATCTCGCTCTATTAGAGTGACCATGATTTTTGTCGTTAAGAGAGACCATGTCAGTTTTATGTTATAAGACAGGATTTGTGAAATTAGTTTATTTTTCTTTCTACTAAAGAAAAATATTTGCAGTAAACATAGGCACTGTTGTTGTAATTGCATCTTGCCGTCTGTCGCATAAAAATTGGTAAAAGCGTTGAACTGTTGATCATGAGATAAATATATTTATGTGATAAGCACAAGTGTTTGTGTTTTTCTGGGAGTATCTTATAATAATAATATAAGCCTTTATTCAGACAACTATTACATTAATTTAACATTGACGACTCTGGTGAGTCGATGACACCGACAACTTGGTCTGTTTGCCCAGCTTTGGCAAAGGCCTCCTCCAATTCTTTCCACTATCTCTGGTTTACCACTTTTCTAGTCCATGTTTTGCCGGCTTTTGCCTTTATTTCGTCTTCCCACCTTCGAAACTGTCTACCTCGTTTCCTCTTTCTACTTCTAGGATACCAAAATACAATATTTTTGTTCCATTTTTCAGTGCCTCTTAATATGTGACCTGTCTTTTCTGTGTTTTCTTATTCTAGTTGTGACGTTTTCTATTTTTGTCCGTTTCCTAATGGTTTTATTGTTAATTTTGTCCAATTTCTTTATATTCAACATGCTTCTCTCCATTGCTGTCTGGCATGTTTCTACTTTCTTGATTGCGCTTTAGTAAGTGCCCAAGTTTGGGAGTTTCTTATGTATGTACCAAAAATATGCATTATATCATGTCTAATGCGCTAAAGAGAGCGCCACCGAAGTGTAGTGCGCGATGGCGGCCAGACGTCCACTGTCGTCTCAAAAAGTCAACTGGCCGTTCGTAATCATCAATAAATAATTATAGTCGACATAACTAATATTTTTTATTGTCGTCAAAACATACATGTCCTTTTAAAGTCTGACATAATTTGAAAACATTGTCACCCGGAAGGCCCCTCAACCCACCATTTGTGACGTAAATTTAAATTATATTATTGGTAGACTCGGTCCCGCGTACCGGGATTTTCAGCCTTAGATTTTGCAATAATTAACTTAAAACATATACCTACTACTAACATTTTCAGCAAATGAATAATCATGATTATTTAAAGTATAAGTAGGTTGTTAGTTTGGTTATTAAAATACATTGATAATAAAACAAAGGCATCTTATTAATAACAAAGCTCGTTTATTAGTGTTTATATGATTTCACTTAAATAATAAAAAAACAAAATAATACAAAACAACAGTTAAACAGTAAAATAGTTGGAATTTTTCGATACGTCCGGTCTCATAGACATTTATGTTACCATTGGCGGGTTAAGTTTGTAACCTGTGAGTGGATTTGTTAGAGCCGGTATATGATTAATTTCCACATCCTTTTACGCAACACCTTTTCACTATTTTATACATTTTTCACAAATAAAATCACAACAATAAATCACGGAACGAAAATGACGCGATGTCATTGTGTTGAAGTTGTCATATCAAAATTTCAAAACTAACCATAAACCTATAAAGTTCTATTATATTTTAAGAATTTACTCAAAAAAAATACTTTCGACTTTTCGTATCTTTATTTCATAAAAAGATATTTTACGCAGTAGTTTATCTAGCAATCTATAACTCTATAATATTTTTTGGATCAGATACCCTAGCCTCGTGGCAAATCTACTAGACGATTTGAAAATTCTTGTATGGCAATTTATTAAAACGAGACACAATCCCCTACTCTAAGCTCTCTATCTGACCGTAACGTATTTCGGTTAAAATATAAAGTTTAATAGATTGCAATAAGGTCGGTTTTACGTTGAGTTGTTGAGCCGAGTACGCATTCCGGATGTAAACGAAGTGTAACGAAGTTTGACATATTAGTTCCATGCGATGAGCCAATGAGTATCATGGTAGAGACATAGATTATACTCCGGCGGTAGAGATGTCGTTTTATTTTTTTAATAATAATTAAAACACAATTAATTGGCACACGTAAACCCACTTGCGTGCGTAAATCATGTGTGTGAGAACTGAGGGACCAGACTGGGATTTCGAAAAAAACTATTGTAGGATTTAGTAGTAGTCCTAAAACAATTGTAGGCTAAATCTGGGAATTTGTAGTTACATATTTTAAAAGTTACAGCCCTTAAAGTGCACAGTCCCTCAGTCCTCACACACATAAGTGTGATCTCGGAAAGTATCTAAATAACTAAGGTATTGTGAATACAGACATTTAGTAGTAAATTTGCAAAGACTTTTTATTAAATAAAACACCACTGAGCATCAAAGATAAAAAATATATTATGACTAAACTGTGGTCCCTCAATTCTCACAAAGGCGAATTATTGTTTTTGTGAATTTTATCGAATCTAATAAATAAAATCTTTCTCTTTCTACATCAAGTTTTAGTAGTAGTCGTAAAACATTTTCAAAACAAAGAATTAGAAAAAAATATCGACGGAATATGAAGATATCAATTTAAAAAAACACTGGTCCCTCAGTCCCTAACAATGTTCATGCAATAGCTGCTTGAGGAGAGGAATATTAGAAACGCTAGTGTGCTTAACTTTTAGTAGTAATTTCTACTACTACTAAGTAATAGGCATCTAAAATTATGTATTTTTAACCTCTTAGCCGAGATAATATGATTATTATAATCTTACGAAAATCCGTGAGGTAGGGTGACCACACTAACCACACAGTGAAGTACAGTATCTACTTTGATGACATTAGCGAAGCGAAAATCAGGTTGTACGGTTAGTTTAATGTTATAATTGGGTCAATCTCCAAAACGGGCGTATTCGTGTGATCGCTCTGGCGCTTTTCAGATATTGATATTTAATGGTAATTATGTATCTCAGTAAAAAGAATGATATTCAAATAGTACATTTTTACTATTGGCCTTCAATTTACACAAACAGTTATGGAAATATTTAAGATCAAAAATTTTTGCGACCAGAGCAATCATAATTGGTGCCAGAGCGATCATAAATAGTGATATCAGTGGAACAAAAAAATATATATTGATAAAATATTATTTATTTAGCCGTTTTCAGTCATAGTCAGTGTACGTTAACAAGATTATATGAAACTTTATATGTAAGAGAAATATATAATTTTAGAAAAAAGGACAAGGCATATTATCAGTCATATATATCAAAAATATATTCCGTATTTTTTATATAAAACTAGCTTTCCGCCAGCGGCTTCGCCCGCGTGGTCATGTATTATACATATAAACCTTCCTCTTGAATCACTCTATCTATTAAAAAAAACCGCATCAAAATCCGTTGCGTAGTTTTAAAGATCTAAGCATATATATAGGGACAGACAGGTGCGACGGAGGCCTTTGTTTTATAATATGTAAGGATAATTGCTAAAATAACAAATTACCATAATTATAAAAATCAACTTTTTAGTTTCATTTATTTGGACTTAATTAAATCACCTCTATGTAAATGAGACAAAATTAAAAGCCTTTTGAAATCAATCATTAATAGCTACAGTCTTTATAGTTACAAAATTACTTACACCCCAACTCAGAGACGTCACTTAACCTTAATGAATCGTTAACAAACAGTGGCTACTATATCTTGACCTATTTTTCCATATTTAGTAGTTTCTTGTTTGTTATAAATTTCATATATTATTCGTCTGTCTCTGTAATCTATTCCTACTTCTTTTAGGGTTTTCATCATTTTATTCCAACTAACTTTATCAAATGCTTTTTCTAGATCTACAAATGCTATATATGTATTTAGTCCTATGTCTAAGCGACAATCAATCAGCATCCTCAGTGCTAGTATAGCTTCTCTGGTTCCTTTGTTTTTACGAAATCCGTATTGGTCTGGACCCACCAAGTTTTCTATTTTATTTTGTGTCTATTCTGAATAATTTTTAGTTATATTTTTGATGCGTGAGTTATGAGGCTAAGGGTTCTGTACTCTTCACATTTCAGTGTATTGGCTTTCTTAGGCAAGGTTATTAGTTTGCTCATACAGTAATCTGATGGTATATTGCCAGTTCTGTATATATCTACAGTTAATTTAAATATTTCTCCCAATAGTATGTCTTATTTTCTTCAATAGATAATTTATTTCGAGGCATGATTTCAATCTGCAACAATAGTTGCCATTAATTTTTAGAGAAGAAAGAGTTACAGTTGTGGTTAGCTAAATGCCAATATAATAATATTATCAAGGTAAAATACGTCAAATCTGTTTATGGGTTTAGGTTACCCAAAGAAACCCAGGAAAGGTTATAAATTGAAGGATATATGCATAGTTCTTCGTTTGTCATTGTTACAGGCCGGCACTACTACTTAAAATAGATTTATAATGTACAATTAATACAAAATATCATCGCTCTGGTCGCTTTGGACAGAGCAATCACAGCCATAGCGATCAGAAAAAGTCACAAAATCATAAATATAGCCGAATTTAAAAGCAGTAGAATGTTGTGATTACGTCTCATAAAAAACATCATAACGATCACTTAATTCACATAGCAAATACATTCAGAGGCTTACTATTTCATTTAAATAACGTGTCATAGCAATCATAAAATTCGAGAACCAAATCCAGAGCAGTCATAAACTTACCTCCGTAATGTTGGAGCGCGGGAACGTGGCACACAGATATCTTCCTCGGTGGTTAGACCACTACTGGCGTTACCCCGCGGGAGAGGAATAGAGTGTCTATAACGCGTAACTAGGGATGAGCGCGATGTTTTACCTCAGCGCAGAGCGATGAGATAAAATACCCGGTCACGATTTTAAATTCAAATTGTGCCAAAAGTATCTATACTATTATAAAATTGTAAAAAAGTCATTTCTGTACATTGAAGATATTTTAAAAAAAACAATTGGGTTAGAGTATATAAACGATCGCGAACCCAAAAATGTGATTTTTAGAATTCTTGTCTGTTTGTATGTTTGTCTGTTTGTTAGGGGTTGGCGCTAAAACTACTGAATAGATTTGAATTCTGTATTAACTGTTGTAAAGCATAATTTCCAACTTAAAAACTGATGTAAAGCTTTTTTCAATTATTAGTATAGATCCTTAGATAGAGCTTGACCTCTCTGTTGTATGCAAGCCCATAGAAAGAAGAGATCATCATTGCTGGTTTGTGATTTTTAATTTTCTATTTAAAAGTCCATCGTTCAACTAAAAAAATGAGGTATATCTCATTCCACTCGGTTGCGTAGATGCTGAGATAGAGCTTGACCTCTCTGTAGTATGTATTCCTATTGATTTATGGGATCATTATTGTTGGTTCTTTAATTAAGTTTTCATATGCGCAGATATCGTGATTGTTGATTAGTTATAAACGTTTAAAGTATAATTACGAGTTATTACGACTAACTGAAGCTTCCGTTTTATTTTGGACATATTTTCACAAACAGCATCACCTCAGTACCTCATAAAGTACCTCAGTACCGAGACTAATAGTCGACCGGAATCGAACCCACAATATTCATAGAGCTTAGCGCCGTTATAACTTAGTCACGAGGCCCTTTTTACAAACCTCTAAAACACTACTTCAAAATACAAGTTTTTTATCAATGGGATCAATAAAATTTCTAATCCTAATTTTGTTTCTACATCCACGTAAGCGAAGCCGCGGGCAAAAGCTAGTTATTAATATAACTAAAAATATTTAATTACTATGAAGATTAACTATTTGCTAGGTAATCTAAATAAGTTGTTTTATATGAACCTACTCATTAAAAAAGTTAGAGAATATTTTTTCATTCAATCGGGAGTTGGGTCAACCCAGAGCGATCAGGATTTTAGGGTTTAAGATTTTTTTAAAGCATTTGTAATAAACTTATTCATAATATTACCCTTGTATCACGTAGATTAGACACCGAACTGTATATAAAAAAATACTTGTAAAATGTTTTTCGATTTTAAAATGGGTTTATCCAGCCCGACACGAAAAAAAATGCCTCTGGAGATCGACCCAATTACATTACGAAATTTCGATTTAAAGTTTATAAAATAACATATAAAATATAACATAAAATAATATCAATGAAAATAACCTAATTATTGTTATCAATACATTGTCATTATAGTTGGCGCCAAAAACTTTGGTTTAGTTTATGTCAGTGGAGAGGCAATAAGGCAAAAGAACTATACCCAAACAGCCTTGTCGGAATTGTAAAACCAAATAGGGTTTTTCTCAGTTCTAATTTACTTTTAACTATCTCAACTGTTGTTATACGCCGGGATTGTCCTTTGTCTGCGCAGGCTTAAGTATATTGAAATTTTCCATATATCTATATATATTATTCTTATATTCACTGACTACAGCTACCTATGGTTTTTACAGTATTTGAGAATTTCGTGAATTATTCATAAAACTACTGAATATCTCCGAGTACGGCCTAACCAGTCGGACTAATAGAGAACGAAGTAGGTAGGTACAAGCGAGTCTTTATGCTGCTAATTTTAGACTAAAAAATACTATGAAAAAAATACTATGACATGAATCGTACAAACAACTAAAAAAGGTTTCCAAAAAGGTGTAAAAGTTAATTAAATGACACTTAATTCATGGTATGCTATGCCATGAATTAAAGAGTCTTTTAATTAACTTTATACCTTTTTGGAAAGCTGAGAGAATAGGGAAGTTTTTGTAGTTGTTTGTACGATTCATGTCATAGTATTTTTTTTAAATAGACTACATTTTTTGAAGCATTAAATAAAAATATTGGTTAGATATTATTCTTAAATCGCTCATCATTTAGGTAATGATTTAGATGATGATGTAAATAGCTTATTGAAGTGTCAGCTATAATATCATTTTTAATGGTACTCATTCAACGTGTAGTTTCTTTTTAATTTGGAACTTAGTGTCAAATTTTGGGTAAAAATTGAAAATCCTCTATAATTCAAATATCTCGAAAACTATTGAATTTCGGCCATACATAGGTGGTGTTCAATTTGTTGCATTTTGGTTCCCCAATCAGCTCCTGGCGGATATACGTCGAATTACAAGTAACCCTGTCTAATAAAACACCAAATTATATCAAAGAATGTAAGTGTATTTTTTCAAAACAAATCGATTTTAAATATAACATCACGTAATTTTCGTACAAAGAAGGCAATATATAGACATTCTGCCAAGTTCCATACACATTATACAAGGACTCCATATCATAAACGCTAGTATAAAAAGAATTATATGACAGAACTGTCGCCAACCTGCAAGCAAACTAATACATTGAGGATAAAACCATGGGCATGTATAATAAACCGCCAAACATGGTCTTTTAGTTCGACTTGCCATGTAGAGGCTGCACTCAAAATCGAGTGGTATTCTCACCCTCTTCCTTTTTATTTTCCTCATTCGATTGGCAGGGTTTTTATCTAGACTATGAAGTAAATAGTTGGTAACAGGACTGGATTCCAATTTTTTTATCAATGACTTAGTTGTTTCCAAAGCACCCATTCTGTGTTTAATTCTTGCTGCTGGTTCATATAAATTTTTGTCATCACAAACTTTTTGTATTGTATTCAATTTGCATGGCTCTTGTATTGTAGATTTTAGATTAAAAATACTTTTAATAGGGTGTCGTATTGCATAGAATGTGCATCTTAAGAGCTTATAAACAGTATGCACTCCTATTTTGCCAACGTCTAATGCAGACTCAGCAACCAACATTTTGTCAGACACTTCTTTACTCTTCTGCTTCTTCACTTGTTTCAATGCACGTTTATTCATTTTCCTTCTGACCTTCCGTCGCACTTTTCGTTCATCGGCACACATCTTTTCAATGATCTTCCTCTGCTTTTCTTCTTTTTTCCTTTTCTTTAATCCCTCCTTCATACGGTTCTTCCTCTTTGTTATTTTCTCTTTCGTTAACATATTTTTATTTTTCGTAACTCTATTCTTCTCCTCAAGCATTTTTTTCTTCTCATGTTTTATTTTTTTCTGTTCTAATTTAAGAAGTTTTAATTTTTTGGCTCTTTCAAGTGCTTTAAGTATTTTATCAGTTTCTTCTTTACATATATTACTTCCACATACACAAGATATTAACTTTGCTTCACTTTCAGTTAGTTTCATTTGTGATAATCTCATTTTTTCTAATTCCTTTCTACAGGTTATGCTGCCGCATATACATGGTTTTATTTTTTCACATGTTGATTTACATGTCGTGGGTATTGTACCTGTTTGAAGAGTATGAACAGGTTGTATTGTATAATCTGGCATACCATCTAACAAAATGTTGCGTTTCTGATCGCAACACGGCTTTTGATTAATTTTTTTTCTTCTCGATCTCTTACACCATCTCCAGTCGGTTCGACGCTCACTTTTAGTATGTTTGAGTAATTTCTCCTTACTTGGTTGTCCACAACATGCGGTGGTTTTTAAGCTTTTTGACCTTTTTACTTTAGCTTGGCAGCATATTCTATGCGGATTTATTGCTCTAGCAACTTGGCAAGAAAATATAATATCAGTATTGTCTTTATCTAATATCATTTTCATAACAGATGGTGTAATTTCTCCTTTCTTGATAGCTGAAAAAATAAATAACTATATAGATTAAGGCAGCTCGTTTTTTACATGTTATTCTATTTTCTATTAAAAATGTATTCATAATTTTCTTCTCAATCCAATCTCAAAAAATACGTTGATAGGTTAATCAGTCAGTCAATCAGTCAACTTTTCCTTTTATATTATACAAAATATGTTCTTTACTTTCTTAACAGATTAAAATTTGAAATAATAATAATAAATAATAAATATCTTGGGACATTTTTCACACAGCACCATCTAGTCCCAAACTAAGCAGAGCTTGTACTATGGGTACTAGACAATGGATATAATACTTATATACTTTTTTTTGTAAATACATACTTATAATACATAAGAAACACCCAGACAAACACAAACACTTAAGTTCATCGCAATAAATGTTTGTGTCCTGTGGGAATCGAACCCACGACCTCGTTATCAGCAGTCCGGTACTCGAACCACTAGACCACAGACGTCGTCAAAACATTCCAGTGTGGTAAAAAATGTGATGTAATTATTGAAATCTGTAAAATTTACTACATTTTCTGTTTGAGATTTATTGTATAAAATCTTGTTGCTGTTACTCACCTGATCTGATCCTTTTTATAATTTGAGCTTCAGAATCAGTGTCAGTCATGTAAGCAAGTACATCTTCCTTATCTACAACAACACGCTTATTTTTTCCCTTGAGCATCTTTTTCAATTTTGATTCTTTTTTAGTGTCTGCGTCCATTTTATCACCTTTACTTCTGACCAATTTCATTACCGATGGCGATATTTCTCCCGCTTTGGCAGCTGAAATAAAAATTTTTGTGTAGGTTTTATTTTTTGCTGTTTTACTACTCTCTTATTTACTCTATACGATAGCTAAGCAACTTGGGGCAGTATCTGTAGTTTTACAGAAAATCACTATATTATTTATCATTTTAACTATCATTGTTGCGATATCTAATAACCTTCATTAATCATCTTCATATCACTTTTGGTGATACTTGCTAGTGTCTCATTTTTAGCTCTTGCATCTTTATTTTTAACGATTTTAGTCAGTTTTGGCAGTAATTGACGTTTTCGTATAGCTGAAACAAATTATGATTCCTATAAATAAACTTTTACAAGTAAATATTTTAAGGGTTTTTAGACTTGTTGATCAGAAACGTCGCAATAAACTCATAAGATTATGTTTTTTAAGTGCAGCCAAATTGTTAAAAGTACAACATGTGAGTATCTACGCGGGTTAGGGCAAGGTATCGCCTGGATTATAATAGCCTTTTTGAAGAAAGTGCCATAGCAGGTTTAAGTTCTTATTTTCCACTGACGGTATATGATAAAACGACTAATGAGCTAATCTCAAAGAGCTCAGTAATCATTACTTTCCTGGTTGGCCAAAGCAGCATCATCATAAATCATAATATATGTGAGTCCTCAAAGCGTATTGTAGTACATCAAATTTACCAAGTTACAATAATTATCACTATGTTATGTCATGATATAACAACTAACCTTTTTGCACCTTCTTTATAACTTCATCCTTTTTGTCTTTATTGTTTACGTTTTTTACTATGTCATCCATTACAGATTGCGGCAGTTGCCCTTTTTCTACCGCTGAAACATTTTGTATAAACCTTTTATACTAATGGCATCTTTATTTAAATCTAAAAGACACGTTCTATAGTCTCAAAATGTAATATCTGTTTTTTAAGTTGTCGACAATTAGATAACCTAAAGACTCACTATCAGAATTTCAAGTTGTCAAGTTAACAACTATCCTATGTGGCACTTACCTTTACGAAGCCTCCTCATAATATCTGCCTTATCCTCACTGTTAGCTAAGTCGTCGAGCACATTATTCATATCTTTTGATTTCTTAGCTTCGTCTATATCTTTTATCATTTCCAAAGTAGATGGAGACAGGTGGCCCTTATCTATCGCTGAAATGGCCAATGTTAAAATGAATAAATAATGAATTTTCATAAATATTCGTTATGAAGTTATGTTACCTTAATAAGATTTTTATTTGCTACTTTTGTTGCTGAATACGCATGCATTTAATTCTAGGAAATTCATTTAAAGTAGCCCGTAACATAATTTATAAATACTTTTTACTAAATGGCTAAAATAATTTCAACTAAGTGCATTTCCGACTATTAGGTATATCTTTGCCTTTCTAAACCTACGTAAATGGTTGAGCGAGTTGAGCAATTTTACGACTAACCAAACCTAAATAAAAAAATTAGAAAACCCCCGACACGAAATGTAATTTGCCATTTTGTGGTGGCGGCCATCTTGGATTTGAAATTTATTATAGTGTATAGTATTCTCATAGTTAAGCCCTTTCATTCGATACCCATATTGAGGAAGTTGTGAAAAAATATGTATTTCGCTATTTTGTGGCGGCGGCCATTTTGGACCGATTTTCATCAAACATAGCTAAGAACACTCCCGACTAATTCACCTTTCAAATAAAAAAATCAAAATGAAAATCGGTTCATCCGTTCGGGAGCTACGATGCCACAGACATACACACACACATACACACACACACACAGACACGTCAAACTTATAACATCCCGTCGTTTTTGCGTCGGAGGTTAATAAAAACTTGGTTTAAAGACAGTTCGGTCAGTAAATGTTTTGCATTCGTGATTATTTTCCTTACAACCTTCGATGTTTTTGCACAATGTGTGTATGCCAGCTTACATTGAAATCCTAATTTAAGACTTGGAAATAACATACGGGCATGCAAAATATCGCAACCAACAATAATTAATTATTAAAATATGTTTCCTTAATCAAGGAAAATAAAAGATTTATTGCACGTAGCTATGGTATTCTAAAATGATATTTATTTGCTTATTTATTCTTTATGTACATTAATAACATACAAAGGCGGTCTTAATGCCTCAGGCAATATCTACCAGACAACCTTAGGGTAGTGGATAATACTGATACTTGATACTGGTACCTATTAAAAAAATAGTTTGTCCTTTACTATTAACGTAGCGTAAATAGATTATTATATTAAGCATTATAATGTCTAATAAATTATTATATTTTTAATCACGATCTCGAAACGATTTCAATGAAAGTTGCAATACATAATTGTAGTGGTTTACAGGGGCAAAAATGGATCTCGCTAGGTATCTAACTTTAACCTAATAACACTGCTTGACCTGGAAATTGAACCCAACGTAGACTAGACTAATGAGCCAGAAATTAATCATTCATTCAATTTTTTTAAATTCAAGTTTTTACCCCCGACGCAAAAAAGACGGGTGTTATAAGTTTGACGTGTCTGTGTGTGTGTGTGTGTGTGTGTGAGAGTCTGTCTGTGGCATTGTAGCTCCCGAACGGATGAACCGATTTTGATTTAGTTTTTTTTATTTGAAAGGTGAATTAGTCGAGAGCATTTTTAGCTATGTTTGATGAAAATTGGTCCAAGATGGGCGCCGCCACAAAATAGAGAGTTACATATTTTTTTACAACTCCCTCAATATGGGTATCAAATCAAAGGGCTAAACTAGGAAAATACTATACACTACGACCGCCACCACACAATGGCAAATTATATTTCGTGTCGGGGGTTTCCTAAATTTTTAATTATAGTAAGTATCTAATTCTTTTTAGTATGCTTTAAATTGTAACTTACCTTCTCGAACCTTCTTCAAGACTTCATTTCTCTTGTCACTGGGCGTTATATTGGCAGCTATATTATCCATGACAGATGGTGAGATCTTTTTATTTTCCACCGCTGAAATAAAATTACTTTGTCCATAGAAAATGAAAGAAACGACAGCTTTGTGGCTCTTTGTATCTATGACTACAACATCTCCAATCACTGCCATACTTTTTTTACTTTAAGGCATAGCTTGAAAGCACTTAATAGTTTTAGTAATGTTAAAAGTCAGTGACATATTTTTCTAGTTGTACTTTTACCTACTAAAGTTTCTTACAAAAATATTGATGGATACTTCTTAGAAAATAAGGTTTTTGAAATTTCAAAACGCTATGAATACCAAACAAACCACACATATTATAACGAATTCAAAATATATTAATGTTTCCCCGCAAGAGTAAAATATTCTCATTAGATCTTGATTAATGTTATGTACATATGGGCACTTTTAAGCTTTGTTAAGAGTAAGAACGGATGGTAAAGGAATTTATTTTAGAGATTATTTTAAAGAAAATTTTAAAACATACCATTACGGACTTTCTCTACGATTGGAGAACCATCATCAGGGCGAAGTATTTGATTCAGGACAGATGGGGGCACTTGTCTCTTTTCAATGGCTGTAAAAATTGTAAATGACAATTTAAAATATAACGTAAGGTGCACTAATGAGTTGGTACAACCAGCGTTCGCCGCTATGTTAAGAACCCACGTAATATACAGTGTGCCTACTACCATTAAATCGGAGATAAATCTAAACTCAGAGTTGTTACTGAGAATTTTATATAAATACCCATTTTTCAACAGATGAGCGAACACTCGAACCCTCGAACCTTCAGCGTAGCAGTCGCACTACCTCTAGACTGTGATGATGTAGTTTAATGTAAAATAATTGACACAATATCAAGAAATAATAATGTTTATTATTAATTAATATTTTATGTATAACTTACCTTTACGAACCTTCTTCATAACTTCTTCTCTATTGTCATCAGGCTTAACATCTTCAAGGATGTCATCCATAACAGCTTGCGGCAGTTGCCCTTTGTCTACAGCTAAAAGTTACATTTTAAAGATGTAAGTGGAATAAAAGCTGCATACCACATTTTTTTTCTGAGATCTTACATTTGCGTCAATGTTAGAAACTGTATTGTTACTACCCATGTGCACATCAATGCAATAAGTTTTAATACAACTTAATTTTTAATAACCAACCTTAAAATGACTCCAATGTAACTAAAAAATAAGGATGTATATTAATATAAAGTTTAATAATTCCCTTGCCTTTATTAGGACTACACGAAAAAGAGAACTTTTTAGTACTTGCTTGAGCTGTACCATAACATGTTTTTGTTATTAGAAAACATACATTAAAGTATACAAATGTAACCGTCTGTCTTGTTTCAATTATGACTTGAATATCAACTAACCTTTACGAATCTTTTTCAAAATTGCAGGCTTTTTGTCATTAGGTTCTATCGTAGCCAGTACTTCATCCATTACTCCTGGTGTTACATATCTCTTTTCCACCGCTAGAACCCAGAACACAAGTATTAGTGTGTTTTAACAGCAGAGAAGCCATCCATACAATATTTATTTTGTTTATTTGTTACTCAAACTTATTTATGAGCAGAGACAGCAAAATTATGTATGTTTACCTATGTTATTGATGAGTTGCAAAACATTAAATTAAATACTTAAAACAATAAAGGCAGATATAAATACTCAATATTTGGAAGTAGAAAATGTCACAGAAAAAACGAAGCTCTTGAAAATGACAAAAGAAATAATAAGCATCCGATAATCAGTTCTTTAAAATACCAGTCGAGTTAAGTAATAGCAGACAGATTTAAAAATTTTTCAACATATGTATATCATTTGGGATATACCTTTACGGAGTTTTTTCAGGACTTGAGACTTAGTGTCTTCAGGGCGTACATCGGCGAGTACATCATCCATAACAGCTGGAGCAAGTTCCCCGTTTTCTACCGCTATAGAAAATATTGCATTTGATTAAAAAGGCCAAAAGCATCAACTTTTCATATTATTATCCACACGTGCGGACTGTGGGCACATTTCACCCAAAAGTCTTACAGCGCCCTTCGCGTCCAGTATAATAATGCGTTCAGGGTGCTGATCGGGCTACCTCGGTACTGCAGCGCGTCAGGGATGTTTGCTGATGATAGGGTTGATTGCTTCTATGCAGTCATGCGAAAGAGATGCACTTCCCAGTTGCAAAGGGTGCGGGGCAGCGCCAACAGTATCCTGAGTATGCTAAGTACCAGACTTGATTGCTCATTTATAAACCACTGCTCCAAGGTGTCCGCTGCACCAGTGTTGGTTGAGGAGTGGTGAATATGTGTAATGTGTGTATGTTTTACTAACATAGATTTTAAGAGAAATTGTTACTAACATTATATGAGTCCATGTTACTTTAAATAAATTATTTTATTTATTTATTATTATTATTATGTGGATGGATAAATTCATCTACTTACCAGTTCGTATGTTCTTCATGACGTCATCCTTATCGTCTTTGGGTTTAGCTTTTGGGTCTCGAGCTATGTCATCCATGACAGTTGGGTGCACTTGTTTCTTTTCTAGTGCTAAATTTATTAAAAAATCAATGTAAAGCTGATTTTTCGAGAGAACTAATTATTATAATGACAACCGTACTTAATTAGATAAGTTGGAAATGAAATAAAGATTAGACAGGAAAGTTGTAAAAGTTAGCACTAATATATTTATTATACAAGTGAGTTAAAATCGATATTAGGCCAAATCGTAAGCTTAAATCTGCGATATTTGCTGAGGTATCACCACTAAATTTAAAATGTGCAGATGTTTAGCTAGAGCAGATTCTGTAGCATCAGTCTTACCTTTTTGGACCTTCCTTATGACGTCAGACTTTTTGTCGCTAAGCTTTACATCTGCGACAATATCATCCAGGACAGCTTGCGGCAACTGTCCTTTATCAACCGCTAAAATCAACACTTTAAACTTTTAACTTTTAAAGTTACCTTTAGACCCGCATCAGTGACAAAAAAATGATGATGAAAAAAACTAACACCACTCAAACTATAAATTAGTATCTTTATACGTTTCATAATAAAAACTTTATTTTTTTAATGTACAACTTAAGTTATTAACTATTTTGATATAGGGTTACAATTACTTTTTAAATGGTACGTTAGATTTATCGACTGACCTTTTCGGACCTTCTTCATGACTTCTGACTTATTATCACTATTACCTACATCGGTGAGTACATCATCTACGACGGCAGGCGTTATGTGTCTTTTTTCGATTGCTGAAATAAATATATTAAATCTATCATTTACTTAGCCTTTACCTAGCGCACCAGCGCTAGGTAAAGGCTGACAGCTGAATTAGTTTATAAATACCAATTTATAAACTAATTCAGCTTTCAGTCGAATATTACACTGCATAGACTTTTTTATTAAAATTTCCTACTTGAAATCATTCAATATTTGGACGAGTCTTACAGGCTATCTTTTTGTATTTCTTAAGCATTTTCCATGCTAAGATTACAAGTTATTTTTAATGAAGGAAAAAATCGGCTGACGGGCAGGATTCGAACCTGCGTCTTCTGGTTCGGTACACCAGACGCTTTGACCACTAACCTACTGCGAGCCCCGCTCCTTCATTAAAAAAAAACGGCCTTACATACTTAAAATACGTACCGTCATAAACGGTTTGACGATACAATATTTAACATAAAATATCATTACGCCTATGATTGCTTCTCCTACTACGAGCTGCTATTGAGAATTTCATAGATAAACCTAATAACACTGCTCGACCTGGGATAGAATCCAGGACCTCGAGCGTAGCAGTGGCGCTCAAGACTTTACTTTAGGCCAACGCCAACGATATTAAATAGGTATTTCGATTTAAATTCAATCGGGAAGATGAAAGCAACGCGAGAGATCTTAGAAGCGCTATTTATAAACTATCAAAGGAAACATGACAGTTATGCTAAACTAAAAAATTAAGTTACCTTTTTGAACCTTCTTCATGACACGAGATTTACTATCATCAGGATTAACATTAGCGAGTACGTCATCTAGGACTTCAGGGGATAATTCTCCTTTTTCTACCGCTGAAATAGATGATGATAGTTGATTAATTATCCAAAGAGAGTTATCAATCTATGATCACAGTTGGACATCATTCTCATCGTATTTTAAAGAGTTATTTACGATTTTATTTAATGCTGTTTAGCTATTAAGTTACCTTTGCGAATATTTTCTACTGCGTCTGCTTTGTGGTTGGGTTTTAAATTGGAAACTAATTTATCCATGACCTGCGGCGGCACTTTTCTTTTTTCAACCGCTGAAAAGAGTTTTCTATGTAAAACAAAAGTCTTATTGATTAACGGACCTCGTCACATGAAGCTGCCAGTATTACTTTATTATAATATAGGTGCCTGAGGCCTACTCCAGCAGTGGACCAATACGGGCTGATGATGATGATGATGATTATGATGATAGGTATCTATGATGTATGAGAATAGTTTAAATGGACATTAGCGACCGGTTTCGGCGAAAAATATGCTAACTAGAGACAGAGTTTGACATTATTTGTATGGACGTTATTTCATAATCCTACCTCTAGTAAGTAAATGTATCGACAGATTTAATTTTTATTTAATCGCTCACTAATGTCCGTAATATACATAGTGTAGATCATGTGTAAGGGGAAAGGGAACATATTTTACTTACCCTTACGCACTTTCTTCAAAACATCAGCCTTCTTGTCATTAGGACGAACATCGTTGAGTATATCATCCATGACAGCTGGCGGAAGTTGCCCTTTGCTAACGGCTACAAATCAATAGGTATTAAAATAATAAATAAATTGTATAATGCAATCTCTATATTTATAACTACTCACACATACTCCTGGTGGGATTTATGAGTTTAATGAAAAAATTCTTAGGTTTAGTGACATAATAAAAATGTTGTATGTCCTTTTTCAACGTGGTTCTTATGCTATATTTGTGGTACGGGCCTCATTTATATTCTTACCTCTGCGGACCCTATTGAGGACTTCAGATTTAGTTTCACCAAGGGCAACGTCAGCGAGTACGTCATCCATGACGGCTGGTGTAACGTGCCTTCTAGCTACCGCTGAAATATTATGTATGTTAGTGAATTATTAAATCAATTTCACATGATGTTCATTTGTAATAGATTTAATTAATCACTATTCATTTAAAAATAACATCATTTATAAATTGACTGCTGCCATGTGTCGGCAAGATCAGTTGCCTTTTAATTTGCAAGGTAAAGACGCCTTACGCCAAAATTCTATAGAGAACTTACAAAATAAAAACTAAAATATTTGAAACAGCATTTATTCGTTTAAGTTTTTCTAATCATAGTGTCCTTGAACTTACCTTTCTCGACCTGTTTCATAATTTGAGACTTGTTGTCTCCAGGTCTTACGGTTGCAAGAATATCATCCATTACTTGTGGCGCCAAATCCCCTTTTGCTATAGCTAAAATAATATTCATTAGTATAGTTAACCAAGTACTTACGAATTTACTTTTTTTTGTAATCTCAACTTCGAGCTAACCAAGACATAAAACTTCACCTGCCCTGTATGCCTCTTCCCACACACACACTTGCCCACACATCTTCCTATCGGAATATTGTACCAGTGAAAAATGCAAAAAATCATGGCGTTTCCTGTTGGATTCTTCTCCATAGGATCAACTTTTTGGAATTGTGTAATAAGATTCATTTCACATTCCATGATAAAGTGCATTTGAACTTGGACTTGAACGATACCAAGTCGTATTTATCACAAAAATCTGATAGTGTTTCAAGACACAAATCTCAGAACGTGTAAATAATAATAATAGCTAATGTGTGAGTGGGTTCCTTTATAGTAATACTTAGTAGTACTTAACTTATAGCATAAATATGAATATTTTATGAAATGTGTTAATAGTGCGACACCAATGAACTACAAAATTACTGTTAAATTATGTTCTCATGTAAGTGACTATGTCTTTTTGAGAATAAATTTCTTTAAACCTAAACCTAATGTCCACCAGATGATTTGTTGTAAGATAGTCACGCTTTATTATAAAAGATTTACCTTTACGGACGTCCTTCAACACTTCAGACCTGTCGTCAGTTGGTCGTAGATCATTGACTAATTCATCAATAGCTTTTGGTGATAGTTTTCTTTTTTCCATTGCTGTAATTTGTGTTTAAAATGTTACCAGCACAATAACAAAACCTGTTTTTTGCATTGTAACTAGTTACTAGCATCTTCAAAAAATCATTCCCTAATTTTATTCATCATAGAATAACATTTTTCCAAATAGGTTTTATTGGGTGCAACTAATGTCATAAACTTATATTGTAAATTAAACAAAACAATTGTTTTAAATGTTTGTCGTCGTGTGAAATAAGAATAGTGTATGTCAATAATTTACGAGCTTACCTTTACGAACTTTTTTCATGACTTTTGCTTTGTTGTCACCTGGTTGCATATCCGCAACTATGTCATCCAATACGCTCGGTGGGAGTTGTCCCTTGTTAACCGCTAAACATAACATTTGATATGAATTTATACTATGAGAAATACTAAAAATCGACTTAAAACTTTTTGATATTCTTATGCTTATACTACATTATAATCATTACTTAGAACAATAATATTACAAAACAGTACAAGTTGCTAACATTAATAGTAAGAAGCGCTTAAGTAATTTTACAATAAATTCACCTTTTTAGTTTCATTTTATAATAGGTATTTCTTTAAGTAATAGAGACATACCATTACGGACATTCTTCAAGACTGCAGACCTATCGCGACCCGCGCCGACATCAGCGAGCACTTGATTCATGACCGAAGGCGTCACGTGTCTTTTTGCTACCGCTGCAACCAACATCATTATTTTTAATGAACGTCATTTTTACGTCACCTTAAGACGTAAATTAGAATGTGAAGGAAGATTTCGACTGGCGAGCGGGGCGAGCGGTAGCTTAGCGGTCAAAGCGTCTGGTGTAACGAACCAGAAGACGCAGGTTCGAATCCTGCCCGTCAGCCGAAAACTCGGCTTCATTAAAAATAATAATTACCTTTTTGCAATGACAATAATACAACAGGGGCCCAAATATGATATTTCAGTTGATCGGAATCATGGTAGTGACAGCTAGTTCACACGAAGGCTCGAAGACTTCATCGTGGGTTCCGTGGGGTGAAGTTTGCGAGCCGCACAAGGGCCCATGACGCCACGATGACGTCACTTGAGCCAGTCACGTAACCTAGCTGTCACGGAAGAGGATACCTGACGCAGCTTCTTATTAGACCATGATTAGAATGATCGCCCAATGCCAAAAGGACTGGCAGATTTGGTAGAAAAACTGTCAAATATCAACAATTCTAAAGTAATTGAATAATAATTTTCACACATGAAAATTGCAGATTCGGTGCCAAACTGTTGCTTTATTGCAAAATGATCCTTTAAAAATCTAGCTCAGTCTTTCTAACACTGATAATGCACCCGTTTTATCGACTAAAACTATGTATTCAAAAGATCTTACTAATTTGTCTCTACTTCATACGACAACATCCATACCTTTACGGAGCTTCGTCTTCACTTGTGACTTGGTATCGTCTGGTCGTACATCAGCGAGTACATCATCCATAACTTCAGGGGCTATTTTTCCTTTATCTACCGCTGTAGAAATAAGCATTGTTTTTTGTAAGTGCCTCCATAAAAGATTGTCAATGTCCTTTATTAGGTTGTACAAACACCTCATCGTGCGAATAAGGGAGCTATAATGACTACCACCATTGAATCCCATACTTCACATTAGTAACTTCGTTTAATGATATTACAATAAATTCATCAAAAGTAGCTATTTTAGCCTTCCAGGCTTTTCTAAGAATGGATCATTCACCAAAGGACCTTTTAGAAGCACCTACTTATCAATAGTCTAATCCCTTTTATATTAAGAGTTGACCCGTACCCACAGTGAGACAGTAAATGGGTGGATGATGATTAATTTCGTGAATAGGTCCTGTGTAGACTAAGGGCCTGTTTCATCATCTCCCGTTAAATTACTAGGCAGATAATTGTATATACTGTTCCATTTTCAATTTATCCGGTGGTAACTAGCTATCCAGAGGTGTTGAAACAGGCACTTAGGCTAGTAAGATTAGTTTATCGGCTTACCATTACGAATATTTTCTATAACTTTTGCTTTATTGTCATCAGGTTTAAGATTAGCAACTATGTCTTCCATGATGTGGGGTGGCACCTTTCTCTTTTCTACCGCTGTAATTATAGTATACAATTTAAGTTGCGTAAAATTGACAATAGACGAATTGTTACCTTTGGTTTCGTAAAACATTTTCAATAAATTAAAAAAAATTATCAGACTATTTTATATGGTAGAATGCATTTTTAATAAATTACAATTTTTTATCAGACTCTTTTATATGGTAGAATGACCCCACGTAAATTACAATTATTCTAAACACATTATTAGTTGACTACAAAGTACATAGATAGTATTTGAACGTCAATTTGAATCCTCCGGAAGGTGCTTGTCTATGGCTAATATTCAGAGACGAAGCTAAGCGTAAAGTGAAGCTTCCGTATGTCAAATTTGTATTACATTTTGACATACGGAAGCGTAAGTTCATGCTAGGTCTCGTCTCTGAATATCAGCCTAAGTGTGTTGTGTATTAAGATTGTGTTGTATAGGTACAAGAATGTTATACCTTGACGTACTTTCCTCGCGACGTCATCCTTGTTATCAGTAGGACGTACATCGGCGATTATATCATCCAAGACAGCTTGGGGTAATTTCCCGTTGTTTACCGCTAATATAGAATATACAATAATTAATATTAATTATAAAATTATCATTGTTGCAATGTTGCCCTGTTATGTTTTGCACGGGATTTCGCGGCACGTCTTTGTCTTGTGACGTAGATTACATACTTCTGTATGTGAGCTAACCTAAAAAGTCTTCAGACTGTTCAATTTATTATAAGGTATTGAGTTGGCTAGTGAGTTTTAGAACATAAAACGCTTATACACGTATACTACTTAAAATATATTTTTAAACACCAGATTATCTACCTTTCCGGACATGTGACAATAGATATACCTTGATAGATTATAGATATACCATGACATTAGATATACCTTTCCGGACATGTTTCATGATTGCAGACTTATTGTCACTCTTACGCACATTGGAGAGTACTTCATCCATAGCGGCTGGCGTTACGTGTTTTTTTGCTATAGCTAAAATAACAATTTTGTGTTTAGAAAGTCACATTATTACCAAGAGTAGGTAGGTGTATTCATTTGTAGTGATTCTGCGACTTACCTTTTTCAACTTTCTTCATAACTTGAGACTTATTGTCAGTAGGAGAAACATTGCCGAGTATATCATCCATGACAGCAGGTGCCAGTTGGCCGTCTTGTACCGCTGAAATTGACGTTTTGTGTAATGGCAACCAGAACAGAGTATTAGGTATTTGTATGTATATTATTAGCAGAAGAGTAGTGCGTATTTGTACAGTACTGTCTACTGGCTGCAGTACTCTTGAAACCGGAATGGGTTAACACATTATTACTTCATCATCAGCCCGTATTCGTCCACTGCTGGACGTAGGCCTCCTTTAGTGAACGCCACAGTGCTCGATCTTCAGCTCTTTTCATCCAGGTGCTGCCAGCTACCTTCTGCAGGTCGTTACTCCACCTAGCCGGCGGGATTATTACTTAGCGCCAGAATAATTGGCAATGCTGTTGTACCAACACAGACGAACTCGGCAGGACTTACGAATTAAATATTAAAAAAATACCTTTTTGGATGTTCTTCATAACTTGTACCTTTTGTTCATTCGTTTGTAAATTAGTTACTATGTCATCAACGACCAAATGCGTCACTTGCTTCTTTTCTATTGCTAAAATTGTGAATTAATCAATTAATTAATTTAACGAATTAATTTGTATCGTACCAATATAAAGAGAAAATGAAATATAACTCGAATTAACAAGAAATAAAAATTATCTTTGGAACCTCTGGGCTATTTACTATAATGAATTAAAGTAATGAATATCATAGATTAATGAGTACCTTTCTGGACCTTTTTTATTATTTCAGATTTAGTGTCAGTTGGATTTACATTTGCGAGTATATCATCCATGACAGCAGGTGGTAGTTTTCCCTTATTAACCGCTGAAATAAAAAAACTACTTAGACCCTTTATGCTTGCCAGACGACGCATCATGAGTAGTTCGAGAAACGTGTAATTACACAGGAGTTCAATATAAAAGATATCATTTCCCAAAGGATCATCGCCTGAACAGAATAGGTAAATGATGATTTTAAAGAAAAGGATCAATTTTAGTAATATTACCTTGACTAATTGGGCAATCACAGACAGTAAATTGAATTGTATGGAGTCTTGGAATCTAACTGTATCTGCTTCGTTTAATATCGTTTAATTCGGCTAATATCAACATACCTTTACGGATATTCTTCATGATGTCGGCCTTGTTGTCACTAGCGCGTAAATTGGCCAGTATTTCTTCCTTCACATCTGGCGATACGTGCTGTTTCGCTATAGCTGAAATAGCAGTTCATTAATAATATTTGATTTTTATTTTCATACGGTCACAGCTTTTGTGTTGTTCTGCAAAAAAATGATCTGAAATCATTGCAATCGATAGCAGCTTTAAATTCTCAAAAGTTGCCGTGAGCTTTAATAAAATTGATGTCCGTATACATTACATTAATAAAATTATTACCTATATACTTAAAGGGGGAAATTAGAGGGATGCATGAAAGAAAAGGATATGCTGCGCCGACTGATGCGCGGATGGCACCATATAGGCAATAAGTATCATCATTATCAGTGGTAGGTACTCTCACTATCTCCTCCTCTATCCTCTCCTAATTCGATTTTCAGTACATTAATTTGATACTTACCTTTTTTGATCTTCTTGACGACTTGTGACTTATTGTCAGTAGGTCTCAAATTGGCGATTACATCGTCCAAGACTGCGGGTGCCAGTTGACCATCATCGACAGCTGAAAATGTTATTGTGTTATACCAAAGATGTAGCAAGTAACATGCATTGTGTCTAATAATATCAAGTGAGTATGTTGCGCACTCGTGTTTTAGGCGACCTAATTTGTGCCGTGTAATGTATCATCAGACACTATACACGGTACATCTCCAAGTGTGTAGGTACTCTCCTTGTTCCCTTAGACCAAAAATCCAAGAAAATCTTGTAACCTCAGAAATAAAGTTTCGCATGACAAAAATGTCATATGAAATTTTGTCATTGTCCTGTCACAAACAGGTTGCTGTTTTTTCTAGCACGACATGAGTTTAAGTACTGTTTTCATACAATTTAGTTACCTTTACGGACACCTTCAATAGCGTCAGCTTTGACGCCAGCGGGCTGTTTTGCCACAACCCTTGCTTTGTCCGGCATTTTCCTTTTTTCAATAGCTGAAATATTATCAACAACAATTTTAATATTATCAAAGAGATACGAAAGATTTGGGCAAAACCAATAGGACCTTCATCATCGACATTTATTTATTGTCAACATTAATTGTCACACATCTAGGCACAGGTCTCCCCTTTGAATATGAGGGGTTAAGCCACGCTGGCCTAGTGCGGGTACTGGCAGATTTTTTTATAATAAAAATAGGACACATTAAGAATCCAAAGCTACTCTACTAAATGGGGTAGTAGATAAATAAAACACCTAGTTTTACTACTAATCCTACACGCGTTAATAAAGATTTGTTTTACCGTCTTGGACTTTCTTCATGACTTGAGACTTTTTGTCATTGGGCTGTGCACTTGCTAGAATGTCTTCCATGACTTCAGGTGGAAGTTCCCCTTTGTCTATCGCTACAATTCAATTAATAATAAATAAATCATTATTAAGTGTACAATTATCAAATATTTTGTTTATTAATTTACCTTCTTGAACCTTCTTCATTATTTTTGACTTGTTGTCACTTGTACGTACATCGGCGAGAATCTTATCGGCCACTACTGGTGACACTTGCTTCTTTGCTATAGCTGTGATATATCAATTTTATTATATTATAATACTGGTTTATAGGCTATCGTCTACCACGTTGGTTTCCTCACAATATTTTGCTTCGCCGTATAAGCGAGTTGTAATTAAAACAATAATACGCACATGATTTCGAAAACTGAAAAAATAAGTACCAACAGGGCCGCTATTCCCCGAGTACTTGGTTCTATCTATGCTAGAAAAACGAACTGATCGTCATTTTCAATAAATGCGTTGGAAACTTTAGACAAAATATCGTGTCGGATACCATTAATTTCATGACTGATGAATTCTTCATCATTATCAACCCGCGATATTTTTCGGAATGAAATAATTTATGTCGGTACTATCGTAATGTATACCTTTACGGGTACTTTCACTTGCACCGGGCTGTTTTGACGGAATTTTCCTCTTTTCAATTTCTGAAAGTTTGATCAATTATTTACAAGAGTAGAGAAGAATATTGAAAGCGTCGCTAAAGCAAAAAGGAGATACTATTAAAGTCTGCTATTAGTGCTAATGCTTCTTATTTCTCTAAACTAATAAAACAAAATGTTGTGTACAGAAAGGTTTATTTGCCTTACCGTCTTGGACTTTCTTTATAATCTGCGATTTTTTGTCATTAGGTTGTACACTTTCGAGAATGTTATCCATGACCTCAGGTGGTAGTTCCCCCTTATCTACGGCTACAATCAAGGAAGTATAAATAAATATACGTAAGAATCATTAAATTAAATCTTAATCTTGGGGCTAGTAATTACTATGCTGATCAACCCATCTGCTAGATTAAGGTTGACACAGCCAGTCTATGAATAGGATACCACACCCAGCTATACATTTCCAGTAGGTGTAAGTGGACCTCGCAGTGTATTGACTTTCCGTACAATGCGAGGTCTGTTTATACTAGAAATGTTTGTGTAACAATATACCAACCTTCTTGGACCTTCTGCATTATTTTTGACTTGGTGTCACCTGTGCGTACATCGGCGAGTATCTTATCTGCTACTAATGGCGACACTTGCTTCTTGGCTATAGCTGTAATATATTACGTTTTTATTTATGATAATGTTGTCCAAATGTCTATGTATATCATAATCATACAGTACAAAGTTCGCCGATATGTTTAGGTCCTACGTAATTCGCCAGGTTTAGTCCAGAGGAGGGTTGGCATTTACAATGGGCTGTGAAAATTGGGAGAGCCAGAAAGTCACGCTGTCTGTAATATTATGCTACTCTTGATCATACAAACAAAACGTACCAGTCAGTCATAGCATAATTATTACATGGATAGGTACTATTCAACAGCTTGTATAATTGATGTTCGGTCTCCCTGTCTATAATAAATATAGCTAGTGCTATATCCTCATCTTACCTTCGTTAATTTTCTTCATGACCTGAGACTTGGTGTCACCAGGCTTAACAGCGGCACGTATTTCATTCTTATCAGCAGGTGACAGTTGCCCATTGTCTATCGCTAAATTCAAACAGATTAGTTTTTGAGGTCACCATGGCAGTAAAAATATTTTCAGTTGGTAGGTACGTATATCATGTACGATTACATAATCATTATTATGATTGCTACTACAAATGAGGATGGATATAAGTTAGATATTATTGGCGACAGTTTAAGTGCATAGCAGGTTTTCGATTGACCTAGCCTGATAGCGGCCAAGCTGAGATTTGTCATTGTGTAGCTCAACGACAGGGAATTCCCATATTAGACTGTTTTTTTGCCAACCATTACACCAGTATGCAGCTACTGTTTTTTTATCGTTGTTGAAGAGAACTATACAACAATTTGAATGCTATATCCTGTCTGTTTTTGAGCTAATAACATTGAGATATCCTGCATTGTGGTGTATTATGTATACTTTTTTTATAAAAGAAGCCTGTTAACTAGCGGGTACACTGAAAGGCAGATTTTGGCTACAATTTATTTTAACTGTTATATAAATATAATTTAATTAATGTTGTTAAATTTAAATGATTAATTTTACATATTTTTACAGTCATTATCAACGGCAGTCTCTCATCATTATCTAAAACACTCCCAAAAATAAACTTTACTTCAATGGGATGAAATTCACGTCAAAATGACTGTCTCATCTATCTGATCCGTCGACTGTATTTCTACGCTCACCTTTTTGTATTTCCTTCTCGATATCTGCTTTATTGTAAGTTGTGGGGTGTAGATTAGCTGCTATATCTTCCATGACTTTTGGTGAAATCTGCCTTTTTTCTGTGGCTGTAATCATAGCATATTTTTTTTATACTTCGAAGGTGGCAAACATGTATACGACCCGCCTGACGCCTGCGGATACCGTAGCGTATGGACGCTTGCAACACCAAGGGTATCTTGCAGATTGCCGACCCTGTAAAAATCTTTTCACGCCCTTTGTTAAGAACCCCATATTTTAGTCTCTTGGAAAAACCTCGGTAGGAAGCTGATTCTACAACTTAAGTGTACGTGGGAGAAAATACTTTTGGGATCGCACAGTATATGCTCAGAGTGGTTCTAAGGTATGTGGATGACTTCTACGACGATGACGAGAGGTGCGGCGATAGAAAGTAGCTGTAGGCAGCCAGGAATACTTGGGAGCTAGGCCAGTATGGATGTAAGAGTTTGAAGGACATGACCTCGGCAAATATACCGAAATCAATATTCTAGATCTAAAAGTGGTCAACTTTAATGAACATAGATGAATAATCAATGAATGAATAATAATAATAAAAGATAATCATTAAGACCTTTATCAACAAATATATGATGTACCTCTACGGATTTTCGCTAGAACTTCATCCTTATCGTCAGTAGGTTGTATATCAACGAGTACATCATCCAACACAGCGGGCGGAAGCCGCCCCTTATCTACCGCTAGAAATACAATTGATTTTATAGCCATTATTTTTTACGTGACGTGAGTTAGTAGATTCCGCTATTAGGTAGCCTTTCTGTTACGAACGCATTCGCAGCAGCACACAACTCTTTAACTCGAATGAAACACAATCAAAAAACGATTTAAGAGATATTCTACACCATCAAGAATATACAACTTCTCATTACGATATGTTTAGTTATTAGATTTACTGATTTGATGATTACTGATACCATTTCGTATATCTACTAGCTACTATTTTATTGATCATCATCTCACCTTTACGAAGGTTTTTCATAATTGCAGACTTATCTTCACCAATTCGAACTTTGGAGAGCACATCATCTACGATGGATGGCGTCACATGCCTTTTTGCTACGGCTGAAAATAAATCAAACATCGCATTTATACTTACATCATCAAAACTCTTGTTTTAGTTTTCATGTTCAAGGGCTTCAGCAACTATTTGCGCATGCAGTGTAACAGAGATTTTAGGATATAATAATATATGGGTAAAAAATACTTACCTTTACGAAACTTTTTCAATATTTGCGAGTTAGTGTCTTTAGCATGTATATTGGCGAGTATATCGTTCATAACAGCGGGTGACAGTTCGCCTCTCTCTACCGCTAAAAACCAAATACGTTTTTTTTAGGATTTTTGTTATTGTTAATACTAACTCCATAGTCAGCAACTTTGGTGATTGGGCTTCAATTTCTAAACGGAATAAAATAATGACCAACAAAAAGTTTTTCAGTACCTACTGTGTGTTTTTGATTCAGATTCAGAAGCAGATTTCAGTCAGTCAGGTCAATTACAGTAATCGATAGAACATATCAATCGGCTGAAAGCCTGATGTACCTTTTATGCTAATCGATCAACACTGCTCGTAATGATAATAGACCAATTCCCGTTACGTGATATGATTGGTAATGAAATACCACTTTTTGTACAGATATTTTTAATAACAAATAACATAAAAACTTCTTTAAACTTACCTTCATGCATTTGTTTAATGGCTTCAGCTTGATTCGGGCTCCGAGGCTGTAGGCCGGCCATTATATCTTCCATCACATATGGCGATACTTGCCGCTTTTCTAAGGCTAAAACAATATTTGGGCGATATTAAATAAACTAAGTGATAATTGTTAAGTAATAATTATCACTCGCTTTAACGGTGAAGGAAAACATCGTGAGGAAACCTGCATGCCTGAGAGATTTTCTCGACGGCATGTGAAGTCTGCCAACCCGCATTAGGCTAGCGTGGTGGACTATAGCCTAATCCCTCTCATACTGAGAGGAGACCCGTGCCCAGCAGTGGGACAGTATATGGGTTAATTATTATTTTTTATTAAATAAAATTAGAAATACATTTAATTTCATATGATATATACAGATAGTCACACAGTACTTCTAAAATGATTTTATTTGGTATATTTGAAGCTCACCTCTTCGAACTTTCTCCACGACTTCAGCTTTGTTGTCACTAGGAGCTACATCATTCATTATATCATCCATAACATCGGGTGGCAGATGACCCTTGTCTGCCGCTAAAATACAGGTAAGACATTAAAAAAATGAGGAGAAAACGCACCTAGTATTAACTACTTAAAATAGAATACAATTTTTTGTTGGTATCAGTCCACAAGATTATCCCGCCAACTCCGTGAGGATCTGTTTTTTTTTGCCGCCTGATGGTAAGCGGTTACCGTAGCCTATGGACGCTTGCAACACCAGAGGTATCACTCGCGCGTTGCCGACCCGAAAAACCTCTTAGAGGTTTATGGAGAATTCACTGCGCCGACAGTTTGGGGGAATATACCTCTTGCTGCCAGCGCAGCGCATCCTTAGAAGGAGCTCTGGCGACCTTACTCACTGCAGGAACACAACACACAATAAAGTGTGTTATTTGGCTGCAGTTTTCTGTAAGGTGGAGGTACTTCTCCAGGTGGGCTGCTCCAGATTTGAGCCATAAATGTCTGTGCCCTACCTCTCTTAAAACTCCCTACCTCTCGGTTTTTGTAGTGACCTTATATGTTATGATGTCTGCATCAATAAAAACCAAGCTGGTATGACTTATATTTTTGGAATGTCTACCATCACAGCCCTGTTTTAAAATTTCTTTCATTTCTTTCTTTTCTTTCATTTATCTGTCAATCATCACTTCACTTCTTTTTTAGCATGATTATGAATAATTATGTTCTTATATTAAATGTATACTAGTGACAGTTAAACCAAGAACAGCTAAAATGTTTACCAACCTACCTTTGAGAACACTTTTCAAGACGCCAGATGCATTATCACTTCGGCGTGCTTTGGCGAGAACATCGTCGATAGCACCTGGTGTTACATGCCTCTTTGCTATAGCTGGAATTAAATTTTAAAAGTATATAATAGCATCATCCTCATCATTAAACTGCCTCTTTAGCATAGTGATCGTAAAGTGAGATAGAATTTTACTTTTGTTTAAATGTTGACCTTTACACGAGAATAGGTTGATACAGCTGTTTACAATCAAATCTTACTATATATATATATATATAATTAATATTATAAATGTGAAAGTTTGTGAGGATGGATGGATGGATGTTTGTTACTCTTTCACGCAAAAACTACTGAACAGATCTGGATGAAATTTGGCACAGAGATAGATTATAGTCTGGAATAGCACATAGGCTACTTTTTATTCGGGTAAAATGTATGGTTCCCGTGGGATAGCGGGCGAAGCCGCTGGCGGAAAGCTAGTCAACCATAAAACATAGAGCATAAATAGTTAAGAAATCATAATAGTTTTTACGTCTTACCCTTTTGGAGCTTCTTCAAGACTTTCGACTTAGTGTCGTTGGGTTTCACACTGGCGTTTACATCATTCATGACGTCAGGTGACAATTGTCCGTTAGCAACCGCTAAAGTGCAATAATTAAATGGTAGCAATATACATATATTGGTAGTAATAAAAGTATCGCAGTACTGTATTTAGTGTTTTTTTATATCGTGTAAGCATTGTGGCAGATTAAATTGTGTTCAAGATTTCATGGAAAACCCCAATAATAGTTTGCTGGACTTGGGAATGGAACCCAGGAAAATGACAATCTTCAACAATGTCTATATACTATCTCTCTTTTTAGTTATATAATTTTGGAGAAGGTAAGCCTATTGTGGGCCGGTCATGTCTGTCGAAGGACCGATAGCCGATGGAGCAGACGAGTCCTAGAGTGGAGACCACGAACTGGCAAGCGAAGTGTGAGACGCCCTCCAGCTCGCTGGACCGATGACCTGAGTAGGATAGCCGGTAGCAGCTGGATGCGGAAGGCAGAGGACCGGGAGAAATGGCGCGCCATGAAGGAGGCTTATGTCCAGCAGTGGACAACAGTAGGCTGAAGTGAAGAAGCCTATTGCTGATCATATAATAAGGATTGCGACCATGATTGTCACCTACCTCTCTGGATCTTTCTCATGACATCTGCCTTGTTATCACGAGGTTGTATTTCGGCGAGTAAATCGTCCAAAATTAGCGGCGACATACGTCGTTTGTTTAACGCTAAAAAATTAATACATTTTACATTACTTTAGTTTCTGGGAATAATCATTATTATGTACTCAATTGAGTAGATAAAAGTAAACAGAAAAAGGCAGGAAAAGCTGTAGACATAACACCTAAGGAAGGTGCATGTGTTTTTTGTGAAAATCTATACAAATACTGTAAATATGATTATACACAAAGCTAGTTTAAAAAGAATAATAGTAAAGACAAGGTTACTCATGTTAAATATAAAAACCTAGAAATTAGAACTGCAGCTTTTGAGAAGAGAAAATTCGATGTCACAGGCAGTCTCGTGGTGTCGGTAGCTTAGATGACTAAATCGTCCGGTATACTTACGCAGATTTCGAATCTGCGCCCCAGCTTGAGTTCATATTTTGTTTCGCTAACATGTGTATATCTTTTAAGATACTTACCTCATTTCACCGTACTTACCTTTACGGACCTTCTCTAAGACCTGAGCCTTATTGTCACCAGGTTGAATATCAGCCAATATATCATCCATTACAGCAGGTGGTAGTTTTCCATCGTCTACCGCTAAAATGAACAAAGATATTTGAGAAACGGAAGTTTTATAGAAAAAGTGAATGTAGTGAAAAATGAGGATCGAAGCTATATCAAGTGGTAAAACAGGCCAAAGACAAAACAAAAGAATATAACAAGGCAGAAGATGGAAAACAGTAGCGATTACTGAACCGACCATTCACCATATGTAGTGAAATTCAAGAAGAACCTAAGCGTATAATGTAATGATTAATTATGTTTTATTTTTTTGAGTTGACTTTGAGTCCAGCAAGTTTTTTCATGGTATTTCCCACATTAATCGGTGATCTACGAGTACAACGACTTACCTTTCTGGAGTTTCTTTAGAATTTGGGCTTTATTTTTACTAGCGCGGGCATCAGTGAGGAGTTCTTTTATGACAGATGGCGACATATGGTTCTTTTCTACCGCTGAAACGGTCATTTGTAATACACTAGTGAGTGGGAAGGATTAGCTAATAATTACTTACGTATTTAAAATGAAGATATTAATATTTTAGAAAGTGTAGTTAGAATATTAACATTCATTCAAAATAAGGGACTTATAAAGCTCACTATTATTTGGTACATAATTCTTCTTTCTATTAAAGAATTGAAAATCACTTGCACTAGGTCTGACGATGGGACTTTTTTTCAATTTAATAAAAGGATTTTTTTAAAGAAGAAGCAATCATTTAATACCTCTTCGGATCTTCCTCATGATTTCCGATTTATCGTCACTAGGGTGTATATCGGCCTGCACATCATCCAAAACTTCGGGAGAAATTAGTCCTTTGTCTACCGCTAAATAAACATCAAATAACTACATAACTATTTTATAACTAATTACAGTTTCACACTAGGGTACCTTAGTGTACCTTATTGCCTTAGACAATAAGATTGTAGATACTTGATTATAATAAATTATTAAGAATGCCTTTAGTTCCATCATTATAGTTGATTTATATGGCTAAGTAAATAATTAAAGGGAGTCAATAATTTGCTTGTTTACAATAACATAGAAGATAACTACGACTCGCCTTTACGAAGGTTCTTCATTATTTCACCCTTATTGTCATCATGGTGTTGAAGATGAGGCAAAATATCGTCTATGACGTACGGTGACACTTGCCTCTTCATAACAGCTGTAATTATATTATTTATTACATGGAAAGGTACCAATGACATCATTACACTAAAACAAAAAACCCGACTGCGTAAAAAGTACTAACTAAAAATCTAAAAACAAGCTCTGTGATGTTGGAAAATGTATTGCAGGCGGGACAAGCAAAGAAACAATTTTGTTTATGAACGAACAGCTTGTCCCGCCTGCAATACATTTTCCAACATCACAGAGCTTGTTTTTAGATTTTTAGTTAGTACTTTTTACGCAGTCGGGTTTTTTGTTTCTTTTAATAATTGATTTTATTTCCTTCTTTTTAGTTCATAAATCATCATAGAATCACTAGATAGATCCTAAATGATGATTTAAAATATAAATTGATACAACTCAAGATCATTTTCAAAATCAGTTCGCACATTAAAGCATATAAAATCCGCCATATTGTTTTTTTTTAAATTTCATGTACCCAGTGACAGTCGTGCTATCAAGACGAATCTAATGAGGTGTCATTTATCTAAATCGGTTGAGCCGTTGAGTAGTTACGACCGGACATAGGAACGGACATACATACATACATACATACATACATACATACATACGCGTCAAACACATAACCCTCCTCCTTCGGCAGTCGGGTAAAAATCCACGGTTTTTTGCAAACCAAAACTAGCCCATGAATAAGTTCAGAAATAAGTATTTAAACCTGATGGTAAATATAGTCATCGCCGCATATAGACGCCTGCAATATCAAAGGCGTTCCTGATGCGATGCCGGCTCCTAAAAGTCCCTACTGAGATGCTGATCTAAATGGCAGCGAAGAATTAAGCATTCTAACCCGTCCCCATTATTGGACTTACCTTTATGTACTTTATGCAAAACTTCAGCCTTGTCATCACTAGGACGGACATTGGCCAGAACATCAGCCAAGACATCCTGTGGTAGCTGACCATCGTTCACCGCTAAAATGAATAGTTTGTTAGCAGAATCCATACTAAGTTTCCAGTTTTATTCAATTCAAATAGTTAACATGAATATTTTAGTCTGGGACAAGTCTTTAAATTAATTATTATTGAACGAGGGTAGATAAAAGACAAAAAAAAAAGAGTTAAAGAGAATACAATAAGTTTGATCTATTTTATTTGCTTTTATTCTCTTTTATCTACCTTTCTCATCTCTATAAATAATTATTCTATACCTTTACGAAGGTTCTTCATGACAGCAGACTTGTTATCACCAGCACGTATATTCGCAAGTACTTCATCCGTAACGGATGGTAGCACGTGTCTCTTTGCTATTGCTGTAAGCAACACAATAGGGGGGCTAAAATACCTTTGGGGAATCGTGCCATACATTTCCAGGAGAACCTGGCCTATTATTGAATAAAAAGTCTATATAGTTCGAGGTCAGCCTAAATCGGCATGATGTGCACCCTCGTGACGTTTATATACACGATTCATTTTATTATTCACCAAGTGGCGAATTTAGCACCAAAGTTCCTTTTTAGTAATACTCTAAGTTCTAAAATTTTTTCTAAGAGTAACCCATCTAAGCTGGCAATATTTGATATTATGGTAGGTGAATTTGCGAAATTCTCATTGGACAATTAAGAATTGTAGATCTTGATTGAATGACTGACAAGGTATATTAGTAGTTATAACCAATGAAACATTTTTATATCCTACCTTTTTGGACTTTTTTCAGGACTTGAGACTTATTATCCGTATTGTGTACATTAAGAAGTACATCATCCATAACTGCAGGTGATAGTTGACCATTATCTACAGCTGGAATGCAATGAAGTATTTTTTAAAGTAATGAAGATTTTAGTAATTGCAGCTAATTTTCGAACTTCATACGATTACAACAGAAAAACTTCACTAAGGTCAAGGATGGATAACTAGAATTAGATTAGATATGCATTATGATCCATATCCATGATAGTAATCAGTTCTGTCCAGAATATTTTTTTTTAAATCTTACCTTTACGGATCTTCGCCACCATTTCAGTCTTATTTTCACTTTTGGGTTGTAAGTTTGCGACAATATCGTCCATCACTGATGGCGGTATTTGCCTCTTCTCTATTGCTGTAAAAAAGTTTTACGAACATGATTTTATAATCTTTAGAGCTTTAAAAACAATAGGTACTGTTGTTTTATTCTTGTGATACAATAATAATAACACAAATGAGTAAAATAATATCCTTCTGGTGGTATGAACGATCTTGGTAGATAAAATGGTAGGATCACCTTGGTAGATAAAATTACAATGTTTTTTCTTCTAAGCTCACCGGTTTGGTTAGCAATTCACATGCATCTCTATGACTATTTTATTACCTGCATATTCAAAGGTTACTTACCATCACGAACTTTCTCTATAATGACAGATTTAGTATCGCTGGGTCGTATAGTATCGAGTATTTCACTAATTACATCGCGCGGTAGATGTCCGTTTTGCACGGCTGAAATGAAAAAAAAAAAAGTTTTATTTTTCATTTCAGGTGAGATATTATATAATTATTATTATATTATATATTTTATAATTTTTTATAGTTAATTGTACAATAAAATTGATTTCGGATCACGGAGGCGATAAAAGAATAAATTGATAATAAATTAGAGTATCTTCTAATTTAAATAATTTTACCTTTACGGACATTCCTCATGACCTGAGATTTATCCTCACTGGTGCGTATATTGGCAAGAACATCTTCTTTGATAGACGGCAATACATGCCTTTTAGCTATAGCTGTAATAATGCGTTATAAAACTGTAAAACTAGTGTGCAATTTATTTTAAGTTTAGTAAAAATTAAATATAATTAATAAACACTGTGTATGCATTGTAACATCGTGTTTCTGATCTATATTTTTGTGTCTCTCCAAACTACATCATCGAGTTTTTATTTACCTCTGCGGACCTTCTTTATAACTTGAGATTTGTTGTCGCTCGGGCGTACATTAGCCATTACTTCATCTAATACAGCAGGTGACAGTTGGCCCATCTCTACCGCTGAAATTAACATTTGTGTTGAGTGCATGGGTAAAGGTTTTTAATGTATTGCAATCAATTTAACGATAATTAGATTTAGCGTAGCCTTTACAAGCTTACCTTTTCGAACATTCTTTATAACTTGAGCCTTATTATCATGTGGACGTAAATCAGCGAGCACGTCATCCATGACATATGGCGATACTTTTCTTTTTTCTAACGCTGAAATAGAATTAAATATTTTAATCAATATTTTCTTAAATGCCTCTGTCGCTCAGTCAGTCAAAATCTGACTTACCATCCTGAACTTTTTTCATGACTGTATCCTTGTCGTCAGCGGGCTTTACAGTGGCGAGAATGTCATGCATCACATCAGGTGGCAGTTGCCCCTTGTCTACAGCTATAAAACATATAAAATGTTTTATAGGTCTTTAAGTTTAGTTCTGTTTCACTATATCCAGATATGTAAAAAATATTTGTAAATTTATTTAGTAGTGCCAATGCGGAACATACCTGTAAACGATATAATTGAAAGATGGTTTCACTAAACAGGCGCATATTTGCCTTTATCGATAGCAGGAAAGTAATTTTATCATTTAAATATGTAACTGTTACTTACCTTTTCGAATCCTGTTAACAATTCCTGGACCATCATTACTTTCATCAGCGTTGGCAAGCATCTCATCCAAAACTGATGGAGACACGTGCCTCTTTGCTATGGCTGCAAGTATTTATTTACTAATAAGCATTTTATAATTATATATTACTTGTTTTCTGATTGTCTTTGAACTAGCCAGTGATTCCAATAATAGGTTCGGCGTAAAAGTTACCGGAATCCTTATTTCAAATTTCAATGTCTTTTGTTAATATAATTAGTAGGTGAGGGGTTTCATAAAATGTAATAAATTTCTTGAGTACCTTTAAATTTTAGGAACTGCTAAGTTAGAGTTGAGCTGTTTCTGAGTTGACAATCTTCACTACCATTGAGAAGGTCTCTCAGGAATGCTGTCCTCACAATTTTAAACTTACCTTGGCGAACCTTCCTTACCACTTCAGAGTTTTTGTCATCGGGTTTTACATTGGCAATAATATCATCCAGAACAGCGGGTGACAGTTGACCTTGGGCTACAGCTAAAACATCCAATTTATGTGAGTTAAATTATTTAATTACATTACATGTTTATTACTATTTACAGTAAGCAAAGTAAATTCACCTTTACGGATGTTTTTTATAACTTCAGATTTCTTATTACTAACACTTTCGGTATCCGTATCACTAGATTCTAAATCTCTTAACGCTTTTAATAGCGATGGTGTCATTTTCTTTTTGTTTACCGCTGAAAAATAATTTGTTTTATTGTTTTATTTGAATAACCACAAATTCTTCACACATATTCACAATAAATAAATAAATATAATATATTTTCTTTGTATTTTTTAGTAAAATGTTGAGTAAGTATGAAGTTTTACCTTTATGGACCTTCTTCATGATTACTTCTTCACCTTTAGGCCGTAGTTGTTCGGCTATATCATCTATGAGATGTGGCGGGACTTGGCTCTTTTCTACCGCTAAAATATATTTACAGTCGTCATACTTATAGGATAATCTTATATTATTTTTAAGATTTGTATGACCTACAAAAATCTTGTGCAAACAATTTTAAGAGTAAGGGCCTGTTTTATAGCTTACTGATAAGTTTACGTTAAACTACTTTTATCCAGGGGTTAGTGGTAATCTAGAAGTGGTGGAATAGGCCCTAATTGTTATGGAATGGTCAATCAAAAGCTACTTTCGGTCAGGAACTCAGGAATATTGATGTCTAAGAGGATGATGTTCTACGGATTGTAAATGTCTTACCTGTACGGACTTTCTTTACTACATCGGACTTGTCGTCGTCGGGCAGCACATGCGCAAGTATGTCATCCATGAGAGCGGGCGGGAGTTTGCCTTTGTCTGCCGCTGAAATGAAATCACTGCGTTATTGGACTGAGTAAAATAAATAGATTCATTTTTTTTTAAAGGTACCTAAACTACCTAGTTAGATTAGGTGTAAAAAATTACATACAAACTGCCCACGTTTTCGTTTTACTGTGAGTTTTTTTTTATTGTGTTGAAGGGTATACTTGAACATTTTGAGAAATATGTTTCTTTAAACAAACTTTACCATACCTTTTCACTCATACTACATAAGTATGCAATTTTAACAAAATCTCGTCAATGCATCATTAGGGTACTACTATCAATGAAGGATATCATTAATTTAAAATCTCTAAGGGCCGCACTCAGAGACCTAGTATATCTTAGTACACTGACAACAAAATGAAATATGGAAACATAGGCCAAAATATTGCAGCTACTAAGTGACGTCTCTGAGTTGGGGCCTTACACCTATAGAAATTATGGGAAATAACGACAATTTTATTTTTGATGGGTTTAGAACTTTCAACCTTACCTGTACGGACTTTTTTCATGACTTGGGAAGAATCGTCACTGTCGCTTACATCAGCAATTAGGTCTTTCATGACTGAGGGTGTCATATGCCTCTTGGCCACCGCTGAAACCAATGTCTTATGTTCATGTATAACTAATCATACAAACAGATAATTTCCGCGAGCGCACGATTTAATTTCGCAAGTCTATTCCATCATTGGACAACTAGACAAAAGTCACTAGGAGCCAGGAGGCCACAGACAAGCCTAGGAATCTCCAAGTCACGAGTGAAGTTACGATAGGTAAGTTCTAAAGAAGCGTGTAACATCGTCGAAACATCGACACACTATCTGGTGGGATAGTCGTCAAACTCCACCCAATACAATATTTGTATAAAAAGGAGAAATATTTTTCAAAACTTACCTTTGCGGATCTTCTTCAAGACTTGTGACCTATTATCACCAGGTCGTACACTGGCCACTATATCATCGATGACAGAAGGAGACAGTTGTCCCTTCCCTACCGCTGTAAATACATTACATTATTGATTAAATTTTTAATTTTGGTAAAATTTCTCTCCAGTTTGTCTGGAGTGATGACTAAACGCATTGCCAAATATTCTGCTGCTAACTAATGTTAGCACATTAATGCTTAGCAGCATTAGGAACATAATCATTTGTTCCACTTTAAAAGGTAATGTAGCCATTAAAATTACTGGGCAAATGAGGTCCCAAGATGACAACGTGCTTCGTGATATTTTTGGTGTTGCCTGACGTCTACGCTCGTTTGCTTGCTTGCCTTATAATAAAATTTGATATGTGTGCCATAAATAATGATAAAAGGAAGCAACGAAAGATGTTAGGATGCCTACGCGCAAAATATTATAAAACACTAATAAGAGATATTATAAAATAGTATGAGAAACTTTTCAACTGAATATGCCGATTAATTTCGATCGACTTCTTTCAACTAGTCTCGTTCTAGTTTTTTAAAAAATAATTATGTATGTGTCAAAACTTACCTTTATAGATGTTCCTCATAATTTCTGACTTACTGTCAGTAGGATGTCCACTTGCGAGGATGCCATCTATGATATGTGGTGGCACGTGCCTCTTTTCTAAAGCTGAAATTGTTTCAAGAATAAGTTGCTGTTGCTTTATTTATTATACACAAGCCCCTTGCCCCAATTTAGCGCGGTATGTTTTTTCTTAAATGTAATCCTTTCACCACTCATCTCATATTAATTACTAATTGATTGAATTAATTAACTCACCTTGACGAACCTTCTTTTTAACTTGTGCCTTATCATCACTGGGGCGTACATTGGCGAGTATTTCCCCTAAAATTTCCGGTGGTAATTGTCCCTTTTCTATTGCTGCAATAATAAGTTACACTTTGAGTTAACAATGGATGAATATATTTTTATGATTTATGTATGCAGACGAGCTTTTTGATGGTAAGTTGTCGACACCAGAGTCAACATCAGAGGCATTGCTGATTCGTTGCCGATCCTTAAAAGCCCCGTGAAAAGGTGGAACACACGAAATTGTTTTACGACAAACTCCAGCGTAAGGATGGTTGCCAGCCAGTCAAACCCCAAAAAGTCCTACCACCTAACAAGTCATTAGATCATTTCTCGCCCCTTACTAAATGTCTCGACCGATCTGAATGATCTGAAATTGTATCCCGTCCCAACACGGGGTAAAAATACCTGGCAAACTTGGTCAAACATACCTTTACGGACGTTGTTTATAACTTCAGATTTGTCGTCGCCACCTTGCACATTAGCCAGTATCTCATCTATGACAGATGGAGTGACATTCCTTTTGGCTAAACCTAAACACACAATAAAATACTGCTCATAATTGAATTTACCTACATGTATGAATGGTTGTATATTTAAGTATATCCTACACAGAATGAATTACATTTTATGTGAATCTTGCGAGAAAAAGTTGCGAGCACACTGCAAACATTTCCCCGTTATAATTCGCCCTGCAAATATTTTATTTCCTCGTATTCGAAAACGATTTTATGTAAGTATTTCAAAGATACACAGAAATTATGATTTATGTAGTTAGTAAAAAAATATAGTAATAAAGATATTAATTATAATATATCATGTACAATTGTACATTTGTCAAGAATTACCTTTACGGACTTTCTTCAAGACTTGAGACTTTCTGTCACTAGGGGCCACATCAGCGAGTACGTCTAAGATGTCAGGTGACAGTTTACCTTTATCTACCGCTGTAATCAACATTATTATAGATTATTTTCTATTGACTGGCGTCACTAACATAGGGAAGACAGGATGATAACGAATAAGTAATGGGGGATATGATGAGCCGATATGAACATTTATAGAAAAAGTAAAGTATTCAAATTAATGTGAGAAATAAAATAAATAATAAATTATTCTGTGAGATAGGTGATAATGTTTTTAAATCTGGATGTGAATCAGCAGGGCTACAATCGGCTACATTCAGCAATTCCTCTTAATAAATTCCTTTTTAAGACCCATGGCGACTCCATAGCAATTTTAATATGTGAATGAATCATCATCAAAAGCAACTCATTGGTCGTATCGTATTAACACACTTTTTTTAAACACTGACCTTTACGTAGGCTCCTCATAATTTCTGACTTTTGACTAGGTTTTCTACCAGCGAGGATGTCATCCACGACATGTGCCGGCACGTGTTTCTTCGATGTCGTTGACGTTGCATACTTTGGTTTTTGCCTACCAAAGATATCGTCCATGACATGCGGAGGCACGTGTCTCTTTGCTACCGCTGAAATTAAATACTTTTTCTGTTAATCTATACTAACATTACATACAAACCTGTTACACTACCTATAAACTCAAGAGCGATACATTTTTCCAAACATAACAAACATAAATATTTGTGTCCTGTGGGAAATGAACCCACGTGATCAGCAGTGCAACTTTCAAACCACTAGGCAGCAAACGTCGCTATTCTCTGTACATTTTTAAGATTTCTTAGCATTAGCAGCAGAATGTGATTAGTTCATCATTAACTTACCTTGACGAGCCTTCTCCATAACTTTGGACTTGGTGTCATGTGGACGTACATCGGCAAGTATTTCACCCAGAACAGCAGGTGGGAGCTGCCCCTTCTCAATCGCTGCAATGATAATCCATTTACACATAGATTGTCGTAGGCGTTTGAGACTATCAGAGTCTTGGGAATTTCCCACATTTTCCCATTTCTCAGTAACACCGCGGGGCGCGTGTGCTTGTTAAATATCACTTACCTTTGCGAACGTTGTTTAAAATGGCGGACTTGGAGTCACTACCCTGTACATTTGCAAGTACTTCACTCATGACAGAGGGTGTCACATGCCTCTTTGTTATCGCTGAAATCAAAAAAGTTATCAATATTTAAGCCCCCCCAATCATCTCTTGACGGATATACGTCGACTTACAAGTACCCGTTACAGTATATTTAAGTCAATAAAATATATTTAATTACCTTTACGGACTTTCTTCAAAATTTGAGATTTTCTATCTGTAGGACTCAGGCTGGCGAGTATATCATCCATGACGGCAGGTGATAACTGTCCCTTTTCCACCGCTGTAATAAACAATATAATTATGTAATCACTGTGTAGCAAGACAGCCAGCAAGGTTTGAAAAAATAAACCTAATATAATAAAATGTTGCGATAATCTAATAAATAAAAAAATAATCAAAACAAAGGTGCACTACTTGGTTCCCAAAGTTGATTCGATCGCGACTCACCTATCAGAAACTCCCAATTCGCGTTTTGATTTTCATGAAGTAACAAGGCGCACCTGAATGATGGACTACTCAAACAAGAAAAATGTATTGTCCTATTTTTCACTCCACCCAATAGCCGCTCGCGACCCACGAGTGGTCAGGAAAACTTTGGGAAACTTTGGGTTACAGTGTTATGAAATGATGACATAGTTTACGAAGACTGGCCTACGAAAAATTTATAACTTTTGACAGCACTTTTATTCATTATTGAAATGAAATGAAATGATATTTATTCTGCCAATAGATCTTTTCAGACACTTTTACAAGTCAATGTTTTACGGTTTTGTGCTAGATGGCGTCGGCATTTCCTGCCTCTGAGAAGAAACGTCGAAACAGGCTCAGAGAATCATGGAGAATCATTCGAATGAATTCAGAATTATCTAATGTCTAAAGATAATGAATACAAATGTCAATAAGTACCTTTACGAATATTGTCTATAACATCAGGCGCACTTTCACCAGGCTTTTGAGAAGCGAAGATGTCATCCATGACATGTGCAGGCACGTGCCTCTTTTCTATAGCTGTCATACAAAAAAAATATTTTAAAAGGGTAGAATTCCGTTGCTATAGATAGGCGTCATCGCATCATTAAATATTCGGGTGCTAAGCAAAAATGTGCTAAACGTGGCTTAGGGCCGGTTCCTATAATCCATCTGTCGATAGATTTGCTCAAGAGATAGATTTTTGACATAACGTCCATACAAATAATATAAAAATTCTATCTCTGTTAAGCAAATCTATCGACAGATTTGCTGCAGCCGTTAGAGAAATGAAGGCAATTATTTATTCAATATCCAAACGGCCTTACCTTTCCGAACCTTGTCCTTGATTGCGTACTTATCATCACTTGGGCGTATATCGGTAAGAATTTCATCCATAACTGCGGGTGGTAGTTGTCCTTTTTCTATTGCTAAAATAATATCTATCATCAACAGATTTACTGTCCCATTGATGGGCATAAGTCTGGCATAGGCACGGACTCTCGGACTCCTAGAATGAGAGAGGTAAGGCCGGGTGGATTATATCCACTACGCTGGCCTAATGCGGGTTGGCTAACTTCGCACTCCGTTGTTAAAATTTCTCTGACGTGCAGATCACGATGTTTTCCTTTACCTATGCGCGTAATAATTCAATTACGAATATTATTACTGGTTCGCCCTTGAATTCGAACTTTTGGCAATCCAATCGTGGCAAGATGATGGATTGAATCTCGAAGAAGGACATGGTATATCTTTTGTCTCAGTTCTTTGGGATGCAAATGGGATGATGATGAAAAAGGATGATGGTTTTTTTTTCTTTATTGACATAGTTACCTTTTCGAACGTTGTTTAAAATTGCCGACTTATCATTACTAGCATTAACATTTGCGAGTACATCATCCATTACAGAAGGCGTCACATGCATTTTTGCTACCGCTGGAATCGAAAAATATTTGGCGGGAATTAATTGGACACGATTTATATGACATAGTAGTTGCCGAGTCTTGAATTTTAAGTTGTGTGTTTTTGGTTGTGTGTAATGCAATTATTAATTGTACTCGGATGATACAAGCACTCTCTCTTAAAATGTTATCAATAATGATCTATTACAAAAACGGTTATTTTCAACTTAGATACCTTTACGAACTTTCTTCATCATTTGAGACTGGCTATCGCCCGGGCGTACATTGGCGAGTACATCATCCAAGACAGAGGGCGACAGGTGACCCTTTTCCACAGCTAAAATATTTATAAAAACATTGATAATTATGTAGCACGATTATATCTAAATTAGTCAATAAAACAGCCTTTTAAAAGCAATTGTCACACTTATTAAATTTCTGAAGACCCAGTAAGGATCCCAACGGCAAAAACCTGCCTGCCTTCAAAGTCAGGCTTCTGCTGCAAACTAATGCCTAATTAAATTGGTACCAAAATTTTCTTTATTGCGTACAAGTTGAAAAATCGATAAATAGTTTTATTATTCTTACCGTTACGAATATTATTCATAATTTCCGATTTACTGCTTCTAGGTTTTTGTTTAACAAAGATGTTATCTATGACATTTGGTGACACCTGCCTCTTTTCTATCGCTGCAAAAAACTTAAGTATTGATTTTCGGTAACAAAACCAAAACACCGCATTATTATTACAGAATTTTCAACAAACCTTTACGAACTTTCTCCATGACTTGATGCTTATTGTCATTTGGGCGTACATCTGTGAGTATTTCACCCATAACAGCAGGCGGTAGTAGTCCATTTTCTACCGCTAAAATAACAAAAATATTAGGTTTGAATAATGCAATGATGAATTAAATAATACCATGATATTTCTATGATACCTTTACGAACGTTCTCTAGGATTTCAGACTTATCATCACTAGCTCTTACATCATCGAGTACATCTTCCATCGCAGCGGGGGTGACGTGACTTTTTGCTATCGCTGAAATTTATATTTTTATTTCAGAGTAAATCATAAGGTACCTGGTGACTACAAAAAAATCCGTACATGTAACAGTATACTGAGACAATCTGGTTCATTTTCGATTTGCTATCGATACGTTAAATTGTTGAAATTGAACTCTATTGAATTGTATATTATAACATTCATTGATTGAAATACTAAAGATAGGGCCGTCGAATATACGTCCAACACACTAACGCCATCTTTGTTAGTATCACATGGTAAGGTAAACGCAGCTATCAACGACACATCGAAAATCTGTAGTTATTACCGACCTATAAAAGTAATTCGAAATATTTACGTGACCGAACTATTCTAGCTAAAGGTAGGTAAAGTTACACACGCGTTTATTCCTTGAGCATCGTATACTTTTACGTTAGTGTGAGTAGCTGTGCAAAAAAGACATAAAATACTTCAGTTACTGCGGGGCAGCGTGGACCCAGGATGTTTCGTACGGTTCCCTTGTTCCTTCAAGTAAGTACGTGACTTTTCTACTTAAGACATTTATACAAACAAATGACGTCTAATCTTTATCTTATATTACTAAATGTATTCATTTAAGTGTCAACTCTTAATTCCTTACGACATTTTTTTAATAAAAAATAATTTGAAACGATAAAACTTTAAATTAAAATGGGATGGTGTTAGCTTCATCAGTTTTAGTCGGGGCAGCTATCGACGACCCATAAGTCGGCAATGGCAGAAACGTAACTTTTCGTTTTATATTTCTTTTATGTTATTATATCACACTAATGCCCGGTTTCTGAAGTTGTCAGTTAAACTTTCATTAGCTATTGATTCGTTAAAGTTATCTTTAAGATAAACTTCGATTAACTGTCAATGTGTTTCTGAACACTCAACGACCCATTCAATAACTATGAAACCGATAACCGGTACCCTAACATGCCGATAGATGGGTCTGTATAAGAGATCAAGTTTAAAATGGATTTTACTATTTCAATTCGTCATTTTAAAAAGTATTGTTAGTAACAAATTTTTTTCGACGGTAAATAAATGATTTCGCGCCGTATTAGTTATAAATTATGGTAATTGTTGTGTAAAACTGGAGGTTTGAGAAATATCTTTGCCAATAAAAAAAATGAAAACGTCATTCTGTCAACTCAAAATACAATGCCAAGTCACAGTCAGTGCCAACTGCCAAGGTCAAACGAAATCTTATTTATTTATTATTGTTTTTGTTGCTGCTAGTATTCATTTTAGTCCTTTTTATATATATATTTCATTCTTTAGAGCTTTAACTGTCAATTTATTTTATAATACGATACGTAATGGTGTAGTATGTGAAACGTCAAATAGTTATGGAACCGCTAACCGGCGTGCATTGGTCAGTTACGTTTAAACGGAGTTTATCTTACCATGAGCTGTTCAGAAACTCAGTTTCATAGGTTATCGAACCAATAGCGCTATTGAATAGATAAACCGCCGTTAAAGTACCTCAGAAACCGGGCATAACACAAGTATTTTTATGGACCAGTTTAAATCTAAGCTATCAGTCTTTATAAAAATCTATTAGCGACTAAACTTTTTTGTCTAGTTTTTACCTTTTAGCGTTGTCAATTTAACCAAAGTTATGATATTTTTCGCGGATCGATATTGAAAAGTTACAGTAATAAATCACTGTTTTTGTGTTTAAAACAGTGTGCATTTGTTCATATTATTTGTGACATTAATCAATTATAATCAATTTTATAGTCCGAAGGTCAATTGAATTAAAATAACCATTTTTTTATGAGTCGGTAATACAATTTACGTTTATATTTCCATACTGTATTACCGACCCATTAGGGTCGGCAATAGCAACTATAAGAAGCTATTACCGTTTCGGACCCTTTTCAGCGTCCATGGTCACGGGCAGACTAACATCATATAATAAAATAGGTATGTGTATATATGTAATATATAATATATAATAAAATATATATGTGTTTTAATAGTAATATGTTGATTACTTTAAAAGTTTATAATTATTTTGTTCATAGGTATTACTAAGAAGTACTAATTTGTTTTATTAAAAATAACGATAATAAAAAAATACGAATAAATATTTGCATTTTTATTTTATTAAGATCGGTAATCATCATTATCACTAGCTTATATACATTCCATTGCTGGAAAAAGGCACGATCGGGAATAGCTGCATAAAAATCGTTAATAGCCGTTTTTATGGGTCGGTAATTGCAACAATCGACTAAGTCACATTATAAATTATTTTTTACAAGATACTCCTTTATTTAAATGTATTTGATTCAGTAAATACATTTTTTATACATAACACTAGCATATAAAATGAAACTATTAATCTTTAGAGGAACCAGTATACTAAAAAAATATGGTTGATTTTCAAATTGCCTTAGGGGGGTCGTTAATACCTGCGTTTACCTTATTTGTTTTTTAGCCGATTGGGGACTATATACTTCACTTCGGCTTAGAGAAGACCATTTTGGGACAAAGTTCGGGGTTGTCATTGTAACATGCGGTCCGCCCAGTCCTTACACAGTAATGTATAAATCAATGATAACTGATTACATTTACTCAACACTAAATAAGTATTTTAATCATTATGCTGTTTTTTTTTCAATGTTTATCTAAATTCATTTAATGTGTTTGATTACACACGCAATCATGATTTTTTATCGTGTAACGTTTATAAGCATTTTCTTCAACTTGCCTTTACGAACAGTTTTCATTATTTGAGGCATGCTGTCACTTGGACGTAAATTCTCAAATACATCATCGAGTACAGCGGGCGATAATTGTCCCTTTTCTACCGCTGAAATACATATTTTAGGTTATAAATTATAATGGTAATTTTGTACTTTATTTAATACTTTTAAGAATCTATGGTCGAAGTAAAATCCGTAAATAGTTTTATATGTCTAGTGGTGGCAAACGGACCTGCTACGCGTAAGATTCCTACTCGGCTTGACTCCTAGGTCAAGGAGTTGGTAAACATTCGATGTTGATTGTGCATTAGTACTCCTCTGCTAACCTCCCGGGGATACAAGTGAGATGCTATGTTATAATTATTAAGATTTGTTTCAACTCACCTTTACGGATGTTCTTCATGATCTCTGACTTACTAGCATTGGGCTTCTGACTGTCGAGGATATCATCTATGACATGTGGTGGCAAGTGCCTTTTTTCTATAACTGAAATTGTGTATTTAAACCCTTACAAAGAGCAATGTGAAACATTAACAAAAGTATCTACAAAATAATTTACAACAAACTCAAATATTACGAAGTAGGTACGTTTTAACTTACCTTTACGAACCTTTTCCATGACTTCATACTTATTGTCATCCGGATATATTTGTGCTAGTATTTCACCCATGACAGCGGGTGGCAGTAGACCTTCTTCTACCGCTGAAAACCACATACTTACTCAGATAGAAAAAAAAATAAGACGTTACCCGTAACCGTAGTCAAATATTTGTTGAGTTTTTCTATACAATTCACCATATCGGCTCGGAGTTTTGGATCTGTGCCTGGTCATTAAAAATTACAAGCATATTCTGAATTTATATTATATAGTAGTGTAGAAAACCCACATGGATTCGTCTGCTTTCGGGAGATGACTCTACTGTATAATTTCGTACTACTAAAAATCACTCTTTCTTTACCTTGCCTAACTCCCAAAACCCAATAAGCATTTCAGGCAATAACTTCTAAATACCTCTACGAACGTTTTCCATTACTTCAGCTTTGTTGTCACTTGCGCGTACATTGGTGACTACGTCCTCGATGATGGAAGGTGACACATGCCTCTTTGCTATTGCTGAAAACAATAATATTTTTTTTTTTTTAAACCGGATTCATCGTAACTGTATAGTATAAAAGTTCAAGGTGATTGACTGATGTATCAAAGCACAGCTCACCACTGAACGGATTGGCTGAAAGGCACACAGATAGATATTATGACGTAGGCATCTACTAAGAAAGGAAAATTCCATTTGGGTAATTTCTACGGGATTGGGAAACAGATGAACGCGACTATCACCACCGGAACAGATGGTACATAAATAAAACACAAGCCCATAATTTGAACTTAAAACCGTAGTAGACTTCAATTTCATAACAGCATACCTTTACGGACCTTCCTCATGACTTGAGTCTTACTGTCACTAGGGCGGACACTGGCGAGTATGTCATCCAGGACGGCAGGGGAAAGGTGTCCTTTTTCTACCGCTGTAATAAACAATACACTAGGTTCCGTGTTTTTGACCAGACAAATTGCTCTCTGCTGCTACAATCGTGACGTCAAAACAACGTTACGAACTTTTCCATAAAGCACTTACAACCAGTAAGAAGTTGAATTGGTGTCCCGTAATTCCTTTGATAGCAATAGGCTGACCTTCTATTACTTGGGCATAAAACATACCAGCAAACTGTGGATAACTTCAGTCAACTTTTTCCACTAAGTTTATGATTTTTTGCTATTAGTCCTTTAGACCTATGCCACAGTGTGAGACGTTTTTGTAATGTGGTTTATCAGGAAATTTTCAAAAAGAGCTCTATATCTGCCGAACTTTAAGTCAATTTTGTTTAACTACTCACCTTTACGGATGACCTTGATCAACTCAGCCTTATTATCACTAGGGTGTATATTAGCAACTAAATCATCTAGGACATGTGGCGGTATCTGCTTTTTTTCTAGAACTGAAATATTAACAATATTATGTTTATCAATGAATGCAGTGATATTCTTCTCATTGTATTGAATCTCGTGTGTAGCTCGTGTTGACACGTAACAAGAAGAATTCATACCTTGACGTACCTTCTCCATGACTTTAAACTTATCGTCACTAGGACTTACACTAGCAAGTAATTCGTCCATAACAGCGGGTGGTAGTAGGCCCTTTTCTACCGCTAAAATTATAAAATTAATTAAATTAACATTCAAAACAATCACCCAGAAAAAAGTATTTGTTTCCTCATCATACCTTTGCGCACAGTGTCCATTATTTCAGACGTATCATCACTGGCGCTTACATCGGCAAGTACATCATCCATGACAGATGGCGTAACATACCTCTTTGCTACCGCTGGAATAAGGATATTTAAATAAGATTGGTTATAGAGCTCCTGGCTATTAAAACAGTAACAGTAAAAGAAGAAACAAACATTGGAAGAAGTAAGTGCCAGATATGGTATTGGATTTACAAAAATATGAGTGAGTTAACAACTGACCTTTACGGACCTTCTTTATAATTTCGGACTTCTTGTCATTAGGAGTTACATTGGCCAGAATATCGTCCATGACGCCGGTTGATATGTGGCCTTTTTTTACAGCTGTAAGAAATGTGTTAAGTAAAAAAATCCCCTAACAGATACTAAGAATATTCCTTTCCACTGCTTCAATTTTAAAAGATTGGTATTTAAACCAAAACGATCAAATTTTACGTTGATTAGTTAAGACAAAAATATTCTCCAAAGATATCAAATTATTCTTTTACCTATGTAAAGTAAGCTTTTATAAATTTTTCAGTAATATAATAAGAAATTAATAAGTTTGTCACATCAATAGAGACAAACTGACTTTTTGATCTTTTATGTACAGAATCTTAACAGCTAATGTTGCATTCACCTCTGTTAACATTCCTCATGACTGCAGATTTATTATCACCAGGAGGTTCCATATCTCCCCTGTCCATACTTCCTAATATCTTCCAAAGTGATGGCGTAACTACTCCCGTTTCTATTGCTGGAATGAGAATTTTCCCAATTATTTAAGCAGCGATACTTACTTATTTAGTGCTTTGGTAATATTTAAAATGTTTATTGACTTACCTTTACGGACCTTCTTCTTTACTGCAACCTCTTTGCCGCTAGGTCCTAAACGTCCCATAAATTTATTGATATCCCTTGTATCTTTATCTTTTATCATTCTTGCGAGTGAAGGACATATTGGCTTTTTCTCTGAGGCTAAAATTAAATCTAAGGTGTAGATAACATTTTTTTTTCTGACGACTAGACTACACATTAGGTTATCAACCAAGATACACAAAGATAGCCTATGACATAAAAAAGCTATGATAGTGGGGCTATCTTTGTCATTACTGAGATGACAATGATAATTACAAGTATTACTTAATAAATTTGTTTATCAACTAACATTTACGAGACATTTCAGACTTAGTTTCAATAGGAGGCATATCGGTGAGTACATCCACGAGAGAAGGCGATATATGTCCTTTTTCTAAGGCTGCAAACAATATAATTATAAAATGAAATACGCTATGACTAAATAACTGCAGACTTGTCACAGTACCATGGGTATGCGTTACCCGTGGTACTGTGACGTTAAGCTGTAGTCTTTCCGTGCAATAAGAGGTAACTTAAAATGGCTAGCTGGACATTACAGCCTTTTAATGTTGTCCCCTGACTCACCTCTATGGATTTTTTTCATTACTGCAGCTCTCTTGCTACTTGGACGAATCTTATCTATTATATTATCGATTTCTTTTGGATCTTTATCTTTTAGCATTTTTTCGAGCGCTGTGCAGGTCGGGCCTTTTGCTATTGCTGAAATGAATATAAGTAAATTAATGTCAATAATTTATGTCTTAGCTTTAAAAATAAGATCATGTTTTGTTTGCCTGTGTCACACAAAACGGTAAGAAATTACTCGGAAAAGTTACGAACATTTGCGTGGCTTCATGACTTCTGATTTTGTTTCGGAGGGATGTACTCGTACATTGGAGAGTAAAATATCCATGACAGACGGTGATAAATGACCTTTCTCTACGGCTGAAATAAACATAATCATAAAATTGTTAAAAGAATATAATATGAAAAGATTAATAGAAAATAGTTCAATACTATGTCTGTAGCAAACCCTTCGGGAATACATTCGTGATGTTATGTATGTTTCATGTTAGTCAGTATCACTTTGCCATTAATTTTGTTCTAGTCACAATCGTAGCATCAGGTCCCTTGGTTCCTTTAAAATAGTACTGTAGCGACATCTAACGCGCTACATAAGAACTTGTACGAAGCTACAAATCCTGAATCGCGCAAGTGAAATTTATCGTGCAACTTGCATATATACAACCGCCCGACATCAACCGTCGGGCAGTGGCCCGCCAGGCATAACACCCGCCTGGTCGGAGGATCCTCCCTTTGGTGCGAGGGACGACACTCCCCGTCCCTCCCACAGTGGTGACCCCGAACAGAACATCAACGCAGCCTTCGAAGACCAGCAGCTTCGTCATCACCTTCCCTCCTAGCACCCTCCAGCACACGAGCAGCGAGTTACACAGCCAGCCAGCACGCTCTCCCGGCTTCAACGGGCATCCTGACCACACGCCTGCAGCTACCGCGCATGCCTGGTCAGACCCCTCGGCCAACGACGACACGACGACACGACGACACGACGACACGACGAACAACGACAACGACAACGACGACGACGACGACATGGCACAGCACACTGCACTTTGGCCGGTCAAACAAGCAGAGGACATCTCTCCTGGTCGACGCAGCAGCCAGCCACTACGCAGCATCACCCCGACGCACTGGTGACGCACCGCACTCACCGCACTACAGTCCCGACTCACTGCGGACTACGCGGCATCCTGTTCCGACTCACTGGAACACACTGGCACTGGCAAGCTCTTCAGACGCACTGACCGCTGACTTCTCATCGACCTCCGGTCTAGGAGGGGAGTGATGTAGCGACATCTAACGCGCTACATAAGAACTTGTACGAAGCTACAAATCCTGAATCGCGCAAGTGAAATTTACCGTGCAACTTGCATATATACAACCGCCCGACATCAACCGTCGGGCAGTGGCCCGCCAGGCATAACACCCGCCTGGTCGGAGGATCCTCCCTTTGGTGTGAGGGACAACACACCTCGTCCCTCCACAGTACTATTTGGTTTTTGTGTGAAATGCAATTCTCAGGAGCAGCTGGGAGTCTAGATTTGTTGTGTGCACGGTTATAGATAAAAGGCTCGCCCTCTATTACATTACTGTTACCCTCTATTACATACAGACTTAAAAACATACCTCCACCTATCCTTTCGGACGTAAAGGCGACTATTATTATAATTATCATTATTCATAAATGTACCTTAGACCACATAATAATACAAGGTGGAATCCGACATCGACGCACAAACGTCGTGTCAAAGTTTCAATAAAGGTTAAAAAATAAAATGACCTAGGTCATTCTTGTAGAAAATGATCGGTTATTACAGATATTGACATTTTTGCACGTGCAGTGTATTGCTAAAAACGCGATTATAACGCTCCGCGGTGAATGTTATCGCGCGCGCGATCTGAAATTATGTTTTTTTAATTATAAATCTAATTTGGGTAGATATAAATATTGTTTTTTACACGTTCAAGTAAAAAAAACTGAAAAATTGATGAAAAAAGTTACGGAAAATTTCAACGCAGGGGGGTCCAGAATCGTGTACTGAACTCATGGTATTCGGATCTGCGACGATGTCCCTTCCACCTTGTATATGTCCACTGACATACCTTTACGGATCTTCTTAATCATAACAGCTTCTTTGTCACTGGGATGTAAAGTTTCTAGTAATTTATTAATATCTTCTGAATCTTTATCTCTTAAAACTCTTAGGAGTGAGGGGCATATTGGCTTTTTTGCTGTGGATAAGATGAATGACGAATTCTTAGGTTCATGATTGTTATTTACGCATAGGATCTTCAACTCTACTTCAACGTCCTTTACTGTAAGAGTATTTTTTAAAGAAATGAGGAATAATATACATATACGTGGAACTAAGTGATGAGACCTTTGCCTTTAGAGTTGTTAAAAGTAATGCGGTACTGATAACACATTATATTGTTTGTTCACATATTCAAATTTTATAATGGGATGGAGTATGGAAATGACATGACCATAATTCTTCCTTAAAAGATTTTTTTTAATATTGTTTACTATAAGTAAACTACAGCTATTTGAAATAAGTTAAAATACTTTGTGTTTATTAACTAACTTTTTATGTCTGACTTCGTTTCTGTTGGAGGTATATGGGCCAGTATATCCATGATAGATGGGGATAATTGCCCTCTTTTGATAGCTGCAATCAACATCAACATAATTATGAAATCGAGATTGTTTTTAATTCGAAGGATAATCTTCCAGCGTCATCTAGTTTGAAAAATTTAAAACATTGACTTGTGAGTGTTTACAGAAATAATTATATCATTTACAGAATTTTCAGAAATAATTACATCATTTACCTCTTTCTAAGGCACTTGCTATCTATCTAAACGTTGCCCAAATCATTAAATATGTGCCCTTACCTTTACGGACTTTCTTCATTCTAACTTCTTTGTCGTCGCCGGGACGTAAACTTTCAAGTATTTCATTAATTTCTCTGGCACTTCTACCTTTTAACATTCTTGCAAGCGACGGGCATAGTGGCCGGTTTTCTAAGACTTCAAAATACACACAAATTAAAACTCAAAATATGACTACATAATATTATTAAATTTAAATATTGTCAATATAACTGTCTGAAGTTTAGATTTATTACATTATATGTATATAGCCATCATTTTGGTTTTATAGCAGCAAGTGTTCAACCAACAATAGCCCGCGCGGAACTAGGTGGCCGCGCCTACGCCGCCGAGGTATGTGAGTGGCGGGATGGAGGGGCGGGGTCGCCTGCTTTCGTTCACAGTAACCCACCGCCTCAGCCCCGTCCCTACCTAAGACGCGGCCGCGATCTAGTTCCGCGCGGACTATAAGCATGCACGCTTGCAGGTATGTTACTCCTACGTACATTTTGGGCGCGACTTCATTGTGTCTTGCGTCATTTCGCTTAATGGTTCACTGGAGATGTCTCTGACAGATGGTGGTACTAGTAGATCCTTTTCTGCAGCTGAAAACAATATAATTATAAAATCACATGATAATCACGTGATATAGAAATAATAAATGTTCTAACGAAATCTTCTAATCGTGTATATAATATCGGTAGTGTCGCGTAGAGATCGTCGTGCAAAAGGCAATGTAGTCATTGTTTGCAACGATTTTTTTTTTATCTTAGATTGGTTTGCGCTTGACCACAACTCGCCTGATGTTAAGCAACGATGTGGCCTACGATGGAGCGCGCTTGCCTAGAAGAAACCGATTCACTCTCGTCTTGAAGACACCCAAATTATAAGTCTCGGGGAATAAGGATTCCGGCAGTACGGATTTTACAGTACGGTATTATGTATTAGGTATTATGATTTCAGCTTAGAAAGAAATGTAGCTGTAATTAAACATACCTAATAAATCTAGTAGACCTACGTACAACAAATTTTAAGCGGGAATTGCTCTCCATTTTCAAAAGAAATTAAATAAAAAGGTTCTTGTCCAGCCCTTCAGCAGCCTGCCAGCAACACTTCAACACAGTGTCTTACCAGCAACCAGTTCAGTCGGTTTTCATAAGGTCTTAGGGGCCACAGGCACAGGGCCCTCGGCTTGCCCCTAGGAGCCTTGTTATCATTCATATTGTTTTTTACTTTTTAAACGAACGCCATACTCTGTTATTGCCATTTCCTTGAATAGTTAAAATTTGCTATAACATCAGTTATCATCTAATATATTTTTAATTACCTTTCCAGGGTATTTTCTTGATGTCACCTGTACTACTACTTTTCCGTTTGGGGGGTCGAACATCACCTTTCGTAGATACATATTTCTTCCAAAAGCCTGTATTCCACGCACCCTTTCTTTTTGGAACAGATAATTTAACGAATGGTTTCATAGCTTCGTTTTCTTTTTGCCTGGCTTCATCTTCGTATTTAACTGCTGCCTTAATACCATCTAATTTTGAAACCGCTAAAATAGAAATAGGATTTCCTTACCTAACAACTATTTTTAAGTTATCATTATTAAGAAAACTTTAACATTAATTCCTTCATTTCATTATTTTTGGAATATAAACCATAATAAATAGGTATATTTCTTAAAACAGGTTTTTTATTTATACCTTTACAAATTTTTCAAAAGTTTAACTTACGATTTCTATCTCTTGGTTTCGGATATCCACCAGATATAAAGTTCTTCCAACATTTTTTGTTCAAAAAACCTTTTTTTGCTTTACCGGATAATTTTAAGGATGGTTTTGAAGCTTTATTTTTGAGCAATAGGCTACTCTTTTTCATCCCTGTAATAAGAATGTGCTCAAGCGTATTCATTAACAGTATTGTAAAAAGTCATTCATTTATCCAGTACAAGTACCTACATAAGTAATAGATATATGGTCAAAATATAATACATATGGAATTACCTGTACGAAGATTCCTGATCATTTCAGATTTCCTAGCGCCGACGCCGGATACAGGTTTCATAGGCCGAACTCCTTCTTTGTTTTTATTGATTTTATTTCTAATCATTTTTGCTAACGACGGCGTAACTTCTCCTGTGTGTATAGCTGAAACCAATATTCCATTTACACTATTTGTGTGTTCAAATATCGCACTAGTTGTCACAATATTTACTTAGCACTGACCTCCACCAACTTTTTTTATGATTTCAGGATCGATGTCACTACTGTATTTAGTCATCAGTTTATTAACCTCAGCAGAGTTAGCTTTATCTTGATTAATTATCATTTCTATCACTGACGGTGATACTTTTCCTGACTTAATGGCTAAAAATTCACAATTACATAAATAAACAATTTCAAAGTATTTTATTTCAATTAGACCATATAAATAGGCACTTTTGAAAAGTCAAACTAATTGCACGATTCCAAAAAAAAGTGGAGAAGAGCTAGGAAGAAACTCCATAGACACTACTTACAAAACGTATAACTAGTATGGTAACAATAAAATTTTGTTGTTAATAGTATTGAGGATGGTGCAGTTTAATGTGTAGGTAAGGTTAAAGTGTATGTATGTATAAGGATTAATTAAAAACAACAGCCCCGACAGACAGCACCCGTTCACAAGCATGACGAGTGTATCGACAGCGTTTGAATCAACCATGATATATCGAATAAAACGATGCGTATAACAACACCACCTCAGTATTAGTCCTGACATTGTTGTGGTGTATGTAACACATCCTTATATTAACCGTATAACCAATAATTGTATGTCAGTAATATATCAAACTTATTGCTATTCGGTTGTTTCCTTTCGTCTCCTAATCCGCACCTTACATTGTATACAGCTAGAGGAATAAAGTGGTTGGATAGACACTGCTTTCAAGTCTCATTTAATCGTGCAGGAATACAATAAGATATCTTTGCATTGATACAATTAAACAACTAGGTACGTAAGTTTAAAAAAACTCACCTTTATCAACTTCCCGCAAGATTTCGGACTTGCCTTGTTTTGTACCTAGCTTATTAAGTATATTTTTCTTATTCATTGGTCTAGCTTTACGATTTCCAAGTTTTTTCAAGATTTGGTTGTATCGGTCTTTATTCACCATCTTCTCTATAACCGATGGTGACACGTGACCATTCTTTATTGCTAAAATTATTATAGTAATAGTATCAGTTTACAAGATTTAATGTTTAGTTTAGACCAATATAAAGAAAAAAGTAATCAATCAGACTTGGTGTCGTATTCAAAGCTCAAAACCAAAATAATTGTAAAAAAGTAGTTCATGGCTAATCGACAAGACTCATTATTAAGTAACAAGTGGAAATAAATGTACAAAATACCAAGCACACTCTTTGAGTACATAGTTTATTATTTTTTACCCCATTGATTTGAAGAGTTACGAAGTGCGAACCGGATGTCAAATTACCTCTACCGACTCCTCTCATAATTTCTGATTCGCCACTCCTAGTACGAAGCTTGGCAAGTATTTCATTCTTGCTGATTGGTTTCTTCGGTTTTTTATTACTCATATTATTCAGAAATAATTTAGCTTTATCTTTATCAATCATCATTTCTATTTGTGATGGTGATACTTGTCCTTTTCTAATAGCTAAAATTAAATAAACAGTTTCTGTGACATTATGATGACTAGGATAAATGAAAATTACTCGAACATAAATTTAATTCGTGTGAAATTCAGACAGAGTTAAAAATTGAACGTACGTAGGCAATTTGTATCCATATTTTAATAGTACTCGTAGTAAATTATGTAAAACAATGTAACTATTATTTTAAGTTTTTGAATTCGTTCTCCACCAATTCTGCGTTGATCAAATGATATTGTTTACCTTGCGTAAAAATTAATTATATTTTCCACATTATTATTTTTTTTTTAATAAAAAGAATTTTAGTGAGTTTCTGTAATCTTACCTTTAGCAACCTGCTTTACAATTTCATCTACACCGTCACTGTTGCCAATTTTGGCAACTATTTCGTCCTTACTCATCGGTTTCATATGGTTTCTGCTTCCTAACCTATCTAAAAGTCTGCTTTTTTTGAGACCTATATATAAATCATTGTTTATCACCATGTCCAGAAGAGATGGTGATAAATCTCCTTTTAGTATTGCTGAAACAAACAATTTGTTGTAACTGGAAAGGACCGTAAATATATCTATCTATTCATATTAAGTCAGCTTTACAAATCTAGAATATACGGGTTTCTTGTAGTTCCTTAGTTAAATTCAAGTATTCGAGGGTAACCTGAAACTATCTATGGCCAACCAGACGTGGATTTTTTAACTAACTATCAAGGAAGTCTCAAAAAGCAGCGGTCTTTCAAAGTCAAACAGTCGTTCTTATACATTGACTTAGTATTTATCTCAATGATCTTATACCTTCTAGTAGGCGTGGTAAAATTTTGGGAAACATATATTGTTATAATGGTAGTCAAAATAATGATGTTCCAGTAAACAGTATATAAATATCGATATAACTAGTATATTTATTTTGTTCTTTATTACCTTTACGGATCTCATCCATAATTTCAGCTTCCCCGTCTTCAGTGCCTAACTTAGTGAGTATCTTATCCACGTTCATGGACTTTTTATTTTTATCCTTTTTTAACTTCTTATCCTTCTTTTTGTCCTTGAGTTTTTTCTTCATCATCTTGGTATCTGATGGCGATGCTTTTCTCTTTCCTCCACCTGAAACTAATGTCTTCTTTTAAAATTAGGCAAAATTAATTCTACAAAATCAAAAGTATCATCATTAAAAAAAATATTTTTTAGATTAATAGGATAATTAATATACAGTTATACAGCTTACTTTTAGGGAGTCCCTTAATTCGCTTAGGTGTACCACTACTGGTACGAGTGCTTATGTCTGCGAATATGTCATGCACTTTAGCTGTTGATTTTAATGAATGGTTATCTGTTGTATTATTGCCAGCTCTATCTCTGTTTATCATCATTTCTATTAGCGATGGCGATATTTGCCCCCTTTTGATAGCTGTAACAACATTTTGTACAAAACAGTAAGTGTTATGATTACAAAGAGAAGATATAAATAGAGAAAATTATCTTTTCAACAGGCAGACTGATAGTCTGGAGGTAATTGGAGCTAATTGGAGATATTTAATGCAATCTACTGCTGCGATGGATGAGTGCACCTAGTGAATGGGAATTCCTGAGCCCGAATATCTCTGTGTACTTCTGCTTTTACTTTCTCAGCCTTTCACGCTATCTTAATTGGTAGAACGAATCGATAACATTTTATTCACTTACCTTTACCAATCTCCTTTGCAAGTTCAGCCTGACCATCACTATTACCCAACTTCGTAAATATTTCATTTTTATTTATTGGTTTATACATTTGAGCGTCAGAGCTTTTTGACTGTGGTTTATAATGTGTTATTGCGGAATCTCTATTTTTATTAACTGCCAGATCTATAAGTGAGGCAGATACTTGCCCTTTTCTAATAGCTGAAAGTTTCAACCTAGTCTTTGAGTGGTTCATAACTTAAATTATCATTTACAGTAAACGCAAAATTATTTATTTAATTAAATATACACGTAGTTTGCGAGTTTTGAACGATTATATGAACCATCATACCTTCACGGACCTCGTTCATGATTTCAGAGTTACCATCGGTAGTTCCTAATTTGGTGATTATTTCATATTTTGTCAGTGGTCGTTTCCTACTGTCGATATCTCCTGATGGTTTATCCATAGGTAGCATTTTTATTTTTGATGGTGACACTTTTCCCTGTTTATTAGCTGTAACAAAGTCACAGCTTAGCGTTACGGTTTACAAAACTTTACCAGTAGGTAGATAGTAAGGCACAAACCTGTGGCCCAGAGAACACGGTGCTGGTGATAACATGCAATAGGTATTGCATGTTATTTATAAGTTACCAGCGCCTTGTTCTCTTTTTATAATCTTAAATGATCTTTAGATCAGGGAAACTGGCAGTCAAGGGTAGGGCTATTCTGAATAAAAATTAAAGATATGTGCAGAGTCGTAACATGCCAAAAGTATTTAAATTAAATGAAAAAAATTAAGTGAAGCTCCACACGTTGAGACAGAAGAACCATTACTGTCCTGTGTGTACCTTAGCTCTTAATGGTGTTTTGAACGAGGCCGAGTAACCTAACAAAATCTTCACAATATGCAACAGAAATCTGCGGATATAGTACGATCGACGGACTCAGCAGCACTGTGGCCATAACTTCTGATCAGTTTACAAAATATCAATTACAGAAATGAAAAAAATACCTTTAGGCGAATCCTTCCGCTTCGGTTTTACTACAGCAGTATTTTTTTTTGGTTTCTTAGGTTTTGATTTAGCTTTAGTTATTTTATCTGGTTTAGAACTACCATATTTTTTATGTGCAATTATGTTACTAATGACTTCCCCAGAATGCAAAATACTGCCAGTTTTTTTGTCTATTAACAAATCCATCAGAGATGGGGTTATGTTGCCTTCTAATATCCCTGAAAGGAATAAAGCAGTTGATAATTATTAAGTAAGATCTTGTGGTATAAGTCGTAACTTTGATCAGCCTATTACTTTGTGTCATAATTCAATTCCAACGTTAGTGAGTGAATATACAATACTATAGACTACTATAAGAAAGTAACGACAATGAAATTATATATGTATTTAAAATGACGTACTTGTGAAAGGATTTTTTCTTACCTTTAAGGGTCTTTTTTAATGTTTTTAACTCATTGTCATTTAAATCATCTATTGTAATATCTTGCCTTTTTGTTTCAGGCATTATATCTTGTGAAGATTTATTCAAATAATTCCACGACTTAGATCCTAATCCCTTTAAAGTCCGGCTTAATTTATTACCCAACGCAATTATGCTGGAACTTGCTGTCTTTATATCCTTTTCCTTGTTAGGCTTACTTAAAACTTTATACAACAAAAACTTTTCTGTATATAATGTCACCTCTGGTGTATTTTTTGTTTTCTTGGCATATCCACCTATGGAAGACTTATTGTTTTTCTGACGTCGCTTAACAGCTTTTTGCTTAGGAATGGCATTGCGGGAGAGAGAGATTTCTTGTTCGGCCGTTGGTTTAATCTTATCTGTTTTTTTACCTTCAAATATAAACCCACGTGCTTTTTTACCACATCTGAATGATAGTTCATTTTTTAATGATTTCAATCTCTGTGTTAATTGTATTCCCCTGCATGGTTTAAGAACATTATTTTTTGTGTAAATCGTTATTGTTTCGATTTCTTTTTCTGCGTTTTCTGTCGATAGTTGTGTGTTCAGTTTATTCGTTTTAACTTCGACTTCGTTCAACTTTACTGGAGGTTGAAGTGTACTTGGTACTTCTGTAGAACTGTTATGTATATATGAGATAGATAGACGAGATATAGATGAGCCTTTTGGTAGACCATGGCAAGTCTCACTAGTAGTTACTTTAGGCTGATTACTGAGGTTTGTAGATGATTTTTTATTTTCTTCTTTATCTTTAATTTTATTGGTAGCTGGTGTACGTAAAAACGATTTTAATTTATGCATCATTGTTGTAAGCTTGTCGTTATTTAGGGGCATGCTTTTGGAATTGGGCATCATTTCTTTTGTTTTTTTATTAACACGCGATTTTACTTTGTTGCTTTTTTTCATTTCAAATTTTAATCCAGTTTTAGGCCATGAAACTGATTCTTGTATATTATTTCGTTCTTCTACGTCAATGTTGCCTTCTGTTTTAAATTCATCGTGTTTCTTAAGATATTCTAAGGCACTGCGTAATAGATCGTCTATATGAGCTCGGTCTTCTTCTTCTTGAAATGTAACGCGTGATTTTTTCGTTAAATTCTTACATTTTTCGTCACCAATGTCATGCATAAGGATTCCTTCTTTTTTCTGTGATGTACCTACAGATTTGGTTTTATGCAAACATTCTTTCTCTTTGCACTGCAACTTGGAATGTTTTGATTTACGTTTAATTGTGCTCATTGATTTTGATTGCATTGCACGTTTTGAAGTAGAACTGGAAGAGTGCTTCATCTCTATTGTTGCCATTAAACCCTTTTCGTGTTTTCTTACTTGTGTTTGTTGACAATGCATCTTAATACATTTGTTTGACGGGCATAAACAAGTTTTATCTCTTATATTATTTGGGGTGTAAGGTCTTTTATTTAAATGATTACATTTATTATTTTTAGATTTAAATGCAACTTTTTGAATACGTTTACTGATTGCTGGTATATAAGTATTAGACTCTTCGGTGACGCATGGTTCAGATTTACATGAACAAGTCATCAATTGATTATTAAATCTTGTGCTACTAATATTCATAACCACAGGCCTATGAGTGCTAAACACTGGTCGCTTAGCTCTGTTCATTCTGATAGATTTTAAGTGTGGCTCCTAGCAAATTAATTTGATTCTAATGTATCACATATGTATATAGGTATACACAAAAAAATTATGTTATGCATTGAAGTCAATTTGTGACAAATGCTTCAGTCCTTATTGAGTTGATTTATTGCCTTTTGAAATCTGGTCTATGTAAAATAAAACAGTTTTTCTGAAAGAAAAAAGAAGTTTTATCTTAGTTATTATCTGTTAATGTTAGCAAGAAATAGTTTAATTTAATAAAAAAATAAAGCTTTCGTGGATTCTGGGGCCATATATTTATAAAAGGTATAAAGAAAATATTTGTGTTTGTATCATCATATTTTGTAAATCTTGAACTTCAATGTAGGGTCCTTACAAATATTATCCCATTTACTATGAAAACTGAAGTGACATAAAGACAGACAAACAACGAAATCTTACTAAAAGGACTTCTTTTTGACAAACTAAAATAAACAACATGAAAAATCTTACGATAACGATCATCTCCTGCAGTACATTTTTGGGCAGTAAAGAAAAAAAGAAAATGTAATTCCTAGATCCTGCCAAAAATTTAAGAATAATTTGTTAGACCACTTGTATTCAAGCATCCCTTGTACTTTAACAAGTATCATTAGATCTGAAATTGAGAGATTTATCGAGATTACGCCCAATAAGTACTCAAGGTTATTTGGTCAGGGTAGACCTTAAATGTGTGGTTGAACAATCTCCCCTAATCTCGTTTCTTTTTATAGGTAGGTGATAATTCTTTAAAAATAAGAAAACCAGTTACCAAAGAAATAATACTTACCAATTATAGCAAAATCATAATTTATTCGATAAATGATGACGCATGGTTAAACCAAAGTTGGAGATATTAGGAAACGATGTTAGTATTATACACTCGACGTGTAACTCACGACACTAATTTGCCCATATAGCATCAAGATACATTATATTATTATTAAAATAAATTAAATCAACACTTTTCAATACGCTTAACACATTACAATAAATGTCAAAGTAAATGTCATTAAATCTTTGCAAAAGATGTAAACAACAAGAGATAAAAGAGCTTAAAATTTTTATCATACCTGTGTAGTTAATGGCACGTAAAAACTGTTTTGAGGAAAACCTTTTTTCTGTGAGTACTATAACTTAAAACTGAATGTGAATTCCAAAAAGTTTGTGAATGTGTATGTAGTCTGTAAAATTTGACCAATTTCGGCAGTGCGCTAGTTGTAATGAAGAAGAGTACCTACCTACCTAATTTTATTTATCATTGTGTGCACAGAAAGTGATTAATACAATCGTAATCTATATATTTAGTCCAAAGCCTTGGGATGAACCGACCAAATTGCAGCTTGAAATACGATAGAGCAAGAGTTCTATTCAATGCAACCAATCAAATCCTTCCTCTTTATAAATATTGGGTACTGCCTCGTTGGTCTAATGGTCCCAAAGCGCGACTGCTACGCTAGAGGTCCTGGGTTCGATCCCCGAGTCGAGCAGTGTTGTTGGGTTTTCTGTGAAATTCCCAATAGCAGCTCGGAGCCAGGATTTGTGCCCGGCTCGCCCTAGGGGGGCGAGTCATCAATCGGGTAGTAATAGGTTATTACACGGGACCTAAACATACCGGCGAAATGTGGGTGTACATTAGTATGCCTCTGCCTACAGCTTCGGGGATGGTGATGGTGTGGTATGTTTTAGATATTGGTCCAATAAATTTGACGAGTGGCATACCATTACATACTTAAATTACCCATGATATCTCATGTAGTGGGCTGGTATCGGTATATTGTAACATTATTACCTAATAAATACAAATATCTGAAAGATTCTTTAATAAACATAATAATAAACAATAACAAAACAATATCACATTATCCTGTACACAAACAGCAACACATCAAAGCTCTGCAAAGCTCCATAGTTATTATGCACGGGCTCCATACTCCTACAGCTAATATGAATAGAAGTATATCGGTGAATTGTTTCCAAAGCCCAAGTAAACTTACACAGTGAGGATAAAACCAAGGGCACGTGTAATATACCGCTAGACACGGTCTTTTTCTCAAAGATGCCATGAAAAGACTACATTCGAAATCCATTGGTTCCCTAGTTCGTTTCTGTTTAAACTTCTTCATTCGCTTGCGAGGATCCTTATCGGCCATATGAACTACGTAGTTCGTTACAGGATATGATTCCAATTTAACAATAGCTTTTTTTGTGAATTTCATGTTTATGGCTCTGCGTTTTACTCTAGCCAGTGTCGAAAAGAAACCCATGCCAGCGCAAGTTTCCTTAACATGTTTCGTTGCACGGCCGGGTTTATTTGAGTAATCTTTTATGTTATGAATAGCATCTCTCGGGTGTTTAATATATCTACATGCAGTTGTCATTATGTCACAAACAGCTTTAGCGCCAAATCTGCCGAAATCTACCAATGATTCTGCTACCATAAGACAATCTGGAGCCTCTTCATACTTTTTAAGTTTTTTCATATCGATCTTATCTTGTTTCCGCCTTTGTTTGTATCGCTTCTTATCTTCTATGGCATACATTTTTCTCCGCTGTAGTCTTTCTTTCTGATATCTTTTCTCATCTCTTATAGCTTGTTTAGCCTTTAACTTGGCTTTCTGCTCACGTCGCGCAGCTTTTAGGAGTAATTCCGGTATTTTCTGGGACTCTTCTTTACAAACATTACTTCCACAAACACAGGGTTTAACTTTTTTCATACTTTGAATTGATCGTTGCTCACTATATATTTTTTCCCAGTCTTTTTTACACACTACACTTCCGCATATGCAGGGTTTTAATTTGCGGAATTTAGGCAGAGATTGTTTTACTTCTTCTTCTTCTTCTTCTTCTTCTTCTTCTTCTACTTCCTCTTCGTCTGGTGGTGGTTCTTTTGGTCGTTTTGTTTTTGTGCAACACACACAACACTTGCATTGACTTCCATGTGGTTTTGGATAAGCTGGGCGCTCACTTTTAGTTTGTTTCGCCGATGCTTTCTTGTTCTGTTTCTCTGCAGCTGCTACACTTTTTGCTTTTTGCTTGCCAACCGGTTTTTTTTTCGTCGACGCCTTCGTGCTCTGTTTCTCCGCAGTTCCTATACTTTTTGCTTTTTGCTTGCCCACAGTTTTTTTTTGTGGTGTCCTTTTATTCTGTGTCTCTGCAGCTCCTATACTTTTAGCTTTTGGTTTGCCGTTTTTACTAGCAGTTTTTTTTTTCTGCGTCGCCGCAGGTTTAGCTTTTTGACTGTCCAAATATTCGTTTTCCATTTTTTCTCGTTCTTTGAGGGACTGAAGAAGCTGTCTACAGTTAATAATGCTTGCGTTATGCTTATCTATTACCATTTCCATTACCGGTGAAGCACACACTGAAACATTACAATTTAGTTATTGAGTATAATTATACTTTTACATAGTAAAAGATGTAGAAAATCGCGATGATAATTTTGAATAAGCGAAAGACGCCATCGGAATCGGACATGGTGATTTACAGATTTGCGTGGTTACTGATATTGAAATTAAAAACATTTTTAGAAATTACAGACTTTTTAAATGTATCTGACTGAACTGTTGTTATGAAAAAGCATGAGCGACGGAAACGCATTATGAAAATTACCGTTTCGAGTTTGTATAATTTCTTCGCCACTTGAGTTTAGATTGGCTATTACTTCATCTTTGTTTAATATATTCATATTATCATGGTTGACATACATCTCAAAAAGAGGCTCTTCACACGTTGGTGTTTTCATTTTATTAACGTCTTGTTTTGTAACCTTTTTTTCAGAATTACATTTCCTTTGGCAACATTTACATTCGTTACTTTCCAACAGTGGTATTCTTTTACTTTCCAACAGTGGTGTTTTTTTGGAGCAGTCTTTCTTTTTATCTTGCTTCTTAATTTGCTTATCTTGTGAACTTATTTTCAGTTTGGCGGTACACACTGGACATAAGTTCAATTTCGCTAATTGCTCCTGTTGCTTCATGTCTAATTGATCACCCACTTTCTCAGGAACCAGATGCAAATGTACCCCATTATTTTTATCTCGTTTTTTACTTGATTTAGCTTGTTTGGTAATACTGAGAGCATTACGTTGACACTCGGGACATACGGCCATCTGATCTCCAATCGGTCCAATTGAACGAACAGGATCTTTTCCACCCTTTTTCTTTTTTCCTTCTACTTTCACGGACTGCTGTTGTTTCACGTTATGTTCTAGCTCCGTAATTGTACAAAAGCATGATGGTTGAGCCATTTTATTCTTACCTGATTTTTCATTTAAAGGATTTTGACACATGGGACAAACAACCAGTTTATCCTCACTATGCAATACGTTCCCTTTGTTTTTTTCTGTGAATTTTGATTTTTTTACAGTTTTGGGTTTCGTTTCTTGTTTTAATGTTTCCTGTACACACGGACAAAAAGATGAAGCCATTGTATTGGTTGCTACTTCTGTAACTTTTATTTGACTGTCATGTTTTTTGAACTTCTTCTTTGAGTAAGGCATAATAGTCTTCATTTCATTGTCTTGGATAGCTTTACATGTTTTTCTATCACATGTGGATTTTTCTTTTTTGCCATCTGTAATTCTTTCTTTACTTGGTTTGGGTGTCAACTCTTTTCCTCCCTTGATACGTTTTAAGGCACAAAAGCAATTTTGTATGAATTTATTTAAATCAGTTTGCTTCTTACTTAATGATTTTTTTTGCTTAATTGTAGACTGTTTCGATGGTACGGTACAATAACATTTCTTTTCTTCAATCTGCGGTGTCTTTTTTCCTTTTTTCTTAGTTTTTTTACCAACGTCTGGGTAATTTATACCAAGAGCTTCAAAATTTTTTTTACACTCCTGTGGATGGCATTGGTCAAAACTTTTAGAGAGCCGTTTTCCCTTAGTGGCGGTACCTCTGTCTATAACCGCCGATTTGGTTGACGTAGCCTTTTTTTCTTTAGTGACTTTTGTAGTTTTAGATCGTGGTCGTTTTTTTGCATGTTTGTCACATTCAATCGATACACATTTATTAGGCATACATGTATTAGGCGTGCAATCATAGGATTTTAATATGCTTTTAATTTTTGTAGATGATTTACGCTTAAAAGTAGCGTGATCTTTTTTATATTTCTTGCCTTTAGTAACATCTACGAAACATAAAAAACATTAATAAAGTAAGACCTATATTAATGTTTACATAAAATAAAATAAATTAAACCAAAATAATTACAATGTAGTTCCGGGTCTTCAGTTTTCGGTTGATTGTATCCTGTTTTTTCTATTTTAGAGAAATATACAGGAGATACTCGAGCGCCTTGATTGATTTGTGTTAAATTGTTGATTGGCTTGGACTGATGGAACACCGATGAAAGAGAACTATTACTATTGTTTCTATCTTTAATGAATGCCATGCTAAAACTTATATTAGAGCCAAACGATACACCTTGCCTTTCTAAAGCTCTATTATCTTTTGGTCCATGATCGATTTGATTTTGGGAAGAACTATATTTTGAGTAATTTGAATAATTTGTAGGCGTAGATTCAACAGTCTTTGTTTTTGTACCTCTACTTTTTTTAACTAAACTTGAAGTGGACTTGTTTTTAGAGTGGGGTGTCATGGCGCCTTTATCTTGGGCTTTAAGCTTCTTTTTATTTGTTTTCTTCCCAAGTTCAATAACAGTGCTTTTACCAGTCTTTTCAGTTTGAGTACCTTGTTTGGTTTTATTTTTCTGCTTAGCTATGCAGAAACACTTAGTTATCAATTGTGATATCCCAGAAGTAGTTTTTTTTTTTTTATCAATTATTTGTGGGTCACTATGTGTAAATCGACTCTGTGAACTTCGAGGAGCTGCATTTTCACATGCACACATCATATGACCATTATGGTGTTTAGTATATTTGCAAAAATTGCAGGGTCCCATCGCAATGTTTAAATTAGATTTTAAACGTTCGGCTTTAGGTGGCGAGGGGATTCTTTTATTTTGCCTCGGTTTTTGTTTGTAGAGTGAAGACTGAATTGCCGATATTTTTTTTATTGGACACAAACACTTTGCCAACAAACTTTTTTTTGTTGGAACTGCTTTGTTTTGATGGTCAACATTATTTTGCGAGTAATTATTACATTCACATTTAAATTTTTTGTCGTATTTCGGTTTATATAATGTGTTCATCTTAACATTATCACCTTCCCTCTTTGTGCCTTTAACGGGTTGTTGTGTTGCGACTTCTCCTAGTTTTGATTTGGGTGATGAAGAAACCATAAAACCATTCCTGTGGGGATGTCTGTCTTTGTAAAATCCCATTGCAAGGCTGAAATCCGATCCCACGCGTAATGCTCTACGTGATGGAAACGAACTTCTCTGGCTTCTGTGGCAACTACAATTATTTTGGCTAGATGTTAATTGTGTCTCCGTTAATTTTCTAATAGGGCACAAACACTTAGCTAGCAGCTCTTTAGTTTTGTTTCGTTGATCTTGATTTTTTTGTGGCTCAGCATGTGCAAAACTACTTCGTACTCCGTTTGTCATAGCGTTATCACCGCCTGAACTGGTATCTTTATAAAATCCCATTGTCAGGCTTAAATCCGTACCCAAACGCAATTGTTTATGATGCTGATGTCCTTGCTGACTTGGTTCTGGTTTGTATGACTTAAAACGTGTTTCAGTTATTTTTTTTATTGGGCACAAACACTTTGCCAACAAAGTTTTAGCTTTGTGTTGGCTTTCATGTTTAATTAGTGGGTCAGCGTGTTGTAAACCTTGATGATCATTATCTCGATTTGTATCTTTTGAAAATCTCATTCCAAAATTTAAATCTGTCCCTAAACGTAAAGATTGCCGGGTAGCTACACCTTGTGTTAGTTCTGGTTTATGTGGTGAGGAAAATTTCAAGCCATCTGTGTGTGGATTTTTGTTTTTGTGTAATCCCATGTCAATATTTACACCTGACCGTGCTTTTGAATTTTGTCGAGCTCTAGAATGACTGGAATGATCCTTGTAGTTTAACTTTCGTTTTTGTTTATTTAAATGAGCATCTGTAGTGACGCTTTTCGATTTTAACATATTTGTGGTTCCAATAGTCTTGTTTTTACGGCGATCGGTTGCAGATGTCTTGGTAAGTTTTATGCGCTCGTTAATCATTTTCAAACACTTAGTTGGATCGCATTCATATGGTACACAAACACCAGGAGCACATTCGTAGTCACCGAGAGCGTGCGTATCACCAGGTACATTTTTTAATTTAGATACTTTCACATTTAGGGCATAAAATGATTGATAAAACGGATTTGCTTCCTGCGCATCAATGACAAAATTTCCAACTTGATATTCACCAACATTAAAATCAATGCGAGACCTGAAATTCCTTAAATATTGGGGAAGGTGGTATATATTTTGGTTCATATCAAAGATGCTGTCTTTATAAGCATAAATGCTTTCTGAGTCGTTAAATTTTAAACATTCTTTCTCATATATGGTCTTATTAGGCGGACCATACCTTGGTTTTATTATATTGTGGCCGTTAACAAAATTTAAGTTTTCCGTTCTGTTTATATGTGAAAGAACAGATTTACACGTATTCTTTGGGTTTCGATCCATTTGCACGATCTGGACAGTTATTGGAGGATAATTACCAAACTCGTGTTGAGGTTTCTTTTTCTTTTGCAATCCGAGTGTGCAAAAGCACCTCTTGAGTATAAAACCAACATTTGCGGCTTTGTCTTCTTTTCGTATCATTGCTTGTGAGAGGCGATTCCTTACTACTAATCCTCTATCTTTTGTGCCCTTGTTTTTTTTTATTGTTCTTGAACTTATCGAGTTAAAGTCTACTGGGCGAATTTTGTGTGCGGTTTTATGCGCAGACGTGGAAGAATGCTCTTTGAAAAATTCTACATTAAAACTGAAGTTAGAACCCAAATGAACAGCTTGTCGTGAAGGCGGGATTGAACGAGTAGATCTTATATCTTCGTGCAGAGCCCTTAGCCTTTGGTCTTTTTTTGATTTCGTTTGTTTTAGTAGTCTGGACTGAGTACTTTTTGTTTTTGAACCAATAGTGAACTCGGTGGTAGTCATACTCACGGTCGATTTTCTCTTGTTTCTAATTGTGTTAATATGCTTATTATGTAATCGCTTAATCTCTCGTCGTTTAAGTTCTTCATAGCATTCATAAGGATTACACATTCCAGATTCGTAACTTTTTAAATCATACACAGGCTTACCTATCTTTGTACTCGTACTTTTACACTCGCATATCTGAGGATTTGGTAAAGGATATGAAGTTTTTGTACTTTTACTGGTTTCAACTTTTTTTTCCTTCAGCTTCTTATCTTTTCCTGTTTTATTAAACTTTAATGTACAAAAACATCTCCTTATAGCTGAACCGATAAAAACACCCTTTTCCTTATGTTTAGCTTCTGCAGTTATTGCTTTATGGTGGGAACGACGCTTAAATTGCTGTGATGTTGTTTTAACTTTATGGTTGTATTTCTTTAAATGCATATCACGTGGTTGTTTCCGAGGTAAAATTTCAGGTGCATTGATATTATCTGTGTTGGCTGAAGGATTTTCCTTATAAAATTCAATATTGAAACTGAAGTTGGATCCAACCCGCACTGCTTGCCGGTTTGACTGACTAGGTGTGGTAATAACTTTTTCAGTAGTTTTCATTGCTTTATCTCCAGACCCCCTTATATATGAATGACTATTCCGGGACTTCGAAGCAGTCACAGTTCTCGATGTTCCACTAAATGATGATCTGGTTGCATGATCACCTGTGTTTGAATATTTACGTTGTAATTTCATATGACGTTTCGCAATTTTTTCACATTTATATGGATCACATTCAACGGGAACCGGTTCACATTCACATTTTTGATTTTTTATCTTGGCTCTATTGTTTGTTATTGACTTATTTTGCATATGTACAATATAATCATTTCTACGACTGAATGGAGTAACTTTTCCTGTTTTGTCTTTATTTCTTTTTAATAATTTTAAAGTACAAAAACACCTTTGTAAAAATGGTGTCGTATAAGTTTGCTTTGCTTTTAAGTTTTTAGTTGTTAATGAAGCCGCATGACGTACTTGTGGTTTATGAACCTTTATACCTTTCCCTTGCATTTTTCTCATTTCTCTTTTATTTGGTTTATCGTAAAAAATATTTTTTTCTATTTCATTAAAACGCTTAGCCTTTTGCTGTCTGATTCTCGATAGTGATTTTCTCGGCATGTTAGTAATGTTTGTTCTCTCTGAACATTCACACGGATTTAACGGGCCTGACTTTGGATTTCGCATGATAGTAATGTTTGATTTCTCTGAACAACTACACGGATATAATGGACCTGATTTTGAATGTGGCGTCGGAGGTGGCGTTACGTAAGCAACACCTGCTGGCCTTGGTCGAGCTCTTTTTTCAGGATATTTAATATGTTTTTTCTTTTGGAGCAATTTTAAAGTGCAAAAACATCGTTTTAGTTTATGCCCAACTTGGATATTTTTAAAAGATTGTGATGACCTTGATTGAGACGAAAAATTACGAGAATTGACATTTCTAGCTCCATGTCCTCTTTGTTTATATTTTTTTCGATGTACTGTTTGTTTAATTTCTCTTCGGGGTTCATACGCAACTTGTTCTACTTCTTTGGTTTTAATTTCCGGAGATTCTTTATAAAATTCAACGTTGAAATTAAAACTAGAGGTTATTCTGACAGCTTGTTTTTGTTGGTTAGGGCTTTCTGAATGTATATTTTCTTTAATCGGATTTTGGCGTGGTGGTACTTTTGTTTCTCTTGGATGTCTTACAAAACTTTCAGTACTTTTTGACTGAACATATCTTGATTTAGAGCTCGTATTTTGAGACAACGTAGTACTTCCTACTGATTTACGTCTTAAACGGTCTGTACTTGCCATAGCAGATCTGCCTCGGGATTTTGATCTAGAAAGTAATATTCGGGCACAACTTTTTGGATCACATTCATAAGGTATACACATTGATGGTTCACATTCTCTAGGAAATGGAAGTTCTATGTCATGATATGGCTTAGGTGTCTGGCTAGCAGACTCTCTTAAATATGATATTTGGCTTTCATGACTTGACTTGGATTTTGCACCTGTCACTTGTATCTTACTATTTCGATATTTTGGGTACTGTCTTCGCCTACTGTGTGTTGGTTTAATCCGTTTTGCTCTTTTCTTTTTGACGTGTTCAACGATTTCCTTATTAGTTAATGCTGGGTATTTTTTTTTGGAGAATTCTATTTCAAATTTAAAAGATGAACTTATTTTAACAGCTTGCTTCTCAGATTGTTCCTGTTCTGTTTCATGATATTCATATTGTTCTCTTCTAGCTTTATATAATCTGTCTGGTCTATGAACTTTGTATTGTTTTGGTACTTTTGCTTTCATCTGAGTTTTTGATCTTGTTGTCGTAGTTGTCATTGAGGAAATTGATTTAGTCTTAGGTTTACATTCACATAGGACATTTCCTAACTTAGATTTAGGCACAGCTTGGACTATTTGTATCTCATGGGATTTAATTTGTTTTATTTGGTTCGGTTTACGTGGACCGGTTTTATAAACCTTTTCTTCTTTGATGACTACCTGCACACCGGGCTTTGGTTTTCTAGGTTTTGCTCTATGTGCCTTTCTGAGAGAACTTAGTGAAAAAATTGACTTAATAGAAGGATGACATTCACAAATGGCATATCCCAGCTTAGGTGCCACCTGCACCATTTCTTTCTGATGAGCTGTTTTATAAACTTTTTCACGTTTTGTATCCTTCTGTAGCCGTTGCTTAGGCGTTATTGGCCTTTTAACTTTAATATCTGACTTTGAAACGGATTGTGTTGCTTGTGTTTTGAGACCAGAAGTCATTGAATAAGCAGATTCGGTTTCCTCTGGACATTCACATATAACTGATCCCAATTTAGATGCAGGTAAAGTTTGCTCCCGCTCTGCGCTATAAAATTCGGTCTGTTTGGCGGCTTTACGGTTTGTTGCTTTATAATCTTTTTCCTGGATGACCGTTTCCTTCATTAATACCTGGGGCCGGGCCTTTGGTTTCATTGTTTTTGAAACTTTTGTTTTCGGAATAGAAGTCATCGAAGAAATAGATTTTGTGTACGGTTTGCATTCACACCTGACGTGTCCTAAGTTCGGCCCAGGTGAAATATACAAAGACTTTTTCTCGTATCGTCCTGTTTTATGAACTTTTTCTTGTTTGATAGTTTCTTTTACACCAGGTACCAATTTATTCTTAGGCTCTCGCTCAGTTTCATAAAATTCATAAGATTCAGTACTTTGAGCTAAATACCGATCTGCTTTATCAGCCCTCTCCTTAGATTTAATTTTTACTAAAGATTTTTGATTTGGAAAGGAAGTCATGGAAGATGCAGATTTAGTTGTAGGTTTACATTCACAGATAACAGGTCCCGCTGTAGAGCCAGGTGTGGCTTGCACCTTCGAATCAATTCTTTTGACTTGTCTGGCTCGTGTGCTCATAGAATTACGCTTGTCTATGCTTGTACCGGAGATACGGTTATGATACTTTACTCTTTTCCTTCCTCCAACGCCTCGGGCTTTAATTTTTTTAAAGCAATGTTCAGGTATACACTCGTCTACAACACATGTTCCTGGTTCACACTCCCAGTCTTTGTAAGCTCGTTTTTGTAATAGTTTTTCTCGAAATAACGTCAAAGAATCCTTTTTTATTCGAAAAGCCTTTTGATTTCCCATATCTGTACCACTGCTTTTTGTCGTGGATTTTCGTATATTTTTCATTTTTTGAATTGATTTCATGGGAATCTTGGCAATTTTACATGAACAGGAGCATATTTTCTCTTTTAATGGTTTTCGTACTACTGTAACTTTCTGAGCCTGTGCATTTGCAGCGGCATTCTCTCTTGAGCGAATTTTTTGTATAAATGCTTTTGATGGACGCTTCATAACACTGCTTAGCGATAATGTACACGTACAGGGTTCTGATCGAATCTTTTTCATTTTAAAATGTACGTTTCGTATTTTTGAACTTACTTTTGTACTAAGTCTTTTCCGTCGTTTTCTGCCTCTCTTTTCAGCCTCGACAGTATACCTAGCTATCTCTTCATAAGGAATATGGTGTTTGTGAACACGAGGAGGGTGTTTTTCCATATGTTTCTTGATTTTTCTCAAGGAACTACAAGAGCAACAACTGCAGCAGCTACTTAATTTACTGGCATTTGCTGACCCAAGCTCTCCCCTATCTACTAGGTCAACCATTTTAATAACTGCGCTACTCTTTTCTGTGCTATCATCATCGCGTCTTTTTATTTTATGTTCCGATCTTGCTTGATCACTGCTTCCACTGGTAGATAACAATTGATTACGCACATCATCATAAACAGCTCGAGTTCTTATCAATTTTTCAAGGAGCTTCCTTTCTCGCAGAGGTAAATATTTACCGTAGTAAAGTTTGTCAATTCTAGATCCCTCTTCTATCAGTTGTTGAACGGAAGGTTGCTTAGATCGACTTCGATATACGCAACTAGTGCAGGAACAATTTGCAGAGTGTATGCCGTGTCGCTTCATTGTGTATTACTTACTGTACAACATTAAGTATTTACAGACAAAATTACATTCACAAAACAATGAGCGGTGCTAATACAATACCGCATTCCAAAAATAAACTTCAATAGGTTCCTACAATAGCACAAAACGATTTGCTGGGGACGTCACGTCTCTTTGGATATACATAACCTGCAAGAGATACATTTTAAGTTCAGTATTCAATAATGTTCAAGAGCACAGAAACCATCCACCTCACATGATGAACATGGCCCTCACTAATTAGATACGTTAGAGTACCTTTTAATTCATTAAATAATTATAGCAAAATGAAAAGGGTGTGTTACCGAAGGTTCCTCAGGAGTGGATAAGCACATAAAAGCAAATTCGTCAAATGAATTATCAAAATACAACATACCTACATACGGTACACTCGCCCCCTATTAACTACATAGGACCTCAACATACCGACGTGTATTACCTAACCCTAAGGGAAACATATTAGTAATTTATTACGCACCCTACGAAATGTACACTCCAAATATTGGAGTGGAGGCTCCAAAGCTAATTAGGGTCTTAAGATACATATTGAATTAAAATACTATAACACCATTTTTGAATGCTTCACAAAGTAAGGAATTACAAAAATTCTGGATCAATCACATTACAACACAATTTGGAATAAATAATAATAACACAAATTCCACTTATGTCATCTCATCATGAAAAAATTATACGTTGTAATTCGCGTCAACGATGTCCATGAAAAAATACAAATATTTTATTAATAAGCCAGTTGCAAATGAAAATAGAACCTTTTCCAAAAAAATCATAAAATTGTGCATGGAAATCCTTTACAATACAATGTATGAACAAGAAATCAAAGGAAAATTACTATTTATCAAATTTAATAAAACAGGTTTGCTATAAATCCCGCAAATTGCTAATAGGCTGGAACCTTGTCTAATTAACCTCCACATGACGTCATCCGCCGTACTTCTTGCCGGCTAGTGGTGCATGAGTGGTGCTAACCGAGTGCGGTTACGTCATTTTTAGGTCACTCTTGATGGCCGCCAGCCACAGTATCATTTGAAGGACTTACGCTGATACTAAACACAAATAATTAAATGCACACATACACAACTACAGTGAGTCTAATAGTAACAGAGTCAGATCACTCAAGATACTACGTATTGGGTTAAAAGGCCAGTTTCGATGAAACATACATTACGCTACCGGACCCGGAAATCGAACCCGATTCGATTCCCGGGTCGACCAGTGTTTTTGGGTTTTTCTGTGTCCCAGTAGTAGTAGTTCGGAATTTGGATTTGTGCCCGGTTAATGGCAAACGGCTCACCCCTTGGGATCAATTACCATTTATAGAAAAAAACTGTGGTTGTAGTGCACCTCTGTCCCTTCGATGTTTTTTTTTAGCCCACTTTGTCGCACTGCTGGGCAAAGGCCTCACTTCCCTCTTTCCAAGCTACCTTGTCTGTTGACTTAAGGCACACCTGTGACACTCCATACAAACTTTCCGATACCGCTGCACACTACAACACCAAATGTCAAACTTGTCAAAATTACGTTTGTACACGTGCAAATGCAAATGTGTGCGTGAGAGTGCGTAGGGTTTGTTGGCAGTATGTCCGGCAAGAACACCGGCAGAATGCGGGGGACCTGAGGCTAGGGATGGCGATTCTTTACGAAAAAGATAGATTTTTGAATCGATTCGAATCGTAACCTAATAAATCGGTTCAAAAAAAAATCGTGGTCCAAAAGATCGATTCCTTAAAAATCGATTTTTTTTCATGTTTACATTTACAATGTAAATATAAATCCATTTTATGAAAAGAAAAATACCATAATAAATGCTCTCATATCAGTAAAATCACGGATTTTTTTAGTTCAGGGAATTCGATACTGAAAATTATTAAAAAATATTTTTTAATTAATTATTTCATAATTATTCAATTATTTTTATTACGATGTCAAAGTATCAGGTCAGGTTTAAAAGAAGACATTTATTTTCTAAATGTATTTGTTACCTTAAAAAGTGAAGAAAATAGATAATTCAGCTTATAGTTCCCAATGTTTAATATCTAAGCTTTTTAAAAACAACAGCCTGTAAAGTCTACTGGGATCCAAGCGGTTCCGCTCATCAGTTGCGATGTCGCCGGCAATGGAAAAAAGGCGCACACAAGGAACAGATTTTACAGATTAAATGAAATAGATGAAATCAAAATAAGTGTAAAGTTAACTGAGTATCGAATTATCGCAAAAATATGGTCCCTGATTCTTTATTGGTAGAAAAATTAAAGCGCGCGGAGCGCGTAATTTAAATTCCTAGCTGGAAATAATTTTATGGTTTATACCAAAACTGAAAAAATCGCATGCCGATTTTCAAGGGTAGAATATCGATTCACTGAATCGATTCCGACCTACATATCGATTTAAAAAATCGATATTCTTGGCTCAAAAAATCGATTCTTCGATTAATCGATCTCAGATCGCCATCCCTACCTGAGGTATCTGACGTTAGGGACGGGCGGAGAGTAACCATTTGGGCCATTTGACTCTCCCTTTTTGTAAGATATTTGTTATTAAGTTCACTTCCTGGTTGGCGCATGGTGGAGTTAATCATAAATTAAAAAGGCGTTCGCGCGAACTCTGTGCTATTCATGCCAATAAATAAAAACTGAACCCCTACCAATTCAGTTAAAACGCTGGGCACCCCGAAAATTTATTAGTAGCAAAGGTGATATTAAAGTTGTTGTTGATCGTTACGAACAACAACAATCTACGAACAATAGAATGTTTTTTGATCGATCTAGTTCGGCGAATTTTCATTGCTTCGAAATTATTTTTATATTATCTTTTGCCCGCGACTTCGTTCCCGTGAAAGTTAAATTTATTCCCCCGTTTTTGCAACATTTTTAATTAATACTCAGCTCGTATTGGTCGTAGCGTGATGATATATAGCCTAAAGCCTTCCACGTTAAACAGACTATCTAACACCTAAAGAATTTTTCAAATCGGACAAGTGGTTTCTGAGATTAGCTTGTTCAACCAAACAAACAAACTTTAGCTTTATAATATGAAATTCGCTAGCGTGCTACGTAACTAAGATTTCATTTCAACTAAGTGCTTCACAAAGTAGATGATTGTAAAACACAAAGTAGAGGATTCTAAAATGAAGGTTAAACGTACGTCTGTGTGACAGTGACGAAGTATAAAAGCTAAAAGACAGAGTAAAAACTATTATTTTCCAGACTCCCGCAAATTATCAACATAACAGGTTACTACTATAGGGTACATTTATACAATGATATCTGAATAGTCTCGTATTGGTGTTTGGGTTACGTTATAATTTTCTCCAAATATTTCTAATGTGCTTTCATTTGGGTCAGTAGTACTCAGATCATCTACAGTTTCTTCTAGAGTTGCCTGCACTACGGTTGTTGCATGTGTATCATTGGTTTCACTTGATCTAGATATTATGTGGATCTTTCCTTTGAAATGGTCTACATATGAGTAATCTAAGTAATTTTTTAGTTCAAGTCTCAAACCACTAGGAGATTCTTTGTCAGGTTTTAGAGTTTCTGTTGATACTTTATTAATTGTAAACGGAAATTTGTCATTTTTATTTTTATTCCTAGATCTGTATACGTTCTTTGCATGTTTATGTTCAGTCTTCATATCCTTCATTTCATTATACACATTTTGTTTCCGAAAAATACCACAAGGAAACTTGATGTTAAATCTTGCAAATAGATCCTCCACCCAGAAAGTGTAGTAGAGTACAAGAAACATTACTATCGTCATTATAATAAATAAAGTGCAGCCACAACTGGTTCCCTTATTAGGAAAACATCCAGGAGAACACGAAGTGGAGCAGAAACACTTTCTTGTGCAGCAGTACACCAAGAACAAAGGTATCATTGATAGAGCATGGATGGTCGTGGACACCCAATTGTGTACAGCATGAATTAGCAACCTTATCAAATCTTCTATAGCAAGTAAAACAGTCATAAAAACGCGTATTACTGTTTGTAAGGCGCAAAATACTGGCACAATCAACAACGTGTAGCACATTTTGAATAGAGGCCCGTGTGCAAGAATAACTCTTAAGTTATTAACCTTATAATGTTTTACATGTTTAATAATTTCCTCTTCTCATTTTATTTGAAATTGTAATGTTTTTCTCTTTTAATTTTTACGATTTTTTATTACGCTTTGTTTTAGCTCATCGGTATTTTTTATGAAATGACATAATAATTAAGCTACAGATTGCTACTGTAATACCATAAATATATATATATAGTATCTATACAGATCTCAATACAGATAATATGCAAAGATACAGTAATATTTCTGTCTGTCTTCGGTTGGGTGGTTATTCAATGAAGGTCGTCACATTTTTTAAATATACTCTACTGCCTAGTACCAGTTATAAATATATAAAGAATTTAACTACTAATGCCCTAACTGCTTGGGTGCGGAGAGACGACTGCTGCGCTGCGCTATCACAGTTCTGCGCCTGTATACAAATCCAATGCGTCAGCACTGTCCCCACAGGTCCATTAGTATTTCATACCGGCTCCTTGGGCAAGCGACGGATGGAAAAGACTATCAGCCAAGGGAGTAGCTACCACCGTATCAAGGATAATAATAACAGGGGATTCCTGACTGAAAATTGTAGTTCTCCGCACGACAGTTTGCTAAAGTGACCTTTCTGTATTCCCCGAAGCAATAGGCAGAGATGTAACTAATATTGTGCTCGATTTGTGCCACAAATCCAATCTCCGAAATGAAAATTTCATAGAAAATCCCGCCTAAGAACCAATCCCATTAGGGAAATAATGGCGCTTACGGCCGCTAACGAATGACGCACTAGACTATAAAAAGGCCTACGTAGATACTGATACTTCAATTTCTAGAATTTTTCGTGTGCGCATCATCAACTAAAAATCTATAAACAAGGTCTGTGATATTGGAAAATGTATAGCAGGTGAGACAAGCAAAGAAAAATTTTGTTTATAATAAAGTACATAATGGTTAGACATAGACCTGGGGGAGGCCTTTGCCCAGCAGTGGGACAGCAACGGCTAATAAAAAAATGCTTACATTTTCTAAGGTTGTTTATAGAATTTTAGTTAGTACCTACTTTTAACGCAGTTTTTTTTATTTCATTTATTAATTCATGTTATTTCGTACTTTTTAGAGGTTATAAATCATCATAGATCGAGAATCGTCTCGATAGATCACAAATAGCTAGCCTCAAAGACTATACTCTATGGCTAGCCTGGAACTAAAGTGGTCTATGTAACATTTTTGCCCAAATCCATTTATGAGCATTTTTGAACTTAAAAACCATAAATTAATCCGAGCAAAAGTGGTCTAAGTGTTCATTCGTCACCAAAGGAAGGTTATCATTAAAATAACACTTAACATCAACATAACATACATTCACAAGCACATAGTAACTTCAAACGCGTTTCGTTTGATAACTGAAAATGTTTATTTTGTATCAAAGTTTATTTTCTTTAGGTGTATCATTTTTCTTTTCAAATGATCATTAAATGATCATTTGAAAGCAAAAAATAAAGAAAATTTTCAAAATCAGCCCGCACCCCACACATTATAAAGCGCATAAAATCCGCCATATCTCGTGCCATCAAGACGAATCTAATGGAAATAGGTTGAGCCGTTGAGTAGTTACGAGCGGACATAGGAACGCACATAAATACATACACATCAAACACATAACCGTCCTTCGGAAGTCGGGTAAGGGCGAAAAATATGGTTTTTAAACGTAGTATATTAGCTTTAGTAGTATAGTCTGTTTTTTAATCTCAGACACTAAAGTGACATTACGTGGGATACCAGTTTTTTGCATTTCTTAAATAGTAATGTGGCTCTATCGAAAATTATCGCTAATAAATTGGAAGTGTCGGTTTTTTACATAAAGTTATCCTGAAAAAAATAGTAGTATTTAAAACGTAATAATCATGAGTCGGCAGCCTCGGACATCACGGTCTGTCGTGTTGCAGGAGTGCAGGCCGCATAGCGCGACATGCCAGCATTAACGACATTCTTCGTCGCGCTCTTGCCACCGCCGGCGTACCAGCTGTTTTAGAACCTAATGGCTTGGTACGTGACGATGGTAAGAGACCAGATGGTATGACGCTTTTGCCATGGAAAATGGGTAGGCCTTTGGTGTGGGATGCAACTTGTGTTGACACCCTTGCTCCATCCCATCTTTCAAGCTCAGCTGGCTGCGCTGGCGCTGCTGCTGCTGCTGCGGAGACTCTCAAACGGCGCAAGTATACTAACTTATCTGGTAGTTATGTATTTGAGCCGTTTGGAGTCGAAACGCTCGGTTCGTGGGGTCCGAGTGCTCGTCTCCTTTTTAAAGAAATTTCAAGGAGACTGGTCGACTCTTCACGTGACCAGAGGGCTGGCTTGTTTCTAGGGGAACGTATAAGCATTGCCATTCAACGTGGCAATGCTGCCAGTCTTCTGGGCACGTTGCCAGACGACAGTGATGCGGAGGAATTCTTCGACGCTTAGTGTAACGGTTTTTTTTTCCTCTGTAGGTGTTTATTATTTTTCTTTTATGTAAATGTTTTATTTATGTTATTTAAGTAGATATAAATGATTTATCATGAGTCGGATTAGGTAGAGTTTTGAAGGACTAAATAACGACAGCGAAATCAACATAGTTTTCTAAAACTTTTTTACAGCGATTGATATAGTTTTCTAATACTTTTTTACCTCGTTGGAACATACTAAATTTATTAAAGTCCTTTCTTAGTTTTTTTTTGTAGGTAATTTTACGGCATTTGGTACTTAAAACTCTACGATGACTTACCTTTCATAGACTTTGTTGTGCATTCGGACAATTTTAATTAATTTGGGCTTTAATTATACGATTTGGAATAGAAAATTTTTAAGCTAATCGTTTCAAAGTTACGATTCAACAAACCGGAATCGTAGGTACAACCCTATACAAAAAAGCTGGTATCATTATTTGTAATTTTGACAGTTGCATGTGTCAATCTAGTCTCTGAGATTAAAAAACGGACTATAGTAGCACACTTTTTTTTTAGCATTTGACTGACGTCAATCAGCGACATAGTACCTATCTATGGATCCTATGGTACCTATCCTTAACTTTAGGGAACAGTGGGAGTCTTTACACTTATTATAAAAGAAAATATTTCTGGGCCCAAAAATGTAATTTTACACTAAATAATAAAGTACTGTCGTCCAGTTGTGGTTTCGATGCTCAGATTGTGGCTGTGGCTTTGAATCTTTCCATTCTAATCCGACTCGTTTGTACCAGTTTGATTTCCTATAACCGCTATATGTTGTTGGGTCCGCCTCGGCAGTATTTATACTGCTATCACTACTCTCGAAACTGTATTGAAAACCATAACTTGTATCAGACTCAGACAAGGCCATGACATCGTAAGTCGTAGTAGTAGTAGAATCGGTATCGTTCCTTGAACATTCGGTGATGTCCCCGGGCGTGGGTAAGAATCTTGTGTGAGCCATTGGTTTAGCTTTAGCATATCCCAAACTATAAAATATTTTGTCGAGGACTCCAGTGGCTCTGAATATGAAGAAAATTATGACGATCGCGAGGAACGACATTAAACAGTCGCATGTTCCTCCTCTGTTCACAGGGCACGGTCCCCCGCCGCCGCACATGAAACACTTCAGTCTGGCCGTCAGTAGGAACACTATACATATAGGTATAAGTGATACCATTTGTAACATAAAAGATATAAAGTTGTATAAGGTTTGTAGGACCATTCTAATCACGTTTTCTATCATGAGAATCACGGTCATAAAGACCCTTACTAACATTTGTATACCGCATATTAAGGTTTGTAATAGTGCGTGCGCTGTTCGACACATGGTTTTTTGTTAATCTGGAAAAAAATACAATATTTTCTTTATATTATCCATATATTGTGTCAAGTGAGGGAGTTCTGTGTAGAATACTCTCTGGAACGGACCCTAAAAATCCCAAGTATTTTCTCGTTAAAAGAAAAAGCGATGGGACGTAATGTGTGGTGTACGGACTAAGCGGGGCAGGGGTAAGGGTAACTAGGGAGGGTGGGGGGTACAACACAAAACATTGTTTGCTATCTAGGTGTAACGTACGAGGTCTAGGGGATAGAACAACACTCGAATAGTATCTTTGAATCTATTTCATATATTTAGTTACCTGGACTCGCCCGTTATAGTTATAGTAGAACGAAAATTATTCGGTCCAGTTCGTTTCATCGGTTTATTATAAAATGTTTATATAAATAAACATAAAAAGAATATTTTTTATAAAAATAAAAATAATGTATATTGAAGAAATATTGACAATATATGAAGTAATAATGACGTAACAAAAATATGATTTGATCTGTCATTCATGATTGTCATGATAATGATTTTTTCTTTATATTAGAAATGCGTCGAATGTTCGGCCGAATATTCGTATTCGGCATAGTCAATAGTCATTTATTGGTAACGTTAATTACATGTCATTATTAAATTGTTACATAGAAATGTCAATTACAATCATTGAATTTATAATATTTAGAATTTCATGAATTCGTCATAATAATAGAACGCATGCTCGACCAGCCAGCATATTCGGCAGATTTTTGAATGTTCGTATTCGGCCGAATATTGGGTTAATTTGCCGAATAATTACCGTTTTTTTTTTTAAATGAGCTAATTTTATTTTAACAGTAAGTTCTTCTTATCGTGATCTTCTTTTGATGATCAATAAAGATTTGGATCTTTGATTCCCATTTGCACATATTGACTCTGCATCTGGTAATCTAGGTGATAAATCGACTTTCAGACTGGCCTCCGGAAGTCATGCCCAGGCTGTTATTTATCCTTTGGAACAACAAAGTCAGGGAGTGGAAGGTTATGTTCAATCCAGAGTTTGCGTCTTGCGGCAGCTGGGTGGTCTTTGGTGGCTTTTGTACGGCGAAGATAGCTTATATGCGACTTTTATAATCCGGCAGAGTCCCCTAAAAATGACCGTCAGGCTGGCCCGGCCCCCGAGCTTTTGAGCATGAAATGCATATCAATCGAATGTACTCCTCTTGGCGATCATTTGTACTTACTTCATTTTATTTGTACCGCTCTGGTTAAGACGTTTGCGGCACTTTTTGATGGCCGGGCCAGCCTGACGTTTTCAGCTCGGCCCCTCCCATAACACGAAAAGTACACAGTGTAGGTACCGAGAATGTGTTGCTACAGAATGAATATACTCTTCAAAATACATGTGTGTGCCGTTTATTTTACGAAAATATCTATTACTTTCGGAGATATTAAAGCAGATAGGTGGCCGAACTGAAATTGTTTCAACAACTCCAAACATGAAAACCACAAGTCAACCAGATTTCTTTACTATATACAAATAATCTGCGCTGAAGTTGAAACGTTTGTACCGCTTTATTTTTAAATTAAACCATCATTCTTATTGCTAAATCCAGGACATCATTTACTATAGGTATAATAATGGGTACTATTAAACAAGTTATTAAAAAGTCATCATTCATCCTTCATCAGTCTGAACTGTTTGCTTGCATGAACTAAATTGAACTAGCAAAAATGCTAGTTCAATTTAGTTCATGCAAGCAAACAGTTCCGCCGTAATGTCATTATCGGTCGTGGAATTGTTAGTTATTTTATGTCAAAACGTCTCAGCAATAATGGAGGGTAAAGTATTGGAAAGTTACAGTGCATACCTTTTGAATTAATTAATTAATAATAAAAAAAACTCTACTTAGTTTGGTTATTTGAAACAAACAAGTAAATTGAAAACAATACTAGTAAACAACTCTCGTACTAGTATTGTTTTCAATTACTAATTACATATACGTGACTAAGTAGTAAGTACGTACGTTTAGTACCTATTATATAGATGATATCTATAGCCCCTCAGAATCTGATGACCCAGGTGATTTTAAAATAATATTGATATATTTTTATCATTATTTGCTTCTGTTCGGACTATCTGTACATACTTTCAGTCAAATGCGACATCTAAGATACAAATATTATTTTATTAATAAAAGAGGTGTGGTGATATAAAGAAGGACTGGTAAACAGCGGTAAAGGACTAGCTAGACGGAACCTCGGTCTTGAGGGTGGTGAACTAACGATATTATTACTATCGCAGGTAGATCTTGAATGAGACTGTTACTGTTAACTGATCTTGCTTGCATGAACTAGCAAAACAGACTGATGAATGATGACTTTTTTAAAACTTGTATAATAGTACCCATTATTATATCTATAGTAAATGATGTCCTGGATTTAGCAATAAGAATGATGGTCACTACAATGGTAGAAAATTACTTTTAGGTTATGTAGATATACTCTTGTTAATTAAAAGGCCAATTGCTGCGGAACTGGAACGGGATTAATGTACTCCTTCGTAGAAATGTAAAAACATCTCTCCTGTAGACATTAGTGTAGTATTTACGGAGATATTAGCTAAAGGGGCCGAGCTAGAAAAAAATCTTTTGCTTATATTTTTTCAAATAGGGAGTTCAATTTAAAAATAAAGCGGTACAAACGTTTCAACTTCAGCGCAGATTATTTGTATATAGTAAAGAAATCTGGTTGACTTGTGGTTTTCATGTTTGGAGTTGTTGAAACAATTTCAGCTCGGCCACCTATCTGCTTTAATATCTCCGAAAGTAAAGGATATTTTCGTAAAATAAACGGCACACACATGTATTTTGAAGAGTATATTCATTCTGTAGTAACACATTCTCGGTACACTGTTTACTTTTCGTGTTATGGAAGGGGCCGAGCTGAAAACGTCAGGTTGGCCCGACCACCAAAAAGTCCCTCAAACGTCTTAACCAGAGCGGTACAAATAAAATGAAGTAAGTACAAATGATCGCCAAGAGGAGTACATTCGATTGATATGCATTTCATGCTCTAAAGCTCGGGGGCCGGGCCAGCCTGACGGACATTGTAAAAATGTCCCAGAATATTTTATTTACCTCAATAACGCAAGCTTCGTAGGATTGAAGATGAAAATGTCCAAACTGATGACAACCAGCAACCCTATACAAAAAAGCTGGTATCATTATTTGTAATTTTGACAGTTGCATGTGTCAATCTAGTCTCTGAGATTAAAAAACGGACTATAGTAGCACACTTTTTTTTTAGCATTTGACTGACGTCAATCAGCGACATAGTACCTATCTATGGATCCTATGGTACCTATCCTTAACTTTAGGGAACAGTGGGAGTCTTTACACTTATTATAAAAGAAAATATTTCTGGGCCCAAAAATGTAATTTTACACTAAATAATAAAGTACTGTCGTCCAGTTGTGGTTTCGATGCTCAGATTGTGGCTGTGGCTTTGAATCTTTCCATTCTAATCCGACTCGTTTGTACCAGTTTGATTTCCTATAACCGCTATATGTTGTTGGGTCCGCCTCGGCAGTATTTATACTGCTATCACTACTCTCGAAACTGTATTGAAAACCATAACTTGTATCAGACTCAGACAAGGCCATGACATCGTAAGTCGTAGTAGTAGTAGAATCGGTATCGTTCCTTGAACATTCGGTGATGTCCCCGGGCGTGGGTAAGAATCTTGTGTGAGCCATTGGTTTAGCTTTAGCATATCCCAAACTATAAAATATTTTGTCGAGGACTCCAGTGGCTCTGAATATGAAGAAAATTATGACGATCGCGAGGAACGACATTAAACAGTCGCATGTTCCTCCTCTGTTCACAGGGCACGGTCCCCCGCCGCCGCACATGAAACACTTCAGTCTGGCCGTCAGTAGGAACACTATACATATAGGTATAAGTGATACCATTTGTAACATAAAAGATATAAAGTTGTATAAGGTTTGTAGGACCATTCTAATCACGTTTTCTATCATGAGAATCACGGTCATAAAGACCCTTACTAACATTTGTATACCGCATATTAAGGTTTGTAATAGTGCGTGCGCTGTTCGACACATGGTTTTTTGTTAATCTGGAAAAAAATACAATATTTTCTTTATATTATCCATATATTGTGTCAAGTGAGGGAGTTCTGTGTAGAATACTCTCTGGAACGGACCCTAAAAATCCCAAGTATTTTCTCGTTAAAAGAAAAAGCGATGGGACGTAATGTGTGGTGTACGGACTAAGCGGGGCAGGGGTAAGGGTAACTAGGGAGGGTGGGGGGTACAACACAAAACATTGTTTGCTATCTAGGTGTAACGTACGAGGTCTAGGGGATAGAACAACACTCGAATAGTATCTTTGAATCTATTTCATATATTTAGTTACCTGGACTCGCCCGTTATAGTTATAGTAGAACGAAAATTATTCGGTCCAGTTCGTTTCATCGGTTTATTATAAAATGTTTATATAAATAAACATAAAAAGAATATTTTTTATAAAAATAAAAATAATGTATATTGAAGAAATATTGACAATATATGAAGTAATAATGACGTAACAAAAATATGATTTGATCTGTCATTCATGATTGTCATGATAATGATTTTTTCTTTATATTAGAAATGCGTCGAATGTTCGGCCGAATATTCGTATTCGGCATAGTCAATAGTCATTTATTGGTAACGTTAATTACATGTCATTATTAAATTGTTACATAGAAATGTCAATTACAATCATTGAATTTATAATATTTAGAATTTCATGAATTCGTCATAATAATAGAACGCATGCTCGACCAGCCAGCATATTCGGCAGATTTTTGAATGTTCGTATTCGGCCGAATATTGGGTTAATTTGCCGAATAATTACCGTTTTTTTTTTTAAATGAGCTAATTTTATTTTAACAGTAAGTTCTTCTTATCGTGATCTTCTTTTGATGATCAATAAAGATTTGGATCTTTGATTCCCATTTGCACATATTGACTCTGCATCTGGTAATCTAGGTGATAAATCGACTTTCAGACTGGCCTCCGGAAGTCATGCCCAGGCTGTTATTTATCCTTTGGAACAACAAAGTCAGGGAGTGGAAGGTTATGTTCAATCCAGAGTTTGCGTCTTGCGGCAGCTGGGTGGTCTTTGGTGGCTTTTGTACGGCGAAGATAGCTTATATGCGACTTTTATAATCCGGCAGAGTCCCCTAAAAATGACCGTCAGGCTGGCCCGGCCCCCGAGCTTTTGAGCATGAAATGCATATCAATCGAATGTACTCCTCTTGGCGATCATTTGTACTTACTTCATTTTATTTGTACCGCTCTGGTTAAGACGTTTGCGGCACTTTTTGATGGCCGGGCCAGCCTGACGTTTTCAGCTCGGCCCCTCCCATAACACGAAAAGTACACAGTGTAGGTACCGAGAATGTGTTGCTACAGAATGAATATACTCTTCAAAATACATGTGTGTGCCGTTTATTTTACGAAAATATCTATTACTTTCGGAGATATTAAAGCAGATAGGTGGCCGAACTGAAATTGTTTCAACAACTCCAAACATGAAAACCACAAGTCAACCAGATTTCTTTACTATATACAAATAATCTGCGCTGAAGTTGAAACGTTTGTACCGCTTTATTTTTAAATTAAACCATCATTCTTATTGCTAAATCCAGGACATCATTTACTATAGGTATAATAATGGGTACTATTAAACAAGTTATTAAAAAGTCATCATTCATCCTTCATCAGTCTGAACTGTTTGCTTGCATGAACTAAATTGAACTAGCAAAAATGCTAGTTCAATTTAGTTCATGCAAGCAAACAGTTCCGCCGTAATGTCATTATCGGTCGTGGAATTGTTAGTTATTTTATGTCAAAACGTCTCAGCAATAATGGAGGGTAAAGTATTGGAAAGTTACAGTGCATACCTTTTGAATTAATTAATTAATAATAAAAAAAACTCTACTTAGTTTGGTTATTTGAAACAAACAAGTAAATTGAAAACAATACTAGTAAACAACTCTCGTACTAGTATTGTTTTCAATTACTAATTACATATACGTGACTAAGTAGTAAGTACGTACGTTTAGTACCTATTATATAGATGATATCTATAGCCCCTCAGAATCTGATGACCCAGGTGATTTTAAAATAATATTGATATATTTTTATCATTATTTGCTTCTGTTCGGACTATCTGTACATACTTTCAGTCAAATGCGACATCTAAGATACAAATATTATTTTATTAATAAAAGAGGTGTGGTGATATAAAGAAGGACTGGTAAACAGCGGTAAAGGACTAGCTAGACGGAACCTCGGTCTTGAGGGTGGTGAACTAACGATATTATTACTATCGCAGGTAGATCTTGAATGAGACTGTTACTGTTAACTGATCTTGCTTGCATGAACTAGCAAAACAGACTGATGAATGATGACTTTTTTAAAACTTGTATAATAGTACCCATTATTATATCTATAGTAAATGATGTCCTGGATTTAGCAATAAGAATGATGGTCACTACAATGGTAGAAAATTACTTTTAGGTTATGTAGATATACTCTTGTTAATTAAAAGGCCAATTGCTGCGGAACTGGAACGGGATTAATGTACTCCTTCGTAGAAATGTAAAAACATCTCTCCTGTAGACATTAGTGTAGTATTTACGGAGATATTAGCTAAAGGGGCCGAGCTAGAAAAAAATCTTTTGCTTATATTTTTTCAAATAGGGAGTTCAATTTAAAAATAAAGCGGTACAAACGTTTCAACTTCAGCGCAGATTATTTGTATATAGTAAAGAAATCTGGTTGACTTGTGGTTTTCATGTTTGGAGTTGTTGAAACAATTTCAGCTCGGCCACCTATCTGCTTTAATATCTCCGAAAGTAAAGGATATTTTCGTAAAATAAACGGCACACACATGTATTTTGAAGAGTATATTCATTCTGTAGTAACACATTCTCGGTACACTGTTTACTTTTCGTGTTATGGAAGGGGCCGAGCTGAAAACGTCAGGTTGGCCCGACCACCAAAAAGTCCCTCAAACGTCTTAACCAGAGCGGTACAAATAAAATGAAGTAAGTACAAATGATCGCCAAGAGGAGTACATTCGATTGATATGCATTTCATGCTCTAAAGCTCGGGGGCCGGGCCAGCCTGACGGACATTGTAAAAATGTCCCAGAATATTTTATTTACCTCAATAACGCAAGCTTCGTAGGATTGAAGATGAAAATGTCCAAACTGATGACAACCAGCACAAAACGGAGTTTAAGGGTAATGGAACAGTGATTGAATATGTCCATGAGTATATTTATGTGTGCCAATTAGTTTCTTTCCAGGCGCGACAAGATAAAGAAGTTTCTCGGCGCACCGAAAGCGCCTGGAGGAGCTATTGGTCCATGAAAGATCTGATGAAAGGCGACCTTACCCTTTACCCTTAACAGAAAACTCATGGACATGTGCATTCTCCCCATTCTCACGTACGGTGCTCAAACTTGGTCTTTGACAGAACATCAAAAGTACGTGCTCGGGATTTACCAGCGAGCCATGGAGCGAACTATCCGACCGCATCCAAAACACCATACTGCGCACCAAAACTCGAATCGCTGACGTCGGTCAGAAAGCTGCCAACCTGAAGTGGAACTGGGCCGGACATGTGTGCCGCATGTCGGACGATTTGTGGGCTAGACTTAGCACAGAGTGGAGTCCACAAGGCGTCAGACGACACGGAAAGCCCAGACGAAGATAGCGGGATCAACTGGATACTTATTCAAAAGATTGGGCTCACAAAGCATTAAGCCGTGAGGAGTGGAAGGAGGGTAGGGAGGTTTGCCTTGCAGTGGGACCAACCGGGCTGATAATAATAATAATAATTTAGTCTAAATAACCTATTAAATAATACTATCCAGTATTTCGTAGAAATCCAGAAACTCCTGGACGGTATAAAAGCATTTGCCCAGCCGGGCTAACATGGCGCACCGCGATATAATTCTCGTTTAAAACGTCAAAAATTGTCTACATCGACTCATTTGTCGATATAGCTAACATGCACCCCATGAAAGAGAAAATATCTCGTCGTGAATTCGTTTTCTGCGGACGATAAACCGATGTAACCATATATAAAAAACATTGGGATTTTTAAAGTATCAACATCGGCACATTTCTCTTTCATTCGTTCGATTTTACGTCCCACCTCTACTTATATTTATGATTTATAAAAAAATATTAATTGTCAGTTGGACATTTTCATAATGCCAACTTATCAAAGTTTACATTTTTTAATAATAAATAAATTTTTTAATAATAAATTAGATTTTGTGATCATCATACATCATATTCGCAGTGGTGATCCGCCACAGTGACTGAAATTAACTGTCCCTAAGATGAAACGGATTACAAATGTCGCTTGTTCTTTTGCGCTGATTTTGTTGTGTGTGGAAGTGGGATTGTATCATAATACAAATAAAACAGAATTAAGCAAGGCGACGGAAAAGCTGGCGATGCAGCTCGTGGTGCAGCGGTGGCCTACACGACTACAAAGCTCGTTCATTCCTACTTCGAATTAAATGTATTATAATTTGTAGATGTAGTACCTAGATTTTTAATTTTTAATATATAATAAAATTTTAAAGAATTATATTGTTTGAGTCATTCGACGTCGTTTAGATATACTTCGCCTCTCATAAATATCTATCTAATATTATAAAGAGAAAAGGTTTGTATTTTTGTATGTTTGTAATGAGTAAACTCAAAAATTACAGGACCAATTTCAAAATTTCTTACACCATTAGGGAGCTACACCTTTCCGTAGTAACATCCTTACTAATATTATAAATGCGAAAGTAACTCGCGCTTTCACGCCAAATCTACTGCATCGATTTAAATGAAATTTGGTATACAGATAGTCTAGAGCCTGAGAAAGGCTTGACATAGGCTACATTTTAATACGAAAAAATGGCTGTAAGGGGTTGAAAGTTATAAGGAATATCCAGACCACGCGGGCGAAGCCACTGCCGGAAAGTTAGTTTAACTATATAACGTCTTTATTATTCACCGCCATATTTTTTATGTTAAAAATCGCGGTGATCGCTCAATGACGGTGGATTTTCACATTTTAGTGCTTTCTCGTCTCAAGTCGTCGATGGAAATTACCGACGACAAACAATTCATGTAGAAGTGTCAAAATTCGAAAAAAATATGGTGGCATGTTATCCGTCCGTTGTTATGTGTCCGGTTGAATTCGAATTTTGACAGAACGAGACGAGTAGCTTGCACTGCCATGTTAGCAACGGAAGACATAGAGCAATATCTCGTTTTCGGAAGAGATACGGCGACGAGAAACTTATTTCACGCTGCGCATGTTAGAGTGACAAAACAAATGGTTTTAAACATAGTATAGTAGCTTTAGTTAGTAGTAGTAGCATAGTTTTTTTTGTAGAATTTGACTGACGTCAGTCAGCGACATAGTACCTATGTATGGATCCTATGGTACCTATCCTTAACTTTAAGGCACAGTGGGAGTCACTTATTATAATTAAGAACACTTGTTATAAAAATAAAAAAACTGGGCAAAAAAATGTAATTTTACACTAAATAATAAAGTACTGTCGTCCAGTTGTGGTTCCGAGGGTCAGATCGTGGCTGTGGCTTTGAATATTTCGAGTCCCCTCTGACTCGTTTTTCCCAATTTGTTTTCGAGTCAGGGGCAGGCTCAGCATCACTGATGTCAATGTCAGTGTCGAAACTGTATTGAAATCCATAACTTGTATCAGACTCAGACAAGGCTATGGCATCGTAAGTCGTAGTAGTAGTAGAATCGGTATCGTTCCTTGAACATTCGGTGATGTCCCCGGGCGTGGGTACGAATCTTGTGTGAGCCATTGGTTTAGCTTTAGCATATCCCAAACTATAAAATATTTTGTCGAGGACTCCAGTGGCTCTGAATATGAAGAAAATTATGACGATCGCGAGGAACGACATTAAACAGTCGCATGTTCCTCCTCTGTTCACAGGGCACGGTCCCCCGCCGCCGCACATGAAACACTTCAGTCTGGCCGTTAGTAGGAACACTATACATATAGGTATAAGTGATACCATTTGTAACATAAAAGATATGAAGTTGTAAAAGGTTTGTAGGACCATTCTAATCACGTTTTCTATCATGAGAATCACGGTCATAAAGACCCTTACTAACATTTGTATACCGCATATTGCGGTTTGTAATAGTGCGTGCGCTGTTCGACACATGGTTTTTTGTTAATCTGGAAAAAAATACAATATTTTCTTTACTTTATCCATAGATTGCGTCAAGTGGGGGAGTTCTGTGTCGAATACTCTCTGGAACGGACCCTAAAAATCCCGAGTATTTTCTCGTTTAAAAGGTCGCAAGGTCTGTGAACACCCCTGTTTGTGATAGATTTTCTCTTCTGTTTTGCATTTGGAAATAATCATGATCACCGGCTGGAAAAAGCGATGGGACGTAATGTGTGGTATACGGACTACGAGGGGCAGAGGTAGAGGTGACTAGGGAAGGTGGGGGTACAACATAAAACATTGTTTGCTATCTAGGTGTAGCGTACGATGTCTAGGGGATAGAACAACACTCGAATAGTATCTTTGAATCTATTTAATATATTTAGTTACCTGGACTCGCCCGTTATAGTTATAGTAGAACAAAAATTATTTGGTCCAGTTCATTTCATCGGTTTATTATAAAATATTTATATAAATAAACATAAAAAAGAATATTTTATATAAAAATAAAAATATTGTATAAAAAAGAAATATAGACGTAACAAAAATATGATTTGATCTGTCATTCATGTCATGGTATTGATTTTCTCTTTGTATTTAATGTTTGTTAATTTGCACGAATTTAGAGGTTTTATTACCGCTACGAGTACTTGGTACTTATGTATATGAATGAATGAAATAATGTTTAGAGATTTACAAATAATAAATAAATGGTTACTAGGTCCTACTTCTCCTAGCTTATCCTACGATGCTATTTCGTTTTATTGCCTACCTACAGTGCCAGACGAGCAAGCGACGCATCTGATGGTAAGTGGTAACCGCCGTCCATGGTCATCAGGAGCTCAGCCGCTCTTTTTTGGCCTCGTTTGAAGGAGGACGGGAGGGAAGGGAACACCGCAGCAGGTAGTTCATTCTAGGGCCTGATAGTACGGGGTAGGCATAACGCACTTAATTTCTTTAGAGTAAAGAGGAGAAAAAAAATGCCTTGTTAGCCTAGTGGTCTTTCTTGTTCTTTCTATGAAATTCTCAGTACCAGCTCGCAGTTTGGATTAGTGCCCGGTTAATGCCAATAGGCTTGCTCCTATTACAACCTAAATATACTGGCGAACTGTGGCTGTACATAAGTAGGCACCTACACCTCTGCCTAACCCTTGGGGTAATATAGGCGAGGTGATACGTGATGGCATACTTATTACTTTATTACTGAAAACGGGGTCTTGGGCTTTGCTCCTACAAGCGATCTTTAGAAAGTAGAAATAAAATACACGCTTATAGACAATACACTATATTTAAAATACAATTATGTTTTTATTTACATAGAGATTAAAATTAAGGTAAAAGTTACTTATTAAAATATATGCCATACCTATAGCAAAATGAGAATTTTATTTCCTAAGCAACAACGTTTAAATTACTCGGACTGCTACGCTATCCGCGCCGTTGTCGCATGCCATAGTGACTATTGCTACACCTTGTGTATGTATGACCTGTACAAAGTAGCTGCTATCAAACATAGTTACAATTACGTACTAATATTATGTAAATATAACAATATTAGACCTCCACCGCATGACGAACTCGACTTTCACGAGAGAGATTGGATCCTTAGGTAAAACACAGAGCGGCTTGGAAAGAGGGAAGGGAGGCCTTTGCCCAGCAGTGGGACAAAGTGGGCTATTAAAAACCCTTCCTTAGGCTTTTTGCCGTGTCGTCGGGTAAAAAAACAATATTTTTCGTGTACCTATTAATTAATTCACTTTATCCGAGGATCTATGGCACTGCAGTAGTTCAACCTGATGGCTTTTTCGTGCTTAATGTTGTAACTTCTGTCGTCGATTTAATGTAACCCAAATTATCGAATATTTTATCAAGCATCCCGTTAGATTTAAGTATGAAATAAAGAGCTGTTAAAGCGATAAAAGACATTAAGCAATCGCAGCTCCCACTCCTATGGTTGGGGCAACCACTGCCCCCACAGAAAAGACACTTTATTTTCGAAGTCAATATAAACACTAAACAGACCGGTAACAGCGATATTATTTGGAGTATTATTGACATGAAGTTGTAAAATGAGTTCAGGAACAGCTTCAACAGGTTCTCTATCATCATCAGGAGTATCATGAAGATCCTGACTATCATTTGAGCTCCACATATTAGGGTTTGTATCAGCGCGTGCGCTGTTCGGCACATGGTGAAGAGTTATCTGAAATTTTTTATGCGTTTTTTTCAATAAAACACAACAAATAAACATTTTAAGAAACCGCTAAGCTCCATCGTCTGTAAGGTTACTATGTCTGAGTGTGAAAGTTGTAATCTCTCATTTTCAAAATTATAAGTCCACAATTCAAAATCTTCTTTTATTCATTATTAAGACAGTTTGTTTAAGTTAATATGAGATCTGATCTGATTGGAGTCCATCCCCGGAATCTGTTTGTCTAGGTTCACTCGCAAGTTCCTGGATTGGGACAATCATCAGCAGTATACTGTAGCCCACCAAACTATAATACCTACCTATAATATCATTAAGTATCATTAAAGATTTCTATTTACTTACCTACCTGGTTTCTTTACACAAAATATAAATCTCAAAATCAATATCTCACTTATCAATAATGTAGTTTAGCATATAAAACAGTGTGAAATCTATCAATAAATTCATCATCATTATGTAATCAAAGCATGTGTTTTTGTATGACAATGACAATTAGTACAACTTTGGTCTATTTGTAGTCTATGTAGTCTAGTCACAGTGTAATATTATTGTCTAGTGATGTATGTCCTTTTTACCCATGTTTTACCTGTGGCGGCCGTATTGCGCAGGTTCGCGCAAATGTGGCACCGTTCTGCGCGGAGGAGCGATGCCACTCGGGCGTGTGATTAAAATGACGATATCTCCAGTTTTGTATGGGAGCTATACATAAAACTATAATAAAAATATAAAAATATCGTTGGTATCGTTATGAAATAAGCTTTCATTGAAAACATGGTTTAGTCCAATTTTATTATGAAATGTATTAATAATTCTAATTTGAAATCAGGATGAGCGATTTTTTTAGTTTATTGTACCATAGTCGTTATAACTAAATAAAAACATCAATATTTCAAAAAGTTTTTGTTTTATTTTCATGTTAAAACATTACTTTACTAAAAATAAAAAAACACACGTCGCTAATAAGACTTTATCAAAAATCTACACTATTAAAAGTTGTTTATTTACTTACCTATTAACCTTTATGCAGCTTTTTCTACCACAAAACACTAAAAACACTTAAAAACATGGGGAGATGCGACAGACACTAATTTTGACGTCGCGCTCCTGGAGATTGATCCACAGACAAGCCAAGATTGATTCACAGGATTGGCCTAAAGGTTTTTTTTTATTTCTACCAAGATGAGAGGCAAAAGATATCACCTCTTCTGGTGCTATGATATACATGTTACTTTTTTTCATAAAAATAGGTAGGTAGTATAGGTAGTATGTAACTATTATATATCTATAATAAGTAATAATAACCAATACCTATAATAACTATTCTACCAGGCCACTCAGAAAGTTTTGCGACAAAACGTTTTTATATAAAGACACTGGCCACTTGTAATTATTTTGAAAACTTCGATTATTTAAAAGTAAAAATACCACTGTTCGATTTTCAAATTTCCCTCCGCATTTTTTTGAGAGCCAATTCAAATTTTCTTGTCTCATAATAAATGGATCTGCAGCGAGAACATTTTCGTGCAATGATTTTTTATGATTTCAAACCAGTATAATAATTATAGTCTATAACTTTAAATGTGGCTTAAAACCTGATGAGTCATTTGATCGACTTCGACTGCTTTTATGGATGAAAGACCTTCAAAAGCAACCATCTAACGCTGGTATAGCGAGTTCAAAAGGTCGTCTTACTTTGGACGGATGAACAAAGGAGTGGTCGTCCTACGACGGCTGTCACCGACGAAAGTGTGTTGGCCGTAAAAAAAATACAAGAAAACAGACGAATTACGTACGAAAAGATTCAGCATACTCTGCTGATTGGTTCAGGAAGTGTTCACAAGATTTTGCACGAGCACCTTCGCGTAAGGAGGATAGTTTCCCGCTGGGTACCGCACAACCTCACCGAAGCTCAGAAGCAGGCCCGTGTGGATTGGTGCCGTGATATGATACAAAAATTTGCTGCAGGCTTGTCACGGCGCGTTTACGACATTGTGACAGGTGACGAATCCTGGATTTATCAATACAATCCAGAAACAAAGTGTCAGTCGACAGTTTGGCTGTTTCAAAATGAACCAAAGCCTACGAAAGTGAAGCGGTCGAAGGTCGCAGGAAAAATTTTGATGGGGTACCTAATTTTAATTCATGCATCAACGCCGAATGGTATAGCACAAAATGCCTGCCAGAAGGTTTTTCTGCAATGAGCAACAAGCAACCGAACACCGGGCTCCGCGGGGTCCTTCTTCACTACGACAACGCGCCCGCGCACTATCCGGTCAAAACGAAACTTCTTGGACTCCACACCGGTCAGTCTTGGGACACCCTTCTTACAGTCCTGATTTGGCTCCGTGTGACTTCTTTTTATTCCCTAATATTAAAAATCAGCTCAAAGGGATACAGTTTTCATCGTCGGAAGTCTGCGCGGAGGACTGAAATTTTTTTTTTGAAAATTGGTTCAGACGCATGAAACTTTGTATAGAGGCTGGTGGAGAGTTCTTTGAAAAGATTTAATAAAAATATTTTTTTCCTAGAAGTAAGTTTTTTAGTTTCTCAAAACTTTCTGAGTGTCCCACGTATTATGATTTATGTAACTATTTATTTTATTTATTTTAGGCTAGTGCCCGAAATGAAAACACCAACCAACCAACCAACAACCTACAACTTTGTAGTGTGGCTGACCCTGGTTTGGCCACAATCAGGGATTTTGATGACGTAAAAATTAGTCGCTATTTAGTCGAAATTAGTCGCCAAATATCAGATTTAGTCGGTCACCGGTTCAAAACTTATAAGGGTTTATAGGTGGCCGTGCTGGGGTCAGTCTACCGCTTGGCCACATTTATATCTCAAAAACTAAGGCACCTAGCGAAGATCTGTTTTTAAGCTCTGCCTTAGGAAGGTTCTACACTAATAAACAACAATAAAGCCGAAATAATTTATTTATTGAAATCAACGTAAATGTATCATACCACACATTAGTAATTTATAAAATAAAAATATAATACTGTATTATAATAATATCAGAAATATAGGTGCACACTAAGAGGTCACAGTGACCTTCCTGAGACAGGATGGTGCTGAGTTAAAAGCGATGCTAAAAGCCTACGAAAGTACGAATCACAGATAGTAAGTTAAAAAGGATAATCTCGAAGAACTATAAATCTAGGCTGGCTTTCACAACGATTCATACATACAAATCTTCCTTGCTTCACAATACGTAACATAATATATAGGTAATTTATACCAACTTCTAAAGTTACTGAGATCCAATATTTAATATTAGCACCGATCATTAGAGTGAGTCGTTGTAAAAGCACCCTTACAGAATACAATGGTGTTCCTACATTGGAGCAACATCGAAATTCAGTCAATTTTGGTTTAATTTAAAGATATGTGCGATTAGGTACCCTAAAAACTTGTGAACGATCTATCGCACGCTAGTTTCGGTCGCTATATTATTACCTCGAAACACATCAAAAATATTACATTTCACCAGAACCCACGTCAAATCCGTAACTTAACAAATATATTCAAATAATTTATAACTTAGGTCAAATTTAAAAATCAAAATGACTCTTTGGTTATTACATAAGCTGAAGAAAATTAACTAAGGAGAACATTTTTGACTGGCTTTTGTTCTTTATGATGTAGTAACTATTGTTTGAAATGTTCTGTGTTCGTACTTTCATTTTAGCGTCTGTAATATCTTAAAGCTTATAAGCTTGGCGCATCATCAAGTCGAAGTAACAGTCATTGTCAATAGACACGCTGATGCCGCTGTAGTAGTTCATGAACTCTTCCAGAGTTACCTGAAATCAATTAAAGAAATTATTAAATCTACACTTTACATTATAAAAATGAATCGCCGAAATGTTTGTAAGTGCATAACTTCCGCACTGTACCAAATTGAACAATTTTTTGTTGTATACATAATTATAAGATTTAATTTTTTAACACCCAGGCGAAGCTGCGCACGGGCCGCTAGTTTTTAATAAAGCAAATACTATCCTTCTCATCAGCAAATTGCTAAATAATTAATGTAAGTTTTGCTTTCTTTCACATGTCATTTATGGCAAACTATGTGAAATCTTTAATAACTTTCGATCTTTTGAAGTTAATAACGTACCTACCTAACAATCTTTCTGTACCCATGTTTTTAGCCAAATAAATAATTTAATGATAAGTATATATTATTTAATAACTACCAACGAATTTCAAATTACATACGACTATAGCCTAACCCCTCTCATTATAAGAGTAAACCCGTGCCCAACAGTAGAGTAGTATAGGATTTTTTGTATCGACATTCGACACTGCTAAATTTATAAAACAAAATGATTTTAAAAGTAATTTCCGATATAACACCAAAACATTTGTTTTACTTACTTTTCCATCAGCCGTTCCCTCCTCAAAGTTGGCCAGAAATGTGTCTAGGATGAGGTCGGCTGTCTCCTCGCCGCTCATGTACCTGAAGATTGAAACCAAATAATAATATTACAAATTACAAGAACGACAAATATTTGTATTGCCTGCAGGTAGCGATTTTTATGTTTGAGAATTTGTATTTATAAAAATACAATAATTTGTATTTTGTAGTTTATAAGGTTAGTTCTGTAAGTTTTGCGCAGGGAGCAAAAAATATATTCAGAAATAGCAAACAGCGACATCTATTGTTACAGACTGTGCAAGTTTCCTAACCAAGACTAAAAAATGTTATTTTGGATTATAATTATGATTTAAAAGCCATTGTATTAGATATTAGATATATATTATTTTTAGTAACTTGTTTTATATTTTCCGATTTTTACACAAATCTCACTAACAAATCGATACCTGTAGCGTCATCTGTTGAGATTTATTATAACTTATTTTTCTTGGCCCAATGAAGCCATGGCAGAGGTAGATCCCCACAGTTGCCGATATGCTGGGCACTACTAACACCGGGTTGCCTCTGAGTATTTTATATAAAAACTCAATACACTGTTGGACCTGGGGGAGTCGGATCCAGGACGTAACAAACACACTCTCAACCACTAGAGTAATAAGGCAATTTTTATATATTGTAAACTAGTTTTCCACCAGCGGCTTCGCCCGCGTGGCCTTGATAAAAAATTTCCCCCGTTTTCGGAACTTGTTTCATTGCTACTCCGCTCCTATTAGTTGTAGCGTGATGGTATATAGCCTATAGCCTTTCCTCGACAAATGGGCTAAACTGAAAGAATTTTTCAAATCGGTTCAGTAGTTTCGGAGCCTATTCAATACAAACAAACAATCAAATCTTTCCTCTTTATAATATTAAGTCTATAATGTTAGAAGGTCAGACGCACCTTGGATGTGAGGTGACGGCGTAGACGCCGCGTATGTCCGCTACGGTAATGGCACCATCGCCATTCTTGTCCAACTTCTTAAACGCCTGCTCAACAATGGCGCGGCGAGAATCCGACATGGGAGGCTGAAACGAAAACATTTTTATAAGTCGTTTGATTAGGATGTGCAATCCCCATAAACTTGCAGACATAGATGTCTTCGAATTTGAAAAGATTATGAATGATAAAGGCTCGCGCACATTAGGACGGGCCGCGTCGCATGACAAAAATCCTCCTAAGTACTTCACTTTCGTACATTTTAATTATATGAACTATAGCACACCACAGGCGGGCCGCACCGGGCCGCATCGCTTGCTAGGGACATTTATGCGTTGCGATACGGCCCGCCTCAGTGTGTGTTTGAACCCTTCGTCAGAACCATCCATCGCTTTGGACTTCCAACGGCTGACTGATTCAATTATAAATTGCGTTACGGCGCGGCCCGTCGCGGTTGTAGTACCTATACGCGAAACTCAGTGAAAATGTCCTGCCCACAGGAGACATTTTAACCCAAATAAAGGAAGTATTTAAACCCAATCATAAGACTGCAGTTGTCGATTGCCATACGGTGAATGCTTGTCAATAATTAAAAAAAATACATACACGAATCTTCATCAGAAACTCGTCGAGGCTGATCGAGCCACTATTGTCGGTGTCGAATCTGTCAAACAGTTCCACGGCCTCCTGTAAGCAATTCAATTAAACAGTTGACATATTTGTTATAAAATGGTAAGTATTCAATTAATTTGTATAAGAGACTGCGAGACGAGATTTTTTACTTTAACTGAGGCTAATATTCAGAGACGATGCTAAGCGTAAAGTAATGCTAAAAGTTTATGCTTAGCATCGTCTCTCTAGAGACTTTTTAAACGGCGTGCTTAGTCTGCTAATCCTACGACCAACGAAGTATACGACATAGTCCAACCACTCTCTTTCTCCCGACCCATGCTAAGCAGTAACTACAACAGTAATTTAAAAAAAGTTTTTCAGTCAACAACAATATTTGGCGTCTAAGCAATAATCTTCGGACCATTATCGCATTCCAAACATCTCCAATGCTTCTACATATGGCGAAGCATTAACTTGTCGCGTACATGGCTTTTTTACGCACTATACCTTAAAGGCAAGAAACTCTCAGTATAAATGCCTCATCAAAAATGTTACCTCATGGCTCAGTTCCACCCCAGTCTCCTTAATACCCTGGAAGAACTCTTCCTGGTTCAATTGTTTGCTACCATCATGGTCCATTCTGCGAAAGATCCTGTAATATCAAACGAGGTTTGTTTTATTGAAATTATTAGGGACACATGAAGGCCTTTAGAGATCTACCAGATCTCCCAGTATATAGATGGTACTATAGTCCGCGCGGAACTAGTTGGCCGCGCCTTAGGTAGGGGCGGGGGTGAGGCGGCGGGTTACTGTGAACGAAAACAAGCGCCCCTCCGTCCCACCGTGCGCAGGCGACCCCGCCCCTCCGTCCCTCCGCGCGCCGCTCAGATACCTAAGGCGCGGCCAACTAGTTCCGCGCAGACTATAGCAGCTATGACCAGCGGTTTCCTCGGTTGGCACGGGCTAAAACCCGGGGCCGTAAAATCGGAGGTATAGCAAAAAAGCAAAATCGGTAGGTACCTGAATATTTTTTGGATTATATCGTAACCCGAGACACAGGCCCAACAGTTGTCTTTTCACCACTTATACGTTACATAAACAACAATTGTTATAAAAATAGTTGTTGCAATTAACAATTCGTTGTAACATATAAGGACACGCGTGTGTCAGGCGTGTCAAATGAGTCAAGCGTGCTGGGCGTGCCCTACATTAAACTTATGCGGCGGTAATATCGAACATAATGTAAAGAGATGCCCGGCCGTAGACTACCTATTATTATTTATTCGGTTACTCTGCTGCGCACGTACATAGCGTAAGGAAACTGAGGCGTTGTGTAAATTACACTATCACTGAGGCATGCAGCTCTCCGATCACAGATAACCGATGCACGAGCAGAATGAAAGTCGGATACAGTATAGCAATTAATTCGGTCGGTTTTGTTGTTCAAGACAATACCACCGTATCAAATGCGCCGATCCACTAGACTTTTACCTAAGCGGGTCGGCACATTTGCACATCTCACACACATTGGTAAAATGCAACAGCTATACCTAGTGTATAGTAACTCTCTCTTCCTCCCTTTCTGTCCGATTATCAGTCCCACTTGGACGTTTCGCTATTTATTTGACATCAGTCGCTTAGGTATCTCTATGCAGAGTTGTAGTAGCTACTGAACATAATCATAAAGGTTTTACCTCCCAAGTCCTAATATTCCGGAGGCTCCCCGGGACAGGCACAGCAGGCGCAGTCTCTCCAACGGATCGGTGGCAGAGCCCAGCGCACGAACAGACTTCTGCATCAGTTCATCATCTACTCGCGACAACGTCGACTGCGGTCTGTGCCACGCTACTGTAAGTGGAAATACAGAAAAAAATTAAAGTTATGATATGAGTAAATACCAAGCAAAGAATGTTGTCGTGATGAAATTCAAACGAGATTAGGTAAAAAAAACATCAACGTAGCTGAAAAACTCGTTCGAATCCGTGGGGGGACGGGACGCCCCGCTAAGAATAGAAAACAACCTCCCTTCACGTCTGGGAAGAAACGCGTGTTGTGAAAGTCAATAAACCGACACGCCTGGTAATATTCCGCTGGCTGGGTACTCTCACAAGACCGGCTCTAAAAAGTTTTACTGTGTTCAGTCGTGTGAACGTGCGAGCCTGAAAAGAGGATTTTATCCTGCTAACCTCTTTTACAGACCGCCTTTGTGGTCTCCATAAGGCTGTCAGGCAACTGTTTAGCGCAATGAAGGAAACAGTAAAAGAGAAATCATCATTGCCGTCTGGTAGAATTGAGATTTTTATTGGATAATAATTATCTATTATTTGTTATTTATCCAACTACGAGTAGGTCCCTTAACAACTGATTTTGTTCTGATGTATTGGACAGCTTTGCTCTAGACCGCAATATCACGGACATTCCACTGCGACTAAAATATTCTAGAAGCTGTAACAGGGATGATGCAATGTTGCATAATAGATAAAATTGTTTAATTATAGTCAATACATTTCATTTAAATATACCTTTAATGAATCCTGTCAATATTAACAGATAAAATTATAATACATCGCACAACACGGACACCCTTTTAATCAGGATCATTTTATTTTAAAAAATACGTAGGTATGTCAATAAAGTTTGATATTGAGAGGGAATCCAATGAAGTTTACTTAGTTAAAAACAAGCTTATAGGTATGTGCCTCCTTTCATCATTTTACAGAAAGCCATGAAGAATTGTACTAAAAGATAGCGCCCCGCGATTTCACTAATGAAATTGCATAAAACTGTAATTTCCATTTGGGACTTGGGTTTTGAGACTTTAAAATCCGGTCTGACTACCTACGCTTACGTACTGCGCGGTACTGATACGTCCTACCTGCCTGCCCAAATGAGATCGGCTGTGTCAGAGCACAGTATCCTTGCGGAGTTGCGGGGATTGCGTGGTATATCTATAGTAGTAGTGTCAATTGCATTACGCAATAAGACATTAAACTTGCAATGCACGCTGCCCCGTCACTTTTTCCGAAGTAACTACAGAACGCCACGTGGCGTACATTCCTTGTAGTTTCCAGTTCCGATGAAATAACTTGGCGTCTAGAGATGTACCGTTGCACGCCAGAAAGAAATTGCCCATTGTTTTAGTTTTAAGACGGATCGACATGCGATCATAAATGGTATGGTAGTTTCCTAATTTTTTAAATATTTTGGTCCTTTTATATTTTACATTCTACGTATTTGTCCGTACTAAATAAACATACCATCACGCCTGTACTTCCCGAAGGGGTAGGCAGAGGCGCACTAATGTACACCCACATTTTATATAACTACACATTTTTTTTTAATTTCTTTTACCATCATAACATAATACTTAACAGCCAAAGGGCTCCTAATCGAAGGCCAACCCCACAGATTTCCACGAGGACCGGTTATATGCCGCCTACAGCCAAACCAAAAACAGTTTCTCGACCCACATTGAAATTTAACCAGTTTTTTGCACTTTATGCACTAGCAGTAAACATCTGGTTTCGTAATTATGGGGTTTCATTTTAAATGCTGTTTGTATGTAATTTTCTTCTTTTTCAGACCATAACATCGTTGCATAGCAACAAATAAGGGAACTGTTATTGACTAAATTAAAAACCCTCGTCGCCAGGCCAGACAAAGCGCGTATTTTTTCTTCGAATCCAAAATAATTTATACCATTTGCCGCCAAGTACTCGACATCGGTTCGATCGAATCGCTTATAATTATTTAATTATTAGTCTAGAAACTTCTATCATTAGACAGTCGATTTAGATTAGACTAAACCTACAATGGGTAGTATGTAATTGTAATGTCAAATACCTAATGTGCTCTACATTAAAATTCATGTTGCTATCACGTAGGCTATGACGTAATAAAAGCCCCAATACTGTCCAACTCCCACATGTCTATGTTACCTACCGTAATTATCAAGCCCCCGCATGACACATTTTATCATTTGGAGGGGTTCCCAAGCAGGTTTTACTCTAAGAAATCGATACACGCCGCAGCAGTTAAAAAACACCGAGGAACAAATTCATAAATAAGCAATTGGCGTTAAAGTTAATTCAATCCATGTACCAAGTTGCATCATTTTCAGCACAATTGAAGTATTTGATTGTTATTTGTACTGAACTTGGCCGCACAAAGCAAACGAATATCCCAAAATCGGTAGAAATATTTCGTGACAAAGTTCGATAAACATGAAACAGTACACTTACCAATCTATTTTGACTGTAAAAGCACAAGAATAAATTTATTCTTGTGGTAAGTCTCAATGGGCACTTTGTATTCTGTACTTAGTATGGTTCTTTCTGTACGCAAATCCACGACGACAGAGCGCGTATTTTAAAGTGATCTTCTGTTATTGATTACAATAAATATTTTTCTAATAAGTACTTATTTAAATTCGTACTTTAGTATACAGCCGAATCCAAAACATTCAATGGACTTCGATTAATTATTTATTTTATTAAGCGCGTGGAAGCGTGTGGATTTTGTTGGGTGTTTCGCTGATGTGTTGCGTAAGTAAACTTGCGCAAAGCCTGGTCCATGATATCACAACGCTATTGTTTAAAGAAGCCATGCATAGGAATAATACTTCTTGATACTTCCACTGTGCTTCCACGTTTCACGGATAAGCTACTAAAGTACTAAACTGTTAACATGACAGAAGCATAGTGCCATGGTATTTATGTAAAACATGAATTTGCTAAGAATGTTATCCGATATACTAGTCGAAATTATTGAAAATAATCACAGTAGCGGAATGCGCCGGAATTTGTCAACAGGTGCTGGATATATCTATCCTAGATAAACAATGGTTTTTGGTACTGTTTTTGTCACATTTTAAGTTTATTTTTTCACTCCTCAATTAGGTAGGTATTTAAAGATAGCTAAAAACTTAGTTTTGTTTGTCGTTAATATCTATTAAGTCTGCCGCCTCCTTTTATTTGAGCTATTGAACCTTAGATATTGAAATAAATGTTTCTGACACTGTTGTCAATTTTTTTTTCCGACGGGCGGAGCGGGATTTCATATTTCCTACCCCAGCCAGGTACCTGAAGAACAAAGCTCGACGAAAGAGAAGAAAGACGAGGTAACATACATTTTAGTTCTGTAGGTAGGTCCTAGTAAGTACTGAACTACTGATTGAATGATTAATAAACGCAATAAGGACACAATAAAATAAGTATCCCGCCTGAGCAGTTGTCCAATACGGATTTCGCCAAAATAGCGATGAACCGCAAACGGTCTCACAGAGCCATCTAGTATCCACCTGTATCCATCCAGTTTCCATCAGCATTATTACACCCTTTTCCCAGATATCACAAGATTCAGGGGAGACTTCTTTGAATCTCGTAATACTTAGCTGGGAAAAAGATCAATACAGCGTTTCGGGAGGTTTTTTGGAAATGTAGTTAACTATGCAGTGTGCATCATTCTATCGTAGATTAGATATCAGGAGGTCAATAATTGTTCCGGAAGGGCAGTAAGCGTCTCATTTACATCAATAAGAATTTATTCTGCTTTAGTAATGGACCGATAAACATTCGTTACCGTTACCGTTAATTCGATTAAATCAAAGCCTCAAACAAATAGGTACCCTTTCTGCAGTGCCATCATTAAAGGAAGCAAGTATTTACATAGGTATCGTTTAACTCGGGACAAGAAGGAAGAGTTCCTCCTTTTTCTTAGTAGTAAAAATAGCTGATTTTACTAAGCCACAGTAAATCAGCTATCGCTCGTGCGTTTGGCGACAACTGCGCGAAAGACTCAAAGAGCAGCTCCCAACCGTGGTACGTAAGCTTTCCAATGTTCAAGCTGTCAGTCATTGACGTAATATATTATCGTAACCTTATCGTTACCTTTCGAAATCATAACGGTGAGTCTTTTAATTTGTTCAAAACAGGAGCGCTTTGGGAGCGCTAGGCTGCCGGAGCTGTGTCAATATCGGCAGGGTCATTACCCTTATACATACTCCACTTCTTTGCTCATGTTCTTAGAATAGAAGTGAATATAAACCTGCATGGGAGGATGGGGGGGAGCAGATAGATCGACTTATATCGAAAGATTATAGAGGTTAACCACTGTCATTAGCTGCGTTTAGATAAAGTTTGACAGAATAATCAAACAGACTACATGCCTACCTACCTAGAAGGTACCTAGGTTAATTTGTATGCACGCTAATGCGTGACAACCCAACTTGCAGACAAAATACTCCAGTTTTCATAAATTTTGTATGTGATAAAAATAATCAGACGATAATAACATGATTTGCGCATCGCTACGTTTCTGTCATGCATGACTAAATTAGATAAACGGAACAGTAAGAACCACTGTTACAGCGCGGGGTGCGGCGACTCAGATAGATACGGCATAGTACTTATCTGAGGTGCCTATAGGAGGAGGAATTCGGCTAGCTACGAGAGTTTAGCGTATCGAGCGAACCGCCCTCCCCGTCTAGCCGGCTAACTCGCGCAACGCAGAACGCAGATGTCGCAGACAGTGAACTAGGTTTAGCTCACTCTAGCGTAGGTAGGTACAATTCTCGTCAAACTTAATGTCCGGGTTGAAGTTGGCACGAGCAAACTTTAACTCGGCCGTAAAAATCGGAGAAATTAAAATATTGGGTTAAAATGATTTAAAACGACAGCCTACGACTTGAGATTTCATTTTTATTTATTACAATCTAATATTTTTCTTTATCCGATTTTTACGGCTGGGAGTTAGCTCGTGCCAACTTCAACCCGGACAATAAGTTTGGCGTGAACTGTAGGTACCTGCTTCCCATTCAGAAATTAATCTTATTCTGAAGGGAAAATGACAAATTGTTATTGGTTGTCTATACAATTTATTGCGTTTGTCAGTAAAACCATCCATGAGTAAAACGGGATTTAAAAGAATAGATTTACACAATGTGACAAACACGCAGAAAGAAATTTAAATGTAACTGTCATAACAAATCAACTGATTAGAGATATAATCAGTATTCATTCATTAGCAAATTTGCAAATTTATCACTCGCACAATAATTGTAGCAATAATGTCACATGTTGCTTACACACACGAAGTATACTTTATCGTATTTACCGTTTAGTCTTTCATACTTTCACGTAATAATACACCAACTCTATATTAAAGCCACCGTAGTCTACAAAAGTAACAACACTGATAAAACAAAAAGAAAAACCAACTTACTGTTTGATTGAGTTTTAAGTTTCCCATGATACATGTTGTCCGACTCAATTTCAACAACTGCAGAGAAATACACAAATAATAAGCTTAGCACAAGTCACACCACACTTATTATTCAGCCGGCAGCCGGGCTATTGCGTTCCTCAGTTGACAGCTAAAAGTGATAGTCACTGAGCGAAGTGTTCGTCAATACTACAGTGTTGCAAAGGTGGGGCCGGTTAAAATATCGGTAGAGTTGCCAGCAAAAAATTGGTAGAAATTGGTAGATTTTATGAAACGAAAAAAGGGGGGACCTTGCTATTATGATTGTTAATAGTTTTCTTTTCCTGACTGCGGTGTCTTAACGAGAAAGGCAAAAACAGATGTCAGAACCCCTAACTTTTCCTACGACACTTAATAAAAAACTAGTGGTTCAGGAAGGGTTTTTCGGTCATGTTAGGTTGGGTGATATTTATTTATTTATTCTTTTATGTACAAAAGTAGCACATAAGGCTATATATTTACTGATTTACACCCAGAGTTTGATGGTATATTTAGGTCCAATGTAGGTAATCCTAAGAGTTTTTCTATATCATTCAGTACCTGAGATGAGCAATATCTTACTTGACCTGGGAATCAAAACCAGTACACGCCGCGCTTACCACCACTTAAGTCCTATGAGGCAGTACCAACAGTTTGGATCCGTGCCAAGTTAATGGCAATAGGGTCGCCCTCATTTAAAAAAACCTAGGTAGGTACTGAATTGTAGTTATAATTAATATAACAATAAGGACAACTCTGACAAACCCTTCGAAGAATACAGACTTAATGGTACCTATGGTATGCTTAGGATAAGTAAATAAACAATGTTTTTAACAATAGCGGACATGCAAATAACTTTATACTGACAATCTTGTGCTGGAAATGTTAGAATGTTAGGCAATATATTATAATATTCATATTGGTAACATTCAAAACGAGGACCTTACTGTCGCGTAGTATTCCATAGTTTGACACCGAGAGGAATAAAGTACACTAATATTCTACCAACACTACCTAAAGAAATAACTTAGTACTTTCTTAAAGAAGATATCAAACGGCTTCGACATGAATCAAAACAATAATAATCATGATGAAATCATACCAGAAGTTGGGACATCGTTCTCATAGTAAATGGACCGTGATAAGAAAATGTTCTGCAGATTTAAATTGTAAAATAGTCGGCTTGGAGTTACCTACACTGACACAGTAGATAGGCAATAAAGACACAGTTAACTAAATACCATGGTCTAGGATTACTCAATGTTATTTTTAACCCCCGACGCAAAAACGACGGGGTGTTATAAGTTTGACGTGTCTGTGTGTGTGTGTGTGTGTGTGTGTAGCATCGTTGCTCCCGAACGGCTGAATTGATTTTGATTTAGATTTTTTTATTTGAAAGGTGAATTAGTCGGGAGTGTTCTTAGGTATGTTTGATGAAAATCGGTCAAGATGGCCGCCTCCACAAAATAGCGAATTACATATTTTTTCACAACTCCCTCAAAATGGGTATTAAATGAAAATACTATACACTATGATAAATTTCAAATCCAAGATGGCCGCCATCACAAAATGGCAAACTACATTTCGCGTCGGGGGTTTTTTATTTAGGTTATTACTTATACTGCATAGTATTTCGTTTGGTTTATACGGTTATACTAAGCCAAGAAACAAACAGAACTTGCCTACAATATAAAGAAAAGTAATTATAATATGAATACCGTAAAATTTGTGGGAACACCGCCAATCACCTGTGAATTTATTGTTATAGTTAAACCAGTTCAAGGCGATACAATTAGGGTTGTCAGGATGGCAATTAAAAACTCGATATTTTTTCGAAGATCATAATTAGGTATAAAGATATTACTGGTTACAATAGATCAACTACGGTCGCAGTGACATAACCGCAAACAAATATAGATATTGATATTTATTTATTGAATAACAACTTAATGGCACACGAACACGACACATCTCCGCAGTTTTAAATACTTAGCTAATTACATTTTATTGTAAAATATAGATTCTCTAAGTAGTCTAGATTATTCAGCACGTAAAATAATTATAGTTTCCCTGTGCCAATACGAAACACAACTACGTATGGTTCGATATGAATTAGTTGGAATACGCTATTATTATCGTGAAATAATTAAACATTTTAAATTATACATTATACATTTTAAATTATACATTTTAAATTTCATCATAAAATTTAAAAAGTATAATGAAATTAATTGAGCGCTACCTAGCCTACAACTACCAACCCTGCCGCTATTTTGATTAATTAACTTAGAATTCTTATAAAAACTTGATGGATGGTGTCAGCAACCAGCGACGTCATGAAAACAATAACATATACGACAAAACGTTTTCGACACAAAGCTTCTAGGACAACTTTTAATACGAATAAAAAAATTGTTTTAAGATTGACATTGGATTTGATTTTGATTGATTGATTTTTGTGTAGCTATGCACTATTGCTAAACAGCTACAATTTTTTTACAATCCTCTGGCTTACGGTTTTAATAATTTGATAAATTCACAATTAGGTAATACCATACTTTTATTAACCTTCGGTGAATGGTTTATATTAGATTCGTTCATCATTTAAATATGGTATAAAACTATGGCTTTTATTTATCAATAAAGTCATATTTTGTCTGTATTCTAATTCAAAGGTCAACGCCTCCAAGTTTAACTGTTTACGTCTACATCTGTAGTCTAGACTCGACTTATCGCTTGCCTTTGAAGTGGCGGTCGCGTGATTCAACCCACGCCTCGTAATCAAACTATTACTACGAGGTAATATTACTATTAATTCTGTTAACCTTAGGGTATGTTTACCGTAGTAAAAATAAGGAAAGTTATAACACTTTATAAAACTTTGAATGGTTTCCATTATGTTCTCGTGTTTGAGGTGAGTTAGTTATAGCCATTCTTAAAGTCGTAGGTGACAAATGGTGGTGTTCATTTCTTTCACTAAAAATATGGATATTATAATGATAGCAGATGTTTACTCGTGCTATCGTAAGTATTTTGCTAAGTGGGAAGGGCCAAACACCTATCGTGATGCAAAAATAGTAGTTATACCTAATCACTTTTGTAAATTAACACTTAATGATATAAAAGTCAAATATGGAATAGGTATGTCAATGAGATGAATATAACAATGAATACAAAGGAAGGTTGATAGCAATAGGGTCCCGTTCGCCCCCTATTGCAATATAAGTAAGACCTAAATTTACCGGGGAACTGGTGAGTGTCCATAAGTACATGCCTCTGTATATCCCTTCGGAGAATACGGCCGTCACGGTACGTCAAAAGTATCACACATCAGGTACCTAACAATTATCATTTATTTATGATGCACGTCGTCAGCACCTATGATGTTTGTGAATGCTGCTGAATGTAGTCAGTAAATACCACTTTCTTGATCCATATGTCGAAATCTTTGAGCTCAGCTTCAAAACTGAATGATCCATTAAATGCGGATAATTTTATTGACAAAAATGTCTCCCGTTTCTCCGCAATGCACAGGACTCCTATAGATTTACGACCTCTGCATTGCGGAAAATGATTTCAGTAACGTAACGAAAACTCCGGTGACGTTTGGGACAGGGGTAAAAGAGGTTTGAATGTTGCTTGTATAGTTAATTCCTTAAAAACAACACGCTGTATTTACTATGAAGAGCACCTATGGCACGTAGCCTCTCCACTGAAAGAAAGTTAGCAATTTTTGTGGTGTAAACACGTACTTACTGGTGGTTAGAATCCAACAAAGCAAAATTGGTCACTTTTGTGAAGTTATGCGTTGTATATCTTAAGTAAAGTAATAGCAGAAGTGGTCCTCACAGGTAAACTATGATATGAAATTCAACACTATCAATGGATTAATAACTATTCTCATTACTTAAGTGGTTGCAACCGCGGCTGTGGAGATTGCAGTTCCAATGCCAGGTCAGGCAATGCGGGCTTCCCTTATTCTATTAAGATTGCATTCTTCTTATTAAGTAATTTATTCTTATTCTTTGTTACACCTTGAAGCTAGTAGTTGGCAATGAAATATGGTTCTGAAATTTTGACCCAAAAGCTGTTGGTATACATTTAACTTACCACCGTCCATAACGTCGTTTTTATCTCCTTTTCCTTTGGAGGCGTTGGCGGCGTTAGCGGCGTTGGCGTTGTCGTAGTTGAAGCAGGCTGTGAACAAATAAAATGTAATAAGTACTTAAATACATTTTATAATATTAATCAGCTCCATGAAAGCTTCCAGCTTTTACTTTATCGACATCTTTAAGAAAGACTGTTCTAAAAGGACCGCAGTTGGATACTCATTAGGTATTCGGCTGCGGCTCATTTCTGGTCCTTCGGTCCACTAGGCAGCAGACTACAATATGTAGTAAAAATACCAGTTGCTCCATTGAATTTCATTTAGGCATGATATGTCGCATTCATCAGGACTACACCATATATTTATCTACTTGGGCCTATATCATTTTATGCATTAGGCTGTGTTTCGCTATTTATTTGTAAGATTTTAGTCTATAACTTTAATACAAAAAGTATAGGTGACGCATTGGGTTCTAAGTTAATGATAATGACAATATATTGTAAAAAATGCAGCACCGAAGCACCAGGGATTTTCTTTCAACCTAAAATACAACTTGCTCAACATGCGTAAATACGCAATACAACCAATAATAAATTAATTGCCTAGGCACTAAAATCCTCGTGCCATAAGTATAGTCACCTACCTACCGGTATTCAGTATTCAACCAATAAAACTATAGCTGTGTACAATGAAGGCTGACTACGTATTAAAGCCGGAAAGTATTTCATTTATTAAGTTATTATGAAATATAAGTTCCATAAATAAAATTACTCGTACATGGTACCGTACAACCTTGGCACGAATGGCGGTGAAATATTGATTAGGAGTCATAATACCTAACACATCATTATTTAATATTATATTAACTACATACCTATAGATAAATATCTAAACAGAAAATGTAATTTCCCAGTTATGTAATATTTTACCGACAATACAAACAGATTTAATCTAAATAGAAAACATATTGGACAATCCATATTACTTACCTACACAAACTATGTGTATAGTTGTAGCCCATGAGTTTCATGTTGTTACTTTAACTAGGTCACTATATCACTATCGTTTCGTGATATGAATAATGGTCCACAGAAAATAGGCACGCCCGACAAAAGCATAAACTACCTACATTAGCATTGTTTACAAAAAAAGACATTACCTAACAACTATAACCAGACAGCGAGTCAGCGACATAATTTGTGGACTGTTTTAAGATCAGAAGAATAAACTAAATGCAAAAAAATAAAGGTGCTTGAAACCTTCATTTTGCCTTGCCTTTTCTGCGTAAATTTTATGGCATCGTAATTCCAATGTTATGAAATTTAGCCATATAAGTAAAAAACCTTAGACTAACCATGCTTTCTAGCTCTTCTTAGGTTTTCTACTCTTTCTAATCTTCATATAGAAGAAAACTTCTTTTTTATAGCTAATAAGAGAAGCCAAAGATTGCCTACTTTGCATATAGGTTAACCTGACCGTAAAAACATAGGTAATGACTGTAGACTAGTACAAGAAAAGTGTAAGTAAGTACTCCATTTTCTGTGCTACTGGCCTACAGACCGGATGGTCGGTGTCACTGAGAAAGCTGCCATACATTAAATGGAGCTAAAGCCGGACACACTACGTTATGTTGCATATCAGATGAGCTGCGGAAATGCGGACAGAAGGCCCGCTATTTCTTACCGACGATTATGTAGCACTTTATTTATGACCAAGAGTTCTACAGATTCCATTCAAATTCTACTCCTCGGTCGAATAGTGGGGCTTTTCTATGATATTGTTTGTAACAGCAGCAGAGGTGATGACAATAGGTCCGGCGTGCTCTGGGTGTACATGAGTACACATTTTCTGCCTAACTCTTCAAGAAGTACAGACGTGATGGTATAATAATAAAGTTCCATAGAACACTACAAAAAAAATATTTTTCCAAAAGACAGCGAATTAAAACCAAAGGACCAAAACAGAAAATTATAAAAACAATCGTACATCTCCAAAAAAGGTACAGATTGCTATATACTCTACGTCATTATCAATATCGCTCCAATGAGTATTAACGCCAAATGTACAAACAACTTTGTGATGCAATACTATCAACAGATGAAATGTGCTTTAGCGTAGAAGCTTCTAAACTGAGCACATACTGCACATGACTTGAGAAGAATTTGATGTCGCTATACAGAATGCGTCACTTTCACTTATGGTAGCCTACGCTAACGCTGTCGCTAAGAAAACAAGATGACTCATTACTTGTTTATCGTTGAGGCTATATTTATAAACGGTCTAGACTTATCCAGACGTTAGTACATTTCCTTCGACTGTTGACGCATAAGGAATGTGCGTTTCTTACATCGCAGGTCGCGCCGCGTCGTGCTATGTATTTATGTGATCCACCGTAACAATAGTGTTGTATGAGTGGCATTATTTATCATGGTAAATAATATGCAATCGAATTTTTTTGCAGGAAAATTAAATTATACTAATTAGGTACTATGTTATTTTGTCTACTGAACAAAAGCGTATATCATTTTATTATTATTAAATAAAAAAAAGAAGTAGGTATTTTGAAAATTCATCTTTTTCAGCATTACTTATAAAATATCTAAATAGAAAGATAATAATTATACTAGAAATCTGGAACTTACCAGGCCGAAGGGAATATAGGTCTAGGTATCAGAACAGTAGAGTATCAACGCTCAACCGTGACTAATGCTTATGCCGCTACTGACAATGCCTGTCACATATCAGACTTAAAAATCGATCAACCATCAAATTAACTACCTACCTAGAACAGGGTTGTAGTGGTTGCGAGAACGGGTGCTTCGATTCCCAGGTGCGAGTGAAGCGTTATTGGATACATACATCTACTCATGCCTTTTTCCCATAGGTGTGGGCAGAAACTAGAGAACGCCACTTGTAACGATTATTGCATACTTCTTTTATCTTGTCATACACTTACGACAGTTCTACGCACCATCTTTGGTCGGGTTTGGTGTAAATTAATAAAATTAATAAAATAAATAAATAATTATAATTGCATAAGTTGATAAAAAATGCTATGCAATGCTTTACCGCGGCAGTCTCCGAGTGCCACACGTCTTTTTTCTTTTGATAATTTGTCGTAGGAAAATTGTTCATTATCATAATATTAAAAGGGTAATTTGATCCCCTTTTTAATTGCTATAAGTAGGGACCTACCTATCCATATCATATAACAATAAATATATATTATTAATACCGATCACTAATATACTTACAAATTAGGTATAATAGCAATCATTACGCAAATAAACTATCAACTATTATCTAGAAAAAAAAGGAAATTTTATTTGTAAACGGTCATTACAATAGGTACCTACCTAATAATACTAATAATAGGTAATTATGGTGTCACGGTATACTACACCAAATAGTCTACTCTATCGATCTGTGGCAGTCTGGTGTCTACAAATACGTATGTTTTCAAGGACGGATCCACTCTATACATTAATTATTTATGTATTGATCGACAGACAAATGTAGGGGTGACCTCAAAGACATCTGGAACTGCGTAGTTAGGGTTCCTTACCTATAGGTACCTAAAGTACATGATTTATGTAAGGAGGAGGGGGCTTCTACGGTGATAATTCAATCTGCAAGGTTACGCTGCTTTTACAGCGGTCAGTTGATGGATTGCTGACCAATCTTAGCACATCGAGACCGAACCTTGTTATTTCCGTACGCTGTGTTACTTATTACCTTGGACAGTATGTTATGCTTGGCCCCGGTTGTTATAATTTTATAAGGAAAAGCGAAAGACTGTATAAGTACCTACTGATTGCTGCAGCATTCGACCTAATTAGATTTTTTGTTTTAGTCAGAATTTAAATTGGTTCTTTAGGTAAGTATAAACCTCTCAAATAAAATCGAGCGTAGGTACATAAATGGTACAAAGACGTAACTCCCACTACAATCTGTAATCACACTTATATGGGGTAACTGCGAAAACATCCAGCAAATTGACTGGTTATAAGCCAATTTACGTAAATTAAATAGGTACCTACGCCATTTAGGTGACGACTTCAGGCGACTACATAGCACATCGCAGTGAGTAAAATGTAATGATGATGACTCTAATGCCCAAAGACAGACTCGTTGTTATAGCCAGACGGACGTCTATCTAAACCCGTAGGTATACATTTTTTTAAAACGTAGGTACACTACTGTAGTTAGTCTCCATGGGCTCCGTAAAAGTAGATGATCAGTTTAAGAATTATAAAAATACAGTTTTTTTTTATAAATTTACAAAGACGACGACAACGCCCAATCCATGAATCCAGTCAATGAATCGGCCAAATACAAACATAGTTATTTGGGAATATAGTAGTAAAAGAGTCCCAAATTCCCAACAAATTATCTACATTCTAAAGGTTATTGTTTTTTAAACTTACCCGCCATAGAGGCACTGCTCATTCTTCCGCGTGTAAAATCAATCTTGAATAAAATTATTAAACCGAATCTCAATAAAATCTAGGTCTAACCTATTATTATGATCAGTAAATGATTGACAAATCCTTTTTTTTATAAAGTATTGACGGACTTCATAATTAAATTACGCTGCCATTAGTTTTACGGACAGTATGTATAATATTTACTATGTTTATTTTAAATTTTAAATTAAAACCAGGCGACTTATTTGTATTTAATAGAATTAAAAAAAGAATGAGTAAAATTTGTGTGTAAAATAAATGCAACCTGATGGTTTACAAAGATGATTCCATTTTGAGCAAAGGATTTGTAGTGTGGCGTAGCGTTATTTAACAGTGTTCTTGATACAAAAAATATTTTCTACCAAACTGTCAATGTCAGATTTTGCTTGACGTTGGCACTTGTTACTTGACGTTGAGTCGTTGACGTTATGGATGGAAAATGAAATTGGAAAAAAATTTTTTTTTGTTTTGTTGTGATTGTATGATGTGATTCTGTATTCTAATTCTACTCTGTATTTCGTGTGAAAGGTTAGGTTGCTCATTTTATTTATTCTAGTTGAACAATGGCACCAGGAAAAAAAGGACATGTTCACGGTAAACGTTCAAATCACCACGTAAAACGAGATTATGCAGAGACATTAAACGAATTGAGTATACAATCTTCTGAAGAAAGTGATTCAGATGGCACTGATGACGAAGGCACCGAGGCAACATTTCCTGTGAGCATGTGGGACTTAAACCATTGTGATCCCAAGAAATGTTCTGGCAGAAAACTTTCGAGACATAACCTCATCAAGAATTTAAAGCTTGGCCAGCGATTCCAGGGCCTTGTTTTATCACCTGTCGGTAGTCAGTGTGTCAGTCCGAACGATAAGGATATCATTGAGAAATTTGGATTGGCAGTCATAGATTGTTCATGGGCTAAAATTGACGAGACTCCTTTCAGTAGAATGAAGTCACCACATCCAAGGTTGTTGCCATTTTTGGTAGCTGCAAACCCTATAAATTATGGCAAACCATACCAGTTGAGCTGTGTGGAAGCCTTAGCAGCTGCGATGGTAATAACGGGTCATAAAAAAGAGGCTCAGTTTTATTTATCAAAGTTTTCTTGGGGACACTCATTTTTAGAATTGAATTCAGAAGTGCTAGAACTGTATGCAGGTTGCACTGATAGTAAAAGTGTGTTAGAAGCACAAAATACATTTTTGGAATCTGTGAAGCATGAGAAGGATGACCGGCAAATGTGGCCACCAAGTGAATCTGAATCAGACTCGGAAGAAGATGGGGCATCATAACATTAGTTTTTGATGCTGTTTCTTTTTAATAATGTAAAGCATTTCACCATATTGATATTAGTTAGACATGCTATGAAATGACTTGGCTGTTTAATATAAACTATAAATACATTGTTTATTGATATTATTATTCAAATGTTTCGTCTTACTGCAAGATATACATAAGTGTATGTATTTATGCATTTAAAGTCTAACCTAAAATCGAATAAATTTTAAATATATTTTTTGTTTTTCATGCTTGTCTTACTATAAATATTAAACACTGTTCATTATTTTTCCACCTTTATGAAATTACAAGTCAAAAACATTACAATTCCCAAATACTTAACGGTCTGTCTTGCTTTCACGCCAAAAACCACATAACTGATATAAGTGAAATTTGGTACACAGATAGTCTAGAGCCTGAGAAAGTACTTTTTAATGCGAAAAAGGGCTATAAAGGGTTGAAATAGGGGATGAAAGTTATAAGAAATGCTCAAACTATGCGGGCGAAGCCGCTGGCGAAAAGCTAGTATTCTATAATTATGTTAGTCTGACTCTGATGTATAAGCTATAATACTGTAAAGTTTTATCAAAATCCGTTTAGTAGTTTTTATGCCAGAGTAACAAACATCCATCCATATACAGGGTTACTTGTAATTCGACGTATATCCACCAGGAGCTGATTGGCGGGTTAAAATGCAACAAATTGAACACCACCTATGTATGGCCGAAATTCAATAGTTTTCGAGATATTTGAATTTTAGGGGATTTTCGATCTTTACCCAAAATTTAACACTAAGCTCCAAATAAAAAAGAAACTACACGTTGAATGGGTACCATTAAAAAATGATATTATAGCTGACACTTCAATTAAGCTATGTACATCATTTAAAAGTGCTTCATCCAACAAAATACCTAAATTGATGAGCGATTTAAGAATAATATCTAACCAATATTTTTATTTAAAGCTTCAAAAAATGTAGTCTAGTTAAAAAAAATACTATGACATGAATCGTACAAACCACAAAAAAAACTTCTCTATTCTCTCAGCTTTCCAAAAAGGTATAAAAGATAATTAAAAGATACTTAATTCATGGCATAGCATGTGTTTGAATCGGCGTGGGGAGAAAAATCTTCGCCTCCATGATCGGAGTATTTCTTATAATTTATACCCTATGTTACCCGGGCATAGTGTAGCTTCCGAACGGTGAAAGAAAGAAGAATTTTTCAAATCGGTCCAGTAGTTTCGGAGCTTATTCAATTCAAACAAATAAACAAACAAATCTTTCCACTTTTTAATATTAGTAGAAAAAACATTGATAAAAACGGTTATCAAAAAAAATACACATCTTGTTCGTGCTGGCCACGGAATTGGTTCTCCTCTCCCAATCCATCGGTTTGGATACCTCTCGTCTAGCCACTGCCGGACAGTAAATCGGTAATGTGCTGGGCAACCACCATGTGGAAACATGAGGTTATTTTTTATTTCCTCGGGAATATCCACCAACAAATCATTGAGATTGTTTCTTGAAAACTCTTCGTAATTTTCGCTGTTCAAATTTTGCGACAAGAAATGGGGGTCAAGAAATCTTATTTCTACCTATTATCTTATTCAAATCGGTCCCTACTGGATCGAATTAAAAAAATCTTTCACCGTTGGGAAGCTACACTATGCCCGGGTAACATAGGGTATAAATTATAAGAAATACTCCATTCATGGAGGCGAAGCAGTCGGCGGAAAGCTAGTATCTTTTTAACACAAACACAGATGATTTTTCTCCCCGCGCCGATTCAAACGCATGCTATGCCATGAATTAAGTGTCTTTTAATTTATTTTTATACCTTTTTGGAAAGCTGAGAGAAAAGGGAAGTTTTTTTAGTTGTTTGTACAATTCATGTCATAGTATTTTTTTTTACTAGACTACATTTTTTGAAGCACTAAATGAAAATATTGGTTCGATATTATTCTTAAATCGCTCATACATTTAGGTATTTTGTTAGATGAAGCACTTTTAATGATGTACGTAGCTTAATTGAAGTGTCAGCTATAATATCACTTTTTAATGGTACCTATTCAATGTGTAGTTTCTTTTTTATTTGGATGTTAGTTTAAAATTTTGGGTAAATATCGAAAATTCCCTAAAATTCAAATATCTCGAAAACTATCGAACTTCGGCCATACATAGGTGGTGTTCAATTTGTTGCATGTTGATCCCCCAATCAGCTCCTGGCGGATATACGTCGAATTACAAGTAACCCTGTATAATAATAATAAAAATTATTTACCAAATTAAACTTTACATTTTTTAAGAAATCCCAATGGTCCCAAACTGGGCTAGACCTGTAACTTGGGCACCACATAAGTCCATCCTCACAAGTTTATAATTATTAGTAGGATAAGTAGGTACTAAGTAGTAGTTGCCAATTACTATAAAATACATCTTATTCCCCAATCCTGTGGGATTTTCATAAAATACCTTATATAGTATTCTTCCGTCATTTAAGGAGCATTAGTGCAAAATTTCATGCTTCTAGACCCAGCCGTTTCATTTATTTAATTTATAAACTGAAAACAATATAGAGATCTGTGATTTCTGTATGTAAATAAAGTTATGGATTATATATTACCGTGATCGTATTAATTGTAAACAGCACCCTCTATTGAACAACACTAGAAGTTTTTAGGTAAGTACGTTTCTTACATATTTTCCTCGATGCGCTATCTATTGAGCTTGGAATGTACTAATAAAGTTTTTCTATTACGTTGGATAGAGGGCGCGACCATTCAAAGTGAAGTTTTTTTAGGGTTCCATCCGCGTTTCAACTTCCAAGTTTGTGTCATGGTGAAGTGCGTGCCCGCGGTTAGTTTGCTTTTGGTTTCGGAGTGTGTGAGTCGGTTATTGTTCGGTACAGTGGCTGTTTGAAAACTCGCGGATAACTTATTTTTCACTTACTTTGTGTGTTATGTTTGTGAATGTAAACAGTGTTGTGTTTTTGTGTGTGTAAAAATATAGTATTTGGAGTTCTGGACTTTTGGAAGCTGTTACTTCTAGATCTTGGGTAAGTTTGTCCGTTGACTTCAATGCAACCTGTCACGCAGGTGTCTCGCAGTCACAAGTCACTAACCTCTGATGAATACCTAAATGCTGTCTTTGGAAGCGTAGATTTATTCTTGATTTTGTTTTATATCTTTACCATGTAAGTTCTTTTCTCCGTTAAACTTACCTTTACGTCCTGTAAGCGGTCTTTCTCTGCGTTAGCTTCGTTTAATTTTATTAGTACCTAGTGTCAAAATTATAGAGTACCTAGGTACGTACTTTCCTATCAGTGAAAAAGTACCTAGAAGTTGGATAAAAGTTTATTATTATTTGGGCACTTCCTCATTGCTTACTTCGGTTTGTTACCTAGCCAACATTCGACCCGCGGCATTCGTGCACCGGAACCGGAATACAATCTTAAAATCTTTGTTTTTTTTGAATAATCTGATAATACCTATACCTACTAGGGGCCTTCATCACTACCTCCTAGTAAGTTCCCGATTAATTGTCTGATAAATTGATACAAGTTTTGTTCCATTTTTGAATTTATCCGGCGCGTTTAGCGGTTATCCAGATAGGTAATTATGGCAAACATGCCCTAAAATACAATAAATATAATAATTTGTAAAAGAAAATAGCTACCTAGTGCTACCATAACGAAGTAAAATAATTGTCGTTACCTTCTGCTCTGAACTTACCTAGATTTTTGATTAACAATAATACATATACCTATAGGTTAGTACTTACCTATTTATTTTGATATTTTTTCTGTTTAAAATTTAAAATATAAATATATACTCTTTTGTTCTTTACTAAAATTATATACTCGTTACTCTTTTGAACTAAACCATTTTCCTATTACTTACCTGTATGAAAAGTTTAAATTATTATCATTATTTTACTATGTACGTAAGTAGGTACCTACCTACTTCGGCTGGTAGCTTTTTAAGGTGTCGAGGGCGAGCCTAACCGTTATCATTAACCGAACATTAATACAAACTACTACTACATACCATCACGCCTGTATTCCCCGAAAGGGTAGACAGAGGCGTACTAATGTACACCCACTTTTCGCCGGTATGTTTTGTTTAGGTCCCATGTAATAGGGGGCGAGCATATTGCCATCAACCGGGCACAAATCCAGACTTCGAGCTGCTACTGGGAGTTTCACAGAAAAACCTAACAACACTTTACTCGGCCCGGGAATCGAACCTCGAGCGAAGCAGAAGGCTAACGAGCAGTCGACTGTGAACATTTACTAGATACATCTCAATTTGAGTTCTAATTATTCATTATATTCGATTGGCACCCGCTACGAGGTAGGTAGTGTCGCCCATGTGTCGCCGGTCGCATAGACAATACTGCTAGTGATTACCTATGATAATACAGACAGCAAAAGACTGGTTGCACTAACCGCTCAATTCTTTGAATTTTCAAACCAACCGTCAGTTGTCATTTTGGCACTTGTCATATTTTTTTCTAATAATGCGGTGACAATTATCGAAATTAATAAATTTATTCAAAATTAACGATTAGATGTAAATCTATTGCGAAATTTGGTTGTTATTTGTTGTGAGGCGATATGCATTAAAATGTCCAGGTGTATACAAAATAAAAATGTTGTGAAAGTTGTTTTCTCCGAATACCTCCCAGTCGTTTAGTGTTGACTGGTGTGGTGTCTTGTTTTAGTCTAGTAAGTTTATTACGTAGCTACCTATAATTATAATTTCAAGTAAGTAAAGTAGCGTTGATCGTGGTTTTTGTACCTAATAAAAAATCATAACAGTAGGTATCGATACCATAACATCTGCTAACTTAAAATCTCAACTGATTATGTACAATCCGATACCTACCCGTCTCCTTGACTAAAATCTCTTTGATTTTATAAACTATTTTTCGATTTAATCAATCAAATCGGCTATGGTGTCTATATTTCGAATAAATTTATGTATCGGTGTACTTTCCAGGTAAATCATGTTGTGACGCAGTACACGAAGTTCTGTTTGACTGTAAATGTGAAATTGTGTACGTGAAATTCGAAAAGGATTTGACCATACTCGCCTCTTTAAATTAATGGCTTTTAGAAATCGTTCAGAAAAAGCAACATAACAATGGAGCCATTGCAAGGAGATACAGTTACCAACAATACAAGTTGTTCTTGCACCTCGTATGATTACAATAGTGAATCTGATTGTCAAACATTGATTCGATTACTAGCTGAAGGATGTAGACTTAATAGATTATTTAATGGTAAATATGTACCTTTAAGAGAAAGTAAGTTATTGGATCAATTAATCAGAACGAGAGCGCTGTATGAAGCCCTCAGGAACCAGTTGCTCTCAACTAGTGTAAGTGTAAGTAGCAAAGCTAACTTAAAACCAGGAGAAGACTCAACAGATAATACAAATTCTCTTGAAGCTAAGAAGAGTGGTGATATTTTTAATTTAGTGGATTTAGTGGACAAAGCTGCTATTTTGGGAACTAGAAAGCTAAGTGTATGCTGCAGTTGTTGTAATTGTAATTCAAAATCCCATCTTCACGAAAACGTTCCGAAAGGGCGAAGAAACAGACAAGCCCATGCGGGTGCAAACATGCTTTCAAGATCTAGTGTCACTTCAAAGCATGGAACTAGTGAAGAATTAAAATTGGGAAAACAATTTAAAGCTAAGAATATAAAATCTGACCCTTGTACCCGCGCTGGTAAACTTGAAGAATTAATAAAATCAAAGTTACCTAGGATAATACTAAAAAAAAATGGCCCTGAACAACCACGAGAACGCGATCAGCTTTTAACAATCACAGATAAAAATAAATTATTATCAACTAACAATGACAAAATGAAGAAATCATATCTTAAACTCAAGCGTTATGATGCTGGTCCTACCCAATATAGAGAAAATATGGCAGAGGGTGGTATTACCAAAGTAAAAAAAAATAACCCTTATCAGGATAAAGATGCCGTTAAGAAAATGAGCTCTATGGAACAACTAAAGCTTGCACAGCAAAAAATAAAAGATAGTTTTATTGCTGATCTAAAAGCTGCACAAAAATCTAAACCTGAAGGGGATTCAATTATTAAAAAAAATGCTGAAAATAATGCCTTTCCTACGAGAAAGAATTCGGCAATGAAGTTCAAAGATAAAGTTAGTGGCAAACATGAACCTGAGGATTGGGAATTACACAAAAGAGTTGGACGTACATTACAAAACAACGATCAAGCTGAAAACGTTAGCAAGAACATTAATACTTCCGGTACACCAAATTTTGGTGTTCGCAGAGAACAACATCATATTCCTGGAAGAACAGCTGCTACAGAGCAAAAGATACCTACAAAAAATCAAAATAAAAATTATACTAAGGATCAAAAAGAAGTTATTTCAAATAAGTTTAATAATGTTACTCACGCCATAGCAAATTCAATAAAACTACAAAAACCAAAAGAATCCGACACTTCCTTAGTTATTCGAGACAAGAAACCAGTCAAATCAATGTCATCAATGAAATCAGATGTTCGTAACGCACAATATAATAGCCCTAACAGAATGCCGATGAAACAACAACAAAGTCCCCCAAAAAACCGACAGCAAAATTATAGTAAGGATAAAAAAGATAAAGCGATTTCAAAAACATTTAATAAAGTAACTCACGCCATAGCAAACTCAATAAAACAACAAAAACAAGAAGAACCTGACACTCCCTTAATCCTACGAGACAAGAAACCAGTCAAATCAATGTCATCAGTAAATTCAAATTTACATGTTCGCAACGAACAATATACTAGCCCTAAAATAATGCCGATGAAACAACAACAGAGCCCCCCAAGAAACCGACACCAAAATTATAATAAGGATCAAAAAGATAAAGCGATTTCAAAAACATTTAATAAAGTAACTCACGCCATAGCAAACTCAATAAAACAACAAAAACAAGAAGAACCTGACACTTCCTTAATTCTACGAGACAAGAAACCAGTCAAATCAATGTCATCCATTAATTCAAATTTACATGTTCGCAACGAACAATATGCTAGCCCTCAAAGAATACCGACGAAACAACAACAGAACTCCCCAAGAAACCGACACCAAAATTATAGTAAGGATCAAAAAGATAAAGCGATTTCAAAAACATTTAATAAAGTAACTCACGCCATAGCAAACTCAACAAAACAAGAAAAACAAAAAGAACCTGACAATTCCATAATTCTACGAGACAAGAAACCAGTTAAATCAATGTCATCAATCAAATCAAATTTAGGTGTTCGCAACGAACAATATGCTAGCCCTAAAAGAATACCAACGAAACAACAACAAAGCCCCCCAAGAAACGGACATAAAAATTATAATAAGGATCAAAAAGAAAAAGCGATTTCAAAAACGTTTAATAAACTAACTTACGGCATAACTAATTCAATAAAAAAACAAAAACAAGAAGAATCTGATACTTCCTCAATTATACGAGACAAGAGACCAGTCAAATCAATGTCATCAATCAAATCAGATGTTCGTAATGAACAATATACTAGCCCTAAAATAATGCCGATGAAACAACAACAGAGCCCCCCAAGAAACCCACACCAAAATTATAGTAAGGATCAAAAAGATAAAGCGATTTCAAAAACATTTAATAAAGTAACTCACGCTATAGCAAACTCAATAAAACAACAAAAACAAGAACAATCCGACACTCCCTTATTTCTACGAGACAAGAAACCAGTCAAATCAATGTCATCAATCAAATCAAATTTAGATGTTCGCAATAAACAATATACTAGCCCTAAAATAATACCAACGAAACAACAACAGAAGTCCCCAATAAACCGAAACCAAAATTATACTTTGGATGAAGAACATAAAGTTACTAAAGAGATTTTAAAAGCCTTTAATAAAGAACGTCACGGCATATCAGTTTCTATTAAACAATTAAAACACAAAGAATCCCACTCTTTAGCTATTCGAGACAAGAAACAATCAGCCAAATCAAGGTCGTCAATAAAATCTCATTTAGGTGTTCGCAAAGAACAATTTGCTAGCCCTGGAAGAATAGTTACCAAACAACAAAAGAGTCCTCTATTACGAAAACGAAACAAAAATGAGAATGCTAAAGATATCTCAAAAACATTCAATAAAGTACCTCACACCGTAGCAAATTCAAGTAAACTACAAAAACCTAAAGGCTCCGTTCCTTTTAATTTACGGGACCACAAACAATCTGCTAAATCAATGACATTACTAACATCCAACGAAGGAGTAAATAAAGTTGATAAATCAGCCAAAATGGGAAATAAAATGGAAAACTTGTCTTTAAGTAAAGCTCGAGATAAAAAGCCAATTAAATCTAAAAAAAAGCGAATCTCCAGCAAGATCCTAAAAGCTATTTCTACAACGTCGATCAAAAAATTACCATTCATGGAAAAAAATGATCGAAAAGTACGTCGAACTGTAACTCAAAAACCGCCACTAAATTTAATGCATAACAATAATAAAATAAAATCAGATCCTTCAATTCTACTACCTAAAGAAATAAAGTCGTCAGAGGTACCTAAACTCTTTGATCGTCGTCGCTTGCATATAAAACCACCGACACAGCATGAAGAAAATCGAGATTCCGATCAAGATCCCGATTCTCCTAAGAAACTTCAAAACATTAAACAAAAGCAGAAGAAAAAAAGCAAACATTCTAAAAGTCACGCTCTTAAGCATTGTTTATGCTCTTTAAAGATTAAGATTAAAAAAACCAAATCTGCAATCACTAAAATTGTTACGGGAGAAATGCCGCAAGAAAATGATACGCAGAGTATTAAATCACTTGATTCTAAAACTTCTTCTCATGTCATGTCAGTTCATAAAAATAGTCTCAAGTTGAAAGACAGAACAAACCTATCAATCCATGCATCAAAATGTGAGTGTTCTGATACCAATATGAATATAAAACAAAAGAGTGGATCTAATAATGATCTTCGTCAAACAAAAAGTCAGTCCACAATAAAAACATTTTCAAATCATTCTACTAAAGGTAAAAATCAGTTAGCCCATTTAAATACTTCTCAGAAAACCATATCTTTAATTTCCATATCTGAATGTGAGTGTCGTCTTAGTTCTAAAGAAAAAGTATCACTTAAATATAAGCAAACAAATACTCCCATTGACATAAAATCTACAAATCATGCATCTACTGAAACTAAAGAAAAAGGAAAGTTTAAAAATCACTATGTGCAGACAGTAAATAATAATGTGACTATAATAGAAAAACAAAGCCGAAAGCTATACCCGTGGCACAAAACTAATATCACTCACCACGAGACAAAATCTATATTCAATCGTGTCATTATTAAAGAAAATATAATCGAGTCTTCGAATAAACAAGAAATTAGTATTGACTATACCTCTAAGCCAAGATTTAGTGCAAAATTTTCCAAAAAAGGATTTTCTAAAAATGGGATCAAAATACCCCTTCAACCTCAGACGGTTCATAAAGATAGTCCCGCATTGAAAGGCAAAAATAAGATGACGAAATGTGAATGTTCTGATACCGATACGAATAAAAAACAAAATAGAGGATCTGATAATGAACTTCGTCCAGAAAATACTCTTTCGACGATCGAAACATCTTCAAATCACACTACAACCAAAACTAAAAATAACTCTGCTTATTTAAATACTCCCCACAAAACTATATCCTCAAGCCTCGCATTGAAAGACAGAAAAAAGATGTCGATCCATGCTGCCAAATGTGAGTGTTCTGAATCCAATATAAATATAAAACAAAATAGAGAATCCAATAATGAACTTCGTCAAGAAAACACTCATTCCACGATTAGACCCTCCTCTAACCACATGACTACTAAGGCTAGAAATATCACTGACCCTGAGACCCTGACCCTGAGAAATAATCCCTACCAAACCAAATCTTTGATTGCTGCATCGGAATGCGAGTGCTTTGAGAATAAAGAAAAAGGGCCACTTAAATATAAGCAAACTAATACTCCCGCTGACATAAAATCTACAAATCATGCATCTAGTGTAAGTAAAGACAAAGAAAAGTCGCATATCATTCAATATCGCCCTGGGCAAACAATAACTAATGTGACCAATAAAGAAAAACAAAGCCAAAAGCTATATCCAGGGAACAAAACCAATACCACTCACCCCAAAAAAAAATCTATTTTCAACCGTGTCACAAAATGTAAGTGTCCCATTGCCACTCCAGAAAACATAAACGTGTCTTCGAAAAAACAAGCAATGAACAATGACTATACCTCTAAGCCAAGATTTAGTGCCACATTTTCGAAAAAAGCTTTTGCTAAAGATGGGTTAAAAGAACCTCTTGATACTCCATCAAAAATTAAACAAACTAATGTGCATATAAACTGTGGGTGTGTATATACAGGTAGCCCCAAACTGAAACATGCGCAAAAGAAACAATCGCAATCCAGCAATTCTACCGCCAAAGTAAAATATACAGCAGCAAAACATGGATTACGAAGGTGCTTTTGTACATTGAAATTGGGTAAGATTGATAAGAAAAAAAATAAACTCAAAAAACACTTAAAAGGAGAAATAAGCAATACTACTGTAAGTAAATCTGAATATCTTAAAACACATCCTAAACTGGGAATATCAATATCAACAGAAAAGAGAGAAATATACCCTAATGATGAAACAGTATCGACCAAAAGAGAAGCAAGAAAACTTAAAAAGCATATCAAAAGTAGTAAAAATAGATCTAAAGCCAGTTTAACATCCCGGTCAGTAGAATTGCCGAGATCTAAAAAGATACATTCGATTTTAGTTTCTCATAAGAGTGAAATTTCCATTCAAGTACTAGAAAAAAATAAATTAAATCCCCATAATACAACGCAAAAAGTAAGGAGTAGCTTTGCTACAAAATTTTTACAGAAACATCCCGCAACTTACTCTCCTATTACCAAAGATTCCAAAATACAACGCGCGAAAGATGAAAAAAATCTACAAAAATCTATACTTGCGAGAGAGAATAAACTAGATAAAAATATATTACTTAGCTCTAAAATAAAGCGTTGTCTATGCACTTTAAAGATACATAAAAAAGATAAGCTCAAAAAGAAAAACATCGCTATTGCCACGGATTCAAATAATGTTGTAGAGGACATGTACCCGGAAATGAAGAGTCCCACTCGATCTCCCATAGATATTGGTACAGACACGCAAAAAATTAAAATGATATCAAAATCAAGTGATACTCGTAAACTTCCAAACTCATCAAAGCTTTTATTTATAAATTCTGATTTCAATAAACGGCGAAGTACATTACAGAAGCTAGGAAACTTAACGAAACATTACCTATCAAAAAATACTAGGCCAACATATTTGAAAGAATCGTTGAGACAATCAGTTGAACTGGGCTCTAATTTCAGTTTTAATATTGAATTCTACAAAGAAATAATACCTGAAAATAAATTAATTGCAAAGAGATTAAACAATATGAACGTATATTTTTCAAAGAACGTTCTGGAAGCTAAACCACTGAAAATTAATGATAGCAGAAAGTCTTATCTGAAACCCACAAAGGTTACTCTGATACCTTCAGTGTCAAAAAATAGATTTTGTGTAAAAGATGAACCATGTCGAGATAACTTAATGACACCATTTGTTATTAAGACGACACCAGTTTATGCTATGAGCACAGTCACTGTTGGTCGAACTAAAATGAACTTACCGGAAATGTTTTTATTAAATGAAATAAACCTTGACCCCCGTTGTGCCGATTCTTATCATATATCTAATTATACAGAAAAAGTATTGAATAAAACAAAGCACTGGCAACATTTCAAAAATCGATCATTTTCGAGTGTTTACTCTAAAAATATGCAGTCATTTGATGAAAGCAAACTTAGCTTATTGCAAAGCAACTCCCTAAATCAAAGCTTACGTGATTTTACTTCAAAAGAAATGGTACGATTCGAATCCAAATCGGGATGTGAAATATATTATGAAGAAAAAGAAACTCTAAGGAGGCCAACTCTAAGGAGTGCATACTCAGAAATTTACTCATTTGCACAAAAACAAGACGAACGGAAAATTTTGGAAATTCAAGAAACGAAAAAGTCGACAAAAGTAACAAACGAAACAACTAATCCTTCTCAACTTACTGGTATTCAGCCATTCCTAAGAAGATGTTATTGCACTATGAATGTACAAGTAGCTCAACAAAGGCCAAAAAGGAGACACCATCACCAATATCCGACAAAGCTTAAAGATTATGAGTGTGAGCCGGGAGTTTGTGTACCATACGAATGTGATCCGTACGAATGTCAAAAAATGATTATGAAAAGATTGATGAAAAAAGTTTCTAGAATGTCTGGTACTGAGACTAGGATGAAATCCAGTTCTAGTATTACATCAGCAAGCAGTTCAGGTAGAAGAACAAGAAAACTTCAGTCGACTTCAGCTGGTGAACGTCAACATCGTGCTGCAAAATTAAGGCATACCGGCTTAAAATACCAGTCATTACCACGATCTACAACACAAAGGCAAGCGGTCCGGGTTGGTTCTAATTTTAGTTTTAATATGGAATTCTCTAAAGGCAGCTCAAAGTCAGCACCGACTGCAGAGTTTATCAAAGAACCTGTACGGCCTTCAACAACCAGATCTTCTAGAACCCTATATAGACGTCGAAGACACAGAGGTACAGGTTACGAAGTAGGCCGACATCATAGAGAATCCCAATCACAAATGAAACAAATGCGTCATAGAGGCTCGAGTGTCACACCAATGTTACGGAGATGTTTCTGCACTTTAAAGTTACAAAAAAAGGGAAGACAACAAAAAGAACGAGAATTACAAATGCATCAAGGCACATCGACACCTCCTAAATTTTATGTCGAAAAACCAATTCTTAGAACTACAGAGACAAGCCAAAATACAAGGATAAAGAGAAGGTTTCCGGAGTTACTACCTTATGAATGTGAACCTAATACATGCGTCCCTGGTGAATGTGATCCATATGAATGTTTAGAATTAATCCGAAGAAGAAGAAATAAATATACTAGAGACTTAGGTACAGACTCAATGAAATCGAATGTAACATCTAGCTCAAGTATGACAAGTAGTCGGAGACGAACTAGAAGAAGGCATGTGCAATCAAGAAATTTTTATGTAAATGAACCTAGATCTAGAGACACTGTCGTAAGATCGAGGCCTTCTGAAATTGAAAGTCAAGTTTCACCAACGAAACAGGCAGTTCGAATAGGTTCAAACTTTAGCTTTAATATTGAATTTTTTAAAGATAACGCTCCTTCTACAGAAATTAGAAATATGCGATCACCAGAAATCTATGAACATAAACCACCAAGACATGTTAGAAAAGTTCCAAAGCATGCCTACGTACACCACAAGGTGAGGGAGAGTTCTTCTCAAGATAGAAAATCAACTCGTGATACTCACTCACAAATGGGTTTAATTAAGCATGGTCAATCAACCATGACGGGTGCGTTCCTTAAGCGGTGTTTTTGTACTGCTAAGTTACAAGGTATTAAGGTCGACACAGAGCCAAGCCAAGCCAAGGCAACAAGTCAACAACATACTTCGTTCTCAACCATGAAGCGATGCTTATGTCATCTTAAATCATTGACTTCTAAGAAAGACCCTAATAAAACAACTGAGGTAGGAAATGAACAAGTAACTCCCGCAACAGAAACACATGTTGTCAAGACTCAAACACGAGCACGTTCCCCAATTCTTGAACCATACGAATGTGAACCTGGTGTATGTGTACCCGGCTTTTGCGACCCTTACGAATGTGAAAAAATGATACGAAGAAGAAGAGCAAAAGAAAAAATGGCTGGCACAACAAGACCAAGAACCAAATCGACTTCGTCTAGTATCACGTCTTCTAAGACATCGAGAGCTCGAATGACACAATCAAGACCGGTTAGACAATATTATGAAAGACCTCGAAAGCGAAATTATTCTCCGAGAGATACGTTTGTTAAAGACAAGTTTCAGACACCGGTATTACCACAAAAACAAGTTGTAAAAATAGGATCAAACTTTAGCTTTAATATAGAATTTTATAAAGACAATATGGCTAACCTTCACCAAGTTCAAGCGGCTTCTACACCGGTCAGAAGATATCGGCCAACGAGAGACCAAGTTCATGAAGCAAGACATAGATATAAAACAAAAGATAAAAACTTGATGGGAATGACATCTTCAGTATATACTCGTGGGTCTCAAATGGATGCCGCAAACACAAAAGACCAGTCTTTGGGCCCGATATTGAAAAGGTGCTTTTGTACTCTGAAACTCCATAAAGAAAAACATATTAAAAAAGAGAAACAAATGAATCAAGGTACAGCAACTCCGGTTATCAAAGAAGTTCCTACTTTACAATCTAGGAGTATGATGACAACAAACAAGTACAAGACATTTCCCTATAAATTAAAACCATATGAATGTGAGCCTGGTGTTTGCGTACCTGGTGAGTGTGATCCCTTTGAGTGTGATAAACGTATCAGAAAACGACTTATGACCCGAGCATCAGGAACGTTAACGGATCACTATCATACAAGATCGACGGCAAGCACGATCAGACCCCACCGTAGATACCGTGACCGTGATGTTCAATCAATGCGGCATACACAACCAACTAGGAGAAGAGATATTCAATATAAAGTAAGAAGACCAGAAATGAGGAGTAAAGTGGTTGATAGAGTTTCAAAACAGGCAGTGAAGATAGGATCAGATTTTAGTTTTAACATGGAATTTTTCAAAGATAGATCACCCGGCAGCAGTGTAGCAAGTTCGAGGCAAAGAAAGCTATATGGTCCATATGAGAGACCTAGACGGACCACTAGTAGATCCACGGAATGGCGATCATCTTCTAGAAACAAGAAAGCCCAACGTCCAAGAACAATGCGTGATATGGATTCTCAAGTTTTTGCTCAAAAAATGCGATCAACAATGACAGGGGTCGGTCCTTTCTTAAAACGATGTTTCTGCACGTTACAATTACACAAATCAGAAAAAGATAAAAGGCCTTTTAACAAACTAGAGTCAGTTTCTACGAAAACCGAAATTATTAAAAGCCCGCCAAAAATGGAAACTAAATATGAAAATACATCCACGCTTACACGAACTCCAGCTCAATTTCATAACAGTAAACTTGAACCTTACGAATGTGAACCAGGCGTATGTGTACCTGGTGAATGCGACCCTTATGAATGTGAAAAAAGAATAAAAACAAGATTAATGCAGTCAAAACAGTCTACTACTGACCCATATAGGGGTCGATCAGTTTCTAGTTCTATAGGAGAATCAACGAAATCTAGACACAGAAGAATTCAAGCTTTGTCTTATACTCCAAGCGGTAATCGGTTTCGGGTTGAGGATCGAGTCCCTTCAACTGATAGCAGTCCTAGTCGACAAGCTGTACGCATTGGATCTAGTTTCAGTTTTAATGTTGAGTTTTACAAAGACAAATCTCCGCAACTTCCGTCTGCACGTGATGTTACAAAAATTATCAAAAGAGGTTTCAAAGGAACAGAGACACGACCCAGAAGAGGCAGAAGCACATCCTCTTATAGCAGAAGAGCTCACACTCGACATTGTCAATCGGATTGCATTAAAACAGAATGCAAATCATCTTGTGCGCCTCTGCTAAAACGATGTTTCTGTACATTAAAACTCCAAAAAACGGGTAAACAGCAACATCATACAACTAAAATAGAGCCTACCATGAAAACAATGAGTACTCTCACATCAAATAAAGTTGAAATTAAACCTGTAGCTCGTGAAATTGGCACAAAAACCAAGAGATATACTCATCCTCTAGAGCCATATGAATGTGAACCTGGAGTTTGTGTACCTGGCCTTTGTGACCCATACGAATGCGAAAAACTAATAAAATTGCGACATATGAAAGATTTTGGCACAGGAACGACTCGCGCTCCTATGAAGTCAATGTATAGTTTTACATCAAGAGATATGGGAACCAAAGCGATGAATACCTATGGAAGTAAAAATAGAAAACCCCCAACAGATACAGCCTATAAGGTTAAAAAGCCACCACGTGTAGAAAACGTTAACCGCCAATCTGTGCAATTGGGATCTAATTTCAGCTTTAATATAGAGTTTTTTAAAGATAGATCTTCAGGCCAAGGCGGTATTCATCACACACAATACAAACCTCGTGCTTTAAAAACTGGGAGATATAAATCAAAAACAAGTAGTTCTACAGCCAACCGAATGAAATTAAGAAATCAAGGTTCTCACGCCATAGATAAATCACTTTATCATAGACAATTACAAGCAGGTGCGCAAACAGAGTCCAGGGGTTCTGGCATGAGTCCATTAAAACGCTGTTTCTGCACGTTGACCCTCCAAAGAGCAGAAGTAAAGAATACTATTAGTTCACCAGTAGCCAAAAACTCTATAGTCAGAACCCAAGATAAGAAAACTTCAACGAAAAAGTACAATCCAGCTCCAGTTCCATTACAATTAGAACCGTATGAATGTGAACCTAATATATGCACGCCAGGAGAATGTGACCCATATGAGTGTTTAGAAAGAATAAAGAGAAGGGGGATACGACGAATGTCTAGAACAACAGGTACACGTATGAAGCGAACTTCACAAGTATCTGCTTCAAGCATGGCTGCTCAGTTAATGCCGGGTTATACAAGTAAAAGAACACAATTTAAAACAGAAGGGCATTCACCACGAAAAGTCGAAAGAATTGTAGAGGAACCCAGATTTTCATTTCTTAATGGTAATCCTAACAGACAAGGCGTTAAAATTTCTTCAAACTTTAGTTTTAATGTAGAATTTTTTAAAGAAACTACTCCAGGAATACCTCAAGTCGCGAAAACATGTCCAAACAAGGAAATTTGTCAGGTAAAAGGAACTTGTACTAAATGCAAGAAAACGGGTCACAGTACGAATATGAGAGTTGGACAACACGGTACGAGAAACTATCTACATAACAATGAGTCACAATCAGATGCTGTTAAAACCGAAGACAAATCATCAGCCGTAGCGATGTTAAGAAGATGCTTTTGCACAGCGAAATTGCATAAATCACATTTAGCTCGATCGCATTATCCTCAATCTTTTACTGTTGGTCAAGTACATGAAATAAGACCATTATCTTTATTTGGACCAAAAGAGTACTGGGTCCAATACCAAACACAACAGCTAGCTAGTAAAAATACTAGATCAGGAAAAACTAAAGAGTTACCAAATGTGAAATCCACTTCACTAAACAACAAGACTGGTTCTAACAAACTTGAGACCATTATGTCTTACACCCCTGCAAAGTTTCATAAAAACAACGACACCATAAAAGAAAGCCCAATGATCAAAAACACAGAAGCTAGTACTTCTACTTTAAGAAAAATACTAAAATGTTGTAAGAATTTGTTTATAAGACGCATTAACCAAAATGAAATTAACAAAGATGAAGATGAAAACCCAGCAGAAGTTAAACCCATTAAACAGGCACGTATCGATATTTTAAAAGCTTCCAAAAGTGACCGTCGTCCATACAATACAGCCACTGCAGCCATAAAAAAATCTAAAAGTCTTAAAGTTTCAAAAACATGTGTGAAGAATATCTACAAAAGGAAATATTCTCGATTTCAGTCCGGAGACGCTAATCAAAGCTATAATGTTGGCAATAAACCTCATAAGAATGGTATAAAGTTTGTTAAAAAATCTTGTCCCAAGTGTCATGTTCAGTTTAAACAACCATTAAAACAAGTCCATTTTTCTTTATCTCCTAAAGTTGTTTCTTTGAATTATATAATGAAGCCGTCAAAGGAATCGAAATCTGTTTCTTTTATATATAAGGCTTCTACATTTAGAAAGCCGGAAAACTTAAAATCTCCTAAATTATGCTCGTGTTGTGGAGGCTTTAAGAGAGAAAAGCCGCTACTATCACCTGGTTTAAATACGACAAATGCAATACCTAAAGAAATAAATATTGTATCCCCGCAAACTAGGAAAAAGCAGCACAAGACATCGTGCCCTTGTTGTAACTGCAGAAAAAAAGAGACTAGGGTTAAGACTGAAAAACAAGACACAAATACATCGAAAACTGAAGAACAAGACACAAATTTATCAACAACTGAAAAACAAGACACAAATGTAACAACTACTTTAAACGTAACTGTTATTTCAAGAAAGAAAAGACAGCCGTGCATTTCTGGAAGTGTAGCATGTAAAAAAGAAGCTGTGAAACTTGCAGACCAGCAAAACTCAGGTTTTAAATCATCTATAATAAAAAAATTGGTTTGTGGAACCGATATGTCTGCTGCTGAGTCCTTTACAGAACCTCTTGAGAAAGAATCTGGTTATATGCGGGGTAGGAAAACTAAGAAAAATCAAAAAGCAAAAATGCGTGACTTAGTGTTTAAAAAAGAAGCCAAAGAAATTATGAAAAGCCGTAAGCTTAATGACAAGTACATGATGAAAAAGCTCAAGAAATACAAAGAAACACCTGACATAATTATTATGGCGGAATCACTTATGAATATGTGTAAATTGGGAATTAGAAGCGCAACGGAAATTTTACGTAATGTTGGCAGAACAGTCATTGACCCAAAACGCACATATAGAAAATTATTAATGTCTTTACGAGAACCGATGCGTATTTGGAAGAAGTTCCAAGACGCGACCAGGGACAGTCCATGCGTGGCAACTCTTAAACGTATCAAATTAAGATGCAAAGCAATGACCTTTATGAAAAGGGGTTGCGAAAACCTCGGGGCTCATCCAGTTACAAATTTTGTGCTCCATATCAACGATAAAGATCCACGACGTAGAATGAATCCAAAAAAAGTAAGAGAACCTCGGCGAAACCCTGCCTCTGGATGTAGTCCCTTCATGCTTTCGCTGCGGAAGAGACCGTGGCTTAGCTCGTGCGCTTGGTTTTACCCTCATTGTCTCAGTGTTCTTCAAGTGTGGAAACAATTTATAGATGTTACGTTATTTTTATTGGCAGTTGCTGTGTGGTCTCCTTGTATACTGTCCATGGAACTATCTAGGGCCCTCATGCGTTGCTTTTTGTGTACGGGCTAATTTGGCGTCTGAAATAAATGATTCCTTAATTCTATAACATAATAGTTTTATTGATGTAAGTAAAATCTATACATATACCTAAATAAAAATGAATCGCCGAAATGTTTGTAAGCGTATAATTTCCAAACAACCACCAACTTGAATAATATTTTTTTTGTTGTGTTCATTATTATATATTGTCTGGACAAGGTTTGTGTGTATTATTTTTAATCCGGCGGAATACGCAGGCGAAGCCGCGCAGGGTCTGGACAAGATGCATTTTGTTTGTCGATTCGAATGTCAAAATGTAACTTGTCTGGCCCCCCAGGGGCCGCAAGTTTATATTTAAAAAATCGTTTAATATCTAGATATATACGAATTCTTTTACCTTTACCTTCTTACTTACGCCTGCGCTTATTTACACTGAAACTAGGAAACAAACTTAATTGCGTTCCATTGGAGCATAGCAGTAGAACATTGTGAGCTATCATTTTCCAATCTTATATCATCCAGCGTCTGTGTATAGTTGCTAATGTAAACAGACATCCTAAAACTACAACACATCAGACGTGGACGTTAGTATTTATATTCAGAATTCTGATTAATCTTATAAAACAGATGTAGAATTTGGTAGCCAGTCAAATGCTACACCTATGCGTTTACACCGACGCGGCGGTAGATGGCCTACAGACATAATGGTGCAATACCGTAAGCTCAGCAATAATCATTATTATATTTTTAAATATTTTTATATTTTATTTATTTATTTATACTTTATTGTATACCAGAAATAGAAATATACAACAAACTTACTAACTATTCACATGTACAATATATTTTCTGTTTTTTATAAAAATATTAAAAAATGCAAATAATGTGTATTAAGATAAGTAAAGGAAATAATTATTATTATAGATTACACTTACATATACTAGGTACAAAACTACTCACACGCGCACAAACCTAATATACATGTAGGGTACAAATTAAAAATATTTTCGAAAAACCGTGGTTAGTATTAGTAGTGCAAGGTCCTGTTCCCTGTCCATCAAGCCCACACATTGATTGTTGCACCCCAGAGTTCAATGACCACGAAGCCCCTAAAGTTTAACGGTGCTGTATCTATAGTAACAATCTATTATTTAAATAAAAAACTTGCGTTTTTCTTTATTACTCATACAATTTACTGTACTGTCTCATCGAAGCCAAACTCGTTGCACGCAGATGATTGTTTATTTAATTTCTGTAGAATAATGGCCAAAATTATGTAAATGTAAACTACAATTTATTTACCTCGATCGGAACGGAACCACACTTTGAATCCGTCAGACGAATCACTCAACCACTTTGCCTCAAGCAGTGCACTCACACATAATAACAATACAGGCTAAAAAAACCGATCCAATCCAGAGCAAAGCCTTCCCTCATTTCTTCCACTTATAAAACCAATTGCCTAATCGATTGCAGCTGAAAGAAGAACGAAAGAAAGAAACATGTATTCAACTAAAACTACTTGAAGGTAACAAACTATACTATCTATCACTGAAACACGTCGAGAAGCAAGAATATTGACAAATCTTTGTCGCTCTGATTTTATGACTCCTATGGATTTACTTTGTATGGCACAACACAACCCTTGTTTTGTTAACATAAATCAAATAGTAGGTATGTTCTTTTTTTATTTCTTTAAAACGAAATAATTAATTAACTTAAAAGTTTTTTTAAAGGATTTCTAATATATTTCACTTATTTTTAGTCATCCGATGCTAGTAGTTTTGTTACAGAATTTCCTATATTTTGTTACCTAAAATGAAGTGATTTAATTTTAAGATATTAGAACCTTTAACCATATTACATATGTTAAACTGTTTATACTTCCAATGTATGTTACTTTATATAAATTCAACTCGGAATATCATCGTTCCCAATCTAACCTTTTAAATAGTTAACATACATACTATCATGAAATCGAGTTTGAACCGTACACATTGCGTTCAAAGTGCGAAAACAAAAGAGAGCAATATCGACCAAACCCTCAAAAGTGAGAGGGAGAGCCACCCTCTTTATGAGTCAGAGGGGAGGACCCTTGCACGTTGATATTGCGGTACCTACCCTTAGTACAGTACGAGACATGCACTCCACACTCATATCTATCGATCTGGGGTTTTAGCTGATCTGCTGTTACTTAGGCGTGTTTTTCGTGCGGAAGTGTTAAATATATTAATGCAATATCGTATCCTCAATAATGTAATTAGTCAACGAGGTACGAAATTACTCTTTTCCTGTTTAAATGATCCTGTAAGTTGCGTTAGTTTTGATACTTGTATATGTCATTATAAAATGGGACCTAAAATCGTACCCTGCGCAGTCTGTCGGATTAAGTCGACGCGGACTGTGACAGTGTGTTTACCGATTTGTACATTAGCATATTTCTGCGTTGTTATGTCGCAGCTGTCACCATACTGGCGTAATCCTACACCGGAATTGGTAATACACGTTTTACAAAGATATATAACAACGGAGTCGAATGCTTGAACGCGATCAAAAAGCCTTATTGTTGAACAAATTTTTTAAAGTTTTGATGAAATCTTGATGATTAATCGCGGCAAAATTAAAACTTTTCAATTAACCACCAGATTTAAGGAAGACAGGTTAAATCTCTAAAACCATTAGTCATTTATCTGTTATTCAATTTTTAACCAAGTCGATAAACGGATAAAGGTGTAACGTTAATTTTTTGGACAAAATGTTTTTACTTATTTAATTTTATTCTTGTAAACTAAGAGTTACTGTAACGCTAAAAGTCTTAAGAATTGATATAATATCTAAAGCAACAAAAAATTTAAAAACAATATTTGTTTAAATAACGGTTACATAATTAATTACCAGCATTGGCATCAATGTTTAATAAACCACCAAATCAAGTTGCTTTCTACATTGTCTGTCAGTCTAAAGACTAGGAGACTTGCTCTTTTTTTAACAATGTTGGCAAAAACTTTTTTCGCGTAACTCAACGAAACGCCTGGGCCCAACTTTAGGGGAACCAAATTGCATTGCACTTTACAATATTTCACTCGCGAGACTGGGGATATCGTATATTTTTATAATGCCATGTAATATTTTAATGTTATTGCAAAAATAGAATTTAGTATGACTTCTATTGAGATTATGTTTGTGAAAACTTGCTGATTTTTTCTTTATTACCCAATCCTTACTAGTATACGTGCGTGTGTAAATGGAAAACCTTTGTTGTGAACCCTCTCAAACAAACTAAAAAAATATAAATCCGTGGAAAGTTTTATGCATTATTTGTGGGTAGGTAGCTCGACGGTCGAGTTAAAGGAATTATGTGATTTAAAAAGAATAACGTTGGCCAGCTCGTCCTTACTAAATGCGAAAGTAAACTCTGTCTGACTGTCTGTCTAACCGATTTTAATTAATGGTACACAGATAGTCTAGAGCCTGAGAAAGGAGATAGGCTACTTTTTAATACGAAAAGGGCTTTAAGGGGATGAAAGTTATATGAAATACCCAGACCACACGGGCGAAGCCGCTGCGGATAGCTAGTTTACCATAGACACCATTTTTTTTATCGACACAGACATCTATAGCTGCGTTCACATTATGAATAACAATGCGTACAGAGTAACGATAATATAAATATCGCGCCTCACTGCCCATATCATATTAATATGGATACAACACGTCAACCCCACTTTATTCAGCCATTTCAACATCTCATTTAAATAACTATAGTGGGGTGTATTTCGAGGACTTTGTAAATATATGCTTAAAACAACTACGAATTTACATGATGTAATTACTATCCTATGTAGTAGGAATAAAATGGATTTTACCACATAACATTTGATGTCACGTGACATTATGACGAAAAGTCTCTTGCGAAAATATGTTTTGCACCATAAAATAAATCAAGCAGTGGTCTAATTCTTTGACGCGCCACTTTAAGACGAACTTATCATAGAAATTGTAAAGTTATTCTTCAATCAAACTGAGGCATAATTTTTAACTGCGTTCTTTCGGTTTGTCGTCATTTATCCAAATAACTTACCTAGCTTTGGCTATCTCTGACAGTAAAGTCTAATTAAATTACCCTTCCACTTTTTTCCGATCTGAGGGCGGTATGCTACTATCAAGGTCGACCAGGTCTTGTCGTAAAATTAACACTTTTGCCACAACAGCATGTCGTACAAACCTTGGCAGGACCGCGCCTATGAACCGCCTGATGCGGGAATATAATAGAATAGCTTCTGAAGCCGATAGCATCGACATTTATTCTAGCCCACTTCAGCAATTCCGTAGGAGGCTCCTGACCTATTTATGTGGATCCCCAGAATAACCTTACACAAGTTGCGCAATATTGCATCAGTAGTTGCATTTACTAGCATGTCTCCAGTTGCTTCCCTAACGTCCTCCTTTTAATTATTTCTATTCCATTTTATTATTACTACCTATTTATCTCTTTTACTTTTACTCTTTACACCCTAAATAAGTAAAGATCACGGGTGTTCCGTTTTCTTGCTTCTCGATACAGGTGCACAGTGTCAGTCTAGTAAAATGTATGCCAGTGCTGTGCACTTCTATAAGTGACAAATTCACCCTACAAAAAGAAACTGTATTTTATATAAATATAAACTGTATTTAGTGAATAAGTCGTTGAAGTGCCTTGTCAAAATAAATAAATCAAGATATTGGTCATTCATGGATATTTGACCATTATCTTGGTCCAAGATTTGATTAAACTAAAAGTTGAGTTGCCTAAATAGTGTTGGTCGTGTATTTGATGAAGTCATCAAATGTCATACAATCTCTGAGATCCAAGGGACATTCGACAAAGATTAACAAGTGCCATACCACCCTTATTAAAATTATGACAAAATTATTATTAAACACTGATCTTCGAAAACATAATTACGTTACATTTTTGTATTTTTTAGGCATTTTCCATGCTAAAATTGCGGTCATAGCGTCTGATGTACGGAGCCAGAAGACGCAGGTTCGAATCCTGCATGATCCTATCCTGATTTCTTCCAAAATAAAAAAAAAATATATAAAAAAATATCATAATTGTTTTTTGTAAACATGGAAAATACGATATCAGGCAGGGATCCAACCTGCGCTGCGTCCCGGACGCTGTAGCCAACTAAGTAAAGTTACCAAGACCACTGCCTGTGGTGCCGAATTTTGCTTTCTTTACGTCTTAAAGTTGACGTCAGCAACATCAGTCTATTGTAGGTAGTACATTATTGTAGGTTGATCTATCCCTTTTCAATCGTCTCGTCATCGCAATTAATAGCTATATTTAGGTCCTGTTTCACCACCTCTGGATGGCCGCTACCCGTCGGATAAATTAAAAAATAGAGCAGCTATTATATGAAATTATCTACCAAGTAATTTAACGGAAACTTATCAGCAAGCTATGAAACAGGCCCTTAGTCTTTCCAAGAAATAATTAACTAGTAGAAACCACAAAGCCCTACAGCCATTCCGTAATATTAATTTGATGTTCTTGTGTCGGTAGTTTTCAACTAAAATGATAAACTTTACCACACTGTATTTAACACACACAAAATAAAAGCAAACAACATTAATGCAAAGCAGTTATAGATTAATTCTTATAAGAGCTGTCCACTTATAATATTATCGAAGTTAAAATTACACTTTCGAATGTGTAATTATTACATGAAACGCCGAAATGTTCGTGATTAAAAGAAACTTTGTTCGCTCAATGTTCGACAAAAGTTTTAACAATTCAGTTTAAATGTTATTTGATGATGTCCTTTCTATTGTTTTCTAACCCTTCGTTCGCAAATTGTTGATACTAATCAAATAAGTACTCACTAGTAAGAAATTCAGATCTTATCATTGTTATTTCTTATCTAACTTTAGAAATCTGACTAATAACTGTTATTTTAGAAAATTGCTTTCTGTTAGCCAAACACGATAGCCTTACTTTAATTTTATCAAAGAAAACACGACATTGTTGGGTTAGGTTTTCCCGCCAAAACACGCCATGTTTTCAATATGGCGGGCCGGGCGAGCGGGTCTCTTTACGACTTCCGTGAAAATTATGGCCGTAGAGGTACGTACGTTAAACTTTTATACCCACCCGTGTTACCTCATACGATATAATAATATTATTACCGCTAAAAAGCACGAACATCACATGTTTTGTTTTATTTAGTACATTCTTTGGTCACATTGCGTGAAATACTTTTATGTTTATGGCACTGCGCCTTTATATTATGATTGAACGTATGGCTCAAAGATCAGGCATTGGTTCAATCTAAGGATATTGTTGGATTAGATAGATTCTTGTTAGGAAATTCTCTCTAGTATCTACCATGATAGGCCCACTTCCTATTACATCAATATACTTTTGCGAAACAATGGATAGGTTTTACAAATGTTGAGAGACGTTGCACGCAAAGGGTTGCAAAGCCGAAGCACAGCCAAAGTGCATAATGTCACGTATCGACACCACGTCGAGCATAATGATCAAGCATAGTGTCTGTAGCGTCAGCTTGCTACCTCAGAGCCGATATATTCGCTTTCGGTGGCACTATGCTCTCAAAAATGAATCTGACTGTTTATCTGCTTGTCTGTTATTTTTCACGTCTAAGCCGTAAAACAGATCTTCATAAAATTTGGTTTATATAGAATCCAAGCCTATGCTGTTAAGCGGGTATGTCTTGACGGGACTGAAGTTAGTCGTTTGTATCTGCAATGGATTTTTAGGTTGTAAATTAGTGAATTTTTTGTAACAAATAGCAATAGCAATAGCTGATCTAAAATTCATTATTCTCACTACGTTTCTATAAAAAAAACGGTAGACGAAATTTGTTCAGTCATCTGTCTAAAAATTATGTTCAAAACAAATATTTTTAACTCCTCTGAAAAGTGTTACATTTCATGTTACGTTAACACTATGATTTACTCCTTATCTCAGGTGGGTTTACAAATGTTCACTTAAGAACACCAATATCTGAAACAATTACATGTAGGCACATCGAAGCCGCGACCCGTAGCGCAAAAGCTAATATACTCAGCTGCTTTACTTTTCATCATATTTTCATGCAATCATCACTCAGATTCACGCACTTCATTTATTCGATTTCGGCAAAAAGATTAGGTAGGTTGAGTCATGAAGTTCAGTAAACAACTTATCGTCGGGCAAACGGATCGATGGTATGATTCATTCAAGGGGCTCCCGCTTGCCAACTTTAGTGTTGTGGGACAAATCACAGGCGTTCACTGTTTTTACATTTGGACACTGTTGTCTCACAACACATTTACCGTCCTACGAACAAGCGAAAAATAATGCCAGTTGGCAATCTTCACATACCGTCGAGAAAGTCTATATATGTAGGTACTGTTGTTATGTATCAGAAAAAAAACATCAGGACTCATGAGAAAAACAAAGAGCGGATCAAAAACGCGTTACTACAAACTTTGATCAACTTGTAAAACTGTGACGATTAGGATGGAAAAATATGATTCCAAGTTTGTCGGAAAAAAGTTTGAGTATGACTAAAAAGTTGTCAATGTGTTCTTCTCACAATATAACATTTCTTTCCCTAAGTTTATGATTTTGTCATATTGTTCCACTTTATTCACTCCCTACATTATATAAAACAGACGCAACTTCTTGGACCAGGAATTGCTGTCGATACCGTTGAAGAACAAAATTTCACCTTGCACCACACAAGCGGACAAACACATTTGTCAACAGCTGTCCGATTTTCAGTCGCTTACGAAGAACAGCGGTTCTTTTACCAAGAACGTATTCTTAGTTTTCCAAATAATCGTAATTAGGTACCATGAGGGGGACCATAAAGTTCATTTAACATACCATTTCAATAAATTCTAGTCTCATACTACAAATTATTCATACTATAATATCGGCGGGCGGGCAGGATTCGAACCTGCGCCTTCTGGTTCGACTGGCGAGCGGTGGCTTAGTGATCAGAGCGTCTGGTGTACCGAACCAGAAGGCGCAGGTTCGAATCCTGCCCGCCCGCCGATTTTTTCCTTCATTAAAAATAACTTGTAATCTTAGCATGAAAAATGCTTAAAAAATACAAAAAGATACATACTATAATACTTAATGTACCTCCTATTTCAGTACTTGAATTGGCATCCTTTGGAACAGTCTCCGAATAAGAGGTGGAGAACATTCTCGAGCAATTCAGTACATTGTATGACAATGCCTTCATCTGCAAAAAAGGTTTAGCCACACGAAGTAGCGGGTCACCAAATAATTACTTTGAAAGGAGACGTACGTAGGTACGGGCGTTTCAACCCCCCAAACGGTTCAAACACAAAGACAGATCACATCTCTGGGGAAATACTCCATGATATAAGTACCCAGTGTACCATTTGACCGACGACGTCTATACTGCCCACTCACGTGTGACGTCACATGAAATCTATAGAAACGTTTTATGACCCGCTGGATTAAATAAAATAATCGCAATATTTCTGATTTGTAGTGTAATGATGCAGTCGAGAGCAATTAGTAAGTTATATGAGCATTTTGTAAATATTTTTATGATACGTAAGTACTCGTCCAACAAGAAACAATAAAAACATTGTAAGTTTATTAACACAGTAGTGATAATACAATAAATAATAATGATAAAAATATCATTTTCAAAACTATATATTGTTACTTTTTTAATTGACGAAGGCTGTGGTCTAGTGGTTCGAGTACCGGACTGCTGATCACGAGGTCGTGGGTTCGATTCCCACAGGACACAAACATTTATTGTGATGAACTTAAGTGTTTGTGTTTGTCTGGGTGTTTTCTATGTATTATAAGTAAGTATTTACAAAAAAAAAGTATTAAGTATTATATCAATTGTCTAGTACCCATAGTACAAGCTCTGCTTAGTTTGGGACTAGATGGTGCTGTGTAAAAATGTCCCAAGATATTTATTATTATTTATTTATTTATTTTATTTACTTGACTATACAACTTATCATCGCTGTATATATATTGTCATATTTTTGTGAGTAAGTATAGGTAATACTTAATAGTATCACACAAATATAAATGTATGTATGTTTCACTAGGCCCTTGGGCGGCAATTTATCAAAATTCAAAAGTAAACAATATCGCGGGAGCCCTGTCACACACACGCGGTCCCTTCGCTTCGCTACTTCCATGGTGTTCATCACTGCACAGTGGTTTTATACTGCACGAACGATGGATTATGTCATTCATTGACGAGAGTCAGTGATATGATAGCGTTATTAGGAAGTGGCGAACACTTTTTGTGTGTTTTTTACGATCATGATTTATGCCTCCTTGGTCTAATTGGCCCAAAGGGGGGCTCGTGGCTAAGTTAAAGCAACGCTGATCAACCGATCTACAAGGTTAAGCTACGCCTGCCGAGGTCAGTCCGTGGATGGGTGACCATTCTTAACACATCGAGACCCCTCCGTGCCTCGGAAAGCACGTAAAGCCGTGGGTCCCGGTTGTCATACGAACACCTATGACAATCGTTAGTGGTAGGTAGTCAGAAGCCCAAAAATCCTGACAACCAGTCTATCCTTCGAATATCGGTATTGCCCGATTGTCGCTTCGTGTAAAATACTGATATTCAGCCGCATCCGGTTAGACTGGAAGCCGACCCCAACATTGTTGGGAAAAAGCCTAGGAAGATGGTCTAGTGGGCCCAAAGGCGACTTCTACGCTAGAGGTAAAGCAAAGTGTTGTTGCGTTTTTCCCAGTAGCAGCTCGGTCTGTCTGTCTGTGTGAGTCTGGATTTGTGTGCCCAGTTGATGGCAATAGACTCGCCCCCTATAACATGGGACCTAAACATACTGGGACGTGCATAAGTACACCTCTGCCTAACCCTTCGGGGAATACAGGCGTGATGGTATATTAAAAATAATACTCATAAATAAAAAACTTAAGGCATGGGTACGTAAAATTTTGTTTGCTTCAATGGCCTCTGCCATGTCTGTATCAAACAAATAAATATTTTTTTTTTTAATCTTTAAACCAAAACCTACTTTTTTTACCTTCGTAGGTAAATAAAGATTAACCCGTCATGTGCGTTATAAAAGGTGACAATTTATAAATCCCGATAGGATACAAAGAGAGAAAGCCGAAAGAATAATTCATCAGTTACGCAACCGTTAATCAAAGGAATATTATCTTTTTCATACGTGACGTCGGTTTCACACTGGAAAAGCACTGAAAACGTAATTAATGCTTATTGGAGTCACGTCCCTGCCCCAAGGTTTGATTAAATTTTACCTGAAATAAAATACTGCGTCAGCCACTGATAATATTCGTAGTATAATTTTTTAATCTGTTTTATTGATGAAATAATTGTATTTTCTTTCTCCGTAGTTTAAATGAATGGATGTAAATTAAGTTAAAACTCTCTCGGCAGTCAGATAAAAAAACAGATAATACTTGTTTTTTTAATGATAATTTTAATTAGTTAGTTGTACAATACAATGTAAGATACAAAAATATAAGATGATACGAAGGCGAGGAGTATAATAAAAAAAACTTAATTTATTTAGTCTACAACTCTACACCATTTAGGAATTCGAGAGAAAAAAAGTTTTTATCACTGGGCCTATTAAAAAAATCTTAATGCTATACTATCACTGAATAAAATAGGCTAAGTATATTTTTTATAAATCCGTGCAAAGGCGGGACGAGTCGCTAGTTGTCATAATATTTTGCTTTCCCAAATAAAGAAGATCTTTTCAAAGAAACAAAAGATTTACGGCATGGAATTCGGAGTTTAGTGTTGCAAAGCAAGCATCCTACATAAATAACAAATAAATAATCAACCTGAGATACTGAAGGTGCAAAGATAGCAATAAAACCACCCCAAAGATACAAATAGCGGAACATTCCGAATAAAATATTTATCGGAATATTTTATAGTTTAAAGGGTGTGAGGCCCTCTTCGAGGCATGGGTTTTCCATTTGTAAATGGATTTTAAAATTAAAACATTCACCTGAGGGAACGTCTGAGCGTTTTGATTAATTTAAACGCTCTACTAGAGATGTACAGCAATATACGTATTGGATATTGGTAGATACCTAAACAGAAGGTTAATTCGAATTTAAATGGTTATTTCAATAATTTTTGGGCACGTTTTCTGATTTGTTATTTGTACGTTTTAATACATTTACAAATGTTGGGGTAGATTTACTTACTTTAATATTTACTTAAAAGAGTATTTACATCTGTACCTCAACCATGAGTTCTATCGAATTGCTTTCGATAGGTTTTTACGCATCGTAACACTGTAATCTCATAGGCGATTTTAATTCTTTAAAACCGCTAGAAGCGCTGCGAGGGTTTTCCGTACAAATATTTTACGACGTCGCTAGCAAGTTTAGTGAAAAAAACTCATGGTCGAGGCACTGGTATTAAATAAGTCATTTTCCCGACATTATCCATGTATTAGGACAATGTCGGCAGACTTACTACCTAATTTGAAATATCTGTAGTGGTTAAGGTCAAAAAAATGATTGGGAGTACCTCCCTTATAATTATATTACACAACAGTTATAATACACACTGTAAAGGTTATAAGTACGTAATAACAATAAAATATCAATGTTGGCCACCCCTGCGTGCGTGACGATTTAAATAACAACGTTTGGTACACTTTTACTGCTGCTTTTGATGGTATAATTGCACATTACAGTTTTATGTCATTATTAATTATGCTTCGGTACTTATTGTTCTTTGTTACGCATTTACTCTTCGAGGAAATTACTTACATAGGGACTACATAGGGAAAATTTAAACGACATTTTACACAACCTTATTCTGATTCTAATATTTTAAATATATATTAAGCCGTTTAACAAGACTTAACTGTTAATCTCTTTTTGTTGAAGGCCATGCATGAGAAGGGTTAAAACACATTGACGTAACAAAAAGTTAGACTTAAAAACAAATTCAATTAAAAATTCAATGATTCGTCACAATATTCGCATTATATCAGGCTGTGGCCAGTGAAACGGTTAAATCCCTAAAACATTAGGCTCCCCGTCCTAATCCTACCTATTCCCGTTTGAACCCGATTGTCCAACAAAGAGTTGTACGGGCTCACACGATAAAGGGATTAAAATTTATAAAATTTATGGAGCGGGATTATAGGCGTCGGCGGGGAAGGGTTGATCGCGTACGCATTAGAAATAGATTAGGACAAGCTGGAATATAAAACTGTACAATCATAATGGATAAAGTGAGGATGATTCTTTTTAATTATTTGACTCCGATCCCCAAAAACAAAGGGATGATTTCAAAGGTAGATTAGCGCTTCAGTTTTTTTGTACTGCCTGCAACAGACATTTTAGTTTTGGCAGCACCCGGCTCAACTAAGGCAAAAAATATTGCTTTTTTAAAGACAAAACAAAAAGCATAAACAGTAAGGTAGATTAATGAACATGCTAAGTATTAAATAAACTGAAGTTTAACTAGCTTTCCGCCAGTGGCTTCGCTCGCGTGGTCTTCTAAATTATACCTACCCTTCCAACAAAATATCATTATATTTTATATAACTACTATCCATTTATCCATTGGGGAAAACAGCATGAAAATTGGTGCAGTAGTTTTTGAGTTTATCACGAACAGAAAGACAGACAGACGCGGCAGAGTAGTGATAGTGATGATCTTACCTTTTTGTTACTTTGTATCGTTTTGGCTGATGGTAAAAGAAATCAAAGTTTAAATGTAGGTATGTATTTAAAATTTTGAACTCGCAAATTCGGACTCAAAAAATATATAGTCACATATTAAATTAGATTACTTAATGACTCTACAATTATACTCAACCTATTTTAGTCACGTACTGCTTAAGTTAATTTGAGAACAAAGCCTAACGAATTTATTAACAAAATCAAATTATTAATCAAAACGGATTTAGAACTCTCAGTATATACACATAAATACGTATTAGTAATTTTATAAACTTTTTTTTTGTGGCGAAGAAAATGCCTTACGCATACCACATCGTCCGGGGAGACGTTGTAGTTATGTGGGGCTTGCACACACTAAAAACTCCGCCGTGAGCCTTCTCTTGCTTGGTGGATGGGACACGAGAATGGCTACGCATGACTTTCGCGACCCATCCAGCGCAGCCCATTGCTGGGCTCCAGACTCTTTTGGTGGCTTCCTGGGCATCACCACAACTCACGAGGGCCGACGGGACTCACCCGATCCATCGTCGGCTCCTCCTCGGCGGCATCAGGTCGCCATGTCGTCGCCGGCGTCGGCCGGTCCTCCTGCGACGAACTGGGTCAGCTGGTAATTTTATAAACCTAACCTAACCTAACAATTAACATAGCCTACCCGCATCCTCGATAGGTTAGGTAGAGGTGTACTAATGCAGGTACACCCACAGTTATTATAGTACCTGTAGGTATTTAGGGAATTTTATGAGTTTGTTTTTTAACCCCCGACGCAAAAACGACGGGGTGTTATAAGTTTGACGTGTCTGTGTGTGTGTGTGTGGCTGTCTGTGGCATCGTAGCTCCCGAACGGATGAACCGATTTTGATTTTGTTTTTTTATTTGAAAGGTGAATAATTCGGGAGTGTTCTTAGCTATGTTTGATGAAAATCAGTCCAAGATGGCCGCTGCCACCAAAATAGCGTATTACATATTTTTTCACAACTTCCTCAATATTGGTATCAAATGAAAGGGCTTAGCTAGGAGAATACTATATATGATAAATTTCACTATGATAAATTTCAAATCCAAGATGGCCGCCACCACAAAATGGCAAATTACATTTCGTGTCGGGGGTTTTCAAAATTTTTAATTTAGGTTAGGTTAGTTCACAATTAGGGTGTATTACCAAGCACAATCCTGGGACTAAACATTGAACTAAACAAATGATCCAAAAGAACTTCGTAAAGTTTAAATCTATCTCCGGACACTAGCGTGTAATAATACTTAATTTTCGGCCTATCTCTGGCAATCTAGGCTTTTCTGTAATGGAAGTAGTTTGTAAACCCTAAAGTCCGGGATTAGGGTCACGTTTGCAAAACTAAGTTAGGTCAAGCGTGGAATAATTTAGATTTCATGTCTTATGCTTATTAATCCCTGAGGATGACAAAGTTTCTTTGGAATCTCCCCGAAATGTTCTCAGTGTAAATGTAAAGGTGGTTTTAGAAGAAACATACTAAGGTCTCAGTTTCACAATTTTGAGAAAAATATCTAAGAAGATTATGTGGACGAAAAATTCAGCATCATTATGTAGAAGATCTATTTAGATTAAACGCATTAAGTATTATTTACCAAATCTAGAACTATTCAGTAGTTTTTGCGCCTACCCGTAATAAACAGACAAGAATTAGCATAATCATTTTATGGGTTCGGATTTTCGTTTCTAACTTTTTAACTTTTCGTTAACGTTTCTAACTTTTTAAATATCTTCAATGTTCAGATACAACATTTTTACGATTTTATAATAGTAAGTACATACTAACAGATATCTACAAACAATATTTGCAAATGTGGATAATTAGGTACTTACTCCAATTCTAAAAAAATACACAATATCAGGTCGGTTAAAGGAGTACATTTTTTAAAAGAGTTACCGCCCTCTTTTCTAAGGACATTTTAAGAACATACCTTTTCTAATCTATACTTCTTATAAAGATACAGAGGTTATACGTAAATAACTTATTAAGTAAAACAACTAGACATCCTAGACTCCTAGTTTAGTTAATTTGCGGGTTTGAACGTCGACCCGACTCTTTGATGCGGTTGCGTGCCTAAAAGGTGTCTCGCATTCCTGATTAGTTTAGTGTTCAGCCTGGCTTTATGAATCCCGGTTAAGGCGAATACCTACTTGTAGAACATTATATTAATAACAGATTCGGGAGAATTAATGTATTTAATTACTTACTGAATAGAAGTAGTTTTGGAAAATATGCAACACAAAACCCGGTGAAACCTTTGTCATTCTAGTATTTATTTATTCATTGAAATAAAACTACTTTTTACGGATTTTATCGCGTTATATATTATAGATTCAATTAAATCTAAATCCAAGCCTAAAACTGCAAGACTGAAGGATACGGTGAGCTCGTTCTGCGTGAATCGGATTGCCAATAATTAACAGAAATGTAGGGTAGCTGTTAGTAATTAAAACTTCAAGACGCCTACCACCTTAGTCACCCGTGACCATGGACGCTGTAAAGGGTCCGAAACGTCGGGATTAAAATAATATTAATATAACGCGATAAAATCCGTAAAAAGTAGTTTTATTTCAATGTCTAGTATTCGCGTAAGCGTCAGAAATCAATATTTATTTATTCGTTTGTTTTGTTTGTTATTCTAGCATTTATTTTATTTATTTACAATTTCTGCCTGATTGGTCTAGTGGTTGTGAGCGCTGCTACGCTAAAGGTCCTATGTTCGATTTCCGGGACGAGCCGAACAGGTTCAAATTACAGAATAACATTCCTAATTCGATATGTGCTTAATTATTTCTAATCTCGCAAAAATACATATAGGAAATTTAGGAACCACCTCTCATCTTTTTTGGGAATAGACTTATTGTAGTTACGATTAACCTAGTGTTTTCACTGCGGCAAAGGTCCCCTTGGATATTATACCTAAACCTTTAAAATAATGTTTACTCTACTAGACATCTCAGAGAATTGATACCATATGATAAGACAAGGAACGTGTTAGTAAACTCCAAAAATCTCATCTAACAAAGAAATAAAATGTCCAAAAAAGTATCTCAATTTACATTTTAAACGGAATTCTTAAAACTACCCAATATCCATAGCTCATTTAACAATCTAAACGAACCCACTATCACGTAAAATCAGTTCTGGTTTGTAATTAACTTTGATTTGGGTGCGAATACGAACAAAAAATGCTTACCTGATACCTTAGTAAATTAATAGGAGCCATTTTTTATGTAATAATGACGTCTGTGAGTAACAAAAGGGGAATGTTATTTTAGAAAAGTGATCGCGTAAGGTAACACATTATATCGTTTAGGGGTAAAAAGTTAATATCGGATTTACGTTGTCTTGTCACATCCCTACAGGTTTTTATTCACGCTTTTTTATTCACCTTTTCTTTTTTTGAGTCATTTACACTTCTTATATGTATAGTGTTTATACATAGGTACATAGCTTCACGCCTGTTTCCCATAGGGGTAGGCAGAAACTATAGATGTGCACTTGCTACAATCCTGGCACACCACTTTCGCTTCAATATAATCAACGAGCATGCATAGGGAGGTTGATGAGCATAGTGTTTATGACAATTCTTAACTCCTAGTTAGGCTACAGAATAAACACAACTACACATCAAACTATACAGTTTGCCCTTTGGACCGCCCGTACTCGGTCGTAATAAAGGTGATTTTTGTAGTGCAACTATTATACACAGTATGACGTGTGGTCGTATGTACAAACGACTCAAAATAATGATGTAATAAACTAATCTATATCACATGAATCCATCTAAGTTATCTTTATTACATCTACTGACTGTTCTGAACTACTCAACTGCCCCTGAATGCACTACGGCTGCACCGCATCAAACCTGATACGTTATTATGTGTACCTCTAAATTATCTTTTATTTTCTACCCAATAATTACAAAAGAATGTACGGCCGGACGCTCCGACGCTTTATGAAAAAGGAACATAAAATTAAGGTGCTAAGGTAAAAAATGAATTGTATGCATTAGTTGAATCAATTATAAGGCCATCTTTGTACCGTGGATGAACTGGTTCTGGAAGTCTTGCGATGGATTGGAATAGCTACCGCTCAGGCTCAGGACTACTTTTATGAACGAAATATTTTCATTAATTACTCTCCGCTCTTTGATACCGTTGTTCGATTAAACTTGTATGGTTAATGTGGCTCGGATAAACAATCTGGATTAAGTGCTTTCTTTATTCATTAAATTTATCGTAAATCCAAGTTTAGATTAATATGGTGTGAAAAAAAAAATTAAGTACTTAAGTAACTGCAGGATATTTTCAATTCAATTATTTGCGCAATAAATTGCAATGAAAATATTTAATTTAATTCCGCTTATGCTAAAAATATTTAGTTTTAATTCCGCTTATGCTGGACGCAAGAATACCCTCTTACATCTCAGCATAAGTGGAATTAAAACTAAATATTTTCATTGGAATTTACTGTCATGGATTTCCGCAAAGTAACGCCTGATTCCATTAATTATATTTGCGCAATGTTGATGTAACCTGGAAGTAAAACACACTATACTAACTAACACTAAGGAGTCTTGCATTTATATAGTCAGACATTATTGATAATTAGATATAATTTTTTCATGCCCCTGAATTTCAAACCACAGTGCACAAACTTTTTGCTGCGAACGCAACTTCGAATTACAACGGGGCTTTTGCTCGTAAAGCTTGAGGGGTCCACTGTGGAACAATTTATTTGGCGTTAGACCTGCAGACTTTTTATGGGGATAGGCCTCGGGGTGCGAACAACCCTTTTCGCAATAACGAACTATGCATTGAGGAATTGGTTGGGGTAGTAAAATATTCCTTTTTCAACCACTCAATGGTGTGGAGAAGTGAATATTTGAGGTTATCTTGATCTCTCACTAATCAACTCTTTGTTGTTACCTTTCTTGAAGGTATGATTTAAGGTGGCTACAACTTAACTTTTACATTCGAAAATAATTGAGTTGATGACCGGCTTAAAACCATTATGTTCGGTAAATTTTCCGTAGTTTATTGCATAAATTGGTGTAGGAATTCCGTTCAATTTGCTTTATTTAGTTATCAGGTATTTTGATCTTGAGTTTAGAACGGATATTATTATCTAGTACCCTACTATATTACGTTGTTATTACATTAAATGTATATAATTTTCCGGAAGGTAATTTGGCATAATTTGTTCCGGTCACCTTTCAATGACTGGCTGCAACAAGCCTTTGCATTTTGGTTGTAAAGTGGAGCTAACCAAACACATACTTTAATACTTACCCATTTTGTTTGCATTTTTATATAATTATAACTAGTATTATTATAATATCTTTTGTAAGCAGATTATCATGAACTATTGGTCTCGAGTTTAAATCCAAGAGCTCGGGTTTTCGAAATCATCTGCGTCTCAATAATTAATGATCATACGCTTATACGATAAAGGAAAATATCTCGAGGAAATAACATACATACATATTGAAGACTAGCTTCCCGCCAGCGGCTTCGCCCGCGTGGTCTTATAATTTTTTCCCCGTTTTTGCTACATTTTTCATTACTACTCCGCTCCTATTAGTCGTAGCGTGATGATATATAGCCTATGTTACTCGGGGATAATGTAGCTTTCCAAAGGTGAAAGAATTTTTGAAATCGGTCCAGTAGTTTCGGAGCCTATTCATTACAAACAAACAAACAAATCTTTCCTCTTTATAATATTATTAGTATAGATATACAGAATCTTTACCTAGACTATTGACTTGCCTGAACCCTCTCTTATTTTGACAGAACACATATTCCCAGCTGTTTACACTTATTATGTATTACATAATCAGCTTTATAAACGACTAAAGCAACGAATTTCATTATAAATTGCTTCTACGATTTTCTTTACAAAATTCCTTCAACGAATTTCCTAAATGTTTTTGCTACATTCTCCAAGTCTTTATTACCGATGTATAAAAAACTAGCTTCCCGCCAGCGGCTTCGCCCGCGTGGTCTTATAATTTTTTCCCCGTTTTTGCTACATTTTTCATTACTACTCCGCTCCTATTAGTCGTAGCGTGATGATATATAGCCTATGTTACTCGGGGATAATGTAGCTTTCCAAAGGTGAAAGAATTTTTGAAATCGGTCCAGTAGTTTCGGAGCCTATTCATTACAAACAAACAAATCTTTCCTCTTTATAATATTAGTATAGACTATACGCAAGTGTAGTAATAAATCCACGAATAAAAATGGCATATTCTGCCAACACCGGCCATAGCATCATTATTATCTACTGTAACTCAAATTTAGTAACACCATATAGGATTTATCTCAGCAATTCAGAAGTCATTATCGTCATTACCAATTGCCACCGTCGTCTACAAACACCGTTAAGCAATTCCAAGTTCTATTTATAAATTGTAGAGTACATTCGCGTGTGAAGTGAAAATCTGGCTTAAGCTTTATAAAAGAATTAATGCCATTAACTTTATATAACATCATTATGTGCTATTGTCGCCTATTACTATGATTTGTTTAAATACACACTACCATTATAAAAGCCGTTTTCACAACAGTATTTTTAATTATAACAGTCTTATGTTGAGAGATCTAACGGAGAATTAAATATATTAACTTTATTACTTGTGCTAACGGAGTATTTATATGCAAAATTAAAAACAATGTTTAATTTTGCCCCATTGCTTGAAATTAAATTACAAATTATGGAGTTTATAAATCTTCACTCAAAGCCACTTCAAATGTTTTACTCTCATGGAACTTTATATGGTTCTCTATTAGAATAGTGCTAACGTATTTTTTTTCTGTTAGAAATATGGCTCCTAGCAACAGGTACCATGATCTGATACAGTGATAATTTACTGTTAAGAATGTCTATTATACATATTATAGCTACCTCACTTATACCAAAATATTAATTCACTACCTTTAATACCGTTTTTGACTGTCATTGTGATTCCGTTTAACAAATAATTTATAGGTACAGTTCACGCCAAGTTCACGGGCTAATTTGACCCGGCCGTAAAAATCGGAGAAAGGAAAATATTGGATAAAAATTATTTATATAATTTTTACCAATATTTTCCTTTCTCCGCGACAGCCTCCGACTTGAGCTTTCGTTTTTATTTATTACAATTCTATAATTTTGTTTCTCTGAGTTTTACGGCTAGGTTAAAGTTAGCTAGTGCCAACTTCAACCCGGACAATAAGTTTGGCGAGAACTGTACATACAACTAAGCTATTGTTTTCTGTAGGTAAATCTTAAGAAAAGCGCTCGTTTCTGGTACAGGTACAACTTTCCAGTTTATTTATTTATAGAACTTTCGATTGCGCAGAACCCTTATCTTAAAACGATTGCGGTTTTAAAATAAAGTTTAGATTTACATTATTTTGAATTGCTTCCGGTTTGTTAACAAGTATTTCTATTCATATAGGTACTGAAATAGTTTTTGGAACGAACATGTCCGGTGTCAATTTTGTATTAAGTGCTCTTTACTTTGCTCAATCGAAAAAAAACAAGGTCAACATAAACGTTATCGTTGTCGTCATTGAAACATCATCATCGCAATATTCCGATTTATCATCACCGAGACTATCATCAGCATCAAACCCGTATACTGTCCCACTGCTGGGCACGGGTCTTCTCTCAATAGAATTCAGATTCTTGTTTTTATCGACAGTCAGTTCTTCTATGTTTCTGATTTTTATTTAATAGCTTTGAAAATAGATCTCAACTTGAAATTTAAATCGAAATGGTCATGTCGGCCCCACATCTGAAGCCCTACCCAATCACAACTGAGGCATACCTCAAACGAGATGAGCCTTCACAGAAAGTTTGGTGAAGCGTGCTGAATAATAATATTTAGCACAATTTATGATACCAATATATAGTTTCTGACTTTGGATGTATATTTTAGTATTTAGTTTTAGTTTGACGTACCAGTATGTTGCTGCTTATTGTATAGTTGAAATTGTTTATGACTGAAGCGTGACTATTGACTATTTCTATTCTACCCTTTCATCTAAGTCTTCTTCAAATTGATCCGTATCTCCATCTAACCTCGTTCCATCTATCCGATCCAGTGTTTCATCACTTGATTCTTTTTTTGTATATTCCTACGTACATTGTAAGTATTAAAAACACTCACGGTCGCTGGGCGCTGCAACACTCCATCCTATCAGGGCTACAGTTACAAACACAGTAAGCGACAGTAACGCCATTTTTGCACTACTTACAGTAATTTAGTTTATCGGGTTTATATAGGAGTGACCGTGGACGCCCACCGTTCATCATTAACTTCATACGACACGGCCTTGGCAATTGAATAATAGTATCAACTGGGTTCTATTGAAATCTCTAGCATTGTAGTACACTGGCAGCATCTGTTGGTACTATCTGACCTTTTGTTTCTCCTGTTGTGTTGTCGTTATCAGTAACTTCTGTATTTGTTGGAGCTATTGCTTTTATTCCTCTTACAAGTTTATCATGCGATGAAGCCATTGATAAGATTCAGTCTATTATTAAAATATAAGCAGTATGACAATTTTTAACTTCGATTAATTGTTTTTGTTTATTAAAATTAACACTATTATAAAATCATCATATCTTATGTATTTCTAGAAAACTTCAATCGTGTATGCTCTTGTCTGTCAATGCTCTTTCTTCTTCGGATCAAGTCCACTTTCACACATCTTACTTTCTAAAAGTTGTTGGTGTAAGCATCACTAAAGGATTTTCATTTTTCACGCCTTCTTTCTTTATAAAATTATTGGTACAGGTACTGTTTGTTTGTAATTAGGTTTCCAAGTTCCCAGGTTCGCGTTCAATAGTTTATTACTATGTTGTACCAACGGCTGGTTCCGGGTAAATCGATACAAATGCGTTGCCAACCGTCTTTGTTAGGGGATGTTACCCCTAAGTGCAGGCCACCCTAACTGCACGGTGGTTACGAACGCTTATTGTGATGCAAAGCGCTTTTTAGTCAAGTTTTATTATAAAATGTTTTTGTGAATAGTGTTAAAAGCTTTACTATAGTTACGATATGGCGTTATAAGTTTTTTTTCTATCCACCTGTTGCGTATTAATTGGTATATTCTTATTCATGAGATTACTTGCATGCGTAAATATAAACTTAATAGGTAAATATAACGCGCAACTTGAAACCATCGATAGTCATCAGCCATGTAAAGCTACGCAGTACTGTTGAATAAAAATCCTTTATCTTACATCAAACTATCTTGGTAGAAATAACCTGACGCTCAACTTACACTTATTCACATAAAAACACTCCAAGGCGTATCGTTTTCGATATACTTGCCATCATGTGTTAACGTGGATATAAAATTGTGTGAAATACGACACTTGTTTAAAATCTGAACTTACTTTATAGCCGTAGCGCTTAAGTAAATATATTTAGATTGCAGCTTTTGCACAAATAACAGTAAATTTTAATAATGCAAAACCCACTTTTAATGCGTTTTCTTTGTCCATTTCTCCCCTAGTAAACAAAAAGGAATCGCGGCTCTTTGTACATTATCGGGTATTATAAATCAGAGATGCCATTATGTGGCTCATCGCAACCTTTATTATACCATTCAAAGAGTTGCTAATTTTAAGAGCGGACCTCTTTAGTCTAGTACCGATTTCCTTACAAACTAGCGTCCATAGAGTCCACAATCCAGCATAGTGGTGCGGGATCTGTCATCTTGATCTTCCATCACGATCTTTGCATCGAATGTCGGTACTTGCATGTCGCAATTTATCTGCACTACAACTATAGCCTGAATTCCTGCTAGGTAATCACGTGACATTAATTTTGTCGTTGCTTATCTCATGAAAAAACTATAGCTGGTGACGAGATAATACGATGAGAAAATGTTATCGCACCACGCATGTTAGGTCGTCTGGGCCTGTAGATAAGTTGCAATTTGACATTCGAATCAGTGACAGCCCAATTTGTCGAAAGCTTGTGTCATTTCCATACTTTTTTTTTCAATTTGTTTGTCGATTCGAATGTCAAATTGCAGCTTGTCTAGCCCCCCAGGCTAAAGGTACCTAATATATTTTTGTTTTCTCCCCAGACTACTTTCTGCAGTTAAGCGTAAACTTGGCTCATAATTCTGTCGTACAGCGGAAACTTCACAAGTTAAACTGGATGTTTTCAGTAGAGTTTTTGTACGTTTTACGATTGAACATCCGGATACTGGGAATGAGTCTCTGAATGATGTAGAGGGGTCTTGTTATGTCGGCAAACATTCTCTATTCTCGCCAGGAGGAAGTATTTGGGATAAAACCTTTTTGGGTGCAGAAGTTAGGCTATACTTTTATATTCATTTGCTTAAAGGTGTCTTAACAACATACATTTTGTGTAAGAAATAAATTAGAAAGCAACAAGGGAAAGGCATTCTTACTTACACACGACCGCAAAATCATCGATATACAATAAATCTACTTCTACCAAAACTCACAGCCACTTTTTAAGCCAAGAAAAATAGTCCAAACAAAACGAAAATCATGGTTACAAAGCAGGGCTCTTTGTAGGCGTTAATTTGTCCCAGTGCACCCCTGCTGGAACTCTCGCTAATCTCATTAGTGTCCCGCGGGTGCATTCGCTCAAATGGACCCCCTACGTCTGACGATTTGACAAAAGACATCCGGAGCATCTAGTTTGACGGTTGCGCGTAGAGTTGGTTTGAAGTCGTAATACGATTATAGGGTGGAAGTCGGCAGGCAGATGGATATTAATTTGTTTGAAGTGTAACCGTGAGCAGGTTCGAATGTGTCTGACAGAAGTCTTGATTATTTCTGGATGACGTTGTGATATAGAAAAAATGCAGCTGCTAAATAAAATATTGAACGGATTCTAATGGAAAACCTTCACGATGAATGACTACGGGGCATTTTTTTTATTAAATACATACATACAATCACACCTGTATGATACATACATATTAGATGGTATAGTACCTACAGGCTGTATCCGAAAGGGTAGGTACTATTGTACACCCTCAGTTCCCCGTTCCGTTCGTTTGTTTAATTTCCATGTAATAGGAAACTAAATATTGTATTTAATGTATGTAAAGTAAACAACATGAATTTTTGTTATAATCTCATTTACACGCAACCCTAAGGCAATGATTATGTAGTACGCTACACTAATGACTTATTTAAGTACCCTGTTTCAGTACAAGTTGATACCAATAATAACACAAACCAACCCGAAAATCTAAGCAAAGGTGTACTTATGGACACCTACAATTCGGTATATTATAGTTTCTCTTGACAATTCCGTGATTTATGACACTTGCTCGGCCTAGGAATTGAACCCTCAGCAGCTAGCTGCCCTTGTGACAACTAGACCAATTCGAGACGATGCCAGTAGTAGATAAGTCTAAAATAACTTCAAACTTGTTGATAAAACTTAAGCTCTTCAATTTAAGTTTGCATTCGCAACCGTGAATGACAATACTATTATGTGGACATAAAGCTCTTATTCATTATACGGTGATGTAGCAACAACTTTCCAACCATCAGAGTTTGTCCGCAAAACTTGAAAATAGGATTACAAACGGGAAGGGATTGGAACCACTTCGGAATTTGAATGAAGTTGTCAACGTTTTTTTTGGAAGAAATTTCAGGATTCATTATTCGAAGAGGAAGTAGACTTGTGACTTTTTATATTTGACAAAATCGCTTCGCTAATGTACTTGTATTTTAAATACTTTTTTATGTAGACAGTAATAATAACACTAACACTAAATGTTGATAACACTAAAATGTGGTAAATACAATATTAGTGTATGTTTATTATTGTTTATGTTTATAATTGGTTATTTTTTTCTTGCAGATCTTCATCACAACAATTCAAGTGTCTACACCAAACGTAAGTTCTCCAATTTCTCAAGTGGAGGTCCCATGTTGGGCGCCATTATTTTTAATAGTCAAGGCTCTAATACTCTGTGGTGATATTGGGACACCATATAATGTTGTACCGTCACCGCCATCTTGTATAAATCCATACATACATATTAACATGTACATTAATATATTCGGTCGCTTTAACGTCGCGGCCCGGTGAGTCATTTACAATTATCGGGCAGGGTCAAGTCACCCCAGGGGTGAGCCACCCCCGAATCCAAATTAAAATTCCAAGCGTGACGCCGAGATAACAGATGATCAAAAAATTTGAATACATAATGAATACGTAGATGTTATTAGTTACGTAAAAAATTTAATAAGATTTGGTTTAACGAGCACGATGTAGATATCGTGTCTTGTCTTTATCTGATCATGCGTGGATGAGGCACGTGTTTATTTTAATAGACATGTTTCTGAGTAAATTAACAGAATTTGTATGCTACAGAGTCTTGACACTAATTATTAATATCATGTTAAACGTTATTTGCCTGAACCGTGTTTGATGTTCACAACCTATTGATAAACACGACACTAAAGTTTCGAAATTACTATATTTTAGAGTTTAATTTGGTTCATATAATTCATGTTCTAAACCACACCAGTTCAAAAGATATTTGTAGTACGTAACCTTACCTAAAATTATATTCATATTATTCTATTTTATGATTTCTAGAAATTCCCGTAACGTCAAGAATTTTTAAATAATTTAAGACTGTGGCTTTCAAATCTCTACCTTTTTAATTTAAATCCAACATAAATATTTATAATACTAAAAATCTCGATCTAACTTCGTCTGGTTTAAACAAACGCATAAGTCACACAACATAGCGTGCGGGGTGGTGGTCGGGGGAGGGGGCAATATGGCGACTAATTGCAGCGATTCACAACTACCGCCCAACCGTAGAGACGCCACTTGATTGATTATTATTGTCCGTTAGCGATATGGAAATCGCTTAAGCTTTTGGACTATTACGGAACCAAAGCCATTATTGTTTCTTTGAATCATAATAATTTGGGGTGCTGCTGCCTGCTATATAAGGATAAAGAAGGTCTTTATGATTGATTTGAAACATTTAGCTTTTAAATAAAAACTATTATTGGAAACTAATTTAGACTTTACTTAACTAAACGTAAATCATTTAAGCAATTCGTTGGGATATTCGTTGAATTGTTAATAAAAAGCCTAATTAAACACTAATATGTATTAGCGAAGTGAACGTAATAAAGTTTAGAATTATGTACATAGAGTAGTACTGTACTGTGACTGTTCTAGGAAATGTATAAACGTCCCTAATGTAACGTAACGTTCATAAATTAAAAAAGCTACGAGTATTTAATTTCCAATTAATTTGTATAAATCCATTAAAAAATTGTAGCCAACTACAGTTCTAATTTTGAACTTAAAAGTGACTAAACAGCTCAATTCATTTCTAAATCGATGACTAAGCAACATCGATCCGAGTGCCACAGGCAATGCTGTATCTTTTCAGACAGTCGGCGCCTTGCATTTCCGATTGAATCGTTTAGGCATCACTCAAACACTGCATCGAAGTCCGAAGGCACGATGCTACTTATAAACTTACGAGGAACAGAGGGATATGTGGAGTCGCTATCGCATGCTCGCATACCCGCGCAACGTGCTTTGCATGCAAAACGGCCATTGTCCTTGGCTTGGGAATCTGTTCGTTACTTATGTTCAAACCATAGCCTCGAATATACTATGATTTGAATTATGAATCACGGGTGCAAATGAATACCTGGCTTGTGCTATAAATAATTTAGTTTGGTAAGTTCCAAATAACTTACCTTTTTGCAATTGACTCTACTTGTAGCCAATGTTAGGTACTGACTGATGTTGACTCTTTTTAACCCCCGACGCAGAAACGACGGGGTTTTATAAGTTTGACGTGTCTGTGTGTGTGTGTCTGTCTGTGGCATCGTAGCTCCCGAACGGATGAACCGATTTTGATTTTGTTTTTTGTATTTGAAAGGCGAATTAGTCGGGAGTGTTCTTAGCTATGTTTGATGAAAATCGGTTCAAGATGGCCTCCGCCACGAAATAGCGGATTATACATATTTTTACACGTCTCCCTCAATATGGGTATCAAATGAAAGGGCTTAGCTAGGAGAATACTATACACTATGAAAAATTTCAAATCCAAGATGGCCGCCACCAGAAAATGTCAAATTACATTTAGTGTCGGGGGTTTTCTAAATTTTTAATTTAGGTTAGGTTATGTAATTGTGATTGGTACCATAACTATTAATCATGAAAGGTAACTGCTAAACTACCTCACTTATCTAGTGATCATAAATGCAATGGCTGAGTTAAAGGTCCTATGCCAAAGTATTACGGAGATTTCTAAGTTCGAATTTGTGCCCAGGTAATGACAATAGGTTCGCCCCCTTTATGGTGTATCATAGGACATAGGCGCAGAAGGTACTGTATATGTCTAATAAATTGTGATGAAAAACCTAATTAATAAGACGGATTCAGCATTTTCGACTACAAAAAAGCGGTCGAAAAACACAGCGGAGAATCTTGTATATCTTTGCATCAGTTATTTCTTTCAGCATACTTACATGAGAAGCAGCTAATAAGGTGTTCTCTCTCATCCCTCATCTCTGAATCCAGGGAAAGCTAATTCTTTCCTAATACTCCTAAATCTCAACTAATTGCATGAAGCAAACCCCAAACGCTTTCGGAGAAACGCGTTAAAGGTCGGAAAGAAGTTTTAATAGGAAAGCAAATCCTTCTTTAATCTCGGATTATATGTTCTGCGGAGAGGAAAAATCCTTGCGAGGAAGTGTGGAGTGTACTGAGACTAGGGGATCTTATCGCGTGTGTGTTGCTACTTTAATTACATTGGCTTGAGACGTTCGTAGCCTCAATTTACCCGTTGTAAGTGCAGTGTTGGATTTTTCATATTTGGGGAAACCCTACTTTAGTTTTAATAAAACTCCACTCTAAAAACTCTTTTTTTTTCATGTTGTAAATTGTAATCAAATTACTTTTTGCTGTAGTAGCATTTTATTGTGCTTATATGAATCTCCCTTTATCTTTGGTGAAATCTCCAAATTCTAGTAACGTCCAAAAAGCATTTCAGTGCTGGGGTCTGTGAAGTAACTTCCTATTCTTACTGACTTCTTACTACTACGATTCTCTTCTTATCTTTAATAATATCTCCTGATTATAGTGATGCGCAAAAAAATCATTAGCAATCTCATACGATATGAAGCTATGGTATAATGGCGATATCATACAGCGTTAAAACACCACTCCTGAGTGTATTGAAGTATGAATTTTTCGCTAGCGAAAGTTGAGGGTTAAACTAGGTTTTAATTAATGGTCTGTTAAACGAATGCTCGTTTCGTACTGAACGTTTTACTTACGGATAACTGATCAGGATTAATTTGAAATGTATTTTGGGAAAGTGGATATTTATTATTCTTCTGCATATTGAATGTTTTAATCATGCTGCCTGTGGTTAGTCTAGTGATCCTTACCCTGCCACGCTAAAGGTCGACGATTCCTAGGTCGATTAGTGTTTTTGAATTTTACGATGAAAATTTCAATAGAAGTTCTGAGATTTCTGCTCGGTTGCATGGGACCCAAACACTGGGCAACTGTGGGTGTATATATTAGTAAACCTCTGCAAAACCCTTCAAGGAATACCAGCCTGATGGTATGTTAGAAACCTGAGACTGAAGTACCAAAATTAGCATAATAGAACAAACAGACTTACTAATCTATTGATAAACTGATGAATTTATTTATTTTATTTTGGTTTATGGAAATGGAAAAGCCGTGATTTATTTAAAAAATACTAAGTATTATGATAATTCTAAAGTCCTGTGAATATATTTCGACAAAACTTGGCAAGGACGTACATTTTGAGTGAAAATTCGGGCAAAAGCTAGTATAGTATAACAGAAATAAAAGGCAGTCTTATCACAACATCCCGAAAAAAGACTTTTAATATAAGTACAGTCACAAGCAAACACATGTATAGTGTAGGTACACTGCACAAAAGTGCTAAAGCGATTTTTTCATGAATAAACAATTGCAACTTTGAGATAACAACAAACAATGTCACTATAGTATTGGTTCGTAAATACTGTGTTCGTAATATCACAAAAGTTCTATTAATACTTTAGGAGAAAATCGCTTTAGCACTTTTGTTAGTGTATACAGTTCTCCCCAAACTTATTGTCCGGGTTGAAGTTGGCACGAGCTAACTTTAACCCAGCCGTAAAAATCTGAGAAAGAAAAATATTACATTGTAATAAAAAAAACGAAAGCTCAAGTCGTAGGCTGTCGTTTTATATCATTTTAATCCAATATTTTTCTGTCTACGATTTTTTCGGTTAGGTTAAAGTTAGCTCGTGCCAACTTCAGCCCGGACAATCAGTTTGGCGAGAACTGTACATGTTTTTGCTCGTGACGTGACTGTACATCATACAAAAACAAATTCTTTATAACGCCTAGTAAAAAGCTCCCTAAAGAATTCGGAACGAGTAAATGAGCCGTTGACGCATTACTCCAACAAAGACTAACCATGTTATGAAGAGGGTCGTCAGCTGATTTGTGTCACAATGACTACAACCCTCACAAAGACGGCCAAATGATTTCTACCCTATTTCGTCTTGCAAAAAGAACTTTATGAGCAATTCCCTTGGTTATCTTAATACGAGGATATCAGTGACAAGTAGCAATATTACATTTTCCTTATCTACCCGAAAGTAGGGTTTTTCTTTAACACTGGTGAGTTTAACACACAAATAAAATAAGGAAGGCAAAGATTGTCTTATACGAAAATAAATTTATTACAACTTTAAGTTATGGATGACCTTTTGACCAGAAACTTGAAGCCTGATTATAGCCATACTTCTGCATAGTCAATATACTTAATACTTTTTTCGCTCCATCCCTCTTTTCAACTGGCCTCACCTGAAAGATAGATCTGTAGTGCTTTTTTGTCAATTATATGTTCACGATACATATAATTGATATAAAAGCACTACAGAAGAAGAATTAAAATATTTGTTATCCTAAGCTGCAACTCTTGCGCTGCAAATTATTCAAAGCAATAAATAAGTCTCTCTCTCTCTCATCTCTCTTAGCTGTCATCTTATCATAATAGATACAGATGGAATATAGTATTATAAAAATATAGACACTGTCTCCTAAAGACATTTACTGAAAGTAACGGGTTGTTTTAATCAATCGAAGCCACACGGCATTGCGTGCTATACGATACAGATTAAATAGTCTCGTGTTAAACTGGCAGTGAATGAAACCCAACAGTTGCATCCCACGCAAGAACTCGGAATCAATGCTAAGTAGTCACTGATGTTCTATTACGATATACATAGTTATGCCGCTTGGGAGCTTACCTAATGAGTTAATGGGCAACTTCTAAATTAAATTCATCATTAGTAAAAAACATCGTGCATTCGCATCGTCACTTATCAGATGAGTAAGCGGTTAAACTCATCCACCATCCACCCAGTCAATACAAGATCAGTAGTACATTTATTCTTAAAACATAATCTGTCTGAACGCTAAAATTTTTCACCAATGGACGAAGTGATGAGGAGGGTTGAGGAAGGTAATTAATTTAGATTTTGTGTAAATTGGTTGCGTGCGAAGCCTTGTTGCTAGTGTACTAAATCTGTACTGCACAAATTCTCTTCTTCCCGCACAAACTCCTCAAAGTTAAATAACATAACAGCTAAAAGTAATGCTTTCACTTCAGCAACTCCAGTTTTGAGGATAAATTACACACAGGGCGGTTTCAGGGCAAGTTGCTGAGACAAATACCTCCCTGGTGGCATATTGTGCTTTCACTACAAAGCTTGGCCACGATTTACGCGTCTATTCAGCGTGGAAGGTTAAAACTACCCGCGGTAAAATTTGAAGGAAACCAACGTTAAAATTGTTGAAGCATAACTTTGGCAGTTTAATATGTTAGTGGTATAAGTATACCTACAGTTGTATCTTATCTTGCTTCTGCTTGTAAGTAGATATCAGACATCTGGGTTGACTTAGACCAGAATCGCAGTTAGAACCAATCTGAGAACTACGCAAGAGTCATACTTGCAGCAGTAGATTACGTTGCTTCCTTACGCTGATTTATTTGTACTGTAAAACAAGTTTAAGTAAGATGAATAGAAAAGAGGCCTTTGTCTAGATATAGAACTATTAAAGATACTTAACGCAGATACGTTATCATAAGTATTAATTTATTACATGCGCAAGAGAACGGCATCCTTGATTCATAGGATACGTGGAGGTTCCAATAGCATCCTGAAGGTAATTGCTGAAAAACCAGACTGTCCATTCCTGATGCACTGGGCCTGGTCCTGAGGGAAAATATATGAATGAGGAGGGGATGATTTTTTAAAGTTATTGTGTTTTATTCTGTCACTGTGTTTCTTTCTTCGTTGTGAAATTCTTACAACTATATTAGTTGTTAATTTCTGTTTACTAACACATTATGGATGTTTATATCTGAAATAAGGTTTATAATTATTATTACCTACAGTAAAAGTCATCATTCTTCTTGCCAAGCTTGCTTGCTTAGGAGTTTAGGACCAACCAACCCAATAACTCTTTGCTCGAGCTAAGAATCGAAACCTGCGGGCCTAGCCAATAATAAGCTTTCGACAATTCTGCCGTTCACAAATGTCATTCCCATACATTTTGTTTCTATTTTTCGTCGATTCAAACGATAAATTGCAACTTGGCTTGGCCTGCAGGGGGGCTAGACAAGCTGCATTTTGACATTCGAATCGACAAACGAAATGTATGGAAATGCTACAAGCTTTCGACAAATCGGGCTGTCACTAATGTCATTCCCATACATTTTGTTTGTCGATTCGATTGTCAAAATGCAACTTGTCTAGCCCCCCAGGACCTCTAGCGTAGCTAGAGCTGCTGTCACGCTCATGACCATTAAGCTAGCGAGACGGTAACAACATCAAGAAATTAAAAGCAATGCTTATTATTCTCTGTTCAACGATGGAACACAAACATAACAAAATACCCCTTTAAATAATAACTCATACATCTTAATAAAATAACTGTTAAGTCATACGAGGTTTCTTACTAACGTGATAAAAATACGAGATAATTAAGGCTGTGTTCCCGTGAACTGCGTGGGTCGTGTGATTCCCATGCGCCGGAGCGAGACGACAGCTGCCCCATTGTATCGACATGCACACCGCTGGGATATCTCCTGTTACCTGTTCAGTTCTTACATGTTATGTAGATGTGTGATTTGAGTGTAATACGTTTTTTAAATTGTACTACGAACACCTATGACAATCGTTAGTGGTAGTCAGAAACCCAAAAAAGCCTGACAAACTGGTATTGCCTAGAAATTGGGTTGCGAAGGTCTGATGGCAGTCACTTCGTGTAAAATACTGATATTCAGCCGCATCTGGTTAGACTGGAAGCCGACCCCAACATGGTTGGGAAAAAGGCTAGGAGGATGATGTTTTTTTAAAGAGCTTATTTTTCACTAGCTTTTCGCCAGCGTCTTCGCCCGCGTGGTCTGTGTATTTCTTATAACTTTCATCCCCTATTTCAACCCTTTACAGCCCTTTTTCCGCATAAAAATTAGCCTATGTCCTTTCTCATGCTCTAGACTATCGGCGTACCAAATTTCATTTATGTCGCTTCAGTAGGTTTGGTGTGAAAGTGCGACAGACAGAGTTACTTTCGCATTTATAATGTTAGTGTGTACCTAGTTATGATACTATAATCATTATGATAAAGGTCATCTGCCTTTATCATTTTTATTGCTCGAAGTCATTGTCCACTTAGTATACTATTGAGTCGGCAAATACTGGCTTTTATAAGAAATTCCAATTATAAGCTTTACAAACTAGTATGGCGACAGAAACTAATTACCAATAAAAACCGACTAGAATTTGTTTATCTATCAATTATGTATGATAATTAGCTTATTTTCTAGATAATCTTCTTTGGAACCTGTTCGCTACTGCAGCTTCAAACAAGTTAATCTATGTTATAAGTGAATACATCTAAGCATATAGACGATAACATAAGTTAACTTAATTGTTACTTATCACCGCCTATTTTGTTTAGGTATGTATGACTAGTCTCAAGAGCGTGAGATTGTGCGAAACAATGCTAATTGTTTACACAATGCCGTGATAATACAGTTTACTAGACTAGGAGTACATAAAAAATAAAGAGCTAATTGCATATCTATACTTGTAGAAAATATATGTAGTTTTGTACAGTTGATATGAGTAAACTCAAAAATTACTAGACCGATTTCAAAAATTCTTTTACCAATAGAAAGCTACATCTTTCCCAAGTAACATGGCTATAATTTATAAGAAATAACCAGACCACACGGGCGAAGCCGCTGGCGAAAAGTTAGTCAGTTATGTTGGGATTTTAAAATCTATAGAATTTAAAAATAAAACCATCGTAAAAGTCACTGAACTTATATTGTATATTACGCCAAGTTTTTCATGCAAAAATATATTTAAGTTCCGACACTGTAAAAAGGGTAGGCGAATATTTATTTATTAATTCAATTAAAACGACAAATTAAGTTATATTATTTCAATTTAATAAATATCTACACACAACATTAATGACTCAATCTAACATTGTAGCAATTTTAACTAATCTGCAAAAATCACGATATTATAAATTAATTTATCACTTTTTTCCGTATTCCAAAGCAAAACTCCTTGAAAGACATTAAAGTCGATACTACTTAAAAACACTTATAACTTGATAATAAAATCATAAAGGGAAGAAGAGCATAATCTGCCCACTTTAGGCCTCAACTTGGCGCGTTTTAATAAGAAAATTTAAATTTATTTTCAAGTTGTGATTCCGAGTGTTTCAATCGAGTCAATTAGTCGAGTCGGGTAATTGGCGCCGTCGACTGTCACAGCGAGATTTCGAGAGCCCTGGAACGAATAATTATTTTAGAAGATTGATCTTGGAATTTATTGACCGAGTTATTAAGGAGTTTACGTTCACTTACCTCCGTTATGGAAATCTTCAGACGAAGAAAAGCACTTAAATTTAGTAGCTAGGAACCCGTTTCACAGCTTGAAGCTATTATTAACACTTCTATATTATGATATGCAGTTTTCTTTTAGTAATTATTATTTTCTCGTGTGTTTTGTTTATAAAAATCTTTATTACTATCAGTGTCTATTGTACTTACGCAAAATACGCGCATTGACGTGGAGTTGCGGAAAACAGCCCGCTATACCATACCAGACCACACCAGTGTCTATTGTGAAGACCTTAATATCGATAAGAACGGTTACCTTTGAAAATTTTGAAATGAAATGACCATTTGATTGGTGAACAGTGCTGATCTATAAGTATTTGAATTCTGTCTATATGCTAATTCATTAAAGAAACTGTGAGCTCCTGAGCGTCGAAACAATTGTTTTGCTAATGTATCACATATAAACACACGAACACACAAAAGTGCTTCAGCTTCCAACAAAAGGGTGGTCGCCACTCGCCAGCCAGTCATACCCAAGGCCCCCTTGATCTTCTACTACCACCAGGCAAGTCAGACCTTTCCTCGCCTCTCTCAATCTGGGGGGCTAGACAAGTTGCATTTTGACATTCGAATCGACAAACAAAATGTATGTAAATGACATTAGTGACAGCCAGATTTGAAAAGCCGAAAGCCGAATCCGAAAGCTTGTGTCATTTCCATACATTTTGTTTGTCGATTCGAATGTCAAAATGCAACTTGTCTAGCCCCCCTGAATAGCTTATTATAATAAGGATCTGATGTAATATGCCAATTAAAGATATAATTGAAAATCAAAGGTTATAATTCTCTAATCAAAAGCTAATCTGGACCTCATAACCCGTTTGAATAGCCAATTTAATGGAACTAGACAGGATTATAAACTAGACACGTATAACAGAGCTAGACTGAAAGCCTATTAGGCTCGGACGCTGATTATCCTATCAGGCTGTGCGACGTCGGAGTATTATGGTATTACCTGCGCTGTGTCAGTATTTCACAATCAGTGCGCAGTAATACGCACAGTTGCAAGAATTTATGCCTTCACTGACCACGACATTTACAATTCACTGATATGAATACACTAATAATTTAAGCACTGTAAAGGCAGCCGGCTTAATGAATATCCGTATTATGCGACTGTTCTAAAGAATACCTACTGGTATTATTAATATTAATGCGATAGCAACTCTATCGTAACGTCTGTCTGTTACGCTTTAACACCTAAACCGCTTAACCGATTTTGATGAAACTCGGTGCAGAGATTGAAGAAGGATATAGGATATAAGTTGTCTCAAAAAAGGTTTGAAGCCTCGGTGCGCGAGTAAGACTCGCACTATTCCGTTTTTTTGCAAGTATTACCTATTCCTGTATAACGGAATAGGGATATTTTTAACGTTTTGTGTTTTCCAAATTTTTGTAGCTATGTAGAGGATCACTATAACCCAATGATCAGTTACGACCTTTTTGGTAAAAGCATTCGGATAACACAAAATCGGTATTCCTTTAAATTGCGGTAAGTACAGTCGGCCACAGCAATATTGTGTTACGTTTGATCAAATATTCAACACATTCTATTAGTGACGTTGCTCGCTTGGTGTGCATATTTCATGAGCGAATTTGTACTGATGTCCGATTGATTAATAATTGTGGAAATTGCTTATTAACGTAACCTACTGTGATTTGCAACCCCTGACATAACATGCTGGTTTCATCACAATTATGCTTTTTGAATTCGTTTAACTTACTCATCTTTTAACGAGCTTATTTGTTATTTTCAGTATATTTCGTTTTCCATACGATCCTTAAATTCGTAGATGTTTGCTTCTTAAACACTACAATACTCATAAACCATTAATAAAAATTGTTTTGTTAGCTTCTCTACAAACAGTTTCAAAGGGAATTTGTTAGTTCGTAAATATACTAGAATCATCGTTAATATTGGAATAATTCAGCCCTAATTCTGATAAAGCTTATTATAAAATGTTTGAATTCAAAATTGTCAACGTGCCGATAGGAACGCGTTGTGCGCGAGTGTACGTGTCGCATACAAATGTTCCTGATTCCGTGTAATGGGACGTCGGGTGTGGGCCGTCATAATACGATAATGTGCCCGACTGTACACACGCTTGCAGACTCTTCAATAATTTATTGAATGTACACCTTGTGCTGGTAGTTTTGTAGATATGAATATTTTAAAATGCAGTGTTTGCTTATGGCATCAACATAAATTCCGATCATTGGTTCACTCAACCTACAACACAGAAAAGTCGTTGAGGTTTGCTGAGCGGAGGCCTCCCCCAGGCCCTTTCAGGTATGCTTTGCTTGCGCCACTTCCAATACTTCTATAAGTAGGTAATCCCGCCACCTCTTTCTTCTCCCATCCCATCTTCCAGAATTCATGATGTTAAGTATCTAGTATCCAGCTAGGCTAACATGCGCGCCACGACAAAATTTTGTCTACTCTTTTGTCTCGCTCTTACTTGTGCGAAAACGAAACAAAAACACGACATAAGCGTAGACAAAATGTTCTCGCGGCGTACATGTTAGCCCGGCAGAACCCAGTGGTATGTCTAACTACTATAACATTGCTCAATTATGAATCCAAGACTAATTAATTATTCTTAAATAGGGCACCATGTTCTTATCGTAAGACTGATAGGGGATGACATGCAAAATTATTCCACCAAACATTGCTGAGAGTATCAAATTTTAATATAATCAACTAAGTTTCTGAAGTACAGAGTTATCATTCGCTGACTACAGACAGAATGCATCACAAGATTAGATTGTAAACTCAAGTCAACTCCAACAATGCGAGTCTCAAGATGCACAATTTAATAAACAGAACAAGCGCGAACTTGGGAAACTGGGCTAAACATCTGCTAACTTAGGTCGGTCCACTGAGCAATGTTCTAGCTTTGTTTGTGATCCTATGAAAGGAAAGTTTCTATTAAGTGCAGTGAGCATCATAATCAGTGGAGGTACTTTGGCTTATGATTAGACTATGCTTTAGTCTCAGACCACAAAGTCACTTTTAACCTCAGGTAACTTAATCAGTCTACTACGCATTATTTTGATTTGCTTGTGATCTTCAATAAAAAGAATGTTTATTGTGAAGGTATAATTAAGGTATAATTGCCAGTAGAGTAATTCCAGTCTCTGATATGAAGCCAAAGACCGTATCAAGCATCAAGGACCCTTATTCCCGGACTGCGGGGGATGTATGACGTCTGACGGAATCAGTAAATAATGAATGTTGAGGAGAAAATCAAGAGAATTTTCTATTTCATCAAGGAAAGTAGAGTAGCTACTTTGAGTATGTTACACTGTTACCAACTGACACCAAGATTCTTTCTTTCACTAAAATCGACTACTTTTGGTGAATCACAATATAAATCGCGTACATGGAACAGCGCAGACCGTGCTATACATTTCCAGGACAAGCTGACATGTCATTGTTTAAAAAGTCTATACAATACGAAGTCAGTCCATATCGGCATGATGTGCAGCTTCGTGTACGTGATTCATCAAAAGTGGCCATTTTTGCTCCCCTGAATTGCAATCGCAGGTAAATTTTTCCACGATTTCGGCTGGTCTTAGCAAGCTTTGGGCATGAGCTACATCATCGACAGAATTTATTTGCTGTGTCTTTGAAACACCTCGTTACAAACACACAACAAATAGGTCTGTAGCTGACACAAGATTCAAACAGAGTTGTCAAACACTTCAAATAACAATGTTACAATATGTTTTCGACACGAGACGTTGACAAGATTTAATGATCTTGTAGCACAATGTGTAGTGAGTTTCACACAAAATTCCCAGAACATATTTCATTGTTATAAACCTTAAAATCTCGATATAACTCGTGAATCTGTTGAGACATTCAACACAGACATCTCTTAACTTGTTTGGAGTCGTCTCGGAATAGTAGACAGACTTGTTCTCAAAATACAAGGCGACAGTGTTGACGTCCGAACAACTTTGTTTGTCAATCTGTCAAGCAGTACGATTGATCCGGTGATAAAAAATAATTGTTGTCAAAATAAAACGGTGCAGTGAATGAATAGTTCCAGTAAACAGTAAAAGTATAAATATATCTTTAAAAAATGATATATTAATGCTTTTACTGGAAGTATTCCTATAGGACTGCATTTCAGTGACGAAATGTAAAATTATCATCGAAGAGATTTGTCATCCAAAGAAGGCTCTCACAAAGTAGAATCTTTTTGTGTGCTTATCATTATAGTTAGCCTCTTTCTGACGCCACATCTATACTAATATTATAAAGAGGAAAGATTTGATTTTTTGTATTGAATAGGCTTTGAAACTACTGGACCAATTAGAAAAACTCTAGTATTAACTAAACTCTACTCTGTACTATTTAGTGTTATATAGCCCATTTATCGGGGAAAGCTATAGGCTATTACTATCATGCTACGACTAATAGGAGCGGAGTATCAATGAAAGATGTTGCAAAAACGGGGGAAAATGTATAAGACCACGCGGGCGAAGACGCTGGCGGAAAGATAAAGCAAAAAGTACACCGAAAAATAGTAAGCGATAAGTCATTAGTAATTCCATCACAGATTTCCTATTTCAAATCCTTCTATTCAAAGTGTAATGATAAAGTTCATCGGCCAAATATTATGACGTCAATGTGCCAACAAAATAAACTGTAATCTCATCAGCCTGAGTTAACAACGGGAAGAAAGGCAACGCTTTTGTTAGTCGTGACGCTTCAATAATCTCGGTACAAAAAACAACCCTTGTCACACCTGTCGCCGCTGTCTCGCTGTATAATAGGATGTTTCATGCACCATTGATTTATCTTACGAACATATTTTTTAAATACGTAGATATGGCATTTTTTTCTCTACTAGAGCGGCTTTTTAGCCGCTGAATGAAATGGTAATGCTCAGATCGCTTTTAAAATGTATGATGAATTAATTGGCTCATGCAATACAGATGCAAATTTATTGCTTTTTCTTTCTGTACCGTGTTCCTCCAATAAAATTAAGCGTTTCGATGTTCTTTTTTTCTATAGTGATGATAATGGATTTTTGGTAAAGCCAGAGATCTTTATTCACAATCTCCACACAGAAAAAGGAGGTCGTTATAAATTGTAAGGAAGCTGTGTCTATACCTATTATATTAAAGATATTTTTATATAACTATAAAAAAAAGTCAAGTGGATACGAGTTGGTTAGGTATGCATTAAATTATGTATAAAGCTGTTTTCTGTCTTAGGCATATTCGTTTACACTACTGATTATCTGTGAAAACTTGTAATTGGCCGTATTCTGTTATACAATGTGCATTTGATTGTTAGCTGTAAGTTTTCCTAAACTAATAAAATAAAATACATATAATAATTTCTTTGTAACATGTAGATCATGGACTTTTACTAGTAATGTAACTAGTAACTTCATTGTCCTTCCTAATCACGAATTATTGTAGTTCATCATATCAGTTACCCACAGTTGAAGTTGAAGCCAATATTTCAGCATTGACTCTAAATGAAGACAAATCAATCAGGCAGCTTAGTAGACCGAGAATTCTATAGTATAGATTTGCATGAGCTGTCTCGGGGTCCATTAGGCCTGGAATAAGGAACCACCTCCAAAAACCAGTTAGCATTTCAGCTTTAACACCGTATTTTAACAAAGATAATTTACTTAAAGCACTTCAAAGCCTTTAAAACACCCACAAAGTCTACCGTTACTATTCGTCTGAGCTCTATAACTTGCTAAGTCTTACCTTAGTTATCTGGCGGAGTAGTGGCAAGTCCTTGGCAAGCCGATTATGTCCTCTCTACAAAATTTGCACTTACTTGAAAATTTAATGAATAGGACTTTGTACGAGTTTTCTTCCAACATATTCTCTTCGTTTTATATCTTCGGAAGTATTTTAAAGAACAGTTTTTGTATGAAATGTATTTAAGTCTTTGATACTTGTACTGATAGTATAGTATGTATATTAGTAGCTTTATTAGTGATAGCCGGCCAAGTAACAATTTATACCTAACTAGCTTTCCGCCAGCGGCTTCGCCCGCGTGGTCTTGATGACCTTTTTAGCACGCTTTTCTGTTGAAATTTTTCCTGAATTTTCTTTGCTATGAACCTCACGGAGCCCGAGACCTTTCCAACAAATGCAAAACCGTGGAAATCGATTCGTGCGTTCTGAAGTTATAGCGTCAGGAAGGAAAACCCGACTTATTTTTATATAGTAGATAGACACAATAAAAAAACTAAATTCTGGAGGGTTTCCGACTTTCCGTTGTTTCATTAATGAATGGTCCTTTTATGCCTTAACTTAACCTTCAAGACCCCTTTAAGTAACAAATTATAGGCACAATGCAACATCTGCTCCACCATCAACCTATTTATAGAATGAGAAGATTTAGGCTATACCACGCAAGCCTAGTGCGGGATGGCAAACTTCACATGAGGTCGAGAAAATCTCTCAGACATGCAGGTTTCCTCACGATGTTTTCTTTAATTATTAAATTAATACGCACACTCCGAAAAATCTGATAATTTATATCAGATTTATCTCAGATAGTTATAAAGAATACAGGCGTGATTAAAGGATATAATGTATATATGTCATGTCAATGTCACTTATTTAACTAAGTAGAGGTTTTATAAAATTCCCGATCTCGACGTTTCCCTGCGACATCTACAACTCGATAAAAATAATTATTGTATTCCACTAAATCTGGATAACATAGCATCGAATTTTCAATCCGAGTATAAATCGCTAATACGGAATAGTCTCAATATATCTTGGTTGTGGGTATCCGAGTTTAGCAATACCAATAGATACGGCAACTTAACCGTGCTGTACATAGTTGTATATTTCATTAAATAACCTAATTAATAAATACGCACTAGTAAAAAAAACTTTTAGTAAAACAATCTTTATAAATGTACTTACATCCGAATTGAGAACGTCCTCCGGATTTTCGTTCATCGGTTAAAAAAAACATTAATGTTCTAATTACAATATACTTAAAAAAATACTATCCGTTGCACAAAATTTATTGCATTTTACGAATGCAATTGTCATCCTCCTAGCCTATTTCCCAACCGTGATGGGGGTCGGCTTCCAGTCTAACCAGATGCGGCTGAATATCAGTATTTTACACGGAACGACTGCCATCAGACCTCCGCAACCCAATTTCTGGGCAATACCGATATTCGAAGGATAGACTGGTTATTGGTATGACAACCGGGACCGACGGCTTTACGTGCTCTCCCAGGCACGGAGGGGTCTCGATATGTTAAGAATGGTCACCCATCCACAGACTGACCGCGGCTAGTGTAGCTTAACCTTGCAGACCGGTTGATCAGCGTAGTTATAACTTGGCTACAAGCCCCTCACGAATGCAATTGTATTATTTGAATTTAAACTACGTTTCTGTACTTAAGTCACTCGACGCGAGTTCGTAAACTAAGTATATTTTCCTCATAGTCACAACTAGCGTGCAGACGTTATTACCGAATCCGTTATACCGTTCCAAATGTTCCGGAAACATACCGAACCGTTTTTTTGTCGATATTCATCATAGTTTCCACGGTTTCTACCTCATTAATTTCAATTTATCCGCATTGAGCTGTCTTGAATGGAGGCTGAATGAATGGCCGATGGTACTATTTATACATATAATACCTTTGAAAACCAGCAAAGAAACCGGTTTTATGCTCATGAAGTACCTTATAGAACAGAACCCGTACATACCATGTTATGGTGTAGCGTAATTTTTAGATTGTTAGAGAGAGATGTCGCTCTACAGTTTGATATTGCCATCCTACTCTTACAAACTAATAATTATCGTGTTGCCTCTATTCTTTAAAACAATTCAGACTAACGTTGGCAGCCAGTTGCAAATACTGGTCATTTAAAGCTGCGGTTATCGGAAATCGTGTGCGATTCTCATCTTTTAAAGTTTAAATTTAAATTGTCCAGTTAAGTGGGTAAGTCGGTTAAATTCAACCATACTGAAGATAGTATCAAACGGATATACGTAGTACCGGATATGGTGATATTGATTCGGTTATAAATTGTAATCTTTACGTGTGTAAATATCTGATTGTTTGATTGGTACAGTGGACTACCAATCAACCGGTGCGGTTCGATTTCCTCATGTAGCAAAAATTTGTCTGTTCTACAAAGAGTTGATGTTAGTATAATAAGGGAGTTTTTATGTTTTGTATTTGTAAAAGGAGATTCAGGAGAAAAAATTACGAAGAAGGGGAAAGTTTCTAGAAAGATTTAAGAAATATACATATTGCTAACGATAAATAAGATCAGATGAATAGGTATCAAGGAAAAAATATTATAAATTATTATCATACATATTACGTAAACTCAAGATTATCTCTCTAATCTTCATTTGAAATCTATACCTACTTAGTTAAATATAAAATATTCTAAGCCTTAGATGAGGTATTAATTTTTTCTCGGCATGTGATTATTATTTTTTCTGCCGATAAGTTCATAGACAACGATACTATAATATAGATGCGAATACACTGAATAATAAATTATAAGGACAACGTACACTTATAAAATATTTACAATAAACTTTGTAACGTTGTGTTCACAGTTCAAGGTCAGTTTGCAGCCATCCAAGGTCACGTAATAAAACCGGACTAGACAAGTGCCATTGGTATTATTTGATAACTCTTTCGTCTATTCAATTATCTGTCTCACATTACAAATTAATGAAAATACTTTGAATAAAAAATGGTTTACCTACGAAAAAGACGAATTATTTTTTCGGAATATCCTATGACGTTGATTGAAGGTAGTTGGCGGTCAAGGTCACGACTATATGACCTTGACCTTAAAGTGAGAGTAGACTGATGCCAAGGTTTGTTAATACCATGTCATTTGTTAGACTGACGTTAACTTTAAGTGACATCGGAGTGTGAATTATTAGGGGTTATTAATAAGGCTACAAATATCTTATGTTCTGATTTAGACTCGAATCAGAACAAAAATTTACGCTTCCATTTAAATATTAAATTCCAATAAAACAGACCTTAAGTTAACCCTAAGATATGTCTAAAAATATTATCACGGTATGTATTTTTTTTTAATTATATTGTGTAATAAGAGATGATAAATATCTTTACAAACGTTTTTATGGAAGAATAATACGATCTCAGGCAGGGTTCAAACCTGCGGCCCTCCGGTTCAAAGCGTCCGACGTACTGAACATTTTCCCGGTTATTTTTAACGTAACGTAACGTATTACGTTCACAGTTCAAGGCCAGTTCGCGGCCAAGGTCGCATAATAAAGCCAGAGCTGATGTGACGTAGTTCGTTATTGCCTTGTCTACAATTGACGCCATTAATTGGTTTTGTCGAACTATATCGTTCCTGTGTAGGTGTCTATTATAATGAGATATATTACTGTTTGTACTTATTATACATTAACGTAGGTATGCAGAATCGTAAAGTGATATCAAGCAAGTAAAAAATAATCATGTTTTAGCGCTTCGTCAAATTGTCTTTGGTTATTGGGCCGCCGTGCCCACGCGAGTTTTAGATTTGATCCCGACGCGGAATTAATATTTGTATTGGTTACACGTAATAGTTACACACACAATACACGATACAGAAGAAAATCTAGTTATTTATTTATTTATTCAAGGCACATCAACAATGATAACACAAACATTAAAAATATAAGGCACAGAGATATAGTCTAATGCTAGATATCATCAATTACAGACATGCAAAACATTAAAAATTAAATTTAAAATGGAACTTATCCACACTTATGAAAAATACAAGTTATCGTTGTTATATTGGCATTCTTTTTTTTATTAATTTGTATTATAATAAGGTAATAAATACATAATATTCGCGAGTGGACCGGCATCAACAGTGCCGCTGAACTGTTCCGTCTCGCGAAGGACAGACTGGAGTTATCCAAAATGACAGCCAACCTCTAGTAATTGGAGAGGAACTTCGAAGAAGATAATAAGGTGACAAACAAGCATACGGGCAGTGGCACAGACGACAGACGCCAACGACACCAGTATCAGTAGCGTGTTATCATCCTGAGAGACCTTGCCGGAGTTATCTTATATGTAGAACTTAACCTTTTGAACGCCTCCGTCGGATACTTGACAATAAACAGGCAACAGGAAAATAAAAAATAAACATAAAGTTAACTTATTATCATTAGTTTTTTCTTTATTTATAGTCAGAGGTGTATAGTGCATACCTTGGATTCGATCACGAGACCTTTGATTTTTCGAAATCATGTGCGTAATTATCACTGGCTTTAACGGTGAAGGAAAACATCGTGAGGAAACCTGCATGCCTGAGAGATATTCTCGACCGCACGAGAAGTCTGCCAACCCGCATTAGGCCAGCGTGGTGGACTATAGCCTAACCCCTCTGATACTGAGAGGAGACCAGTGCCCAGCAGTGGGACAGTATATGGATTGATGATGTACGGAGGTGCCGTTTTTTTATTGCCTACATTGCCCATGTTTTTCAAACCGAAACACAAAGCATATTGCTTAGCGGAATATTTGGCAATCCAGTGGTAGGTACCCCAGACGAACTCAAGCACGTATTTTTAAGAAAAAAAAAACCATAGCAAATTATATTATCGTATATTTTCGTTCCTATTGCTAATTCACACAACGTGACCGTATCATTTAACGGCTTTTAATAAACCTCAGGGTTTATTGGCAGGTAGAAAAACATCTGTGAACTATTAAAAAGTAATTTCATGCTTCATATTGCCGAGAACCTTTATTAGATCGTCTAACACCAGGTACATAGATAGCAACTTAGTTTTTAATAAATACAATTAGGCGATCGAGCTCTGTTCAGTTGAAAATGTAGAAAAATATTTTTCCCCGAAATTATGTAAATGGGTTATTTATTTATACGTAACTAGATTTCCGCCAGTGGCTTCGCCCGCGTGATCTGAGTATTTCTATAAATTATACCTTATGTCACCCTGGGATAGTGTAGCTTCCCAACGGTGAAAGAGTTTTTTGGATAATCGAAGTTTCGGAGCCTATTCAGTTCAAACAAATAATCAAAACATTTAATATTTCCTCTTTATAATATTAATTTAGATTGTACAATGTACACCAAATTATAAGATCTTAATATAAAGTACAACGGACGTCCTTCCTTATCGCAATTTGCAATTTTTTACTCAGTAAAAGTAATTTAACATTAAATACATTTAACCTAATTTAACGATTATCTAAAAATACATTTAGAAAGCAATTTGAAAGTTATAACTTTTTAACTGACGACTTTTTTAACAATCTTTGACGCGCATCCCAAAACCCATCCAATTCATTTTAGTGACATCCCAATTTATCATGAAAGTCCAAACGCTTCCCTTATCCATCACTCAGTATACGCAGGATAACTTAGTTTGACTCCGAAATTGGATCAACATTAGAATGAAAAGCATTCTCTTCGTTCGTTCGTTCATACCGCAGTAACACTAGCATTTTAGCCATTTACCAGGTAGAGAGGAAGCCTGACTTCCCAGGGTGCGCCAGACAGCAATTTTCAAACTTCATTCATGAAGTGCACCATATTATTCTCATATTCAATAGTAAATACTGCTGGTACTTATATCTTAGTTTCCCTGTGATGAGAATAATATAATCGTGGGTAGATGAAAGAAAACCTTATTTAATATAACCATATAAACCTTTTTTAAAACAGTATTTTTTTTGGATATTGAAAATTAATCATCTGATATTTAACATTTTCTGACCGACGGCGACGATTGAGAACTCTATAGACTAGAACTTAAACATTTCTGGAGCGGTGCCTCGAAGTACAACACCAAAGTCTAAGCCGGCAGCCGTAAAGTCTACAAAGTCTTTTTAAGTACAGCTTTAAATCTCTGTAAGTTATACTCTGCTGATTTCACTAAAATGGAGTCTTGAATAATACATGGGGAACGCAGCACATGGAATAGCTCACACCCAGGCCCGTAAAGTATCACAATACAGCGAACTGCCTCCGAACCGGTCGTCTAACTGTATTCCGCGATAAATCTGAATTAGTGATGCGACGCGGCAAGTTTGCAACACTCGAATAGCTTTCGGTGATCGAGTGGATTGGATGAATCCAGGTTATTTATATTATTGTGTGGATTCTCAAGTCTAATCAACCACAAGATTGCATACATTTATTATGTTGGGAGTTGGGGCCGCTTATACAAAATAACAGATGTACTGAACATGGATGAAACAAAATTATGTTATTTACTAGAGTCGCAAAAAATTGGCATTACAGATCAAGATTGTCTCGATATTTTTGATGTATTTTTTATATTTTCTTATGCTATGTTTTCAACGCATAAGCGCTTTAACATAAGAAGAGTAACCATAAACCTTTACAAGGCTTAAAACACTCGAGTGCGTAAAGCGATTCGATGTAATCCGATTCCGGCTGCTCTACATGAATAATAACGTGCAAATGATCTACTCGAATACACTTCAATGAGATTGCAAATAATATCGAATGACTCACTACAACAAAAAAGTTAATCGATTAGAATTGCCTCGTAAATTGCACGTCACTATGAAAGTTTATGTTCTTCCTCGCAAATGTTATATAGACAAACTTGCTTTAATATGACTTTAAATATTTGCAATGTGTTTTACGCTATATTGAATGAATTCACTACATTCTATTTTGGTATTTACATTACGAGTTCTGTGTAGTATTTGCGTGCTGACAGGTACATGCGGCTGATAATAATAAGAAAACGTGTTTGTTTGTCAAACAAGTTTAATCATTCATGTTTGAAGAAAATAAAAAATATGCGTACCTACTCACTGCTATAAATGAATAAAGTGTATAAATATCGATAAAATACTTTAAAAGTAATTATAATATTTGCGATTCAAGCAATGTACAACACATTTTTTTTTAATATTGTCTGTTAGAAAAAGGGTGCCAAGTGCGAACAATTAAAAACAAATCGCTTAGAATAATGTCCACAAAATAAGTACCGTTGTAACATAAAATTATCGTTAGCCTTTAACAAAATTTAAGTCCAATTTAAAAATGGAAAATGGCCATTATTTTTCCATTTTGGAAATGGAATACATCTACGTAAACAGAACGTAGATGTTAGAGAATTGGAATAAGTGTAGCTTGGCGTGTATAATTTATTTTATTCACTTCGCAGCGTAGACTATGTACTTACCGAGGTAAATCTTGCTAACTGGAATACTTGGCGGGTAATATATAACCCGTTCGCAGCCACATCGATGTACAAAGTAGGGTAAGGGTAAGTTTAGACGGGTTAGAATCTGCGTTCGAAAAGCGGACGGTATATCAATCACCTGGAATCCAGCCGCATTTAAATTTAATTGTATTATTAGACTGAATAGATAGTGCTATTGTGTTAAATAAAAGACATTTATCTCCTTTACCGCTTGGTTTATGTAGCACTAGCTATTTGCTCGGGGTTTCACTCGCATGTCAAAGGACTTTTTTAGGTAAAAGGCAGCCTGTCCTTGTTCCGAATTTTGTTTAAATCTCTTTAGCGGCTTAGGCGCGTAACATGCAAAAATACAAATTTACTTTTTCATTTACAGTTCGCGCCAAACTTATTGTCCGGGTTGAAGTTGGCGCTAGCTAACTTTAACCCGGCCGTAAAAATCAGAGAAAGAAAAATATTGGATTATAATAATTTATAACGACAGATTACGACTTGAGCTTTCGTTTTTATTTATTACAATCTAATATTTTTCTTTGTCCGATTTTTACGGCCGGGTTAAAGTTAGCTAACGCCAACTTCAACCCGGACAATAAGTTTGGCGCGAACTGTACAATGGATTAGATAAGTTAGCTATTGTTTAGCATGTAATTAACGGCTAGGTCCCGCAATCCAGTCGTGAATTTATAGATATAATGAAGTCATTTAAATATTGCAGCATCCAAATATCTAGGATATTATTGGATTTGTATATTTACAGCCTGTTCAAGTAAGCCGGGAACTTACCAACTTGTTACCATCGAAACGAAGCCTTACCATTACCATTACCATTTTGTAGCGCATATTGTAATAAGAAACCATTTAGTTTCCAAAGTCGTTCTAGTTTATCAAGACAATAGTCGTGGTACAGTATTGTCGAAACTCATTTGTGTCGTTAACTTACCCATTATTTCCTTAAATATTACTCACTTAACGGCAGTTTTATAATGTTTAGGATATTTTTGTACAATAAGCATGAAATATTATGTTACATACTTGGATCTTCTTCGTGTTTTAAAATAACATACATTTTGAGCTATCTATAAATTAGTAATAAATATCTTTGGACATTTTACACTGCACCATCTAGTCCCAAACTAAGCAGAGCTTGTACTATGGGTACTAGACAATGGATATAATACTTATATACTTTTTTTTAGTAAATACCTTATTATACATAGGAAACACCCAGACAGACACAAATACTTATATTCATCACATAAATATTTATGTCCTGTGGGAATCGAACCCACGACCTCGTGATCAGCAGTCCGGTATTGAACCACTAGACCACAGACGTCGTCTATGGTGATATTGTTTAATTTTCCATCATTATTTTTAAGTTCCGCTGTTTGGGCACACAGGAACGCAAATAGGATGAACGAACATAGGTGTATATGCCCTAGATTCGACCTCAAAAGATATTATGTGCATTCGAGAGGATAAAAAAAAATCTTTCAATACGAGTAGTTAGCATCTTACACCCCAACTCAGAGACGTCACTTAACCTTAATGAATCGTTAACAAACAGTGGCTACTATATCTTGACCTATTTTTCCATATTAGAGTTTGTTGTCAGTGTACTAAGATATACTGGGTCACTAGCTAATGATTCATTAGGTTAAGTGACGTTTCTGAGTGCGGCCCTTAATTAACAAAAGACGTCTACTAATTATTTAATTCCGTCCTTCTTACGATACTATCAATTTATTCTTCATTACATAATTATATTTTATAGCCGTGTTTGGAGACTGGCAACCCTTTAGATCGTGGTCTAGCTAACAGGAACACAGTCATGCTCATTAGGAAGTACAAGGCACAACACAACACATACAAACCCAAGTTCTTTAAGTCTTTAACCAAAGCGGAATCCGCCGAACATATTCAGGATAAAGAGTTGAAGTTTTACTTACTTTAGTTTATTCTTTTTTAATTAATGACGTATGCGTTCGTTATTTTGTATTAGTTATTTTTGGTAAAAGTTTTATGTGCCTATAAATATTGTTTTTGTGAATCCATTTGATCTATTTAGAGGATCAGATTGAGACACGATCATATTTCATCCCCCGTTGGCACAGGCAGCACATGTCTGCCACTTACGTCATCGGCTATAAAAAGGCTACTAGCAAAGTATAGCCGTATTATTTCACCCTCGCTCTTGCAATTAGAATTAGAGTCATTGCATCCATACTAAGGTTTCGTCGAGGGCTTCCCTTTAATTAACCGATACTCTATACTTTTTAAGAAGCAGTCTGGAAACTTAATTACGTTTTATTTTAAACTCTAATTCAATATTTTACGGTTTAAAATACATTGAGGGTGGAATTAGGGAAGGCCGGAGTCAATTTGCATACGAGTAAACCAGTTTCGCGCGTGTCCAATACGCAACGGCATTTTGGTGGAATATGTGAAATATTTTAATAGGAAAAAAATTAAATCGACTTATTTCCATAGTCAGGTGATTCAAACAAAATAGGAAACTAATAAATAAGAATCTAATGTTTGTGTAGGCGATTTGAATAGATAATTAATATTCAAACTAACCACATTTTTACTAATAAGATTGAGAATACATGGAAACATTAATTTTTAAATAACTTAATACTGGGTCTTGACACTTACGCGAATATTTAGACATCTAAATAAAACTACTTTTCACGAATTTTATCGCGCTATTATTAAATTTTAATCTCCGACGTTTTATGGTATTATTATCAATTATTTAAATAAGTATGAATATTCATCTAAACTTGATAGTTTTAGCCTATCTGTCTTATTACACGAAGACTTTAAAATTGCTTTAATTCCAAATTTTAGAATGCACGTAAATGTTAGCATTAGTAAGTCAAATCATTGTGCATTATCTTAGGGTAATATTTTTAATACGTTTCTGTAACATTGTCGGTAAGGCGAATAAGACGGAAAAAAGGAAATCACCAGATGAAAAACAAAACAAAACAAACTGCAGCTTTGTTTTCACTTACAGACTTATTTAAGCCTTTATTTAAGTTATAGCTTGTTAGTGTAAAAAAAAGTTTTAAAACGTAGGGTTTAGGGTCGACAACACGCGAGTGATACCCCTGGTGTTGCAAGCGTCCATAGGTTACGGTAACCGCTTACCATCATGCGGGCCTTATGCTTGTATAAAAAAATACTTAAAACAGTTTAAACAGTTACGGTATTAAATTCATACGTAGGTACAAACATTTATCTTAGACTAAAGAGAAAAGAAGACATTTGATTACATTTAAGAATCTCGTGATACAATGGAAACGGACGCGGCGGAGTGCGGGCCGCCGCCGCCGGTCCGCGCTCCCTTTGCTTTTGTGCTACTAGTTCTCTTTGTTGCCAACTTGTATCCTCTTTGCTGGACATTCCACTCGTTAGAGTACGTATCTGGAAAAAAATCGACTGCCGGCTATATTGGATGGAGCTTTTTTAACTCTAGAGATAGATGAATATCTATAAATGTATTAGTACCTCAACCATGAGTTCTATCGAATGGCTTTCGATAGGTTTTTTACGCATCGAAACGCTGTATTCTGTACCTCAACCATGAGTTTTATCGAATGGCTCTCGATAGGTTTTTTACGCATCGAAACGCTGTAATCTCATAACAGATTTAGTAGTATAGTAAACGTTTGTCTATTTTTACCCTAAACCGCTAAACGTATTTCAATAAAATTTGGCAGAGAGATAGTTAGCACTCTGAAGAAGGAAATAGGCTATCTTTTGTCTCAAAAAATCCTTTGAGATGCGATTGAAATCGCAAGCAACGGCTTCATCTAGTTAACTATAATCAAGATTAAGATTAACCCAGTGTTTCATACTACCTACTTGATTATGACCTCCCAACCATCTTGTGCTATTTAGAATGTATCTAAATGAGTAAAGGGTTCCTGAACGAGTAGAAATTATATCGCGATATAATTTCTACTCGTTCAGGAATTTAGGTCATCATGTATATGTTTAGAAAACCGTCTAACAAAAAATCTAAGATGGGAAACTTAACAGGTAAGCTAAATATTTGGAAACATCTTGTATTACTTCGTAAATATTAAATTCCATTATAACAAAAAGGGAGCTGTTGAAATCAACTTTGTATTTTCCATGACTTCATTCACGCTACCTGGTTTCCTGAGGTTTTAATGCATAAAATAAAAGGTGCCAGTTTAATTTTGCGGCCATTTTCGTCCAGAATTGCGAGGCCGTGTAATAGGAGCTGCGGCCTGTCGGCTAACGCGAATTTCACGGGGCGTGCTTGCGATTTTTTCTAAAGGTAAGTTACTTTTTCGGCTGCGGGAAATCCTAATGGTATCATCATAGTGGTCAAACGCAAGCCTATCTGTATATAAATAACAGGAAAATGTGACTAACTGCATGATGTATCAACGCACTGAACGGATTGGGCTGAAAAGAGGTCGATCGAAATTGACCCAAATGATGTACCGAAGGTACACTTATCGGAAAAAATACCCTGTATTACGCTGGTTAAAACTGTAGTCGTACTTTTTGTTAATGTTGTTTGAGGGATTAGAGACTAAACTTTTAATTTGAGAAACATCACGACATTTTGGCACACTATTATCTGTTTTGTTATGATTTCATAGTAAAAACTGTCAGTGTCAGTTTCGGAATGTCAAACGCATTCCGGCAGATTATTATCAGTTTTATAGTGATTTCCATGTGATTTCATGGTAAAAACTATCAACTTGACAGTTGTCATGTACCTCCGGTACAAATTTGGGCTGAGTTGAGGGCTTTTGATGACCTCCTTTGGCACATAGAAAGTATAACGTAGGAATCCGCTAAGAAAGGATTTTGGGAAAATCCCACAGGAAATAAATGCGAGTAACACCCCGGGAACTAAAAAAGAGAGGGCAGGGGAGGCTAGGTACTTATGTCAGAGCAATTTTACAAACTTGATTAAAGTTTAGTACTTAATATGTATCCTATTGTTGCAAACTAGATTGCCATTTGTGGTCACTGGCCGCTAATTCGGAAGCAATGAAACTGTAGTGAGTAAATCCAGTACTTTAACTTAATGATTATGACTTGATGTACTTTGCCGGGTAAAACCTGACACGGCAAAGTACATAGTACAGTAGTGTCGCGATTCTTAACCCGTATCCCAAAAGACTTTTTATATCCTGTGTTATCCTGATGTATAAGCTATAATAATGTAAAGTTTTATCAAAATTCGTTCAGAAGCTTTTGCGTGAAAGAGTAACAAACATCCATACATCCTCACAAACTTTCACATTTCTAATATTAGTAGAATAGGATTATTTAAATCCCGACGTTTCGGACCAAAGATTATGTAATATATGTATATTATGTATATATATATATACATATACATATATATATACATATTCGTTGTTTCGGACTCTTTACCGTGTATGGTCATGGTCAAGTTTATTTCAATATCTAATATTCACTTAAAATAAGTTATAGGGGCTAGACAAGTTGCAATTTGACATTCAAACCGACAAACGAAAAGAAACATTTATGGAAATGACATTAGTGACAGCCCGATTTGTCGAAAGCTTGTGTCATTTCCATACATTTTGTTTCTATTCGTTTGTCGATTCGAATTTCAAATTGCAACTTGTCTATAAGCCCTATTCATATGTTTATCTATTGTATATTCAACGGTTTAGATGTGAAAAGGTAACAAACGGAGCTATTTTCGCATTTATAATTTTAATACGGATTGTCTTTCTATCTCTGCACTACATTAACGGACACTGCTATCAACATTCTTAGAATCCGTGGCACTAACTGCCTGTCATCGATCTTCTATCCCGTAGTCATCTTTACACTATCATTTATTATGATTACCTTAGCGATTTACTGCGTGCGGCCTACAACTCTATACAGGGGGGCTAAACAAGTTGCATTTTAACATTAGAATCGACAAACAAAATGTATGGAAATGACACAAGCCTAGCCCCCCAGGGTGGACAAGACAATAAATGAAATCACAGCCTTTATATTAAAAAGCTTAACATACCATTGCGCCTGTATTCCCCGAAGAGTTAGGCAGAAGTTTACTTATGTATGGTGGTGGATATGTTTAGATCCCATGTAATAGGGGGCGAGCTTTCGGGCCCAAATCCAATCCCTGAGCTGCAACTGAGGAATTTATAGAAAAACTCAAGAACACTGCTCTCAATAATACCTTGAAATATAGATTAGCAGGCACGCTTAGAACTACTACAAGGCAATGTAGACTACATTGGATTTTTTATTACTAATTCATTTTTTATACTACAATTCTCGGCAAACATGAACAATAACTTTGTCTGCACACAAGACGATTTTTAGGTCTCTTTGACGGACCGTAGAAGAGAAATATGATTCCGATAGCGCGGGCGCGCGTTATTGGTTGATCAGTCGGTCCTTGCTTCCAGCGATCTTCATGTACGTGAACTTTCCCCCACTCATCCTCCAAGCCTTTTCCCAACCATGTTGGGGTCGGCTTCCAGTCTAATCAGATGCGGCTGAATATCAGTATTTTACACGAAGCGACTGCCATTAGACCCGCAACCCAATTTCTAGGCAATACCGATATTCGAAGGATAGACTGGTTGTCAGGCTTTTTGGACTTCTGACTACCACTAACGATTGTCATAGGTGTTCGTATGACAACCAGGACCGACGGCTTTACGTGCTCTCCGAGGCACGGAGGGGTGTCGATGTGTTAAGAATGGTCACCCATCCACAGACTGACCTCGGCAAGTGTAGCTTAACCTTGCAGATCGGTTGATCAGCAGTTATAACTTAGGCACGAGCCCCCGCCCCTATAACTTTCCCCCCTCTATGCTACCTTTTTGCTCAAGACATTTGCCGGTAAGTATCTACCCAGGCTGTGGTCTTAATTTATTGTCGTCTCCACCCTGTATATTATAGACTTATCTAGGCTGTAGGCAGAAGATAGATAATAATAGTACTGTCGCAGATAGACTGTAGATCCTGTTGTGGTTGTTGCGAATGTTTCGAATTCCATGATCATGGGTATAGAGCAAGGGATGGCAAGTAAGATTATTACCGGACTGCGCGACGCAAAGGAGAGTAGGTAATGTGTTTTTTAGTTGGTTCGTGCCCAACGTGTCCACAACCCTATCGCTTCCCCAGGTGGCAGACTGATCCATGAGAATTTTCTGCAACGAAAAACAAAACACACTGTAAATATGTACTCCTTATGACCGTAGTAAGATTTGCCGCGTGGGTAGTAGTAAGTACTTATTATAAGTATCAAAGAAAAAATAAATGTTGTTTTTCTATGAAATTATCGCTTGCAGTTAATTAAAATTGTGCCCGAAAATAGACTCGCCCTTAGCACCACCGCCCATATTACACTGGATGGTACCTAAAAGGTGATATCTTATATCAGTAGGTATGCCCCTTCAGTGTTATGTCCTTTAAACCCCATCCCCCTTATTAATAAACAAGATGCAGGCTAAGAGTAGTTAGTCTATGTTTTGTCACTGTCAGATGATTTTATAGTGACTGAAATAAGAAAGAGACAAAACAGAGTTTAACTACTCTTACCCAAAATCTTGTTTATTAATAAGGCAGCAAGTGTATATAATATGTATGTATATCATGTCTTATGTAAATTCAGCGCACACGCTTCATAAATCAGGCAACAATAACAGTTATCAGTTATCACTATTAACATATAGTTTGAAGGGCCGGGTCTGATGGCTTCTCTCGTAATTTGACTCCAGTTATTTGCGGTTGGCTAGTCTTGCGTGTAATGTTTACTTTCCTTTTCGCTACATTGTTTTGTTTAATTCATTAATTGAAAGTGCTAATCTTGTAAGTATCTGGCTGCTGCACTGGTGGTGACACTCACGACTATTTAATTTAAAGTAAATAATATATTTTTTAATAAAAATTGTCCAGGAGACAGTCTGCGTCCCAGGGCAGGTACAAGATGTAATCTGTCCCCAGGCAAATTTTGTCAAAATCTGTTCAGCTTTTTGGTGTGAAAAGGTAACAGACAATCGGATATACAGAGATAGTACAGGTAGAGTTTCTTTCGCATTTATAAAATATTGGGTGGATTATCGGAATAATATAATATGTATATAGGTATATATTTCACGCGAGGCAATTCAAGGAGATTCTGCGTACATAAGCTTTCTGTCCAAACCATTTTTTCATGATCAAAGAATCACGCACAAACAATACCAGAGCAAAAATAGGTATTTCTATTCCTATTTTCTCTATTCCTATTTCTGTATTTTCTATTTTACAAAAGATTTTCTAGGTTTTCTAAAATAAGGTTACAACTAGGCTTTGAGCAACAGCATAAAACCTTTCCCAGATTAGCCATTCAAGTAATGTTATTATGTTTAGTAAACGAAATATCACGATAGAATCTCCGATATACATAAGACCTAACACAAGACAAAAAATGAACTCAAAATTACTTTTTACAAAAAAAAAGTTTCTGCCCACTATCGGCCGAAATTAATAATGTATCTGCAGATTGTCTTCTCTACCGGAGATCGAAATTTGACATAATCTTCATAGAAGTAATGTCAAATTTCTATCTACAGTAGGGAAAACAATCTACAGATACGTTATTAATTTCGGCTGTAAAATAATAAATAGTTCCAGAGACTGAATAATTTAATAACCAAATAGAATCCGAACACAGGGAGATTCGTGTACGTAGTCAAACTGTTCTAATACCGTTATCGGGTAAAAGCATTTCTATACTACCTAAACCTCTTCCCAAGTCGACCCTTTGGAGATCAACCTACCTAGCACATAACCGTGACCGTTAGTAGCGAGACCCATTGTCCTAATGACGTCATCAGCGTGTGAGTCCTTTGCGCTCTGACGTGCAATAGGGTTCACATTCCTACGGAATTAATTCGACTGTCACTTACGACTTCAGTCTTTATAAATTAAAAACTTGTATGTACAATAAAGTACAAAGAAAGAAGGTAGCTATTTCATAAACATCGTCATCATCATGTCAGCTTAAAGAGAACTGCTGAACAAAGGCCTCCCCCATTGACTTCCACAGGGACCGGACGCATGCTACCTGCATCCAAGGACTTCCAGCGACCTTAAACATGCGCAAACCCAAAATGAGGTAGCTAAATAAATTTATAAAAAATATATATGCTTCGACTCCTCTCCTCTCGCTCTTCTCAGTTTTTTTCGTCGGTTAAAAAATGCGCAAGGCAATAAATGTGGGAATTGAAAGTGACATATTTTACATTGGACTATTGATATTTTACGTGTATGTAATCATGAAGATTAAAAGTGCTTTTATTATGGGTAGTTATAATCCAGTTGCTGTCTGACACATTTTCAGTGTCAAAATTCAAATTCAAATTCAAAAATTCAAAATATTTTATTTCAATTAGACCATATAAATAGGTACTTTTGAAAGGTTAAATTAGTTGCACGGTTCCAAAAAAGTGGGTCATCTTTCCATCTCATCTGCGGTCTCCTTCCAGGTATTTTCAGGTTCTATAGTCTCCCATACAGAACAAGTCTTCCTTGCAGACAAAATTTACTTATGAAAATTCAACACAGTTACGACAAATGACATCAAATATAATTCGTCCTAGGTTCTACCAACACACGTTACGCGGTCGGTCTCGAGAGTGAAAAGATTTGGTCCACTGCTCAACCATACACCACGATTGTTAAACATAGTGTCCATTATGTAATTACTTAATGACGTCACGCTTCACGCGCAGAGTCAGGCGAGACGAATGTTATTACTTTATTGAGTAAGACTTTCATTAATGAAATGATATGCAAACAAGTGTTTGTAGTTGATTATAATTACTTACTGCTTACTAAAGATTTTGAAGAAAAACGTTACGTTTGCGGATGCATGAACTGTTACGTTTTTTACAATTCACGTGTCCTGTTTGAACCGTTATCTTTCAAGTAATGCGCGTATTAATTGTTACAATTTGTTTAGACAGAAAAGTAAAAGATTGTGCGAAAATTCCCATTATGACAAAAATCCATTCCAAACCAAACCATATTCTCAATTATGAAAATCCTCACGAATACAATTATGAGCATCACACAAGTTGTAATATATTTAATCTCATATCTCCCTCCTCAAGATCTCTTCTGAAGGTTTCCTATGTAACAAGAGGGGATGGGCTTTAAACATACAAATCCTCGTCTACAAAATGCTGTGACAGCCTTGATTTACGTCTTGCACCGCCTATTACATGTCACTACTAGTGACATCGTACGGTACCACAGTATGGGCTTAGTTCTTATTCATAATACCGTAGGTATAGTAAGTTCATTTCATGATGACGCGCGCGGTGATTCTTATGTCACTAGCGTACGGTTCAAATTCAATTGGTTCACACGTCTTCATAAAATCCTTATACATAACCTCAGATTTCTGAACCAAAATATCTATAAATTATCCAAAACAAAAGTAAAGAAATTTACAAGACGCAGTCAAAAGCATCAAATCAAAAGATGCCCTTCATCTTGACCTCAGGCAATCCATAAATTGCTTTTTGTGTGAATTTATTCACAAAATCATTTAACTTCGCTAAAGTTACAAAATACAGGCAACTGAAAGACAAGAAGATATAAATAAAGGAAATGAAATAGAATTGAGGTAACTTCAAAGAGAGTGGAAGAGGGGTTCTAAATGGAAAATTGTGGGTATTTACTGCATTATTTTTATCTGCCCTCACTTTGAACAAAATATTCTTAAAGCAAAGTTTCTTCCGAGACTTTGTAACTTTATGATCAAGTAAACTTGAAAAGTGCTTGTCAATCAGGTTTAAAAAAGCTGTTTATTTATCCTAAATCTCATAATTTGTGAAGCAAATTTTAAAAATTTATTAATAAAATTTTTCAATACCAATTAAAACAAGTTAAGAATTGTTTCAAAACCTATGTGGGAATGTAAGAAAACCATTTTAGCAGATTTTATCAGCCATTGCAACTTGTTTGTTAAGTGAATCGTGTTATTATGTTGTTCGTAGATGATACACTGCGCGGAGTAGTGGAACATATTGTCTTGATATGCATTGCTACCAACTGTCTGGCGACTTCCTTCGCTACAAAGTTGCCGCAGAAATTTCTTATAACACCGTCATACGGTCTTAATGTTTGCTATTCATGTGTGTGATCCTTAATAGGATTTTCCATTCAGAGATTGTCATCTTTTGCTGTATAAATAGCCAGTAAATTGTAATTTTCCTTTACTGGTCAAATGTTTTTACGTGTGTTGAATGTGATAAGAGTTTTAGACGATTTTAAAATACTGCCCTCAAGTTTGGCTTCTATTTCGATGGTTTTTGTACCAATTTTTTTTTTCATATCTAGTGGACCAATTATAACTGCTTCCTAGATGATTTGTTTAGTTTTCTTTTTTGTTTTCGTCTTCGACCTGTTACTAAGGAGACAATTTTTGTTGTGTAGGGAATAATCCCATTACAAGAGTATTTATTATGATTTGTTTCTAGTGGAACCAAAATAATTGTCACCTTTAAAAGTTTATTAATATCTATCTTCACATTTAAACCAATAAACTCACAGATAAGATTGAATTTCATTACGCAAGACTTTTGATGTGGCTATGGAACTTTGGCCAACTGGGAGAAGGACCCCAAGGCTATGACTTATTAAACCAAAAGGATACTTATAATCAAAGGCTAACTTTGATTGATTGCGTTTCATTTCCTTGACTTCAACCATTAACTGGACGGCACTTTGTAAAGTGTTTATAGAGTTTAAATACAGGTTACGCTTCTGTTTATTGCTACCGGGATTATTGCATATAAACCTTCCAGAGTGGTAACTGGATTTTAATTCTTGTAGATTATATTTGCGACACATTACTATCAGTACTTTATTATGTATTTCTGTTTCATATACTCCGCGTAATAACACAGAAAATATCATACATTTATTAATGGACCAACTAGCTATACCCAGAAAATCTAAACTAAACATAATATGCACTTAGCATCTCTTCTTTTAATAAACTAGATGCGGCAATCTGATACATCAAAAAATGGCACGAATAGATTAATTAAGAATGCTCTCATCTCTATTTCTATGAAATCATATTGTATTTTAATAGATAAGTATTTTATTTGGTTTTATGACCAGAACATCTACCTTTTTTTGTTTACGGGCCCTTTAACGACACTGGTACCAACATGACGTAATGATTTATGGTGTGTTCTTACAATATTTGGCTCGGGGATGCTACGGGCGGAATTGAACGATTTTTTATCGTTCGTTACCAGGCCTGGGGGTTGTAAAATGTAAAGACCCTTAAATCCAGCCAATGCTTTTAAGTGACGCCTCTTCAAACGCGGCGACTGTAAAACGATGTTGTTTTAATATTTAATGATGCCAAGTAATTCAATTTTGTTTGCGAAATGTTGAGTCAAAATTTTAGCAGTTTTAAGGTAAATTATTTTAAATGTTAGCTGTGCTGTATACCACTTCCAGTATTCTAATTGCGAACTGCAGCTAATTACGATCTGCTGTTTAATATGATGCAGCTATTATCAGTATTTTACCATAGAGCTACCATTCATTTATTCCTAAAGACCTCTGCGTTTCTGCAATCCTATTTACTAGACAATACTATTCTACTATTATAGGGTTAAATACCATTGAGGCGTGTTGTTTAAGTCGGTAATTTGAATAAAACTCTCCACCTTCTCTGTACACAGAGAATCAATAGAAAATCTACACAAAGTAGATATGATAAATCAGTATTCAGTATCCCCAAATTGCAAAGCAGCGAAAACAAACTCGACGAGTGATACGGGTAGGTATCGGGACAGACGAAAGAAACCTTGGTAACAATGTAAAAGACGAACAAACTTTAACTAGAGCTCTGGGTATGCTTGCCGCGGGAACTTTTGTTTCAGCTAACAATTTATTACTGGCGAAATGTTTTACGGAACTTAGTAAAGACAGTTGTGACATTGTGTCGATTTTTAACATTGTACAATGGAAGAAAGAGAGAGAGAGATTTAAAAAATACTGTGATACTCCAATTTACAGGACATAGGGCATAGGGTTTCACAGCTTACTGGTAAGTTCCCACTATATTACTTGGCAGATAATTTCATTATTATATAAGTATCCATTTTTTATTTATCCGGCGGATAGCGACTATCCAGATGTGGTGAAACAGGCCTTTGTACTGTTCTGTCTGATGTCCAACCTTGAGGACATAATTACATCAGGACTATTTTATCTATTATATCTATTTTATCTAAATCCGCCATTCCTAATTGTTTTCTCTACATCGGGAGATGTATGAAGATGAATAGAATAGAGAATAGAAGAAGGATCTTTTATTCTCTATTCAGCGTAAAATCGACGTAGGTATTATCAGATAATGTTTGTGAAATCCAATTCCCGTTAACTGATATGTGACTAATGAACCGGGCACGGCTGTTATCCGGTATACGGCCGGATAGTCGGGGATATCCTGCGAAAGGAGATTATCCTCCCCTCCTTAAGGATAAGTGCGCGATATGTATCCAATTTCTTTTGTCTACTATTTGATTTGTCTAATGCGATTTCGTGCAATTGTTTAGATATACGAGTCTGTTATTCTACATGTAAGGTTTCTATAAAAAACTATGAAATTGGCTCTTTCTACCGTTGAAGTACTTTTTTTAAAGCCTGCTGAAGGATTATTGTACACAAGTTTCTATGTCGAAACTATTTCCTCCATCTTCGTTATAAATTGAATAAGTAGACACTACAAATACGCAAAACTCCTCGTTACTATTGTCTATTCCCTAATTAATAAAATATTTAGTTTAAAAAAATCCTCGAATGAAGATCATCTTTGCGTGGAAAGAATTTGCTCATTCAAAGAACAATAGGCTGGCATTCTTCTGGGTAATTTTCGAAATATTAACGATGTGGGTAGGTAATCTCTTCTTGTACTTTGATCCACTTTTGTATATATACAAATATTCAAGAGATTTCTTGACGGATAATTTTGTAAATAAACTTCCACTAGAAAATCTCATTTAATTTAATTTCTCTATTCCGTTCCAAATTATCGAGTCAGCAAAACTTGGCCTACGCCAAAGGGGTCTAATTTTGAACTTGATATTGAGTCGTCCGTCGTCTGCCGGCTTAAATCCGACACACGGTACCCGATGCAACCGTGCCGCCGCCGCCGTAATACCGTTCCGGACCGGTTTCTGCAGAATTTAATAAAGTCTTCGTAGTTTACGATAGCAATCGTAAAAAAATTGTGTTCTCCACGACTAAAATGTCTCAGATTTTACGAAACCAGTCTTCTTGAATTGTGTATAGGTGTATTGTATATAATGAGTTATTGTTTGTCTTATCTATTATTCAGCTTATACAGCAAGCTTAAACTTTTGAGTGGTGTTTATGTGTTTTCTGTTAATTTTAATGAAAGAAAATAATAAACAACACTCATGCAGTAATTCTCGGGCGCGCACATTCAACAAATCATTGGAGTTTGTTTATAGACGAACAATCAAACAAGAAAATACATAAATTTTATAATTTTATAGTTTATTTTGACATCTTTGGATTCGATAAAATGTTATGTATTTAACCGTGACAGATAGCCGTGCACTTTGATAAATGAGCTACACATGTTTTATAGACATAATATTATATTATCACTTATCACATTAAAATTGATCGTAAACCTATCAAAAATTCATTCGATCACTAGAATTCATCGAGAAGAGTGGCGAATTTTTTACCAAATGTCGTGCTCCCGGGGGGAAAATAAACGTGAATTTTATACATATCGGGGGTCGTCTGTCCCGACATAATTCAAATTAAGCTCATGACAGTAGGGTCGGACAAACGGGGTAGCACGAGGAGGGTTGAAAGTTGAAACTGTATGGAGGTGGCTCTTGGGCTTGTATAATTTATCTATACAAATGTCTTCTTGCCTTGTCGTCTTCTGAAGTGGTAAATGTTTTGATGTCCTGAATAATGAGCGTGTCCGAATGACACTTGACGTTCACGCCATCTCAATTTAAGTGCGTTCTTGTGATTTCGAATAAAAAATATATCACGGATTTCTGTTTTTCAGAAAATTTATTGTGACGATAAATTAATTATTTAGTAGTTGAAGTCTATTACGGAACAATTTTCTTACAGCTTCTTTTGATCAGTGCCATTATAATATATTTCCTTTAATAACGCTTTTAAGGGAGATAAGTACTTAATTAATTATGTACTCAAGGCAACACAAAAAAAGTAAAAATTACTCGAGGCTCGTAAAGCCTATAAGGAAGAAATACGTACTTTTCATATCTTCCGATACCTATGAAAAGTATGAATAGTTATATTGGTAACGCTGTAGGTATTGGCCAACTTTAAGCTCAGCTACATAATTTTTATTATCAGAAAAGATTGACAGAAAAACGATGTCAATATTCTGAGTCTTTGGAACAGAGAGCCTTGCCGAGACCCCGGTAAATTTAATTATCGGCAGCCAATTAATGATGTTCTTAATGTCAGCAATGCATCGGCAACCCCGATGGTTGCCGATGCGATACGACATTGCTACTTTTGAAAAAAATCTAAAATGTCGTCAACCTCTTACATTAAAAACAGTATAACAAAAAAAAACTACTGATATTACAGTGTTCACGTTTCGTATGCTTTACGGCATCCATGCACAGGACAAGTGTTGGGGGTCTTAATAATATTAAGGGCTTATTTCACCACCTCTTGATAAGTTCACGTTAAATTACTTGGCAGATAATTACATACAAATTTAGTTCCATTTTTTAATTTATCCGGCGGTTATCGCCTATCCAGAGGTGGAAATTACTAAGAACTACTAATATTGTCAATGGTTAAGTGCGCAAAACTCCTTTCTCATTTTATCATTCCATGTAGGTATTTCCCCGTAGTGATCGGCAATGCGACTCCCGTGTCAGGCAAATGGAATGATAATCCGGCTCTAATTACTATGCAGTTCTCAGACAATTATCTCTCTAATTAACTCAATTCAATAGAAATGCTCACGTGAACAGCACACTAAACTGTCTTAATTAATGTAATGTAATATGCAACTTGCGTATTATCTATAGTACAAAATAATAAATTTTACCTACCTAGTGTCTGCCTGTAATTTTAAATGTCTATGAAGTATAAAAGATACTAATATTAAAACATAATTTTAAAATTTTTGACTGTTTGTTTGTTCTTGTGATTTTGATAGGGGCTTTTCGAACAACTTTTTTATATAAAATTAATAACCAATCAAATTTTCGGGAAATTATAATTATTTATTTTTGTACTTACACACTGAACAAAACAGAAAATAAATGTATAAAATAGGACTACAGTACAAAAGTAGGTACTACTTATTTCTAAAGAAATCTCTTCCAGCAGACCTACATTATCTAGTAAAATACCTAAATTATAATTCCTATATTATGCCACAGCATAAAGGTGCTAGCTTTATACCAAGACATCCAACATAACACCATACTCAGATTTTTTTTTTTATTGAAAGCCGAATCCCGAATCGAATCAAATATAAACAAACGATTACCTACAATAATTTCATCCTACACATAAATTCGTTGATAGAAATCAAATAACAACATGCTGTATTTTAGCTAGCTTTGTTCAATACCTGTAATTTTAATCCTAGCCTGAATTATAAGGGTGCCGAGGCTATCCCCGGACCTGACTAACCTCATAAATACTGGAACGTATCTGGACATTGTACTACCAACGCAAAATATTAAAACATAAATATTAGGGCACCACAATACAGCTTAATCTGCCGACATTGTTTCGCTTCACGAAGGGTCATGTATTCGGGAATAATAAAAAATTTAAAACAATAGCTGTGGAAATTGTTTTAAGCTTTATTTCCCAAAGGATTGGGCAGAGGTGTACTAAGGTACAGTTCTCGCCAAACTTATTGTCCGGCTTGAAGTTGGCACGAGCTAATTTCAACGCGGCCGTAAAATCGGAGAGAAGACAATATTGGATTAAAATGATTTAAAACGACAGCCTACGACTTAAGCTTTCGATTTTATTTATTAAAGTCCAATATTTTTCTTTCTCCGATTTTACGGCTGAGTTAAAGTTCGCTCGTGCCAACTTCGACCCGGACAATAAGATTGGCGAGAACTCCTGGGACATTCCTGGGACATTTTTTTTTACACAGCACCATCTAGTCCAAACTAAGCAGAGCTTGTACTATGGGTACTAGACAATGGATATAATACTTATATACTTTTGTAATTACATACTTATAATACATAGGAAACACCAAGACAAACACAAATACTTAAGTTCATCACAATAAATGTTTGTGTCCTGTGGGAATCGAACCCACGACCTCGTGATCAGCAGTCTGGTACTCGAACCACTAGATCACAGACGTCGTCAAAATTTTTGTACAGCGTAAAACTGTACACGACTATAATTACAGTTCGCCGGTGTCTTTTTATGAAATAGAGTATTTTACCATTACATACATGTACATAACACATACATAACATACAAACACGTCTGTATTCCTTGATAAGTTAGGCAGAGGTGTACTGCTTTAAACACACAGTCTTATGACATGGGCACAAATCTAAACTCGGAACTGCTACATATAATTTCATAGAAAAACATCCTAGATAAAGTGTTACCTATTTACTGAGTTTTTCTATGAAACTACAGCTAGTAGCTCGAACTGGGAATTCTTATCTTATCTTGCTACAGGGGCTGGTATAGCCTCCAACACTTCGACTCAGTGGGTTCTTTTGTGTTGTCCCCATTACCGTATATTCCTTACTCTTTGAAGACGTGGTTCATGAGAGCGGCTGTTCAGTGGGTTAACTGAGAGGAAGGAACCTGAAGTCTTCTGGCTTCGGGTACCCGTTGCCGAGAAGACTCATCAAGACGTCACAATCACACAGGATGTGCTGCACTGTTGAATTAACCACAGGCTCTCCAGTCAGAGAATGTCATTTGTGGTATAGTGCCCTGTAAGGGCTCCAATGACAGCTCGGGCTTTGTCCCTTCTATTGCTCGGAATGAATTTAGATACTCAAACTGGGAATTGAACCAAGTACCTCTAGCGTAGCTATCGCAAATACCGCCCGATGAGGTACTTATCACTCACGACTAAAAACACATTAGCATCTTCATGATTCGCCTAGTGGTAGGTAAAATCCTCTTAGCGAATTCAATAGAGCAGCACAAACAGACGAGCCATTTGTTAACTAAACATAGCGCAGCGCAACATATTCAGTTTTGCAACATTTTACATTGCAATTAGTCGTAGCGTGATGGTATATAGCCTATAGCCTTCCCCGATAAATGGGCTATCTAACACAGAAATAGTTTTTTAAAACGGTTCAGTAGTTTCGGAGCCTATTTAAAACAAACAAACAATCAAATCTTTCCTCTTTATAATATTAGTATATCTAAAGATTATGTTGCATCATCCTCATTACTATTCACAACAATTGTTACTGTTACCACACATATTTTTTAAAAAGAGTATCTATGGAGTTTCTGCCGGCTCTTCTCCATAAGACCCACTTTTTTTGGAACCGTGCAACTAGTTTAACGTTTCAAAAGTACCTATTTAAATGGTCTAAGTGATTTGGTTGGTTCGAGTACCGGACTGCTGATCACGAGGTCGTGGGTTCGATTCCCACAAGACACAAACATTTATGTGATGAACTTAGGTGTTTGTGTTTGTCTGGGTGTTTCTTATATATTATAAGTATATATTTACAAAAAAAAAAGTATATAAGTATTATATCCATTGTCTAGTACCCATAGTACAAGCTCTGCTTAGTTTGGGACTAGATGGTGTTGTGTAAAAAAAAAATGCCCCAAGATATTTATATTTATTAGTATAGATACAAGCGATATTTCTTCATTATTACTCACTTTGTTTAATGAATATCCACTCAGCTTTATTCCAGTCGCTCCCAATCATATTCCATAGCATGACATCCAATTAACAAGGCCCTGATGACAAGTCATTAATACGCTTGTTGTGTATAACAGTATAAGCAGTGAGCGACAATGATTGCTATGAATTATTCATGGTCGCCTTCGGAGGGAACTTTTGAATTTTTAACGAAATGTTTCGACTTTTTACGTAAAAGTTGAGACTTATGACGTAATTTAAGTATCTAAGTTAACACAACATCATGCCTGTATAATCCGTTAAGCAGAAGTGTACTAATGTACACCTAGAGTATGCTAGGTATGTTCAGGCTTTTTTTTCCTCTAACTGGGTATAATTCCAGACTTTAGCTGCTACTGTCCAATTTACAGAAAAACTTATCAATACCAAGCTATATATATAGCTTCGATATCCGGGTCAAGCTATAGCTTATAGCTTCCTAAATCGAACCCTGGAGCTCTATCGTAACAATCGCGCTTGGGACCACATACCAACGAGGCAGCTATGCTATAAATATGTACCTACATACCTAAGTCCATGAAAATATAAACTCTTTCTAAAAGAGTAACAAACAAAGAATGTTGAATATGATTTTCCCCTATTTCGTAGCACGAATACGAATAGAGTGCAACCCTTACTTGCCGATTTTTTCCATTCGTCACATTCCACAGAGTGGTTCGTTGACGAAACGGTTTTAATTAATGAAATGCAAACTGATGGCCGAACACTTGAGTTCCGTTGTGACTGTATTTTGTTTTTAAAAACATTTAAATGTCTATAGAAGTGGCTTTTACGTTAATGACAAATATCAAGTGTCGTTTACTTTGCGATTACTTTTTGGCATCTGCTTAAAATTCAGCTTATTATCAAGTAACAAATTGCAGAAATAATACAAAAATCATATTATTGATCCCCATGAGGCCATGACCTCAGATGACCTATGCAATTCAATGGATTAATATTGTCCCTTAAGTTGGTTTCTTGCCGAGACTTATGATGACAATACTTAAAATTAAAAAACAAATTCAGCCTGAATTCGAATCGGCTGATCGTAGGACATTGATTTAAATAAGTACTAAAGATAAACTAACTAACGCCATCTTTATTAGTACCGCATGGCGTTTGTTTTTTAGCCTACCGTGGACTAGTTCAGTTCGGAGGTGTCATTGTGACATGCGCCTCGACCAGTCCTTACGCAGTAATATATAAGTCAATGTGGTAATCCTAAACGGCAACCCAAGCCTATAGATGCCTGCAACACCAATGCTCACGCGAGAGATCTTAGATTTAATTAATTCTCCGCGTCTACTCTTCAGTCTACATTAGACATTGTTTGTACAGACCAATAACTTGTTTGTGTGGTTCTTAACTGTTAAGGCAAGTTGGTTATAAAGAATAAATAAATAAATAAATAAAAAAAATTAGCACCTGACAGCAGATCGATGAACTCCTCGCACTTAGGTCTTGCCACTAAGTCCTAGCTTCCAAGACTAGAAGGCACGGGAAATTAATGGTCGTCGGGAAATCTGATGTCATGTTTGGCATCTAATTCATCAGAACCCTCTTCATTCGAACGATTAGTCTTTCGTTCTGCCACACGTAATGATATGGGCTGCGCAGATATTTATCAATCACTTTCAATTTATTACTGGCACCTTTCGGGTTCCTTTTCCATTGAAATCGTCTTACGGATGTCATTTGAAGACGTTTTTTAAACCTGTGAGATTTTTGGTGAATAAAATAAAAATCACATAATCCTTCTAAGGATGCGCTGCGCTGGCAGCAAGAGGAATATTCCCTCAAACTGTCGGCACAGCCTCCATAAACCTCTAAGAGGTTTTTCAGGCCGACAACGCGCGAGTGATACCCCTAGTGTTGCAAGCGTCCATAGGCTACGGTAACCACTTACCATCAGGCGAGCCGTATGCTTGTTTGCCACATCAGTGGTATAAAAAAAACATGTGGACCACCTTGTTTATACTTTCCATCGAGCAAGATAAAGTTGAGCGGAAAAAACAAGGAATTCTCCGGTACTGAAGACAAACACAGCCACAAATCTCCTGTAACTGATACAAATAAGTTTAAAATAACTATAAATAGCATAGATGAAGCGAAAGTGGTGTGACAGGATCGTATCAAATGGAAATCTATAGTCTCTGCCTACCCCAATGAGAAACAACGTAGATGTGTAAATTTACCTAAATACTAACTCAAATATTATCTGTGCTGTTAGTTAAAAACTACCCCTATAGTAAAATACTATAAGGCCTAAACTTACTTATTCGAAGATGGATATGTTCGTACTGTCAATGTGTAACAGGAAAACTTGCGGATATTCCGGCTCCGGATGTGTATTTTCTCACATTCCCCCTTCATATTTTCAAAAACAGAATGCTAAAGTAAAAATAACGCAAGTTTTTATTCACAGCCCTAAAAATTATATGCTAGGGTTTTGTAAAAAAAGTCAGATTGCAACTTTGTTGTTGTCGACTACCATTTAGGACTTGAAATGTGTTTTATAACTTGATAACCTACTTGATTAGCTTGATTTCCACAGGGTAATTAGGGTTGTGGATATTTGGCTGCCCTAATTAAATTTCATTCCTCTAATATCCTATGGTTATGTACACCCTGAAGCACAAAAAGGTTTCATTGAATAACTACCGCAATCCAATAGGTACCCATCTTTACTACTCGCTACTTCTTTTAAGATATCTAGGACGTCCCTTAAGAGATCTTCACGCCCTAAAGCCTAATAAAGCGTTCAGAAACATCTAAACATAATTTACCATCATACCATCATACCATCACGCCCATATTCCCCGAAGGGGTAGGCAGAGGCGTACTAATGTACACCCACATTTCGCCGGTATGTTTAGGTCCCATGTAATAGGGGGCGAGCCTATTGCCATAAACCGGGCACAAATCCAGACTCCGAGCTGCTATTGGAAATTTCTCAGAAAACCCAACAACACTTTGCTCGACCCGGGGATCGAACCCAGGACCTCTAGAGTAGCAGTCGCTTTTGGGACCACTAGACCAACGAGGCAGTCTAATTTACCACGGTTTTAAAACCTGGTATGTCTGACAGCAGATACTGAATACTAACAAGCTATGTTATAAAATTCTATTCCCATTCCGAAAACTAATCAACGAGCCGATCAAACCAGTTTTATAAGCACATGGTCGGCACTCGATACTAAATCTACATCTGATTTATATTTCTTTATATTTTATAGTCGTTCGAGACAGTTTACTTACATGTATGCGGGGTTGACCCTAAATACGCTTTTTTATTGTACATGACAAACAAAAATACGGGTCGCCTGATGGTGAGCGGCAACCGCAGCCTATAAAGGTCAGTAACAGCAGTACAGCATCTTGTAATCTTAAAACCTCAGTTGTCCAGTAATTTCATTGGTTACATAGCCCTTTTAACGGGAACACAATAATGTTTAGTAACGGCTGGTTCAAAATGTATATTTACCTAGATACTTATACGTTAACATTATCAAATATTTACGTCGTCAACATTAATTAGACAATTTATAAGCAAAAGCAATAAAACAGCATAAGTATTATAATTAAAAATCAATCACCATTTAGATAAACAAGTAATAAAGTGAAAATCTACATGTGTTTGCAATTTGCATCAGATACTATTAGATCTACATAATTATAATATTCTATATTTGGTTTCCCGTGTACATACATAATAAAGAACAATACCTGGACGACCGAAATCTGCTAGTACATTCGTCAAATGTAGAATCTAGACAATATCAATATATCCTAACTTGCTTCGGCCGTGAAAACACAGAGAAAACGAATTTTCCCAGAAATGGATCCCCTTAGCTAGATCTATGTTAGCTAGCGGCTAACATTTTTTCATTTTTCAAATCGGTATAGTAGTTTCGGAGCCTATTCTATAGAAACAAACAATCAAATCTTTCCTCTTTATAATATTATATTAGTATAATTATAGATTATGTCTCTAATAATGATATAAATGGGTATGTGTTCTGTATAAATAAGGTATTTCAATAAAAATAAAAAATGGCAAGGAGATATATTGCATCGACTACCTTAAAGGCCTGTTTCACAGCTTACTGATAAGTTCCCGTTAAATTAACTGCCAGATAATTTCATACAAATTTTGTTCAATTTTGTAATTTATTCGGCTATCCAGAGTTGTTGCAACAGGCCCCTAGTCTCATTCTGTTTTATTGTCTTTTGGGATCCGAGTAAAACATCGAGCAACGGCTAGCATACATGCATGCATTCTCCTTAATACGTTGCGTAAGAAAGTAGAGCGTGGCAATTTTCCAGACCCTGACGAAACTAGTTGGGATGACTCGAGGACTCCACGTCCCTAACATTATCTGTCATACAGCTTTTAAATTATTGTCTCTCGCTATGTCAACGGGAAACAGCGCTCAGTCCAGCCATCTGTGCAAAATTATACCCTGAGGACACTATAATTTTTCTTTCTGTATTAGATCGCCTATTATTATATAAAATTATAGGAATTCATGGTTCAGAATTGCAATGACAACGGTACGGCGTAGAGTATTTCAAATACATTTGGACGCTATATGATCTATTCTTTACCTGTAACAAGTGGTTGAAGTTTGAGTTTGATACTCAGTACGGGTAAAGTTTTAATGGGTTCGTCTTTTCACTAGTATTCCGGATTTTGGATTTATACCACCAATCCAATGTCTTAGCTATAGAGACTTGCTGAACTGCAATTAATATAATAGTTATTACTACCACAGTTTTGTATATACTCATTAATTGTTGACGACAAAACAAAACAGAAGCGACTTTTGTGATTACATTTTTGACGCAACGGTAAAATACGAAAAAAACTTGTTGGTATTCTGTCAGAATTCCGCAAACACAATCAATGTTTTATAGCAACAAAATCTCTGAAATCTCATTTTTAGCCTTTGACTTTGTTGGCTAACTCGGTTCCAGCGGCGAATATTAAAATCGACTTGTTTTGAATGAAATCTGGGAATTCTACGAATAATTTTGACAAAATATAAATATAGTCGTCTATGTTCTTCTCTAATATTATGACAACAACAAATGCAAATACAAATAATTACATATTATTTTTTAAATAAGACCTAAAACAATACCGTTATAATGTTTGTGAATTATCAATCACGAAGAAGCGGCCATCGTCTATCGAAGCCTATCACAAATTGTTCCCTAGACATTATGATACCAACTACATTATTATAGCAAAATTGCATTATTGTTTCAGGTACCTACAAGCTTTATTTAACAACGGTTTGGGACAGTCTACGATAAGGTAAAACGATTTCTTTAACCATTGAGATACTAAAAACTTTCTAGAGCACGTCCTATTAGAGAAAAGCGTTCGGATATATTTTTTCTATATTATGTATATATATAAAAAATATATGTATAAGTCATACTTAGGAGTAAGAGTTAGAATATATTTGTGTACGAGTATCTATTTTGGATTTGGATGTTTGTGTATTCGTTGATATACAAACGCCAATACAGAAGAAATTAAAGTGGTTTTATTTGGCGCTTTTACTACAACTTATTGAGCAACAAAATGCTTCGTGATACATTTACCTCAATTCCTTTATAAGGAATACTCTTCTCTTTTCGGACTCTGTCCAATTTCGTGTTATTTGTACTTGTGAAATATAGTGATTGTTTTTCAGTCCGCCCCAACCCCCCCGCCCCGTCAAGTTTATTGTACATATTTATTTTATGTTATTGAGTCCATTTGTTTGTCGTGTTTCAATTTGTCCAATACTATTATGATTTCTGATTAGATTTTTCTAGAAATTAAATACAGTATTTAATATGATTTTACCATAAATTATAAGGTCCATACAATTATAAACTAGTTGCTTACTGTGGCTTTATTCCCCGTGCTGATCACGTTTTCTAAATTCCTTGGTAATCATTTCTTTGTGGAATCCTAAGCTCTGTATGTAGTCGGCCTGCTAAATTTTAAATTATAGGCTTATAGTTACTGAAATTTTTAATTAGTACGCTTCTAAATATAAAAAGGTATAAGTAATTTATTTATTTATTTAATTTTCTATGGAAGACTTACAGCTAAATAAAACAAAATAGAAACAATTAGTTAATCTGGCAGCCAATTACAAGTTTCCACGTATAAAAGATTGACTAATACAAAAAGTGTCTGCAAATTATTGTATTTCACGTTATAACAGCATATAACCTCAAGGCAAACTCCTGACTCGAGAAATATAATCTTAATTGGTCCTTCAAATCCTTAAAGCTCTTTATTGCCATAGCAATGGCTCCCATGGATTCCATAACCAAAATATGAAGACATTCAAATGTATCTATATATCTATAATGTAATCTACCCCGTGAACAGTTAATAGACTTGAATATCACACTGTCACTGTATAATATTACAGCGCTAAGAATTCCTCTACCGGACCACAGATGCAATAAACAAATAGAGACATCAGCTACCTGTTTATGTTTTTAATTTTATTGACGCCGAACGCTTTCACTTTTCTTTGAATATTTTGTCAACATTTGAATTTAAATGATTAATAAAACTTTGGCTTTTAAACGTTTACACGTAAAAGCTTGACGTCTTTAGTGACCCTTAGGGTCTAGGCGTAGACAACGAGAAGTGTTATGGGTATAAAATAAAATTATACAAACTATCTATGCCTCGACCATGAGTTTTTCTCACCAGACTCGCTAGCGACGCCGTAAAATTTAATATTTGTATTGAAAACCCTCGCAGTGCCTCTAGCGGTTACGTAAGGAACTAAAATCTGCTATGAGATTGCAGCGTTTCGATGCGTAAAAAACCTATCGAAAGCTATTCGATAGAACTCCTGGTTGAGGTACTAATCCCATGTAGTCTATTTATAAAAGTATAAATATTATTAGTATTATTTTTTAGTTTAATTTGTTGTTTTTAGTAAATCTTAGAGCTCGATTGGTGCCGTTTGTACGCTACAGGATCGATACCCGATGCTTTAGATTTTTCTTTTATTCTGATGACAGTTGCTATCAAATGATTAAATCGTTTTCTTCCAGAAAACTAACAAAATGTGGAAAAAAAATTCGTTATGTTATGAAAGAGATTATAATATATTTCTTTAAATAAATAATAAAGGTAGCTTTTGGCCTACAGCCGATCACGTTTTCGTCATTTGCTACATGTTCCAAAACTTCTCTTTTCCTTCCTAACTCTATATTACTCACTTTGAACTAAAATACCCATATTGCGGGCCGCACGGCCGGCGCGGGCGTTTATATGCAAAACCCTGTCTACATGGAGCAACAGCTAACAGAATGCAGCTAAACAATTCACGTCGCTCGCTATTAGGCGGCCCGCCAAAATGTCTTCGTCTGTATTTGTAGTTTCGCCTGAATTTTCATCGTATTAAAGTTCAAAAGTCATTCTGAAGTTGGGATTGCTTTTACAAGTGCTGATTGCAGTGAGATTTTTGTCGGAACTATATTCCTGTTTCAAATGTCTTATTAAAATCGTCTTTTAGCCATGTCATTTCGGTTAAATACGAGTATAGGTACTTATGCAATAATGTACCTACTTTTTTTTAAGACATGACAGACATAATATGTAATATTTTTTGTCGCAATGTCACATTTTACGGTCTTAAGGTCACCAGATAACGTTTACATTTAAATTTGTTAATTCCAAATACAGTTAAAAAATTACTAATTTCTTCTCTCTTCTATAATATCTTAAGAAACTTTTCTGCAAAAACCGAACATGTTATTTAAATTGCAATAAGCGATAATTACCCTTAATGTAACGGCCATCATAAAGCCTATATCCTTTTGCAATGGCATAATTATATACGTTGTAATGGCTCCCGGTCCGAAACAGGACGATTACGTCCCATTAAAGTGTACAACTTTTATTCTAGTTCTTTTTGGAATTCACACTTTTGAAGAGGAAAGAGGTATTAAATTGTATTCGTTATGACCTCTTTCAAAAGTGGTATTCCACTGATTAGGTAGTAAATTCTTCTCTTGTGTAGTAAGTATCCAGTGATTGTGTTAAATCACAGCCTGTCTCGATTTTGCGAATTTTCTTTGTGTGTAATAGCGAAGCAAGAGGTTCTTGTCCTTAATTCCAAATCATAAGACTGTTTGTTATTTTTTATGTAAATATGCTATACATTATAAAATTTATATAAACTCGTAAAGTAGTGGATAAATTGCCTTGATATTTTAACACAACTTTGCATTTCCATATATGTTTCCATAAAAAAACGAAGTCTCAGAAAAGCAGGCCTGGTTTAGCTGGCACAACATAATTATAATAAAATTTCGCTTGTAGAGCCACGGAAATTTTCAGATTACGGTTTTCTCTTGGAAATTAAATCACAAGACTAATTTTATTATAGCGTTAAAATTTACTGCCGCACTTGCGCGACACTTTTTAATGACTTCTTTTTAATGACGTCAGTACATTGTAAATAAGTACAAATGTATTTTTACGTAGCCTCTTTTGTTTGGCGGTAGGCCTTTGCCCAGCCACGGGACAAGACAGTCTAGGATTTTCTATCCTGGCCTTCTTCATACCACGTTAGGAAAAAGTGGTTCAAATCATCTCGCCAACATCTCTTTAGCCTTTGTACCTATTATTTCCAAGAATTTCTCAGGTTTGTAATGAGAAATAGAAAGAAAGAAAGAAAAATAGAAATAGGTGTTTTTAGGTCACTTTATTTATAGTTATTTGGGGATTATACAATATGATGTCAGTTTTCCTTAATAGCCTATTTAGGGCCTGGTAACACAGGCCCTAAATATCATAAAAAATCTGTCAAGCTACTGAACATTTCGTAGAAAACTACCATTAGCATAAAGGAATGTTAGCTAGGATTAATGTCGGCCATATTTCCTTTCTGAGATTTTATCTGGCTTCGTCTAATTTCAGGAAACATGGTTTTCGCAAACTTTTCCAAATCCGTATTATTGTTACCTTGTTGGGGATTAAATCCGGCAATACCTGGTTAGGGGATTATGGTAAATATTCTTGCGTCACAATATTACGTCACTTTTGACCACATATGGTGAGGAAAGTGGAATAAATCACATTATTTTAAATCAGGCAACTTAGGAGGATCAAAAGTAACACTAACTTTAAAACATATTGACCGAAAAATTCGTTCAGTCGCATCTGTTTAGAATGAAAGTCACCAACATGAATTAATCGGCTAGGAGGACTAAAAATCAATATACGTATTTAAAGAGTACATTTCCTCAGAGTATTCCTCATCGGGTTAGTTATAAGGTCTACTGCTGTACAGTTGGTTGTACACTCGCAGATCGCACGTTTCTTGTTATTCAGTACCTATGTTTATGATTTATATCCCACGTAATAGGCGGGAGCCATTAACCGAGCGCAAAACCAAACTTCGAGCTGCTACTGGGAATTTCACAGAAAAACGAATATGCAGTCGCACTAACGTCCACTAGGCCAATGAGGTATTTAAAAGTCGAAGTCCTACTGATTGGTAGTGTCGTGCGTCGGGTCGTTGAGCTCCCTATAATTTGGTCACGATGACTGATTCATGTTTACTGTCTGTCAGGATAGATCAACTCAAGGCTCTGCGACAAAAAGGCGATCAAAAGGCCGTTGCAGACATAGTCCTACGTTGTGACATTCACATATTTGATACTAACAAAACTATCTCTGGACTTTAAAAGAGACCATGATTCTCTGAGTTGGTTTCGGTGTTTCTTCTCAGTCAGTTAGGAAATGCCGACGCCATCTAGCACAGAACCGCAAAACATTGACTTTAAATGTGTCTGAAAAGATCTTGCCGAAAAAAATATCATTTCATTTCAATATTAAATAATCTAGGATTTTCATCTTATTAATTTAATTCTCTTAACCAACAACACAACAAAGTCACGTTTTATCACAAAGGAAGCAAAGCCGGACTTTGGCGGTAGAGAGCCGGTCTTACGCCGAGTTATCTGCAAGTTGTTGCTAACTTACCTCGGCTTATCTAAGTGAGCATCGAGACTTGATAACGACCAACTTGATACAACTTTGATTGTGCTGCGGGAAAAATAAAGGAAGGCGTTATGTTTATGTTCTGAGAAAAAAATATGTTGTTTCAATTTTATTGATCACATAAATATATATATCACACACAAATGTGAATGAACATCACTAAATGCATATGAAAGTATATACGGTACTCATATAAGAAAATCTGTTTTTGAAATTTGTCTACCTCTCTGTTTTTTCCAGCTAATCTCTGAAACGGCTCGGCCAATTTTGATGTGACTTTCGCTTGCAGATAGCTAATGGTATAAGGAGTAACTTAAGCTACTTTTATTTATTTTAATATTTTAAATACAATTATAATAATAGCACCTAAAGTGAAGCGAGACCGGATCGCTATAGTCTGCGCGGAACTAGTTGACCGCGCCTTAGGTACGGGCGAGGGTGGGGCGGCGGGTAATGTGAATGAAAGCAAGCGCCCCCGTCCCTCCGTCCCACCACGCGCAGGCGACCCCGCCCCTCCATCCCACCCACCGCTCATATACCTAAGGCGCGGCCAACTAGGTCCGCGCGGACTATAGTAAATAACTATACACGGTTAACTTATTAATAAGCTGATAATATATGTAATGTAACGCAAGCAATTACAGGATCTTTGAAATTTTAAAATGGTGTAAGGTTGGTGCAAGTTGGAGAAATTCTCGTATCCGACGACACAAATCTCACACGCAGTAACTGCCACCACGCCCAGTGCAATTAATAGTAAGCTACGCTAATACAGGTTCTACAAGAGAATCACATGACCTCGAGGTCAATTCTAATAAAAAACTGTCAAACTATAAATGTAGATAAATGAGAACTTTTAAGTTTTTTTAATTTTAATGAAAGGTTATCAATCCACCTTTACATAGTTTTGTTGCAATAAACGGATTTTAATCTATCGATTACTCTAACGGAAGAGATCGTTTACGACTGGGAAATTTGAATTAGCCTCCCGAGTTGATCAAATATCTTATTTGGATTTTTGATCACTTCAGTAGGTGTTACACTGTACTAGTAAAATTATTATATAAACTTTTTTTAGTAACGAAACATTGCCCCACTCTAGTACAAATCGCACACATGCACAAACATTTAAATCCAGCGGAAACACTATTCATAATTCCATAGGTCAAGGTCATATAAATATTTGTTCCACTGAACCTGTACCTCAACCATGAGTTCTATAGAATGGCTTTCGATAGATTTTTTACGCATCGAATCGCTGTAACCTCATAGCAGATTTTAGTTCCTTACGGAACCGCTAGAAGCGCTGCGAGGGTTTTTCAAATCAAATCAAATAGTTTATTTGCATAAAATGTGGTATAATAAAATTATGTATGTACAGGTGTTATAATATAATTTTTGTTTTTACATTATTTTTTTTAATGTTTTAATATTTTACGGCATTTTATTCAAATATTTTACGGCGTCGCTAGCGAGTAAAGTGAGAAAAACTCACGGTCGAGGCGCTGTAGCCACTTACACAGTGAACTTATCACACCCTATCCTACCCTATCACAACAATTTCGTGTATCTATATAAACTAATATTGATTTTATTGATTGATTGTTTTAAAACTACTGGACCGATTTGGAAAATTCTTTCACCATTAGAAAGCTACATCTTTACCGAGTAACGTAGGCTATAATTTATAGGAAATACCCAGGCCACGCGGGAGAAGTCGCTGGCGGAATGCTAGTCGATAAACAAGTAAGCAAGTTAGCATAAGTACCTAAAGAGAAATATCGGTATAATTTTGTCACGCCAAATGCACTCAAAATTCTTGCTCGTTCTTTTCTAATTATTTCGTAGAAACCAGAATAGTGGGTATTATATTTCCTTTTGTTTACACGGCTCATGGGGAAACTGATATTAGTTCTAACTAAAGAACCGTTAGTATAATAAAGCTTGCTAGCTTCATGTTTCAAATATTTTATTGGATTGAATTGATTGATTCTGGTTAAAATGTGATATCTATTATTTCTGCAAAAAAAATTTTCAAAGACATTTACAAGTCAATGAATTCTATCTTCTACACTGCTAGCTAGGCGAATCTAGCGCACCCCTTTAATAAATAATTTTAATTCAAAGCCTATATGACTACATTCTACAAAATTCAGAATGAAAAACCCTTTCAGACTTTGTGTTCAAATAAAAACTGACATAAGTTACATTGAAACGTACTCAAACAACATAATTCAAAGGATCTCATAAAAATGTATTCCCATTACTGTCGTTGCAATGCACGCTATAACAAAGTGGGTCGGGAACATTGAGGTATTATGTACAATATCCGACAGTGCAAGGCAAGTTGGTGCCATGAGTTGTAGAGTAATGTGGCACAGCATGTTTTAAGACGGTTAGTCAGTTACCTTCATCATCATTATCATAACCAACCCATATTCTTCCACTTCTGGGTGCAGGATTCCTAGTGAATGCTAACGGCTAACCTAGTGTCCCTGACGTGACCTAAATGTAACGTTGTTATTTAAATAACATAATTCTAAACGTTTTGAACTGAATGAAGATTTTAACTAAATCCTAAATTTTAAGTAAGGATCCGGCGTCGTTTCTAGTTCATTACCTCAATGGTTTTCAACTATTCGTAATAAATAGTCGCGCCACATCAAACTATACATTATAAGTCGCCATTACAAGACAGATAATGGTCTAGACTGTTCTATATAGTACCATAAATCATTTTGACATTATATTGGCTGACAAAGCAAATACCTGAGTCTGTTGTTAATAACACCTTCTACCTATCTGAAGTTTAATAATGACAACTTAGCTCACGATTGTTACTGCTGATGAACACGTCTTGAATTCTCAGAATGGAAGTGACCTGACAAAAGTGACCAAGAATTTGGCGAGTACTAGGTAGGTTTCAACACTTTCCAGTAAGTTCCCGTAAAATTACTTGGCAGATAATAAAAAAAAAACATCCATATTTTAATTTATCCGGCGGTTAGCCAAAGGTGGTGAAAAAGATCCACCGCCTTCTCTTTGTGTAGTGTCAGATTGAGAATGATGGCATAGAATGAATGATAGAGAATTGTACTTACTGAATTTCATGACATTGTAAAAACATTAGTCAAGAAGGTTGACACCATAGTACATACCATGGCAGACAGCCATGTCTGCCAGCTTATGCACATAATCCTTGCTTTGGAAATTAGCGAGGGTTTTAACAATCTGTGGTTAAAAGTTAAAACGCTAACTTTTCCACTCTCTTTTCTTAGAACAACAGAATAATTTAAAACAAATCTAATTAATTTAAAATGTATGGTGTGAAATATATTACCTCTCCTCTGCGCGGATTAGAAGAGAAACAACAACAACGATAAATTTTAATCACTTTAGAGCGGTTAACTCTGAAGCAATTACTTACACAACTTTTAAAGCGAACAATATTTTAACAGGGTGAAGTTAGCTACAAACAGATTTTTTGTGTTTATCTTACGTCCTACATATGAGAATATGTAAAAACACTCTTTTTAACGCGACTCCCGAAATGTTGGTAATGTTTTCGACTGTACGTATAATACTTATACCGTGAAGGCGAATGTAAAAATATCTCTACTAAAATATTTTTTTATAAAAGACTTTTCATTTGAGAACGGTACCAAATACTGACACAGTAACTTATTTTTTAGTAATGTGAAATTCATTGTAAAATTAATCAAAATTTTAAGTAACGTTACTTGTAATGGCATAATAGTTATAGTTGTGAGCTATGCAATTAAAATGTTTAGTAATGTTTTCGACTGTACGTATAAATACTTATACCGTGAAGGCGAATGTGAAAATCTCTCTACTGCAATTAGAAGTGGGAGTCAAAACGATATTTAAAATCGTAATTATTTACATCATTGAAACATAAAAACGTTATACTTAGTCGTGCGTCTCAATAAAGTAAGATACAGTTTAATTCGGAACTCTATTACCTTGGGTTTACGAGCGATAAACTTGGGATTACAATCGTAAAGTGCGAGAAAAAAGACAAAGTACTCTTGACGGGAATATTTTGTATTCAGGATACGTAGAGGTCCGCTTGCATGGGGTCAATTGCGATTGCCGTAAGACGAGTCGCACTTAGATTAAAGGATTCGTTTGGCTTTTCGTGTACTTTCGGTTGGGTTGTCTAAGGGTATTTTCCTGTTAAGGGTTAAATGGTATTGATAGCAGGTTTGGCCTTAACACGTATCTTTGTAACGTTAAGCCCGGTTTTAGCTCAAGCAATGAACACAGATTCAACGTGCCATCGTAATAATTCCTTTTTCGCTCCAATATTCTTTCTTCTAACTAAGGGCCTGTTCCACAGTTTACTGATAAGTTCCCGTTAAATTATCTGACAGATAATTTCATGCAAACTTTGTTACATTTTTAATTTATCCAGCAGTTAGTGGCTATCTGGAGGTGGTGAAACAGGCCTTTAGTGATGTATAATTAATTTGTAACATCTGCTGCAATAAACTAAAGTGCTAAAAACGCACAGAAAGACTCTCACTGTTAAACTGTTTTTAATTCAAATCCAGTTAAAAAAGCGGTATATAAAAATATGTGGTATTTATACATAGAAATTATTCCTATCAGCTTCATACATATTCATAACATAGGTTATTTTATATTCCTGTTTCAAGTGTCAGAGCAACTTATACAAACAAGGAAAAGCTCTTTGGGTATAAGTTAGTCGTTTTCAAAATAGTTGAGTCAGTTTTCATTTGCAATTGGAGATTGTTGCTAAATATAGCTGGATTAGTTGCAAGTACTTCTGATATAAATTATGTGTTTGTGTAGCTGAAGGGTTTATTACCTTTCCGAATATTTTCATCTCTACAGTCCTAAAAAAGATTCTAATTACGTTTGACTTAGGATTTTTTTTTCACGAAATGGATGCTACAGAAATTCAGAGATATCGCAGCAGACCTTTTCAGACAGTTTTTATTATACACTAGCTGTTCCCGCAGCTTTGCTCGCGTCAAGCTTGAACCCCGTTACACCACATTTTTTTAGTTAGTTATTCTGTTTTTCTGGGTGAAGACAAATCCTTGAAATCAAAGATCATGAAAATCGCTCCAGCAGTTCTCGAGTTATAAGTGTTGTAACAAACCCGACTTTGTTTTATATACCTAGTAGATATGTATAAAGACGTAAACACATAGGCATGATTTGTTCTCCTTGTTATAGCGTGATAAGTGAATACCCAGAAAAAGAGGTTTTAAAAACCAAAAATTACAATATAACAAAAAGTATTAAAACTCCTTGACTCTTTCCTCTTTCGTTTCCTTCGTCACTATCAGAATCAGAAAATGCGATGACTTCACTAAAATAAAGTCACTTGGGTCCTAAACTTGAGCGCTCGCAGTCGTAAGAATGTAATGAAATTTAACTGTTGGCGGCAGGGGCCAAATTGGCGTGGCACACGTGTTCCAAGTTCCCTAAGTATCGTCTCCAATACCTTCATTATGCTTCCACCAGCGGGAAACTGTATGAAATATAGCTTCGAAGGGGGAAACTCTATCTGCGGCCTGCGATAACATACGGACATACGGACGGAAAACTTATACAGCTAGTTGATAAAGATGGTGTGTATACACCTCTTTGGTCTAGTTCAAGACTTCGGTTCTCAGGTTGGGAAGTGTTATTAAATTTGTTTTCGGTTCTCAAATCAATAGGTCAATCAAATCACCATTACGTAAAACCTTTAATATTTTTATCGGTGTAGGGTATAGGTTTGTGTCTCTGCCTAATACTTCGGGAATAGACATTTTATAATATTAGGAACGGGGATGTTACAAAACATAAGAATAAATAAATATTTTGGGACATTTTACACAGCACCATCTAGTCCCAAACTGAGCATAGCTTGTACCAGACAACGGGATGTAAAACATACTTAGACCAAGACAAACACAAGTACCTATTAATCACATAAAATATTTGTGGCCTATGGAAAACGCACCCACAACCTTGTGATCACCAGCATACATTTTCTAACACGCTTCGTCATTAAACAACCTTTTTTTGAAAGAAGTTTGGTCGTTTAAAAGGCAGTGTGTCTCGAAGACGATGTCCCGTTGCGATTACAGAGCGAACAACTTGATAAAGGCATTAAAATATGCAAGTAACCGCCTTGGAAGCTCTTTATAACCAGCCATCTAATTAGTGGCTAAATTACTGGCAGACAGCACAAAGCAACCCCTGCAGTAATATCGTAAATAACGTGTTTTAGCTAATAAACGTTCAGGTACGAAGGTATCATGCCGACAATGTTGGTAAATATTTCCTGCTTCAGCTTTTCTGAAGTCTGTTACTCTAGACTGTGTTGTTGGAAAGTACAATAAGACAATAAATGAAACTGTAGCCTATACTAGTCGAGAGAAACTCTAAAATAGGGCAAGATAATTAGGTACTTACAACAACAAAAAAACAAGTTTGTCAGAACTTTCAGTCGTACAGGCTGTTTCATTTGTAAACAACTTATTCGTGGATAATCATCACTAAAATATTGAACGCGCGCTTGATTTCAGCGGGAATTTGGCATTTGTGAGTGAGTGATTTTAACAAATTTGAAAATCGACCTGAATTTTTGCCACTCGCGCGTAATGAAATAACAGTTAACAGTCACTGTCGACATATGGTATTTTTAAACAGAACCAGAAAAAAGGTTTGTATGATGGACACAGAAACCTTTTTTCTGTATAAGTTATCTGTAAGTATGTCTATCGTTGTCTATTGAATTTCTGAACTTGCTACTAAAATGTTAAAACTATTCCACTCGGGCTACTGTAATGGAACATTTCTTGTTGTATATATTAGTAAGGGCTCAGCTTATCAGCTTCGATACGTTTCTGTAGGCACAGAAGATAAAATAGTCAGTGCCTATAAAGTCAGACCTTTGTGCCTCGTTTAAACTCGACCACCATATTTGGAATTCAAGCTCACTGTTTTATCAGCATAGGTTTAGTAGACTCATTAATATTCTTCTAATAGAAAATTCATTTTCCCTTTTTATCTTACGATTATAACTAGGCGGCATTATCTCAGCTACTAAGCATTAAAGGTTTTGTTTATTAATACACTCTCTCCGACCGACTCTACAGCTTTTTATTTCGTTTTTTTTTACATAGTCTTTTATTTTTTTAAATGAGTTCAAATCAATCTGCTGATCGGTATATTTTGTGGTACTGCCGGTGTTGCCAAATCATTGATTTTTACCATATTATTTAAAAAAATTATACTATGAAGTTGGAGATCATAATTAAAAAAATGTAGTTTTTAAGGTTTTTTAAATAACGAGTAACTTAACAGTTAAATAAAATTATGCGTAGAACCCATGCTTTATTTTTTTCTGAATAGTAATAAACCGTAACGACAGTGCACATTTAATTCAATATGGCCGTATTGTGAAAACTCAAATTAGTTTCATTACTTGTGCTGCACGGAGACTTATGTTGACTAAATCGTACTTAGACTGTGCTAAAACATATAATAAAATTTAATGATGGATTAGAAACGCACCATTTTACGTAATTATATTTTTGAAGACTATAATTAGTCATAAAATTTATCCCTTCAAAGCCGATTTTTTTATATAAATAATTAGGTATATATATAAATAATATTAATACGGTAACATAATTCACCCGGAATATGAAAGCAAAACTAATATAACGTACAAAACAGAGTAGCTACATAATGTAAGTATTCACTAAAGTAATTTCATATCTACCCGCAATTCGCTACATATTATATTCGCAAACGTAATTTTATTACACACTACAAACTGCTTTTGCTGCTGGTTGCCAACTTGTACCTAAGTAAATAATATATATATTTAAAATTTAATTAAGTAACAAGGAGAAGAAGAACATATATTTAAGCTTATAGCAATACGTATAACAATATGGAACTGAACTGAAAGCTTTGTTATTAATGTGCACTGCTTATATTCAGTCAATATTTTTTAATATTTATGAATTTTACTACACATAAATAATTAATTATAATATCTATTCCTTGGCCACTTTAAAATATTCGTCTTCGGTCTTCAGAAAAGATAAGAGTTAAAATCTAAGTTTTAACGTATTAGTAATTTGTCGAATATAATAAATATAATAAATTGTTTTACTGACTACGAATATTTCGTAAAATGACCGAATATCCCTAATACTGAATTTTGAACAAAAATACTTGGTCCATCCCTATTTTAAATACGTCATATATATTTAAAGTTTCTAAAGTACAAAAATCAATGAACAAAAGTTTAATTTATAAAATCATGTCTAATGATTACAAATTGGTCTCGGAGCAATGGACATTGACAAACGACATGTTTTCCATCAGATATTTAAGACGACGCATTGAAGATTTGGGGGTCATGGATCTTAATATTTCTCAGCCATTACAAAACATACGGATCTGATTTTTACATATGTCATTATTCATGTCTTTAGCTATAAATTTGTAGTACAGAAACACGATTGGTTAAACTTTACTGCAGAGAAAAAAATATTGAAGATAGCTCTTCAAAAACATGGATTCGTATTTTATGAAGAAACGGAACGGATTTCAACCTTCAAATTTACAGTATAGATAAGTTTCAACAGACTCTTTGAAATGGTAATTGGGTTTTTTAAAATACATTTTAGATTAGATTTTAAACGAGAAAAACCGTTTTGGCGCATACGACCTTCCACTATAAGCTAGTTTGCACTTGTTTTTGTATGGAGAATGCCTCCTGTCAGTCCGCCACGGACTGTTATCAGCGCCGGGTCTGTGTCAGATGAGCTCCCACGACCAGTATAAGCTGACCTTTCAGTGTACGGGAAGCCTATACAATGTAAATGCTTATTAGACTGGACTATATAAATTGACAATCGGTAAAATAGAACAAAGCTAAATAGAGTCGTCTTTGGACTTATGCGAATATAAAAAAATATTATCAGATTTAATATATTTTCAATGTACTTCAGGTAACCAGGCCCATAAATCAACATACAATAACGTAAAAAAAATAAAAATAAAATCTAAAATTTTTGGCGACTGGGAACTTGCATGCAAAATTCTGCCTTATCCCTTTGAGATATAAAAAAATAATGTATGGTAGAATTGTTCCTCTTCAATAGGCCTACAAAAAAGTTCCCGATACCATAAGTGTGTCTTTTAAGGATAGCTTACTAAACCCATTTTAATGATTTAAAAAATGGTTACATTATTTAATGTGGTATATCTTTAACCCGTTGAGGGTTTTCTTCGACAGTCTTCCGTCTCCATCATCAGGTCACCTCTAGGTGTCCATTATGGTGTAAGGTCATTAGGACTACATAACTGCGCCAAGTTTCACCACAATCGGTTCTCAAGAGAGACAATTCAGAAACCTCATCAAGGGTGGAAACATATACAATTATACATATACAGACGAATATAAAACCTGCTTCGGTTCTTCGTCGGTTAAAAAAATTATGCATACCTATGGGCTCTGCTGTCTGTGCGAAGCTGGGCAGGTCGTTACTCGCTAATAAATAATAATATAAACTAGAAGGTACCTGGGGTTCCGAGCTCTGAACGATATTTCGATATCTCGAATTCTATGCATTTGTTAAAATACAGCGTTACTTGTAATTCGACGTATATCCGCCAGGAGCTGATTGGTGGCCTCAAATGCAACAAATTGAAGACCACCATGTATGGCCGAAATTCAATAGTTTTCGAGATATTTGAATTTGATTTGATTTTCGATCTTAACCCAAAATTTGACACTAAGTTCCAAATAAAAAAGAAACTACACGTTGAATGGGTACCATTAAAAAATGATATTATAGCTGACACTTCAATTAAGCTATGTACATCATTAACAGTGCTTCATCTAACAAAATACCTAAATTGTTGAGCAATTTAAGAATAATATCTAACCAATATTTTTATTTAATGCTTCAAAAAATGTAGTCTAATTAAAAAAAATACTATGAAATGAAACGTACAAACAACTAAAAAGCTTCTCTATTTTCTCAACTTTCCAAAAAGGTATAAAAGTTAATTAAAAGACACTTAATTCATGGCATAGCATGTGTTTGAATCGGCGCTGGGAGAAAAATCTTCGCCTCCATTATCGGAGTATTTCTTATAATTTATACCCTATGTTACCAGAGCATAGTGTAGCTTCCCAATGGTGAAAGAATTTTTCAAATCGGTCCAGTAGTTTCGGAGCCTATTCAATTCAAACAAATAAACAAACAAATCTTTCCTCTTTTTACCCGACTGCCGAAGGAGGAGGGTTATGTGTTTGACGCGTATGTATGTATGTATGTATGTATGTCCGTTCCTATGTCCGGTCGTAACTACTCAACGGCTCAACCGAATTAGATAAATGACACCTCATTAGATTCGTCTTGATGGCACGACTGTCACTGGGTACATGAAATTAAAAAAAATCAATATGGCGGATTTTATACGTTTTAATGTGCGAACTGATTTTGAAAATGATCTTTAGTTGTATCAATTTATATTTTAAATCATCATTTCTAAAAACAAGCTCAAAGCTCAAGGCGGGACAAGCAAAGAAACAATTTTGTTTATGAACGAACAGCTTGTCCCGCCTGCAATACATTTTCCAATATCACAGAGCTTGTTTTTAGATTTTTAGTTGGTAGTTTTTACGCAGTCGGGTTTTTTGTTTCTTTTAATAATTGATTTTATTAATATTAGTAGAAAAAGCATAGAAAAACGTGTAGTTTATCAAAAAAATTACACATCTTGTTCGTGGTGGCCACGGAATTGGTTCTCCTCTCCCAATCCATCGGTTTGGATACCTCTCGTCTAGCCACTGCCGGACAATAAATTGGTAATGTGCTGGGCAACCACCATGTAGAAACATGAAGTTATTTTTTATTTCCTCGGAAATATTTGCCAACCAATCATTGAGGTTGTTTCTTGAAAACTCTCCGTAATTTTCACTGTTCAAATTTTGCGATATGAAATGGGGGCCCAGTAAATAATTATCAAATCTTATTTCTACCTATTATCTCATTCAAATCGGTCCCTACTGGACCGATTGAAAAAAATCTTTGACCGTTGGGGAGTTACGCTATGCCCGGGTAACATAGGGTATAAATTATAAGCAATACTCCGATCACGGAGGAGAAGCCGTTGGCGGAAAGCTAGTATCAATATGAGTACAAATTTTGCTCTCAAAATATATGTAAGAAGCCTATAGACCGTCGGTATACAAGTGATGGGTGTATAATTCTTGGGTTCCGAATGTATACCAACGCGACGCTGCGCGGCCACTGCGCGCTTTCTGTATCGCGGCCATATTTGAGTTAGTAATAAACCAGCCTTATTACTAGACGGACGTATCATTTATCTCCTCCACGTTCCCGCGCTCTATTCATATTAGCTCCGTAGTACTATCAGACTTTGGAGCAGATGGGTGACTTCAATAGTTAGGAACAGGAAGGTGGTAGCGTCCCAGATTCTAAGGGTGACTGGAATTGAGACGCCAAGCGACCATGTGAAGTACATAGCCATTTTAACCAAAAATTGTGCTATCCGTTCGGTCCTGGAGCTAATTATTATTATTGTAGAATTTTTGACCTCTGGGAACAACCCCTTAAAAATCCATTTAACATTACACAAAATAATTGTTCAAATGAGTATTCTTACAACAGAAATAAAGATAGTAAGCGCGACTCTATGACGTCTCTGTTCCACAGCGCGAGCCTACGATCGCAAACCACGAAGTATTTGCGGGGTGTAAGAGAATGGCGCGGTGCGGGGGTCCGATTTCAGATTCATAGTTTGTCAATGCCTCGCCTTAAAGGGAGGGTCCGGGTTCAAGTCCCATTTGGGGCCACAGATGTTCCCTACTAATTGCGCGATCAGCGTAATAAATTACAATTTGTAATGTAAACTAATTAACTTATTGGGTTTGCCGAGAGCTTTTCCAATCAGATAAAAGCTTTTGGTTCTAAATAATAATTACGTATGAATGTGGAGTAAGCTTGAAAGAATCATAACAAGTGGCGGTTCCTAGTGTCCAGCTACGCAACTGCTACGCTAGATGTCCTGGGTTCGATTCCCAGGTTGAGCAGACTTATTGGATTTTTTTATGAAATTCTCAATGGCAGCTCGTAGTTTGGATTTGCACCCCAGATTACATTGGAATTACCTACTATAGCTACCAGCAGTGCGTGTATATTAGACTATTAGTACACTCAACCCTTGCGGTATACACGATGGTATAAGTATGTGTCAGAGATTAATTTTAGAAAAGTAGTAACTATAATTACATATTACGTTGTTGGAATTATATTCATATAATTCCAACAACGTAATATGTAATTATAGTTACTACTTTATATATAGTAATTCATTACTAGCTGACCTGGCAAACGTTGTTTTGCCATATTTAGGGGTTAGTCATGGGCACCTTTATCATTTAGGGATACCTATAAAAAATAGATGTTGGACGATTCTCAGACCTTCCCGATATGCACACAAAATTTCATACAAATCGGTCCAACCGTTTCGGAGGAGTTTGCTTACAAACACCGCGACACGAACATTTTATAAACTCTAATATAACTAGATTACATTTTTAAATCACACAATTTAATTTTATTCCTCGGAAACACTATTACAGACACAACTTTAGTTATTCAACTGATTGTTTTAGTAACAGAGAATCTTGAGATTGCGGTATAAATATCGATGGTCCCAATTAAGAAAGTCGATAGTTTCATTTTGTCGATTTTCACTTTTTTACATAAATGTATTCGCAAGAATGAGTTCTACAATGTGCATATTAAATTTTATTAAAATTCTTTATTTTGACACATTTTTCAGTATTAAAATTATTGTCGACAGTGATCGCGCGTCCGTACAAGATTGCGCGATGTGGCATATCGTGCCCTCTCGCTCGTACCGCACGTGTAGTAGAGGGGCGAGGGGAAGGGGAAAGCAGTCATAGGTTATAATGATTTTGAGCAATCATCGTTGTTTTATAAATCAATAAAGCCAGTTCCCTTCAAAAATGGAGGTAATGGTAGATCCGACATTTTTAATTCACGACTTAGCATTTAAAAATGTCGCATATTCCACTTCCAACCAAGTTCATCAATGAAAACCCAATTAAAAATGTCGAAAGTGTCACAACCGACAGTCTGTCAGTATTTTCTTCCGTGATAAAATGTTGTATGTACATTTTCTCCTAAAATACAAGTGTTTATGTAATTTTAACTATTACATAACATAAATATACCCCTTTCAGACCTGATGCTAAACGGCAAGGTATTTCAAATTGAAAGTTACTGTTTCTAACTAATTTGGGGTCGCTGAAAAAGAATATGATACTGAAAAAAATCTAGGAAAACTGAAAATCAGCTTTTCAGAATACTCACGATTGTGAGGGATCGGGTCAAGTCCTGGTACACTCACGATTGTGAGGGTTGATAAATAAGACCATTTAATATAAGAAATTAAACTTTAATCATCATGAAAGCAGTAAAATTATTATAAATTGAACAGTATTAATTATTTAACGTTTATAGCAGTTTTTTTCCTAAAAAAGATGGTACATAGGGTTCCGTAAACCAGCTTACTAAACAATATGCATACATCTTCCACGGTTGAAGTAACTGAATAGGTTTCCCACGAAAATCCGTCTGGTCCAGGTATTTCTAGCAACTGGAGCTGCTACAACAGGAGCCCTAACATCTTCCTCCTGGTCTTCATCAGATGGGCTTTCGAGGTCTTCCCCTGGGGGTAGCCAATTTTCGTCTTCGTCGGAGTCGTCACCGAAATCTGAGTCATTTATTGCGTCCAAAATAGCTTCATCGTTAAATACTAAATTTCTTCTACTCATAGTAATTGTTTAACGTCGAAACAATACCTAAAACAAAGCACAAAACAGTTTTTATTTGAATTAAAATACCTACAAATTTTATAGTTCAAACCGAACCCTCACATTTGTGAGGTTTATTTTTGCGACACCAAAATCCATTGAAATTAATCACTAATCCACTATTTTTAATCTCCAAGGCTATTTTCCATTCATTATTAACACAATAAAACAAAAAGAAACACTAATAATGCTTACCAGAACGAAAATAATTATCACCACGATGACAGGTCGCGACACGTTCACGCCGTGCGGCTTCGGACGCACACTGACTCACAGAGATGCTACCGGTCACGAGTCGAAAAAATACGTAGACATAAAGAACTACCCTCATTTTCGTGCGAGCTTGCCCCCGTTAGCTTACCGTTTCCGAGTGAGCCTATATAAAATCGTAAAGTCATACTCACAAAAGTGAGTATACGGTCCGAAAGGGATACATATGTTTATGATATATTTCAAGTTTCAGGTTACTGCGATTTGTATTTTCCTTTTGGGCGCAAAAAGAAACTTCAAACTGCTCTACTGAAAAGTTGTCATTTTGTAGATACGACTTTCTTAATTGGGACCATCGACATTTTCGCTACCTCGTTCATGCTACTCCATCTCGAGATTTCCTTGCAGCACTTTTAAAATTTACCAACTTACATTAAAGATTCTTGTTTCTCCAAGTAATTTGCTAGTCTAGGCAAAGGCTGACACGACACGTTTTTTTCTTGTCGTGTTAATGATTTCATAGGTTCTCAAAATGAGTAATAACTTCCCCTTGTGAGACTTTCAGGGGTAAACGACTTCGAGGAAATTAGTGGCTTTGAGATACACTTTTAAATATAATCGTGACTGTTGAAGATTAAATATCCTGGGACACAGCACCATCTAGTCCCAAACTAAGCAGAGCTTGTACTATGGGTACTAGACAATGGATATAATACTCATATACTTTTTTTGTCAACACATAGGAACTTATAATAAACACTAAGCAACACTCAGACAAACACAAACACTTCAAGTTCATGACAAACACAACACAGATTCGAGACAGATGGTAATGGAAAGAAATCTCAAAGTGGGCGAAATAAGGTTCAGAACCTATGACGATAATGATAATAATAAATAATGACGTAAGCATCGACTAAGAAAGGATCTTAAGAAATTGTAACTGGATTGGGAAAATATAGATGCACCCGAGTAACACCGCGGAGAACTGCTAGTGCATTATAAATCCAAGCAACTCTTGTAATTCTGCAAGTTGTACTTGTAAACAGATTTTTTTATAATTTTGTTCGCGGCTATTGTGTCCCTTCGACCCTCATGGGTCTATTGTCCGCTTGATGAAATTTAGAGTTCACCGCTAAATCCTGCGGCTGACACAAACTGCAAGATTTGCTTAGGCGTAGGTAAGCCTTTATTCCGTCAGGACTTAGAATTTGTTTCCCTAGATGAGCACTGCACTTGTTTTGTAAACAGCTTAGCAAGTTACTTTTATAAAGATGAATCTACACAGTTTTCCAAAATAATTCACGAAACTTATGCTAACGTATAATAATCGGATACGTAAACCAGAAATCGAAAACAGCTTTTATATAATCCAAATACATACATACATAGCTTCACGCCTGTTTCCCATAGGGGTAGACAGAGACTATAGATTTCCACTTGCTACGATCCTGGCACACCACTTTCGCTTCGTCTATGTTCATTAACCTCTCCATGCATGCTCGTCGGTTTAGGGTGCTCTTAACCTTGCCTTTTTTGAGAACGTCCGCAATCTGGTTGTGATACGTTCGCCGAGGTCGGCCCCTTCCAACTCTTCCATTCGTACTCGCCATAAATACTTGTTTAGTCAACCATCCAAATACACTTACAACAAAATGTGCTTACTCAGGAACTATAAAACAACAACAAAAAAGTGACGTGGGCGCTTTCGTTAAAATTTGCGGGCAAGTTTGATTGCAGGGGCGGCGCGGCCACGGTAATACTGGTAATTCTATGCTGCTCTCCCCAAGAATATAATAAAGTTGCCAATTTTCACTTCGCCCCCTCGCTCGGAAGGCTCCGAATTAACCTGAACCCAGTGTTGCTGTCCCCGAGTTTCACTTACACCTCGTATGTTTTTACCCAAGTTTAACTAGGTGGAAATATTTTGGGATGCGAAAAGTACAACTATGTACCTACTCACTTTTGGAGTTTCTTTGTTAGGTATTAAATTACGTCGTAATTGTCACCTACTACCTATTTGATTATTTTTACCCGACGACACGGCAAAAAGCCGAAGGAAGGGTTTTATTAGGCAGTCAGTATCTTCCTATTTACGTATGTTCCACTACAGCGCCTAAAGTACTCATCTGAATTTGATGAATGAGTTGTCGAACGATTTGTTATTATTGTCCCGGTAACAATGGCTACATTTTACATAAATAAAATCAATACGACGAGTGTTACATGCAAAAAAGAAGAGCGATTTTTTTAATTTTTTTATATCGGTAGAATATCAAAGCAGTTTAGGCGACAGAAGAGTGAGCCAATGAGGAAAGCTTTGCTTTTATAGATAGGTACATAGAATGTTTGTAATTCGGGCAGTTAAATGTCATTGCCTGCGGTGTTGTCAGTCGATTAAGTTCTCCCTTCAATATAATGCAACCATTATCGACAAAAGGACAGCCGCTTATACCCTCTTACGACGTCTATTCCATCCACCCTCCCGCGTTCAGGCCCATCATTTATAATACTTAAATATAAGCATGCAAATAAATAACACTGCAGCGTCTTATTAAAATAAATCTACCCCAAAATCCTACCATTTCCCTTTATATGAAGACCTCTTCATTGACAATTTCCTTAGTCTAGATAATTTCCAAGATGTGGGCACATAAATTTAGGAGGGTGGCAACACTGCGCCGTCCTAATTAAGAATAGGCCACAGCAGCACTTAAAACGTAAGGTCTACCACTCTGCCAGAATGGGAATCTTCATATTATGTAAATTTCATAGTTTATGTTGTTCCTAATTTATTGAGGTACTAATTTCGGGCGATGAGACGAAGCTTGGTGTAAAATTAATCACCCTTAAAGCTCAGGTTGGTGTGTTCAAAGCTTAAACTGGAGCTATTAAACTAGTTCAACGTTATAAGGTAATTTCTCAGTGTTGGTATGGCGTCTTGATTGCGAATAGACCTCTTCACTTCCTTTAGCTGTAAGCAACTAAGAGATATACTTATCTCGGAAGACATTTATAGAACGGACGTAAAATTATAATTACATCGGGCTTATTATATCGTAAAATTATTGTTTCTATAATTATGTAATCATTATACATTTTATTTAAGTAATCTTTTTAAGTAACCTATTAATTGTTTTTTTAATTTATTGAAAATTTCTTTCTTTAGTGTATTTATAACAGAAAGTTGTCCCCGCACTAGAATTGTTTCCTTCGTTGGCAGCTTCAAGAATTTTATCAAAAAAAACTTATTTTATCTCTACCTTTAGAAAAAACCTAATGATTATAAATTACAGCGCTAATTGGATAAAATGAGCACAATAGTTGACTATCGTTTATCTGTTCCATTAATAAATTACCATTAATCCCGACACGTTCTAATACTCCATCTATTAAAGCCATCGAACTTCCGATTTAATATAGATAACTTATCAGAAAATCATAGCTGGGATTAAACTAGTATTTTACAACAGGAAATGGAATAGTTCCCAGGGCCCTGTGTTGATAGATAAATTGTGATATTAATACGCGCCTGAAACAATTTAATTGAGAACGATCGCGTAAACAATGCAGCGCAAACCGGCGGCAAGAGTTGTATTCGATTTTTTATATAATACAGTACAATCACAGACAAAACTGATTCAATTTAATTTTATATTAATCATCATTAACTTCGTCCGTTCTCTGCTGCATGGCAGGCCTTCTTTGACTTAAAGAAAATTCTACTCCTATGCGGCAAATTTTGTTGAGCGGTGGTGGAAAGCTAAGCGGTTTAGAGAGCCTCGGTTTTAATTCTCGGGTCGAGCAAAGCGTTGTTGGTATTTGTGCCCTGTTGATGGCAATAGGCGTGCCTCTTATTACTACTCTAATACTTACGTCAAAATTAAATTTACTAAGGCTCATTATCAATCTGTCGCTTGGTCTTGGACGCAAAAATGGACCTTGTTGTTTTGTGATGTGCAAACGACATTCACGACAGGGTGGTAAAGCAATTTTATGGTCGACTATACATTACTACACCTCTGCCCTAGCAACCATGGAGTTTCTTGCTGCTTCTTCTCCATAGGAAACGACTAATTTCGAACCGTGCACCTAGTTTTGACATTTCATAAGTGCCTGTATAAGGTCTATGTGAAAATAAAACTATTTTGATTTTGATTGATTTTGAAACCCTATACAGGTGTTATAGTATATTTATGAAATTAAGTTCTAGAAGCGTTTTTCATTTGTTATGAATTAAACCACAAAATGTTCAATGAAAAGAAATATACACATCACTAAAAATGTAATTTCAAAGTTTCGACCATCTGTCGGCGAATGTACGTCCGCCAGACTGGTGTGTTTGTATTGAATTTCATGGCCCGACAATTAGCTAACATCACAGTATTGTTTGTTTGGGATACTCTCCCTACAAATTTTAAAATCAAACGTGTTCGCTCATACGTTTTAATATTTTTTCACGAAACTGTAGGTAGGTAAAACTTGTGCCATGATAATATTAAATTTAATTTAAAAAAACTTTATACGTCTTCGTGTCGTCATGGTGCCGAGGAATTTCATTTTTAATAATATAATATACTAGCTTTCCGCCAGCGGCTTCGCCCGCGTGGTCTTATAATTTTTTCCCCTGTTTTAGCAACATTTTTCATTGCTGCTCCACTCCTATTAGTCGCAGCGTGAAGGTATATAGCCTATAGCCTTCCCCGATAAATGGGCTATCTAACACTGAAAGAATTTTTCAAATCGATCCAGTATTTCGTATCCTATTCAATACAAACAAACAATCAAATCTTTCCTCTTTATAATATTAAGTATAGATTAAAGATAAGGCCCCAACTCAGAGACGTCACTTAACCTTAATGAATCGTTAACAAACAGTGGCTACTATATCTTGGCTTATTTTTCCATATTTGAGTTGGTTGTCAGTGTACTAAGATATACAGGGTCTTATTAGCTAATGATTCGTTAGGTTAAGTGACGTCTCTGAGTGCGGCCCTAAGTTACCTAAAGACCACGCTGAGTCGCGAAAATCTAAATTTAGGCTTCTGGGTGTTTATAATTTAATTGTTTCTTTTTGTATGTTGCTTCCTTGTATGGTGTGCAATAAAGATTATTCTATTCTATTCATAGTTCTGTCTTTTTTCGGTGTGAAAAAATATGCACGATTTTTCCAAAACTGATTTCAAAATAAATGTAATTAAATTCAGGGAATTAATTAACTATTTTCTATTTTCTTATAATGTTTTCTTTTTATTTTCAGATAATCCACGACGAAGATTGGCGTTTATAAAGGTAATAAAAATATTGTCTGCAGTAAAAAGGTAGTTTACGATTTTATTATCTTGATCGAATTGATTGGTCAGCTATGGTGCTGTGTAAAAATGTCCCAGGATATTTATTTTTATTATTTATTTTATTTATTAATCTTTAAAAAAAATGTCGTGTCACGGTGTTTGTGGACGCATTCCTCCGAAACGGCTCGACTGATTTTTATGAAACACTAGCGGCCCGAGCGCAGCATCGCCTGCTTTTTATAAATTTTACATACAAACCTTGTCCTGATAATAACGAACACAGCAAAAAAAGGCTGCCCCTGGGAATTTCACAAAAAAAAAACAAGAACACTTTCTTCGACCCGGGGATCGAACCCAGGACCTCTAGCGTAGCAGTCGCGCTTGGGACCACGAGGCCAACGAGGTAGTCAGTATTTTTTTTTTAAATAAATAAATATCCTTGGACATTTTTACACATCACCATCTAGTCCCAAACTAAGCATGTTGCTTGTACTCGTAATATTCTTTCCTAAAAGTAAATAAGTACTTTCATCATCATCATGTCAGCCAAAAGAGGTCCACTGCTGAACAAAGGCCTAGCCTATTGACTTCCACAGGGACCGGACGCATGGTCCCTGCATCCAAAGTAAGTTAAAAAGTACTAAGTAAGCACAAAATACTGTGAAAATGTTAAAAGCAGCACAACAAGCTTAGTTACGTGGTATCGCTATCAAAAACATACGCTCGGGCTTACATTATTCATGGGAGCTTCCCAACGGACGCTGGCTCGCTACTTTTATACTCGTATAGGTATTTCTACTACTTTTACACCAAAGAAAAACATCGTGTAAGCGATATCGTAACCATTTCGTGCCGAGTTTTCAACTTCATTGTTTTAATGATATCCCTTGATTTTGAAGGTTTGAATTTATAATAAGATATTTGGCAAAAAAATTAATTAACAAGATTTAAAGTCTTCAAAACGTTGGGATTTTTAGACGTTTCTTAAACCACCGATGACTTTACCTTGCTTGAAGCAAACTAATTATAATTTCTCCTTCATTCACCGTTCTTCCCGTCCAACAAGTAAACATCTGACAAGACTCATTAACTTTTAGCACAGGACTCAACACTTTTAAATTAAAGACTTTTCCTTCGCAACAGGAAACAAAAACTTAATTCTTTGAATTTAAAACACATTTAAGATCCCAGATCAACGAATTGAAACGAATCAAAGATCTTAGGAAAGAAAGAAAACAATTTGAGGCCATTCTAGACCGACTGGACAGGAGATAAAAAATTTGAACATGCACATACTAATACTAATTAAATGTATGTCGGATACAAGATCTGTATCCTTGGCAGAGAGGCAACGTAACAACTATTTGTGGGCAACAGATGGGTAATGCTGGTTCAAACATTAAAAGTTCAGACGGCGTCAGGGATGGGTGAGCGATAACGTCGACATCATCTTGACTTAGCTAAACTATATATAACACGGTCTTACAATAAATACACACTATATGTACACAGATCCCGGCACCGAGTGTTTCACTTTGACAACGATTAGGATTAAAACCCACAGCTCGTACTCACATGTCATTATTATACATTATTGTCCTAATAATACTAATAATAATACATTATTGCCTTTATTGAACGTCGCATACTAAAATTATTTCTTACTGTCACAAAAACAAACTTATTATCAGTTTTATTCACTCGTCGTTTTATTATTATAACGCCGCGTCCATTTATCAAATTATTAAGTCTATTTTTACTATAAAATAAGAGATAGACGATAAAGACTCACATGCCATCATTTCAATGCAACTTTCTCTTTAATAGAATTGTATGTGCACTTCATTTAATAAGCCAGCATTCTATAGGAGATATGTATCAATAACTAAAACAAATACGTTGCTGACTCATAGGTTTTCACACGTAAGTAAACGAAAGTCGCCGAGCACGGTGCATTTTTAGGAGCTACTAACCCGAAAGGAAGCACGAGTTTTCTGCGTAGGTATGTCGTGTGTCGCATGTATTTCTGCGAAAATAAGACAATTATATAAATTATCTTAATTGGAATATAATGGAAAGTGTTGAAAAATTATCCGTTTAATGACTTTAGTTGCTGACCGTACCAGCCGTATTAGACAGAGAAAACAAAGGTATATAAAAGGATCATATTTGATTAGGTTAATGAAAGGTTAATATTTGTGAAGTGACACCGGACTGTAAAGTTGCAAACTTTTTAAAGATTTCAACAAGCGAAATCTAGAATGAAATAATTCTCAAACCGGTCAAGTCACAAAAAGGTTTTGTTTTATCTTTGGTTAGCCTCCAGGCAGGTCGTATGCCTGTCTTCCTTAAAGAAGTAATTTCGAAGATTAAAAATAATAATAATAAGTACGTACTTTCATGGTATTTATAGTTACATTCTGTATATTCTGTTTACCCTATGTATGAGTTTTACGTTCATCTTACACAGCAAGCGTGGTGTAGACTTTAATGATATCTGCAAATTTCATTACTTTACGTCGTGAGAATAAAAGAAAGTGATATCGCGTCTATTATTCAATACAATAAGCAAGTTGTATTGCGAAGTAGTCGTAATTTATTAACTTGGATTGTTACTCTATCTGAAGTGATTATAAAGTTTTGTGTTACTCTATGGAATTCATGTTTTACCTAGTCAAATATTAGGTACCCGTTCATCGCAGCGTTTCCCTATTTCTAGAATAAACACATTAGGTACTTACTTTCAGGAGTAAAACTGTTCTTTATTCCACAAGTAAATTACATTTCAATAAACCTAATTCTTTGTTTTGACTTGCAACTAAGAAATTCTGTTAATAAAATGTACATTTAGGTACGTATTTACTGACGTTACACCAAAATCATTGTTCCATTTTTTTTTACCGGCACTTAGCGGCTACCCAGATGTAGTAAAACAGGCCTTTAATGATATAAAGAGTATTTTTTAATTTGTCAAAATTTATACAGATATTTTTCCCGTAAAACAAGAAAATAAAAGAGAAAACTACTTTTAAAAAGCCGCATTTTGGACCTGTTTATTGTTTAGTCATTTGATGAAATGATTTATGATTATATAAGACAATGTAGGTTTATTTTAAATTCAGCCTCTACAAAGATGATCATATTTTATGCACACAACCTTGACTTACTTATGTATGTGTATCTTATGTTACCTTGATAACGCCTCCGTGTGCCTCTCAATCCACATTCCTGATATAAAGCTCGACTAATTTGCATATTGTAAATTTGTAACTGAAGCAAACTTGCCTATCTCGTTAGATTAATGTTCGTTTACATGCCTGATGGAGCGATGCGCTTGATATTCCAATATAATTTACCTAATCAACTATTCGAATTCACACTTACGGCGTGTGTTGCTTCGGTTAACATGATTAACATAATTACAGATGTGTTTGATAGGCTAAGTCTTAGGGCCTGTTTCACCATCTCCTGATAAGCTCCCATTAAATTAGTTGGCAGATTATTTCATAGTAATTTTGTTTCATTTTTCAATTTATCCAGTGGTTAGTGGCTATCCAGAGATGGGTGAAACAGGCTTTAAATTATTCGTATGGTAAACGTAATTATGTACATATTTTGATATACCTACTTTGTTTGGTGTGCAACTGTGCAAAAACGCCGCACATGCCTTTAATTGCCCTAATGATTCGTGACATTCGATGAGACCATGATAGGCTGTGGGCCAATACACTTACGGGGCCCCATCACAGCCCCATCAAGTGGTGAGGCCAAAGTTTTATTTTGTCTTTGGGCGAAGCTTTACCTTGCCTTGGAAAATTTTAATGCTTGGGGGGGGGGGGGGGGCAAATTTCCAGAATCATGTACTGAACTCATGGTCTTCTCCCTTGTGTATTATACAGGGTTACTTGTAATTCGACGTATATCCGCCAGGAGCTGATTGGGGGATCAAAATGCAACAAATTGAACACCACCTATGTATAGCCGAAGTTCAATAGTTTTCGAGATATTTGAATTTTAGGGGATTTTCGATATTTACCCAAAATTTTACACTAAAATCCAAATAAAAAAAATCTACACATTGAATAGGTACCATTAAAAAGTGATATTATAGCTGACACTTCAATTAAGCTACGTACACCATTAAAAGTGCTTCATCCAACAAAATACCTAAATTGATGAGCGATTTAAGAATGATATCGAAACAATATTTTCATTTAATACTTCAAAAAATGTAGTCTAGTTAAAAAAAATACTATGACATGAATCGTACAAACAACTAAAAAAACTTCCCTATTCTCTCAGTTTTCCAAAAAGGTATAAAAGTTAATTAAAAGACACTTAATTCATGACATACCATGCGTTTGAATCGGTGCGGGGAGAAAAATCATGTGTGTGTTATAAAGATATCACATCACATCATGTATGTGTTATAAAGATACTAGCTTTCCGCCGACGGCTTCACCTGCGTGATCGGAGTTTTCTTATAATTTATACCCTATGTTACCCGGGCATAATGTAACTCCCCAACGGTGAAAGGTTTTTTTAAATCGGTCCAGTAGGGACCGATTTGAATAAGATAATGGGTAGAAATAAGATTTGATAATTATTTACTGAGCCCCCATTTCTTGTCGCAAAATTTGAACAGCGAAAATTACGAAGAGTTTTCAAGAAACAACCTCAATGATTTGTTGGCGGATATTCCCGAGGAAATAAAAAATAACCTCATGTTTCCACATGATGGTTGCCCAGCACATTACCAATTTATTGTCCGACACGAGAGGTATCCAAACCGATGGATTGGGAGAGGAGAACCAATTCCGTGGCCAGCACGAACAAGATGTGTAATTTTTTTGATAACATACACGTTTTTCAGTGCTTTTTCTAAAGAGGAAAGATTTGTTTGTTTATTTGTTTGAATTGAATAGGCTCCGAAACTACTGGACCGATTTGAAACATTCTTTCACCGTTGGGAAGCTACACTATGCCCTGGTAACATAGGGTATAAATTATAAGAAATACTCCGATAATGGAGGCGAAGATTTTTCTCCCCACGCCGATTCAAACACATGCTATTCCATGAATTAAGTGTCTTTTAATTAACTTTTATACCTTTTTGGAAATCTGAGAGAATAGGGAAGTTTTTATAGTTGTTTGTACGATTCGTGTCATAGTATTTTTTTTAACTAGACTACATTTTTTTAATCACTAAATGAAAATATTGGTTAAATATTATTCTTAAATTGCTCATCTATTTAGGTATTTTGTTGGATGAAGCACTTTTAATGATGTACATAGCTTAATTGAAGCGTCAGCTATAATATCATTTTAATGGTACCCATTCAACGTGTAGTTTCTTTTTTATTTGGAACTTAGTGTCAAATTTTGGGTTAAGATCGAAAATCCCCAAAAATTCAAATATCTCGAAAACTATTGAATTTCGGCCATACATAGGTGGTGTTCAACTTGTTGCATTTTAGCCCGCCAATCAGCTCCTGGCGGATATACGTCGAATAACAAGTAACCCTGTATAATATTTATGCTTAATGCTTAATGTACATAGAGTGTACAAAGGCGGTTTTAATGCCTTATGCATTCTCTACCAGAGAATCTTAGGGTGATGCAGAGACGAGAACATGAGAGAGTAACCAGTCCCTCAATTCTCAACTTATTTATTACTTGCAAGCTAAAAGTCTCCGTTCCGTATTTCCATTCCCACGAATATTGTAGACATCATTTTATTAAGTGTCATATCTACTAGAAGATATTATGAACATGCAGATGCGGGCTCTCAGTATCATATTGCATAATTACAGGACATGCTAATAATTGGCTAAACCGTCTAAAATTGGCTAAATTCGTTGCTATGTCTTTCTCGTGACTCCAAGGGTCCTGATACAGTTTAAAAATAGTTATCTTGTTTATTCGAGTGCCGTTGTTAGTGACGGCGGTTGCGAACAAATTGCCCAGTACAGAGCACAGAATAATTAATATATATTACATGACATAGATATATCAAAAAATAATAAAGGATTTTTTTTCGGACTCAGGTCTCTCGGTCACTGATTCTTGTTAGTGGGTGAGTAGCATAACAAGTTAGTTTATAATCAACCAGTGTCATGTATATGTACTTCATAACGATGGTGGGCGATGACGATGTCAAAACCAAAACAAATCTACCTCTCGGTAACAAAAACTTAATAAAAAAACTAAAATTTTACTCAGTCGAGAAATTTCTTAAGCAAATAGTTATGTATTTCCTCAAATTAATCCGTTAATTAGATAAACAGTTTGCAACTATTATATCTAAGACCAGTATAGATATAATATTAACAGACAGACACATCAACCGATTCTACTCCACTAATAAACAGTCCAACTAGTACAGAACTTGCTTAGTAACCGTAATGGCGCTTACGGCTTACGGTCATATTCATGTATTCGCCATCCAGACGTATTTACGAGGCTATAAAATGATAACTTTAGCGCCTTCGTCGCTCGTGGCACGACACATACCTAATACATGTAAATGGGTTTAGTAAAGTAGTTTATACGTGTATATGTACGTGGAGATGCGAGTTGAAACTTGAAAGTTAGATCGCAGCAATGTTGGCGGAGTTTGTTTGTTTTTGGCAGATTGTTTTACTGTTATTATTTTGTGTGAACTGTCATTTTGTTTTGATTTAACTTTGTTTAGGTGTAAAAATCTAATTTCGTAGTTTAATAAACTTTTTAACGTTTCGGAAAATTTAAGGGCATATCTACATCCAGTCACCGTAAAAAAGTCAGCTATAGAGAACGGAAAAACAATTTGAAAATGGACGATAAAAATAATGGGTCTACTACTCTTATAAAATGGCGAGTCCATTTTGTTTTCTATTCCTATTTTCGTCTAACTAGTACTTAACTACTTTTATTTAAACAAAACAAAAGTTTAATGACTCCGTCAACAATTTAAAATACTGTTTAATTCAGATACCTACCTAACTGATACGAAAATGGGTTTGTGTAACTCTTTGAAATTTGTTTGGTGAATTTGGTGATTCACAAAAAAGAGTGGTGCAAGTAGCGCAGGTGCTCACTGTAGAGTGGAAATTCCACAAAGCGGGCAGTGTTGTGTGCTGTCTACATGTACACAGAATATATTTTGAACTTGTGACCGACGCCTGTCTATATAATTTTTTTTTCTAAAACTGGTGTTCATTTTCCCCGTAAATGAAGAAAAACGCACGAATACTCTGTGAGGAAGTACTTAGTACAGCAGATAAAACTCTCAAGTATATGGTTTTACATAACTGCATGCACTTATCTCTTTTACAACTACTTCTACTTTTGCACTCTAAAATCATGCTTCTTAGCAGGTAAAACGAGCATATTGACAATTGGATTGGAGTGGATTTATAAAATCTAACCAACAACAATGCAATGTATCAATAACATTATCATTGCCCGCAATAAAGAATAACGTCATACGTAGCAAGAAATATTTACAACTGTCTCGCAATTTCATTAATCTTGAACAAAGCAAAAATTTCCGATTCAAACGCGGTGCAAAGATGCAAATAAACCTTTATTCCGAGCGATTGCTTTCGTTCCGATTCCGATGTCCCGAGCGTCGTCGCGACGCTGAACTTTTCGTCCGGAAATTAAAAATACCATCTGTTCAGCGATCAATGTTGCCATGATAAATATTGAATTATTACCATTTCTTTGAATATAAATTCAACAAAAAGGTCGTAAACGATTGATGCGATGTTAGGAATTAGGTTCGGTGATTCATGTAGTTCGCGTAAAAATGGAAATTTCACACAATTTGTCATAACGTGGACTTGTAAAAAGAATTACCTATTTATCATAAATTAATACTGTTTGTCAAGCTATAGCTAGCTTTTTATATTATGAATAATGAATGGTCTTTAAATAGAAATGCAACGTTGTGTAAAAATATCAACTCAATCGGAATCAAAATTTTTGTTTATAGAGATGGTAGCTACTATATGAGAGTAACGACCTCTCCATTACGATTGATGGGCCCCATGGCACGTGACGACACGTAATTGAATCTACCCCGTAGGACCATACATTCTGGTAGACTGCAGCTTCAATATAATGGCAATAAAGGTTAATTTTTTGATCCCTGTAAAATTAACGGTATCTAAGCACCTAGACTGCTAGACATGGAGAATAAACTGACCTGTAATTGCATGAAAAGTCAATATAATGCAAGGTCAGCCCATACTGGTAAGGTACAGCACGGTGTGAAGGCCGCGTGTACACTATTCTTAATATGATTCATCATTGTTCATTTTAGCCCTAGATAAAATGTAAACACATAAAAACCCTTAGTAAACTAATCTAATCATCTTCCCAGACCTTGTCCCATTTTATTTGGGGGTTGCCCTGTCCTTTTCCTCCATTTATCCCTGTCAGCCGTCACCCCCTAATTCACCCCCTTTTCCATCATATCGACCTTTTAGTAAACTAATGTAAATGTTTACTGTAATATATCGAAGTCTTGCACCAATTTATTTTAGTCATCATCATCAGCCCGTTTTCGTCCACTGCTGGACGTAGGCCTCCTTTAGTGAACGCCACAGAGCTCGATCTTCAGCTCTTTTCATCCAGTTGCAGCTACCTTCTGCAGGTCACTCCACCTGGTCGGTTTATTTTAGTAGAGGTGTCATAAAACACTGTTGAGTTTAAAAAGCAGAACCCGGTTTTTTACTGCTATTTGGAAACTTAATGTAAGTTTCCAAAAATGGCAATCGAACTATAAAATTGATGGTATTTGGATCTATAAATTAACGAATCTTTCTTTACATTAGCTACGGACATTTTGAATATCTGTATTTATAACCGCACAAAATTAAATATAGCTACGTCTGTACACAGGCTCAGCCTGAGGCTAGGCCAGTGTAACTTCAAAGTACTGCAGATTAAATGGAGTGGTCGAAAACAAGAGGTAGCCAAAATGTCATGTCAGAAACAACACAGTTGTACAAACTGGCGGAATGCTTTCACTGTATTAGACTAAGGATTGACGCCCACTGTGACATGCTATGCTATTGCTATGTTATGCGATTTCGTGCCTTCAATGACTAGTACGTGGGTGACCGAGCTCGGGTGAAAATAGAGAAAACGGATTTTCCCCGATTATAAGACCCAGCTAGATCGATCTTTTGCCCCGTACACTCCCATGTTGCAACCGTTTTCGAGAACGTGACTAAAAATAACAAATATGACTCACTGGCTTTTGCCCGCGACTTCGTTCCCGGAGAATTTGATTTTTTTCCCCCGTTTTTGCAAAAGTTTTATTTGATATTCCGGTCTTATTGGTCCTCGTTAAACAGGCTATCTAACGCTGAAAGAATTCTTCAAATCGGACTATTAGTTCCTGAGATTAGCACGTTCAACCAAACAAACAAAGTTTAGCTTTATAATCTTAGTATAGATAGGTATGGATTTAATAGTAGTAGTAGTAGGCGTCTAAAACTTTGTCACGTTTCCTATTAATAGATATCATGTTAAAAAAAACAAATTGTTGATATACCTGCAGCATCTAATGGATTAACTATCTCTCTCTCTCCACTCCCCTCTATGTCTCTTTTTACCTCTGGTAATAAAAAATAAAAATAACACTTTTTTATAGCAAAGAAATGAGATTCTCTTTTAAACTCTTTGTATGTATGTTTACCTTTTTTGAGTTTTTCTCAGAATTTTCTCATTTTAATTGGGTTGGTGTTTAACCATTGAATCTTAAGAGAAGTTTACAGTCGGTTTTCTTCGTAAATTGAAAATAGGATTTAAGACAGATTTTAAAATTGCTCGTGAATGTAGGTCGGCACTTTACAAGCGCCATAATAACCCACTTTCTTCAAGTTAACACCCGCAGACTGCAAAAGAAAATGAGCACTAAACGCGTTCTATTTGTAAATATATTTTTACCCAGTAGCGTAGAATAACACGCTAACAGCTATAAAATTTAAAAAATATCTACAAGTGATAACAATTTAACTGTTCATAAAACTAATTGGATCTTCTTTTATAGACGCACGTAAGAAAGTCGGTGATATTATTTTATACGGACAGCATAAAATTAAATTGTAATAATTCATTGCTTCTATTTTTATAAATATTAAGAAAATCTACGGTGCACACAATTAGGTTTTTGAATTTCTGAATAATGTAACCAAAAACAAAATACCACCGAAATCTTTTAACTGTCTATACTTCATTAAGTTTTGTAACTATTTTATCCTTTACTTGAACGAATATAAAAAAATATATCAAAACGCATCGCAAATAATCGCAAAGTTTCACTACGGCACTGACATTACAGAGCCTCAAAATATAACCAAAACAGAGAACCACGTGTGTTCGTGTCATCATTCATTCACACGATCGGGACGTTCCGATATTAAAACGATATACAGGCGATTTTACGCTCCGTTCAGGATTTAAACATAATAACCCTTAATTATCTATAATTAGAGTTAGTTATTCTGTGTAAGACTTCGAAAGCTGTTGACCGAGTAATCGATTACAATCGATATATTTTGATTATATAACTTGCGTGATGCGTTAAGCCGTTCAAGGTTAATAGACCTTGAAAATAGAATGATTATCTTCCTAGGCTTCAAACCTGTGTTATTTATATGGAATTTAGTTTTTAACCATAGTCCGGATCCACATCGTCCGGATTTGCTGCCACGCTGATGGAAGGTGGTAAAACTGCACTGGTAAACTGCGTTCAAAGTTCTTCTCGATTTGATACAAACTGAAACCCCACTCTGCAATATACCCAAACAAACTACTGTGGAGGGACGAGGTGTGTTGTCCCTCGCACCAAAGGAAGGATCCTCCGACCAGGCGGGTGTTATGCCTGGCGGGCCACTGCCCGACGGTTGATGTCGGGCGGTTGTATTTATGCAAGTTGCACGGTAAATTTCACTTGCACGATTCAGGATTTGTAGCTTCGTACAAGTTCTTATGTAGCGCGTTAGATGTCGCTACATCACTCCCCTCCTAGACCGGAGGTCGATGAGAAGTCAGCGGTCAGTGCGTCTGAAGAGCTTGCCAGTGCCAGCGGAGTGTGTTCCAGTGAGTCGGAACAGGATGCCGCGTAGTCCGCAGTGAGTCGGGACTGTAGTGCGGTGAGTGCGGTGCGTCACCAGTGCGTCGGGTGATGCTGCGTAGTGGTTGGCTGCTGCGTCGACCAGGAGAGATGTCCTCTGCTTGTTGACCGGCCGAAGTGCAGTGTGCTGTGCCACGTCGTCGTCGTCGTCGTTGTCGTTGTCGTTGAGTCGTCGTTGTTCGTTGTGTCGTCGTGTCGTTGCGTCGTCGTTGTCGTCGTTTCGTCGTTGGCCGAGGGGTCTGACCAGGCATGCGCGGTAGCTGCAGGCGTGTGGTCAGGATGCCCGTTGAAGCCGGGAGAGCGTGCTGGCTGGCTGTGTGACTCGCTGCTCGTGTGCTGGAGGGTGCTAGGAGGGAAGGTGATGACGAAGCTGCTGGTCTTCGAAGGCTGCGTTGATGTTCTGCTCGGGTCACCACTGTGGAGGGACGAGGTGTGTTGTCCCTCGCACCAAAGGAAGGATCCTCCGACCAGGCGGGTGTTATGCCTGGCGGGCCACTGCCCGACGGTTGATGTCGGGCGGTTGTATTTATGCAAGTTGCACGGTAAATTTCACTTGCGCGATTCAGGATTTGTAGCTTCGTACAAGTTCTTATGTAGCGCGTTAGATGTCGCTACACTACTATGGCCGAAGTTTGGGATGTGAGTACTATGGCTTATAAAGGGTATTACTGTATTGTCAGCAGGCGATTTCCAAAAGACTTTACCAGTAGAGCTCAGAAGTAAAAGCGCGTGAAGCGGTCTCATTTGTGGTTCTCAGGCCCGTTCCTTAAAATAGGAAATGGTGGAACACATTAAAATTGAGATTTGGCGCCCCAATTATGTTGTTGAGGAATATAAATCCACCAATATTATGCAATGGCACCACATTTCAAGTGAGTGAAAACATGCATCGCAATGTAATCGAGTCAACTATACTGACCAGTTGTTCTCGAGGAGAGTATGTATTTATCCTATACATACTCTCCTCCTAGGATTTAAATTCAAGAGAGTGCAGCTTCCCATCAAAGTCTGCTTTATAATGACCATAAACAAAGCTGAAGGTCAAACTTTTGGTAGCGGGAGTAGATTTGAGGGAAAGCTGCTTCTCCCGCGGGCAGAGTATGTGGCATGCTCCAGAGTAAGCGCACAGAGTAGCCTGTTGATTCTAGCATCCGAAGAAAAAACAAAAAAATATTGTTACAAAGAAATACTGTGGCAGTGTAGTAATTCTATTTCGTTGTAAAAAGATAATAGATAATAACCCCATGTAACTTACACCAGATCAAAGACCGAGCTTAATGTTCATAAAATATATAATGTACCAAATTTTTATTTTACTTTCATGCTTTCTTAACCTTTCAATACCTACAACATAATAAAGATTACAAGTTATTTTTATACTAAAGATTGTTATATTTTTAACCCCCGACGCAAAAACAACGGGGTGTTATAAGTTTGACGTGTCTGTGTGTGTGGTGTGTGTGTGTCTGTCTGTGGCATCGTAGCTCCCGAATAGATGAACCGATGTTGATTTTGTTTCTTTTATTAGAAAGGTGAATTAGTCGGGAGTGTTCTTAGCTATGTTTGATTAAAATCGGTCCAAGATGGCCGCCGCCACAAAATAGCGGCTTACACATTTTTTCACAACTCCCTCAATATGGGTATCAAATGAAAGGGCTTCACTAGGAGAATACTATACACTATAATAAATTTCAAATCCAAGATGGGTGCCACCACAAAATCGCAAATTCCATTTCATGTCGGGGGTTTTCTAAATTTTCAGTTTAGGTTAGGTTGTATAAGTATTCAAACATTTTCACATTTATATTTTATCAAAATTAATAACGTAAAAAAACAATTTGAAATCCTATTAGAACCATTTCCGACTTCTACGCGGACGAAGTTGCGGGCATAAGCTAGTTTGGCAATAAAAGAAAGATAACACTTAAAGTTGTGTTAATTATACCTAGTAAACTCACATCTTAGCAACTGTTAATTCAGACTAGACGCAATTAAGTAAGCTATTACTCAATCTAGACTTTCTCTTAACGAAACGTCTAGAAAGCTAATTTATTAATATCAAATTACACTCATGAGAGTTATCACAAAATCCCTGTGAACAAATTTTTCAAGTTTAACTTAACCTACATGCTAAATGTTTTGCACAAATGGACACTTGCATTTCTTGGTCTGAGTTTGCAAGTAAATATTTTAGATTTTTAGTAGGTATTGGATGGGGCCAGCGCTTCCTGACGATTCAGAAGAAACTGCGGCCAAACATAATTCTTGGGCATCTTCTAAGAAATGTTTTTTATTTTTCATTTATTTTGGATTTACGGTGATTTAAAACGACATGTTAATGAGGGCTTAACAGTAAAAAATAATAAAACTTTAATCCAATTATCGTCGCGTCTGAATAACCAGCAGGCTTCAAACGCAGGCGTTTGCTGAGCTACTTAATTATAGACGCAATTAAAGGATGAAGGCCCTCTAATTCCAACACGACTGTCTACCACACGTGTCCACTATAACATGATCTCTCATGTCTGTCTATCTAGTTTCAAGGTATGTGCACTTAGGGGGATCTTGCAAACTGGTTCTGCGTGGGCCAAAAGTTTGGCTTTTAGCTTTGCGGTTTGTTAAAGAATGTGTTTTTTTTGGGCATTTTTACAAGCTTTGTTTTATGGAATGTTATTATAAGCTTTATGATTTTAACATTTCTTTGTAGCTATCGATCATCTTTCGATGCTTAAGTTGTATTAAAATGATTTTATTTTGCTCATTTAAATTGGTGTCACATAGGTATCGCTAACTTATACCTAATCCCGTCAAGTAGGTAACAAATTCAGACATAATGTAAAATGATAAAACCTATTGTCTCCGAACGTAGTACGTAAAGCCGTCGCGCGTCGCTCTCGGTTGTCATACGAACACCTATGACAATCTTTAGTAGTAATCAAAAGCCCAAAAAGCCTGACAAAGTGACTACCAGTCTATAATTCGAATTTGAATATCGGTATTGCCCAGACACTCATTTGCGGAGTTATGATGGCAGTCGCTTCGTGTAAAAGACTGATATTCAGCCGCATCTGCTTAGAGACTGGAAGCCGAGCTACCTGGTTGGGAACAGGCCGGCAAGAAGATCACTACAATTCTCGCCAATCTTTTTATCCTGAAGTTGGCACTACCAATATTTTTCCCTCTCCGACTTTGCCGGCCGGGTTGAAGTAAGCTCGTGCCTACTTCAAGCCGGATAGAAATATTGGCGTGAACTGTACTTAGGGTCGCACTCAGAGACGTTACTTAATCTAATGAATCATTAGCTAATGACACCCAGTATATCTTAGTACACTGACAACAAACTCTAATATGGAAAAATAGGTCAAGATATAGTAGCCACTGTTTGTTAACGATTCATTAAGGTTAAGTGACGTCTCTGAGTTGGGGTTCAACACAAATAGGCCAAGATATAGTAGCCACTGCTTGTTAAAGATTCGTTAAGGTTGTGACGTCTCTGAGTTGGAGCCTTAGATAATGATTAATTTAGTTCATGTTTTTAAATACGGCAGAAATCTAGTGAAAATCAGATTACAAAAGAGACCCAAGTTCAACATCCGGGATATGACCTTTGTCCTACACAAGACAGTCCCAACTATAGTAACTTCCTATTAAGTATATTATTTGGTCAATCTTGTCTCGTGCTATAGTTCCGAAGTAGTAACGCCTAACTTTGATTAAGTTTGCAACTTCACGCAGAAACTTGCGTTAGAGTACAACAATAAACAGTTTATACGTCTTTAAGTAATTTTGTTAGGTTGTGTAAGAATAGCCTCACTAGTCTTAGAAATGCGACTGCAAACCACGAGGTTCTGGGTTTGAATGGATATTTCTATGAAATTCTCAGTGGCAGCTCCGAGTTTGAATTCGTGACCGATTAATGGCAATAGGCTCGACCCCGCACTATTGGTAGATGTAAGTACACCTCCAAACTCTCTCTCTCTCTGCCTAAAACAAAAACAATACTTGTGTTAAGTAAAAGTAGTAGGCTTACGGCCCCACCATTTTCATCACTTATAGTACTTTGTTAGCACCCACAAACCAGAATCCTAGATCCTTCTAGGATTATTTATCATTTACTCAGTGACGAGTAAAAGAATCCCTTTCCATCATAAATCTTCCAATCCCCTGTTAGTTCTGTTTAGAAAATCTAACACAACATTTACTTCGGCCATCTAGAAAGTCGTTTCCTAGTAACCACACATTAAACAATCAAACATTAAGAAAACAAACAAACATGAGTACCAAAGTTTTTCAATGTAACGTGAATCGATTTTCTAAATCAACGCAATCTCCACCAATCCCAAACCACAGAGTAAAAAAAGTAATTCAAGCCGTAACTAGCTCACGTCCACAGACTAACCAAATAAACCATCATGACTTACAACAAGATGTTTACAAAAAAAAAGAAGAGAAGCCACGGTGTGCGTGCAGGTAAATACAAGTGCAACCGGTCCCCGAGTCTTGTATTAGCGTAAACTGTTCACCAAATTACCCCCTTCACACGTCACACTAAAATTAACTTACTGTTCAAACTACTAGGGCTTATATTTGAATGTTATTTAAAGGTCCTGCAGGACTCGCGTGCCCCAATCGACATATTTTCGAAGGATAATTTAAATGGGGTCTAACATGCATTTTATAATGCGTGCATGCGGTTTTAAATATATCCCTTAAGGATACGCTTGAAATTTTGTGCAAAAATATGGATAACGTTCTGAGAAATGTAGTATCTACCGCGATAGGGTTGTCAAAGGTAATACCTGATAAATATAAATGGAGTAACAGATACGCAAGCATGGTTGGAAACCCTCGCTTTACTTCAAAATGTAACTAAACGGGGAACGGTGTGTGAAATATATTTGTAATTCTAAATCTACAGGGTCAAGGAGGCACAAACTCCACGGTTCATTTCCTGTGAGACCCTATCCGGGGCTTTCGCTGGCCATTTTTATACAAACGACATGTCGTCTATATTACTAAGTTGGTGTAAAGTACGAGATGAAGCGAAAGATACAAACAGAAGCATGCAAGCCGCGACATCATTTTGTCGTCAATTATCTCGTCTTTGGCCATAGTTAGCTTAGCAATTTTCTAGTAAGTTAATTTCTTATGCAGTTTTAACCATGGTGTAATAGTTGTAAACACCATATGACTATTATTTATTCTGTGGCACCACTTTTTAAGAGGTGCTTCATTGAATAAGACCGCACTTTCTTTTATCAATTTTACGTAAATTTACTAAATATTGTTGCAACAAACTTTTATTGTGACATGCATAGTACAACCTATATATGGGTGAATTTCAACAAGAGATTTTTATTTGTCATTTCGGTGGGATTTTTTTATTTCAATGTTATCTACATATTTTTAGTGACAAATAAAACTTTAGCCTATTTTGTAACATTGTGCGTGAGTGGACATTAAATATCATCAAAACTTACATAAATATTTAAGGATGAATTTTTAAGAGTCCACTGAAATGAAAAGTGTCTACCGTAATGATAAAAATTACCACCAAAATGATAGACTGTGCACCGGAATGAAATAAATCCACCGAAATGAAACAGTTAAGAACAACCGTGCCGGGCAGCCAGGGTTCCGTACTTTGTTAGGTTTGATTTTCACAAATTTTAGATAAACACTGAGACAGTTATTTTAATATCATAATTAATATACAGAATTACAGTTAGTATTACATATACCGTTCTTTGAGGTTTTACTTAATAAACTCAAAGAATGATATTATGTAATGTTTATTATGATATGAATGAATTGTTTCTTTACTTATATAATCTTTGGTAATTTAGTACTCATAATAAATTATATAAAAATAAAGGTAAGGCACTTATAATGAAGGTACACCCTCGAAGTAATTATTTTGTTGACAATTAGTATCTAGAAATAATAATCTACACTGTGGTGACTTACACACTCATCACAATCATCGTTGAGCCGAACAAATGTGTATCTAAAATATATACATGTACTAACTAGATAGATATATGTATATATTTTATATATTTAAATACAAATACACCCGAATAATCTAATCTACACTCTAGGTAAAAGTACCTACATTACAAAACTATGACTTTGTATCTGACATAAGTATCTCTAAAACTTTATATATATACTTAATTACACGAATCTAGCACGAGTTATTACAGCCACCGAAATGAAACTATTTTTGTCCCCTTATTACTGAAATGATAAAAACACTTTTTTGGCGGGAAACGGCAAGACGTTGGGACCGGTGCGTTTGCGCCGAGAGCTTGAGCCGGATTGATCCGAAGTGAGGAAAGGTGAGAGGGGCGTAACAACGCAATGTTGACGTGGCTATTCTACTAAAACTTACTGTCCTCTGAAATGATAACTTTTTTCCAGACAAAAGTTAACTGCCTGTCAAATCCATGAGAAAGAAGATAAAGAAACAAAAATAGTTTTATTTGATCGAATATGTAATAATTTAATGATATCAAAATCGATTTAAATCCATATTACGAATGTATTTGCAGGGGAAGGTATTTTATGAACGGAATTGGGTTCCGGACAGGCCACCGTGATGATAAAATAACACTTTATAATTATTTTTTTGGTATATTAAAGGGTAGAAATCAATGATTTTTTTTGTCAAGGTAGAGGAGTACTTAAACTATTGAGGAAAAATTTTTAAAATTAAAAATCAGCACATTGCACTACCGTTCTCAGGTTTGCCGTGTATTTTTTTTGCTTGCGCAATTCACCCATATCACAGTTTTACAATTGCCTATTTAATACATTCTGAGTCTGTAGACAAGTTGCATTTTGTCATTCGAATCAACGAATAGAAACAAAATCTATGAAAATGACACGGGCCTTCCACAAATCGGGCTGTCACTAATGTCATTTCCATACATTTTGTTTTCGTTGGTCGATTCGAATGTCAAAATGCAACTTGTCTAGGCAGGCTGTTTGCCCTCGCGGAAGAATGCGTTGTTCCCGTAGCTCCCGACGCAAGTGGGAGTGGGAACACCGGGGTTGGTTTAAGTCAGTAGGAGTCTGACAAACCCCCGCCCTCTCCGGGGGAGGACAGGCGGGAACATATATGAGAATTTCCACCCTCGAAAAAAAAAAGGCTGTGTGCCCTATCATCGCTCGTCGCTTATAATTTATACGTGTAACACTCGTGCCCGCCTCACGTTTACTTCGGATTTTTCCATTTTTCTTGGATAAAACTGTGAAAAATCGACAATCATTTTTATATCACGAATTATTGGACATTATCGATCACACTAAACAAATGACAGTCTGTACCTACTCTGTAGTATTAAACGGAACTTATCTTGTAATGTAAGTCACAGTTACATAAATAATCAATCTTTTTATTAAATATTTATAGCAACTATTATACATATATTATTGTGTTTTTAATATTTTAGACTGGGCGGCAAATCACACAGACTACATAATTAAAAATAAAGTAATAACAATAAGCTATCATCAAAATAAATGTGTCAATCCTCTATCCACGAAAAATATAAACCCAAAAGTCCTACCAAAAACCGAGTGTCAAAATTCGCACGAAAACAAATGTTCCAAATTAAAACCGACCGCACCCAATGAAAATAATCCCGCAGAATTATCCCGCTCAAAATTGGCGGGACGATTTAAAAGTCGCGGGAAAATGTAATAATGAAACAAAGTGTTGTGCTGAATGACCCTGATAATATTTCCCGGGGACTGGTAATATAGGACATTGGAAGGATAATCCCGGGACTTCAATTTGTCAAGCTTGGCCCGCCACGGACATTCATGCACTAGTGTGGCCCGCTTATGATGTTATTTCTTTACCGTAATTTTGTTTCATTTATCTTATGTTATGACGGTAGTATTTTATCGTGTGTTGCTACATGAAAATTTTGATTTTGTGCTGAAAACTCAATTTAGAATACTCATGCGAAAAAGTTGAGTCTATTGGTACATTTATTTAGCTTTGATCTTGTCTGAGCAATGTGTTTTATTTTATTTAAATGATGTCCTAGTGTATTCATATGTCTCAAATTGTAATTTACATTTCAAATTCATTTTTGTATAATTTTGTGACCTACCTACATTAGCTACTACCTAATCCCGTTTTTTTTTGACAGTAGAAAATCCCAATAACACTGCCCGGCCTGGTAATCGAAACCCAAGACCTCGAGCCTAGCAGTCGCGCTTAGGACTACTAGGCTAACGAGGCAGTTACATCCTCATTATGTTAAACATAATTATCTTTCCTTACAGTCTTTCCAAGAAATGTAGCCCACATTCCTAATTTACTTTGAAGCTATTGTATCGCCTTAAGGAAGCCATGTAATCTTTACAAAAAAGTATTATCCTTACCGACTCCCTGGGGATTAAATAACCTGTCGTATTAAGGCCGTACAACTTCTTGCGGTTTGGCTTTCAACACTCCAGTGAGTCTTTGCCTTATATTCCGATGTTCTATCTAAATCACAGGTTCTCAAACTTATTTCATCCGCCGCCTTCAGAGTAAACTTTTTGCTCATTTTGAAAGAGCTAAGTATTAATACAGTAAGTCTTCTTCTGCCTTCTTAGCCCCCAACGCCTGCCAGGGGGTTTATTTTATTGCCTATTTTCAGGAAGACATAAATTGGGAGCCGTATTCAACTGACATAAAATTTTTATTTTCAGTCCTTAAAATTAATCGACACCACGATTTGTTCAGAAGGTGACTATTAGTGCATTCTGCACTACGGACCTTTAGATTTGTTCGATGCTTAGGTAAATAAAGATTTAATTGGGTACTATAGAGACATTCATAACACACGAATTTCTCCTCTTCTTCTGCATAATTACATCCACTGTTGATACGCCTCTTCTATGGCTCTCGAATTGGATCTAGATGCGAATGCGAAAAAGTTGAGTCTATTGGTACGTTCCCGATCCAATTTGGCTTTGCCGTCTGTTTCATATAATTCAAGTGCCAATCTTTTTTATGTTATCGGAATCGGTAACGGAAGTACGAAACGACATTTGTAATATAATATCTACATCAGAATCCTATGAGATGCACCCACAATCTCCGTAACCTTAATCTTTAATTCCTGTGTTTGTCTCAGCACACGTAATTTGATAGTCTGTCTCACATGAGTGCCATGGAGGCATTCCGGACCGGAACAAATATTTGTACGGGTGCGGGTGCGGGCGTACTGGGAGTCGGGACGGGTTTGAGTTGTGCATCTGTGGAATAAGTGCTACTGATTTATTTTAGATATTTTTAAGGCTACATAGAGGTTAAATTCCTTTGGATTGGGAGTGACACCGAGGGCAGAATCTAATATTCTGTATGTTAAAGAACAAAGAATCCTAAAATATAACAATCTGCGATTTCTGTCACAATAAGGCAGAAAAAAAGATCCTTTAAAAGTTTCCCCAATGCTTTTAAAACGTAATGTAGCTTTCTTTACTTGTTGAAAAAAGTTTAAAAGGGCTTTTTACAACTGAGCTTCGCATATTAACTATGTCGACACACATCCTGGAATAGTACCGCTGGTACACCTGCGTGTGAAGTATTGGATGCCTCGAGTTCTTGGCTTTGCAGTTAATGGGCTAGATAGAGCAGATAAACGCTGTTAAGTAAGATGAATGAGCGCAGGTACTACGGATGTGTTTAAGTGATTGCGTTTTTATTGCATCGATTGATTTTACTTTCCTATTAAATACTTGTTTTCCCCCGCGGTGTTATCCGCGTTAGTCCAATTTTTCTCTATCCCGTGGGCATTTCCTAAAGACCCTTCCCTCTGTGACAAATTTCAGCGTAATCCGTTCAGTGGTTTGAACTGGGCGTTAATAAATATAGCCGTTGTCCGCGGTTTTACTTACATCGACAAAACGCTGTGTGCTTACCATACCTTTTCTATCGTCTTTTAATTAATTAAAGTACCATAACCCACAAAGAGGTTTATAAACTTGTAACAATAGTTTTTTGGTCTGCTTATTGTCTCCGGACATGTTAAATTTCACCAGCTTCCAAGAATGAGCACAAACCAAAATCTACATGAAACAGTTCCTAAAGAACATTATCCAAAACCAAAGATCACAAACCTGGAGTGTCGACATCGCAAATGTTAACTTTCTCAATGGACCCTCGTTCCTCTCACAACTGAAGAGGACGTCGCAGCCCTCGGCTATAAGCGCGAACCCACACTTAACATCGCGAGGACCTCTCAATATCTGAATCCATCGCCAGTAGACTCAATACTTCGTTTAACATAACGGAGCTCTCAAACTTAAAAACTAGTGAAAGCGATACCTTTTCTCTCGTCCTTAATACGTCAATTCAGGTTCTGGACATGTTAAATTTCTCCAACATCCAAGGATGAGCATAAACCAAAATTTTGATGAAACAGTTTGTAAAGAACATTGTCCTAAACCAAAGATTATAAACCTGGAGTGTCGACATCGCAAATGTTAACTTTCTCAATGGACCCCCCGTTCCTCTCACTGCTCAAGGGGACGTCGCAGCCCTCGGCTATAAGCGCGAACCCACACTTGACATCGCGAGGACCTCTCAATACTGAACACTTGAATCCTCCCGTGGCCTCGATACTTTGTAGCTGTAACAACTTGAATTCCAGTAAAAAGTTTTCCAATGCTAATATCGTCGACGTTATAAAATTTTATTTCAACAGCAATTAAGACTGAGTGCATTTTCATAAGATTTATTTCGTGAGACAAAGTTGTTGCAAGTATTATGGACGGTTCCAATGCTCTCAGGGTTCTTGGAAAACTGGAAAGTAAATTCTACGGCTTTCGTCGACGGAATTCATTCTTTAATCATGAAGCGTTAAAATTTTCCGAGAAAAGCTGGACTACTTGGTAGTTATATTTTTCCTATTCGTTTTCTACTAAAAAGATAATTATAATTTCTAGAGAAAAAGAGGACATAGGGAAAATTAATTATAAAATCCTTTGCAGAAAAATAATTCACATTCCCTTTTGAGTTTGACATTCGTAAATTCATTTCGAAATTAGCTAGCTAACAACATCAAACATTTCTTTATGAAAATGTTTCATTGCACATTCTTTGTTATATTAATACAGTCGGGAGATATTATCAAAAAATTCCATTCAATTTGTCCGTAGGAAAGGACTGTTTGAAATTCAAGAGTCCTTTAATATTTTTCATTTTGTGGCGAGCTTGCAACTTGTTCTTCTGTAACTTTACCAAATTTGAGATCTAAAGGAATTCAAGCTCTAATACTTTCCCATATGGTACAGATCGGATAAAAATCCCATTGTCTTGTTTTAGCTAGGTGTTTTTGCCATACTCCCGCAGAGAAGAATTCCTTGGCTGGGTTTCGAATCATATTTTTGAAATCTTGAAGCTTTTTATTGCAAACGATAATAGTCGACAAAGCTATTGCGATATTTTTATCGTCTTTTCGCAATTTATTTCACGTCAAGCGATGGCGCCATTTTATGGACTTGATATTTTATTTTAAATCCTTGATTTATGACTTTTTATATTTCTGTTTTATATGACGATATTTCTGAACAAAACAGGCGAATTAATCTTATGCTGTGACATTGTATTGATTTTACGAAAACAAAACAAGACTCAACGTGCGAGAAAGTTCTCTTTTGTTATACAATAACCTATGAATTTTCTTGTTCCAATAAATTTTCTTAAACTTTACTTTGATGGCAAATTGCTAAGTAATTTCAGTTCGCTATACTTTTTCCTGTTTTACTTTCCAACACTCTTCCCCAAAAGTACAAAAAAGTTAAACAAAAAAATATAAATCTTCAAGTATGTTTCAAGTAGAGCAATAAAATACCAAGCTAACACATTCCACCGAAGAAAATATTTTCCAAGTTTTCTTTCACCGTATGTTGCCAACATTTCACAATATTTTCATGAAAGAAAATAGCATTGTATCTTATTTTAGTAACAATACGGTTTAATTTTGAAAATCTTTTTGTAAAATTAATTCGCACGGGCATGTGAAAGCCACCAATTAGGCAAGACACCCTAATATTAACATATTAGATTTTAGCAAAGCTCAGTTTGAATTGGACTTTACGTGTAGCAGACTAGCAGCATATTATCTAGGATTCTTTATTTCACATTCCGGTTATTATTTTAGCGTTTTATGTTTTTTGTTGTTTATTTGTGCGGTGTTATATTAGTGCAGAGTGCAAAGTGCAACGTACTGAAAGTTGTACTATTTTTATAGTTCGTGTTTATACATTAAGTAAACAACTTATATATTATAAGTATTTATTTACAAAAAAAAAGTATATAAGTATTATATCCATTATCTAGTACCCATAGTACAAGCTCTGCTTAGTTTGGGACTGAGATGGTGTTGTGTAAAAATGTCCCAAGATATTTATTTATTTATTTAACAATTATTTAGGTTCTAGAAATCAAATGTTCCATTTAACAATACATGTAATATTAATTAATTACACCTGTAAAGTACCCAAGTACCATATAAGGTTACCCACATAATATAGTTCAAAACAATCTTTAAGCATTGAAGTAAAGTTTCTACAGATTTAGGTACTTAGTCTTAAATCTTTGGGTCGATTGAATTAAATAACACTACATACAATACCAGACAAACATAGCTACTTAACCAAGCTTAAACGAAAATATCAACAGCAGTATTAACTAAAAATATCTACAAAAGCACTTTGTGAATTTCAGCTATTGTGTATCAGGTCCCATTGAGCGTATTGTCCGTTCCTGAATGCGAGCAATCCATATTGTCACCACCACAAATGACCTCCCACGCTTCCTTTGTACTTGCCTCTCCGATACAAAGAGAAGAAGATGAGCATTATAGACAGGGGTCTTGTTATACTGGGCGTGTGATATAGGCAAGTAATTTGACCAATCATGGCGGATTGAGGTGCAAAAGATTTATATGCGTATACACTTCCTTTGTTCGCGTTACGCGTGTTATTAGACTATATCGTTTTTACTGCAACATAATATTTTATGGTGGATCGGATAATAGCGATCGTGTTGTGTGGATATGGCCGATCCGTTTAATGTCCACCTATTGTCCGATTTCAGTTCAGTTTTGATAGTTTAGTGTTAACTAATGCTGCTGTTTTAATGTAATGACTGACTGTTAAACGCGTTATCTATCTATCTATACATATAAATACAAATGAATCACTAAATGTGTTGCTAAGCGCAAAACTCGAGAACGGCTGAACCGATTTGGCTGATTTCTTTTTTGTTGTATTTGATGAAGTCTGAGAAAGGTCTCATGGAGAGAAAAACTGTAAAAATACGAATAAAAAGTAAAAACAGCTAAATGCAGGCGAAGCTGCGCATGGGTCGCTAGTAATATTAGATTCGGATAAAATTTGTAATACTTACATTATATTGTTTTTATTATTTTGGTGATGTTCGACTCCTAAGGGCGTGTCATAGTTATAATAATAATTTTAGTGCAAGAATAAATCGATCCACTTCTGCCTGACCCTTCGGGGAATACAGACGTCATGGTAGGTTATGTTAGTTATCAGTTGATACAGTTTTTAGTTCTACCATAATCCTATTACAGTTCGCGCCAAACTTATTGTCCGGGTTGAAGTTGGCACTAGCTAACTTTAACTCAGCCGTAAAAATCGGAGAAAGAATATTATTAGATTATAATAAATAAATACGGAAGCTCAAGTCGTAGGCTGTCGTTTTAAATAATTTTAATCCAATATTTTTCTTTCTCCGATTTTTACGGCCGGGTTAAAGCTAGCTCGTGCCAACTTCAACCCGGACAATAAGTTTGGCACGAACTGTACTACAAACAGTATCGTGTCTTGTCTCCATACCATAAAACATCCGCAACCCTTGTGCGTTATACACGCACACGTCGCGAATCACGATTAAAAAACCTTAGCGCGGCCTTTACCATCAGGTAACTGTTTTGACCCTCGCTCATACATGATAATTAATCTGCATAAATTTCCCAAAATCTCTTCACATTTTGTCACTGTAGTCGATTACAAAGAATCATTTGTTCATCTTAGATTTTTAATCTAAGCTTTAAATAATAATCCACCATCTAATACTTCTCTCATCTTCAAATTTCCTATCCTACTAGGCTTCTTTTCTTGATTCATACTTATTGGGGGCTATTGTTATCCCCAAGCCCCAGAACACGGTGTCATAAACACATTTAAGAATTAGGTATGTAATTTGTGATTAACCAAAATGATATTAAAGCCGTTACAGCATCGGTAAAGAAGAATATTTTTCTAATATTTTTGTATGGAAGAAGGGCCGTCAACTTCCGTAACTCAATATTTTCCGTGTCGCTCACGATACCATACGTTACCCCATTGAATTCACCCCACGCCGCAGCATTAGTTTAACGTCGGCAAGTGTAACTAAGGCATGAATGGGACGGTCTAAACCCTCTTACACCGATTCTAAAGGAAACCCCCTCTGATATGATTTTCACGGAAAATTGCTTAACACAAAGGAGACGGACGCTTTTGTTGATACCTCGGATTTATCTCGTCAACATGCGTGTATCTTAGGTGTCATGAATATGATACTTTGTTCCGCCTTCTATTTATTTTGATCACACACACAGACACACACGAACCACACACTATTATTTACTAACACATTTTACTCGTCTGTAGTTTCATAAGCCCCATCGCTTTACATACATAATGTCAAAAGGATATTCATTAATTATAGATAGGTACTTAGATAGTCTTAATTATAATTTTGTTGCTATTGTTGCTAAATGACAACAGTTTTAAGTATCCTATGAGACTTGTTATGTTGTTGTTGTTGTGTGCAAAGGCTACGGATTTGGCTAAAAGTTGGAATAGAGATAGCTGGATAAACACTGAGGCTAACATTCAGAGACGACGATAAAGCGTAAGGTCATGCTTAGCGTCGTCTCTGAATATTAGCCTTAGTACTTCATTTACTTTTATCCTAATCGCGGGTTTTCACGGGAAGAATTACTACAGAAATGGAAAATACCTAGTTATTGCTAAAAAATTAAAGGATGTTGTAAAAAATGTACACCTAGCACACAAATAAGTCAGAGCAATTAAAAATAATTGCAAGCATCTTAAAACCTACCCATACGCGTAGTACGTACGCTGACAAAACTCTTTGTAAGCCAAACTAGAGGCTCACTCCAGGTGGAAACGCGAGCGATCCAAGAACAATAAGCCTCTCAAAACAACCAGGATGCCTAGGCATTGTACACCGCCAACGCTTTCAAACCACTCTTCGTCCCTCTTAATTAAGGGGGGCAATACTCGAATGCTTCTCGCCGGCGTCAATGGAGGCCATTCAGACGTGTGCCGTCTGCGCCGAGATAACGAACCTCTTTCGGTTATTACCGCCTGCTTTTTTTTACTTAAAGTTGCCAGTGTGTTTAACATTTATGTTGCTTTTTTTTGCTGCTAGTGTCATTTGAACATTTGTACGCACTTACGTTTGAAATGTTTCTACTGAATTACTTGGAGGAATTTCATAAAATTGTGTCGACCTTTTGTACATAATAAGTATAAAATATTCTCAGTGTAGTGCAGTTTATAAAGAATTTTATAAAAGTCACTTCTGCGCTTAAAGTTAGTGAGAGAAAATTTTAAAGAGAAAACTTGCTTCAACTTTCTTTTATTTTAACACTACACAAGACACTTTCCCATTTTCTTTTAGTAAAAATAGTTGTCGACGTAAAAAATACTTAAAAAAAGAGTGTTCAAATAACTGTAGACGAATTCCAAAGTAACAAATTCGCTTGATTAAATAGCGTGAGAGGCTGAATAACTTACTCCGTTGCCTTCATGAAATTGGTATGAAAAAGATGATTGTAAAAAGATAACGCCGTTCCCGCCATTTATCTTTTCGCATGGCGGCCTCTCTGTGTAAGATAAAATGTGTTTCTCTAAGAGAACTAAGAAAGTAAAAGCTTCATCCACAATCTTTTCACCATGACAGCTTATTTTATAACCGAAGTGTAAAGTGAATGTTACCATAGAAAATACAGCACTATTTTGAAACAAGCAAATACAAAAAAAAAATATGGAACAGATTCAAAATGCAGAAGTCACTTTGGTACATTATTTAAAATAAAAAAAAGTATTAACAAAACAGGTATTATGGAAACGTACTTTAAATTAAGTTTTGGAGTTGTTGGGAAAAAGCACCTGGAAAAGCTGATGTAACCTACATAACTCTAGTCCAGTGTAGTAAAATATACTGATTTGTCTAGTGATAAATTTTATTGTTTTTCATTTCGAAGAAGCGAAACGGAAAAGACACCGTCAATGTTTTTAAATTCTGGTTTTATTTTTAATAATTTGTATTAGAAATTGGCTGTGTACTGGTATATAGGTGTATAAATTCTTTGGCCCTAATCTTCAATACCGACTATAAAAAAGTGTAGATTATCCTTACTCCTTAAATGCGAAAGTAACTCTCTATCACGCTTTCACGCAAAAACTGCTGAACCGATTTCAATAAAATTTGGTACACAGATAGTCTAGAGCCTGAGAAAGGAGATAGGCTACTTTTAAAAGCGAAAAAGGGCTGTAAGGGGTTGAAATAGGGGATAAAACCCAGACCATGCGGGCGGGGCCGCTAGCGAAAAGCTAGTAGGTACATAAAATCGTGAAAGTCTGTAAAAGTTATGTGATACAACATCATGCTTTCCCCCGACATAAATAGTGATCCAAGGAAGCCATAAACTTATGACAACTTACACCAAGGTTTTATTCGTGTTCAGGCCTCATCTGTCCTCCATAAATAACCCATTACAGTTCTTATAGAACTTATTACGTCTCAATTAAGTTTAAATTCCTTCGACTTATTAGCACGATTTGTACCACTGGATTCCGAAGTTCCGTACCCAGTATGGGAATACTGGTTGGTGTACCGTTATGACTAACCTTGGGAAACGGGATTGCCACACTTGTTGTAGCCATAAAATAAAAGTATTGCTATTATTCTATATATATATGACTGTATTGAGTAGGATTCCCTATGTGGTCATACTTTTAAGGGTATATTAAAAATTCTAAATGTTGCAGCTGCTTGCCTTCCGCAAGGTCATTTATTCAGATCCAGTTGTGTTAGCAGAAAGCTAGAAATCATAATTTGTAGTGGAAAATATAAGTCCTAAGCTATTTAGTAAATATTGATGTTTGTCGTGTCAGAAATATGAATATTATTTTATACTCGCTATTCATTATGACACAATTTTAATATAACGTTGTGTTTAGGTCATACCCAAACACTCACGCTTTTTTCTCCCGTGGGTAGAGGTAGGCAGAAACCAAACACCACCACTGGCTACGATTCTTGCTGTTACTTTGTATCCCAAAATGTAAAAATGTAGCCCAATTCTTTTTTGTAAAAATAATGTAAACAAAAATAATATTAATACTTTATGAACGTGAACATAATTTAACTAAAAATACCTCTTCATCCTTTTTTAATCTGGTTCATCCCACTGATGGCCAAAGGCCTGGGATCCCAAACTGCGTTGTGTTTGTTATTTCAACTGTATGAAGCTATAAAAAACTTGATATATAAATTACAGGTTTTATTTTCTCGGACCTTTCTCGGACTATTAAATGCATTGGTGTGCAGTTCAAGTCTTGTATATACTTGTGATTAACATAACGGTACACGGTCAAAGTAATCCCTGGTTTACCGACGATCTGATAACTTGAGGGAATTAAAACGAAGTAGGTTATCTTAATTTTGAACAAATACCATGCATGTCAGGCATCCACTTTAATTCCTGTACTACGTAAGAATCGACTCGAAAATAGTGGCGATTTCTATTGATTTGTAGTACTTACTACTTATACAAACACCCTTAATTTATTATTACCTACCGTAAAAAAATTAAGGGGACGCTGCACCCATGATTATGCGATTACGAACAAGTTTTACTTTGGGTCAACCCTGAGATCGCGAATATTATCAGCTGTTCCATTCATTCAAAATTTATGTTCAATCAACTCGTAAACAATAAATTTTAGCATTTTTAGCTAGTATTTGTTCCATAATTTCTGCGTCCCAAATTTGGTCCCATAGTTCATCCAAAAGAAGTAAAATTGTACATAATGTATATCTATACATAAGATATCACGATCATGTTTTCCATAGCTATTAACAATGTTCGAGTTACTCGAAATCAATACCTAATTGAGACAACGAGCAGTGACAACAAACTCCTGAATAATCAACGCGATTCTAATCCATCAAATGTTTTCCCTTTTCGTTGGGGATCAAAGGCAAAGGAATTCCTAACGACTGTGTCTGGCAACACCACTGGTGAGCCTAATACTATATTCTGATACTTACCTCCGTCGTACGATATTGACAGGCTGCCTATACTATCAATTTTTTTATGTAAGTATTGCTTTCCGCCAGCGGTTTCGCCCGCGTGTTCCTATAATTTTTCCCCTGTTTTTGCAACATTTTTCATTACTAATCCACTCCTATTAGACGTAGCGGGATGATATATAGCCTATAGCCTCCTCAATAAATGAGCTATCTAACACTGAAATAATTTTTCATATCGGTCTTGTAGTTTCGGAGCCTATTCAATACAAACAAACAATCAAATCTTTCCTGTTTATAATATTACTATTTATTGTAGATTAGTATCCTAAGTATAGAGTATAGATTACGACTAAAACCACGATTATTGTAAAATTGCATCGAAAAGATAAAAGCCTAATGAAAACTTTGTATAGAACCTTTTTGGGGTGCGGAAAAAGCCGCTCTTGCTTTCTTTTGCCCCATGTCTGTTTCAATGGTATAGGACCCGGAAAATTTACCCGGATTTACCAAAACACCACAACCGTGATGGGGTTTGGAAAAGGGCATAATTTTTTTTATTTCGATTCTTAAATAAATATTTTCGCCTTGCAAATGGTTTGGTCCGCGCATTTTGAACCATTTTGGGCGTCTCAACTGATTTGCAGTTCAATAAAATGCATCATTAAACAAATTATTTACGGAGACAGAATTAGGTGGATAAAATTACAAAGCCCATTTTTCTCCGTCTAGTCCTAGTTCGTATATTTAGGTATTCAATGGCAGTAATAAAGGGCGACAATAATTTAGAAACATTAACCTACTTCGAATATAACCGTAAGCACTAAGTACTGTAATTTATCGTAGCAATCGGTTGAGTTAAACTTAAAGCATTTCGACGGGGTTCACACAACTCGAATCAATATAGTAATAGACGGAGATATTTCGTGGAACTGTCGAAAGCCAGTGTTAAAAAGCTCCGTGTAAACAGTTAGTCTACCGCTTAACACCTCGGCCAATGCGGCCATAGACAACAAAAACTACTCACTGTATGAAACGTCATTCGGTCATTGACCGTGTCTTGATTATGTAAAGTTCAAGGATAACATTTGCGGGATTTTTATTACATCATAGTAAATACACATAGCGGTTTTTGTAATTCGTATGATACTGTACAAATTTAAACACAACACAAATTAAATGGTAACTGCAATGTTAAACAACTCAACGTAAGTATGCTAAGATTATTTGCGGCAAAATATTTTTTCTTATGAATATAGTGAAGTTGTTTTTTTTTTCAACAAAAGGAGGTTCTCAACGCGGTTGTATTCTTTTTGTTCCCGCTTTTCTGTTTGTTTGACGCTTGTGGAAAGCCTGCAAGCTGAAAGAATGAAAATATGTGAAAGAATTTTAATTATTTGGGTTAAGAACTCTTTATCGAACTCTTCTTTTGATATTGTTTAGATATTTTAATATTGACGTCACAGTACAGTACGAAGACATGTACAGTTCGCGCCAAACTTCTTGTCCGGGTTGAAGTTGGCGCTAGCTAACTTTACCCCGGCCGTAATTAGAATAATTTATAACGACAGATTACGACTAGAGCTTTCGTTTTTATTTATTACAATCTAATATTTTTCTTTCTCCGATTTTTACGGCCGAATCAAAGTTAGCTAACGCCAACTTCAACCCGGACAATAAGTTTGGCGCGAACTGTACATAAGGCTAGTTATTTATGTCCTTAGATAAAAATAAAAAACTTATAAAACAAATTATATAGCTTAGAAGCTTGCCCTGTATTTTTTTACCTTTTTGAACACAATGCGTAATGTAGTAGCTATAAGGCTTCAAATATTTGAAGTGGGTGCTCCAATCAAGGCGGCCTGGCTCGGCAAACTCCTTCATACGAATAAACGTTTGTTGAGAAAATACTTTAGTAAAGAAAATACTCAAGATACTCTTCCCTCTTATTCAAGAGACAAAAATTCATTTATCCAAGATATTTGTAGTCAGTAAAATTAAATACAATAGATTACGCCAATTTATGACTTCGTAAAAGGGAATTGTGCTTATACTACGTACGTATGCATAATTTTCCTTACTTAATTTTCTATATACTGTATACTTACTTAAATCCAGGATACACAACTCTAAGCTTTTCCCCAATGAAGATCGCTAGATTTTTTTAAAATTTCAAGTTCAATTGGCACAAAAGTCTTCATGAATAGCTTAATCCAAGTTTATCTACCCTAATTTTAAAACTCGAATTTATAGCTGTAAATTGTTCTAACGAAAACCCAATTAAACATTTCTCAGCGAAATATGGAAGAGACTCGCTTACTGCAAGTCTCAGCACACCATTTTAAAAATCGATAAAAAGAAAACATTATTACTGCAATACCATAAACAACCTGCAGTAGAGTTGTAATAAATTAATACTTGGTTTGAATTTAGAATTCTCGTGAAGTGCCACTGCGTCACCGAAGCCAGCAATCATAGGCCGGCGACCCCTTGCGGTCGATACTGCTTTGTGTTTTTTTTTTCTACACCACTGCATATTGTCTATGAATGACTAACGGATAACTATCGATTATTATCGATTAATCGACGGACGAATCTAATCGATTGTTGTTTTAGTTTCTTCACACTATTCAGCTGTGCCGGAAAAACAACTGGCATTCTTTAGCGATAGCGTTTATTAAAGAGGTTGTTATGTTTTTTTATTGTACGATCATGTTCGTAAGTTATCGAAGTAGAAATATTTTATAGTGTAGGATATTATCTATTGAAGACTCGTTCAGGAGATAACGTTGAGTATAAATTGACAGGGCCCTCCACGGAGATGGTTTCTACGCTATTTCTCACGTATTTATAAGAGAAATTCAAAGATGTTCGAGGCACATCAATTTATTCTGTATCATAGCTGTATTCAGATAGCACAAATGAAAGGGTTTAATTAGGCTAGCTAGATGGAATATAGCGGCGTATAAGAGTATTTTTTTCATGAAAATCTTTACTCTTATTGGTAATTTATTGGATTGGTTGGTACCTACATGCTTATGGTTACTATGCTATGGGACCCAAAAAAATGCCGGCGAATTGTGGGTGTAAATTAGTAACATAATGATACAGGCGTAGTGTTATAAGTTCTGTTAATTTATACGATAGTTATGGGTTTTTCTCCTAGGATCTGGGCCTTAGAAAAAATCTCAATAATTGTTTTTATTTAAGAAATAGGTACGTACAGTTCTCGTCAAACTTATTGTCCGAGTTTAACTTATTGTACGAGTTAACTTTAACCCGCCCGTAAAAATCGGAGAAAGACAAGTATCGGACTGTAATGAATTTATATGAACTCTCAAGTCGTAGGCTGTCGTTTTAAATAATTTTAATCCAATTTTTTTCGGATAAAGTTAACTTGTGCCAACTTCAACCCGGACAATAAGTTTGACGGGAACTGTACCTACCTACATACAAACTGCTGCGGTCAACATACGGTCCGCACGCAGCCTGCAGTTCCAGTCTGCAGCATGATTCGGATACTACCTTTAAATACAACTTTTCCCATAACGTCTTTGAAAGCCCTATGAATAACATATCTATATCTGTAAGAAATTGTCTGTCATGTACAGACGTTCCGCCGGGGGCTGGAAAACTTGCACAGAAAGCCGATGATCCGCGGAACGAGCCAAACGGGTCGTCTGTTTGATCTACGAGTAAATAACTGGAAACACATGTGTGATATTTAGAAAGCGCACACAATGTAACGCATTTACTACTTAATGTCAATAATATTTAGACTTAAAATGCTGTTATCAAAAAATTCATAGCAAATTCCAATAACACTGGCCTGGTAATCGAACCTAGAACCTCTAGCGCAGCGGCCCCGTTTACCACCAACCTTATTAGGCCTACAGCTGTACGAAAAGAAACGCTTGCACTAGGTACGAGTTTATCAAAAAATAATATTAATACCTCAACTATCACTCCAACGCAATACTTAATTTTCTGATGTAATACTTATTTACTTTAATTAAAAAATATAGATTAATCTCTACTATAAATACGTAGGTACTCTAGCTAATCCTGTTTCAAAAACTACCTAAGTATAAAAGCTAAAGTTTATTACAAAACCCAAGCAAGTACATGAAGTTATAAAAATATCAGAACGCAATAAAAACTGTGCAGTAGTATGAAGCCATCAAAATATCGTTTTTTTTACTGCTACTCGGAATAAGGCGGGCCACTTTGGTCCCCAATTAAAATGCATAAAATAATTATGATATTCCGTTTAATGATTTCATAAGCACCGCAAATATTTTGGTCAAAACTGGTTCTGTTTATCGATTCGTAAAAGTTGATTTGAATTTTATATGGTAGACACATACATACCTAATATACATATTGTAATGTAGATACGTAAATATGTGATATGAACTACTTATGACTACAATTCGGTTAGAAACGAGTTTGTTATGAAAAGTGAACAGCATCTTTGTCTCAGCAACGAAAAAAAATTATAAGCTCGGCGTTTGGTTTTGTGCCCGGATAATAGATAGCTATTATCCGGGCACAAAACCAAACGCCGAGCTTTCGTTCGTTGCGTTCGTTCGTACGTAAACTTCTGCCTAACCCATCGGGAAATACAAGATACAGACAAGTTAGTATGTTAAGTAATAAAAATGGTTACAATTTGTCTGATGTACTCTTAGACCGATTATTCCGTATCGATTATAAAATGCTGCATTCATTTATTCTACTCGCAACAATCAAATAACCCTCAGATCAGATTTATTTAGCTACCCCCAAGAAACGCAAAAAATTCATCGGCAACCCCATTATTCGATTATCCAATCCCACCCACCATATTATAGCGAGGAAATAACAAAAGTAAATCAACGCGGAACTCGAAACTTTGTCTCCAAAACCGTTACGACTCGTCCACAGGAAATGTCCCTATTCGTCAAACCCGCACGTGAGGGTTAAATCTCTCGTTACGTATGAACCTACGATCCACTACGAGCTACGTTAGCGAACTCAGTGCGTGCCGGGCCTAACAAATCACGCTATATTTTTAAAAGTGAAAAGAGTTAGGGCTGGCAAAACAGTTTCGATGTGTGCTTTGAAAATAGCTATGCGTGCCGAATGTGTTTATTTTTTTATTTCGATTTTGTTTCAAAGAGTTTGATTGGGATTTTTGGGAGGTAAACGACTTTTATTGCATACAATGAAATGTTGAAAAAATATTTGTGAAGCTATTTCATTCTTGTTTTTTCACACTTGATCCAATCTTTTGCCCGATACAAAGTTTTTTTTTTGTACTGAACCATCTTTTTAACACTGTGGAACCCACCTGGAAAAGGTCTATAGACAGGTTTTTTGCTACTCTAATCAATGGTTAAGACAGAAAAGCCACCTGTAGTGCACCTTTTAAACGACCCATTAAATAAAATTAACAATAATCATTAATTACACAAATGCTCCTATTTGGGATTGTTACTGTAAAGCCTATGGCCGTAAAATCTTTAATTAAAGTAAACTTACCGACTTTACTACCTCAAACATTTAATTATATCTTAAACAATTAACGATCGGTATTGTATTGTAATAAATTAAAATGTTATTTAGTGCTGCATTTCAAAATGTTTTATGTTACGGTAATTTATTTATAAGTATCTGCTGTATTTCTAGTTAGTTAACTAGATTTAAAACAAGACTCAGCAGTCAGCACACAGTTAAAAGTTTATTGATTAATGTCCATTAAATTAGATAAATTAGATTATGTTTAACCAGTTGAGTTGTTGTTATTCCTTGAGAATTTTTCAAAATTCCATCATTTATTTCATCAGTCCAATAAAAAAATTGTTGTTACGAAATTTTATTTTAGTTTGAATCAATTCATGCTGAAAACAGTTTCACACCCTTGTATTAAACCGTTTACACACACACACATAAAGACGTTAAAAATGGCAAAGTAACATTTAGAAATAAAAATAAAAGGCTGTAATAAAAGTTTAATATCGAAATGAAATGGTTTACTCTACGTCAGAATAACGCGCGGCGATGTACGTTGCATGCAGATTAGGGAGATATTCCCCTTTTTATCCTCCTTTTTTTATTCGTGCCTACATTTGGATTTCTGTCTTTCAAACACGTGTGTGGTAAAGCGATATTAAAATTCTTAAAAAAAGAATGTGGCTTGGAAAAATCCTTGACGTATTGATACCTGCCTAATTAAAGCAAGTTAGTTCTCTATTGACACTCAGTGATTTTACTTAAATGTAAAATTGCCCGCTATTTCCAATTTGAAAAGTACCTAAAATCTTTGGTACCATCCATGCTTACAAAAACCTGTTTTCTAAAATTGCCAAACAGAAAATTTATGACGTCACTTGCTTAAAACAAACAAACCAGTTATTCAAAACCCACTTCTCTGAATGCCAACTGAACAATTCATTCACTCGTTCTTTCATTCATTTATTCATTTGTCAAAATTACTAGCCTTTGTGCGTCAAGCAATTATTTTCATGACCGCCAATTAATGGAAAAGTTAATTATGAAACTCCCATTTCGCTTAAGATTTCAAAAGAAAGCCGCTCCATTTTATTTTTTACACGCTTTTATTAGCTCCACTTGTGTAGTTGGCAATTTTAGAAAATAAAATTTCAGAATATTTCATTCATAGATATTGCTTCGCCCGTAGTTTACAATTTATTCTAATTAAGTTTTACAATAGAAATATGACCAGAGATTAAAATAAACAAATCCTGTTCTTTATGACATATCTGTATAACACATACCTAGGTACCATTATGGTTGTATTTCCCGGCAAGTTAGGCACAATTCGCCGGTATGTTTAGGTCCTATGTAATAGGGTCTTTCGTTAACCTATTATATTTATCTTAAACGTTTCCGTTTCGGATAAATAAGTCACAAAAATCCTTTGGGTGCTATTAAGGTTATAAAGACGGATATTTCTAAAACGTTCCGAAAGTTCTGACCGATAACACAACTATAAAATTTAACTATCATGTGTGTCGACACATAAGTTTTATCCATAGCCATTTAAACGACGCATTTGAGTTGGGAATATCGAAATAAAACCAGTAGCCGACAATTAGAGGCTTATAAAATGGTTTATAGATCAGTTAGTTGGGCTAGAACACTATTTTATAGTTCCAATTTAATATAAAAGTTATATGAAATAGTTGATAGTTACAAAACTCGAAACCTTATAAAACGTAGTGAGAATGTAAATCATTTATTACCCTCAGGGATTCTGGAACTAAAGTTACCGAATTTTTATCTATAATAGAGGTGGTACTTTAAAATGAATAAATTATTGTCTATTGCCAATTATGATGTCTGTAGATTTGAATATAGAATGTCTTAATCATTTCTTAATTACAGGTCAACGTGACCGGTTGTTTTTTAAAACACACTGACCCTTAAATTAGCATAAATTCCGCGCAGTTATCATTCCGCGTAATTAAAACGGCTTTTTAAAATATTCATATTCATTGATGACATTATCTAGTTTAATAAAAAGACGATAATAAATTATTCACAAAATCGCTACACCAATTATACTAAGAACTAACTAATGACCAAGCAATAAAGCTATATTATAAAACAGTATTATCATTTTCACATAAAGACAGACAGAGCGCACAATGTATCTACTATATAGCTAATGGGTGCCAAATCGAATGGCCGGCTAAAGGGACGCGATGGGAATCGAATCGGGCATTCGTGGCACGTTTAATTGATAGCCCCATTAGCACCGTAGTAGCTACAATGTTGTGTAGATGTCGGATAAGAGGAAATAAAATGTAATACGTAGCTTCCTCTCTCTCCCTATAAAAGATAGCGTCCGTAGTATTGAGTTGAAATATCCAATTTATGTCGGCAAGATTTAATAATGTTAGAACTACTTCGTGGTGCAATTTCAATTAGTCTTACAACTTATTGATTCAGGAGAGATATGTTTTTATTTCATAATCTAAGTTAATCGTTAATTAAAATTTTGGTATTTAAGTAGTTCAGTAGGTTATTTAATTATAATTACTAGTAAAATATATGACAAATAAAATTAAAAAAAAAAGTTAATAGATAAATATTTAGAAAAAAATCCTACCTAACCTACCTAACTTACCTAACCTACCTAAATTACATACCTAACAATATTTCCGGTAGGCACCTATTCTATGCTAACAGTAAAAACCCTACAAAACCTCACCTATTAGTTTCAACCCCGTAAGCTCCAGAAAGCGGATGTCTGACTTAAGTATCAACCACCTTACGATAACGGTACTGCCCAAAAACTGGGTGGCGTTAGGATAACTTTCTAGTTAATTAGTATTTCTTGCATCTCATTTCGATCGGCTATTTCTGAGTAATTGCCCTCGGATCCAAACTTAAAGAAAAAATTTAGTCTACCGACTTTTTTTTTATTGCCTACAGTGGCAGACGAGCAGGTGGCCCACCTGATGGTAAGTGGTAACCACCGCCCATGGACATCAGCAACGCCAGGGGCAAAGCTGAGCCGCCGCCTACTGTGTATGGTAGAGAGCTCTTTTTAGGCCTCGTTTGAAGAAGAACATGACTTCTTCCGTTTACACTTTATTCTTATGATGACGTGCGTTCTCACCACTTATTTATTAGTATTATCATATTTAGATATAAATAACGTCCAATGCCATACATTAATTAAAAAGCGTCAACATTATCGAAACCATCGATTGCCAGGTGTAAAACGATCGCCCCCTCGTGGAAAATTGGAAAACGCGGATATTGGCGGGAACGAGACGGCTCCAATAATTGACGCCATTAATATTTTGACCGGTAACCGATACTTTTGCACGGAAACGGCCGACAACTCCCGAACAACCACGAATGTGTAATTGCCAGTATTAAGCAATGTCATTTTGGTAGCGCCATCTTAATGATATGGCCTGGACCTGTGCAATGGTCCAGTGGTCAAAAGAGCGCCTGCTAAGCGTGAAGTCCTGGGTTTGATTTCCAGTTTCTATGAAATTCACAGTATCAGAATTATAGATTTGTGTGTGTAATAGTTAGTTGCAGGGGGCATAAAATATAATCGATCCTTGTGACCTGCTTTGCCTGCTGATATGACGATGATGATGAAAAAATAGATCCTCCGTACATTCAAATGAAATTTGGTGTACACCTGTACACCTATTACATAACTATTCGGGTGTAATAGTGTTTTTTTGACGTTTCTATAGTGTGTATAGTTCACTTTTATGAGTTTCTACCCTAGCAGGTATAAACAATCCCTTATCCTCAGCACAGGTAGTTGGATTGGACCGAAACTCAATTGCTTCGTTGCGCAGGTGTCTCTATTTTCTTTCAATTTCCTCTACAGTAAACAAAGCATGTTCAACTTGCGTGCAATCTAGATAACTGACTTGGCATTTCCTTAAACTTTTATTTACCTCTATTAGGGTGTATTACAGCCAAATAATAAAGTTTTTATATTTATGTCATAAAGTAAAATATCAGACAGTCTCCTATTTTTATTGGTGTGAAAATACTCTAGCAGACGATCATTTTATTCGTCATAAAACCGCATTGAATGGCGATAAAACTTGGTTATCTGTCACTAAATTCATTACAATTTTCTTCATTATAACAAAATCATAAAATTATAGATAATATAAATAATTTCTTAGTCTTAGAAGACTTTCATACTAATTTGTATTTTTTGAGTCAAACGATAGCCCTATGCATGCAATTTATCTCAGTCCAAAATTTTTCATAATCTGTTCAGTGGTTTAGGAATGAAAAGGTATCAGACAAACGGAACTAGAGAGCTAGTTTCACATTCATGAAATTACTTACATGAACCGTAATGTCTTCGTCATTTACCGCTACAAGGCTCATATACACACATAACAGATATTTTCTTTTGTTCCAGATGGACAGCCAAAGTAGTTGGTGTACGCGGAGGCACCGCTGTAGGTGAGCAGAGAGCCCAATGGCGCGGGCGTGGATGTACGCAGTGGTCGCCGTCCTGACGCTGGCGACCACTCGCGCCTACCTCATCCTCGTCCCCGACACGGCCCCCCCAGGTCACGAGGTCCTCGACGCCGCCGTCTACAAGCTAGGCTCCGAACGAAGCTACACCATCGATGTCCACCGAACAGCTAATTTCGTCCATCACATACTCAGAGTCAACAGAACCACAGGCCTCGTCACTTTGCGCAAAAGGCTAAGATGCGACGGAGTCCTCTATCCAAACCTCTTCACTTTCTACGTAGACTCTACATCGGAACGCATCCGCGACATCGACTACTACAGCCTACCAATCAGAATCCTGGTGACCGGCGAGGACTGTAGTAGGAGACACGCCGATTTGTATGATATAGACTTCGATCGCGTCTACGACCAAAACGATGCTGCGCTGCAATATGAGGACGAGTCGAGAAGAGATAAGAGAGACGTAATATATCAAGAGAGTATAGACTGGAGGTTGTTAGAAGACGAGGAATTATTAAGCTCTAGTCAATATAATGTATTGTCCACGGCGTACCCGTGGTCGAATTTAATGTTTGAGGAGTTTGTAGCGAGAAACAAAAGTAGGAGAAAACGATCTCACAGCTTAATACCCTTCGATATGGCCATAGATGTGAAAATTGCTGAAGCGAAGCAATGGATATCGGAAACATACGCAAGTTTCGCTATCCCGACAACGGATCGATGGCAAGGGATTTGTTTGAAACAATCGCAATACGTGAATTCCCTCACAGCTTTCTTACCTAGAACGGTACAGAAAATGTGTAAAGTGCAATTTTTGGATGTCAGTGACCCAAGATTTATGATAGAGACAAGCCAGGGCGATTTGGTTGCGAGCGAGGATATTTGTATACAAGAACCAATGTGGAAAGTGGCAATACTCTTTACGTTTAATTGCGATAAGATCAACATCGTGGATTCGGATCATAGGCTGAAGATAGTGTATCACCATCAAGAGCTGAATGATACAGATATTGCGAGAAGGGTTAAAAGGGAACTTCGGAACCAGTCACCTTACTTCGAACAAGCTCTGTACGTGGCTTCTGTGGCTGAGGAACAACCGCCAGGTGTTACTGTCTCTACCGTAAGAGCTCGGTAAGTAAAAAAACTTAACTAATATATAATAATGTCCGTATTGAGATAATGCAGACATCGAGGTAGAACTGCTTTTTACGGATTACTTACCTTACAGTTTTGTTAGTTATTACAATTATTTTTACGCCTAACAACTTAGCGTACCCGTGCCCACGGATGCTGTAAAGTGTATAAGATCTGAAATATCGATAATTAAATAATATCAATACGCGAGTGATAAAATCCATAAAATCTTGTGTAAAGTATTTCAATAAAGTTAGATAGCAAAGTAAATAACATAACGTGATATACATATAACGAACAATGTACGTATAAGCAGTAGATTGTATTGTTCTTGAACCTCAAAACTGCCATCGCAATACTAAACTAAGATAATAAAGTTATATTTGTCAGTGTGCTCTCAAAGTTATACCAAATCACGCAGGCTAGGGATTAATCATGCCTAATGAGTTCTCAACCTCTTAATTCGGAGTTCCTTGTAGTATAGTAACAAACAGGACGTCGACATTATCCTAATCAACGTCAGAACATAACACCTCGCTATAGCCCATCTGTCGTTTTAATTGACTTTAAGCTGGACGTTTATGGAGTCATCTATTTAATGTGGGCCTGAACTGACGCCATGGGCCATTGTCCGCGTCGGTGAATACAAAGCTTTGTGTGAGCACCCAATTGATAATGATGACGATGTCACTTTAGACATTCTACAATATAATTGGATATGCTCTATTATGAGCTTTCATCTAAATACATACTGGGCCCAAGTATTATAAAATAAAATATTTGCCACTGTCACGAAAAGAAGAAGAATCTCAATAATAGTAGGTACATGATAGTACCCTTTGAAGAATACCTACGTCATCATCTTCCTAGCCTTTTTTCCAACCATGTTGGGGTCGGCTTCCAGTCTAACCAGATGCGGCTGAATATCAGTATTTTACACGAAGCGACTGCCATCAGACCTTCGCAACCCAATTTCTGGGCAATACCGATATTCGAAGGATCGTCAGGCTTTTTGACTTCTGACTACCACTAACGACTGTCGTAGGTGTTCGTAGCTATAGCATAGGTTTTACGTGCTCTCCGAGGCACGGAGGGGTCTCGATATGTTAAGAATGGTCACCCATCCACAGACTGACCTCGGCAAGCGTAGCTTAACCTTGCAGATCGATTGATCAGCGTTGCTATAACTTAGCCACGAGCCCCTCAGAAGAATACCTACGTAAAAATAATAATTATAAAATCTGTATAAGTTTATTTATTCGACTAATATTTTACAAAATGTACCGACGAGCTTATAGCGGCCCTAATATCCTTACGTAGCCTGATAAAAAATATGTATAGCTTTTGTTACACTCTGTGATAATATAACATACCTAGGTACTACTGGTTAAAGAATTTTTTAAATCAGTCCAGTCTAGTTAGTTGTTTTTGAGTTTGTTCACTACAAATATAATACAAATATACTTATAGAACAATGCCAAATAGAGAAAATCTGCTCAAAATTTAAGTACTACGAGTACTTACACTCCAATGTAGGCACTTGTTTTTCTCATCGGTACAATTTCCGAAGGTTTATCACGTACGAAGAATGCAGTAATAACATGTGTAATCACAATCAGGCGATATTTGCTCTCATCTTTTTAAATTGCTACCCTCATTTATATTTTATGCTCAGAAGACCTGTTATTGAACTCAATTTATAAATTACATGCCGTATTATGTAATTATACGAGCATCGAAGCATTCCTACTGTTTGAAAATTGTTCGATTTTTATTTGAGCTTCTTATAATTAAAATTTCCGCGTAAGAATTTTGTTGCCGTTAATCAGAATTATAAGTTTATTTCTATGATGGAAATTACTTATCTCATTAGTCTAGTGTACAGAAACGCAGCGACGGAGCTTGAGGCCTATCGAAATTCTCAGTAGCAGCCAGGGCATGGATTAGGGCAATAGGGTGCCTGTATTAGGGCAATATAAGTAGCCTTGCACCTTGCACCCTACACTCCATCAATTTATATCAAATTTTCCAATCCGAATCCTGGGTGCTCTTGATATGCATCGGCACTACTTTACCTGTATAAGCTTACTAGATAGCTTTTGAATTTTCTTTACCGACCAAACAAAATGAAAGCATCAATGAGTTTTGAGTACACAATAGTACATCCATGTTCTATAAATGTTACTTATAAATTTTTTTAGGGATCCAGAAAACAGTCCAGTAACGTACTCGATGTCGAGTCTCCTGGACTCGCGGTCCGCGGGCATGTTTGCAGTGGACTCGAGGAGCGGTGTGGTGACAACACAGGCCAGGCTGGACAGGGAGAGGCTCGACGTGCACTACTTCAGGGTTGTCGCGCAAGATGACACATTCCCGCCTCGAAGTGGCACTACCACTCTTCAGGTGAGTGTTTTTGTAGTAGTAGGTTACTGTGGGACGGCCTCCAACAAGATGAACTGACGACCTGGTAAAGGTCGCTGGGAGTCGTTGGATTCAGGCGGCATTACGTCCGGTCCCTGTGGAAGTCAATGGGGGAGGCCTTTGTTCAGCAGTGGATCTGTTTTGGCTGATATGATGAATACGTAATTATGTAAGTTGTTTTGTAGTTATTTGAAAGAAAGAAAAAATTATTTTTCATTCTTTTTAAACCGGCTAACTGTCAGTTATAGTTCTAGTTGACACTGTTGACAGCGATTACTGCTTACGAACGCTATTTTGCCCATAAGAATCTATAAGCGCTTTTATCGGGTAAACACAGCCAATGTCTACAACCGGCGAAAATGGCGTATTGAAGTACTTAAACACTTCACGTATTAGTAAAGGCAAATCCAAAAACTACGTTATATTGTCACCATTAAATTACTATGTACCAATGATATCTATATACCATTTTTACTACCAGATCAACGTCATAGACTGCAACGACCACGCGCCAGTCTTCGAGATGCAGCAGTACGAGTCTTCGGTGCGGGAGGGCGCAAGTCCAGGCACCACTGTCCTTACCCTGAAGGCTACCGACCAGGATATTGGGAAGAATGCTGAGGTAATATTAAAGATTAAAAAAAAACTACGAGCTAGTTACTACGCTGGTATGTTTAGGTCTCATGTAAAAGAGCCTATTGCCATTCACAGTGGACAAATTAAAACTCGGAGTTGTTACTGGAAGTGTCATAGAAAACCTAATAAAAATTTGTTTGACCTGGGAATAAAACCAAGGACCTCAAGTGTAGCATTCGCACTTACGACCTCTAGGTTATTGAGGCAGTATTTTTTATTTGGTATGCGATAAACTTAGATAAAAAACTTTTTTTATTAACTGAAATCGAAAATACATATGAAAGTTTATGGTTACTCTACCCACCCGTCATGGTCTTGGAGAAGAAGAAGAAAGTGCGGTTTTTAGTCGGCATGATATGCCCTGCCGCCTTCCCGGGTGGCTCATCCATGAGGATTTTCCAGACCCCCAAAAAATGGTTACTTTACTCAAAACATTCCGAAGATTGTAAACACCCTACGCTACATAACTTAACATCTAAACCGTACCCCAGTCTTGCCTTTATCAAGAAACCTCCTTTCAGGTGGAATACTCAATTGAAACAGTGACAGCTGAGACATTAAACCCAGAGGACATGAACGAGTCCATTGACAACACAGAGGAGCTGGACTCCCCGGATGTGTTCCGTATAGATGGCAGGAGCGGAGCTTTGCTGACGAGATCACCACTGGACCGGGAGAAAGTGGCTAGATATACCGTGATTGTCAAGGCGACGGACCAGGCCAGTCCTGTGTCTGATAGACTGTCAAGCACGTAAGTATCAAATATATTACATTAATCTTTTTTTGTCGGTCAAGGTCGTTGGCGATATGAGTTTCATCGCTTTTTACCAGCGCGGTATAAAAAAACCCAGGACAGAAAATCCTTGACTAAGTTAGGGGAGGCCCAGCAGAGGTACAGGAGAGGACAGAGGCTAAATAAAAAAATTACAATAAAAATATATGTTATACTAGGTATTGTTTGCGAATTCACTCGCTTTCAATAAGACGACTTTTTTAAGACATAAGGTGACCTTTGTCCTTTGATCCTTTCTCAAGATGCAATCTATTCCTGTGCTAAATTTTATCGAAATCTCCTCAGCGAAACGCTTACAGACTCTTGTCTGCTTGTTGCTTGCACTTCCACTCAAATTCCAAACGACATTTTGAGACTTATGGGCCTGTTTCACACCTTACTGATAAATTACTTGGCAGAATTTATCCGACGGTTAGCGGCTATCCCGAGGTGGTGAAACAGCCTATGTCTTTCACTCACTCATAGTGCCAAATTTTATCAAAATCCTTTAAGCGATTAAGGCGTAAAATGGTACCAGACAGGCAGACATAGCTACTTTCGTATTTACAATATTAATTGTTATGGATTTTTTGTCCACAGTGCCACAGTCCACGTGAACATTCTGGATGACAACGACAACTACCCTCAGTTCAGCGAGAAGACGTACACAGTTACCGTCGACGAAGACATCAGCGCTAATGACAGCCCTGTTATTGCGAGGATCAAGTAAGTTTTAGAACTTTATTGAATTACAATGCGATTTTGTGAAGTTAATAGGCTGCTCCGTATATTTTGTCGAGTTAAGTGAACATAAATACAAGGTGGAAGGGACAACGACGCACAAACGTCGTGACAAGGTTTCACTCAAGGTCAAAAATAAAATGACCTAGGTCATTCATGTAGAAAATGATCGGTTATTAAAGATATTGAAATTTTTGGGAGCGCAGTGTATTGCTAAAAAAGCAATTATAACGCTCCGCGGTGAATGTTATCCCACGCGCTATTTTTTAATTATAAACCCAATTTGGGTAGATAGAAATAATGATTTTTACACGTTAATTTAGTAAAAAAAGCTGCAGAAAAAGATTAAAATTTGATGAAAAAGGTTACGGAAAATATCAACACAGGGGGGTCTAGAATCATGTACTGAACTCATGGTATTCGGATGTGCGTCGATGTCCCTTCCACCTTGTATATGGGACCGCTGACTATCACGTACAATTATCAACTTTAGAACTAAGTGCGGAAACCGAACCTACACACAGAAGTGTATTCTCTATGATGATGATAATACCGCTGATTATTTTACGTGATTTAAGGGTTGGTCCTTAGTAAAAGTTGTTCAAAATCTTGAGTACAATGACCGATCGGAATTATAATAAAAAATAATAGGCTGAGACTGCATTTACCGCGGCTTTTGATGGAAAGTAGACTAGACTATCGAATTTCATATTCATACCGAACTTTGTTAAACGTTTTCCAATAGGAGAGTATCTCAATATCTTCCACAAGGTTCAATAGAGCAATATTTTCAACTTGGCAATCTTCCCCTCCCATAGCACCGTCTGGTGTTCAAATTTGTTTCGCCATAAATCGTTATAGTTTGTTGTAAAAGCTTGTGTTCTTTATTAGGGTATTAGAACTACCGTACTAGAGGAATACAATGGCGCTAGGTAGGATAGAAGTTTTTCAGCAAGGCAGTCACATTGATCTATGTAAAACGGTCTTGCTTGACAATCTTTACATAGATACATAATAATTTAGAATATTCCTTGTATTGAATAAAATTGTACGAATATACATTGATGTTAGATGCGGTCAAAAAGTCGCTACGTACATATTACCTCAATGGCGTACAAATTTATTGTTTTGCTCGGAGCCCAACTGTAACTATCAATGTATCATGCCTGTATTGTGGCTAGCCGTTACAAATTTATATCAATGCGAATATGCAGCCGAATTTATTAAATAATGACTTATGACTATGAAACAATTTAGCCTTTGTTAAATGGGTGCTAAATATTTGTGATGGCTATTCTTTATAAACTAAATAGATTTACCGATAAACATACTATCACCTCCTGCATCGCTTACATGATTAGGTTCCATGGCAAGCCGAACGCAACTCCGACCTTCGAGCTGTTGAGAATTCCATAGAAAACAAAACATGTAACAGTTTGCTCGTCCTGAGACTCAGGAACTCCAGCTCCAGTCGCGCTTAGAACCGCTACATGAATACATTGCGCAATCTCACAGGGCAACTGACGCGGATGTCGGCGCAAACGCAGCAATACGCTACGCAATCATCGGAGGAAACACCCAGATGCAGTTCTCGATCGACAGCCTCAGCGGTGACGTGTCGCTTGTGAAGCCGCTGGACTACGAACAAGTTAGGAGCTATCGGCTGGTTATAAGAGCTCAAGGTACTTATGATTTTTTTATATATTATACATCAAAACAAGTTTATCTGATTACAATGTGGTGCAGTAAGATGTTAAAATTAATTACAAAAGCAAAGCACATTGCATCATTATCTGGCCCTTAAACTATCAATCATTAACATAATGTCTACGGAAACTAGTAATTACTAAACTTCTTATTATGTAAATCATGCATTCTTCTCCTACAAGCGACTTTGACCGCTTATTGCGCAGACTCCAGATTGTATAAAGGTCTGTTTACCGTACCGAGTGCAAGAAACAACACCAGTATCCATTCCTCCCGCAATCACTTGGTAACCTCATAAGATAAAGGTCTGTTTACCGTACCGAATGCAAGAAACAACACCAGTATCCATTTCTCCCGCAATCACTTGGTATTTGGTAACCTCATAATGACCATCAACTTGTACCTTCCAGACGGCGGCAGTCCCTCCAGGTCTAACACCACACAACTGCTGGTGAACGTGAAGGATGTGAACGACAACGCGCCCAGGTTCTACACGTCATTGTTCCAGGAGTCGGTCAGCGAGAATGTTCCAGTTGGATACAGCATCGTCAGGGTCAGTAGGAGTAGTTTTATTAGCGATTGCTGCAAAGAAAGGAGCTGAATACTTAAAGAAGGTCATCGAAATCGGCCCAAATGAGGTACCGAAGGTACACTTATTGGAAAAAATACTATGTATTACGCTGGTTAAAACTCTAGTCGTACTTTTTTTTATGTTGACTGGGGGAAGAAAAATAAACTTTGAATTTGAGAAAAATAACGCCATTTTTGCACACTATTATCTTTTCCGTAATTATTTCACAGTAAAAACTGACAGTGTCAGTTTCGGAATATCAAACGCACGCCATTACGGCAGATTATTATCAGTTTCATAGTGATTTCATGGTAAAAACTATCTACTTGACAGCTGTCATGTGCCTCCGGTACTAATTTGGGCTGAGTTGTATGGGCTTTTGATGACCTCCTTTAAAGATGTAATTGTTGTCGACAGTTGAACCCATTTTTGGGACGGTCAATGGATTGATGAATGAATTAATGTATTAATTTCTTACTTAACTTATGAATGAGTTCAACATACCTCCGCCGCCTCCCGAATGGCGGACATAAATTATGAGGAGGAAAAAGATTATAATTGAATTCTTGTCTGTTTGACGGTTCGCACAAAAACTACTAAATATATTTGAATTTAGTTAAATTTAATCTGGCGTTCATCCCTCAATTAAGAATTTTAAAAAAATAGTTGAATAAACCTTAAGATAGAGCTTGACGACTCTTTTGTATGTAGACCCATAGATACCAGAGATAATAATTGATGGTTTCTGATGAAATTCTTTATATTTGAGCCGAACCGCTAACAAAAAGTAATAATGTAATAACGTTTATTACTCTCTACGGACGACTACATTGTTTTAAACTTTATGGTTACGGCTTTTGCACCTTTGTATTGCGAATGACTTCATTAATAGCTTTCAGTCCTTATGGGGCTTAATAAATTAAAGTTGTTATAGTTGGGATCATAATTAAATGTGCTTGTGCGATATAGGTACTTAAATGTAATTCCGTAAATATCTAATGTTTTAAAGAAAGTAATCAAAGATATGATAAAAATAAAATATTACGACTGTATTATCATCAAATTTTTATCGTAAAATTGATATCGTGTTGAGGTCCTTTAAACAAGCACTGTTATATCATCGGAACTGTAAAGGCAAATAAAAAAAATGATTTATATGACTAATAAGGATCACGCGTATGTATGTCATTAGAACTTTAAAACCTAATTTGCTAACTTCTTTAGCTGTGCGAAAAAAGGCAAAGAAAATATTTGGACAAGAACATTGTTTAGGAAATGAATAGGCAACGTGTAATTACACGTATTTGACATAATTATGTAATTGATTATAGTTTCTTTTCTAGAACTTTAATATTGCAACAAAAACAAAAATCAGGCAGGCAATGCCATCTACCGCGTAGGTTGTGAACTAAAGCTTGTTAAGGATTTACCTTCTTACTTCTTGATAAGTTATGAGTTTGTATGTATGAGAAGATTGTTTTTTCTATATTTCGAAAATAGGCTGTCACTACTTTCACCGTCCAAATACCATCCATTTTTAACAATAAATATTTATTTTTGCAGGTACAAGCCTACGATGCAGATGAAGGAATGAATGCAGAGATAACATACACACTCACGGACAAGGAGTATAACAACAATAACGACTTGCCAATCAGCATAGATCCTCGGTCTGGATGGGTGTACACCTCGTCACAGCTCGACAGGGAAGTGCAGGCGAAATATCAGTTGACGGTAAGTTGCTAGAACACTGACCTCTTGCTCGGCATTTGACCAGCGTTGTGGGCCATCATTGTTACCGTGTAACCAACCTAAACTCACCTTTTTCTTAAAGGAGTAGGGAAAACCTAATGTTTTTTCCTTTTGTTTACCTTAAGTTACACTGCAATTCTAATTCTGTACCTTCTTTAACGTCCTTTGGTAGTGATATGACTAAAATGTTTAACACTTTACTTCCTGTAGATACCTATAATTGTATACTGTAAATCGCGTGTACAATACATAAATACAAACCGAAGCCTATCAAACATAAAAAAATATAAGTTGATCAATAAAGTAAATGTACTGGGCACACTTGCAATAGTGATTGATAGAAATCCTGAAGGCATCCATATTTGCATCCTCTTTACAGGTGACAGCAACGGATGGTGGCTCCCCCTCGCGTTCAGCAAGTGCATCCGTGGTGGTGGTAGTACAAGATGTGAATGACAATGATCCTGTATTCTCTCCCCCACAATACGAGGTGGAACTGGCCGAGGACGAACCGCCTGGCACGCCTGTCGTCACACTCACTGCGACTGACGCTGATGAAGATAATAGGTCAGTGTTTATAGGAGAAGCAATGTCTAGTATTAGAAGTTCAAGAAAATAATAAACTATTTCAGTTTGCAAGACCAAGACGCATAGGTACGAATATGTGCATAAGAGTTTCATCTTTGGACCTTATGCTGTTGAAAATATGGTTAAAAATTGTGCTACAATCAGAATCGACATTTGAACAAGTCAGCCTATTTCAGCCAATTTTTTGACAAGACTGGTTGATCTTCCTCTCGCTCGTTATTCAAAAGCTGTCCAGTGTCAAAAGATTGAAAAGCTCATAGATACCAAATATTACTGACGGCAGTATATTTGGTCTGTCCGGTCATAAGAAGCATAAGAAAGGAGAAACCAACATAGAACAACATAGAAAGAAAGTAGAAGATACTTATACGCGAAAATTGGACTTTCAAATGTTTTTTCTCATTTCTCCAGGTTACACTATGAGATAACAGGCGGCAACACTCGCGGAAGATTCTCCATCACTTCTCAGAATGGGCGGGGACTGATCACAGTGGCTCAGCCGCTGGACTTCAAGCAGGAGAGGCGGTACGTGCTGACGGTGGCGGCCACCGACAGCGGAGGGCGCAGCGACACTGCCATGGTCCACATCAACATCACGGACGCCAATAACTACGCGCCGGTCTTCGAAAATGCACCTTATACTGCTTCGGTAAGACCAAAGTTCCCAATAGAAGTAACGGAGAGTAATCTTCATGTTTATCTTCATTTTCGTTCTTGTCCGTTTTTTTTCTTTGTTTATCTTCATTTTCGTTCTTGTCCGTTTTTTTTCTTCTCCATTTTCGTTCATTCATTCCTCGTTTTCATTTTTGTTATTCTTCGGTATTAGTTTTTTGGTAAACATTAAAAAGCAAGCATATCTTTAACGGTAGTGGTATGGCCTAGGGGTATGACCACTGGACTGCCAAGTCAAAGGTGTCGAGTTCGAATCCCAGACACGTACCTCTGACTTTTCGAAGTCATGTGCGTAATTATCACTCGCTTTAACGGTAAAACCTGCATGCCTGAGAGATTTTCTCGACGGCATGTGAAGTCTGCCAACGCGCATTAGGCCAGCGTTGTGGAGTATGGCCTAATCCCTGTCATAATGAAAGGAGACCCGTACGCAGCAGTGGGACAATTAATGGGTTGATGATTTGATATCTTTAGAACTCATGATTTAATTATCTTACAACTTTTGTAAATATGTACTCTCTTATTTACATAATCCAGGTATTCGAAGACGCGCCGGTCGGCACAACAGTGTTAGTAGTATCTGCTACAGACAGTGACGTGGGAATCAACGCGCAGATCACGTACAGCCTCAGCTCTGAAATATCCAACGAAGCAGTCGCTCACCACGACCAAGAGTTTCTTATCAACCCTCAGACTGGCGCGATCACGACCAACAAGTTGCTGGATAGAGAAACAATGAGTGGTAAGACTTTAAATTCCTGTTAAGTAACTTTATAAGGTTTCACGGCTTCGAAAAGTGACGACTACCAAAGTCGTAACGACTAACATATTGAAAAAATAGGATTAAGTATTAGTAGGTAGTACCTATATTATGACTATAGTCCGCGCGGAAGTAATTGGCCGCGCCTTAGGTAGGGACGGGGGTGACGGCGGGTTACTGTGAACAAAAGCAAGCGCCCCCGCCCCTCCGTCCCACTGCGCGCAGGCGACCCCACCACGCCGTCCCGCCGCTAAGGCGCGGCCAACTAGTTCCGTGCAAACTATAATATACTAATACCAGGGACCTGGGTATATTACTTAGTATTTTAAGTATTCTAAGATATAAATTGTTAACGTAAATACTCTCTATATAACGTCTAAATTCACCTCAATATCTTTTGATTTTATAATATGTTATGCGATGATAACTTCCACTGTTGTTGCATGCATGAGTTCATTTAAATTGACCCGCCTTTCGGTTCGAAAGAAAATATGTTCATTTGGCCGGCGTCAATGAGACCATACGCAACATTAAAGCCAGTAACAGTTAGGCCTGTTGTACAGATTCAATTGAGATTACTGATAACTTCCCGTTAAATTAAGTAACAGATGATTTCATACAAATTTTGTTAATTTTTTAATTTATTTAGCAGTTAACGGCTATCCAGAGGTTGTGAAACAGGCGCTATATCTAATGCGTTTCTTTCTAGGTTACCTTCTAACTGTGACGGCTCGGGACGGCGGCGTGCCTTCTCTCTCCGATACGACAGACGTGGAAATATCCGTAGTAGACGTTAATGATAATGCGCCCGTGTTCAAACAACAGCTGTACACCGCTACCATTATGGAAGACGCTTTAGTTGGTGAGTACCACGCCATCTAGATTACAAGAAACCCCTAACTTGTCAACTTGACAACGATCATGTAAACTGTAGTGTTTATAATCAGAGAGAGTTCGCAGAGAGACCAATTTTGTCTCTACCTCTCTCTCTATCTCTCTCTCTCTCTCTCTCTCTCTCTCTCTCTCTACGTAACGTGTGACACCTTTCTACCCACACACTTCATAGTATCTTTATTGGCATAACATGTTTGGGTACATTTCTGACCTGAAGTCCCTGACTCCCCTGCTAGATTATGTACCTGTGTTACATGAGTCAAAGTAGTGTATATTTATTTTATTTATTTGAAACTTTATGCACTGTTGGAACAAAAGTGGTCGTAATGTCATTAGGCTTTTTTTTTACCAGACAACCTTAGGGCGATGCAGAGATAATAAGAACACAGCAGATGCACTTTAATGAACTTTAAAAGATGATATAATACTATAAGTACTTAAAACTAAATACCATACAAAATATTACATACACTTAAATAACCTTTAACAGGTACATCAGTAACGCAAGTAAGTGCTACGGATGCTGACGTGGGTCTCAACGGTCGTGTGCATTACGAACTGGAGCCCAAAGACCGCGAGGAGGGGTCTTTCGTGGTGGACCCCGCGTCTGGGGTCATACGGACCAACAAAGCGCTGGATAGAGAGTCGGTTGCGACGTACGATCTGAAGGCGCTGGCGATCGATGGAGGGACTCCGCCGTTAAGTTCAACTGTAAGTTATAAATCTATTTGTCAATTAATTAAAGTAACGTGCAGGCGTATAGTATGCCCTGTGCTTCTCTTGTCAGTACTCATACACACGTATTTACGAACAATACACTTCCTTAAGTAATGGGATAACACTTTGAATACGGCTCTATGATTGGTCGCGATATTCACTGTGAGACCTCATAGTAACGTTTGTGAATACAGCTAATAGTCACTCGAGCTTTAAAAATATTTTTTAAGATAAATTAAGTAACTTATTTTTAAACTTGGCAAGACTTCTACACCGTATTGAAGTTTTGATGCCTCGTCACCTCGCCCGGTTAAATTGTCATAGATTCCCTCGAACCAATAACTAAATCAGACATAAAAATCCCCAAATAAATGGTACAGTTATCTCGTACTTACTATAATGACCACAATTCCTTCTTATTTTAGGTGATAGTGCATATAAAAGTGGAAGACATAAACGACTCCCCACCAGTCTTCGAGAGCGATTGCCTCATGTTCTACATACCGGAGAACAGTCCAATAGGCACCACTGTGGGAGAGATATACGCGCACGACCCCGATGAAGGACCCAATGCTGTGGTCCATTATTCTATAAAAGGTAAAGTTATTATATATATGACAATAATTATAACAAATCAAATTGCTGCTTAAATATCATTCCATCAACGGTAAAGATTTCGGATAGATTACATTGAACAGAGCATAAAAGAAATTATACTTATCTATCCGTCGACGAGGTCTGCCGTGCTTAGTTTGTTGATGGATGGTTCTGTCTCTAACTCATTCTACGCTTCGTGCTGCTATAAATCTGATATTCAGCCACATAGGATTATAATTTAACCCCTAAATAGCTAAGAAAAAACTTAAAGAATAATTTAAACAAAGAATCTCTAAAAGTATATCAAATCCCAAATATTTTCACCACCAGGTGGCGACGATTCAAACAGCTTCACCCTGGAGACTCGCCAGGGCTCCGACAAGGCTGAACTGGTGACTATGGTAGACCTAGACTACGAGAGTCCTCGCAAGAAGTACGAGCTGGTCATCCGCGCCGCCAGCCCGCCGCTTTGGAATGACGTCAGGATCGAGATCCTGGTGACAGATGTCAATGACAACGCGCCCATGATGAAGGACTTTCAGATCATCTTCAATAATTATAAGGACTGTTTTCCCGTGGGGCCGTTTGGACGGGTACCGGCGTATGATGCTGATGTTACTGATAAGGTGATTTGACATTCCAATAAAAGCCTTGACTATAACTTTAAATAATTGTATTTTGTAAATTATAGTTATATGTAGAAAAATATCCTTATTGTAGGAAAAGGTTCAAATTTTTGCATTCGATAATTGAATATTAATATTATTTTTACGTAGATATAACCTAAAAAGGCTAAACGTAGAAATATTTTAAGCTCGTAATATTATTGTCCCAAATGTATACAAAGTTATCAAAATAAGCCTGACAAACGTAGACTAATTTCATAAAACAATATCAATTTTTAAATTGCTTTTACATATGTTTAATGGTCTTTACAGCTTCAATACCGGATTCTGTCAGGCAACAACGCCAATCTAGTGTTGCTGAATGAAACCAGCGGCGAGATGACACTGTCGCCACAACTCAACACGAATGTGCCCAAACTAGCCACTATGGAGATATCTGTCACAGGTAAATTTTACTTCCTACTAACTGTTACACCTCTAGATAGCTGCTAACCGCCAGATAAATACAAAAATGGAACAATTTTAATGTAATTATCTGCCGAGTGGACTATAGCCTAATCCCTCTTATATTGAGAGGAGACCCGTGCCCAGCAGTGGGACAGTGTAGTAGTAGGGTGATGATGATGACCTGCCGAGTAATTTAACCCCCGTTAAATTCGGAACCTTCATATCATATATATCATATATATATCATGGGTCGTAAGTCGGAACGACATACGACTCATGATATGTCCCCACATATCATGGGTCGTATGTCGTTCCGACTTGCGTCACCGTCGACAAACCGCCTAGCAAAAATCAAATCAAAAAAGATATCCCAGTTAGCGATAAGGCCGCCAGTTGTATATTTTAAAAATCGTTTGTATCCTCTGTATGTGTTTTTATTGGTGTACAATAAAGAATATATAAATAAATAATAAATAAATAAATAACATTAATAAACACACATTTGTGTGTTTGACAATACAAATCTCACATGTACAATAGCAAAATAACCAATTTCCAACTTAATACAAAGGAGGTCGAAAGTTCGAAACTGTGCTAAATTAAAGACCCATTTTGTATTCAACTTATATTCGAATACTTCATCAATATGACTTGGCATAGTTCACCTGTAATACACTTTTTCCTGAACAGATGGAGTCAACGAAGTAAAAGCAATGATGCAGCTTTCAGTTCGTCTTATCACGGAGCAGATGTTGTTCAACTCGATCACTGTTAGACTGAACGATATGACGGCCGAGCAGTTCCTATCACCACTCTTCGGCTTCTTCCTAGACGGACTGGCTGCCATCATTCCGTGTCCTAAAGAGAATATCTACATCTTCAGTGTGCAGGTAACAATATCGAGTTAAAGCAGGTTCACTGTTAGAATGTAGCAGATCGACTCACTTAGTCTGTGGCAGAGGTATCTGCTTCCTTCTTCTTGTCTATGGTGTGTTTACTAAAATAAAATGCTTATTTAATTAATATAAGTGATTTAATTGAAGATATTACAGATCGTATCCTAAGCAGGTCTGGAAATAAAATTTCAAGTCGATGAATTAATTATTGATAACGTTATTTTTAATAATAATATTGGTAACGTGACAAACATGAATTGGCAGCCATTCTCTTGTATTCTAAGATATTTCCTTCCTGCACCAGTTTAAATTGTGTTGTCTAGATCACACTCAAGTCACAAGAGGTGTATCTAGAATATTTTTCTGGGGAGGAGTGTGGCTGGCTTCTGGTTTTGTTAAACTTTTAAAGGTTCTTATTTTCCTAACTAGCATCCCATTAATCTCGAGTAGGCACCAGATTAACTCCATGTCTGCTATCACCGAATGAAGAGTAAGAAGTTTATTTAGTTAATATGATTGTGCAGGATGACACAGACGTGACAGGGAACATTCTGAACGTGTCGTTCTCGGCGCGCCGGCCGGACGCGGAGGTGGGCGTGGCGGGCGACAGCTCGCAGTACTACTCGCCGACGCACTTGCGGGAGCGGGTGTACTTGCATCGAACAACACTGGCGAGGCTTGCTACTGTACAGGTCAGTTTTAAATACTGGGGATAGTGATATTTTTGTGATAATATTGCTGTTGTGTTCTAAATTAAATCGTGCCTATAAAAATCCACATCGGCTCTTCTCTACTGAACGGAAAGTGCCTAAAACCCTCCCTTGAGATATTTAAGCGCTTGTTTCACCTCTTAATAGCTGCTAACCGCAAGATAAAATAAAAAATGGAACAAAACTTGTATGAAATTATTTGCCAAGTAATTTAACGGGAACTTGATTGCCAGGAGGTGGTGAAACAAGCCTTTAGTCTATAAAATGTTTATGATTTCTGCAAATATCGATCGAAATCCAATTATTCAAAACAACATTATCACCATTGATATCATTTACAGTTCGCGCCAAACATATTGTCCGGGTTGAAGTTGGCACGAGCTAACTTTAACCCTGCCGTAAACATCGGAGGAAGAAAAATATTGGATTAAAATGATTTAAACCCGGACAATAAGTTTGGCGCGAACTGTACCTGATAGTGTCTTCCCCCTCTTAAGCAAGGTCTCCACTCCTTTGGCTTAGCTTCTTTAGCAATATAGAATTTTTTGCCACCAACAACAACACCAACACGTGTTAAAAACATTACTAATGCCTTTAAAAGATCTATTTATAAAAATAAATATTATTTGTTATGGCAGGTGCTACCGTTTGACGACAACATCTGCGTGCACGAGCCGTGTCTTAACTACGAGGAATGTCTGACGGTGCTCAAGTTTGGCAACGCGACTGGTTTCATTACCAGTGACTCCGTTCTCTTCAGACCCATATACCCGGTCACTACCTTCACTTGTCAGTGCCCACATGGATTTACAGGTAAGTAATTGTTAATGAAACATCTTTAAAATCAAAAGTAACTAACTAAGGTTTATATTCATGCTTGGTATCCTTTAGGATCCCAGGAGCATTACATGTGTGATACAGAAGTGGACCTCTGCTACTCTTCGCCGTGCATCAACAACGGGAGCTGCGTCCGCCGTGAGGGAGGGTACACTTGCGTCTGCGCACCTGGGTACACCGGTAAATAATATTTTATTACCGGTATTTTTTTTCATTTGTACTAACGTTTTTTCAATCAAAGTAGTTTTATTTTCACATAGACCTTATACAGGCACTTATTAAATGTCGAAACTATGTGCACGGTTCCAAGATAGTCGTTTCCTATGGAGAGTCTCACTTCTACGTTTACTGTGTACATTATTGTAGAACATCACTCTGCATACATATTTAACTAAAGCAGTAAACAGTGGCTTTACAAGCACTTTCAAAAACAAAACATCGATATCATGACGTATCGGCACATTAGTTTTCAAGGGAAAATAGACCCTAAATGAACATGCTTAGAATGAAACAAATATCTTGGCCGCGTACCTAGAATAACCCTTTGCTCTCTCTCTAACAGGTGTGAATTGCGAAACTATCCTAACTTCAGCAACATGCTCGTCCCAATCGGCTGTGTGTCGGAGTGGTTCCCAATGTGTGTCAAATCGGGAGGGCGGCTTCGTATGTCAGGGCTGTGCCATCGAATCTGACCACACTACACCGCTATGTGAATTGAAAGCGAGAAGCTTCCCCACATCATCGTTCCTGACCTTTCCAGGGTTAAAAAGGAGGAACAGACTACATTTAAAGATCAAGTGAGTAGATATTTAAAGTACCGGAAAAGTTTCCAGTACATATCTAACTGTTATATTGTGACCAATGTTAGATTTTTATCTATCTAGCGAGATTATAAACTGTCGATAAATTGTAAATTGCACCATACATAAATACATACACGGCGACAACTTTCTTGATTTCTTTCAATGCATTTAAAAACTTATGGATACACAACGGACAATTATGTTCAACAATGCATTTCATCCATCTTTTCAGCCGGTAAAACCCACTAATTCCCCACTGCCCTCACTATTGTGAGGAATTATGTATGTATCTTCCGACCATCGGGTGGTCGGTCTGCCGTGTTGGTCTGGCCGGTCGCTTTAGATATCTTGGCCACCATTCGGTAACTGCTTAAATCCAAATAAAACCGTCTCATCTTGCCCAGTATCTCTCCATATTGGACCTTCGTTCGACTTAGAATCTCGACAAGATAGCGTACAACAAAGATTTGTTACATTAAAAGTTTGATTGGATCACTCATATTTAAAAAAATTCCCTCATAAAACCTAAAATACTCCAACAGATTCGCAACACAATCCCCCAATGGTCTGCTCCTCTACAACGGTCGGTACAACGAGCGCCATGACTTCCTAGCTCTGGAGACCATCAGCAGTGGCGCAGGAGTTGCGGGTGGACCTGGTATCAGGTTCACATTCGCCCTCGGAGGGGGGAAGGTTGACGTCACCGTGGCCGGGAATGTAGCTGACGGAATGTGGCACACTGTAGAGATTGAGTATTATAATAGGGTAAGTTTTATAGGCATTAAGGACGCTGAAAGATCTTCTTAATGTGTTATAAGTTCGTAGGCAGAATATTTAAATAACTAACTTTTTCTACGCCTCGTTTTCTGTCATCATGCCTTGATCACTCAAAATCAGTTGATCTGCTATATACGAGTATAGCAATAAAATTTCTTTACAGAATAAAACGAATTTTACTAAATGGCAAAGCGATATTTTTCCTCCCTTTCTTGTTATCTTTCACCTCCTTTCTTCTTTCTTTGAGTCCAAACTACTCATTAAGGAGCGAAACTCAAAAAACTTTTTTTATTTCTCCTTCCCAGACTGCTACACTAATACTGGATGACTGCGACAAAGCGCTATCACTAGCGGGAGCAGCTGACTTCGGTATCAAGTACGCATGCGCTAACTTCTCCCGAAAGGTGTTACCACCACGATGTGATATACCCACGGAGACGTGCCACAGGTAAAAAAATATTCCGATAGTTATTAATTACCGTTATAATAGTTAATATTTGGTTAATACTATAAATATTTTAAAAGGTTCTTTTTCAATCGTTTCCAAATACGTTTCTAGATTTGTATCTACCATTGGTAGATTGGGACCATTTACAATACATTAGCAGTCAACAAGACAAGACATGTTTCTTCCAGATTCCTCGATCTAACCGGACCTCTCCAAATTGGTGGACTCCCAAATATCGCGAGCAGCTTCCAGGTTAAGAACAAGGACTTCATAGGCTGTATATCCGATGTCTACATCGACCATAAGTTCATAGACTTAAATAGCTACGTGGCTGACAATGGCACGCTGGCAGGCTGTCCGGAAAAGAGGTCGCAGTGTAGCTCAGCGCCGTGTTATAATGGAGCGGAGTGTAAAGATCTCTGGGACACATATCTGTGTGATTGTACAGAGGGTTACACTGGAAAGGATTGTGCAGATTGTGAGTTTACTTTAGTGTTTCATTGGCTAACTTTAGAAAATCAGAATAATCATTTATGATGTATCTTTAAGGTTTTTATACGTGCCTAAAGAAGTTTATTTACTGTGTAGCAACAAACCCGCCTTGGCGCTTCAGTGGCGACGGCATGCTGTCGTTCAATCCTCTGCTGCGCCCCATACAACTGCCGTGGCTAAATGCGCTGTCACTGCGCACGAGGCAACAGGACGCCTTCCTCATGTCTATTCAAGTTGGCCAGAACAGCACAATACTGATCACTGTAAGTTATAGTAAAAAATATTAGTACTACTATTACAATCAGACATCCTGGTTGGAGATGGATAGGAAAGATTTTTTTTCAATAGAACCGCAACTTTCAAGTGGTTGATGGCCCCAGAAGTCCAGTAGAATCAGATAGAGATAAATTTGTAAGAGAAGTGCTTAGAATTCTGAGAGATACGTATATATATCTAATAAAAATGGGACAGTAAAAAAACTTTCTCTCTCTCAAGGGAAGATTCGATAAACTAAACTAGCAGCAAAAACTGCTTCTTTTGATGTGTCATTTCAGTGACTTCCTAGACTACTAGAAAATCTGTTACATTGTTTCAATTTAAATCTTTATGTCTCCGTTATTAGTGGTTACACAACACGAATTCGCAAAATTTAGATATTTTTTTAGCTAAAATCCGGGAACCTTCACTACTCCTACAACGGCGAGTCCATGTTCCTTCCCACGAGCACCCTCTCTGATGGCCAATGGCACCGGATCGATATCAAATGGCTCGGCACCGATATATCGGTCAGCGTGGACTATGGACTGAGGACTGTACTGCTTCCGATGCTAGCCAATAAGATCCAAGGACAATATATAGGAAAGATATTGATTGGAGGACCAGATACCACTGCGGGGCTTTTGGCCTCCGAGGTTGGGTACTTCGAAGGATGCATTCAGGTTCGTGAGTTTAATTTGTAAAATGTATTTTAAATATGTTTAAATCCGTATCAGGTACTAATTTATTACTATATGTCAAGAAATCCAAAGCTTTGTGGATACTTAAATCTTTGGTTATAATTGTCCATTTCACAAATACTTTCTAGTTATTTCTTAAAAATACCTACCTACATTGTAAATGTTTAATCAGAAGATGATCCTTAAAATGAGATTCAGATTCAGAAACATCATATCTAAATTAAAGTCAAGTAATCCATAGAAATCTGGCTTTCACCCTCCACTGACAATGGACTGGAAACTTGTGAACAACTGGAAACAATTTTATGGTAATGTTACTAAACCATAAATGTTCTTTTAGGATGTCAGAGTGGGTACTGCTCAGTCTCTCCTCAACCGGCCGACAGTGAGAGAAAACGTAAGAGATGGATGTCAATCGCGCGCTGACTGTATGCTGTCTATTTGTCCACCCTATGTAAGTATCCATTTAATTATGTAATCCTACTCTAATTTGTCATCTCATTTTTCTATCTCGTTTCTCAATAGACACCTGGGGGTCTACTCCCAAAGCACGAAGTCCGTAGTACCTACCTTCGCTACGGATGGATGATTCATTCGGTAAAATAGTGCAACTCTATCATCATGGGTCTTTTCGTTCACGAATATTCCGTCTATGATTCTGTCCGAAACTGATGAAACCGACATCATTTGGGCGTAGGGTTTACTCCACGGTTAGGGTTAGAATTTACGGGCTACTTTCGGATGGGCCTGTTACTTCGTTGACGGAGATTGGGAGTAGTGTCAGGGGTGAGACTAATTCACAACTTCAGTTTGTACCACGGCCATTGCATTTGAACCTTAATTTAAGGTTGTTAGAACTACCTATCTTGGTTTATTTAATGTGAATGTTCTGACGTAAAATATAATTGTCAGAGTACTTGCGTGGCGACATGGGACAACACGGAGTGCGTGTGCAGCGGCGGGCGCGTGGGCCCGCAGTGCGCGCGCGCCTGCGACCTGCAGCCCTGCGGCGCGCGCGCCCTCTGCAGCCACCACGACTCCGACAAGGGCTACACTTGTATTTGCGACGATGGATACGTACTCACTGGTTAGTTTACTACATTCCTTCCTACGGGTATTTTTGGAAAAACTAAACAAAAAACATAATGTATGATTATTACACCTTCTGATAAGTTCCCGTTAAATTACTTGACAGATAATTTCATACAGGTATTGTTCCATTTTTAATTTATCCAGCGGCTAGTGGCTATTCAGAGGTGGTTAACAAGCCCTTAATGTTCTTATTTAACTCGCATGTAGCGAACATACTACACTAACTTAATGTTTTTCCGTGTTTCTTATATTATTTATGGATACATCACTGCGATCTTGCAGCAAAACAACTGTGATATATTATCACAATGATATTTTCCTGCAACAAAATCGAAAGATTCTTTGCAAACAAAGAAACTATAGATTGGATGAAAATATTCATACGATATAATTAAAGAAAGTAAGGTATTGTTACCGTAATACAAATTGGCTATGGTCTGGGGTTTAAATATTGTATTCAGGGATTCTAAACAGTTGATTTGTGTTAGCATCGGGGTGTGTGGAGGCGGGCGGGGAGGAGTGTCCGGGCGGGTGGTGGGGCGGCGCTAGCGGCGCCTGCGGGCCTTGCGACTGCGACGCTACTCGAGGGTATCATCCGCACTGTCACGCCACTACGGGACAATGTCACTGCAAGGTAATGACAACATTTTTTCTTATAAAAATGGCTATTATCCTACACTTCATACGCTTTTCATCATTACATCGATCGTGATGTGGTTTCGTACTTAAAAAGGTGTTAATAAAGCATGATTATCGCCTTTCCTTAAAATATAATTCCTATAATGCAATACCTGGATACCGATTAGTTTCATTTTAAAGTCTATCACCCCAAGCTCATTATGCACAACAGCCAATTTCTTTTTCATTCTGATGGACCATGTCTAACAATACGCACTAGTATATCACTAATTCCACTTTAGGAAAACCACTACAAGCCCGAAGGCTCGGAGGAGTGCCTGCCGTGCCAGTGCTACGCGGCGGGCTCGCTGAACAGTTCGTGCGCGGGCGCGGGGCAGTGCCACTGCCGGCCGGGCGTCATCGGCCGCGCCTGCGACTCCTGCGCAAACCTCTACGCAGAGGTAGCGCCTAACACTGGCTGCGAAGGTATACACGAACGAATTATTCGAACATACCTAAGTAGGTAGTTATAGATAAAAAGGAACAACATTTACTATGACAATAATCCCAAAATCATGAAAAAAACAGCTTTAACCCGACAAAATGTATGGAACTTCACTGTTTTTTCATCATTTATTAGGATATGTACAACAATCAAGGTTTTATAGCAAATGGAAATATTCCTTTATAGTCGCTTCTAATGATACGACCATTTTTTTTGCTTTGTTTAAATATTATGTTTTTTGACAGTTGTGTATGATGGATGTCCTCGCTCCTTCTCCCACGGAGTGTGGTGGCCAAGGACCAAGTTTGGAATCGAAGCTATCACAGATTGCCCTGCAGGTAAAATGAACACAAATTGACAATAAAATAAAACTACTTTTTACGGATTTTATCGCGTTATATTGATATTATTTTAATCCCGACGTTTCGGACCCTTTACAGCGTCCATGGTCATGGGTGACTAAGGTGGTAAGCGTCTTGACGTTTCAATTACTAACAGCTACCCTAAATTTTTGTTAATTGTTGGCAATCCGATACACGCAGAACGAGCTCACCGTATCCTTATAACGCGATAAAATCCGTAAAAAGTAGTTTTATTTCGATGTCTAGTATTCGCGTAAGTGCCAGAAATCGGTACAAATGAACAAAGGAGGTTCAAACACGTCGCTACAGGTTTTTTTAATTATAGGAACAAGCGGCAAAGCGACTCGTATGTGTGACGAAGCTCAAGTGGTGCCGTGGCAAGAACCAGACATGTTCAACTGTACTACATCCACCTTCTATCAACTGAGGAAACAGGTATGTCCACCAAAAAGTATTGATGGTAATACTAGATACTACATCCAGCTCTTTTCTTCCAAACCGTAGAATAAAATTTTTGAAAATAGAAGATTTTTAGATTAGACAACGAATGCTTAATTGCAAATGTAATTAATTAAATGCAAATTAAAGCTTATTGGGCGATCTAAATACCTATTTTATTTATACATAGTTATAATAAAATCGGGAAAAATACCTAGTTCATAAAAATAAGGAATTCATTTCGACTTATGAGTAAATACTGCAATTTGAATTTTATACTATTGAGATATAGTTTAATTTCCTTAGAGCCTGTTTCACTTTGTAAGTCCCCGTTAAATTACTTGGCAGATAATTTTTATTCCATTTTTAAATTTAGGCGGCGGTTAGCGGTGCATTGGTGAAACAGGTTATTTTTTAATACGACATAATTATAAAGTGTCCGTACCTATTATGATGATATTGATGCTGACTGTACAAGAAATTTTGTCCACAGCTGAGCAAAATAGAAACAGGTGAGTTATCAGTAAACACCTTCGTTGGAGTTCGTCTGGCGGCCGACTTGACATCGGCGTGTGAGAACACGCAACACCTGTACGGAGCTGATGTGCTAGTGGCTGAAGGAATACTGCTGGAACTTCTGCAGTATGAGACAAGACAGGCTGGGCTGAACCTCACGCATAGCCAGGATAAGGATTATGTGCGGGTAAGTGGACGATGACGTTTGCGGAACTAGCAGTGACCATAAATACAATTAGCTTTAAGATAGCTGGTCAAAGAATAATGAGTTCAAGGGATTATATTCATGTTTCCATATCAAATAACACCTACTTCGATATTATTTCCTTTAGAATCATTGACTTTATTTTTTTTTATTTTAGGGCGGCAAACGATAGGGCCTGAATGTCGTAGACAAATGTAGATAATTTAAAAATGTTATATTTCGATTAACATTTCTATTACTATAAAGAGGTAAAGTTTCTGAGGTTGTATGTATGGCCTGAGCTACACTTTTACTTTATTCTTTTCTTCTCTACATTTATTTTCATAATCATCCTTCGCAGAACATTATAAAATCAGCGAACACAATCCTGGACATCCATTATTCTAAGGAGTGGGAGCGTATAAGGGAGTTGACCGGCCATGGCATGGAGCTGTTACTGCAACGGTTCGACAAGTACATCGCGGTGTTGGCAGAGAGCCAGCACGACACATACACCAGTCCATTCGAAATTGTTACTAGTGATTTAGGTATGTATGGTCTATTTCCGTTTTTCCAAGCCTTTCCATGAGTTAAAACATATAAAAAGACTAGGTATAATAAAACCTCAATCGTAGTTATTCACCTTTAGTCTTCGATAAAATAAATATGTAGGTCCTTACATGGTGCCATAATTTTTCAGATATTGCTATTAGTAAGTAAGATTTGGTCTGCTTTTATCCTGATTTCGACGTCAATCTTCTATGACATTATAAATTCCAATTTTTCTTATACTAACTGATGGAAAAGGTGTTTAGAAATTAGACAGATATTGTTCATAACACACAACCTAAAAAAAACTATAACTCTTTATTTTGTTTTAGTGATCGGCGTGGACATAGTAACAGCCGAATCAATTTACGGCTTTGAACCAACGCAACTTAATCGGTACAACATTGACTCATACACGACTGAACGCGTTGTCCTACCGGACACCTCATCCTTCATACATTCTCCCATACAAACACCGCTGTACCACTCCAATGGGAAGATTAACAAGCATCGCAAACCGTCCAGCCCTACGGTATCCTTTCCGAAGTATAACAACTATGTGAAGAGCAAGAATAAGTTCGACAAATATACAAGAGTACTACTGCCATTAGACCTACTTGGAATAACTAATAATAATGTTCAGGGTGAGTCAAATATAATTTATAAACAATTAGAAAAATGTCTTACTGTAAGCTAGATCACAAGTATTTTTCTTCATTATGTTCTTTGTTTCCAAGAAGACAATAATATTTATTTTGATACCTTTGAATCTTTCTCTCGCCAGACTTTAGACGAATATCTCAAAGATTTCTTTTCTGCTACATCAGTAACGACACCTGTTTTAAATAATCACATTATTTCAGAAAACCTAGAAACCAACTACGAATCTCGCGCTGTGTTCTCCTACCTCCAATACTCTCGCAACACATCCCAACTGATGCCGCTTCTTATGGATGAGTCCGTCAGTCAGCGTTGGGGCGTCAACATTACTGTGGGCTCGCCTATACTGCAACTGGCCTTGTTCGTGCCCGAGTATGTCTGGACTAAAGAGGCCAGTGACGAGGACAACTCTTTAGATAACAGTATGGAAGATGTTGAAGGTAGGTTGAGTCAGTTATTGAAAAAGGAGCTTTAAGTATTCGAGAATTTGGTGCTATTATAAATGATATTGTTTGTTTAATTCATAAACTCATAAACCATATCCCTCACTGTCATCTCTAATCATAACTCATCATCAACCATACGATTAATAGCAAAACTGTTAGAACTAGTTATAATTGATAGCAAAACTGACAGAAGCCAGAAATAGTAAAAGATTGAAGTACATAGGTCATAGACTATCTTACTGTAATAATTACTATTTCCACAGGCATCATCTACGCAAATAAAGGCACACACCAAAGCCACACCAACAATCACCTTAATCCAAATCCCCAACCCAAAAACACTTGGACCCAAGATGAAACCAACAATGACAACCACGGACCCGTCGTCATACAACCCACCTTTAAAAAACAAGAGAAATCTTATACAAGTGACACCTTACAAGAAACCGAGTCTTCTTACGTCGCAGAGAAACTTGAAAGCGAGGAAGGACCCAAAGTAATGGCTTTAATCATGGATAATGGGAATTCTACCAGAGATGGAGTAAATAAGAAATTGGTTTACAAAAGCATGAGTGGGATCAGACTGAAGAGGCCCATCAGGCTGCAGATGTGGCTGGATATTGATAGAGAAACGTTCGGATCTAGGACAAACCCGCAGTGTGTGCATTGGTCTACATTGAGAGGGTAAGTGAGACTCCGGCTGGTCCTTCGCAAAGAATGATTTGCAATAACTTTAGTGTCCTTAAAAATACTGTCTAACCTTCCGCGCAATAAAATTTATAATAATTAATTGTTTATCTCCCGAAATTGATTGTATAACGTATCTTGTGTATCGATAACGCATCAAAGCGTTATACAGTCGTATAACTATGTAGATGACACAGTCGCCTTTTCCCTTTTTATTTTATCTGCTGTGGGTTTTTAAAATAGGTGACTAATTTCAATGGCCTTTGGTAGATCTGGGGAATGGTCTCGCGTTGGTTGTCACACTGAGATCGATTATGACTGGTCACCATACTCCAATGAGCCGCTGCTCATCAACTGCACGTGCAATCATCTGTCTACCTTCGCTGTACTCGTCGACGAAGTGGACATTGAGGTGAGACAAAACTTTCATATAAAGTAAAGCTAGATGTTAGAAGGATAAGCAGTTAACACCACTGCGTAGGCTACACAACACAACATACGTTGAAGCTATATATATAGTTATTATCGTTACTAATATTTTAAATGCGAGCGTTACTCTGTCTGTCTGTCGCCCTTTCACGCTTATAGTCTAGAGCCTGAGAAAGGACATAGGCTACATTGCGAAAAAGGGTTGTAAGGGATTGAAGGGGGGTGGATTGCTGACCAGAGAAGCGTCATGATGTAGTAAGTTTTCCAAGGGGTGGATTTATAATTGTGAGTACGCTAGCGCAGCAATCCGTCTCTGAAAACGCGTTATCAGTTGTATGTTATTTGCTCCTACAGTTTATTCCGGAGCCATCTCTACTGGAGTCAGTATCGTCATACACGGCGTTCAGCATATCCTTGCCTCTACTCCTTGTGACGTGGACAGCTTTGTGTCTGGTTCGCGGTGGAGCTGCCACTGTGTCTAACTCCATACACAAACACCTCATCTTCTGCGTGTTTATGGCTGAACTGCTATACCTCATCGCTCTGAAGGCCAGACATACCTTGGTGCAGAACGAGGTTTGTATAATTCAACTTCTTTTTATATATTCATAATTATTATTTATTTGCATTCCACACTGTGAACTTGGATGGTAGGTAAGTACATATATGCTATTATAAGATCTCGTAGAATCTACGTCTCTGGTGGAACTTTTCCGTTAATTTAGTGGCTGTTGGAGTGTAGAACGTAAATAAAATGAATGTGGACGAAATCATATACTGTTGTCACCTAGCTCGATAGATGGCGTTGGGATCGAGTTAGATCGCGATATGGTTTCGTTCACATTCAAGAACATAAGGAAAAAATTAATTTTGTTTAGCGCGATTCTCGGGTGTAATATTTATATGTTGCAAATCGTCAAAGTGTGATAATATACGATTCATACAATCAAAGGGTTTTAATTATCTCCCGCTCCCGACTTTGTTCAGTGGCAATGCCTTTATTTTGGGCTAGTTAGAATCTTGCCAGGAGTACGAAGTCCATATATATTTATTATTGCGTATCATTCGATTAATTATGAAACCATAAATACTAACCAAATTATCAACAATCTTGAAGGTGCTGTACGAACGAGCATTAACTTCTACACGTATATCTGTTATGGTTATGGCATATGTTATCATTCTCTCCAACTCGTTGGAGTTTAGTGGTGAAAATTTTAATGATGATACACCGGTTTAGGATATTTGTACGAATCCTACATATTTGAGACACTGAATGTTGTCTTATCATTAAATAATAATGTTTATTTTCACTGCTTCTCATAACGCGAGGAGTCTTACGCTTGATGTAATTCAAAGATACCTTTTGTAAGGTAATAGATACCTTTGAAAGGTCAAACTAGTTGCACGGTTATAACAAAGTGGATCTTATGTAGAAAATTTGGCAAAAAATTCCATAGATACTCATTTAAAAAATATATGGTAACAGTAACAGTTGTTGTGAATAGTATTGAGGATGTGGCAGCTTGATGTAGCTGTAGCTTAGATGCAGAGATTAAAGATACGGTATTAGGGTTGAAAAGATAGCTATAGCAGTGAGAGTCGACCCGCTCCGACGGACGGCACTCGTTGACAAGCATGACGTGTGTGTGGTGTGGCAGTTCGCGTGCAAGCTGGTGGCGATGTCGCTGCACTACTGGTGGGTGTGCGCGCTGGCGTGGTGCGCGTGCGACGGCTGGCAGCTGCGCCGCCTGCTGCGCGAGCTGCGCGACGTCAACCACGGGCCGCTGTGCGCGCCGCTGGCCGCCGCCTACGCCGCGCCCGCCGTCGCGCTGGCGCTCGCCGCCGCGCACCACCAGCACCAGTACGGGAACGCGCTCTTGTGAGTGACACTACACCCATATCTTATCTGTTCAATTATAAAGCCTTCATCTATCATAATCATTACAAGATCTTCTTTAGGTTGCGTCCTTTCAAATGTTAAAAAGTAAGACATAAAAACGTGTTTTTGTCATTCTCATATACTGAAAAAAGGACGCGGCGTCACAAAATGATATTTTATTGGAACAATTTTTTTTCGGCTCGAAAGAGGAATTTTGCATTACTCCGATGGAGCTTATGTCAAATCTCGAGTAGGCTAAATAATCGTTATTAATCCATAACATCGATGAACAGCCAGAATAATCAATGTTACTATTAGAGCGGTTCCGCACTACGTCCAATCTGAATCCAAGCCGAATCCGTGAAAATACGGTCTGGAATAAGCGTAGAACTATTTGTATAGAAAAATCGGATGACGGCAATCGGATCTAGTGTGTAAACTAACATATAAATTGTTCTACGACCACTCCGGACCCTTTTTTCACGGATTTGGATCGAACGTAGTGAGGAACTGCTCTTACGATTTCCGTATTTCTCAATGTACCCACTTTTTCATTGATATAAAATGTCAAATATGAGGTTTTCTGCGCTGTGTGTGCAGTTGTTGGGTGAGCTGCCACGAGCCGGTGGTGTGGTGGGTGGTGATCCCGGCGGCAGTGTACGCTTCGGCGGCGCTCGTGTTCCTGGCCGGAGCCACGCGCGCCGCCTTCACCGTGCGCGACCACGTCATCGGCTTCGGCAATCTCAGGTAATTCATGCTTCTAGAACCAAAGATTACCCTATATATAAATGTGTTTTGATTGAGCTCGGATGTCTTTGAATGAGATCGGGCTCTGTGACGTTCACTAAGGAGAGGTCGGCGGGCGGTTCACTATCGCAACAGCTATGAGGATATTGTCACGCTTGTGTTCTCCGAGGGGTTAGGCAGAGAAGTACTAAGACCTATTGTCATTAACAGGCACAAATGTAAACTCCGAGCTGCTACTGACAGTTTCATAAGTAAATCGAACGCAGTGGCGTTGAGGAGCACTAGAGTAATGAGATGTATGTGTAAGCGTGTGTGCGTGTGCGTCAGGGTGTTGCTGGGCGTGAGCGTGGTGTGCATGCCGCTGGTGGTGGTGGCGTGGGCCAGCGCGCTGCTGCTGGGCAGCGAGGCGGGCGCGCGGCGCGGGCCGCTGGCCGCCGCGCTGGCCGCCGCCGTGGCCGCGCACGCGGCCGCCGCCTGCCTCGGCTACGTCGCCGGCAACGTGCGCGTGCGCGACAACCTCAAGCGGTCAGTACACCTACAGTACTCCACTCTTTGATCTCTGCAAGGATGGATTAAACTATACACAAATAAGTTATTAAAGTCTTAATTTTGCTTCTACCTTGTTTTCCTCTTGTATGGCCCACTGGCTTAGCCTACCTTTAAAATAATCCCCTATTTAGGACTCATACGAAGTCGTTTTCGTTTCCAAAAACCCCACAAATTAACTGAATGAATTACATTATTTCAATTCAAGAATCCAAATTCTTATAGTATATTTCATAACTTAATCTCCACATTATAGAACAACATCCAACAAAGTACTAACTTAAAAGTATTTTTCAGGACGGTACTAAGATGTCTAGGCAAGAAAGTGCCTCTAGTCGACACATCAGTCATAATCAGCAGCAGTGCTCAAAACTTATCGCAAGTCAACAGGTAACATTATAAACCTTATTACATAGAAAGGAAAGTTGAGTATTGTAAGAGATAAAGCAACACGCGTATCGATGAATTTTCAACTAATAAAAACGTAACTACAATATTCATCACAAGCTATTTTGAACTTTATGGCGATATTCTTTGAGTGTAATTGTAATGATACGAATTATTTTCTTAGGTCTTCCCTGGCATATCACAGTAGCACAGAGCCTGGACGTCAGATGAGAAACATAGGGATATCCGCATCATCCACCACTTCGAGATCAACTACCAAAACTAGTTCTAGTCCTTATAGGTAAGTTTTATTATTAATAATAGATTAACACAATAATGGTCCCACATTGGGCACATGCCTTATAGACAAAATACACGACAGAAAAATCTTCATAAAAATAATAATAATATAAATCCATAATCCAAATAATATAATACTCAACCTTTGAGATGGAACCCAGGACCACAATTGTAACATTTGTCGTCGCAGTAGACCAATATCATTTTTCAATTGCGTCTGCATAGTCTGCAATGTATTATTTGACGGGTTAAAGCTAAAGCCAATTGCAGTTGCTGTTTTGCAGCTGAATAAATGTTACTTTCTTTCTCCTTTCTTTTCAATTAAGTACAATAGTCCATAAATAATATCACTTTTGTTCCGCACATGAGTAATACACTTTCCTACTACAAATTTATTGGTGATGTTTGTACAGTCGCAGTGACGGACAGCTTCGCCACACGAGCACCTCAACGTCCAACTACAACACGAGCGCGAGCGACATGCCCGCGTACTTGAGAGGGTTCGACTCCTCACTGCACACCAGGAAAGATGGTAACCGTAAATATGTTACCTATACTTCTCTCTTCTATGTAGGTATTAAGTATCCAAGCTGCATATGATCCCTGCAAATTGATAATGGGTCTGGCGGCCATCTTGGTGACGTAAAAATGACGTAACCGCTCACAGTACGCGTTATCACCACTAGTCGGCAAGTACGGTAGATGACGTCATTTTGAGGTTAATTAGACAAAGTTCCAGGCCATTAGGAACTTGCGGGACTTAACTAAAAAGTTGGCATACTACTAAGTAACCAATCTGCTGCATCCTGTCAATAATAAGCCAGACAGGACAAGGAATCATTTGGCGACTAACATCTGATTTCTATTTCAATATTTAAACTTGTCCTTAGCCTAATTACTATTTTTATTCATTTTTGATCCCTCAGCATTGTCTGGTCTGAACAAGGCCCGTGCTGCGTCAACCCAAATGGTTTTTGATCAAAGGCTCTTTCAACTTTTGTTTTTCTTTTAACTCACCAACGAGGAAAACTTGTGCCATTATATAAAAAAATCTCAGATAAATTCAATCTGCAAAAAGCCAATCCCTCAAGCTACCTACCTTATCTCCAGATGAAGGACGTCGTCGTCGCAAAACAGGTAACGGCGGGACAACTGGGGAGACTGGCGAGGAGGCCACAGAAGCAACTGACAGTGATAGCGATGGCAGCGCTCGCAGCCTCGACCTGGCCTCCAGCCACTCCTCAGATGACGACGAGACCAGCACACGCCGATCCAGCCACCCACCGTCTGCTACTAGTAAGTATAACGTAGCATCAGACTATTTTGGATACACTTGGATCACGTCGGGATCACCAGTTTGGAGGGACGAGGTGTGTTGCCCCTTCAACCAAAGGGAGGTTCCCCCGACCAGGCGGGTGTTATGCCTGGCGGGTCACTGCCTCACGGTTGATGTTGGACGGTTGTATATCTGCGAGTCGCATGGTAAACTTCACTTGCGCGATTCAGGATTTGTGGCTTCGTACAAATTCGTATGTAGCTCAATAGATGTCGCTACACTTTCATTGATTACTGGGGCTGGTGGTAGTGACGGCAAAACTTGCAGCTTCAACCTGGATTGCAGCCAGTTCTTCAATGGAGACGAGACCCTATCTAAGGACTAAGTCCAGAAGTATGGGAAACAAAATTGTGTGACAAAAGTCAATCATCTACTCTATTTCAAGACATTTTTGACAGTAATAAACAGATATGAAAGAGGCCACAAAACGCTTAACACGAACTCTTTGCAGGAGAGCGCGCGGCGAGTGGAAATGGCTCAAGCTATCTGCCAAATATTACTGAAGGAGCGCCACTGGCCATCCAGCCAAGATGGCCGCCACATATCAGAGAAGGTATAATATTAGTATTTATTCATAACAGTTTGCGGGTGTATATGTTCAAGTGTTACAACACAATGCTTGACTTGCCAATCGCATGACTCTTTTGACCACTAGTCCATTAGATCCATGAATTATGTAGGTATGCGCAGCAGTATGATGATTAAGTTTCAGGTATAATAAATTGTGTAGATAAATAATCTATTGGATTCTAATCCAACAGGCGATCTGTTTGCGGATGAGTGGACGAAGATTATATTGGTATGTCAGAAGTACTGTGAGAGGAAGGTATGAAAGTGTTCTTCTTTTCGTTACTTTGCTTTGTTTTGTAGGTTTTAATATATTTAGTTTTTTTTTATTACTGTAATTGGTGGATCCGTAATAATTAATTAAATAAATAGAATCGAATATATGCCTATAGTAATTTCAACATAATAATTATAATCATCACGTCTGTATTTCCCAAAGGGTTGGGCAATGGTGTACTAATTTACACCTACAGTTCGCCGATATGTTTAGATCCAATGTAATTTTATTTATAACTAGCATTCCGCCAGCGGCTTCACCCGCGTATTCTGTGTATTTCTTAGAAATTATACCCTATATCACCCGGGGATAGTGTAGCTTCCTAATGGAGAAAGAATTTTTCAAATCGATCCAATAGTTTTGTAGCCTATTCAATTCAAACAAACAATCAAATCTATTCTCTTTATAATTTTAACATTACCTATAGTATAGATTATTGATAACGGGCAGAGGTATAGCAGATATCTCGTTCAGAATTTGTGATACTATTATCAGTAAGCAAGTGGGTATTTCTTCTGTAATCCCATAATCACTTCTGATAATCCTGCATAGCATACCATATTATGGTTTTACAAACATTACTAAAACATAAAAAAGTCAAAAGGTATACCTATTTAAAATCGTGTGTATGACAAGATGTATGATTTTTGGACGAAGCAAAAGAAGTAAGCAAGCATCGTAGCAAGTGGCGCTCTGTAGTTTCTACCTACCTCTATGGAAAAAAGGTTTTAATGTACCGCAGGTTTTAGCGCGTGAACGCTCAACCTAAATCATCAGTGGCGTTTACAATAGGCCGATTACGATCGCAGTGATACCATAGCCGCAAACAAATAACAATAATAAAAAAAAATAAGAGAGGTAGGGCACAGCCATTTATGGCTCAAATCTGGAGCAGCCCACCTGGGGAAGTACCTCCATCTTACAGAAACCTGCGGCCAAATAACACACTTTATTGTGTGTTGTGTTCCTGCAGTGAGTAAGGTCGGCAGAGCTCCTTCTAAGGATAGGTATATTCCCTCAAACTGTCGGCGCAGTGAATTCTCCATAAACTTCTAAGAGGTTTTTCGGGTCGGCAACGCGCGATACATCTGGTGTTGCAAGCGTCCATAGGCTACGGTAACCGCTTACCATCAGGCGGGCCGTATGCTTGTTTGCCACCTTAGTAGCATAAAAAAATAAAATTAAATATGTATGTATTTTAAAAATCACAGTTGTTTCACTAGAACCAAATCGACAAGAAATGGGCCGTTGGTCTCAAGAGACGGGCTCCGACAACGAGGGGATGAATACGGGGATGGCGTCACCGTCCCCCAACCCGCTACCGAACCCGGACCTCACGTCCGACGTGTACCAGCTGAGCCGCCACAGGATGAAGCCCTCCATACTAGAGAATGTTCACGATACTTACGTGGCCAGTGTAGACGCGTCCAGATTGCCACTCGATAACAGGTATGTTTCCTAAATTAATCGAATCGAACTGTACAACAAAAAAACGTTTGAAAAAACTTTTTATACTCTCACTAAATTTTTCAAACACAATTAGATATTGACATTATTTATACCCAAAGCGATATACAAATGCATCAAATGTCGTTGTTTATACAGCAGCCCAAGGTTTTACTTGCGTCTCAGTAGGATTTTAATTTTTTGCGCGAAGCCCCTTTTTTAATTCAAGTAGCTTCAGCTACTATTTATAACATTAGCTATCTGCCAGTGAAACTCCCATCCATGCCGTTTAGGATATTGACTTACAAACAAATTCTTTTTTTTCTTAAGGCCCCAGTCTAGCAAAATTTGGCAGTTGTCAAATTATTAGCTCATTTTCGCAACGTTTTTTTAAGGAAAGGAAGGATATAGTGTAATATATTTTTATCGCGATAGAATATATGTTATATTAGCTTTATCTACGTATTTTTTTCACGTTCCTCTGGTTAGTTTATGTTATATAAATCAGGCGTCAAAGATGGCGCTCTCGCGCCCAACGCCATTTAGAGTCATGTTTGTGCACGTTAATCGGGATAATCAAGAATAAATTCAAAAATATACTCAGCGCAAAATTAGCTTAAAGTAGTCGTCTTCAAAATGCGCTGAGTAGATTTTTAATTATACCTTTAGTTTTCTTAATCCGAGTGTCATAACATCGTCAAATTTTCCTGTTTTTGGTCCCAAAACAAACGGTTTTTTTATAATAAAAACTAAAAATATTGATGAAATCATTTGATAATTTTAAAGTACGTGTATTAAATGACACAACCAATTTAAAAAAAATGTGTACCTGCTTCACAAATATTTTTTATAGTGTTTTCAACAGGCACGGTTTATAAACGAAAATCTCAAGCCAATTTCTTCAGAGGCGGCCAGTCGGTCGTAGCGGTTGGACGTGGATTCTATGTCAAATTCAAATTTGTACCTCTCGCTCTAAATTTTGCTCTCTCTCTAACCTTGCTGGCGTACTATCGGGCATTGAAACTTGCTCTACTTCATTATTTTTATGTCAATTTATCAGAAATTATTTCCGACGCGCGTTTCCCGATCACGCGCGTTTTTATCCCACAAGCAGTTTAATCGATCGATTGTTTTAAAAAATGCGGTGTGTTTAGGCATTTATTGGACACCTAAACGCTTGGATGTCCGTCTAACTTTATGGTCCCGATTCTTCTGTCCTTAGTTAACACCTGGGTACAGAAACAACTCGACGCCATTTTTTACATTAATAACAGATATAGACTGTTTTGTTAGCAGTAAAGTGCGATAGTAACAAGTCTGTTACTATGGTTCATTAACTTGTTACCACTAGGTAACAAGTTTGTTACTATGGTCCGTTAACTTTTTATCACTAGGAAATAAGTTCGTTACTATGGTCCGTTAACTTATTACCACTAGGTAACAAGTTTGTCCGACACCCAAAAATTTACCTATGACCCTCCCCGGTTTGAATCACACAAATTGAATAATTAGTATCCTAATATAATTATAATTATCAGCCAAAAGAAGTCCACTGTGCATGTGGAACAAAGGCCTCACTTAGACCATAGTTAGAAAGTGAGAAAGACGTAGTTTGAAAGTGAGTGTGAAAACTACTGAAAAGTTGTGCAGTGACCGCTTATCTACGATATATGGGCATATTATGATGCGTAGAAGTAGAGAGCCTAGTTACAAAACAGGTTTTGAACATAAATGTGGATGGATTTAGTAGAAGAGGAAGACCAAAGAAAAGATGAATAGACAGTGTGAGAATGACGACGATGTACGTAAGAAAAAATCACTGCGCCGACCCCAAGTGAAGGTGAGGTGGTGCCTATAGGTGTACATACACGAGCTAGATGGACATATGATATACTGGCTGGATGTAAACGATTGCAGGGCAGATCACGTCCCGATTGTCGGTTAATATGGCAGTGGCGTAATAGAGAAGAGGCCCTGACTCAGCTGTGGGTTTTACCGGCTGAATAGATAGATAAATAGATGAGTATATTTATAGATAACCGTTGCACGCGGTTTTTCATTTACCCCACTTCATGTGCCCAGAAGAAAAGTCTTTTGATCGATTTTTTGGTGTTAAACATTTCTAATCCCAACTAGGACATGAGTTGTAGCTTTTGAACGGCTGAATAGATTTACATGAAATATGGCTAACAAAAATCCCATTTAATTTAAAAGAAATTTGTAGAATGTAGAATTACAAGACTAATCTGTGATGTCTTGATTTACAAATACAATAAGAGCTGCATTGAGCCGTGGGCTATAAGCTCATTTTGTTGCTGAGCTATAAGCTCAACGGTTCAAACGCGTGTGATCTGGTTCATCTAGCTCATTGAAAGCTGAGTTTACACACCTCTGATGATAGCCAGACGGCTATAGCAGTCGTGGAAGTGTATTCTATGTCAAATTCTTACTTCTCGCTCTGAAGTTTGTTCTTCCTCTAACCAGTTTAGATCAAGAAATAAAACACAAAGGTCTACTCCAAAGCAAACCATCTCCTGGAACTTGACCTTATAGTGTCAATAAGGTCTTAATCTTAAAATAATCAACCTCCTTCTTTTTCATGTCTGTTAAAACGAAATTAAAACCTCGACTAAAAATATTTACTGTTCCATAAATCATAAAGTACTTAAATTATTTCAAACGACAGATATTTTTTTCAGATTTTCAGGGTATAATCCCACAGGTCACAGTAGTGTTGTTCATTATAATTAAATAGAAATATCTTTTTGTATTTTTTTAAGCATTTTCCATACTAAGATTACAAGTTATTTTTAATGAAGGAAAAAATCGGCTGGCGGGCAGGATTCGTACCTGCGTCTTTTGGTTCGGTACAGCACGGTACACTACGGTTGGTTGGGGCTCGCGGTAGCTTAGTGGTCAAGGCGTCTGATGTACCGCACCAGAAGACGCAGGTTCGAATCCTGCCCGCCAGCCGATTTTTTCCTTTATTAAAAATAAATAGAAATATTTTATTTTGTAAAGTAGAGCAACTTTCATTTCGTAGCACTGCTCTACACTTTGTAATTTACGTATCACAGGATGATACAGAGGGTGCCTCGCGGGGTTCGTGCCCGCGAACTGTCAATATACTGAATTCGTTTGTTATGCACAGCTAGACTGGGGCCTTAAAGTACCGTATCTTCTTTCTATGCATTTTGACATTACAAACACCCTTCAATCTTAGTTAATTTTCTATACATAATATCGCATGTAGAAATCTTTACATTTATAGAACAGTCAACAGAACATTTATACAACACAAGTTGTCATACCTACAATTTAAACTTTCTTACAGATACGGAGTAATGGAAGACGAATTAATGTACGGAGCCCTACCAACCGACACAGAGAAACAGATGCCTTATGACCCCAATTATCCTATATCACCTACCATGTACCGGCTGCCTGGCAACCCCTACGGCTCCAAGACCTATCTACCCGCCAGAACATCAGACTACGGGTACAGCCCCACAAAATACTTAAACTCCGAAACAAATCTATATGGATCCAGGGATTTTAGGGATTCGGGAGTGTCCACGAGAGAACATGATGGGTACCCACCGAGAGATTACAGGGACTCAGGAATCGCGACCATGTTGAAGAATGATTATCAAAGGAAGATGGACAGTCACTATGGTGAATACAATGACAGGATGTCAGAAGGATCGGATAAACATCATGATAAATATCTGTTCCCTTACACAGGTATGTGAACTGAGTGTTGTTTTGTTTGTGATTGGTTTTGTATTTTTGTTTTTTAAGGCACCGGAATCCACGATCCAAAATTATCTTAAACCAAGGGATTTTATACATTGATGACGCGTTAAAATGATGTTGAAGTATATAAGTATCATAATTATCCATTGTCTAATAATAATAATAATGTTGCTTAATTCTTAAAACAAAAATTCTTTCAAAATTGTCGAGAGCTCAAAAATATACCTATAGATATCTCTGAGCTGATATTCACAAATAATTGGCTGGCAATAACTCAATTTATGGGCTGGCAACCTTTCATTCTGATAGGAGATCGTGCCTGACAGCGGGACGTGGATGAATTTAAACTTAAATACCAGCGTCGTGTGCCATATTTAAGAGTGTGCTTTATTATTATTTTATTGGTCACCGTCGAGCTTATTTAGCGTTTGAAAGTTGTGAACTGCTTTTGACCTTATTATTTTGCTTGCTTTAGCTGAGGAAGACCACGCTCACTTGCGTGGGATCAACCAGCCACCGCAAGTCCATAGTAGTGACATGGCACATTCAGGTAACTGTACCAGCTTGGAACACCTTTGTTTAGACTAGGTACACCGTAGAATTAGTTTCGAATTACCGAAAAAAATTATTCCATTTTTATGGAGAACAGTTCCAAGTCTATGATAAGCTAACCGGTTTGATCCAAATAAATGAATTCCTTGCTTTGGTATTCTATCTTTTTTCTTTTAAGTTAAAGTATGTTCTTGGTTTTTCCTAAATAATTACACATTGCATTTAGATTTGTGTTTTATTTATAGAGGCTTGGAGAACATCGACAATTAATAATTAATTATTTTATGGGTTCCGATTAATTTATGTTTGGTTTCTTAGGCGAGAATCAACAACAGATGGTGGCGCCACTAGCGAGTATGGGGGAGTCGAGCGAGTAAGTGTGAATTTTAATAAGTGCCTTTATAATAATTGTTTAATACGAGCATGCATTTTTTGTTAATAAAAGACAAAGAGTTTCGTATTAAAAAAAACTGAATGTATTTATACTTTCCTTACCACCTAAAGGCCCAGATTACTGGGTTATGGACAAGGCATAGGAATATATATAATTTATGTATTACCTATTAAATGTTATATTTCTTCTATTTCCATGTTCAAATGGCTCCAACTTTGCCTCCTCCAAGCCTAGGCCTATTTGTTAAACTATTTGAACGCACTCTTTTAAATACGAAACTCTATAAGGCGCTTTTCAGAAGTGAATAAAATACTTTTATACGTAAGAAAAATGAAAATGTTGATTGTTAAAACTAATTCACCTGTCGATTAATAGTTGGTACTGAATACTAAGTGGGTACGGTTTTTTGTTTTTTTTTTCACACAAAACCTTAACTCTACTTGAATGAATCCTAGTGTGGGTCGCATCCTTATTAACTCCTGAAAATCGTGCCACCTAAAATGTTTATATTTTTTGTTATTTCTATTAAATCCAGTCATATTAATACAATTGTCAATAGATGGTGGCGGTTGTATGAGAAACACTCATTGTAATCATCTTTTGCTTTGCTAACCGGTGGTGTTGCCGCGCGCAAAATCATCTTCAACCATTTTAGGGAAGAGGTAATCTAATGATCTTTATTCATAGTCTTGACCACATTTTTTCTACGATCTTTAATGTAATCATTTTGTGCAAATCTATTTCTTTAGTTAAACATGGTTTATTTAATTAAATCTGGTAACTGAATGTGGTCTAGACATAATTATACTAATTATATGTTTTAATTTAATACCCTGAAGTTAATTTTGCAATTTTTTTGTGTATGGAATTTACCAGGTTCTTTAATGTTGCCTGTCTAGCATGTTCTGTGTGATAGGTCCAATTGATTCAATCTTGGACTACTCCAATCAATTTACTTATAACCTGAATTTCATAATCACAACTAACTATTACCAACAGGAAATCTACTACTGAAGACGACGCAGAGACAAGAGTATAGTGCTAAATAGTACAAGATTTCCAATGAATCTCAATTAGTTTTTAATTTAACTATAAACTCATTAGTAAATTTATAAGAATTAGTTTTAATTTACGCAAAGACTGTCGTTCAATCAGTACCCACTGCCATAGTGTAGAATAACGAGTATTTATTTTGAATTTATGTCTATGCTTTAAGTAGGATCAATAGTGGAGCTGGAGTGGAGAATTTAATGTAGTGAATGGCTAATTATTAGTTGGGTTTAATTTTTAAAAGTCTGCTCTTAGGTTTAAACTTGAAAAATTTACAAATACCTATAAATATCTCACTTAAGTGTATAAAATCCACTGTGCAAATACTCATGTGCCCAGAAACTAGGCAACGCTATTAATGTATGATCACCTATACCAATGTAGACGTGTACATAGTAATAATTAATTAATGTAAGTATTCTATCCAAACAACTTTAACGTAGCTTATAATACTAAAAAAAAAACAATTTACTTGAGCGTACGTTGGAGGCATGATATTGCGTACCTAAACCTATGGAAGTAAGAATGACATCCAAAGTCAGTCATGTAAATAGTTAAGTTAGCTTATGTGTAGGCGATTACCGATTTATTTTCCACCTATTTTGAATGTCTGACTCATCAAATGTTGAGAAACGTAGGACATACCTACCAATAAATTTATCTTACATCCCTGACAAAAATATTAAATAGTTGTGGAATGCAATTCGGTAAATGTACCTACTCCAAATTTATTGTAGTGCAAAATATGAATTACTTTTATTTTTATATAAGAAAACCAAATCTATTGTAAACCACGTAGGTAAGTCTAAGACTAGGTAAACATAGTGTTCAGAAATCAATTGGTCGTTTTCCTAAAATAGTGTAAAACGCGATTTAGTAGGTTATTTCTATACCTTCTAAGTTCATGACAAATTATTGTTACTTTAGGTCATCTCAGGGTTTTCAGAAAAATTACATTTTTCCTTGTTTGGGTTGACTTGTTATTATTTTTCTAATAATGAAATTGATGATTCTAGTTTCGAAGATCTTTCCAGACTTTGTATGTAAATAGCGTGTTGTGTGCATTTCTAGCGTTTTAACGAAGAGTCCACCTATTTTGTAAATAATAGTTTTTTACACTTTTAGTAGTTAAATTAAGGACTACGATAATAGTGGAATATTAAGTGAAAGCTTTATTTAGATATTCTCTAGTGTCAGATTGCCATAAATAATATTAAATGAGTTCGTAGAAAGCACTATGAATATGAACAAAGTTAATGAATACTTTTTATCCAAACTGCGAATGTTTGCTATCCAAATAAATCAGGCGTTTATTCGTATTTAAGTGTTAAAAGTGGCAATTTATCTCACTCAATTTTATTTATTGGTCTTCAAGTAGACTACTTGAAATAGGTATAGTATTTATTCATGCTATAATATGTTATGAAATGGCTAATATTCTTCATAGGTAAACTTTAAAGGCCATATATGTATAAATAAATCTACCAAAATACACAGGACTGTAGGTACTGTGCTCTCAATATCAAATACCTATGACATTTTCGGTTTATGAAAGAGTAGATACCTAGGTATCCATTTTCCATAAACTTTAAACATGACACAACAGTAGGATAAAGTACTTACCTCTATGAACTTTACCCAACTGTTGTGTAGTTAACCTACTAACTTGACTACTTTCTACTATAGGTACCTATCTACCAATATTCTGTGTTTAGCGGTTTTAACTACCGAAAAACCAACACATTCCGATTATTGAGCTCAAAATGTAATGCTTTAGAAGATTATTTTTAGATCGTAAGCGGTTCGAAATTGCTTTGTATTTGCCACTTTTATAGTTAATATTCGGCTCATTTTTATATCTAAGGCCTCGGATAAGCTGAGCAGCGCGTTGCACAGCTACTGCCCCAACAATTAAGAATAAGAAAAAATAGAAGGAACTTTTTTGTGCTTCGGCAGGAAATTCAATACCTACTCGACGTAAAAAAAAGTTATATTCAGCTATGGTTCTGCTCAAAACAATCACTTTTAGGTCAAGCTGCGCAGCTAGTACGAGGAACATTCCATTTTGTGATATTCTTTTTCACCATTTTCTAAGTACTTTACATGCAATGTTTATAAAATAGAGGTACAAACATTTTAATTGTTTTATAATGAAATAAAATATTTTATTGCTAAAATCCTTCGCTTGTTTTATTTGTTCTGATTGCATTTTCGCAGACTCAAGGCTCGAGACCTGCCGTAGCTGCAGCCGAACGGGTGAATCTGTGTTCCATTCTTAAGTTGGGCTGGGCAGTGTTATTGTGAATTTCTGTAGAAAATTTCAAGACGCTCGCTTCCTTATTGCCATGCCATTGGACAAATGTCTTTGTCCAACAACTTGATCCAAGATTTGATAAAATTTTCTTATCGAATAAAGTGTAGCTCGTTACTATAAAATTAAGTTATTGACCTAAACCCTATTAGTATTCATCCGCAAAAGTTACGTATGTGCACGTTTCTACGGGAAACACACGCGCATTTCTTATCGAACACGGCAGGTTAAACACCACTCACGCGTATTCGTGATATGCCAAAATCAATAAATTGATTACGCAGCCGCCAGATTTCTGTCTTGGTCTGAGATTTTAAAATAGGCTAAATAGCCAGCTCCTAGATGTGGGGATAGGCACCGAATATTTTTTTACATAACAGCATTTGAAATAGATTCTTAGTAGGTACATAATATAATTATTTTCCCGTTTTACCTGAATGACGTAAAAGCATGAAATCACGTGTAATCTGTGATGCTGATACAAGTATCTATCTATGTGAAATTCAGGGTCAATGCCTCATCTTTATAAAAAGTCGCTCGATCTACTTCCTATCTTAACTTTTTAACTATAAATTACATCAGCAGGTCGTCTCCATCTTAACAGAAGACACTGCACTGAAAAATAATTTAATTTAAGCAAACTACTGATTATAATTAAGTACATTATAATAAATTCATGAAAATACACTGTAATATTTGACTATTTAAAATGAGTGAGAATATACTTAAGTAAATCAGTGCACAGGATCAATCAGGACAATCCTAACAAAGTTATTAGAGAAACAATATTATTACAACTTTTTATCTATTTATTCATCAACATACATAATATCTACATTTGCACAAATAAAATATATTAAACTTAGAATTACATCAGTAAACTGTTAAGACTGATATAATACTTTCTCGTTCGTTTTGTTCCAATATGAACACTGCAAAGCCAATGTTCAATCCTCGATTGATATACCAAATACCAATTGTTTGTGTGTGGCACCACATCAACTCCTATGGATAAGTTTATGCAGATGGATTTACAAGTACGTACAATAAATTAGTAAGGGAAGCAAACTAATATTTACAAATATTGGGATTTATAATTTAATTTTTAATATATAATTTCGAAGGTAAACAGTGCTTTATTGATACCGGAGAGCATTAACAATTTAGATATTTTCCAAATAGACACAGACAAATCCCATGAAACTAAAGGATATTTTGGTAAATCCAATGTTGATGATAGTATTATTATGATAAAAGTATTTGTGCTTCACAATTTTTTAATTTAGAGTGCAATTAATGACTATTATATGTGTCATCAACACCACCCAAATGATTAGTCTGTGTCTTATGGAAAATAACATATCACACCAAATACAAAGTTTATGTACATTAAAGTTTATTTCTATGCATAACATGGGTTACAGAGTACAGACTGACCAATCAAAGCTTTTACAAAACTTGAAACAAGGTTTATTGGAATGTATAAGCCTTATAAATGTCTAGGTACAGTACTGAAGTAATGTCAAGACAGAGTGACATATTATTAGGCCACGAAAACTAAATGTGTACCTAGTCATTTCAACTTAGGATATGTTACGGTTCAATACAACACAATCTTCAACGGGTTACTATAAAGTTGTCAATAAAATACTGCAATACAATCCAAACCTCAGCTCAAATATCTGCAATCTTAGCACAAAATGCCTTTATATGTATATGAAACAACAATTAATTTTAATTTACAGTACGGTAATAACATCAAAAAATTTAATCTTACTTTACGCTACTTTACTATAAGGTGCTAAGATCAGATATTTTATTGATCATTAAGATTAAAAAAATAATTTACATTATTATAAACACATTAACAAAGTGTAGGCAGGAAAATACAAAAGTTCAACACTGCAATGATATAACTTGAAGCTTCTTCGGTTATAGACAACTATTTGTATGGGCACTGGAAACTCTGAGTTAGGGTAGGTCAAGGCTGGTAACATCCAGTGCTGGTGTACACTGAAAATTAAAAAACTCACATTAATGTCTCAAATATATTTAATAAGGTTTTAATAAAACTATGACAATATATTGTAAGTTTAAGGAAAATTAGGACATGATTTTATTCTAACTGTATGTCAAATGACATAAGAAAACATTGATTACAGCATACCAATGTTTAAACACTTGCAAGATCATGTGACCCAGATTATAAGTCCTATTTTTATAGTTATAGTAATAATAATTCATGATATAAACAAATATAATGCTAAATATTCACAACAGATGTTAAAATTATGTATGACCTAAAATAAATAGGAAATATATAATTTTATTATTTTTCAAACAGAGTATTTATTGTTCATGTGGGTTTGAGAATATTTTGTACAAAATAACAGTAGCTTCTGTAAGTACATAATTTATGATATACAAATTATACCGAGTTATTGAATCAAGATAAAAAGCTTAACAATTTTACATTTCTCACAATGCACTTCATAATAACTTATGCTTTTAAATGCAAAAATTAAATTCATACTTACACTTAGATTCAAGTTTTACTTTATTCTTATATTACTGGTTGCCCATTTTGACCTTTGATGTCATGTAGATACCAACAATAAGACCGAAGAGACCGATGGCTGATCCGAAAATCTCTACAATTAAGATTTTGACGAAGAGAGCAGCATTAGCTGCATCTGCCAGGGCAGCACCCGAGCCAACAATGCCGACGGCGATACCACAGAACAAGTTGACGAGGCCCACAGCAAGTCCAGCGCCAAACATCACATAACCAGCCATCCAGTTCTGTTGCTTGATAGTTACATCGGTCAGCGGCTCTGTGTACTTCTCCAGCATTCCCGACAACACGATGGCAGTGATCAACCCGTAGATGGCGACGGCTTCGCAGAAGATGACGGAGATCAAGTTCTTGGTCTTGATTCTGGGCGCTTTGACACCTCCGCCAACTATGCTTACTCCAGTCGTGTGGATTCCCATGGCAGCGCCCACCACTGACAGCGCAACGGATAAGGCGATGCCCAACGTTCCCCACATGTAAGGGGACGTATTCTCCAGGAACCATCCGATGCTTATTTGCTCACCCTTTCCATTGAGAAGATAGAACATGGAAAATATCGGAATCACGATCACCAGCAGCAGCACGAAAATATAAGTTAGGAAGTACCTCATCTTGAGATGTTTTTTGAGCAAATTGGAGCTGTTTTACCCGATATTCCCGAAAGGGACGGCCTTTTTTCGCCCAATTTTTGCCTTGACAGAAAACTCAAAAACGGAGAGGTCTTGTGATCACAAGTTGTCGTAGACAATAAAAGGGTTGCTATACTAAAATTAAACTCTTGTGACCTTTTAAGATAATATTTAAAAAGTTGAGAAAAGGAAGCAAAGTCTTTGAATTAATCAACTTCAATGAAATCTGATAAATTTAATGTATTAACTATAAACTAAGGCCTCCAAATAATTTATTGAGCTGAAATAAGATAAAAGATAATGACTCATTGTCTGAAAATTTAACTAGCCTTTTTGTCTATGATTATTTATATTCATGTTTTCAACTAATTTGTGAAACTTCATTACACGTTTTTATTAAATATTTCGATGGTAATAATCAATCGTTAGACTTATCTTTCTTTTGTTTCATAGGAGTTTGTATCTCTATCCTGAACCCTTCATATTATGATTTAGATAAATTAATTATTTTTTCTATAAAATTATGATAGAAAAAGTATCGAATAATAATGATGTGCTTAATTAACTAATAATATTTAGGCTGATATTCAGAGACGAGACTTAGCATGAACTTACGCTCCTTAACGCTTACCTTTGACTCTGAATATTAGCTTAGTTGTTTTATTTAAAATAAATATGGGAACATTATTAAACACACTTCTATTACTTACTTCAATAAAAAATACAGTTTAAAATTGTCCGCACCCGCAATTAACCTCTCGCATGCAGCGGTCAGCAGTAAGCAGCAACAAACAGCAACCAACTCTACAGTTCGCGATAGCCTACGACTTTAGCTTCTGTATTTATTTATTATAATCTAATAATATTCTTTCCCCGATTTTTACGGCTGAATTAAAGTTAGCTAGTGCCAACTTCAACCCGCACAATAAGTTTGGCGCAAACTGTACGACCAATTGTGCCAATTTTTTAATCTGTGTCGCGCTGTCTTACCATAGACATATATAAAAATTACGTATGTAAAAATTTCAATTTTGTTTGTGTTATTTACCTGTGGACGTGGTTACGCTACAGCGCTAGTCAGGGTGACAGACAAGTGACAACTGACAACGACAAGGATAACTTCAACTTTTATTCCTTCCATTTTCCCAATGTGTTGAGTATTTTGTTTTGCAAAATGTGATCCCTTTTTAGTTTATTTACATTAGTAAAACTAAGTTGGATATGTGCTACGCTAATGAGAAAAGATGGTGCAGTGAAATAACTATGATGCCCGTGAAAATATTACATAAAAATGTTGTCGGTATACGCCAGGTTTATCGTTCGCCACTCCTACCTTGCTCTTTTCACTGTAACTGTGATCTCAACCATTCTTACTGTGATCCCGTTAGTATGTCATAATTTACCATCGTTTTCTGATCCCATAGTAGGCTTTGAAACGCGGGGAACGACCCTAGCTCATCGGTTCATTGCATGGGAAAACCTCATCGATGAAACTAGACCTTCTCGAAGGCTCGCAGTAAACCCCAAAGAAATTGAAGATCAAATACGCATGAACCAAACATACTATAACAGAACACGACAGGACCGACCCAGATCAGGTCATGGACGTAAAAAAAATAAAGGACGTAACAAAAAGAAAAAAGTTAACTACAACAATAACACTAATTTTGAAAATAATTGGCTACCATTAGAATCTAACATATCTAATGGTCATGTACATTGGGGATTTGGAAAAAATAAGACATTTGAAGATGAGAACACAGTGATTCTCAAGGATCACACAAGAAAACAGTGGGTATCTATTAAAGAAATGCAGCGCAAACCAGACCAACCCGTTCATCACAACTATGCATCAGGGACATGTGGACCACCTATATCAGAATATGCTCATTTAGTTATTACAAATACTGATGGCACATCTCTATTAACATTCCAAAATGTGGAACGAATGTGTAGATTACAATCAAAGCTTGTAGAATGGGGAGGAGCGGAATACTACAAAATGTGCCAAAGGGATTTACATTCCGAAGAGCTCTGCTGTCCTGTATGGAGTGTGCCAAATTATATTGCTCTTATATCTGGCAAGATTTCCTGTGAAAATTTAAGTGAAGAGGATATAAACAGGACTGTTACTATTTTGAAAAAATGTGCAGGCTATTTTCATAATTTCACACTTATGGCTTCTTGTGATTTAGATAGATGTAAAGTCCCCAAGTATTGTTCTCAGTATGATGCTATTTATAATTTATTATTTTATTTAATAGATTCTGAAGCCTTTCCCCCCTCAGATCTCTCACAGAGTTTTGTTAAAAATGTCATGGTCTTTTTACCATTACCAAGAAGTAGCACTGTGCTACCTTATTATAAAAAATTGCAAAGTTCAAATTTATCTTATGAAACACTGTTTATACCTGCCATAGATTTTGGACTGAAAAATGCACTTTTTGACTTATGGGTAATACAAGATACATGGTTGATAGGCTTAGGTGGCATATTTGTGTTTGTGTGTGTTTGGGTCTATACAAAATCTGTAATTCTTACTGTATTGTTGTTTGTAGCTATAACATACTCACTTGGTATAGCATACTTCTTGTATATCTATGTGTTCAATTTGGAATTTTTCCCCTTTATGAATTTATTTGTAATAGTTGTTGTGATAGGTATTGGAGCAGATGATGCATTTCTCTATGTCAAGGTGTGGAAGATGGTTAGCAAACAGCTCATTCGTGACAATGTTGTTTGTCAAGATAATGGTCTGAGTGATATAAAGAATGTATCAAGTGCTGGTGAGACTATACTAGTACAAATACTTGGGGAAACTATGAAGCACTCTCTAATGACTATGTTCATCACCACAATGACTACTGCAGTTGCGTTTTTTGCCTCATTTGTGAGCTATATTTCAGCTATTAACTGTTTTAGTGTCTTTGCAGGTACAGCTGTTCTAGTCAATTTTTTTTTAATGATTAGTTTGTTGCCTGTATCAGTATTTATTATAGATGTTAAATTACGTACAAAACAAGTTAAATATTTGGATGTAATGTATAAAAGTATTAATGACTTTTGTGAAGATATAAGGATAATATTGAATAGATTTATCATAACTTGTGTCACAAGATTGCACATGATGTTTGTTATAGTATTGGGTGCTATTGGAATTGGCAGTATTGTCATTGTTTTTTACTTTCCTGGACTCCAATTACCAGACTCTAAGCAGTTTCAACTGTTCCAAACCTCCCACCCTTTTGAGCAATATGATATGCTCTACAGTAGTAAGTTCCTATTTGAAAGATTTGGAAAAGATATTGGCACAGGGAGTAAGATGCCTCTAAGATGGGTATGGGGAGTAAAAGCTATTGATAATGGAAATCACATGAATCCTGCATCAAAGGGCCGCTTAGTGTTAGATGACAAATTTTCAATATCAGATCCTAATTCCCAAAAGTGGTTAGCAGGATTTTGTACTAGGATTAAGGCTCAACCATTTTTCCAACCAACCTTAGGTCCTTTGCTTCCTAATTGTTTTATTGAGAGTTTTAGAATGTATATGAGTAGGCGTTGTATTGACAACATTGATAAAATAAACAGAACACCATGCTGTGAAACATCACGATTCCCTTACAAAGAGGATGTCTTCAATTTTTGTATCATAAAAGCTATGGAGTCCTTGTATCAGACACCCCGCGAACTGTTTATGCCAGGCGTCGCAGGACCTAAATTTCTTAGAAGTGCTAGTCCCCCAACAGTTGCAGCAATGGTAGTAGAATTTGAAAGTGTTATTCCATATTCTATGTCTTACACGGAAATGGACGATTTTTACGTCCAGGTTGAAAATTGGACGCAGCAAGAATTAAAAAATGCGCCACAAGGAATGCAGTATGGTTGGTTTTTGTCCGATTTTCATTTTTTTGATCTACAAAAAACATTAGCTAGTGGAACTGTGATGGCTCTAATTCTATCGGCTACTTTAGGTTTTCTAGTACTTTTACCGGCAACATTCAGCTTTGTAGTTAGCATATGTGCATTAGTAGCTATGATGTTCTCTGCAACTGTTACTATAGCTATATTAGTACTTAATGATTGGAAGCTCAATATTCTAGAAAGTGTAGCCATATCGACGTCAGCAGGCTTAGCTGTTGATTTTAGTCTTCATTATGCCCTTAGTTATTCAAATGCTAACGGCGCTAATTCTGCGCGGGTCAAGTGTGCGTTGTCGTCATCTTCAGGTCCAACTGCTGCCGCCGCATTGACAACTGGCTTTGCTGGTATATTTTTATTGCGCTCAAATCTTCTGCCATATTCTCAAATAGGTTCATTTCTAGCTCTGATAATGGTTGTCAGTTGGACTTATGCAACATTTTTCTTGTGTTCTATGCTGCATTTATTTGGACGGAATTCTGCAAAAGAGTCACCGACAGCGGAAAGGAAATCAGTATCTCGAGTAAGCTCTGTCTGTTCGGGGGTGCCCAACTTGGAGAACCATGAACTTGAACATTTAGCTGATAGTAGTCGAACGAATCTCACACATTCACATAGTCCTTCTAATGTGAGTGCTACTACTGTTGTTTTGCACGACGACTACGAAAATTCTCATAGTAAAATTGTTAATAAGTCTAGTGATACGAGTAATAATAAATTTTCCGAAAACGACTGAATGTTAGACCTAAATTAAGTAGAAAAGTAAGGCCGTATTTTATAGTATTTTTTGTGACTAACAGTATTATTTTTTCTATTTTTATTTATCAGACGCTGTTTTTATTGTATGTTTGTAAATATGTAGTTACTTTTGACTATTCTGATATTAAATCAATTTATAGGAATCATCAATGTGACAATAATTATCACATAAATATTCTCATGGGACAATATATAAAAATATTAACGAGCTTATCTTGCATGTTAATTTGCAGTAAAATTTTGTTTCATTATGATACTACGTGAGAATACCTACGTGAATACTGCTTAAAAATTTATAATAGTATTGTATTATGATCTGATGTACTTAATGTTAGACCTAAGTATTTAAATGTTACTTTGCACTGTTATTTTATTGGTGTAAAATTCATGTTAAATGCATATAGGTACATAAGTATTATTAAAAAAATGTCAATTCACCTTTACAATGAAATTGTTATGCATAAAAAGTATTTGTAGGTACTTCGCATGCATGTCCATCCATCACAATACTTTAAAAAAAAACTGAATACAGACGATTGTACTGATATTGCATACCAGACATAGAAGCCTTTTTAATATCATATTATAGGTCAGAAAATTTTGTTTTGATTTTATACGGTCCATGAAATGAACCCTGAGCGTATGTATGTATTAATCCGGCAGCCATTTGTAACACGTTTCATGCACGCTCACGTTGGTAGGCGTAACATGCGCTACGGCAATCTGTGCATGTTACGAAATTAGCGCATGCACAGATTGCCGTAGCACATTCTTCGTTGCGGTGCATACGCCCTAGGCCCTAGTCGTGCGTTAGTGGTCCTATAAGCGCACATTCGTATTTACGCATTACCTCTGCTGTGAGTAACTACCTTCACTATAATATAGGTACAAATCAAAACCAGGAGCATTGGCTTTTAAAGTTATTCTGGCGACTGTAAGGAACTGACGTTACACCTACTATACATTTTCTTATTGCTTGATGGATTAGCAGTATGTTATAATATGTTTGCTACAAGTTTTTGTTTTATGAATTTGGTTTTTAAATAAGTACCTAAATAATTTTTATGACAGTTTGACAAAGTAACAGCGTGACTGCCGTTTCAGTAATTCTCACCTTATATGTACTTATTTTGTTGTCGTGTGTGAAAACTTACTTACTTGAAGTTTCGTGAAGTACTTATTAAGAACGTTAGTTAGTACTTACTAGATAGTCACGTACACATAGATTGCGAGGAAATTCATTGTGAATGAATTGTATAACTAGTTATCCTACATGAAAACTAAGACAAATGCCTATGTAAAAAAAACTTAAAAAGTGAATAAAAATGAACTATTTTTGTTACGGAATTGTTGCCATTTGATTGTGTGTGGATATGATGCTGTGCTATACAAAACCTACACAGAAAATAGATACCTAGATACATCTTATAAAATCGGTGTTTAGGTTAATAACTACTTAGGTATCTTCTATGATTTCGATGTGTAATATAAGATTTTATACTTATCAGAGGTATCGAATGTTGACCTATTGTGTTATTCTTAGTATAGCATAGAACTGGATATTGATGGCTACTCACGGCAGCTATTATTGCATCTTTCATTATAATTGTATTAAGATCAAAATAAAAATGTTAATTTTTGTAAATTATTTAGTTTTTATTAGTTATCCGACTACCAAAGAAAGAAAGAAACTGGAAAAAAGGAGGGTTGTTAGGGAGGAGGTTACTATATGTCCAGACTGTGGTATGTCCGTACTTATGTCCGCTCGTAGCAACTTAACGGCTCAACCGATTTGATAAAGAATTGTTATTAGATTTGTCGTGATGGCACGAGTGGCATTGGGTAAATAAAAATTAAATATATGGATTATAAGCGCTTTATTGTGAGGGATGAAAAGCTTTACTTGTAAAATAAGTTTCAAAAGTGTCTTCATATTTCCAATCATCATTTAGAATCTGAAAAATTCTTTCAGTGTTAGATAGCCCGTTTATCGAGGAAGGCTATAGGTTATATATCATCACGTTACGACCAATAGGAGCGGAGTATCAATAAAAATGTTGCAAAAACGGGGGAAAAATTCAACTTCTACGGGAACGAAGTCGCGGGCAAAGGCTAATATATATGAATCCACCGCGAGAGGCGTTTGTGTAGCGTGAGGTCTCCGAAATGTCATTCCTTTTGGGTTGACTTTTTATACGTATATATTTATTAATAATATAATTATTTTGAAAAGTGCGGCAAAAAAGCGGAAGTCTTCTTTCCTTGTTTAATTCACCATTCTATCCACTAGCTACCGCGGCGCCACCATAATTTCGCGCTTTTCATTGGTCATCGCCTCTACTCGTAGCTTCGTAGCTTCTTTGTAGTTCCTTCTTTTTACCCGACTGCTGAAGGAGTGTTGTGATTGACGCGTATGTATGTTTTTCCGTTCCTATGTCCGCTCGTAACTATTCAACGGCTTAACCAATTAATATAAATGACACATTGACACCACATTAGATTCGTCTTGATGGTACGAGTGTCACTGCGTACAAAATGGCGGATTTAATACGCTTTAATTTGCGAACTAATTTCGAACTTCTTTAGTTTTATCAATTTTCATTTTATTTTAAATTATCATTTAGGATCTATCTAGTGATTCTATGATGATTTTTTAACTAAAAAGTAAGAAACAATAGTTATTTGTTATACAAGAGTGCAAAGTTGCTTTTTAACCGCGTGCTCAATTTTGATGACCGAGCAAGCGAAGGATTCTAAAATTGAATCACGAGCGGAGCGAGTGATTCAAAAATTAGAATCCTGAGCGTCAGCGAGGGAATTAAAAGAGCACAAGGTGAAAAATCTTTGCACTCGAGTGCAACACATAACTTTTCATCCCACCTCAGCGAGGAAATGACTAAAAAAACATTTACAATCACAAGATACTTTTATTTCATTTTAGGTATTAACTACTATATGATAGGTAAGTATTACAGAATACCTATTCTTTATATTATTACAAATAATACTAGGTATAATAAGAGAAATTGAAAGTAACGTTGCTACAATTACTTGAGTGTAATATTTTTGTTAGGTATTGTAATGTTGGTGTTAGTGACTTAAAAAAGTACACCAAGAAAGTTCCGGTAGGCTTGATGAAAAAATATCGATACATCGATATATCGATATTATTTTTTTAATGTATCGATAATTTTGAGCGATATTTAATATTTCGATATAAAATTCAAAGTATCGAACAGGTATAAAAATCTATATTTTTTACAGACCAATAAACATTTATAAGTTTTAAGATTATAAAATCCCAAAAAGGAATACTTTTTTTATACTAAGATCTTTTTAACAAATTATTATTTAATGTATTTTTTGTTTTTGGTCGACTTGATTTGATGTTTTGTAATTTGGTTTTTAAGATATATCGCCCATATATCGATATTTTTAAATAATAATATCAGTATCGATACTGATATTTTCAAAAAATATCGATTCGACATATATCGATACTTTGTTGCGTTTAGACTCGGAACCTAGGGAAGGTTCCATTTTAACAAATTAAAAAAAAGTTGTATGATAAATTCGGCGCCAGGGGGGTAAAAGCACGATGTTCTAAATTCAATTTACTTTGTCTCTCTAGAGGATAAAAACGACTTTTGCACTCAGATATCGAAGAGTAAAAATAGTTTTTCTGAGATGGTGGGATGAAAAATCAATTATTAAATGAAACAAAAAACCCGACCGCGTAAAAAGTACTAAATAAAAATCTAAAAACAAGCTCTGTAATATTGGAAAATGTATTGCAGGCGGGACAAGCTATTCATATTAACTACTGATAAATTAACAATTAACATATTAATAAATTATAAGCAATTTAATTGTTAATGAACATAGACGAAGCGAAAGTGGTGTGCCAGGATCGTAGCAAGTGGAAATCTATAGTCTCTGTCTACCCCTATGGGAAACAGGCGTGAGGTTATGTATGTATGTATGTAATTGTTTCCTTGCTTGTCCCATCTGCTATACATTTTCCAACATTACCATATTCACCAACAATGTCAACGGTCACTTCTGTTCTCAGTAATTCTGTTAAATAAAAATTAATTACCAAAAATTAACGTTGTAAATGAAATAACTGATTACCGAATAATGAAAAGAAAATTAAGCACATAAAAATTCTTATTACTAAAAATCATTGTAAATAGTTGATTGAAAATTTCTAAACGGGCCAGATTCGTTTTAAATTACTTACACATTACCAACGAAGAAAGACGATGAAAATAAAAATCTAATCTGACAGTCCTAAGCCTGAAAATCATGAAGGGAAATTTTCAATCACTAGAAAAACATTAACAGCATCCATCCATAATTGGCTATTAATGGCTATTAACTGCATTTAATCGATTATTATCCAAATTATATTTATCGAATATGAGCATTGCCTATCACTACTACTAAGGATAGTAGGAAAGATACTATAATTTTAAATCACTTATCTTGGCCAATCCTCAAATTCCTTTCGAAAAGTGTTGTCTTTTTGAGAGAATAATTAATAAACCTTACCAAGACGAAGATAAGGCAGCAAATTGTACTGCTTTTATACCTACTTAGCATCAAACAAATATTGAACTCATAAACTTAGAAGAGGTAAATTTAACACAAACTGGTATTGATTTTAATGACTTTTAATTCAAAATAATAAACTTTAATAATTATAATAAATATAATTTTTGTACAATACCATCCTCTGTTTTTTTTACTATCGTTTTGAACGTGCCTAAATACAGCCCTGTTTAGCAGTCATTCATGTCTCATCCATCAGTGACATTCCGTGACATACTGACAGTGACATGATGACATCGAACTTTCAGAATGAAGTCAGTTGAAGTGACAATATAATATTATGTAAAAAACATTAGAAAAACCATATATTAAGCTTCAATTGAACTTCTTCACTGTCTTGCCATGCATTAACTGCTATGCGCCGTCCTGTTGTCATTAAATTGCTGGATATTTCCTCATCGACAGTGTTAAATGGAACGGTCCGTCAATTAGCGAGGACGGAGGTGATTCATAGTTCATACAAACAATAAATAAGTAAATTTCGCGTTAGTCATTCGTAATCTCGTGCGTGATACAAATTATTGTTAATTAATAATCAACATTCAAAATGTTTTCTACAAATCCCAACTATACTAAACTTAAAACTCACTTGCGTCTTGCAATAAATAGACTTAAGTTGTTAGAAAAGAAGAAAACTGAACTGGCACAGAAGGCTAGGAAGGAAATAGCTGAGTACATCGCTGCTGGTAAAAGTGAGAGAGCTAAAATCCGAGTTGAACACATCATCAGGTGAGTACATCATATACCTACATATTTCTATAAAGAAATATTTTCCTGCAAACAAACCTGGCCTTGAGATAGAATTTGATTACTTTTATTATAACACATTGCGTCATGTCGCAATAGGCTAGCGTATTTGTGCTGTAGACAGATCTCTGTACCTAATCTACATTGTACCTCAAATAGTTTTCCAATTATTATTTGAATGTCTTTTATATACCTACATAATCTTGGTTTAGGGAGGATTACATGGTGGAAGCTATGGAAATAGTAGAAATGTACTGTGACCTGGTGTTGGCGAGGTTTGGACTAGTGACACAGATGAAGGAGTTGGACGAAGGCCTTGCTGAAGCCATATCTAGCCTCATTTGGGTGGCACCGAGGATGCATACAGATGTCCAGGTATATAAATGAAGCAGTCCCTCACATGTCACACACCCTTCAATAATTTTTTTTATGTAATACAAAGTATCAAAACTGAAATGGATTATAATGGACATGTTTATAATACAGTTATTTAATTTCCCAGCACTGAGCCATAAACATGTCATACAATCACATGTTATTTCAAAACATGCTTTAAATACAAATCATTAAACTTGTTAAAATATTTACATGAATGGCAGTTCCTTCGGAAACTCTTCCTTTTAGCTAGAAATATTGCTACTCTTACCTAAAATTAAAAGTAATAAATACCTTAATAATACCTTCTTATATCTTTTTGCTATGGGGGATGGCATATCCAGCAAATATTCCTTACTCTTTAAAGACATGGTTCATGAAGGCAGTTAACCCACCTGGAAGGAACCTGAAGTCTTCTGGCTTAGAGTACCCATTGCCGAGCAGATTCATTCATTTTGCCACCAGGATGTCACAATCACACAAGATGTGCTGCACTGTTTTCTTGAATTCACAACAGGTTCTTTTTAATACTATATTTGTTTACAGGAACTAAAAATAATATCTGACTTGCTCACAGCAAAATATGGCAAGATTTACGCTGATGCATGCAGAAACGAAAATGTGAACACACTGAGTGAAAAACTAAAACATAAGATGTCTGTTCAGAGTCCGCCTAAGATATTAGTTGAAAGGTACCTGATAGAAATAGCGAAGAATTATAATGTGGAGTACATTCCTGATGAACAAGTCATGAGGGAGGAAGAAGGTACATAGTTAGGACTAGTAAAGACGTCTCTTTTATTATTTAGAATTTGTTTTATTGATGTAGGCAAGATCCAAGGGTCTGCCGACTGTCTAAGCTAGACTTCAGTCATTGTAAAGTTTTTCTTTAAAATAAATTTATTTTAGAGCCTAATATTACATCCTATCCTAGCTGGATCTGACTGAACCCTGACTCGAAAGTTCGATCTTGGTTGTGGGATTATTCAAGTATCTGCAGGCCAAAATATTTACTTCGTATGGGGATGAGACCTACAACTTGTTGCACAGAAGCTAATGGCTCAAGCAATTTGGGCCAATCAAGCGTCGAAATATCCTTTACACTCTCAGCCCTAACATGTTGAAACAATCTTCAATATTTTCCTTAACTCCATGTTCTCCCATTATAGGTCGAGATGCTATGTTAATAGACATCAACGGTCCCCCTATGCCTCCTGGTTTTATTGGCTTCCCGCAACAGCCAGCAGTGGGCATGCCGCAAATGCCCAATCTGCCCAGCATTCCACCACCGACAGTGACACCATTCAGTTACCCTTCTGTAAGTAAATGAGTCTATTAAAAAAAACTTTATAGATTTTAATGTTACAATAACTTTCGCAGCACATATGTATATAATAGTACTAAGACATTCTAAAAAAGCTTATAGTACAGTACTTGCTGATCTTATCTGAGAAGGTAGGGCTATTAGTGGCGTTAGAACATTATGGCCGCGATGACTACAAACTTAATGTATCACACCTAAGACCTCGAAAAGTAAAAAACTGTAAAAGATTAGAGGTGCCCTCTTATAATAATTATTATGGACAAAGATGTAGCAAATGCTTGGTTCCAAAAATTTTCAACAGCCTACCGTTAAATATAGACGAGTCGCTATGAGTCGCTATCTAAATCATCGTTCAAATATAAAGCATCTAAGTTCCTTTTGAACAATTTTCGGGAAAACATATATTTATAGCTATATAAAAGTATATTATTGGTATTTGAATTGTAGTAAATTAAACTTTGTGTACTTTTTTTCTTTAATATTTCAAGAAAGTGTGCTTATCTACGTAAAATGATTTATACATATTATGTAAACTGTGGGAGCTATGTCTGCCAACAAACTGCTATGCAGTTTGGCAGAGGTATAATATTGTATGATATATAAGATGTTTTTACTGTGAATAAACACTTTCTTTCTTCTTCTTCTTCTTTCTTCTTTCTATTGTTCGGGATGTGGCTCGCCTTAAAGATTGCAGAAGTAAAAAGATTGTATTAAAATGAATAAACACGAACTGCTTGAGTCATACGCTGTCGTTTTTATAAATTTTAATCCAATCTTTTTATCTCCAATTATAAATTATTAAAAATTATAATCAACTCTTATTAGATATCAATGTTTCCACAACTTTTCATCATTTATGAAATAACTTTTTCGTGTTTCACTGTTTATATCGAGCTGTAATTTGTTTTTGTTATAACTTACAAGCTCTAAACATTCCCCAGCTGTACTAATCCTGTGACTAATTGGCACTATTCTAGCAACCTTCCGGCGGTAAAGTGGGAGGTTTCATCGCCAACCCGCCGCCGCAGCCTCCAACTTTCGGAGGGCCCAGTCAACCGCCCATGGGGTATCACCTACCGCCCGGAGTTGATTCTAAATCATTGAGCAATAGCTTCTTACAGGTAAAAGATATACTGCAGATGGTCTAGTATCTCTTGATTGTAGAAAATTCCAAAGGTATATTGTTGATAGTAATATTATTATTAGGCTTCAGTCCTCGCATTGTTTATCCTGGGATGATGTGTCTTACTTGGTGAACTATGATGGGACAATTTTTTTAGACTATTGAATTTATTATGTACAGAACTTAAAGAAAATTTTATTGACTGTGTAAACCTTATAGTCTGCACAGATCTAGTTGGCCGCGCCTTAGGTATGTGAGCGGCGGGACGGAGGGGCGGGGTAGCCTGCGCGCGGTGCGGCCGCGCGGCGCGGTCACAGTAACCCGCTGCCTCACCCCCGTCCCTACCTAAGGCGCGGCCAACTAGTTCCGCGTGGACTATAATCAATGTGTCTAACTGACGCGCTCAGATACATCAATTAACGCAGTAATTAACTAATAGGGACCAGTATACTCGTAATAATTATCTTAATATAATAATAATAATAACAACAATCAAATGCTCAATGTTGCTTTTAATTCAATTTCATTTTTAATATAATTTGTTTTTATGTTGTGCATGTCACAGTGTTTTATGCTTGAAACCATTTCTCCCTTTTTCAGGATGAAATGAGCAATCTACCACCTGCTTATGACAGCATCCACCATGATTTGGTACTTATTTATTTTTGTTTTATAATCTTTATCACTACTATCAAGTTTTTTAAGTTTCTCTAATTCCTATAAAATTTTAGAAGCTTTGTATTTAGACTCGTTAGCTTTTTATCGCTCGTTAGTTCGTTTACCTTACACATTCCATAATTAATTCTGAAGTTGAATTCATAATCTTAGATTAATAATATTATAATCTGCTTATCTGTGTAATTTCACACAAATGTCAATCTCCACGCATACACAGGCGGAGTAATATTTTTTTTTTACGAAAAACATCACCAACCCTTTGCCCACTGTTACTTGCAGCCTGCCCACGTACCGACGCCGCAGCCTCGCTCCCGGGTGCCGCAGAACCAGAACCACTTTCCGGAGTTACCTGAACTGCCATCAGTACCTTCCGACCTGATCTTACCATCAGTACCTCACAGCAACAACTCAAATACATCCAACAATCAACCAGACGCGCCAAATGCTCCAGATGAGATTGATTTTGATGATCTGAACCGCAGGTTTGAGGAGTTGAAGAAGAAGAAGTAAGTGGGTATTGTTTCGCTGGTCGCATGTAAGCGGGGTTTTGACTAAAGATAGGGCTGACATCGCTAAAATCATTTAACTCGGGCAAACAGATCGAAACCCCCGATTTACGACAGAAACTTGGTCTTCGCATTACCAAGTTTGACTTTCATGTTGAGAATTGGGTACTTTTTTAAAGTATCCGATTATCAAAGGTCTCTTTACACGCCTGGATGCTCTTAAAATAGGATTTTGGACAGATGGCAGCCCTAAATATGAAGGATTTGACGACATGATCTTGTGATTAATTGTTTTTGCCTTATCGCACTAGAGTATACATGTCATGCCTGATTAGAAATGGGTGTGGATTTTAAAGGAACAGACTATAATATAAAGACATTGAGAGAACAAAACCCGCTGCGGCCGGCACTTGTAAAGATAAGCCGGCGCTAACTTTTCATGGCAAATGAAAAAGTATTCAATGAACATTGTTTTTTTTTTATCAATCAAATGTTTAATGCATTGTTGCTTTGACTAGTTCTTCGGCACCCCGAACTTTTGTGATAATAAATGGGTGAAACAAGTCACATGCTTATCTCATAAAAATATCACTTGTTAACAACGTAATCATTTCTTTTTTATCATGTTAAGACTGGTCGTCTAAATAATGACGATTATTTATCTGTATGTAAAACTAAATATGTAACTATGTATTTTTTTTACTTTTATTTTTTATCCATACTATCTGGGTAGTAATTTAATGTATATTTTTTTTACTGTTGTCCTTAACTAACCGTTACATAATAATTATTAGGAATGTGAAAGTATAACATGTTTATAAGAGTTAAGAAAATGATAGAGTAACTTTTGCTGTTAAATATGCACATAATGTGTACAAGAGAAAGGCAGACAGCAATATAAGCCACTTCTATTAACGATTACAGTCTTCAACTCATATAGAGCTAGTTAAATTATTAGGTATAGGTTATGAAATAAAAGAGTTTTATTTTAATATTTTATACAATTTATTATTGCTGCAAATGTTTGATATAGAACCATGCTTCCATTGATGACGGGTAGCAAGCGAATGTACAGTGTTGTCATAACATGTACATAAGAATACATATACATTACATTCATTTCAGTGTTTTATTTCACCTTGAATAAAATTGAAAAATATGCTTAAGATGGGCAAATTGTCAACATTATTATAAAACCATACATTTGTAACGATCATGATCCTTAAGATCTTATCCAACAAAATATAGGAGTTCTTTACTATCTAAATTGCTTTATATATCTCTTTATGTGAGAAAGGCATAGTGTCGGCTGAGTATTATCCAGTATTGGATACCCACTTTTATATAAGGCATCAGAAATTTACTCAAAATTATTTATGGATAATTCAAAGTAGGTACGTATTCATTTGAGACAATTTCCAATAATTATGCTAAAGTATTATTTGACATCGCTTGATAAATATAAAAGGCGCCATTCAAGAGCCATGATAAAACTAATAAAACCCATTGAGAAGACTTTAATATGAACATACAAAAATGATCTTTTAAATCTAGTAATATAAATAACAGCCTTATCAAGTACTTCAGAAGTTTTTGTTCATAAAAGTCTGATGACTTGTTGGGACAGTGTTGCTATTTTAGAATAGTTCGGGTCGGTAATGTTTTCGCTGTCTTTTTTCAGCCTGTTGTGCAGATGGGTGTTGGACACTATTCTAGTTTGGATTTGTAGCTTGTTTGGAGATTCTGCTAGTAGAGTTCCGAGTGCTACTAAACCTCTGTGAAAAAGAAATTGCGGGTTATAATTTTCCTTGTATCAACGGAACGTGAAAGTTCCTTTCAATATTTAATTCTATGTAAATTTAAATACAAACTCGTTTATTAGTTGTTTTTTACCGGTTAAGTATTTGTATGTTTTTAGTTACCTGAAATATGATTCATTGTCAGTAATCTTGCTGAGCAGCTGGACCAAGCAGTCAGCAAGGTCCACGCTGTCAGGTTGCTGCGCCAGCGCAACACATAGGTTCAACAGCAGTGATGTGGCTGCAATCTGTTAAAAACAGTTATTTAATTAAAAACAAACAAAAATTGATAATATTTGAATCCTGGTAATCTTGCTCTCTTAGATTTTTAGAATCTCGCCTCATCAAGAGCAAAATGTCGCACATATTAGCGGATTGGATAGAAGACATTGTCTGTGAGCCCGCACAGTCATAAATGTGACTTGTCAGTGCCACCCACACATACTAAGAAGTATATGTAGATTATTTTATGAAAAACATATCTAAAGTTTTATTGAATACAAATATTTACAATGAAAGGATTAAATGGAAGAAAAGGCAACTGCGCCGACTCCAAATAGATCGAGACAAAGACAGAGAGATAGTGATAATTCCAAATATTTACAATCACTTAGAACAATAAGCTTAATTATGTAATGTTTGTAAAACATGCAGAAGTTTACTGCATAAATGACCATCAAGATACAGTAATATAAAGTGCTTACTTGAGCATTGTTATTGAGTTGCGAGAGGCATATGAGCGAGTGTATGACGCTCTCCCGCGCCGCCAGCACCAGCATCTCTCCCGGCAGGTCGCTGAACGCGTTCACTAGGACGCGCATCGCTAACATTTGATTCGCCGGGAGATTGTCTGAAAGTTTAAACGGTGTCTTATAGCTAGCGGGTAGCAGCATATAAACGACTTTTTTGTTTACTGGGAAAACTTTCAAGTTTCAAATGTCGGTATTTCGGTTTTTTACCCACTAAAACCAGTTGTTGGGCACCATTGATAAATGGTTGATTATTCAATTATACATATAATTCTTCCTCTTAAATTACTCTGTCTATTGATGAAAACCGCATCAAAATCCGTTGCGAGGTTTAGGAGAAGTTAGCGTTTATACAGACAGACATACGCGAAAAGCGATTTTGTTTTATAAAATGTAAAGATATATTAATATTTTCAATAACTCTATCTACATATTTCACTTTTCACCATCTAAAATATTATAATACTTAAATTAATTAATAAATATAATACATACCAGGCGTTAACAGCGACAGTAAATATTTTATAAAGGTTGGTCCATAAGTCGTGTCGAATATTTGTGCGTTTATCTCTTTATTTCTAACAGCTAACCTAGTCACGTCTAGAACTGGAAACAGGATTTCTGTAATAAAAAATACACAGATGTATCATATTTGTGTGTGTTCCAGGATAATAAGAAAATATTACACATACATCAATACAAGTGTTTGTGTTTTTCTGGGTGTTTCTTATACATATATTATTATGTGTATGTATTTACAAAAAAATTATTATGTAATTATTATATCACCATAGTACACATAGTACCAGCTCTGCTTAGTTTGAGACTAGATGGTGCTGAGTAAAATGTCCTGTAATGTGTAAATGTAAATTTGAAAATCCTAGAACTTAGAATAAACATCCAGACAATGGTAAGTAAAAATAATTAAGTTATTTTTTGTATATTAAGTTTAAAATGTGTTTATATTGCTTACCTTTGGGCCATCCTAACATAGTTTTTAGCAGCGAAATGGTTTCGTTATTGTAGGCATTATTCTGTAACAAAAACACAACCCTCAAGTTAATTACTGATTTTTTTTTCTTATTTATCTAAAGTGTTACTGACCCCAATTGTACAATCTAAAATCATGACAGCAGACAGCAGACCGCTTTTGACTCTTATTATTAAGTGCATAAGGTCGGAAAGTGGCCAAATAACAAAAAAATGTTTTGTGTTTAAGCACGTTTTGTGTTGTTATCACTCGGATTTTACAGTGACGTCATTTATAATGATATCATCAACAACACTGGATGTTCTTTGCTTTCGGCAGCTTTAGCCATTGTTATATTAATTTTATTAAACTATATCATTTATAACATACCTATTGGTCGATCCAGTTTCAATATATGTGACTTGTATCTATGTATGATGATGATACACATACACCCAGACTCGAAATAGTAGGTTTGTTTTGTATAGCTAACAAACCTAGTCCGTGGTGTAAAATCCGATTGCTCAATAACTACAGTTTCAAACTAAATAGCCAAGTTTTTAGTATATTATGTTTCAACACACAATATTTGCTAAATCGTCTTATCAGCTTCAACATTTACTTTCTTACCAGTTCACACAGCTTGACTACGTTGTCTAGCTGTTCCTCCGTCATGGCGCTCAGTCCGTCGCCTACTTTGCTGTTGAACTCCTTTAGCTTGTCGTGTATGGCCTTCAAGTTGGCTTGGTCGAACCTGGAATAGTTTAATGTCGGATATAAAAATTTAGTTGTTGATTTTCTGTGAGATTCCCAGTAGTAGCTCGGAGTCTTTGTGTCCGGTTGATGGCAATACGCTCGCCCCTAATTACATTCCCTCTACTCAAACTCAAAATTTTCTTGCTGAACGGATTTTCATACGGTTTTCACCAATGCACAAAGTTATCCATGTAGAAGGTTTAGGATTATAATTTATACAAGTTTTGTGTAAATCGGTTGGATATAAAGATCGAAGATGTCGCTAGTAAATTATAAACATACCTAATATAAGCGTCATGTGGTATAAGCATCTTGTCGCTAGACGTGGTGGTGGTGGCCGTGGAAGTAGTGTAGGCGTTGGCCCCCGTGAAGGGGTCCGCGCGGGAGGGGGGCGGCAGCGCGCCCGCCGCCGTGGCGCCCGGCACGTAGCGGCACGTGCCCGTGAACGGGTCCGCGAAACTATTACAAAGATACATATAAAATTATATCTTATTTAATTTATGTTATTTTATGTGACCTTTTCGTTTTTGTGCCAATTAACACATTTTCTTTCTTTCTTTTCTTCTTTCTTTCTTATATACATGATATAAAATTCTAGCCAATCTTTTTGTCCGGCTTGAAGTTGACACAAGCTAACTTCAAGTCAGCCGTAAAAATCGGTGAAAGAAAAATATTGGACGACGACAATAATTAAAAACGAAAGCTCAAGTCGTAGGCTGTGTCGTTTTATATAATTTTAATCCAATATTTTTCTCTCCGATTTTTACCGGGTTGAAGTTAGGTCCTGCCAACTTCAAGCCGGACACTAAGATTGGCGAGAAATGATGATATGAATGAATGATATTTCAGTAGGTATAGCCATAGGTATATCTGTCTTGTGCACCAAAATTATTATATCTTAGTCCACCCGTGCGAAGCCGGGACGGGTCACTATGTACAATACGCGTTATTATCGCTTAAGGTTATTTGTTACAGAAAACTATTGGATGGACATGGATCATGTAAGAAAAGATATAAAGTTTATTGAATTAAAACTACTTTTTACGGATTTTATCGCGTTATATTGATATTATTTTAATCCCGACGTTTCGGACCCTTTACAGCGTCCATGGTCACAGTCACCCGTGACCATGGACGCTGTAAAGGGTCCGACACGTCGGGATTAAAATAATACCGTAAAAAGTAGTTTTATTTCAATGTCTAGTATTCGCGTAAGTGTCAGAAATCAATATATAAAGTTTAATAATAATTTAACTCGGAAGAACAGACGCAATATAAAATCTATGATAATTAACTTACCCATTGCTTGGTAGCGGCTGTGAATCCAATTTAGCGTTGGTAATGATAAAGTTTGCGACTTGTTCCAGGTATACTTGAGGTAAGTTGTTCCTATAAATTTAAGAAAATATAACTTAAAAATGTATTCAGACCTACGAATTGCAAAAAAAAAACCAGTTGAAATTTTAATTTGGCGGCTTGGTTGAACGATTTCCCTTAAAATTACCTTCCATTATAATAAACTGGGAAATAGCTTGTCAGATCCATACATAATGTTCCATTCCGAACAAAACGAGCGGATTTAGATAAAATTGCGATGAAAAATGCGATAAAATTCTAAAAGTAGTTTTATATAAATAATATTAAAAATGATCTTACTTGTGTATAAACGCTTGAGCGGCAACCCAGGGGTCTTCAGTCTTGTTGAAAGGAAGTTTTATTGGCGGCGCACCATCTTTGATGTCTACGCTAAACACGAAGTCGTATTCCTGCAAGAATTTTAGAGTTTATTTAGTTTTAATAAAACTGCTTGAATCAAATCAAATTTTACGGTAAATACAAAATGGTATTCGTAGATTTTCAAAGCTCACTTGCACTTGCTTTTATTAGTTCCGGTAAAATGTAGACCTCAATCGAACATTAGCCTGTTTAGTCAAAAAAGGAATTTTAAACTGTTAAGTGCAGTCTCCACATAAATAATGATAGTTTTGGTAGCTGACTACAGACATACATCTAAATCATTTATTGAGCTGTGATGAACATATATTTTCTTAACTGCATTGTGACTCAAAATTCGATATGATATTTGTTTGTATCATGATTTTAGGGGCAATGCAACAGTATTTAGGTAGACGTAATGCGTGAGCCATCTTTTAAACCAACAAAATTTTTAATTATACTATATATCTATAAACTATCTACCTTTCCCTGATACATGGTCTTGCCCTCACTGGAAGGTGGAGCGCCCATCACATCACCGATCTCGTTCCACGTGTTCTCTGCGGCGCTCCAGGAATAACACTTGACGTTGGTACCGCGGCGCACCAGCTTGGTCTGACCGTCCGCCTTGCCTGGCTCTAACAACACTTCGGGACCAGGTAACCTGAAAAAAGTATCTGAGTCAACTTGTCATCTTATATCTTATGTTTTTTGTAGTTAATTTGGCTTAATGCCATAATTGGATGACTTTTTTATGTAGTCAGAGGCGGGGAAACCTAGAGTAACTGCAAGCTGCCGGCACAGGATTACAACCTTAGACATCGACATTTCTTAAGCAAATCGTTTGAAATTGAGTCTTTCTTATAATTCTTAAATAATTGATAGTATAGTGAAACTTAAATAATAAAGTGACAGGTAAGAGACTTATTTCAGATCAAAATAGTCAAAGCTAACAACTAAGGCTCTTTCAACCTGTCACTCAGTATGATCAGACAATTTTCCCACAAGTTCTATTAATGGAACTGTGGAACTTATTAATCAATACAGCTATCACAAACTTTTCTTACTCAGAGAGTTTGAATCCTCCAATTTCTTGTTGGGAAGCTGCCTGCATCTTAGCGACATCCTCTTCAAACTGTTTAAGCGTCGCTTCATCTGCATACCTTGCTGGGTCCTTTGTGAATACGCGAACAATTCCATCACTAGAACCTGTCGATGTTTAATTCCGATTTTATATCTTGCCAAGCTGACATAGCCACCAGAGAGTAGTAGATTTCGATTTTTTCGTGTTGTAGTATATAGGTCGTAATGAAAGCCATTTTTATTTGTTAGAGCAACAAATACTTAAGCAATAGTGATGTAGCTTATGTATATTAATTGGTACTGATAATATTATCAGTGAAAAATGTTTGAATAGATACTTCTTGCCTAATTTGCTGAAACAATGATTTATATTTCGTAAGTATCAAAATTTTACATTGTGCTGGTATCATACCGGTAACTATGTCTCCGTTATCCAGGCAGGTGATGCTCCACACGGACTGCACAGGTAGCCGTATGTCTCGTACACAGTCGCCGCCCGCCCACAGGCGAACAGTACCATCCTCTCCACACGTAGCGAAGCCCTGTTGCACTCCAGGGTTCATGCTGATACTGAAGTTAAGGTGTGAATTTCAGTATGTAATATTATAATTATATAAAAATAATATATATTTTTATCCTGATGAATTATTGCTTTTTGTTGTTATAAGATGCCAAACAAGCATTTAGTAATTTCAGTATATCTTATCAATGCCAGCAACATTAAATGGTAGCACTGTCCAGTAGCTAAGACTAATTTTATTAGTAATTTCGCTGATAACATTAATTATATTTATACTGGGCACTATGTGTGTAGAGCAGTTCTTCTCTGTTTAACCTTTCATCATCACTTTTTTTCTGAATTCACTGCAACAGAATACTTGACAATGCCCACACAGACAACCTTAAACTCAAGTGTTCAACTTAAGCTGGTAAAATTGATCAAATTATTATATTAATAAGTTAAATAAGGCACTATATACATTTTTGTCAAGATCTTACCTGTAGATATAGTTAGAATGTCCATAGAAAGTATTAAGACATTGTCCTTTATTAGTCCAGAGTTTGGTGGAGGCATCATTAGAACAACTGAGGAAGGTTTCAGGATTTGCTACTGCAAGACCTCTTACACAGTCTGTGTGACCTGATTTATATAAAAAAAGCTGTTTAGCAAGTACTCATGCAATATTTTATGATTTACAATAGTCTAGTACCAATGCCAATAGTTCCATTTAACCAGTGAACATTTTGAACACAAAACATTGGTATTTAGAATGGCATTGTACCAAGTATTAGTACAAAAAAAATGGTGACTTAAATGCACAACAGTAAAGTAGATAATTCCTTACCAGTCAATGAAGTAATGATAGTGCCATCCTTAGTCCATAGTTTGATCTGTTTGTCGGCGGATGCTGTGGCATAGGTACTGTTGAACAGCTCTATAGCTGACCATACAGCAGCTTGGTGCCCCTTGAGCACCAGTGGAGGTACTCGTGCTGCATTTACATTCCATACTCTGGTGGTGCTGTCCCAACTTGAACTGGTAAAGTGTATTTTAATTATTAGTCATCTTGAGTATTTGAATTTATGAATCTGGCACATTGCCAAACAATAGTCATGCTGAGGAATACTTTGGTGCTTAGTCACAACCTAGTTTTCATTTTATTTAGCTACAAACACATGCCTGCAGCTTGGCCCACATAAGACTCTGTTTTGGAGTAGGTACCTAATTATTTACCAATATTAATTATCCCAGCAAAAAGAATTGTGTTGATTCAGGGTATAACCTATCTCTATTTCAAATTACAGCCAAATCCATCCAGCAGTTACAGTGTGAAGAATAAACAAATATCTAACCAATTTCTACTCTCAATACAGATCAGTTTCATGAAATAATATTTAAATTTTTGTAATCATTTAAATTAGTCTAATTAATATGGAGGACAGCAGTTAACTTATGCAGGGTAATTTGTGAACTTATGTTTATTTCATTCATCATGTTATTTTGTAAGTCATGTACTAATTATTATAGATCTATTGACTCTGTCTGAATTTATCTATTATCCAGATCAGTAAATACATATTCAGAGTAGGTACATATTTACATTTGTAACAAAGCCTTCCTACATGTGCACTGCTAATAGATCAATATTGTCATAAATATATGAGAAAGAAGTAAGCAATTACTAATGTATAAACAAAGGATTTTACTAACCTCAATAATATACCAGAATCTCTTCCAGGAGTAACACTACACACAGCATTCTCGTGTCCCTCTAGCGTCACCTGGATTGCACCGTCTTGCAGGTTATAGCCCAATATCGTATTGTCATTGCTGCCGGTCACCACCAGACCATCGGGAAACGCTTCACAAGGAGGAAGCCAGCAAACGCACGATACGAAATTTCTATGCCCTTTATACGTTACCACGTTAACAAAGTCTTTTACGCTGCAATAGAAGAGCTTATTTATCTATGTAACGATTTACAATAACATTGTAAGCTTGTAACGGTATAGAAAACTAACCCTTCCGGATGCCACAGTTTTGCAGTCCTGTCGCGTGAAGCTGATAATATACAGAATTCTTTGGTTGTCGCCACACATCGCACGTCCAGTGAGTGGCCACATAAGACAGCACTTAGTTTATAATCAGGTACAGCCATTGGAAAACGTATTTATTTTCAAAACGCTGAGAAAAATCAGAAACAATCGCGGTGAACAAAAGTTGTCATGTCATGTTGACGTAAGCTGTCATTCGCTCGTAAGGTTTTTTTAGTTTTTTGCTAGCGAAGAAACTCAGCTGGATTTAGTTGAGATTCATGAACAACATTCATCAACAATCTTAAAAAAATTACCAGTATTTATGAAAAATCGATAAATGACATTTGAATGTGCTTATTACTTTATTCATGAATTATATTTCATTCCGGATTAAAAGATGAATTATTTCCCAAGATTTCAGAACGAAAGTTTTGGTTTCTCAGTACTGCCAATATAAGAATTTATAGTAAACTTAGCGCGGGAATTTTTAATTTCAAATGTATTCTAACACAAGGTTTAAAAACAAAATAATAACAATGCTAATTATAATAATACAACAATAACTAGGAATAACTAATATTAAAAGTTACATTAATTTCTATTTCATTTTTGTTACCTAGTTTGAGCGCAGTCCAAGTGTTTGATATACTTTCAGTTTAAAGTATGTAAATCAGTTTCCTTTGTTATTCCAATAAGTTGAAGTAACTACTAATTTACTAAAGCGTGTATTTTGGTTAATACATAGCTTTGCTTGTCTCGCTACTTTCTCGCTTCGCGGCGCCAGTGTGACCGGACCGGTGACCGGTGTTACTATAGGAGGCTATACATACCTACAGTATTGTACATACGTAGTGTAAAGATGGCGTCGACGGTGTGTGTTTCTAGATGCCGACTGTTAGCAAAATTAGAAATAAATCGTGGTTTGTGTTTATCACCGCTGTTTAGGGATTTGTCAAATAGCAGGGTAAGTGTTTAATGTTTTACAATCATTTATAATGATTAAATAGTACTGTTTCATATATGATTGTGGTTCCGAGACCGATTTTCGTATGCACGTGCATAGCTATTCCTATAGCTATGTCGATAGCAGCTGTCAAACGTCAAAAATATTGTTTTTATTTTTAATTTGTCGTTATCAGTAATTTTATTGATAAGAATGGGAATGGTAAACCTTTTATCAGTTTCTGAAGATGTGCCCATAGTATTGACGTTACCGAAATGATTATGTTAGATAATAAATTTGAATTCAAAATTAATAAATTCCAATAAAAATACCAGTTTTTAAGATTGGCTTGAAAATGTCAGGGTCTGGTTATGAGCGGTTTCATAAATAAGTATTAAATTTTTGCATAAAAAATTGCTTGTATACCTATAATAAAAATATTTTGTTTCTTTTTTACAATACCTAATTATATTTTAGACGTATCATCCTACCTACATTATAATGCCATCATCAATGCGGTTATACTGTTTTAGATGTATGTAGGTGTACCTTCTTATTAAAAATAAACTGAGAAAGACAAAAAGAAGGTTCCTCAATAATTCAGGCTGAAGACAGTAGTCGCCTAGGTAGGTGGGTATTCAATTCCATTCACCATTATGTACTTACAATGTACTATTTTGTTTTGTTTATGTACTGAGCACACAGATAAGACAAGCATTCAACATTTATTGCTTGTAAAACACTAGCACAATGTAGAATTAGGTTTCCGATAAGAGTTATTATGCTGCTATCACGAAAAAAAAAATGTTTGGCGTGATTTAAGGGGACGTACTTATTTTATTAGTTTTTAGCGTAGTCTCCCGCAGCGGTTCAAAGGTATCTACTTATATAGAAAATAGCTCATTATTTTTGTTACGTTATTTTTAATAACATCTGCGAAAACGGAACATAATGCTGACAATTTGGCTGATTTCAGTAGGATTTGAGAAAATTCTAATTTTCATAAAACTGACCTTGACTTGACTGACTTGACCTGACTTCCTGAACTATTTAATATGAATATGATATGCATGGTTTCGTTGGTTGCTTGGTCTAAAGCTTTTCTCAATAACGGTAAATGTTCCGTTACTATACCGTAGTTTATCAAGAAAAACAACAAGTACCTACCTAAATTATGTTATTTTGGCTGCTTAGAGAGTAGTGAAATTATTATCGTTATTCTAAATATTTTCGCTACACTGACGTAATTTATTTAGGTACTATGACATCACAGTTTCTGTTTGTAACTGTATCAACAATGGTCTGTTTACTTAGCATTTACAACGAACACGGAATTTAGGTATGGCCTATAATAATGCATTTTACGAAATAACATGTAAATAAATCAGTATTATATTGCATCGACAGTAAGTATGATCTTATCTAAGATAATGATGTTATCAATGATGTTTTGCAACGTTATCTCCTACCTTGGATAATATTGATCTTCAGAAAACTAAATTGTTTTTTTTTATTCTTCACTAGCTTTCCGTCAGCGGGAACCATATATTTTACCGGAAAAAAAGTAGACTTTGTGCTCATTCCAAACTATATTCTATCTCTGTGCCAAATTTCATCCAGATCCATTCAGTAGTTTTTGTCTGAAAGAGTAATAAACATCCATACATTCATCCATACATCCAAACTTTCACATTTATAACATTAGTAAGATGGGACAGAGTATTTTTTTAAAAGTTATTTGATCTGAAAGAATTGTATTAAGTACATTTTAGTTGGTTTAATTTACATAAGCACTAGCTTAAACAATTCGTTAAATAGGAATAGAAAAAAGAAAAAAAAAACGATTTATAGGAATTGCTAAATGTATGCTCTAAATAGTTTTTTTTGTTTTCTACTGCGATATCCATATTACATTGAACATTTCGGTTTAGAACGAGCAGCAAATTATCGTAGTCCCATACCAAGAACAGTCATCTGTCAATTTGGGATCGGCACGATACGTATTGTCATTGTCGCATCTGTGTTCCTTTATCGCTATTATCGTTAAGTATCTTTTATTCAATCTGACAGGCTTCCTGTCTATTTTATCTATATAAATAAAAATGAATTACCGAAATGTTTGTACGCGCATAACTATCAAACGACTGCACCAAATTGGATAAATCTTTCTTTTATGTGTTCGTTATTGTCAGGAGGATTTATTTTAATCCACTATAAAACGCAAACGACGCTGCGCAGTTTATAATACTTATAATATTACCGCTTGTCATACAAGCACCTATGTATGATTTACGATAGTTGTACTGTAGTCATAAGTCCCAAAAAGCCTGACAACTAATCTATGCTTACCATCGGTAGTGCGCAAAAGTTGGGATAAGCATGCGGATGTCTGATTGTATTCGCTTCCTGTAAAATACTAGTATTTCACCGCGTCTGAAAAGACTGTAAGCCAGCCTTAAAATCATCAAAAGGATCGTTGGACTGGTAAAACACATAAAATATGTTGTAAATTTTCTGTCAACAGTTCTCTAGACACATTTATTATCTAGTCCCAGTTCAAACATGTTTCAAATGGAGACTAATCGGATACGCGAGAAAACGAAGGAAAAATTTACTCAAATAAGTAAAGTATATAAACATTACAATATAAAACAATTATTAGCGCCTAAATAAATAAAATACCAGTAATTTAAATTTCAGTGATTCGTAATTCATAAATGATTGATTAATTACTTGGCAGATAAATTTTGTTCCATTTTTAAATTTATCGGCGGTTAAAGGTAGAAAAACGGGCCCTTGATATATCTATATTTTTTAGTAATTGTAGCGGTACCTATTAAACCTCATTACAAAAGTAACACGCGACGCGATCTTAAGATCCGTCACGAAATTTCTCGCCTCTACCCATTAGAACCTATCCACTGTGCAAATTCATTATGCACGATGGTAAATAATTACATATAAGTACATGGCTTGTCAACACTACCTATTTATATGCTTGTTTATATATATGCTCTAAATTCTCGCAGCATTGTTAAATGAGGCTGCCCTTCGCCCTGATTTTCGTAGTATGTAGTAGATTTCTTAGCAATTTTGAATTGTGAATCATGCTATGATTAATCAAAACCGACAATTTTAGTATTGTTTCCAAATTTCTCTTTAAAATTATAATGTAAAGGATCATTCAGATTTGTTAAAAAAAGTTCGGAGGTATGAGGTAATACGTACCAAAACAAAAAGATAACTGTGAATTTATTGCAAAGCACCACTTTGGAGGTTGTTAAAAAATTTCAAGAATTATAATTATAATACTAATCCTTAATTACAGCTTATGCTTTTGTGGTTGTTCTATTCGACAGTATCGCGCTCATATCGAATCATATTAGCCGAAGGACGTTCATTTGATTGCTAAAACATAAAATGGCGATTTTAATAATCACTTCAGAAAATTTGACATCGTCGATCCATTCGGATTTCTTCCTGTAATTAGTAATTTCAAACAGCACCATTGTCCAGTGATTTAGGTCCTTCAGGATTATGCCTCCGTCCATGGTACTACTTGCTGGCGAAGGTCAATTTGTAAGTCTGTACTCATACCGCGTGAAATTATTACAGGGTAAACGAACTACTCGTCCGCTTGGTCGAGCACATGATTGCTTGCCAAACTCATGTTAGCAATTTGTGAAAAATACCGATCAAGTTCTAATACATTGAAAAGGGTTCAATGTTTTAGAACTTGATTACTATATAAGTCAATGAACTTGATCCATATTTTTTCGACGAAACTTTTCTTTGTAATATTACCTGGGCTGTAATAAATGACTGTGTTATGATTCTTCCCTTTGCCCTTTGATATCTGATACCTCATACCCCATATTAGAGGTAATATACGGTTGTTGTCTTTCGTGTACTCTGAACCATATTGCGGATATGACGTATTGTATTCGTCATGAAATCATGACACGATAATTATACTACTCGGTGTTTATTTTCATTACTCATAAGAACATTTATTATGCATTCCGATAAATTTAATCAGTTTTTCCGTTCATTGCCCATGTATGCATGTGATTATGAACCTAAGATCCTTATCTACAATCACAATCAAAGACAATGATGTACTGTATGTTAAATTGCGATCGCAGTCATGCTAAAAATAACTACTAATCTGAAACGTACGTAACGTTTTGTTTATCATTAACAGACCCGTTTTCCGTGTTGCTAAATTATTATGGATTTCAATAAGTATTTAGGTATTTAATGTTTGTGCATCTCTGCATAACCACTTCTTCCTAGCCTTTTCCCAAGTATGTTGGGACCGGCTTCCAGTCTAACCAGGATGCGGCTGAATATCAGTATTTTACACGGAGCGACCGCCATCAGACCTCCGCAACCCAATTTCTGGGCAATACCGATATTCGGAAAGACTGGTTGTCAGGCTTTTTAGGCTTCTGACTACCACTAAAGATTGTCATAGGTGTTCGTATGACAACCGGGACCGACCACTTTACGTGCTCTCCGAGGCACGGAGGGGTTTCGATATGTTAAGAATGGTCACCCATCCACAGACTGACCGCGGCAAGTGTAGCTTAACCTTGCAGATCGGTTGATCAGCGTTGGTACAACTTGGCCACGAGCCCCTCCTCTCTGTCTGCATAACCGCTAACCGCGCAAAAATTAAAACGGAACAATACTTACTTGTATGAAATTATCTGCGGTGAAACAGGCCCTAAGCTTTGTTTTACATTATAGCTCTATTCGGTTCAAATAGTTCTCACAAAAGCAATAAGATGAGTGCATTCATTGAATAGTTTTAATTTAATTTTTTAGTTTTTACCAACTATATAGTATAATAGTATGCGGTTCTTACCTGTAAGTAATTGTGACACTTGCCTATTTTTTTATTTTAGCGTGTATTTTTCTAATGATATTTGTGTCAAAAATTGTTGGTGAGCCAAATAAATAAAATAAAATTGGGATTTTGTATGAAGAATTATGGGCACTACGTGAACAAATATTTATTAAAAAACTAACTAATACCTACAATACAACTGCAATAAAAATTCAACAATAACAGTGAACTAAAACAGTATTAAAAAAATCACATAAGATGTAAGTTTGCTAAAATAACTAGATTTTTTGATGAATAAAAAACAACCTTTTACATTTGAAAACTTGTTTTATTTAAAAATAAACTTTAAGGAAAAAAGAACGAATAATATGTAGGTATATTCAAAACATTGATTTTTTAAATATGATTACTACTCCATCTACATAAATATATGTATGTCTGGGGATTTACAAATATTAAGAACACTGATTTCTAACAATATTTTTTGATTGGATATGGAGGGTTGAGTTGTTAATTTAACAATCTTTAATTTCGTTGGATCTTTATTAATCAAACTGACATCAATTCATTGCTTCGGCTTGTTGCCAAGTGTGCATATCAATTGAGCATTCCCTTTGTCAGGGCTCTACAAGAATATTAAAAGATATGAGTATCTTCAAAACATGGAAGTAACATTAACATTGTTTATTTGTACATTCATTGTATAATTTGAAGGTTTAAGCGAAGATTGAACAAGTTTTCAAATATTCTTGCCCTTTGTTCTTTTAAATTTGCAAGAGAAATAAGACGGCAAGCTAATTTTTTTTCATATTAGGGGAATTTTCGTTATACTTACATATTTTAAGGTAGGTACACCAATGTTGAAAATGAACCAAAAAGAATGATTCATACGAATGTATGTCGTCAAGGTTATGCTGTACTTACAATCAATTCACAGGTCGTTGAACTTAAACCTGCCGGTTGTGTACTGGTTCACTCGATAAAAGGCCAACGCAGTTATCTTTTCTATAGATCATCATTCACATTTCTCTACTGACTATAGTTCTTAATGTTGTTATATCTACACACTGCGCTAAGAGTCTTATTACTGTCTGATCTGTTGAGTCTAGATTGTAATTAGAATCTGAGTAGACTGAGTTTACCTCTTACTACGTACAGGGAATACCGTTAATTAATCCCTCTCAGCTCCCTATTGCCTGTTTGTATACGAATGATATCACAATCCTGGCATTGGTTACCCTAATCAGTGTTCACATTACTCATGTATGAAACTAGCGTTTCACACATCTTAATTATCTTTATGATCGCAATAATTACGTTGAACGGCGAGCGATCATGTTCCAATTTTATTCATATCACTTTTTCATTGATTTATTATATTATTATTTCCTTAAAATTATGGCATCATAATACTTCCTGTAAATGTTTTGTTTTTGTTTTGAATGTGTGATTAATGGTAAGGTAAGAGATAGGTACAAAAGATACGTCTTCCTACAAAAGTGGAGTGTTCCTTCGTGCAAAACGGAGCCATAGCAGCTCGTATTGTGGAGTCTCGTGTTCCATTGCATTTATATTAAAATGACCTAGTGCCAGACACACGATGTTCAGACACATCAGAGACAAGTAATAATTCACGGCTGACAAAACTGTATTTTGGCTACATTTTCCTTCAGAAACCGGATGATATAACAATTACTATTAATGATTGGTTTATTTATAGATTTATTTGCTGTCTAACGTTCATGATCAAACGAGCCTCATGTAAACATTTGAGACGTTTGTGCCAAAATAAAGCGTGGGTTAATTTTTTATGATTTATTTTCTCTAGGATGTTCTATTGTCTGGAAGAAATAAAGCGTTATGATTCTCAAAACTTAATACTACTCTGAAAGAAAATTCTTCATATTGTTTTTATGAGCCAAACTAAAATATAAAAACGTAAAATTTTTAATTTCTTTACTCTCGGTTCTCTGATTGTAGTTATAAGTACAGTCATTATTGCTTTTGTAGAAACAACTTGGAAAAGTGCCCAATAAAATAAAGGACTGTGTAGTGCACGAGCGTACAGATCTTCATGCCAATTAAATATGTGAGATGCCATAAACTATGAAATGTGTTTAGTTTATAAAGATCACAATCTTTATGATGAATCTTTTAACCTAATAAATTCCGAAGACGTTAAGGTTAGTTTAATCGATTTGTAGTTGATACCTGTTTGTGTAAATGTAATACTCTTTTACAAGAAAATATACCTAATAGTAATAGACTCAAATGATGGAACAGGAACAGGCAAATAGCAGTTGACCAGTACTGTAGTTTTAGCACTGGTGTCATCAGCAATAAGGTTAATTCTTTATCGTTTTTTTTGCCCGCATCGCTGTTACAACTGGATTCTCAAAATATTTATTGACAATCAGGAGCACCAAATATTTTTAGATGTATAATCTAATTTAGATGAAATAGTGTAGTTTAAAAATGGAGACGTAGATATAATGCATTGCCATGAGACTCCTAACAATATGGTACCTAATAAATTCACAGACAATGAGTAACAATTAGTGTATGTAGTTAAGCATGTATTTACCGTCGTAAAATGTGTGTATGTATTGTACTCGTATACTGTATGTCACAAAAATTCTCAATTCTCTTTACTTTCGTAACAGAACATTCTAGTTTATTAGCATTGGACTTCCTAATTGGTTGATTAATAATTAAAAGCAGCCTTATCAAATGCTACTGGTTTTATTTGGTTGACTAATTCGAAAATCGATCACCAAGAATTATTAATTGGTATTCTAAACGTAGCTGAAGCTTGTAATTATTTATAACGAAATAGGTAGCTAGAACATTTGCTCCTAGTTTCAATAATTCGCGTATTCAAGATCGCTTAATGTTAACAAAATGGTTCTAATAAATATTTTAACATGAATAATCTTTTTGTTTGCTTTTACCCGCAAAACATTACGGTTGGTTAGTTTTCTTAATTAAGTTCGTATTGTTTTATGAGTCATTACTTCAAACATGATTAATGAGAAAAATCGGAACGACTGTAGGCAGATGTATATTCGTAGATATTAAATAGTTACATAAATTAGAAAGTCGTAAAGAAATTGTTCAAATTTTATTTTATTTTAAATGGTGTAATATTTTGCAGGAGTCATGGTGTCGTCGGTGGCGGCCCGCGCGCCGTTCCTTCTTCACAAGTGTATGTACACATGGATCTAAAACGCCATCAAAAGTCGAGCACGAAAAATCTGATGGTAAGGAACTAGGAATCGCAATAACCCACAAAATTCATACAATACATTTATTACAGAAAAAGAGACCATCACCAATAATACGGTACACTTTGATCGACTGTTAACTGCTATCTATGTTAAAAGAATACGCCTAACACTACATTAGATACATGATTTATGAGCTAAATATTTATATTAATAGGTACTATATTTACTAGCAATAATTTATTAGTGTTATTTGAATACAGATCACATTTTACGTAAGCAAAAGCTTATGATAATATGCAGACATATTTTATTATTTTAATGACTTATTGCTATTTAAACTATCGTAGCACGACTCTAAAACTTCAAACTCTTCGAACACCATTTCTCCAAATTTACCTGTTGTTACTTTATTTTGATCTAGGTTTTCGTTTACGTAGTAGAACTTCTTTTCAAAGGTGTGCGGATTAGTAGTTTGTTTGTCGGTTACTTCTATACATTCGTTATGTTGCTCTGGGATCACTGCTTCTTGTCTACTTTCGGCAACCGGCAACATTTGCTGTGTCGTGACTTCCTTCTTTTTAATATTAGCATCATTCTTTTTAATAGCTTCGATTTTAGATTTAACCGTGTCTTTTTTAATGCCACTGTCTTTGTTATCAAACGGCGCTTTAATAATGCCTTTGCTGTAGCTTTCTAGTCTGCAGATCTTATTCTTGACTGAATTTTCATTATCATGCACCAAAGGAGGGTCTTCTTTTGATAACTGTTTTTTGAATTTATTCCGAGGATTTTTGTTATCGTCCGTACCACTTAACTCAAGACGACTGCTACAGCTATTTGACTTTACTAATTTAAATTTGAAACCCGGAAACCCCTCATTCCGTTTGTTTTTGTCTTGATTTCCTGCATCTAGACTTGTATTAGAATTCTGCTTCTCAGAAAGCATTTGCTTATGCTTGTCTGCTATGAGACATGAACACTTATCTCCTCGACATTTGGTTTGACACGAGTAACAATCTCTACTGCAGTTTTTTTGGAGACTCTTTATTTCGTCCATAATGGCTTTCGTCATAGGACTCACAGTAGAACCAGTCTTTGAGTTTAATACTTTACCTCCATAGTATGTTATTGATGTTCCACACTCTCTTATCTTTCTTAGAATATCTGGACTTACATATTGACTTTCGCAGCAAAAATCCTGGTTCATTGAATCACAAAGATATTCCTCACTTGAACTATATACATTATCTTTTAAATTTTTCTGTGAGTATGGGCTTAAGGCATCAGTTTCATATTCGTTGTTTGAGCTGAGATCTCCGCTCGACACTCCACTAGAAAGACTAGCATTATCCCACTTCTTATTGCCAAAGTTCGTGTCTATTGTCAACTGTCTTATAATTTTCTTTCTACCACAATTTTTGTTCCCTTTTGATTCTTCGCTTAGATTTCTATAAGATGTTGCGCGTCTTGTTAAACCAATATTTTCATTAACCAATGGTGGATCATGTGTCATAGGACTTTTCATTTTCAATGTATCCTCGAACAAGTTTCTTACTTTCTTGACCGTATCTGGGTTAGGAAGTTCTTCTTCTATTATTTCTTTATTGACTCTTATGGGATGATAAAAGAAATGCCTTCGTACAGCATTCTTCGGCTTATCAGTTTGGGCAATTGCGTTTTCGTTTTTCTTTAGTAAAGTCGGAGGAATTTTACATGTTTCAGTGTTTTTTCTAGGCGCCGGTTCTACTTTTGTGCGAACTGGCTCAATAATAACAATATTATTATTTACCAATAGTTCTTGAAAGCTGTAATCTTGTAGATACTGTAATAATCCGTCGAATTGAGCTTCTTTCCGGTAATTAGCAATCATGCTGTTCTTAAACAATTCCGATTTCATCACCTTGTATCTTACGTGATCAAAATCATCACAACCTTTTTCATAACCTTTTGCTTTTATAAGCGTAGCTTGAGTCTTTTGATTTTGATTATCGTCACTGCTTAACTCTACTATTTCTATCTCGGGAGTATCTCTGCATGAATCTAATTCAGGTTTACGTATTTCATTTTTATCATAAAGGATTGGGTCAGATTCCATAACAATTTTATCTAATGTTGATTCTTCTATTTCAGAGTCACTTTTAACTTTTTCAGTTTCATCTTTCCATAGTAATTTGGATTGACTGATTTTTCGTATACTGTCAACAATTTTAACGCTTTCCAACGATTTAATTATGTTTCCAACTGATATTTCTGAAAAACATTTACTATCATCAATTATCTCCTGATTTTTTTCATTCTTTGCTTCACTTACATTAGTGTTATTGTTTAAATCTTCTTGATTTACTTTTATCTCGGATTTGTTAATGTTTTCATTATCATCTGGATTTTTGTCTATGAGCTTGGACCAGTAGTTTTTGACTGAATTGAGTTTCTCTTGATATTCAATATCGGTCTTTATTGCGTTGTTTAGTTTTTCTTTGGCAGTGTTGTCATTTTTATGATCTTTCACTTCTTTGATTTCAACTGGAATATCATGTTTTTTATTATTTACAGCATTTGCCTCACCATTGCTTTCCATTTTTGTTGCAGTGTTTTGCTTCTTGCCCTTGGAATCAATCACTTGTAGTACTTGAGGTCTAGTCATGTTCGTGCTTCCTTTTTGTAAAGTGTATACTGGTTGCTCTGGGCAATTCTTGCTTTCCTTTATTATTAACTTCGGAGGGGGTTTCTCAAACTTGTTCTGAACGAATGCAATTTTATCACTGGTTTCCTTTTTGAGTTTTGGAATAGTTGTTTTAACAATTTTATTTAATTTAATAGTTATGAAAGGATCTTTAGGTGTATAGTAACTCGATGTGTCAATACAATTATCAGTAGTCACCTTTTTAACTTCTTTAGGAGGTTCTGTTACAGGCTCTATAACATGTGGAGGTTCGAATTTTGGCGTAGAATCTACTTTTTGGGCTGTATTTGATTCTAATTTATGCTGTGGGTTTAGATCTGTTTGGTTATTATTTTCATTAAGCGTTTGCGTAAGAGGTGGATCTATTACAATAGTTTGATGTCCACTTAATGGGACTATCGCAATATTCGATTCTGCTGATGTCTTGAAGGATTGAACACGTGACAATAATGAATGAGTTTTTTCTTCTTCAGTTGTAGAGGATTTCGTTATTGTAGAGTCAAATGTTTTATGAATACTTTTTTCTACAGAATCTGGGCTAGGGATACGAATTGTTTCGTCTTCAGATGGATCTCGCTGTCGAAGAGAATAATGCTTTTTTATAATTCCTAGACGTGGTTTTTTGCCTCGTAATGATTTATTAATGTTGTCGTTTGACAAGGATTTTGTTATGTTTATCTCTGGCCTATATTCAGAATTTGATATCTTTAGGCTTTCAGATTTTGTTATGATTTTGTTATTTCGTATAGTTCCTTCTATTTCATTGATCTCTCTTTCGTTTTGATGGTTATCCGAACGAAAATAGTTAGTTTCCTTATCGTCAGCGTTGGAACTATCGACGGTTATTATGGATTTCAAATCGTCTTCGAGTTTAGTAAAGCTTTGAATTAAATGGGGCTCTGAATATTCTGGAAGATAAATGCAATTGTTTGTTTGAAATTTTATGTTATGCGTGGGCTTCGTAAAAGTTTTATTTAATTGGCCGTAGTTTTCGGTGCCTTTAGATGACAATATTTCCCGAAAATGAGTTTGTGCTACTTCATATGTGTTTTCACAAGGTATGTCCTCTGGATCTTCCTCTCTTAATTGAGCGTCAATCCGTTCTGATTTTCTTAAACACTTGCTAATATTAATGTCGGGAAGTGAATAGTACTGGTTTTCTATAAGGGTAGTAACAAAAGGTTCGGTTGTTATGTTTTTAGAAGTGCAGTGACTCTTTGTTGAATAGGTATCACTGTCAATGTATGTGTTGCTTACATAAACTTCGTTGTTCTGATTTTTTAATATTTCGTTGAATAGGTTACCGTTCTTCCTTAAAAAAGAGTCTCTTCGAATGTCGGCGAAGGTCTTTTTCTTGTTAACTTTAGTATAAATAGGATCGGCCTCTTGATTGTTGTTTGCAGAATGTATCGTGTTTGATGCGACAGAAGTGTTTTCTTTAAATTGTGAATCGCAATATTCATCGATTTTTTCAGCAAGAGAATTTGCCAAGTATTCTAGCTTATGCGACTTGTCTGAAGAAGCGATAGAAATAGAAATATAAGAAGTTATACTATCCGGCGGGCTTGACACGATTTCGTCGTTTTCGGAGGCTATAGATTGTGTGTCATTATTGTTCTTCGTTTCATCTATTTGTGGATTTACTTGTGGTGTTGGACTTGATATGTCTTCGCTTTTTTTACTTTTTATTGAAATTTTGTCATAAGTATCTATATAGCTTTCCGGTTCAGGTTCCGGTTTATCCTTTTCGCTCCTTGTCAGGCTATCGTTTGTAAACGATTTTGGTGTAGTGTTTTTAGATCTTTCTTTATCTTCGTTATCAGTACAGTGTTCGTCAGTTGTAACATATAACTCTTTGCTGGGATTAGGTGACGCAATTGATCGATCTGTTTCAGGTGAACTATCTTTGTAACTTTTTCTGTGTGCTTCAAAATTGTAATGCTTTCTGACGTAGTTGGAATCCAAACTATCAATTTCACTCGGATTGCGAGAATGTCCAATGCTATCTTCAGAAAGGTTTGTTTGTTTTATTTCTTCATTTAAATTAGGCCAACTTCCACTTACTGATCTTGAATGATGGCTCTCGTTTCGTGATATGACTTCTTCTTTTTCGGATCTATTATCGGCGTGATCAACTTTTTCGCTTTCTTTCTGTGCGTTTATGTCTCCGAAACAAGAAGCGGTGCTATCGATGTAGATACTTTCTAGGACTTCCTCTTTCGTTTGGTATTTAGCACGTCCTGGCAATCTGAAATTAGATAAGTTACTGTGTTAAAGCTTGTAACTGGGATTTCGTTATTTATAATTCTTCAAATAATTTTCGTATTTCATACCTAATAAGAGTGACCAGACAGCTTACTAAGAATAAAAGACTAATTGATAATTGATGGCAACATTAAATATGTTTTTAAGGCGTCAGATTACCTTTGATAACGTACCATTATTCTTTTATTTCCCGAAGGGTTAAGCCGAAGGGTACACCTACAGTTCGCCGGTATACTTATTTAAGAGGTTCTATTTAAGAGGGTGTGAGCCTATTGCTAGTAACCGGGCCCAAATCCAAACTCCGAGTGATCCAAACTGCTACTCAACATTTTATTGAAAGACCCAGTAGCCTTTTGCTTGACCTGGGTATTGAACCCAGGATCTCGAGCGTACCCGTCGCACTTAAGACCGCTAGGTTACCAGGACAGTTACTATTGGATGATTTAAAAGAATTCACTGGGTGTAGTGTACTTAATAACTTCTAAACAAGCACCATCCCATAATCCCATACCCACTAAGTTATACTGAAAGGTTGTAAGAACTTAAAAGTTTGAGCTATTTGCGGGTGCGGAAGGATTTTTTCCATAATAATAATGTTCATGACAATAATAATCCCATACTACTGATTTCTATTCCTACTCTTTGTCTGTGCATGGGGTTAGGCTGTGGAACTCGCTTCCGCCAGAAATCCGAGACTGTAGAACAGTTTCCATTTTTAAGAAACGCGTTAAAGAACACTACCTGTCATTAATACCTTAACTTCATTTGTTTGCAACTTTTTATTTATTTATATTTATGTATTATATATACCTTTATATTATTTGTGTATATATATTTGTGTTTTATTACATTGTAAATTTTTTTTTTTAAATACGGAATGGACAACTTATTTTAATACGAGTATTTTCGCACCTAGGCGTCAAAGTACTCCTCATCGCTGTCATCTGGTAACGTGCCCAGAAGACTGGCAGCATTGCCACGTTGAATGGCAATGCTGATTCTTTGGCCCAAAAATAATCCAGCCCTCTGGTCACGAGTAGCGTCGATAAGTCTTTTTGCAAGATCTTTAAATAGGAGGCGAGCACTCGGACCCCACGGCCCGAGCGTTTCGACCCCAAACGGCTCAAAACTATAGTTCCCACTAAGGTTACTATATTTGCGCCGCTTGAGGGTCTCCGCCGCCGCGGCCGCAGCGCCAGCACAGCCCGCCGAACTTGGAAGATGAGATGGAGCAAGGGTGTCGACGCAAGTTGCATCCCACACCAAAGGCCTACCCAACTTCCAAGGTAATAGTGACATACCGTCTGGTCTCTTCCCATCGTCACGTGCCAAGCCATTAGGTTCTAAAACAGCTGGCACGCCGACGGTGGCAAGAGCACGACGAATAATGTCATTAATATTGGCATGCCGTGCTATGCGCCCTGCGCTCTTGCAGCAAGACAAGCCATGGTGTCCGAGGCTATCGACAGCTACACCGCAGTGACACCGATGCGGAGTAACACAAGGAGCACCAAGACGTAAACTTATAGCTTGTAAATTGATAGTAGTATATGTGTATATTGTATGTGTATTGTGTATATGGTTTATAAGTGTTTGCTTTTATGTGTTAGTATTTATTCCTTTTCACACTGATGTCTACATTTCCTGTTTTAAATTCTCCTCTCGTAGGTATGCTGGAAGAGATTTCTTTAGAAATAAGCAGTACCTTTGTACTATAGTCCTATTTTTTTTGTTATTTCTGTTTAGTTCAGTGTGTAAGTACATAAATAAATAAATAAATAAAAATAATAATAAATCCATCGCAAATGTTAAATAGGGTGAGATAAACACATAAACAGGTTTCTAAATAATAGCAAAGAAAGATTACCTGTCTCTAAAGCAAGGCTTATCGAATAGGCGGGCGCGAGGTATCAACTGTGATCTCTTGCTTTTAGCGTGATTTTGTATCTGAAGATCGGTGAAGGTTTCCTCTCTTATCACTGCCAAACTTCGACTGCGTCGTAAATTAGCACCTTCAGGCTCTTTATGCTTGCACAATCTTCCGTAGCTACCGCTGAACTCAGTATCGGAATTCGAGAATCTTTTTTGTAAAAGTTCCTCTGCTGCTTTCGATCTTGTCAAATGTTGATAGAACTCGTCCTGAGGGAGTTGTACGGGGAGTTTGTAGTATTCAGCTAACTTACTCTGGTACTTCTCGTGTTTCTTGCTCTTATTCTCACAAAGGTCTTTATCCTTATCTTTATCTTTATCCTTGCCTTTATCTTTTTCCTTGCCTTTAGATAGTTTTCTCTTTTTCGGCCGTTCTTGGCTTTTTTTAGATTCCAACGAATTCCGTGGTTTGTCAAACTCTAATGTTTCTGTAGGGTTTTCAAAGTACTGTATGTCACCGACGGTGTCTGCCGCGGACTTGTGCTCGTCCTGACTCGATTTCCTTTCAACAAGTTCTCGAAGGCGGCTTCTTGTTGAGCTAGTATTAGACGTGACGCTCTCTGGTCGTTTGGGTGGGTATTCCAAATTTGATGACGACCGTCTGAAAAGGTTTGTCTTGATCGACCCGAAGTCGCTCTCGTCTTGACAAGAAGCCGCTGAGAAATTCTGTGCCCTTATACGGTCAACGTGATTCTGGCTAGAATACGACGCGACCGAGTCCACCGAGTGTCTGAAACACAAAACAAAATAGATTAGATTAAGATGTACATATTTCCTAGTCCTACGAGCTTGATAATACTGTTTGGACAAGATATGTAGCTTTTGGTGCGGCTAAGATGAGTCAGAGTTTGGTCAAATATTGATAATATACTTATAGGATATCGCATACAAGGTGTTTTAAAGACTGCAAGGGAAATTTTCGTGAGTATTCGGATATCAGTGACATAGACGACGTGAACTGTGTCGTATAGTACTGGAACTTTGCCAAAGAGACGGGCTATTCCGTTGACAACGAAAGTATGTTTATGTGGGTGCTCTTATTATAATTAAAACAAACAGATATTTCATGAATATTTATTCAATTAAGTGCTACATTGAGTAACGCAGTCCACATTTGGACTTAGTTCTTGTGCCATAAAGTGTACTTAGAGAGGTTTAAATTTCATTGATGATTAATTTATGACCTTAAATTAAATACCCAATTACCTTTACAGGTGTTTCAGAAAGTAAATTACTTTAATAAAACTGGGCCTTTTGCAGTGTTGTCATAAAGCTCAGATCTCATGAACAAAATGACGTCTAGGGTGAATGATAAAAACGTTGCCGCTTGTTCGCCAATGTTTTTTAAAATGTTCGACTGAATGTATTGATTGTTATTGTTATATTCTTTGACTTTACGTATTCCGTTGTAGTTATATGGTTTTTAAATCTAGTAATATCCTGTAATATCATCTATAGAAATATTTATTTGCGTAAGTCGTGTTACTGGTGTATGTGTGTTGATATTTTTAAGACTGTTACGTTTTCAAAGTCGACGACCTATTTATTGTTTCAAAAATTAGCTCTCAACTCTGTAACATCGTAAGACAATATTTAAACGGATCTTAAAGCGCATGACATCTGCAGAGAACATTTGAACGCATGCCAAAATGGGCATGCGGTAGTAAAGAGCTGGCGCCTTGCTTTCTACGACGAATGATTAAGGAAGTACCTATCTACGTTTAAATATTTAAATTTCAGGATCCTCGAGCCATAATATATATGTATGCATGCCATGTAGCCCCCATGCCCCATATATTCTGTTCGTGAGAGTTCGATGGGTCGTAAAGTACAGCGATCGTGTAAAAATAATGAGCTGGTTTACAACTTGAGGTAGACTGTTGTGATGAAGACATTTTATTCCTACCGTATTTGAGGCTCAAGGTATGTTGGTAAAGCAGTATCAATAAAAACTATAAACTTTTAGTTTATTATTGAAGTATTATGTATCATCCACTTAAAGCCCATGACACAGTTGTCTTCGTAGCTTTATTAAACATTCTATTAAATCCCAGAGCTAAATTAAACCCTCTGTTGCTAGCCAGCCATATCTACACACAGTTTAAATCGTCCTAGCTACATAATTTCTGCGCGGAAGGCGGATAGGACTTATCTTCATCTCCGGATAAAATGTGTTCATGTGCGACCAAAATTCACGTACAAAATTAATGCATTAAGATTAGTTAATACGTGTTGGACATTATCAAGATCAGATTAGCGAGTTCTGACTGTGACAAGCGACAGTAATAGGCGCATAGATTCGTGTGTTGACTACCTAATGACTTCCATACACGCCGCGTGTGCGGTGTCGGATCACCGGAATTCGCACGTTACATCGGAAACGAGATAAGCGGTTCGTATTTTGTGTCAACTGTTCGCTCGTGTATAAATTGAAACTAATTTCTAAAAACCAACGAAAAAGTTGCCAACCCTGGATCCCTGGTTTCCAGTTATTCAGGGTTGCCAATTTGCGTATTTAGATTTAGGATAGATTTTTTTGTAAAGTTGACATATTTCTGGTGGAGACCCAGCTTTACACTGGGTTTAACATTTACCGCAAATATGTAACTCCAAGTAAAGATTGTAGGTACGTGTATGTGCACCTTATAAGATTAATGGTTATGTAACAGAGATAAATTATTCCTTCTAAATATTAATGGAGCATACATTAAAGATGAGCAAAAGATTATCATTCCTTGGATTTTGGTGGAAAAAATTGGCGTGTAAGAACAATTAACGGAACGGAAAGCAAAGAGCCACAGAGGGCGTTACTCGGAGGAATGCCTATATTTTCGTCGCAGACTATCTATAAATATTCATAGTCGCGCCCGTAGTCAGTCTACCCTATCTTTTGACAGGTCACTCGAGACTTTCTAGCCTTCTTATATTTCTTTCTACCAACTGAAGCGTCCGTAACACTAAAAGCGAAGTTGTTTTGCAACTGTTGCAGATGATTTTAACAGATAAACTCGTCTATAAAGTTGTTTTGAAATGTGTCGGGACGAGTAGATACCGTAGTAAAATTTTGAGATGCGGAAAATTTTAGAGGTTGAATAAGCGTTATTTATTTTTCTGTCAAGGCTACATTATTAATGAAATTTAAAAAACTTGTATAGTCTCAGTTCTTAGACCAATTAAAAACCACACTTGCCTTTCCTTAGGTTACTACTACTATAGCCGGGGTCACAATACGGATTTATATTTATGTTTATATATATTTATATTTATGTTACTTTGAAGCCATTGGACTGCATATAATGCCAAGCCATTGGGTTCCTGATGATTTTTTCTGCAACCCGACACCCTATTATTGTACCTACTAATACAATTGCAAACTGTAATTGAACAAATGCATGGTGGGTCTGCGACTCACGTGTTCTTAATAAATATTAGTTATCCACTTACAATATTATCTGTTTGTTTACCATAGATAGATATGATAAAATAGATACCATATCATAGATAAACCACTAGAAAAGGAGTTCCCTCTCAATCTCGATATTGATAAGTTGTTCAAAACATTTCCTATTTCTTTTAAAAAACCATCGCATTATGTGACCCAAGTTACCGTCAGTTTAGTCCCAGAGAGATCCATTCATTATTTTTCTTTATAGACAATAATAGTGGGGCTTTGTAGGCATGGTTTTCTTTTATATTTATTCATGCAATACCCATTACTAGTGCTACTCACGTTGTCGTCATATAAAACAAGATAATGTTGGTATTCGTATTCGGGATAATATTTTGTTGATAATACTTATTGTCTTTATAAGCACGTGACGAGTTTCAGCAATTATTTGTCAAAGATTTATTTATAGACGTTTTGTTGATCGCTTATTTGCGTTAAGTAAGATCCGTATAGCGGAAGTGCTTTTGTTGTCCTAACTAGGTCAGCATTTCATCTGCAGAATGCTTGGTTCGATTTTGCTCGGCCATCGTGATAAGCACGAGGCATATTCTAGGATATTTTAAACGTATCATTTAAAATGTCTTTACTTCTTAGTTTGATTGATTAAATAAGGTGGTGTTTTGGGCCAATTTAGATGACATTAAAATATGTATAACTTAGGTATATAGGGTATACTCAGCAAAAAAAAAACTAAATTATTAATTACCTCAGATTATGATATTTTAGCGTTTATACAAATAAAAAAAATATTTACACTATTTCATGCTCAACAAAATAACCTGTCAGTAGAATGGTTCGTGTGTTGAATAGACATAGTTTTACGGTCAATGATATTTGTTAGGATGTGAATGACGTTTTCGGACACTGCATACGAGCACATGGACGAGCTCAATTTTACAGTGTTTCACGTACATAAGAACAATAGTCCATTATATTGAGGAAGCGGAGATTTATAACGCATCTGTAGGTTTATTTATCTTAATTATGGCGGCAAAAGGAAGCTACAGCGTACACAAAATGTTTATATTTATTTAAAATACACAAATTCGTTCGTTCGTTCGTTATCTAGATGATACAAATATGCAGAAATACAAGAGTACATTTCTGTATCTCATCTGAAAATAAAGTGTTACGTCTCAATGTTTGTTTTACTTTTTTTCTGACGTGTAATGCGCGAACACTTGTTTTTTTCTTGCTCGTTTTATGCGCGGGTAATAATGTCTGTTTATTCCTGGCACGCCCCACAGCCAGGTCCTAATGCACTCACTAAAATATTCACAACAACGCTTCAAATCGCTTTTCAGCTAAAGAAATGAACCTAGAACAGGTTAATTTCGCCAGTACTTATCATTTGTTATTTCACACTACAACTGAAATAATAATTTAAAAACTGAATAGCAATACACATATTACATTATACACCTTTGCCTTACTATAGGCGTGTGACTATGTACTAAGTTATGTAAAAGTGTTGCCAGATTTTCTTCTTGACTTTAATAAACGTGAAAACAACAAGGTAATCCTTTGAGATTCGTTCTGATCAAAGATAAAGGGATACACGTGTGTCTATTCGGTTACATGTTACCGATTATTCAGGAAAGGTTGGATATAAAGATCTTTCTTTGTTCTATTTCTATATAAAGATTTTCGCCGACGAAAGGATCGGCTTAATTGCATTTATATCAGCCTTATGATAGTTCCCTTAGGAAAATCCTACTTATAGACCATTAAGGAAATCTCTACTGAAAGTGTGGAAAAGATAAATCTTCAGATATGTACGAAATAAGAGGGTGCTCCCTAATGTATCCTCATTTTCTGAAAAAAAAAGGTGCTGTTAACATCCGACTTCAAATAACTTTCCTGTGTCATGAAATAGGTAAACGTGACTTGGCCTTAAAAAGATACTTATAGAACAGATAAAATAACAAATCTTTTCTAAGTGTAGATGTTCTACAAAGCGCGCATTTGTGATCTTACATACGTATACTCACGCTTTTTTCCATAGGAGTAGGAAACTTTCTTCTAGGTAGAAAATTCTTCTTGCGTTCGTCCTCGTTCATACATCTTGTCACACACAGCGCCGGTTGCGAGTGTGTTCTTATCGTAAACTTATTGCTATCACATACTCCGCAGGCGCTTCAACTTAGTTTCAAATTGTTTAAACTCACGTTACCTAAGTTCCTAATTGTCTGTACTAAAGTGTATCAGTATTTTGATTATGTAGACTGTTACTTTATTCTCCCTGTATATTATAATCGTTTTTCTTACGTTACACTTTTAGAACATTACTCGGAATAATTTGTCTACCGACGAACGTAACATTCATCATTTTTATTTGAGTGTCTACCTGTGCAAATATACTAAGATACTTATATTACCCTATCGCATTTATGATATAGTATGTAAAGTACCAACTTTACTTATTTCGAAAATGTATCTGAATTTAATATTTACCTACTTAGTCGATAAATTTATTTTATTTTATGTCACATTTATTGTAGACGTAGACAACAATTAGGTAAGTATATTGCCATCTATCATTTTATTCAATAGCCGTAAGCATTTTATCACACAAACTCAGTGCTGTGATTATATTTTATTTTAATTCAAGATTTTATCACTTTATCCAACGGTAAATAAATGTTTTGCAGAATGCATTTACAGTTTATTCATTTGCTGTACCATAGCCAATATGTCTGTATTATTTTACTCATGACACGATTACGGATCTCTTACATATTTAGAAATGACTTCGAGTAATTGTGAATATCTCGGATGTTATTTAAATTCTCATTATAACTTCCCGTCCTATAGTGAATAAATGAGGAATGACGTAAGTGGTTAGGACAGAAAAATACTTTTTTCTGGCGTCTTCGTCGCGTTGCCACCAATCTTATATTTAGAAAACCGTAAAGATTCGTGTTTCGTGATTCAATGTCAGATTATTTCGAGAAACTAAACAGATAACGTCGGTACAGTAACTAGTGTGGTGAGTTATCACTGGATCTAGATATAAATGTCCATCAAGCGGAGACTTAAAGAAATCTAATTATGTTTGAAACTTTTTGAATAAAAACTCTGCAGCCAATAGCCAATTTAAATAATAAGTATTACTTATTCTGTTGAATGATCTGAATAAATACATTTCATAATATTGTTGCAATGTCTTATAGAATCTGAACGAGGTAAAGTGTCTTAAATGCCCTGTATACAGGTGACTTTTAGTTTATATAAAAGTATTTGGATTCTGACGCACACGCATGATTCCCACAGTTCGCATCTTTCGGTCTCATGTAGGCAATTGATGGACAGCTTTTAGCTAGGCTTTTTTCGTACGTCAAAGATTTAGTCATAAAATTGAGAGAGTCTAAGGCTGATATTCAGAAACGAGACTTAACATGAACTTATGCTTCCGTATGTCAAATTTGTATGGCAATTTGACATACGGAAGCGTAAGTTCATGCTGAGTCTCTTCTCTGAATCTCAGCTTAAGAGAGAGAGAGAGAGAGAGACAGAGAATAAGAATAATATTGTAACATTGTAACAAACACAGCTGTATCATAGCTTTGTTGGAAGCTCTTTTCATTAAATTGTACTTTAACTTTTGCGTATGAATAATAACAGGCATGAAATCAACATTTAATTTTAAAAGTTTGTGATACAAACGTATTGTAGATTTTCGAATTTGTTTTGTTCATTTTGAAATGAGAAAATACCGATTCAAAAGACGACGATTGAAATTTTAATTTAAAATATTGCAACGACACTGTACTTATTCATGCAAATCCAATAATGCAAGGTTTTCATTGGATCGTTTTCCGTTCATCTGCAGTAATTAAGTACAATATAGTAAAAGAAATAATATTGTTACATGTAATGAATGTCGAACAAATTGGATTCTGTAATTTATTTCTGCTTTTGCAACATTTTCGGTTGCGATCTGTACGTAATTAATTAAATACGGAATTATCTTTACTTGTTTTTATTATTAATTGATTCATTAAACGGACGGACATCATTCGAGAAGAACTGGTTTGAAATTGTAACGGGCAAAGAACATTGGAAGAAAAGTGGGGTGGCTTTGGTCTGGACATGACAGACTTATAAAAAAAATGGAAATCCACTCGCACAAACTCGGACTCAAACACACCTACCGGCGAAATCTTGCCTAAACTTCAGGAACTTCGTATGCAAATATTTCTTATATACAGCAAACGATTTTTGTAAAGATGACCAGTGTCCAATGACTATACGTTTATCTGTTGTCGCTCAGTCGCCGTGTTGACGAATTAATTAACCTAATTCATATGTAAAACACTGTCATGCTCACCTGTCAGTCACGCATGTTTTCCGTCTGTTTATCGCAATTAGGGTTGCTATGTATGAATAATAATTTCGCATTATGTACAGTGACATCGTTTGAACATGACGTTCTATTATAGCAAATTTTCAAAACTTGTTAAATGGAGATTTTTGGCAAAATATTTATTTACATCGGGCTAATGGATGAACTAGTACCGTTTGGCATATTTTGCCAAGCTTATGTTATTTATGGCTATAAATATTATGGCAACCCTATCAGGGTACGTTGTCAGTAATAATGCAATAACTTTTTGTCCACATCCGCACTCCGCGGTGGCCGCTTTCTTCCGGCCGTGACACCCCAGTTGCGATCTGTGCCCAGCACATAATTATGCAATTAGCTGCATTGCGAGTAAATATAGGGTATCGGTTTAATAGATATGGACTTGTTTGTTGATACTGTATAGTTTGCCAGAGCAAGTAATATACTTTTTCATGAAGAATAAAAGAGCGGCTAGATAAGCTGCAATTTGACATTCGAATCGACAAACAAATAAAAAAAAAAATGGTTATGACATTAGTGACAGCCCGATTTGTCGAAAGCTTGTGTCATTTCCATACATTTTGATTCTATTCGTTTGTCAATTCGAATGTCAAATTGCAACTTGTCTACAGGCCCGGGATTAAACCCACATGTTGTTGAATATGTTATGCAAGGAACTGTGTGAATAGATCATATTCGTTGAAAGAAAAGCATTTCTTTAATTATGAACGTTTTCCAATTATCATTTAACAAGAATATTCTCTAAGAAAATTTAACACATTTCCTAACCTAGTATATTATATATATTTAAATTAGGTTTTATTATTTCTTAAAGAAACAGAGTAGATACGTAACACACAGATTTGATACAGAATCCTATCAACAGTTGAATTTCTCTCTCAATTATTTACGTCAAATCCAATACAATGACTTTTGAAATAGAAACTAATCTATTTCGGTTTGCTTTGATATGGTTTTAGATCAATAGTTGTGAAACCGACTGTCGGCGCCGACAGGCGATTGTCATTAAACAAACTTCGTACGGATTAGTTTGTATAAGTTAAATGAGAATATCATGAAGTGGAAAGCGTCGGCTTCATCAAGATACAGTATCCAGTTTAATCTAGTTTAGTTTATCATCCACATTCAGCAGAGTTATAAAACACATTTAGGTCTCAAATAGGTATAGACTTTCACAGCTTAAAATGTCTTCAATCAATCTTCGATCTCATTTCCACGTTGTTTTCGTAACATGAGAGTTATTTTGCCCATTAGAATAACAAATGGCTTAGGTGCGCACAAAGAAGCTAAGAAAACAAGTAAATTGTTTCGCCTTCAAGCGAAATAAAGATTGCTCTCTCCGGCAGAACGAAAAATATAAAAATACTCCTTGAAGCTTTTGTATGAGATGAGCGTCAACTAAGATTGAAGAATTAGTTTTGTAACAAATAATTATATGTACATTTGATTTTGCAGTGGCACGTATCGAACAAAAGGTAGTCAAATTGACAGTTGACTGATGACAGTTATACACGATAGCAAATGTAGAATTATTTACGACTACCTAGTTTTGTGTTACTTCAATATTCTTGTTTAACTTCCATTTCACATTGTTTTTCCATACAAAAAATGCGGAAATTGCAACAACGCATAGTTTTTATTTGATTCATTGTTAAAACTGTCCGCTTGCTATTTGGCTGGCATTTTAATGATGAGCAACGAAAGGTACGTCCAAAATAAACTAACGTCATTTACACAGACCACCTGCAATGACAGAATGATTGATTATTGTATTTTTTAAAGAACATATTATTAAAAGAGGCACGGGAAGCGAATTGATTTATTCTGTTACTATAATATAGTCCGTTAGGTGTTACGGTTATACGCAATGTGGAGTTGTAATTATGTATTGTGATACCGATGAGATCTATTGGTATGCGGGAAAAAAGTGAAAAAATATACTTCATGCCAACCGATCCTATATCATTCGTATAGCTGTGCTGTGCTGTGCGAGTGCGACACCCTATATACAGTACCTACTTAGATAGAGTAGACTGAACAGATTTCATATATAAACCAGCATCTTTAATTTTTAACTGGTTTGTCACAATAATTTGATAATTACGCCATCACCACACAGACAAGAATAATAAATTGTAAAACCAAGAACCAATTTTAATAAATAAGAATAAATAAATAAATATTTGGGGACATTTTTACACAGCACCATCTAGTCCCAAACTAAGCAGAGCTTGTACTATGGGTACTAGACAATGGATATAATAAGTACTTATATACTTTAATACCTTTGCCTGTTTTTACTTTTACTTAAAACTTGTTTTACGAGAAATTATTATAATTTTGACAATGTTGCTTGTAATTCGTAACCTACGGACCGCTGTAATGGACTATGATATTAGAACGCTGTTACTTAGCAATATTTACGTCTGGTTTTTCGAGGAAAATATATATTTTGCACTTTTTGTCTGTTAATATACATTTTCTGCAACTAATCCCAGCCGGAGCGTTTATTTCGAGTAAAGTGTAAAACGATATTTACCGCAGCATTGCTCCAGGTGACTTCGGTTAAAAGTTAAGCCCCGGTAAAGTGGGCAAAGAATTTCCTTGCAAAACTTCTTTCAAGTGAAATCTGCTCAGACCAGATGTACGAGAGTATTTGCAGTTTGCTGTGAAGCTGTGAATTTCTGCTATAGAATATTAGCATTAGGTTTTAGTATACCTAGATAAGTAGATACTATACCTAGCTAGTTGTTTAGTGACAGTGTTGAAAGTTGTTACCCCAGATTGGAGCCAAAAGTTTATCATTACATAATAAGTACATTAGGTACTAAAACAAACTTGCTAAAATAAAGCTAAAAAAAGGTACCTTGTAGTTCTATCTAGGACATTGTTTGGTTGACTACCCACTGTTAAGATTTCGTAAACATTACATAGCTACTTTTAACAACGCGTTTATAACAAAACTTTTTTAACAAGCTTTTTCATAATTATTTCATAGACGGCGATGAAGACGAGTACTTTGATTCATCCAATTATCTCGTCGTATCTATCGTAGATCTGGTAATATCATAAAAAATCAAATACCATAGTTTTTAAATAATGACCTTAATCATTTAAATTCAAACATTCTATGGTTTTAAAATTCAAGAACCTTTCCATACATTTCTGTTAGGTACTTGTCAACTTCCTGCTTGGTGTTTCATTTGTCGGATATTAAGCACTTGTACAATCTTTAATCCGAGTAAAATAAGAAAAAAATGCTAATTAATTTATAGTCATTCAAGCACAGCTAATTCAATTACTACCTACATTTCTATTGGTAACTGACGGATAAAGATAAAATCTTTTAACATTAACCGATGTGTCTTAACGCTAACGACGAGCAATTTCACTTTAATCACTGTCTGTGGCTGAGTGGCTTTTAAACTTAGTGGATCTAACATCTATATTCATTCTAGTGGTTGTTGCATACACGGACAAGATGCTATTACTGGCGATATACGTTTATACCGTATATAAATCGGGATTTATGTAATACCTAATGATAGTTATTGTGAGATGTGGGTATAGTTTTGTAATATCAGATAGTATCTATTGTAGATTGACACGTTTATCATATTTACATATGACGTCAGAAGACACACACTCAAGGCAAGTGTATGCGCGTGAGTCTAAATCGGCCATCACCTAAAATGTTTCTTTTAAGTTCAAATCAAATCAAATCGTTTATTTTGCTTTGAATGTATTTATAAACATAAGATGGAAACATAGAATAAAAAAAGTTCTCATACATTCTACCTTACGGCATGCAAAAAATTAGAATATTGGTGAAAATTTAAATGATAATTTAAAATACAATCTTAAATCCAAGTAATGTACTTAGGTACATATGAATTTAATAAAAGTTAAGGTAACATTTTGAGAACTAAACTATTATAGAATCTAAGAAGATAAATTTAACATTACAAACTATTATCATCCAAAAAATCTTTTATAGAATAATAACATTTATTAAACAATAAGGAGGTTATTTTAGTTTTAGTTCGATAAGTGTATCTTTGCCCACAAATGATCGTAAGACTACAGGTGAAGTAAAAACTAGTAATTTTAATGTCCAATTTTTTTATGTATTTTTTATTTGTTTATTATTCAGTTATGTAGTACAGAGTAAAAAAAATTGATGGCTTTCATTTCTCGAAATACATTTTAATTTCAAACTACACAATATAACCTAATTAATATTACAACATGAGGGCAAATCATTAAAATGCAGCCATTTACATCGCCATTCGGACAGGTTTGTTTGGCAACCAATTAAATTTTCTCATTGACCGCCAATAAACACCAAGGTATACCGGTGCAGTGTTCTTAATCTCATTGCGCATTACCCAATATAATCGAATGGCGGCTTTCTTTATATACAGATTAAGATCTGCATAATTGGTGCACAGAGATCTGCATAATTGGTGCACAGATCTTTTTACTTCATCAGCACTGCCAAGTAATTAAACCTTCATGTGTCTGACCTAGTTAATATAGGCGTAAACCATAGAGAAGTTTTGGTAAGGCCCAATTACTTCTTAATTAATTGCTTTACACACATGTGTAATTTAACAGATATTAATTAGAGCGAATTTAATTAACTTTATGACTAAAACTTGACTTACAAGGGACTTATAAATTAAATTGATTAGAACTAGTTGGTGATTAGGTAAATAACATGACTTCAAGCAATTATGGTGTATCATCAGAACTGATGTTGAATCTGGATAGAAAGACCCAGATCTTTAGGTATATGAAAAAAATAATACTAAATAGGTATGTAATGCATACCGAAATGCTAAGTAGTCGATGAAATTTACTTGAAATCACACAAAGATTCCTCAAAGGGTTAGGTAGACGAAATAAGGAGCGAATTTCTTCTAACTTAGTTTTTTTTATACGTTTATCCGAAAGTTCCAAATGGGATGTTCAGGCGTACTTAAACAGAAAAATAAAATTGTAAACCACAAATTATGTTTGTTTGTTAGCGGTTTTGATTCACTTTTCTATTAATTTAAATGATCATAATAATATACGTTTTCCGTGGTCAGTGAAACCAATAGTCGGTATCGACCGATTCGAAATTAACCCAGAAATGTGCACCACAAACGGACAAAGCGATTGTGTTAAGTGAGACTGTGGTAGAGCTAACAGGCTGAATTGCATCGATTCGTCGCCCCTATTTAGTCCTCGTCTCCATTCAACTGGTTTGCATCCTAAACTCCATAGGCATTTGATACGGGTTCGTGAAATCACGATGACGAGAATTTACGATCGAAATAGATTAGATTGTTTTACTCCTCAAAGGATAAATAACGTATGATTTATTAGATACTTATACTTAATTATGTCTGACGTCACCTTCATATCTATTTTCCTCATAATAATCCTTAACTTATGAACTTGTTTATGGATATAGATTTTCCTTATTTTTTACCCCATGAAGGAGGTTATGTTGACCGAATTACCTTTTTCTAAAATTATGTGGAAATCCATTTTAGGTATATTGGTTCTCTAAAGAGTTAATATGAGTGGTAATTAAACAAATATGAGAACTATATGCGAGGATTGCGAAACTTCCGTTATTTGAATTAATGTAGTTGTACCAATCCTAACTGTTAGTCCCAATTGGAATTGTAAAGCGAGAGGCACACAGCGAATGTTCGGCTTAGGACCTCGAGGCGAAGGCTCATAATTAAGGGCTCAGGTTGAGCTGGAAAGGAGTACCTATTTAAATCAGATAATAAAGACGTGATGAAAGTAACCTAGGAAAGAGGTTGCTTTTGCTACCTTTTGTTTAAAGGGCGAGAAGATTCCTAGAAGATATTCAGGAATTAAATACTTGGATTAAGTTACTTGCCAGCTTGTCTAGCAGGTCGCAGGACACTTAAAAATATATAGGTAAATAGATAGATAATCTCCAGAGGCACTGTCAATGATATAATGGTCAAAATAATAGAAACTGTCATGCGTACGCGACACAACATTGACCTTTTCGTTCGTGTGACATTGTTCTGAAATGATAGGGCGTTGTTAAAAGTGATATGTTTTTCCTCGCGGGTTTTTGTATGTCATTCCTCTCAGGGATGAGTGTAGCTGCTCATCTATAAAATTTAAGTGGGCGTTGGATCCGCAAATGTTCTGTTTTTACTACCCAATACACCACGGAGACAATATTTCTTTTATGTTTCGTTGTTTTGATATCATCTTCTTTTGTAGAATCGCTATTGTGGGACCATTTAATTATAATACCAAGCCGTGGTAAGTGCGGGTTGACTCTATTTTGTTATTGAGTGCGGTTCTAAGTTAGCTTCTAGAATCTAGATTAAGCTAAGCTTTAATTGCTTGTTTGTACGTTAAGGCACGCTTCGAGGTCTGCGAACGCAAACATGCTGCACTAGATATGCAGATTGCGGAAGATACCGCTATTGTGGCAAAGTTGACACTGTTCACAGATATTAAAACTTAGGTTTCCGAACAAGAACGAACATGAAAACTGAAGAAGGCGACAACTGTATTATAGAATAAACATCGTAATCAATGAAGTAGAAAGTCACGAGTGACTTCTAAATAGAACTGACGATGCAATAAAACCATTATTTAATTTACAATAGAATCTCGACTCTATAATATTATATTATGATATAATCATTGACCGTAAAATGCACAAAAAGTTTAACTGGTTGTTTAATGTAGAAGATTTCGAGGTCTTTGACTTTTGTCCCCGTGAAAAAACGCGTTTACCCTACATTACAGTGTGTATAATTAGAAGCTGCAAATGTAATGATGAGGAAAATAATATCATTGCGAGGGGACGTGGTGGAAAACAATTTTTAATATTCAATGGGACTTCAAACAAAGTCCTAATTTAATAAAACTCTGTTGCATAGAGCTTAATCATTTCATTAGTAAGACGTTAACGTAATACATTTGTATTTTGATATCTTTTTTTAGATAGTATAACGGTGATATAAAACAGTTCATTCAGTTGATGATTCATCAATTTTGTTTAGACAAAATATTGTGTTATCTACTCTATGATAGTATCGATTATTGCCGGTATTAACTAGTAGCTTAAATTGTTATCTTGTCAGCAGTTATCGTGACATAGTTATCTGAATCATTCAATAAATATTTTTTAAATTACCTCTTATCATACGTACCTAATCACATATCCTATTTACCTATTTATATTTTTTTGTAGATAAATGTATTACTATAACTGAATGCATTACTATCTGTTTTCCGTTGTATCATTCGGACCCCAAAAAAGTTTTTGAGACAAATAATAGCCTTATGTCCTTCCATAGAATACAATTCATCTCAAAATACAATTGCCAAATTTTTGCGAAATCCGTTCATTGGTTTAGTCGTGAAAAGGGTATACAGACACACGAGTTACTTTTTTATAATATAAGTATGGATGGTCCGTACCAGTACCTATGTGATAGTATAGATGGAAGCCGCTTTTTAACTATATTATAATGTAATTGATGGAACCGTATCTATTAGACAAAACAGTGATGGAACAGCGGCGTTGCTGCACTAGGCTGCGTTTCCACTTCTACCAGATGCGCGAGGAAGCTGAGCGGTACCCGAGGAGAAATTCCACCAATAGACAGCAATTGGTTCTGTTAAACGCAGCCGATTGGTGGATTTTATCTTCGTTCACCGAAGTGTGCGTGGAAGCTGGGGGCCTAGACTAGTTGCAATTTGACTTTCGAATCAACAAACGAATAGAAACAAAATGTAAGGAAATGACACAAGCTTTCGACAAATCGGGCTGTCACTAATGACATTTCCATACATTTTGTTTCTATTCGTTTGTTGATTCGAAAGTCAAATTGCAACTAGTCTAGGACCCCAGCTTCCGCGCACAAGAAACGTAACTGTAAAAATATATTTGCTGAACTCACACATCGATTTATTCAATCAAATATTTAAAATGTCTGCTTCAGACACGTCCCAGATTAGTCACGATGCCACACGATCATGAATTGTAAAGAAGGCTAAGCGATTTAAAAAAAATAACACTACAATTAATTTATTAAACTGCCCGCATCACTGGTTTATATCGTGTCATTGTCGCTAAGTTCACAAGCATGTCAAGGTTGCCCAAACGATTCGTGAAGGTTTGTTTATGTTATTTTTTTTAATTTGCTAATTGCAAATTTTCTTTAGTGCTTAGTAGAGAAATTAATTTTGGTCTATTTATTCATTTGTTTAAATGTTTTCTGTGGCATAAACTGAGTGTGTGGTGGATGATGATGGAGAAAATAGTACACGCAAGTCAAAATGTAACCTAAGAAAAAACAGCTCTCAAAGGCTTTATGAAGCTACGTAGAGCATGTGTGAATATTAAAAGAGATTATATTGTGTTAATTTGTCTTAATTTACAACCTATAAATTCACGAAGGTTTTCGCCAAGGAGGTTTTGTACTGCTTAGATATTAACGAGGTAGGTTAGTAGGCACTAGGAAACCTCTTTACTACCTAGTACCGACTTCTCTTTGGTGTTTTCCTTATTTGTGGCCACGTAAATTATCTTTGATCTCGAAAATTCGTTTATTAAGGAATACTGAGCTCAAGATTAACAACATCTGTCTCATAATAAGTTCGTACCTAGTGCGTTTAAACCTTAGAATAGTACACAAGGCCAAGGCTTTGCAAATTCTTTAGAATACGAAATAAAATATTGGATCACGATCTATTATATCATCGTCACTTGAGCGATAAATCGTAACAGTCATAATTCCCTTCACAATAAAGTCTAAGATTGCGTGTCCGAGCACCTATCGTCATACATGTTGTATTTATTTAAACTTACCCTATTCACTGAAAATAACGTTAACATTTGTATTGAATATGTTGATTTGCATATCATTTAGCGAAAGCGTGTTTTATACAAGGCTGTTAACAAATCAATAGTCACGCCTTTGCCATGTCTGACGTCTTGGTTAATGTTGCCATGGCAAAAAAATACAAGAAAGCTATTTAAATATCAAAGAAGGTTTTGTTCGTTTGAGGGAAAAATGTTATAAATGGTTTTTGCTCCAAATGAATATTCAAACGAATCTTGATTTCTATTTAGAAAGGACGAGGTTAAAACAAAGTAGGTTTGACAAAGAAAACAAGAAGATCAAAGGAAACGTAAAAAATAAGAAAGTGGATAAGATAAGTATCAATATCCAGCGTAACCTGAATCCTGCTGAATCAAACATACTGTTTAAGATCTTTTGAAATTCTATTTATTATTTTTCGAGTAAACAAAAAACTCAAGCATTGGTAAAAGACTTGAATTGAGTTTCGATATCCCTACCGTAGAGAAAGTTCTTCAGAATGTGGTCAAAACATGGACACGTACCTAAGGTATCTCAACTCAACACAATCGATTGATTTTTCAACTTATTTTGAGATTTTGATGAGACTAAGACGTGGATGGCACTACAGGTGTATAAAGTACAATGTATACCTATTGTTAGGGCCAATACTAATGTAACCATTGGCATGTCGTTTGTACATTGAAATAAGTACGAAAGACAATTGACATTTAAATCGTAAACTGTTGTTCTTTACTGAAAACGTTCCTATTATGTAAAAGTTATTAGGCGTAGTTAATTGATGTCTGAACTGTGAAGTGTTAAAAATGTCCCTTCTGAAGAATTTGTATTGTAACCCATTGCTAAATAACTGAACTTTATTATTTTGTCTCCACTATTGCCTGACTACTGTGAACTAAGCTAGACTAATCAATAGTTTTAAAATAGACTAGGTTTTCATAATCTTATTTGTTTTGGTACGAATCGTCGACTCCGTGCTAGATGGGCGTTGTGATTTTGAAACTGTTGGCTTGAATATTTTGCTTGCATTTGCATTTATTTAAAAGGTGTTTTTGAAAATTTCAATTAGTTGCACGATTTCAAAAAGTAGGTTTTTTTTACGTAGAAAAGCTGGCAAGAAACATCATAGATTTTCTATGAAAATATACTATGGTAATGTTACTTAAAAAAGAACAAGACTAGTGATCGAATCGGCCTTTCGTCGTATAAAACTCAAAAGGGGTTCAAAAGAACTCTCAAAAGAGCCCAGAAGGGTATTTACATGAATTTTGTCATCTGAGAGACCCTATTTGTGTTTTTTATCAGGCACAAGTGGGTCAATTGCAGTTAACAATAAAAAATAGAATTAAAATAGACTTTTTGTCTTGAGTTTTGAGCAAAACCGGCACAACAGTTTCGGTTCTTTACTAAAAATTAATCATAGTCGACATCCTTTCTATATCCGCTAGGAGCATTGACTGGAAAAATTGACAGAACACTTTTTCTGAGAAGAACTTGGTAAAAACCAGTCAAATAAAACACTTGTCTGTACCAATTAGCAATAAATGTATCACTTTATAAATGATCGGAATATTAAAAAGTACCAAGCCTCACTACCAATATGTTAGCTGGGTAATCTTTTTATCACGCAATGAACTAGTATTGTGCTCATGCCAACATAACAGAAGAAAAAGTATCAAATTATTAAAAAGTTGATCGCGTGAAAAATACTGGAGATTTAAATAGTTTTTTTATTACATTGGCTTTTATAGGCACTGCGGTGGTTCATTGAATAATCTAGATTTAGGATTCTGTGCCTCAAAAGGAAAAAAAGTAATTCTTACGGAAACACTTTGTCGCCCGTCCCGTCCGTCTGTCTGCCTATTAGCACGCTTTTTCAATTTTTTTTATCTTTTTTTTTTTTAATTTGTTAATCTCGTACAGCTGTCATTCAAAATGACAAATATCTGGACATGAGTTGACCATTATTTTCTTCCTATTATCCGATGACATTATAACGTTTGAAAGAAGGCTTTAATAACTCGAAATAAAATTAGGTATTATTATTATCATAGAGTTACATTTTCTGAATTAAGATGAACTTCCATACTGTAAATACAGAGAGTACAATTTATTCAGGATCAAATACTTTTCAAAAATTTTAAGATCTTTCTGACTTGATCCCCTTAATGGACAATCTATCTACTTACAAATTTGCAGGGAAGCCTAGGTGCGCGAGTAAGACTCGCACTTCCCGATTTTATTTGAATAGAGAATATATTTACTTTGATATAGTTTATGTCATTGTATACAACGTAACAATTTGTTACTTATTGAATTTCGTAATAGAAGAAACTGGAACGCATAATATTTTGTATCAATTCTTTGTTATTCGATAGGTAAGCTAATTGCTTTCTAATTATTGAGATTGCATGTGTTTGATATTATGTCCTATTACGAAAAATAATTATACCTATACATAAGTCGTTATTTAATCAGATTTCTTCAAACATTGCCAAATAAGATAATAGTATCATCGTCTTGTTGTTTCAAGAGGTATACCTGGAATTATGCTTGACTTGTTTTAATAGTAGATTTGCTACATCTGTGCTTATTTTAGTAAAAATCAATATTGATATTTTAAAAAGCTTAAGTAACCTTGTACGCATGCTTACTTTAAAACTTTAGATTCGAACTTTAAACAGTAGAATTGATAATTTACAATTTACAAAAATAAAAGCACATCCAAGTATAGCGTCCTCTACCGACGCAACTTTACACATTGCACTATGAAATTCTATAACAACGATGCAAAAGTTTCCAACTTAGTTTTGTTGGTATTTCCTCCTCGTTGACGTCTGACGACTTTAACTAGACGGGGGAACAAAACAGTCTTGGTTGAATATGATACAGGTGCCTGAAAATTTGTTACGCGAAGTACAACTGAAACTAGTGCTTTAGAGACATCTAGACCGTGAAAGTAGACGTGTACTTTTGATAACGAATTTCATCTGGTTCGACGGTTGTTTGGGGTTTTGGGAATTGTTCAGACGTGATATATTTCTAGACTTCATTTCAACGAATTTAGCCTGTATTTGAAGTTGAGAGACTGTTGCCCGTTGAATTTGCACCAGCTATTTCTTGTAGACAGATCAGAGAAATCTGGTCTGGAAGAAATCACAGATCGGGAATAGGCCGCCTATTGTATATTTTTGAATTGGATTTGTTTCTTGTCTTTTACATATATCATTTTTGGTGTACAATAAAGTAATCATGAATAATAATAAAAGTTTAATTTGAATTAATAGTTCACTGAAAATGTTTAGGCTTTAAATTCAGGATTCTTTATCGGTAGAAAGTTGAAAAACATTTAACGTAAAACGTGTTTGTTTTTGTGTTATGCTGGCAAAGATGTAACAGGAAAACTTAACTTTTTAATTTCATCCAGAGAGGTTTTAACGCTCAAGTAAGTACTTTGAGCTGAAAGAGAGACGTTGATAAATGCAATCCTCTTTCTATTGGTGGTAACAGTTCTAAAGCTCTGTTCTCACTGCACGGACATGGCATCCATCAAGCCCCTAGAAGCAGAGATGCGATTGTTGTGCGCTGAAAGGAAATTATCGTTTCCTTTCTCGCTTGTGATGGAATTGTGTTTTGTGAGCCAGTGTACTCCAGGACTTAAGTATCTTCGTGAACGAAGTGCAACTATGTACATCTTTAGATCCTTACATTTTGTGGACTCGTCATGTTTGTGTTTACATTGAATTTCGAGGCTGATTGCTTTTTATTTACTTATGGAATGTTGTTTAGTGTGGTTGTATTACGTGAATTTTTCTTGTTAGTAGTATCAATGTTAAGGAATTGTTCATTTAATGGAGTCGTAACAAAATGTATTGTCTTTTTTATAATAATACTAGTTTTCCGGCAGCGGCTTCACCCGTGTGGTCTGGGCGTTTCATATAAATTATAGCCTATGTTAGTCGGTAAATATGTAGCTTTCTAATGGTAAAAGAATTTTTCAAATTGGTCTAATAGTTTCGGAGCCTATTCAATACAAACAAACAATAAAATCTTTCCTCTTTATAATATTACTATAGATATCCGTGGTAGATATATGCCAGCTTTCATGAACGTACTCTGATTATAAGGAGAAATAAATTAGCCACCGAATACTTAGTCATAATAAAAAAATCCGGTGCAACAATGTTACTCAGTTTTGCTATCCTCATTATTTTTTATCCACAGCATGTCTATTATATTATGTAACTCCAACAAGATACAAAAATATCTCATATTCTTTCAATTCTTAGCGTAATATTATGGCCGCCGGTCAGCGTTCCGGGAAATATTCAGAGGCATGTAAGCGCACATTTGAAAAGAAGTTATGAAAGGTCACACGACCAACAATTGAATTTGCCAATAGAAAACGACTCAGGACCCGTTTGTGTCAATATTGGAAGGAAAATGAATAAAAATTTCGGTATTCTAGGCTTACTGTAACATCATAGTTGAATTTTATTGCTATCGTTAAATTGCATCGGCATCGTTAAATTGCATCGTTGCCAAAAGTTGTACGTGTTTCTAGTTTAAAGTGGCTTAGTGAAACGAAGTTTGTCCCGAAAAACCAACGAAACTTGACTGGTTTAGAAATTAACTAACTACAAATGTTTAGTAACAACTAACAAAGCATTAACAATGTCATGAGAAAATTATAAATGCTAAATGTCTGAGACATTTTCACACCAAAACAGCTGAATATATTAGATTTCGATAAAATTTGGCAAGGAGATGTATTGCAAATTGAGTATAGACATAGGTTTTTGTCTAAAAGACAGTAACAAACCCTTAAGGGACCGTTGAGAAACCGAAGGTAATAGCAGATATAAGTACTATTATGTGTGTACAATACTGTAGTAGCTAGTACGCTTAAGTGAGCCATTTTTTCTCAAAAAGAAGAACCAAAAATAACCGGTAGGTATTAGGTACCGAAAACTTTGACAAACTCTTTGAAAGCTCTTTTCAAGTTAAATACAAACATTTCTCTCGTAAAATTAAATAAAAACTTTCTTATAGGACTCGCTATCGTGAATTAATGTTATATGTCAAAGGGTGGTTCAATGGCAGCACAAACATTTGTTAAGATGAGCATAATTGTTAATTTGATTAAATGTGTTTGTTCACCAAGATAAGGTAAAATTTCTTCCGTCTTAAGTTAGATAAATGATTCATCCACCAATCAATGAATACCAGTGACCTAAACATAGGTCATATTAAAAAGAAGTAGAAAAGAGCTGTCAGCAACTCTACCACGGTCTCAAGTTGGAGAAGAGACCAGTGTTGCCAAGTAGGTAATTTAATAAATGGTAGTCTTAAAATACTAGTAAACTTAGATTGTTTTTAACAATCAAAATAAAATAAAATAAGGTTTACTACATATCTCAATCTATTTTCAAGTATATTGGAATTGAGCCAATATATACTTGATACGATGCTGATCACAGCAATATAAAGGTACCGCTAGGCAAGGAATAACGTGTCATATCGCGTAATGACATCGAAGTTGCATCGCTTTATCTTTGTGGCTCTAAGGCCAAGATTCAGAGACGACGCTAAGCGTAATCTTACTCTTCCGTATCTCAAATTGTGTATGGAAGCTTATGGAAGCATTACTTTACGCTTAGCGTCGTTTCTAAATACTAGCCTAAGTCTGTGATAGTTATTAAGTAATGCTGACTGACGCTTGCATGCTCGGTGACAGAAAAAAAAAGACAAAAAATCTTCCAATAGTTCTTGTGCTTGATACTTTATAACATTAGTGTTAGTGGATCACTAATAAAACAATTTTTGATGTCTGTGTTCCATATTCCATTGTAGTATTTTTCGTGAAAACGTGCGATATTTAATAACGTTAACGTTAACGGATTATTGAAAACGTTTTTAACTATTTTTTAAATAGAATTTCGGACCGCGTTTCATTACCAAAATTAAATTTGTACAATAAAATTTATTCTAAAAATGATAAGCTAAATAAGCAAGTAGTTAATTTTCTAATTATTTGTAAATAGAAGATGCGCAAAATGTTGGTTATTTCTTTTAGGTGTAGTTAATTTGTGAGACAACATGTACAGTTACAAAGATAAGTGATTGACAGTTTAATAAATTGGAAACATTTTCAAAATTTTGTTATAAACAGACGTTTCAATAAAAACTGATTCTATTCGACGAAATTGGCTTTCAAAACTGTCAGTCCAATATTGTTTTGAATATTTTGTATAGTAAACAAAGCAAGGAGATTCAAAGAATTGTACTTTTCTTCTAAAATGGTTGTTTCTAGATACATTCTAAAAATAGAACTGTCTATTGCAGCATGTAGATAAAATGGCGAAGCTTCTACGTAAAATATTCAATTATCCGCTAAATTAGAAATGCCCTTCGCGATAATTGATTTTAGAATCACATTTATTTTTCAATTTATGGCTTCAAGGGTTTTCTTATCTAATTAACGTAAAGTATAATTATTAACAGGGCAGCCGAAGGTAACACGGACAAAGCTTTTTTCCTAACGAAATGAAATTGCGAGTAACAAGGGAAGCATTTGTGAACTTTATCTCAGCTACATAAGGACTTTTATGTGGATAAAAGTTTAGATGTTTAAGACGTAAATTGTAAAATTGTTCTGTTTGAAATCTGTTGGTGTTAAAAGGTAAAAATACTTAGCGGAAGGTAGGTATTCATATTTTTACAAAACAGTAGGTACAGTTTTCCTATGAACACATTCCTTCCTTATATTTGCAGCAGTGTTTACAAATTGACTATCCTATCCTTGGCATGATGTGCATTTTAAACAACGAGGATGTGAAAGGCTATCCAACATGTTGGAGTTACATATCTGCAATGCGATGACTTTATATCCTCAAGTCTTTCTATCTTTTTCCTGTAATTAATAAACAAACTTGTCTCTAAATTGCTAGTTATTATTTACTAGCCGCCTCAGCTCCGCATGAGTCCAATGAGCTAATAATTATACGAGTAATAATATGCATGTAATATATACTATATACATACGTACATATAAACCGTTCGGAAGAAATTATATAAGTGATAGTGAAAACATTGTGAGGAAACCTGCATGCCTGAGAGATTTTCTCGACGGCACGTGAAGTTTGCCAACCCGCATTAAGCTAGCGTGGTGGATTATAGCCCAATCCCTCTCATACTGAGAGGAGACCCGTGCCCAGCAGTGGGACAGTATAAGGGTTGATAATGATGAATCTATGCCGCTAAGTCTAAAGGAAAGGTCTTCTTGATAACCCTAAAATATCAAATTCATGATAGGCTGCTAGGTTTTGATAGTGCACTAGCTAAAACAGAGACATCAATTTCTGATAAGGCGTAGCCCAACACTTTTGCTTTTGCCTGGAAATCGGTGACAGGTACAAGTGAAAGCTCACTTTTCCAGTTATGTCTTTGAAATTAATAGTTTTGTTAATGATAAAGTCACTTTGCGACGTCCGCCACTAACCACGGGGTTCATAATAGACTATACTACGAATACTTGATAGAAAATCTATTCTAGCGAAATAAGCCGAGTTGGTACTAGGTAGGTAGAATTTTTTTTCTGACTTTTTTATACATAAAGTTGCTATTGGCCTGCAATCACACTTGAAGCTCAAATAGACTATTAACTCATAATTTCTCGAAAAGCAGGAAATTATGATTTGTAAATATTTTAGAACATTTTACACAGCGCCATCGATTCCAAAACTAAACAGAGCTTGTAGTAGGGGTACTAGACAATGGATATAATACGAATTTACTTTTTTTTTTGTTGTAAATACACAGGTACTGTCATAAAATATCCTCATTAAAAACGTTATTAAAAAGAAAAAGTTGATCGCGTGAAAAAATGCTTGAGATTAAAATCTTTTAGGTGCTGGGTATTGCTTTTAACATTGAGATTTATATCACAAATATTCACTACCTACAGAGAAATAACCAAGGAAGTAAGAGAATACAGTAGAATAATCTTTATTGTACATAATATTAAGAACTTATAAAAGTAAGGGTAAAATGGGGATATTATCGCCAAAAGCGATATCTATCAGACAACTTAATGTTATTATTTTTCACCACACAAAACAAATTCAACCTCTATCGTAGTCAACTACTAACAACAAACACAGGCTTGTTCTCTCAATAAATAAAAAAACCATTGTATTACAAAAACATTACCCACTCATACATGCCATTTCTCAGTAAATATTTTGTAATTCTAATCTCATACACGTATGGAGTGTATGGAACATATGGTAAAGTACTACATACGCACCTAATGATGCGTGTATGATCTGTTGAACGATCAAACAGCTGATCTATATAACCGTTCACTGTTACATTGGGATCTGGGAATATCCGTTCTATGAATCTTTTGAATTTAGAAACCAATTAATAAAAATTAAAAAATCTCTATTTAAAACCAATAGCACCGTCGTTAGGGGTTTAAATGATTATGATTTACTGAAACTTTCATCATATATCATTGTTATAGGTAAGTACATTCTCTTATAGCTTTGCAGTGTATTTTTATTGGCGGAAACCTAATGGATAAAAGTAGAAACCTTCCAATATTGATTAGCTTTAACTATTTACTGTACTTTTAATTAACTGGCTTCGTATAACTACATAAAAATGCCTACAAAATATATAAGTACTATCACTCTCATACTAAATCAAAACAATATTTTTAATATGTTTTCTATAAATCTTCTTTATCTTGTGAAAATAACGTGAGTAAGCCTTTTGACGTCACGTACAACGATCTTATTTTTTTCTAGACACTTTAGTGCTTATATTCTAGGATGATCTTGCAACATTATTTTAAGAAACGTGACGACTTCACAATCTCTTTCTAGGACGTCTTATGAAAAATAATATTATTTTTCTGTTCTATTACCCTAGATTTAGGGAACTTATTAAATATTTAGAGTAGGATTGAAAACCGAGTGTTAGATCATGTGGTCATGTCTTTTTTAATAGGTATATTTTTTTTAATTTAGCAAAGTTATGAAGCGAATTGTAGTTACATATTTAATTAAAAGTCGATACGTGAGCTAACAACTCTACTTCAAAGAATACGAGACGAGAAGTAGGACTTAAGACAAATTGGTAGGAAAAACTAGAACCGAAAGAATCTTCTCGGATAGAATAACAGACAAGACAAAATTTATAAAACTCTCACATAACTTACCTGGAGTTCTATGTAGTTATGGATAGATACTAAGAGCCTGTTACACAGCTTACTGATAAGTTCCCGTTAAATTACTTAACAGATAATTTCAAACTAATTTTGTTCCACTTTTGAATTTATCGTGCGGTTAGCGGCTAGCCAGAGGTGGTGATACTAACTCTGAGTATTAAATTATTGGTATTATACTGATTTCTGACACTTACGCGAATACAAGACATTGAAATAAAGCTACTTTTTTACGGATTTTATCCCGACCATGGACGCTGTAAAGGGTCCGAAACGTCGGGATTAAAATAATATCAATATAACGCGATAAAATCAGTCAAAAGTAGCTGTATTTTAATTGTGGTATTATCTTTAAATAAATAACCGACTCGACCGCTGAAAATCGTAAGTAAATAATAACTAGGATATAAACACTGGACAATATATTTTTTTATGCGAAGATTAAAATGCCTATTATGTTCTCTATAGCATGATTTTGCGATGCCATTTCTCATAACACTTATTATTTCCCATGCACAGTCAAACTTGTCCTTCTATAATCTGTCATTATAAACCTTAGTCATTATTTTGTCACATGTAATCCTGAAATAGGGTCGTCAGTTAACACCGGCTTTATAATCTGCTAAAACTATGGAGTACCGTAATAAACGGTGTTAAAGGCCTTAGTTTAGTTATAGGACTTACATAATATCTTCATGATCGGTGTGGGCTGGTGTAAACGTTATTTATCAGGGGTATAGTTAACAGATACTTAAGTGGTTACTCCATAGTACGGGCTAGATTATAACCTCCAGATTCGTATCGTAAAGAAATTAATTTGATACTTATGGCGTATTAAAACTGCGAGTTAATTCTTTAAAGAATCGTGAGTCGTGACCTTTCAAAAGGTGGTAGGTCGTATTTTCATTGTGTCTGCTGTTTTTGACACATGCAGATGGTGGTTGTTTTACTCGACAAATAAAAAACACGATAAAAAACTAGGATAGTTAAGGAAAATATTCGAATTCGCTAAAGCCATTTAGATATAATTTAATAAAAATGTAGCAAATTCTTAACAATGACAATAATATTTTTTGCTTTACATAGGTAGCAGAAAACCCTGGGAAATGGATCTATATTGAACTATCAAATAATTCTATGAAAATATTGAAAATGGAAGACACTATCCATTTCATCTCAAAAGGAGTGCCAACCAAAGAATATAATTATTATTTGTTGGTGCCAACCCTCTTGAAGTAGGGCGTCACTTTCACGTGTAATAGCGTCTATCTGACCTAGCCACTCCTAATCGTGAGTTGTATCATACTTAATTAAACACAGGACGTGCTAAGCTAACTGATTTTCTAGTCTAGACTGGAAAGTCGATGTAGTTGTTCACTAAAAGCAAAATGTTGTTACATTGCAAGTTATTATTTGAAGTTTTAAGGAATGTTCGTGTTAATACAACTATACTTTTCTTATACGTTATTGAAAAACTATGCTGTGAGTCTATGACTCGTACAAAACTTCGTAACGTAAAAAAAGATAATTTTGAAATTGGAAAGTAAGTAGGTACTGTGTCTATCGCTTTATTAATAGTAAGTAAAATTTATCGTCGTGTTCGACGACCCCATTTAGTTGAATTAACTAGTACTGACGTCAGTAAAATTAGAATAAAGTGACACGTGTGGGAGTTTCCTTGCAGCAAATTATTTCAAAACAAAAAATATACCAGTAAATTCATTAATTTTGGACCTTATTTTGTTCAGTATAAGGATTGCGGTAGAAGTAGTTGGTTACTACCCTGCAGAGCATAGTTCCTGCCGCATTGTCTCTACACAAATACGTGCATTTGATCGTGTAGCATGATAATAACTGGTTGATGTCATTATTTTAGTTTTTTGGAGGATTTTTAATTTATTACTATGAAACAGTTAATAAACTCTGCTTAGGCTGTTTAGAGAAAATAAAGATTGCCTCGTTGGTCTACTGGTCCCTACCGCGACTGCTACGCTAGAGCTCCTGGGTTCGAACCCAGGTCGAGCAGTGTTGTTGGGTTTTCTGTGAAATTCCCAGTAGCAGCTCGGAGTCTGGATTTGTGCCCGGTTGATGGCAATAGGCTCGCCCCCTATTACATGGGACCTAAACATACCGGCGAAGTGTGGGTGTACTTACATTAGTATGCCTCTGCCTACCCCTTTGGGGAATACAGGCGTGAAGGTATGTTCGAGAAAATAAACGAGATTCATTTTTAAAAATGTAAGTACTTATTCCGGTCGTTCCGTTTACATGGATGATAAAAAATCGTCAGAAACACTATCTGTGATACAGCTTACGAGCTTAAAATTGAAATAAACACACAACGACTTGTTATAAAAACTCACCAAAAATCAGTTGTGACTGCAATTTTCGCTTTAAAACCGCTAAACGGATTAAACTTCCGCAGAATTTTATTTCTACTGGCAACCGTCGTTTTGTTTGTTGTTGCTATCTAATCGGCTTACAAATTCTGAGTCGGGGTTGCTTATTTGTTTCTTGAAGTTGCTGTGTCTGTGACAATTACAAGCGCGATTAAATTGTAAATTAAAAAAAATCGATTTTGGAATTGTTGGTACTTACTCAAAGAGATTTAGGGCTTGTTTCACTACCTCTGGATAGCCGCTAATCGCCGGATAAATTTAAAAATGGAACAAACATTGTATGAAATTGTCTGACAAGTAATTTAACGGGAACTTATCACGAGGTGGTGAAACAGGCCCTTAAAAGGGTTCAATATTGAATGTGTTTGGTATTACTAATAATGTTCTTATTGTGAAATGATATTCCCTTGTCGGTCCATCGATCTTTAAATTATGGTATTTAAAATGCTTTGCTGGTATGGTTTTGCTTTTTCCGTAGTAGGTAATTGAAGCTTATACAATTCTAAAAAGTACCTATGGAAGTTAAAAAAAGTACAAGTTAATTAAATACGCTGTAATGAAAACATAATCTTTATAAGAAAGCCGCTGTGGTCATGAAGATACACAAAAATTGCCTGTTCTGCGAGTTTATTTCCTTATGAAACTTAAACTAGGTCAAGATACTGACCGAGTAAGGCAACCGAATTACCCAACAAGGTCCTCATTAAATTTAAGCACAAGTATAACAGGTGACAGGTCAGTAAAGTCATACGTGATAATCTGTTCAAATATTGTAATAGTTGCCGGCCCATATTGCCTAATTTCACCTTCACTGTTACTTGATCTTTGGCTAAACACGTTAACCTAATTATAGGACACAGTTTAATATTGCCTAATGTCACATTCACTCTTACTTGATCTGTGGCATAACATGTTTACCCAAAGGACACAGTTTGATTACAAATTATGTTTTGGGTAACTTTATATTTCGTGTTTTTAAAACTACGCCCCCGGCTATCGTTAGGTACAAGAGCAAAGAGCAGTGTAGTAAGGAGCAACTGAAAGTCAAAACACGAAGGTTACCTACTTATAGTTTTGTTTATAAATATTTTGTTTGTGTGAACAGAAATGTTTAATCTTATAATTTAAAGGGAATACCGTAGCCGTTTGGTGTTTTATGAAATTCTCAGTAGCAGCTCGGAGTTTGAATTTGTGCCCGGTTTATAGCAATAGGTTCGCCCCGTATTAGGACCTAAAAATATCGGCGAACTGTGGGTATATGATAAGTAGCTACAACTCTGCCTAACCTTTCGAAGGAATATAGGGTTTATGGTATGTTGTTTATAAAACCACATAAAATTACAACCAATATATGAACATTACAGAATAGCGACGATTCGCAAACAATAGAAGCCACAAACCGCTGTAATAAAGTTCACAATATTGCACACGAACGGCAAAATTACCTCATTTAACTGTTCTGTTTACCTCATTAATTCGAACCTGGTTACCACTGTTACCAGAACAAGTTAGAGCCAAAAGTTAGAGCCAAAAGCTTTCTCCGGGAGACATGTGAAATAGGAATTAAAGGCGAACGTGCTTAAAATATTTAAGCAAATGCAACAAGGAACTAATTAAACTTATTTAACTGTCTGGAACATCAGTATTCAAACTGCTTCATAAAATTGCGCAACACGCGGCAGCACAAATTTTAATAAGGGCAATGAGTGTAATGTCAACTTTATGTGCGACACGGCCATCGCATTACCAACATTACAAAAAAAAAAAAAACAAAACACACACGTACCACGAAGAAAGAGGAAAGTATGCACAGCTAAAACCTTCTTTAACCTTGATACAGTTTCTTCGGCAGATAAGAGACGTCACGTAGAAAATTTGAATACATCTTGATATAACCGTGTTGGCGCAGTCGTGATAATTTTGTTAAATAATTATCACGACCTGAATAAACGTGAGTACCTGATGAATTTTTGAAGGTCTTCTACGATTTTCTGATTGGGATCTACTGTGACGTCACAGTATACGCTTAATATCTATTATAAATCAAATAAATGATTGAGTACATCATGTAAAACGTGGTGTACAGATTTAAATAGTTAACTTCTGTAGTTTTAATATATTTTAGTCACGATTTTATGCATTCTGACTTGCAAAGAATACTCAAGCGTTACCGTAAGCAAATTTTATCCAAACTTGATTATAAATACGAATGCGATGCACGATGCAGGCACGAAATAAGTGCCACATACATATTTTATTTGAAAGGTTACGAGGTAAAAAGAGCGGTTTTGCGCTGGGGTAAAACAAGTTAAAGGCAGATGGAAATGCCGGACACAAACGAAGTGGGTTTATTCCTCTTAGCTACATAACAGTATACAGCAAAGATGCGTCTGTCGATATAAATCGATAGGAAATTATGAGACTTATAATATCATCGGTGATAGGTAGAAAGAGCCCGACGGACGTACAGTTTGTCATTCGTTCTTAAATTAGGTTTTTATTTGTCAAACATTAGTCGGTTTAAAGTAAACGTGCTTTAAAAAACATGCGTCCTATGTCATCGATTATTGTTACATAGAACCCGAAAGTTTGTTATACATACATACATAGCTTCACGCCTGTTTCCCATAGGGGTAGGCAGAGGCTAGATTTATTCCATGTTGAATTATGTTTTTATTAGCATGATGCCCACGATTATAATTATTTATATCAAAGATTATTATTAGCTTTTAGTCGCATAATAAATGCGCCTTACATTAAGTGATTATTGTTAAATATTATCAATGCTTTTTTAATAGCCTATGGGGAAACGAAACGTAGTAGTCACTTTTGACAAATTTAAAGTAAGCGTCAAAAAAGTCAGCGATTTTCAGTGCAATTGTGAACAAGTTGTGAAATTATTCTATTACAATGGTCCGTAAAGAAGTTCTGACTTCGTTGATGCAGTACATGGGCGGACGGCCCAGTGTCACGGTGAGATTAAACACCATTGAATACGGAGGTTAGCAGTTAATGTTTAATAAAGGTTTATATATCAAGATCGGTGGATTTTTGTTAAGAATTTTTAATTTTACAAAAACGTTGGTCTGATATTGGCATTAAAACCTCGTTATTTTGCAAGTTATTTCCTGATATTGCAGCAGAAATTTCGTATACTTAATGTCTTTGGGAATTTCTTATTAAAGTGGAAGCTTCGCTTTTTTTAATATTCAATTATAATTAACTGTGTATATACACAGTTAATTTGCTATATAGCAGCATTTTTTTCATTAGACTAAAATTTTATTTATGAAAATCCGATGAACATACTCTCATCACGCTGGTATTCCCCGAAGAATTAGGCAGAGGTGTACTAATGTACACTCACAGTTCGCCGGTTTGTTTAGGTTCTGCCATCAACCGGGTACAAATTCAGATTCCACAGAATTTCACAGAAAAACCCAACAACACTGCTCGACCCGGGGATCGAACCCAGGCCCTCAAGCGTAGCAGTCGCGCTAGGGACCACTAGACGAACGAAGCAAAAAAAAACCAAAAAGAATTATTGTTTTTTTAAGTGGCTTTTTTGTGGTACATTTTATTACTCATCAGCGAGTATAGAGAAGCAATTTAAAATCTTAACCATTGCTCAACAACCTCTCGCAGAGGTACAGTGTACGATACGGAATCTTTTATCAGTACATCTTCTTATCTGAGAACGGGCACGGAAAACTCAGTATTGTCAGATTGTTGATAGCAAATTTTGTAACGAGACCACACAAATTTCCTTGCTCAATTCTATAGCAATAGTTTGCTCAATTATATTTCCTACTGCAACTGTAAGTAATATAAAAGAAGTCTCTACGTCGATTTTGCTGAAATGTCGAAATGAATGAACACATCTATCTCTACGGCGTTTATGTGAGGCATTGTAGCGGTTCCAGACATTTTTGTTCAGTAAATAGTGTAACTAAAACATCTAAAACAAAGGTTCGCTTTCCTATTGTTGCGATTTCACGAACAATCTATTAGGAAATCGCTTTTGATAAGGAAAATTGGACTGGGAGACGTTAAAGTTTGATTTTATCGTTTTTGTTAAAGAAAAACTGGAGTTATATTTAATATTGTGTGTCGATACGATTTCAGTAAATATTTTTACTTAAAAGTTGTCCAAGTTTTGTTTATGATATTAACAATATCTTCGCGATGTTAATTACCTCTTTACGCGCGTATTTTAAACAATAATTGCCCATAAGTATAATTTTTTACATTGTAATCGTACAATGATGTTTAGCTAAGAATTCTCATCATTCTATTTAAACTATTACATAATTAAATTGACAATACACGTAGAAAACAATAAGCTTCGTTAAGCATGTGAACAGCTATCAACCTCTAATTGTTACGCGAACAATGTTTACCAATATTAAACATAAACTGACCTTATTCAAAGTCAAGGTTAAGTTAATCACAAGTTACTTAATAGAACATTACCTTTAAGAACATGTTATATCCCACGAGTTAGGTAAGCACAATTTCACACAAATAAATAAATGAGAAATAATAAAATAAACACTTTTTTGGTCACTCGCGTGATAAGTTCGCTTGTCAGTTGTGCGCGGGAGGCTGTCGCGCGGCACCGGCGCGTCTGATCCGCTGCGCCCGCGCATACATCACGTGCGTGTACCACTAGCGCCACCCAGCCCGGCACTGCGCGGACAAGTAAAGAACTAACGGGGCTTTCCACGCTCCAACGATTTGCTGAATGGTTGCATCTGATGAAATGTATTGCAGCCTTATTAATATTTGTGTAGAAAGAGCTTATTACAAAGTATATTTATTTACTATGTGTACACATAATAGTTGTTTACATAACTTGTTGAATGTTTCAGTATTTACTTTTGTAAGTGCATGTATTAATAAAATGTTAGGTACTTATATGCGACGTATTTTTAAGAAATTAGAGTTCAAAATTAATTAGTATTCAAGCACGGATCGCCGACTCGTGATTTTTTCTAGTTTACGGGCTGTAAATTTATAAAAACTAGCAGGAAACAAATGATACAGTGAAGCACTGAACATTGTTTGGTATCTAAACAAAGCATAGGCGAGAACTCTGAAATCTTGTTGTGCATTCGCTACTCAAAGAGCAGTGCAGAGTAGAGCAAATATGCATGAACACTTTTGTTCCTGGTGTGTAAATAAGTTACTGATGAATCCCGCTTGCCATTTTATTTAGGAATTGGCCTTTTATTCCTTCACATAAATCTTTGCTCTATCAATATTCATCACAAAGAAATGTACCTAACATTACATGTCCTTTTTCCTTATTCTTGTTTGCGTTGAGTCTTGTGACTTGTCTGTAATCGATCAACAAATTAGTAATGAAGACAAACGTCATTAAAGTTGGTTATTTGATATATTTTTTCACCAGTGGAGGCATACGCCACAGAATAACTAATATAACTTGCACACTCGCAGGCAGATGTTATAGCATAAATTGAGTACTTTCATGATAGCAAATTTAAAAGGGGAACACTGTCGAGAGAACTGGAGTCTATTTAACTCGAGTCTGACTTTGTCACTCGAGTTATTTACCAATTTCAGCCGAATTCTACTCTAAAAAACGAGTCACTCGGGTGGTTTTCTAATCTTTCATGAGGACTGTTTCTGCTTTCTTAAGAAAGCTCATTAAAGTCAATCAAGTCACAATCAATTTTAAAAACGTCCGGATGCACTCATTGATGTAGTTTTACTCGATAACGTTATAATTCGATTTCCCTCGGTTGACTCGAGTAAATGTCTGTCAGCACTTATTTATGTTAGTATTGAAAACTATCTCCGTGATTTAAACACGCGTATAGTTAACACTATCACAAATAATAGAAAATGTTACAGTATTGTGAACCGTGGCTATATATAAATTTCTATTAGAATGATATTCGTATAAATGTATCTGTAGTGCCTCTATCACTTTCACTCGTTTGTTAAAGTAATTGCATATCAAACCGTTTAATGGCTATAGTTGTTAAAACGTAGCCGTTACGAGCAATTTATTCAGTATTGCTGTTCGATGCGCTTTAATTTTACTTTTTGTGTTGCTTCGATATTATTTCTTTTGAGTTTGTATGTGTCAATACGGCATAAGTAAGAATTGCAGTCATTTTGTCATGCGATGTCGTGCGCAGGTTCATTTTGTAAAAGTAGATGCTTGTTGGTTGATGCAATTTATGTAATCATTGTTAGATCTATCTTTATGCAATCATTGTTACTATCCTTCTAATGTTCGTTCTTAAATATAGTTTAGTTATTTATCAATTTTGACCACTGATGAATACAATGCGTAGATTGAATATACAGTTTATTGAAGGAGGCACAGATTCAGGTCGTTGTGTGTTCAAAATGTACGTGGCTTAGTTATATTCGAACGAGAATTCACTGACAGAAACCGCTATGCCCCTTAGGCTGCGGTAGAAGATCTATTGATTGCGGGTTCCTGCACTCAAACACAGTTTAATTAAGGAGTCACTTGGTAAAGACATCTGTTCTAATTCCAATTAATGATAATGACGTAGAAACCTTCGGGGTATCAGTTTCAAGTCTTTATGGGTGCTTTACTGTGTCGCAGATTGGTGTTGGTAGATTGTTTATGGTCTTATTTGTATCTTACTAATATTATAAATGTGAAAGAGTTTTTTTGATGTTTGTTCTCCCTCGCGCTGCAACAGCTGGACAGATTTGGCTGAAATTTACTATAGAGATAACTTATACTCCGAATTAACAAAGGACATTTTATTCTGTTCGCACCGGCGGTAAGAATGACTACTAAAACAAAAATTTATGCGAGCCCCGGGAAATACTACTCCGTATTATATTTACACATATACATTTTATATACGGAATCAATCGAACGTTCATCTCCTGCCAGAAAGTATAAGGATTCAATTTCTTTTAGGCCATAAAATATTTGGCGAACTCGTGACCCTACACTTCTGTCAGTGCGTCACTGAAGTCACATGTTTACTTGTCAGCAGAGCAAAAGGTCATGTTGTGTTTGGGTATTGTTTGTTTAGCAAAATGCATTAAGAGACATGACGATAACATTATTATATAAGTGATTGTTCGGGCCATTCTGGGCAATGCATCGTTATCAAGTTTATTAACTGGCAGATTTTTCTCACGACACAAACTTTCACTGTGTAGCTAAAAACACGACAGAAGAAAAAGAATGCTAATACATTGTATAGATGGTACGTTTGGTGTAGTGATTGAGCCATCGGCTTCTGCGTCGTGGGTTGTAGGTTCGATTAAAGATATCTTATTTCGCGAAAATGGGTACAGTAAACAAACAAAACCGGAGAAATACTATAGACTGGGGCAACGTTCTTTTTTCAAATATTGTTAGGTTAAAATATAACGCCTGTATTTTCAAAGGGGACGCATAGGTGTCTGCCGATATGTTTTGGTCAACCGGACACAAATCCATAGTTTTCCATTTGGGTTTTTCTGTAAATTTTTTGGAAGTTTTCCAACTTTGCTTGGCCCGGGAATCGAACTCAGAACGTAGCAGTTTCGCTTACGACCGCTAAGTAGATCATTAAGACAGTCTCATATTAATACGTCAAATATAGTTTGAGTAAGTATGAAGAAGTCACGTTTTCGAATGTCCGGGTGATCACGCGCATTGCTACATGTAATATGCCATTCATGGACAATCGTTTTACTTTTTTATGCGCTGACGTACAATGTGAACAAACGTAATGGTTAGCGGTCGTCTATGCAATTTGTTACAACTTATAATAGGCAATTTTATGTTAATTTATGGACTCCGAACTGGCCGTATAAATGCAGATTTGACGAAAATTATGAAGAAAGTTGCGGCGTTTTTATAACATTCGTGTACGAAAGCAGTAAAGTTGAATTGTTTGATGAATTAATCCATAGTAAATACTTGTATATTTTGTAATAGTTTATTTTATAAATATTTTCAATTTGAACAGCGCGGAAAATTCCTTCATGCGGGATTATTAAACGAAAAAAATCATTTTCTCATTTTCGCCTGCACGGCGAATGGTATATGGTTGGCGTCATGTACCTCACTTTAAAATCTACATGTTAGTTTATTTCTCTTCCTTGATGACCCTGCATATATTTCTAGCTTCTGAAGCTGAAAGTTTATGCATAATTTATGTGTAATTCCCAGCAAAATTTTCATCAGTTTTCCGTGAAACTGTATGTACCGTTCGCCTCGTTTCTCGACACACTTTATTCACAGCCTCTGTATTACGCATGTTTAGATCGGCAAACTAAAGTAAAAAGACCAGTGATATCAACTGTCTTTGCCAGGAAATATCGCAGACAATAGATTTCTTCTGTAAGTCCTCTATGTGTTGTGGAGTCTCTATTAATACCTTAAGCGCCCAACGTATTTAAAATTAGTATGAAATACTCTTTTTATACAGAAATTATCATTTGATTACCATATTCTGGAAAAAAAATGTGTACATTTTCTATTGATTAACATGTCATAATATTAGTTTGTTTGTATTTGTGATTCGTAAGTATTTAGTACTTGAACTCACCTTGCTTATTGCTAAGTAACCTTAACTTGAACGTAGGTTAGGTCAAGCTGTTAGTTGATTTCAGAACAAGCTCTAATTACTACTTCTGTGAAACGTGCGCTGACGTCATTTTTACATAATTCTGGTCAAACATCACTAAAGCATATGATGTCACAATATTATAAAGCCTATTATTCAAATTCTTGCATTTTCTTTGACGCTTTTCATTTTTCAAATTCTTCCCCTACAGGTCAACTTTTTTTTGTGTCAGCTTGCAAACAATGTTAAACTGGCAAATAAATAAAAAAATGGAACAACATTTGTATGAAATTATCTGCCAGCTAGTTTAACATGAACTTATCAGTAAGCTTTGAAACAGGCCCTTATTCTCATTAATATTAATTTTATTTTCACACTCCTAAGTACCCTAAACATGTCCCTAGTAAAGTTTTCATAAGTATACCTAGTATTTATTCTGCTACTAATTAAAATACCTGGTCTTTCTTATGTATTAGGATCACGATTCCTGCTTACCATGATTGCTAATCTGAAACCACACGTCTCGCCGCTATTTACTCTACCACTTGGCAATTTGTCCGACTAACTAACAAAGTTTGTGCTAAACTGAGTCTTCAAGGAAAAACCTTGAAGGTTAGCTCAATATCAGCCTCTAAGGAGAGTGAGGTTGAAAAGAGTTGGTAAATAATAAAAGGGAAACGTGCTGGATAGGTAATGGTTTCTTTGAATAAGTGGTATATTTGTAATATTTAGTAAACAAGTGCGGCTAACATACTGATTTCTGACACTTACGCGAATACTAGACATTGAAATAAAACTACTTTTTACGGATTTTATCGCGTTATATTGATATTATTTTAATCCCGACGTTTCGGACCCTTTACAGCGTCCATGGTCACGTGCGGCTACTTGGATATTTTATATCTATGTTCTAGTATGACTTTTCTTTGAAGAGATAACCTTAGAGTTATGGTAGGTCCTTAAAGACTATATCTGTCTGAGGTAATTTCATTCCATCGGTTTTGATCAAACACAAATGTTAAGTAAGTATAACCTAATGAATTATATTGTTATACAGAATAAGCGGTATTCGGTACGATAATATACGCAGGATTTTTGAATCTATTTAGGCAAAGAGGACACTTGACTAGAGGTAGGCAGGCCCTTAACTGTTTGTTAAACTTTAGTTAATATCTATGAGTATCTTAAATCAGTTACAATTCCAACAATGATAGTGTAGGTACGTCATTGTCGCGTTAACAACAACAAGTTTCCAAACACATGTTACGTGTATGTCCGTAAGCTGTGTGATCTTCAGGCTATTAAAGGATTAGTCTAGAAGGTCCTGGTGTTTCCACATAATCCCGGCCCATTGTTAAGGTGGCGTACATCCGTTTCATTGCAGTGTAGTGGACACTTTATTGAATTAAAATTTTATTGCTCGTGTACCTCTTAAAGCAAGTCTAGCGCTTTAATGCGATTTATCGTGTGTTCTTTTAGTTTTATGGCGGGATTTTTACAGCGATAGTGTTTTTGTATTATTATGCGGGCTTTTGTGCTAGTTAGCCTTATTTTATTTTGTGTCGCTTTAAGGTAATTGCTCCCTAAGCATCCCGATCTTCGTTCCCGGTCTTAGTTTCGTTACTAAACGTCAAACGCAATGTCGAATATTGGCCAAAAAGACATTTATGACGTCAATAACACTGAAATGGGGCCCAAATCGTGTTTTGATCATTTTTTAAGTACCCAGAATTTCTCTTCGGAGCAGGCAAATTGTTTTAATAATTTTCGCATATTTTTCGATGTATTTTTTGTAGTAAAATATATTTTCGCAGTAAGTATTACATCATTAATCGGATACTGACGTGCGAAGTGATAAGAGGTCTATATATAGAGCGTGCGAGATTCGCAAATCAGGTGCATTTAATGTGAGAACATCGTTTTGAATCATCGGCATTATCAGTCACGGCTTTATCTCTGTTAGTATGTCATACAAACAAGCATAGATGTACAAATATTGCCTCATGGAACTGGCCGTAAAAATGGCGACGTGTCGTCAAAGGCTGTGAAGTGACTGTCCATTATTATGAAGTCAAGGCCGCTAATGATGCGGTAAATGAAAACAAAGAAAAAAATTTTGCGGCCGGTACCAATCAATACGTGATTAGCACGAATAATTGAAATAAAAGCCTACTTTGCAATATTTTGTGACATTTCTACGCAATTACTTTTTTTTTACTTTTATCTCAATATACTTAACGTAATATTTTTAGCTGGATTCGTTTGAAGTTGGTGGTAAAACAACATAATTTTACTTATAAAGAACTAGCTGATTCCCGCAACTTCGGTCGCGTTTGAACCCTGTTACTTATACAATTTTTTTTAGTTATTCTATTATTCGGGGCGGAGACAAATCCAACAAAGCAAAAACCATGCAAATCGGTCCAGCAGTTCTTAAGTTATAAGTGTTGTAACAAACCCGACTTTATTTTATATATTAATTTGAGTGAGTGATTTGGCATTCATATTACTTTCCATCTTTTGAATGCATTTGATATTTTTGTGTGTATTTTTATATTGATAATGTTTATTACACCCTTTTACATAACGTTTCCATTAATGCTACATCGGTTGCTGTGCTGGTGCTGGGGTTTGGAATTCCCAGGTTGACTAAATGTTGCAGGGTTATACAACACAGCCTAACCCTTCGTATAAACAAACGGATTTTTTAGTTTTGTGTCCCTTTACAAATATTTAGATATGCATACCCAATTTTGAACTATCACGATTGTAAAGATTTTAACAAAGCGATCACCTGAAAAGAAGTACTTTATCCTTCACATTGAGTTAAGTACCTTGTCGAAAGGAAAACAGTAACATGAATACTGTTTTGTTGTTTTTGTAATGTGACGTTTTGACGCGAATTGTCTTTAACAAAACACGTTCGTTCCGCACGGTGTATAAGGTTAGTTGGTAGGACTAGGACTACGCACCGCATTGCCAAATTTTCAACCGCTAGGATATTTTATAATGATTATACTCAAATTATTGTGTGCCGCCTCGAAGGGCAATATATTCAGTAATATTATCTATTACTAATATTATAAAGCTGAAGAGTTGGTTTAAAAACAGAGACGCTTTGACAACTAAGCTACCGCGAGCCCCGCTCGCCAGTCGAAATCATCCTTCACATTATAATTTACGTCTTAAAGGTGACGTAGCGACATCTATTGTGAATGCTTCACAACCGACACGACTAACTTTACAGGTTTTCATTAAAAATAACATGTAATCTTAGCATGGAAAATGCTGTCAGTGTTAGATAGCTTCTTTAACGAGAAAGGCTATATGCTATATATCACCACGCTACGATCAATAGAGGCGGAGTATCAATTAAAAATGTGGCCAAAACGCGGGAAAACATCAACTTCTACGGGAATGAAGTTGCGAGCAAAGGCTTGTTGGGTTTATGAGACACATTATGTCTCAAGATGACAACGCGCTAGTGATGTTACTGATGATGCAGATGATGCTGCAGTTGCCGGGCCGCTCACTGTCCTGCGCTCCGTATGTTTTTTTTTAAAGAAAACGAATGCGATTCTCAAATAGTCATCACGTTCTTACGTCACGTATTTGCTTTGGTTACACTGGCAGCAAAATCAAAATCAAAATAGTTTTATTTTCACATATACCGTATACAGGCACTTATGAAATGTCGAAACTAGGTGCACGTTTCCAAATTAGTCGTTTCCTATGGAGAAGCCGGCAAAAAACTCCATGGTTACTCTTTTAAATTTTTGAATTTTTACAATGACATCTGATACAATAATATATTTATATGGATACTTACATAAGTATGAGAAAACAATCTAGAAACGTTTGCAAAATCTAATACAGAATAAACTCTAAAAGATAAATAAAATACAGCTAGGCTTGAAATATATGTCTAAAGAGTTTTCCCATTTACAAAGCGTGAAGCTAATAATAAAAATATTATATAAATCAACTGGCAATATTTTACCCGGGTATTGTAAGCAGTCCCCGACATGTTGGGAAAACGCTTTGATTGCTGATTAATACGACAAATTCATGCAATGTTAAAGAATCACTAATAAACGTAGGTACATATTAGTCATTCATTTTTACAATTAGGTACTGTAATCATTTGCGAGTATTCTTTCCAGGAGGAAGACGATATCATTTTAAATTAAATTGATTCGCACGTCATAATAATTATACTTATTACGAATTCCGAAGGTCGTAGGTAGCGGAATTGCAGATCAATGCTACTTTTTATTACTACAGTAGTATTGAACTGTTTTTTCTTAAACTCACGCTTTTGAACTTTACCTACTCTGTTTTAAAAAAAAACTTAAGTTTACCAAAAAGGTAAATAGATTGCATGAGCTCTCTAAAAACAAGCAAATAATTTACCTTGTTGAATGATAGTAATGATACCGTTTTTGTTCGATTCGAGGAAATTGGAAAGTGGCCGGTAGGTACAATATTAATAGTGAGTATTAGAGGAACTATTATTAGACACATGAAGGCATAATTATAATTTATTTGGATACAGGAACGGTTTTTTTAAAAATGTCAAATATTTCCTTCATATCATGTAAGTTTTAAACCTACGAAAAAATAATTACATAGTTTTATATAAGTAGTATATTTCTGGCTTTTATTGCGATTAATATGAAGCTCAACTTATCAAAAACATTATCTGAAATTATTAGAATAATACATTTTTATCAGTTACGGAAAGTTATGAAACGCTTTTTAGTTATAAAACGATAACGATTCAGTACTTATACTGGTTGAGTATGTTATCTCTATATACATTTTATATTCCCCGTACTCTCGATATTCAATAAAACGATATGACATGTTCCTACATAAAATTTCATTTTGTCTGTGCATATTTCGTTTTAATTAATCGTGAAATATCGTTCAACGAGCCGTTTAATACATTCACTGAAATGACATAAAATGCTTACATAATTATTCAATAAAGTTAACGTCTTTTCGGCCTTTTCGAACACACACATAGGATCTCGAATCAGAAAAACATTATGTCAAACTTTTTTACCCGACTGCCGAAGGAGGAGGGTTATGTGTTTGACGCGTATGTATTTCATTATTATGATACGGCCGCAGTATCAATTTCTAGGCTGCTGGTGTCATAGGTTGCTGGTTAATTTTAAATCCAAGAACGGTTGAATGAAATTTCTAGATCTGGATGAAATTTTGCACGGAGATATATTGAAGTCTAGAATAGCACATAGGCTACTTTATATATAGATTATAGATAGATAGATAGATTTGTTTACAAAATTAAAAGAAATACCTAGACCATGCCATACCTAGCCGCTGTCAGAAAGTTAGTCTTTTTATAATTATTGTATCTCTATGAGGAAAATACAATGTAATTAAACGCGGTCATTAGCATTTCAAGTGCCATCATTACCCCTTTCGGCTTTTGGTCGTCGCTTTATGAATTTTGTAATAAATTCTCACGGCCATTCTCTCGGAGAGCATTGCATTTTGGTTTATCAGCTTACGAGTGATTATGATGTGGTGTCAATGAAATGTGGCTGGGCCACTGGGCTAAAGGCAAGTTTGATGGTGGTAGTTTCCTGGGGTTTTGCCGTGGCCTTTTTAGGGTTTGTGATTTCAATTACATCAGGATGATCATTTAATGTCATTCATTGACACAAGGATTGACAGATTTGGTAGTCAAAACTGAATTTGGACACTTCATATGCCTTTTTCCCATATTCGGAAACTACAAAATGCCACTTGCTGCAAAATTAATGAATTTGGATGACGCAAAAAATTTTGACACAATAACAGTATTTTGTGGAAGATAAAAAAAAAACTACTTACTTTTTACGGATTTTATCGCGTTATATTGATATTATTTTAATCCCGACGTTTCGGACCCTTTACAGCGTCCATGGTCACGGCTGATATAACGCGATAAAATCCGTAAAAAGTAGTTTTATTTCAATTTCTAGTATTCGCGTAAGTGTCAGATCAGTAAACTAATAGTCTTTTGCATTGATGTTCCATCAACATTTTAAATAAACCTGTGCCTCGACAATGAGTTTTTCTTACTAAACTCGCTAGCGACGCCGTAAAATATTTGTATGGAAACCCTCGCAGCCTAAATCGGCTGTGTGATACAGCGTTACGTTGCGTAAAAAACCTATTGAAAGCAGTTCGATAGAACTCATGGTTTATTTATTTTATTTTTATTTATTCTATATGTACATTAATAACGTACAATGTTTGAGGTACTGATCTTCTGAATATAACATATTCATCATTGACGTCTGAAATATATCATCGAAACTCGAGAATTCAAGATGGCAATCTGGTTTGGGATTTCAAACGTAACGTGAACGATATCTAAAGGGTCATTTATCACAAGTGGGAATCGAATGAGGAAAACTTCGGTAGGAAACACTAAAGTCGGTAATGCTACCTGACATTTTGATAAAGTGTACTGCGAAGGGGTTCCGACATAGCATCACGCATGTCGCCTGTATTCCCCAAAGGGTAAAGCAGAGGTGTACAAATGTAAATCCACAGTTCAACGGTATGTTTGGGTCCGATGTATTAGGGGGTGACCTTATTGCGCAATGTAACTTGGCTTTGACGCTAGCTACAGTAACAATTGGTTTCCTATTGTCTCTGTAATTGTTTTTACTAACAACTAGCTAACCCAACACGTTGTCATGTCCGTATTTATCTGTATATAATAAATCATACAGAAGCAGATAGAAGGGTCATTTTGAAATTATTCCGCGTTTTCCAATTATCTGGGCAAGACCAAATTTTTCTTTGTGTTTTATTAAGAAATGTATCCTGTCGGTCTGAAATGTTGACCTTACAAACGAACAACGTTAAATTTTATTTGGCATTTTATAATAATAATAAATATCTTGGGACATTTTTACACAGCACCATCTAGTCCCAAACTAAGCGGAGCTTGTACTATGGGTACTAGACAATGGATATAATACTTATATACTTATTTTTTTTTGTAAATACATACTTATAATATATAAGAAACACCCAGACAAACACAAACACCTAAGTTCATCACATTAATGTTTGTGTCTTGTGGGAATCGAATTTACGACCTCGTGATCAGCAGTCCGGTACTCGAACCACTAGACCACAGACGTCAACATATATAAAAGAAGTATATTGTGATCTTACTGACCTTCTCAACTAACAGAATATACGCGGTAATTTCTACAAGCGCATGTCCAAGCTTTGAAAAATCAGCATTTTAAATTTTGTATGCAGGCTAAGCACTCGTCAAGACGTCACGTCCCGAACTTAACATTTTAGAAACGTGAACTGGGTCAGTGTAAAATTGTCGCATAGTTTCATACGATAAGGAACACCCGGGGTTTTGAAATGTTCCATTTAATCCTGACAGCTTATGTGATCCTGTTGGCTTTTTATTTTTGCCGGATTATTCTCGAGACACCCGTCTAAAAACACGCCATTAAATGTTGTATGAAGGAAAATCGGCGTTCGTCCTGTGTGAGAAGGTCTTGGGTTCGCATCCCAGTTCCAGCAGTGTTTTGCAGCAGCAAGTTGGTGCTCGATTAATAAAAATTGATTATAATTTATTACATGGGACAAAAATACCGGTAAATTGTGGAGATACGTACAGGTTTGCCAAAGAAAACCGGTGCTGATCTTGTGGAAAACCGGGAAAATAACTTTGTCATTTATATTGATTTCTGACACTTACGCGAATACTAGACATTGAAATAAAATTACTTTTTACGGATTTTATCGCTTTATATTAATATTATGTTAATCCCGACGTTTCGGACCCTTTACAGCGTCCATGGTCACGGGTGACTAAGTCATTTTTATATTAGTCTTTGTCATTTATAAAAATTTTTGGATCTTGAGGTTTATTTCATGTAAAAAGAACCTCTTGTCCATTCTTGTCTGACCACAAAGTAAATGACAAAGGATGCAAGGTAATTGTCTAAACAATTGGAAAATTTATATCTACGCTAACAATCTTTGTTCCTTTTTTCTTTTTGTACTTTAAATACTCTGTAGCATTATGATTTACCTACTCAAAAAGTTTTTAACCTTTGTTTTAAGCTATTGGATAGCTTTTATCGCGGGCCTTGAGCGTGGGGACCGAATCCAGAAATTCCGTAACGAAAAACACCTAACACCCCCCACTCCGACCGGAACAGCGGTGTGTGTGTGTGTGTGTGTTTGTGTGTGCGTGTGTGTGTTTGTAAACTTTTTTTTTTGTGTAAATTAATAAATAATTATAATTGCATAAGTTGATAAAAAATGCTATGCAATAGCTTTACCGCGGCAGTCTTCGAGTGCCACACGTCTTTTTTATTTTTTTATTCTTTATGCATAATGATCAAGGTACTTGTCTAAACATGTGGAAAATGTATCTCTACGCTAACAACCTTTGTTCCTCTTTTTATTCCACTTAGGTACGTGACTTTTATGAAAAACCTTTTAGGTACTTTTCTCTCTGTGTTAACTTATAAAGAAAGCATTTCAAGTAGATATCGTCACTCATATGTTATGTCTTGTGAGGAGTTTGTGTAAAACTTTGCAATGTTGAATGGCTTTTCGTAAGAATACGTAATCTTTAACCTTGAGGACATAAGTATTAAGAAGTTCCGCGTTTTATTTCATTTCCTGAATTATGACAAAGAGTTACATCTGTGATTTTGTAAGACTTAAAACAGCGGATAAATTTCGTATTATATGAAGGTGATACGTGGGATAATTATTTTATTCATTAGTTAAATAATACTAAAGGTAGGTTAATAATACAATAATAATAAAGTTTATAACTAAAAATACATTAACGGGTGCTGCCAAGTAATTCATTCTACTATTTATTTTTTTTAATGAAGAAAAAACTCGGCGGGCGGGCAGGATTCGAACCTGCGCCTTCTGGTTCGGTACACCAGACGCTCTGACCACTAAGCCTACTTCTACTAATATTATAAATGTGATACATACATTCGTTAATACAACACGGCCAAATCCGTAAAAAGTAAGTTTTATTTCAATTTCTAATATTCGTAAGTGTCAGAAAGTTAAGGCGTTTTGATGTACATACAGATAGTTACACTCCCCTAGAGGTACCTCTTGGATCCCATGTACAGCGCGAGATATACTTTATTTGAAAATCTTTATAATGTACTAATATTTAAACTTGTTTTACTACTCAACTGTAATGAGATGGCACCCAATTCTTTTTAATTTTCTCTGTTAAAATAGGTTAAGATAATAAGATTTTATTGATATATATTTGTTTACAGCCACGGGTAAGGCACGAGTGTTACGTTGTCTACACCATTGTTTATTTCTGATACAATAATTGGCATGACATTCAAATTGTTGCTGCCTAGCTTTTGTTTGTGACATCATTGCTCATTAAATGAGACAGCAAAAACGTTTAAATTAAGCGTAATTTCCCAGTAAATCGCGTGGTATATGCTATCGAAAGATTACATTTTTTAAGCAAGTATCAAAAACTATTCTGGTTATCTTTTTGTATTTTTTTAAGCAATTTCCATGCTAAGATCGGCTGGCGGGCAGGATTAAAAATAACTTGTATATTTTTAATCCTGCCCGCCAGCCGATTTTTTCCTTCATTAAAAATAACTATTCTGGTTATTTGATCTTACTATAACTACATCATTATTATTATTATTATTTTATGTGCAATTAAGAATATTATATCTATCTATTTACATATCAACACCGGAAGACCAGTGCTGGCACACATTTCAATTTGAACTTGAACTCTATTTAAAAAATTTCATAGTAATGTTCTTCCTAACGTATTCAATTTTCTGCATTTCAAATGTTCAAGAGTGAGATAAGAGTCGGTAGACCCGCATTTGAGCTTTAATTGGCATGCCCCTTCAGCCATAATCAAACGGCAGTTCCTTAATTACTCGCTGAAATGCTGAAAAATCGCTGAATTAACTTCTGGGTAGTATAATGTCTTCTTTTAATGAAAAAAAGAGGTTTACTTAAAGCCTCGTTTATTTCAGTTACTGTGCTTTGCTTAGTTTATGATTTTTTGGAATAGATGAATAATGAGGTAATTAATTTGGTTTTGTTTTTTGTCGCTCGTTCAATGATAATTATTTTGTTTATGATTGATTGCAATTAACAGAAGTTTACATACAAGATACATAATTATGATGTAGTGCAATTATCTTTTGTTACAAAGAATCCGAATTATATTCCGATGTTGGACCTACATAATATGTATAATATTATTTGTATTAATCAATGTTCTGAATTCTATTCGTTCTCGAGTTCTCGCACTCAAATCGGACGTAACGTTCAACCGTCCGACCCCTCTTTGATTTTCCAAAACAATTACATGAATCCGAACCGCATTACGGTTAGAAAAAAGTTAAAAAGTTCGTTTTCGAAACTCATCTAAAAGTCGTCTTATCGAATAAAGTTTCTATCTTGATCAACGTAATGGGACTTTTCTCTTTGACAATTGGTTCCAAGGACCGCGCCTCCATGCGAATGGTTACGAAGATGTTCAGTTAAATGTTAATTGTTAACCCAGTTTTCAACATAACCGTGCCAACAGTCTTGGGCCAAAATTGCTTTTAACTTGCCAATTTTTTTCTGCACAATGCAATAGAATTTTAGATAATTTTGTGTATTATCAATACAAAATAAAAAAATCTTTTTAAATTTTTCTTCCAAAGATTTTTTTGATTTTTGCACAAGTTCTAAAGTATCAAAAGATCCACGATTGTTCGGCGCGGTGAGAAGAAATAGGAAAAAGTTATTATACTGCTAAATGACTTGATTTTTTAATACGGCGTAAACTTTATTAAGCGGTGAAGGAAAACATCGTGAGGAAACCTGCATGCCCGAGAGATTTCCTCGACGGCGCCGCCTGTGAAGTTTGCCAACCCGCAATAGGCCAGCGTGGTGGTCTAAAGCCTTATTTCTGTCATTATGTAAGGAGACCTGTGCCCACCATTGGGCCAGTGTACAGGTTTATGATGTAAACCAAGTTTTATGACTAGTACACGTTATAAAAGAAGCTGGAATAACACAAAAAGTGATATGAGTATTTCGGCTTTAATTTGATTAAATGAGGCTGATCTAACAATTTCGTTCGTGGACGCCAATTTGAAATACAAGAGACAGACAGCCGTCGTGAAATAGCAACTAAATCTGATAAGATCATTTGTCCGTCCGTCGACGTTGTAATTGCGTAATCCAGTATCGAGTGATTTATCTCCCAATCGATACTTTTATTCGTTTCTGAATCGAATGGATTCGGTACTGTCCTTTTGTTTGGGACCCCTTAATTTGAGAAATATATTTTGTCGATCCAATTGGCAAAGGATCAAGATAGATGGAGGCATGAGCGGGAGGCCTTTGCCCAGCAGTGGAAGACACCAGGCTAATCGTAATTTTGTCAGTTGAGTGTATTATAAAAAGAAAAGAGTTGTTTTGTATAGTTTTTGGTATGAATATATTAAACACTAGCTTCCCGCCAGCGGCTTCGCCCGCGTGGTCTTATAATTTTTTCCCCCGTTTTTGCAACATTTTTCATTATTACTCCGCTCCTATTAGTCGTAGCGTGATGATATATAGCCTATAGCCTTCCCCGATAAATGGCCTATCTAACATGGAAAGAATTTTTCAAATCGGTCCAGTACTTTTTGAGTTTATTCGTTACATACAAAAATACAAATCTTTCCTCTTTATAATATTAGTGTAGATTATTAAAATTAAAGAAAGTAGGAAGAAGGTTGTTTCAGTTATATAATTCTTTCTCGCAAGTTGTAAAAGTTGCTTATTGTATCCACGTTTCAAACTTCAGATTTACTTTTTTATGTTAAGTAATGGAACTCTCGGGGCAAAACTTATTATAGCTGAAATGCCGAAGCAATGTTATTGAAAACATGAAAAGGCAGCACCGAAGAATAATAATAGGCATGACTTTTTAATAATTTTGGCCCGAAATGTTTTTGGGACGAACGGCTGCAGCCATACCGCTAACACATAGTAACATTTTTGTGGAAAGAATCTCATATAGGCGAAGGGTTGAAATTCAAACAACCTAAATTCCATGTTGGCCAATTTAAGTAGGTACTAGGTACATGAAGATTCAGAGTTTTTTATGTAGGTAAATCATAACAATATCAATTGAGGTATTATATGAAAAGGTACTACTGTTAACACTGTATGAAGAAGAAAACGTATTTGTATTTTTTAAATTATAAAATGCCGCCACTCGTAATTACTAATTTATTTTTTATTTAGTTTCAGGTAAATATATTATGTTCAAGCGTATTTAAGTAACGGTAAAGTGTTTATTAAGCTATAGTCCTGCGCATTTAATTATAAGGAATTTATGATACCTATCCCAAAACACCTGACTTTATTTTTTAAATTATATTTTTATTCTCATCAAAACCATAAAATTGTAATGGTAACCAATCCTTAGATTGGATTGCACAGCTTATCCTTGCATTATTCGATAGATCAGCGTGGTTATTACTTAGCCACGAGCCCCTTTATAATAATATCTGAATGCTTTAATTAAACTGAACTGGAGTATCGTTTTATTTAATCTGTTCTCAAACAAGTATTTGACAAACGATTCCGTAGTACGAGTACTTCATTTGCTTTGATCTCTTTGTAAACGTAGCGAAGTGCCCGGAATGCTAATATTAACTTTGGTCGTTTGTAGCGCAGTTTTTGCTAACTGAATATTTCTGTTAATTGGAGGATCCTGTTTGAAATAAATGACTAAGATATTTTGTTGTATTTATGTTTAACTTAGTAATTAAGGGCCTGTTGACATGCCTGGGTAGCCGCTATCCGCCGGATAAATAGAAAAATTATACAAAAATTGTTTAAAATCATTTATCCGCCAAGTAATTTAACGGGAACTTACGGGGAGGTGGTAAAATAGGCCCTAAATATTTATAAAAATAATTTTACTAAATTGCATAAAGTCAAAGACATAAAACTCTTGACATTTTGACTTTAAATTATCCATTATTCGTAGGTACCGGTCTCCAGAGCTTTCAAAATTTATTATCTAAAGTGGCCAAGCTTAATAGGAGAGGAATTACGCGACATTCGCTAGCAAGTACCTCCTAAATCATCCTCTTATCTCCTTCATACCCACTACACGAGTAGGTACCTAACCTCGAATTTTTAAACGGAATATTTCTTCCACCTGAATCTAATTCTGTTTCCTTGATTGCCTACACGAGAAATGCTGCAAATGAATTTCGAATGCTACGTTTCATTTTCTACTTTCTTTTTAGTGTTTCTAGCGTGAATAATGTTGACGTGAAGTAATGGTGTTGCCCAATTTATGGTGGATTTTTATTTAAAAAATATTAATATTCCTAATTCAAAAGTAACAAACTGCAAGTGTTGTATACAATTTTTATTTTATTTTTTATTATTATTATTTACTTATTATTATATATTTATTATACGGGCTAGTATCCTAGGTACTAAGGTATCTATAGTCAACGTTCTATTTATCTCGTAAGAAAAATAATTCCACTTACAGAGATGTCCATTCCGTTGCTTGAAGGCACGCCCACAGAATTTTCGCACTCCAAATATTATCTATTCGATTTTTTCTTTTTTGTGTTTTACAACGCGGTTGCAAACCGATTATTGTAATATTTTTTTTAATAATGCTATGGTCTAAATGTGAAAGTTTGTCTGGATGTTTGTTACCCCTTCATGCTACAACGACTGAACCGATTCGGCTGAAATTTTGAATAGAGTTAGCTTATAAATTGGATTAATACATAGGATACTTAATCCTGATCGCGGGTTCCCAAGGAAATAATTACTGCGAAAACGAAAAACAAACGGCAGTGAAAAACATACTTTTGAAATCCACAATAAAATTTGGTGTTTGATAATCAGTCCTGGAATACACTATACAATGCTTAATGTGGGGTTTCCCTTCGTAAAAAGTTAATTATACATGTTGGCAACAGTTTATACCTACAACGCACCATCATAAAGTTCTCAATTCAAATGTGAAATTCCTGTCACGTTACACGTTTCTATATGAATAAAATCCTTTCCTCGTTCGTGTAACATAATACCCTCTAAGGTTATTGGGATTATCGGGATCGACACCCGGAACATGACGTCATGGGTAGTGTTTGACACGATGTACTCGCCAAACTTATTGTCCGGATTGAAGTTGGCACGAGCTAACTTTAACCCGGCCGTAAAAATCTGAGAGAGAAAAATATTGGATTAGAATTATTTAAAACGACAGCCTACGATTTGAGCTTTCGTTTTTATTTATTACAATCCAATGTTTTTCTTTTCAACCCGGACAATAAATTTGGCGAGAACTGTATCATTATGTACCTGATATCCTTTAAATTAGGTATATCTGCGTGTACATTTTTTAAAAGCAATCAGTCTTACTTATAGTAGTCGTCCTTTAAGCATGAAAATTCAAAAAACTTCAAGGCTTTGGCGAAAATAGTCAGTAAAACGCGTGAACTCGTCCATCAAAAATGTTGACCTTACATATGAGAGAAAATCTCATTGCTCTGATTAGATTTCTTCCCGTATTTGTTTAGGGTATGTTTGATTATTTTGGCTCTGTCGACTCAGAAATTGTATTTGTGGGTCGTGTCAAATGGGCTTTTGTTTTGAGTAATATGTTTTGTTATATTTGCTGACTGCGTTTACGTTAAAATAGCTACGGAAATATGACTACAATGCATAACATAAACTTTTTTGTGTATTTAATCTTTGTACATATACCTAATATTCATTAATAAATATTAGTCATGGTCTGGACTCACCCCAACAGTGCAGATAGGTATATAAATTTTTTTTTCCGGTTTAATGTTAAAATTAAATTAAATAATTTTAATTTTCTGAATAATTTCGATTTGGTACATACGGCTACATATGACTGGTGACCTCCCATTGGTATGAAAATCCCTATAGTGAAAAGTCGGCTGAGGTATACTAAAAATATATAGCTTGATAAGATGCTGTGATTGAAATAAAACTACTTTTTACGGATTTTATCGCGTTATATTGATATTATTTTAATCCCGACGTTTCGGACCCTTTACAGCGTCCATGGTCATGTGGGACTAAGGTGGTAGGCGTCTTGAAGTTTTAATTACTAACAGCTACCCTACATTTCTGTTAATTATTAGCAATCCGACAATACGACAATATGGCAATATAACGCGATAAAATCCGTAAAAAGTAGTTTTATTTCAATGTCTAGTATTTGCGTAAGTGTCAGAAATCAATAAGATGCTGTGAGTACCACAAAAGTCAAATGTTTCAAATTTCAAAAATAAATATTACCAGACTTAAACTAACCGTCAAAACCAAACCTCTAACCTAATCCGTTTTCTCAGCGTCTATTATTACCAGGCCAAAAGTTACTTAACTTCCGTAAGGGGATCGTTGGCAAATTCTGAATATTTGCGTAAACTGTTTTGTGTAAAGCTGTTGAGTTGTTTAAAGTGGGGCCGACCACAAGCAGCGGAAAGGCGGCGCCGGCGCCGCGGCGTCAAGCTCGGACTGCTTGCTATAACAAGATGCGGTTTCTGACTAACATCACAACTCACTAGGCAGTCTAGGCACCTAATTGTGCCCTAACTACACCGATTTTTCCGAATCATCATCAATCAATATACTGTCCCACTGGCACGGGTTTCCTCTCAGTATGATAGGCTATAGTCCACCACGCTAGCCTAATGCGGATTGGCAGACTTCACATGCCGTCGAGACGAAATCGAAAGACGATCAAAAGACGAAATCTCTCTGCAGGTTTCCTCACGACGTTTGCCTTCACTTATAATTAACTAAACGTAATTACGCACATGATTTCGAAAACTCAGAGGTGCGTGTCGTAGATTCGAACTCGAGACCATTGACTTGGCAGTCTAGTGGTCACCCTAGGCTATCAATGCTCTTTTATCCGAATACATGGATATAATCTGGACACTACTCAACCTGCATATGTGTTTGTTTGAATTCAGTCACGATAAAAACTGCCAATGATTTCAGTCAGCAATAAGTTTAGTATCATCATATCAGCCTACAGAGGTCCACTGCTGAACAAAGGCCTCCCCCATAGACTTCCACAAGGACCGGTTATGCCACCTGCATCCAACGACTTCCAGCGACCTTTATCAGGTCATCCGTCCATCTCGTTGGAGGCCGTCCTAAGCTGTGCTTTCCGGAGCGTGGTCTCCACTCGAGAACCTTTCTGCCCCAGCGGCCATCAGTTCTACGAGCTATGTGCCAGAAATATATGAATAAAGAAAAATATTATAACTTACAATATAACATTCATTAGTGCTTATCATACTTCTATCTCATTTACACTTGGCCCTTTTTGCCTGAAAGTTCAAGTCATGCTTATTCATTTAGCTTTATGTGTACCACTTACGGGACATATGTCTCCAACGATAAATAGAGTACCTATACATCATTAAGGTATTTCCCTGAAGGCATTGTGAGTTATTTATAGTATCTCTGGCCGGTAACCATGGTGATCCTTTAACGTTCCACGAGGATACACGTCGTCGCCGCTTAATATCCAACGTGACATATGACGTCATCCATCCTCACACGGGTTAAGTATTGTAAGAGAAATTACATTGTATTTCCTAGTGAGTGAGAATTGAGACTTTATTCCTCTTTATTTTTGTCGCTTTTCGTACCCATAACTTATTTATGGGTATTCAAAGCGACAATAACCAGTGATCCATCATCTATAACAAGATGATAAATAAATATAGCAGGTTTATTAAATAGCTTCAATAGTCCACTCAGCTGTTAACAGAATCTAAAGTTGGCGTGGCTAGGTTAATCTCTCGTTACCAGATTACACCCTGCGGCCTGGCTCGCGCTTGCCACTTAATTAAACTTGTCACAGTCGGCCAAACCAGGATTAACCGACCCGTAAATGTGTTCCATAGTTGGGACAAATATTTGTAAGTCAATGTTGTTGGATCGAAGCTGGTTGAGTGTTGAACGCGGAGCCTTTGCTACGAGATCATTGGTCGCATATTATTAGCAGTTACAATCTGGACTTATGACAGTATTTCGATACTACTGGTGTAGTATTCCCTACATGGTAACATGGTTGCGGTTGCTGCTTACCATCGGGCGAACCGTATGCTTCTTTGTCATCATATTAGGATAAATAAAACATAAAGCTCCAGCAATTCAACAGGGAAAGTATATACATATAGAGACATAAATATAGATAGGCTATACAATTGTAAGTGGTAATTGAGGTAGGTATGACTTCAATTACCGTTTTTCAAGTTTGTATTTGGGTCATATATGGAACGTCGTGCCACGTAGGGGACGTCTTTATTGGATGAGATGCACGACCAAAGTAAGGTATAAAGTTACCTTACTTAAGAAAAGCAAGTTTTAGCATTCAAGCAGGATACAATTTAATCAAGAAAAACTTTTTTGATTCGTGTAACAGACTTCGATAAATTAGATTCGACCTTTTTTAGGAAGTTGGCGCTCCATTCAGCACCTATTCGTAAGTTACTCATCATTGGGCACCATGTTAATTGCCAGTAACCTGCGAGATGATTAGAGAGACTTATAGAGTCAATCAGATTAAATGCTAATTTTGGTAACTGAGAAATGTTTAATAATCATTTTCAGTCTAAACGAAGTATCATAAAATGTCAGCATCCTGTTGCAATATTTGTTCAGGATTGCCGTGTTTTTAAATGTAGGAAAATATCTTTTTAAAACGACACTGGGCTTTTCACCGCCTACTGATAAGTTCCCGTTAAATTACTTGGCAGATAATTTCATACAAATTTTGTTCCTTTTTTGAATTTATCTGGAAGTTAACGGCTGGATCAGAACTATATTTTAAAGATAGATTACAATATTGTTTAACATTCGACGTTTATTGTTACTTTAGGAAAATAATTACTTAACATCGATGAGATCAGATGATGATGACATACATTTTTAATTAGCAGGATTGGCTTTTAGATCTTGTAATATCTGATTTTGCTAACGTTGTGAAGTTACAAATTAGACCACAGACGACTTTCGACACTCGAACAATAGTAATCTCAGATATCAGCTAAATGTTTCGTCCTATTGTTTGTACGACAATAGATGTTCTAATGGTAATGAATCTCGTAAATTGTTTTCTTTTGCTTGTTATAACACTGTTTACAGAAATATTTCATTATGCTAATTGTCACAGTGGCTCGGATGTCCATGGTTTTAATGAAGTCGTGCGGATAGAAACATTTTCATTATTTACTTGTATTCCGCCCTTTGTTGGGTTTTGTTTTGTATTCCTCTTCTTGGAATTTTGTTTACTTTGGAGTATAATTTATGTTCTATATTTAAAATTAATTCCAGAAAAAAAAATATTAGGGCCTGTTTCACCACGGATAAATTTAAAAATGGAACATAATCTGTAGGAAATTATCTGCCAGATAATTTAAGTGAAGCAGGCCCTCAATTAATTAAATTACGGACATTGAATAAAGTTAGAGAATGTCTATACAAAGATATTTTACACTACACTGAAACAAACTACCTCAGTGTAAAACGTCTGCCTTTTCTATGTATCTTTTCTGTTGATTGTAAAATTTGTATACCGTTGGTTTACCTAATTAAATAAATACATAAATAGATTTACCTTGACCCTTTATTAATATCTTAGCTCGTGCGGTTTTCAATACCCAAGTCCGGTCATGGAAAGCAACTGACACGAATAGTAATTTACAGAATACATCCCATCACGTAAATAGTACTTGAAACCAAGTCATCTTTTATCATCCGAAGGCCGCGGACACAAATCTATAGTATTACCTGCGTATTAGTCTTGTGATGGTGCCGTATTAATAGTATTTTGTACTAGTTCGTGACCGGAAAGATGTCGTCAGAAATTATTGTCTTGGAGGGATCTGAACCATGAAGATTCAAGGCAAAGTCACACCTATGGCTATGTCAGAAGTTTTATTGAATTCAGTAATGCTTTTCATGTAAATTTGGGTCGTGTCTTTTCTTTGAAGGAGTATTGATCAGAAAATTTTTTTTAGTTCTCATAATACCGCGGAATTTTTGCAAGATCGGCTTTTATGATGTCAATGTTTCAAATGTTTTTTTTTATCCTAGATAGCGCCAGCGCTTCCTAACTGACGACCTCTGATAATCATATAAAATAATACATATATAGGAGGAGAATGATATCATGGCCATCCTTTTAAACTAGACTTAGGACACTATTAATTAAATTATTTGCATTAGGACTAAAATTACGCATAAAAAGTATTGATACGTACCTATTAATACCCAAAATTCATATCGCAAAAGGATATTGCAAAATAAACGAAAAGTGTAAAAAAATAATTATAAATAGTTTATAAATCTTCAAGTAAAAAGTACCCAATTCTTATAATATATTTTTTTGAAGTTAAGCATAACAGGTTCAATCGAAAATTTCACCTATATAATAAAACGCCACTGTCCTCTGGAACCCGTCTGGGTGCGATCGTAATATCGTATGTTACGTTCTATAGGCATTTACCAAAATAGAATATAGTACACGTATGTACATACTGCGACGATAGTATTTGCATGGCGAAGACATTTGACCCTCATTCGCAGAGCCCTTATGCTATAAGCAATAAACATATGGCCGACCCATTGTTTCGTTACGACGCACCCGGAAAACCGCTGAGTGTAGCATAAAGTCTTAGGTCAAGGTATTAGGAAACGCCGATCATCAAAAACAACATTCTACCTCAATTATTTTCGAGTTAGACCATACTAGAAGAGTAATCAGTTTTTGTTTGTCTATGTTTATTACAAAATCTTGGTCGTACTATTCTTGCATAAAGGGATCGTTTTTTAAATACAAAAAAATATTGTCCAATGGGTGCGTTTACAACCGCTTCCCAGGCTACTTGCGAGGCTGTGAGGCGCGCGTCTGAACGCAGCATAATATAGAATTGAATAGAATGTCGGAATAATTTTGTCAACATATAGAATGCAAAGTAAATTACATATCGAGTAGATCACTCCGTATGGTTCATAAGAAAAATAAATCTAGACAAATTAACATAAAGGACGTGAGTTTATATTCATTTGTCTGTATAAACATTTTGAACCATTTCTCTAACGGAGGTCGTATATCTTTTGGATGAAAACCTAGATAACAATAAAACATATCTGGATCAGTGTACTAAGTCGGGTACATAGACAAGTTCATTGACCTCCTTTTTTTGGGGTGCGGAAAATCGTCATGGGTAGACAACCTTTTTTGCCCTGCTATGGGACGATAATGACTAAATAATGTTCGGCCCATGCTAACTAAAAACCGGAAATTAATAAGAGCCGAGATATTCCGATATACACGTGTAAATAATTATAATAATTATGTCACTATGTGATATTCACCCAAGCACACAAGGACCAGTCGGTATTGGTCCTTGCCGCCTCGCTAGGGTGAACGGTTTTTAATCGGTATTAAACAGCAATTGACTACACTACCCTTGCCCTATAGTCCCGCTGAATTTTGGGGATCTACTTCCTTATCTCCGTCAACGAAGTAACTGGCCCGTTCGATAGTAGCACAGACAACACAACGATCCGTTAAAACAATTGTCAGGTTCAATTTTTCGGATGGGTAAAAACATATCGGGAGTAGGAACAACTGTCAAATTGTGTTGTTATTGTTATTGATTATTAGTTCGGGCCCCGAACGAATCATTCGTCCGTAGGTAATACGCAGTAGGAAACGCCCGTAACGAAGGCGAAACTACGGACTTTGTGCTTAGGGAGCGATAGACTCCCTGGCACAACCATTAGACCTCATCGAAGAGCGACGCTTCTTACTACCTAACTAAAAGTTTATGACAAAAAATGATGACACATAATTTATCTGCTTTTTATATTAAAAAAATGATTGAGTTCTTTAAAACGCTAAAAGAGAACGTATTTTCAGAACATATGGGCAGATTTATGTAGCTTTATCACAAAGCTAGAAAATAGCGTGAAAATCGTAAAACTGAAACGATTTTAACTTAAACCCGCTAAACCGGCTTCGTTAGTTGGGCGTTCTTCACGTCGAACTAAAAGTTGTTACCGTCGACAGGTTTACGATCCCTTTAACTGTGACTTCATCTCTTAAGATACAGCTGTAAAAGCTAATCATGATTTTATTGAATGTATCGACTCTAGTGGTCCACTGAGTTCATGTTAAAATGAAAGTTTTTAAAATACTTTGAACTTTATGACATACAGACTGCTATTTTGACATAACATCATCCCTGTATTCTCCAAAAGTAGCCTTTTTAGCTCTACTTAATGTATTGTAAAATACTCTATCAGAAAAATAAAAAAAATATGCTGATAATATAAAATTTGACCAGTAATCGATACTTGTATTGGTTGCCTTATCATTAAAAACCTTAACCAGTTAGTAAAAGATTAAAACTTATCTTTGTTAAGTACTTCAAATCAAATAAATGACCACTTCTCACTTACTGTGTTGTTTTAACGAATCGAAATTCTCTCAAAACAGAAACTTTTAAATTGCTTTTCTGATTGTATCAGCAAAGCTTTAACTGAAAAGAAAGCTTTTATAGTCGAAAGAACTGAACTGAGTGGCTGTTGAATTAAAACTTCAACAGAAAGGATAAGACTTATTTGATTGATTTTCTTTTCATAAGTTTAAATTAGTAATTTTTATGAAACTCAGGGCCTGTTTCTCCGTAAGTTCCTATTAAATTATTTATCAGATATTAATTTCATACAAGTTTTTTTCCGTTTTTCTATTTAGCGAGCGTTTAACGGTTATCCAAACGTGGTGAAATGGACCCTTAACCACAAATCAGACGAGTGAAGATAGTTACCGAAAATTTAACTAAAGGTAGAGTTATTAATTCGTGGTTTCCCCGTTATGTTTTGTGGTTAAGTTGATGTTACACTTTAATCCTTAATAATATTATAAATGCGAAAGTAACTCTGTCTGTCGGGCCAAAACTACTAAACCGATTTAAATGAAATTTGGTACACAGATAGTCTAGAGCCTGAGAAAGGACATAGGCTTTTTCATGCGAAAACGGGCTGTAAGGAGTTGAAATAGGGGATGAAAGTTATAAGGAATTCCCAGACCACGCGGAACTGTGGTCACTGGTGACGTTAACACAAAATTTTCCATCTGAACAAATGAAGTTTGATCCTATGACGTCAATGTTTTCAAATTCATTAACATTTACATGTATAGGTTGTTATAAAAGTTTCAAAGTATCAATCTGAGGTTACAGGGTGTAAGTGCGCTGCAATTATTAGTATTTTGTATCAATTTACACATAATAATATAATATTATCTATGGTATTTTGTGAGTACTTATTATGACATTAACAATGACTAAATGTACCAATAACAAAATATTAAGATTAACGAAACATGAAGCCTGACACTTGATGACGTCATCTTTTGAATTGAATCCCAATCTACAGTGTGTTTGCGGGGAGATGTTTGAGGTTAATACGAAACAGGGTGTTGTTTACAAGCCACTGGAGACAGCCACACTGACAAGGGATGAGATAGCAGATACGTTGGTAATCCAATTATGATGTTATTGTCACTGCGCAGTATGATGCTGCAGAATTTCTTGATATCGTAAATTTAAAGCTGGGTTTCTCCCAGTATTACTTCATAGTAGGTATACCTAGTTCGTTTTTTGTACGGTAAATAATAATTTCTACTGATTTTCAGATTTAATTTGTATTTCTTTTTCTAGTATGTAGTAGCTTAAATATGATAGTTTAAGATAGTATTTTTGTTTTATAATAGACATCGTTACCAGTTTTACTTATTAGAGGATGGGAGACTTTCTTGACAGGAATGCTCTTACCTTCAAAAATCCAATTCATTAATTCCATGTATTCGCGCATTTTCGAAAATCCAAATTTTTAATTCCAATTATGTATTCGCGCATTTCGTGTATTTTCGTGTATATGATAGTTTAAGATAGTATTTTTGTTTTATAATAGACATCGTTACCAGTTTTACTTATTAGAGGATGGGAGACTTTCTTGACAGGAATGCTCTTACCTTCAAAAATCCAATTCATTAATTCCATGTATTCGCGCGTTTTCGAAAATCCAAATTTTTAATTCCGATTATGTATTCGCGCATTTCGTGTATTTTCGAAAATCCAATTCAATAATTCCAAAAACGTATTCGCGCATTTCGTGTATTTTCTAAAATACAATTAATTAATTCCAAGAAATGTATTCGGACATTTCGAGCATTTCGTGTTTTTCCGAAAAATTTCTTCGAGGTACCTAAGCTCATTTATGTAGATATTAAAACTGGTTGCTTAGTTGTGCTGTTTTTCTAATCAACTACAGTAATTGCTTCCAAGTTTAATAGACACTGAGCTGCTTAATATATTCATTCCCAAACATTACATAGTAACTAACTACCTCACTAACAATTTCACACGGATATACGAACTCATTAATTGAGGCGAACCAATTAGTAGGTAGCACGAAGTTTGTGGTGTTAAAATGTCGTAGGGAACTAGTTCGGACGGGGAATACCTACTTAATAGAGACCGCCCACTATTTCCAGCATCACGACTGTATTCCCTGAAGTGTTAGGCAGATGTTGTTGTTCGTGGTGGTGTGGTGGTGTGGATGAAATCTATTGCCATTAACCGGGTTCCGACGTATTACTGAGAATCTCTTGGAAAAATGAAATAACATTTTGCTGGACGTCCTCGAGCGTAGCAGTCGAAAACATAATAAATTTAATTTACTACCTCGTAATATTAACATATTTCCACCAAAAAACAACATTATTCAACTTGTTGCTTACTCCGCACATCGGGGTAGTTCAAAGTTTACTTTTCCCACATTTTTTAAAGCATTAGCAAAGTTGAATGTAGGCACATATTTAAAGCGTTAAACAGAGGTAAATTCATTGCCGTTTTTCGAAAACAAACATACATACAAAGTACTTATTATTAAGGTGCGAGCGCCGTAACATTGCGGCTTAGCAATACATAGTAACACTTAACTTAAACACATTGTTAGCAACCACAGACGTGCTACAGCGACTAGTTGCTGGGACGACAACAATAGGCGCTATACTTTACTGTAAAGTTAAGTAAAGTAGCAATGTTATAGGAGTAAGAACTGGAAATGTTACATTTGCAGAAACAAACTCACAAACCAGTTTACTATGTTATTACTAGCTTTCCGCCAGTGGCTTTGCCCGCGTAACCTGGGCTTATTTCTTATAACTTTCATCCCCTATTTCAACTCCTCACACGCCCTTTTTTCGCATTAAAAAGTAGACTATATTCTTTCGCGGGCTTGGACTGTCTGTGCACTAAATTTCATTTAAATCGGTTCTTTGGTTTCGGCGTGAAAGCGCGACAGACAGACAGAGTTGCTTTCGCATTTATAATATTAGTAAGGAGTAAGGATAACATAACATGCCATGACGCTTGTGTTCCCAGAAGGGTAAGGCAGAGGTGTATTAATGTACACCTCAGCTTGTGGTCGTAAACGAGGTCCTGGGGGGCTAGATAAGTTGCATTTTGACATTCGAATCGACAAACAAAATGTATCGAAATGACACAAGCTTTCGACAAATCGGGCTGTCACTAATGTCATTTACATACATTTTGTTTGTCGATTCGAATGTCAAAATGCAACTTGTCTAGCCCCCCTGGGTTCCATTCTCAGGTCGAGCAGTGTTATTAAGTTCTTCTATAAAATTACTAGCTTGCAGTTTTGATTTGTGCCCAGTTAAAGACAATAGGCTTACCTCCTATTACATGAGATTTTAACATACCGGTTAGTATACTTCTGCTTTACCCTACGAGGAATACAGGCGTAAAGGTATATACTTACAATAAATACTCTACGCGTTAGCACAAAAAGATAAAACCGACGTACTATTTGCACCAGCCCCTCAACCATGAGTTCTATCGAATGACTTTCGATAGGTTTTTTACGCATCGAAACGCTGTAATCTCATAGCAGATTTTAGTTCCTTACGTAACCGCTAGAGGCGCTGCGAGGATTTTCCATACAAATATTTTACGGCGTTGCTAGCGAGTCTAGTAAGAAAAACTCATGGTCGAGGCACTGAACGAAAAAGTTCGGAAAGTATTTGATGAAAAAACTTTTTGCTTGTTATGATTAGCGACAGATAAAGTTGTAATTGTGTACTTTAGCCTTGCGTTTATTAAAAGTAAGAGGCTATAAGTTGGCGGGAAAGCACAGATAGTAGTTTCGAAGTACTCTCTGACATCTGGAGTAGGGCTTTAGTCTGGTTTTTGTTTTTCAATTGGCTAATTAGCCTACAATACAACTGGAGACTGGGGAAGGTAATACTGGCAGTTCGTCTTTTTTCTAAATGCGTTTTTTTCTTAGTTTAAAAAAAAGGGTTTATGTCGGTAAACGAGGAACGTTGCAACGTCTTTTTGTTTTTAGATACACTGTACCTAGTGTTGACTTCAGTTATCCTTTTGGCATGAGTCATAACAATCATAGTTACAGTCGGATTTATAATATGTAAAAACCTTTAAAAAGAACAATAAGTAGCTGAATGAAACTGTCAGATCATTGCAGAACATACGAACTAGTAACTAGGTACAACTTAGTCATCATCATCATTGCATAGGTAATATAAAATACCCCGTCGCGTTGAGTTTGTGTTTTGCTCAGGCTAATCTCAAAAACTGCTGTACGGAATTTCATACAGTTTTCATTAATAGGAACAGCAATTATCTAGAAAGATTTTAGGAACACGTTCGAACCGGTTTAGTACTGTATACTAAAAGAGAATAAAGCGCGACAACCAAAATGAAAAGCTCTTAATAGCTTCAGGAGTAGGTCTTTTGTCTCCTTTAATTTTGTAGTTGCGACAAGGGTTCCGTAACGACCTGGGATCGCGATCCCCTTTTATGTTTTGTATACTTAGTAGCCGTTAATGTGAACGTATTATACCTACCATTGTTTATTGTTACTCTAACAAAAAGTGTTTTAAAACCTTTTATTAGTTGGTTATATTTTGAGGCTGTACCTAGTGATAATTTTCATGAAGTTGTAGCAATTTTTCGCAACAATATCCGCACAACCTATAATTACATATTAGGTACGTAAATATAGCAAACGACATTTGATGGAATAATACTGGTTTATAATTCAATCAAAGCTGAAATCTTCCGGTAGGTAGGCCTCCTAACATGTGCGCGACGCGAAATAGAGTTGTCGTCGTATGACTGAAGACGAAAGAATTTATGTCACGTTATTCAAGTTAGCCTGACTGATTTAGCAATCTTTTTTAGCCTCGCGAAGGTTTGCAAAAACTTACAGAAGTTTCTTGTTTGTCTCTGATCTATTCTTGTATAATTATGATAACCAGAATATTCTTGTTTGAGTCCATTTCTTTCTTTTTTATTATTGTATATCAAAAAACCTTAAATCATACAATTTTTTACTTAAATTATTTTAATTACATAAATGTGCAAATACATAACACGTGACTAACCGACATGCGACATGCTTATGTCGCATGTCGGTTAGTCACTTCAGCAATGTGCTTACATTGCTGTATTTGCCTCTCTCTCTCTACTACATCGATAATAGCTTGTACAGTTCTCGCCAAACTTATTGTCCGGGTTTAAGTTGGCACTATCTAACTATAACCCGGCCGTAAAAATCGGAAAAACAAAAATTTTGGATTGTAATAAATAAAAACGAAAGCTCAAGTCGTAGGCCGTCGCTTCATATAATTTTTATCCAATATTTTTTTTTCTCCGATTTTTACGGCCGGGTTAAAGTTAGCTCGTGCCAACTTCAATCGGACAATAAGTTTGGCGTGAACTGTAGCTATGTGTGTTGGAAATTACGAACTACGATTTCCATCCTTAACATGAATCCAACATTTTTTTAAAACATTAGCTCCTAACATGTGCGCGACGCGAAATAGAGTTGTCGTCGTATGACTGAAGACGAAAGAATTTATGTCACGTTATTCAAGTTAGCCTGACTGATTTAGCAATCTTTTTTAGCCTCGCGAAGGTTTGCAAAAACTTACAGAAGTTTCTTGTTTGTCTCTGATCTATTCTTGTATAATTATGATAACCAGAATATTCTTGTTTGAGTCCATTTCTTTCTTTTTTATTATTGTATATCAAAAAACCTTAAATCATACAATTTTTTACTTAAATTATTTTAATTACATAAATGTGCAAATACATAACACGTGACTAACCGACATGCGACATGCTTATGTCGCATGTCGGTTAGTCACTTCAGCAATGTGCTTACATTGCTGAAGTGTGATTCACTGAATGTAGACGATTGAATATCATCAATAACTGTTCTCAATGGGCTTAAGTTCAAAGCACTGAATATTAACAGCGACTCGGTAATTGGATGGTGTTGATAATTGGATAGACGCCGTCTCTCTCTTTCTCTACTACATCGATAATAGCTTGTACAGTTCTCGCCAAACTTATTGTCCGGGTTGAAGTTGGCACTAGCTAACTTTAACCCGGCCGTAAAAATCGGAAAAACAAAATTTTTGGATTGTAATAAATAAAAACGAAGTCGTCGTACGTCGTAGGCCGTCGCTTCATATAATTTTTATCCAATATTTTTTTTTCTCCGATTTTTACGGCTGGGTTAAAGTTAGCTCGTGCCAACTTCAATCGGACAATAAGTTTGGCGTGAACTGTAGCTATGTGTGTTGGAAATTACAAAATTTCCATCCATAATCCATGGATCTGAAACCATCCATCCACCATTTTTAATCCAAAAATACTTTGCGTGGCCCGAAGCTATCTAAGTGCTATCCCAACCCATAACAACACAATATTGTTATGTGTCCGTTGGCCGTTATCATACATACATATAGTCAGGCCTTTTTCCCGTAGAGGTAGGCAGAAATTAAATAACGTTACTTGCCTTCTTGCAAATTTCATTTACTTAGTCCACTTCCATACATCTTGTTATACATAATAGCCGAATGCGAGAATTAGACAATTTTGTTCGAAAGAAGTTTGAATGAAAACACCGTTTTCATTTTGAGGTGTACTAATGTACACCGGCAGTGCACAGGGTATATTTAGGGCTCATGTAATAGGTGGCGAACCTTTTGCTGAACTCCGATCTGTTACTGTTTCTTCTCTTCTTCTCTCTTTATAAAATAACATTTCACGTTTGAATATGTGATTCTCTTAGCTGGCACCAATCCCGATACCGGTAACGCGACGCCCCAGGAATATTTATCTGCATCCCCCACATTTGACAGCATTCAGGTCGCTTTGTAAACAATTCAACAAATAAATAAAATATTAAGCTGTAAATCTTCTGCTCTATGAAACATTGTCGTAAGAATAAATTGAAAAAACTTAGTTGAGGTTGGTGAGGTTGGCGGTGTTGATAAAATGCTAATCTTATATAATATGTGTGATATTGTTGACCCCTGAGAACGATAGATCTGCATCAAGGCGTTACCTTTTGTTTATTTTTTCTTTTGATCCTGTTATTTCGTGGAAGATACAACTTAATATGAATTTTAGAGTTATTGTCTTGTGTTCTGATTATGAGACTAAACTATTTTTCTTGCTTATTTCCAACTTGACTAACCTGTCAAGTAATATATTATCCAACACAAGAATGAAGGACCATTTAAGAATAAAAGAAAGAAAAAAAGCTTTATTCAGGTCCCGCGCAGCAAACCAAATCAACCAATTTCATCTTTTTAACAGCAGCATATTCTAGCCTCTTGATTGCGTCTCTTCTAATTCTTCTTACTCCAACTACAAGCCTGGGTTGATTGGACCAACCCAGGCTTTCCCATAAGCATATAATAATGAAGTATGTATTTTTCTCTGCTAGTATCAAGCGCGGACGCGCCATGAATATTTATATGTCACCCCAACCACTTAACACCTTTCAAATCTCTTTAAAAAATACAAACAATTTAAACAAAATATGAATGGCAGCCCGAAAAGAGATTGATCGCTTTAAATGTTGTTTTGTAGAATATTACATCTTTATTTTGTTTATCAAACCGTAAGATCGTGTTTATAAAAGAACTAGCTTTTTCCTGTTCGCGTCATGTTTGAACACCGTTACACCCCATTCGATTATTTCGTGGAATTTTCTGAATTTTTAATAGTTATTCAGTTATTCGGGGTGGAGACAAATCCCACAAATCAAAGATAAATGATAAATATAAGTGTTGTAACAAACCCGACTTTGTTTTATATAGATATTAAGAAGTCGACTTTGTTTTATATATTAAGTGAAGGTATTTTTAATGAAGGAAAGAATCGGCTGGCGGGAGGATTCGTACCTGCGAAAAATAACTCGTAATCTTAGCATGGAAAATGCTTAAAAAATACAAAAGATATTTAGTGAAGTTGAAAATTACCGTTAACGTGTTCAGTACGTCAACCATGAGTTCTATCGAATGGCTTTCGATAGGTTTTTTACGCATCGAAACGCTGTTATCTCATAGCAGATTTTAGTTCCTTACGTAACCGCTAGAGGCGCTGCGAGGGTTATCCATACAAATATTTTACGGCGTCGCTAGCGAGTCTAGTGAGAAAAACTCATGGTCGAGGCACTGAACACTTTAACAGTAATTTTCAACTTCATTAGATTAACGTCAGCTTAATTATTTGTTGAACGATTTGGGACATGCGAGCGGCTATAAATATTCATCGCCTGGTGGACCAGTGATGTCATTGGGAAGACATTTATATTTCACTAGTAATTCCCCGCGGTGATACACGCGTTCATTTATTTTTTTCCATTTCAGTGGGAAGTTCCCAAAATACTTTCTTAGCTGCCCAAGGAACGCCTGATCAGATCCTTTCCCATGTTGTAAAGGAATGCCCACTTTGCTGTTTCCTCGGCGGAATATAGGAAGTTCACAAGTACACACCCGCCGCCGCAAACTGGCTAAAAAACTAATATCCAGAGACGATGTTAAGCGTAAAGTAATGCTACCGTATGTCTGTATTACAAAAGTTTATGCTTAGCATTGTCTCTGAATAAGCCTTAGACATAGAGGTTTGATCCATGCAGAATGAATGCCATACGCAATGATGATGAGCGGATGCCCACGTCATAATAGGCCGAAACCGTATCAGCTCATAATGTCAACTTCTCAAAATGACAACCGATCGCAAAATGTCAACTTCTCACAATGTCAACTTCTTAAAATGTCAAATTCGCATAATGTCTATTTCTCAAAATGTCCATATCTCGAAATGACAAATTCTCATAACGTCAACTTCTCACAATGTCAACTTCTTAAAATGACAAATTCGCATAATGACAACTCCACGTAGTTTCTACTTTATCAAGGTAATTTGAATGTGGTAATAGGTATAGCTAGGTACACATATTATACTAAGGGGTATATAAATAAATAAATAAATAAATATAAATATTCAGGGACATTTTTACACAGCACCATCTAGTCCCAAACTAAGCAGAGCTTGTACTATGGATACAGGGATACTAAACAATGGATATAATACTTATATACTTCTTTTTTTGTAAATACATACTTATTATACATAGGAAACACCCAGACAAACACGAATTTGTCATATGTAGGTACTTAGGTAGACATCTGAAAACTTAAAAATAAAATACCAAAATTTTATAATCACTGCAAAATGAAAGTGACTATCGCATCATTTTTTTAAAAGATGATATTTTTGCGGCTATCTTTGTTCAAAAAGTAAATTGAAACTTTTAATCTAAATGATTTTTTTATTCCTATGGCGAACCAATGTTTTTTTTTTAGTTTATATTCTTTTGTTTTTCGATATTTTAATGATCGGGTGTTTTTTTTTGTTTTTGTTTAATATGACACCTATTACAGTCGATTGATTATAAGTTTTGGTATTTTATTTTTAAAGTTTTCAGATATCTACCTACATATACCCCTTAGTATATGTATATCTAGCTATACCTATAACCACATTCAAATTACCTTGATAAAGTAGAAACTACGTGGAGTTGTCATTATGCGAATTTGTCATTTTAAGAAGTTGACATTGTGAGAAGTTGACGTTATGAGAATTTGTCATTTCGAGAAATGGACATTTTGAGAAATAGACATTATGCGAATTTGACATTTTAAGAAGTTGACATTGTGAGAAGTGGACATTTTGCGATCGGTTGTCATTTTGAGAAGTTGACATTATGAGCTGATACGGCCGAAACCGTTTAGTGGTTTGAGCTGTGCCTGTGCGTGACTAGACCAGTCAGTCAGTCACTTTATAAATACAGAAAATCTAAGATTAAAAATTAATCAGCAGCCGCAGCCACGAAGCCCTATGTTTTACCCATTAATACTAATAATGATTCAGGTAGGTTTTTAAGAATAAAACGAGCGCTTAAGGTCGCAATGGATCGCTATTAGTGGAACTAATGGTCATTACTCCACCACTGTTTGGGGGAGAATCTCGTTAGGACGCGGCCTTATATAAAAATAACACTAAATGATAATGTGTCTATTTACATATTACGTGTCTCTATTGTAAAACTGCGTTATTTACTTTGATAAAAGGGAGGTTTTATGCGGTTTTTTATGTGTACATAAGTTCCGCAATATTTTTGCGATTGCGAATCGATTTCGATTAAATCCTTTCTGATAGAATTAACTTATTAGTTGATTCCATATAGATTTATATCTAATCAAGTTTATTTGTATCTAGTAACATAAATTATTGTGTTTATTACATGAAGAGCTTTAAAAACTGTTGTTTAAGTATATATCAACATTATCTGGAATTCTAGCTAATAAAGGCCAGTACGTTAGATAAATATCTTAAGCATGTTAACATACACAATGTGAAATAAAGCGTGAAGAGTACGATTAAGACTAATGGTTCTTTTAACGAGACAAACGCCTGTAACTTTTCGCGCGCAATATCGCGTGATGGACAACGTTAGTCGGATCTAATAGGCAGGAAAATGCTAATATGAGCATTGGCAAAGTTTGCTGCACATTAGATAAAATAGCAACTTAGCATCAGTAGAAGGTATATTCTAAATGTAAATCATATCTTTGGAATGGAGAATTTTTAAGAATTATTATTCGATATTTCGTGTTATCGGTACAAAAGATATAAGAAGAATGCTTTAAATGATAAGTTACATTTATTTCTGCAAAAATGTATAACCCTGTATAGAAACAATACTTTTTTCGGTAACCAATACATAATGCCGACGAAAACATTGGCGTACTGTGTTATTTATATTCAAATCCAACCAATTCTTTGACTAAGATCTCCGCGTGCTGCGTATAAATATACAAATCAAATCACATATATTTAGTACGTATATGTATTATAGCCATTACTGTTGAAGGAAGTAAGGAAGTAAAAGTTATTTTAGGGAAAACTGACACGCAAGTTATATTAAATAGGTCACTGCGGCATGTTACCATTAGTCTGAGAACATGACGTTATTAATTATTATTTGGGAACTGTTAAATTATTATAAAGGCGTTCGAAGTCACGCACATTGATGTCTTTTTGATGTCGTGTGCGTAGTAATATGATTATGACTTGCTATTTCGAAGTATAAGGAAACGGTTGTCGCCGCGTCGGTGTGAATGCTTGCCAACCCTCACTAGGCCAGCGTGGAGGACTATAACCTAACCCTAAACCCCTCCATATTGGTAAGAAGACGCGTGCCAAACAGAGTGCCAGTAAATGAGTTGTTGACCCCTTATACATTACTAGCTTTCCGCCAGCGGCTTCGCTCAAGGCTGGCCCAATTTTACTTGTGATAATTCATTTGTCACACAAAACACCTTTCGCATACTTCATAAGAATTTACATTTTAATGATTCGCGAGTTTCGAGACTCGATGAATCCGTTGGAATTAACACACCAATTTGAAATAGTGTTGTTTGTCCAAGTTTGTATGGTGGGGCATTGGCACGGTGGCATGAATGAACTCGAAGGGGTTGAACGAACATGACATTTGACTTGATGCGAGTTGACTCGCACGCGATCCGTGTTTGTGTATATGTTGGACAACAGATTTGTTGAATATTTTGTCTTGTTTAGAAAGCGGTCTAAAGTTTATTTTTCCCCCTTGTTTTGTGTAAGAATGGTTATTTTACCTTCCTTTGCCTTATGATTGGGACAAGCTTAGATTTTTGTCGTCACATTTCTCGTGCTGAGGCAATTGCAAAAGATGAGATATGACGACGACAAAATATTCTACTCCCTTATCTAGACTTTAAAATAGACCATGATTTTTGAGCTGGTTTTGGCGTTTTTTCTCAGTGCTCGTCAGTTAGGAAATGCCAGAGCTATTTTAGTTTTTAAAAATGCAAAACATTGACTTTGTAAAGTGTCTCTAAAAGACAAAATCATTTATGTACATACATTTAAAGAAACTCTGAACCTTCGAATCTGAATCCTTATTCAATATTTTGACCTTGACTAAGTTCATTAGCATCTGATGTTTACTAGAGAATTGTTTATGCTTTCTAATCGCTCGTTTAGCATGTCAATGAACGTGAGCTGCCCGATAATCTACCCTAAATTCGCGTGACATAAAAACCATTATATACCTATTGCGTGCGATGTGACAACAGTGCGAGAATGCGTTATGGGTTCAAAAAACTGTCATGGCGCTGTAAAAAAGTCCTAATTGTAATCATAAGTCAGAAGAACTTTTTAATTTTAGTGTACATTTAGAATTAGACAATAAAAACGATACAAAGCTAATCAATTCCAATAACCATATAAACATTAAACAAACATCCATTATCTAGCGTGAAATTTTCTTCTTAATTCCCTAAAGTTAAAACGTAGCTTAGAAAACACATATATATTCAAATACATTTTCTATGAAGTCACGCCAAAACCCTCAAGACATTGCTACATTAAACTTATCCTCCCTTAACTGAAAAAGCTCCACCGATCAGTTTAAATACAATTCCAGTTAGTTTTTTATTGCTAGTGATAAAATGAATTGAATAGGAGCTTCCATTGTTCTCAAGTTTGTCTTCGGAGCGTTGGAGCCCATGCCGGTAGCTATCGCAGCGATTTGTTACCATTCGATGTTGAGAGGAACATCGGGACTGTGATTGTAAACGTAAAATCGGTGAAAGAAAGAATTATTTCAAAGCCTCAAGCAGTGGATTTAGAAGCCATTTTGTATACAAATTCGGGACTAGTAGATTTTATTGAGGGTAGGTTGTTGAACAGTTGACTTGAATGAAGTGGTGAAATTGAAAGGTTTCAAACAATTAATTTAAAATATTGTTTTGGTGCGCGTGCGCTAGTCGCCTCGTTACTATCGTTGCACCGGTGTTGTAGGCTTTAGACAAGTTTCAATTTGACATTCAAATTGACAAACGAATAGAAAGAAAATGTATGGAAATGACATTAGTGACAGGCCAAATTGTCGAAAGCTTGTGTCATTTCCATACATTTTGTTTCTATACGATTACCGATTTGAATGTCAAATTGCAACTTGTCTGCAGGCCCTGCTTGACGATCAACAGATGCAACTGCAGCTTGCTTGGCCAACGAGCAATTTGTGTCCATAGTTATTGGTAAAATATTTCCGTTAAATGAAGAAAAATTGCGATAATTATAACACTCGGTCACGGAACGACAGACAGTTTTCACTGATGAGTATTTGGTTCACAGTTACTTATTGTCACGCCATATTATCATACCAGTGAATAATCACAGGTTTTCATACTGTTTTTAGAAGATCTATATAATGATTTACACCACTTAAGATTTTATTTTAGCACTTGTGTGTGTAATTTTTATTGTTGATCTAAAAGGCGCACTAATTTGTGGGTTATTTAGACAGATCTTAGCATGGCGCACCGCATTGTGATATGCCATTACGAAACATTTATTCCGAATAACTGGATCTCAGAAGCACGAATTTAATTCGAAATTGTTAACACGAATATACCAAATCCGAGTTACTACACCACGAAATAACGTAAATATTCGGATAAAAATAACATATTTCACAAATGAGCGCCAACATCGAATATAGTTTATTCCAAATGCGTCCACTGGAAAATAAACTTTTAAAGTTAGCCCTATCAGCACTAGCGGACGCCAAGAGAGAAAATATATTGCGACCGGCTAAAACTTGTGCACTGTTTGATTTAAAACAGGATTTCACTGGACCACGCCTTTGTAGAGCATAGAAATTATAATTATTAAACTAGAAATGAAAACACCGTATTCGTAAAAGAAATTTATCAAAAAGATTAGACCAAGATTATTTAACCATAAGTTTGATTTTTAGTTTATACGTTATCTTGTCAAACTTGATTCAATGAACGTTCATTCATCAAAATGAGATGAGTACTTTAGGCGCTATAGTGGAACAAACGTAAATAGTAAAATACATAGACTGCCTAATATATAACACTTCCTTCGGTTTTTTTCCATCGTCGGGTAAAAAATTATCATTCAATTGTTAATTTTACATGATATTTAGTGGATTATTAGTCTTCCCGTTTGAGCATCTAGTTTTAAAGCAGCAATGCATTGAGCACTTAATACATTCGTAAATGGGAACATATTATGTGCATTGGCGCTCCTAATTCACCAAAGGACTTGCACTACAGAACAACATACAATACCTACACACACAAGATCGTTTATATCCTGCACCGAGTTTTCCGTTCCTTTCAGTCCCATCAGTTTTACGAGCTATATTAATAATACTTACATTTGAAAAAACCAGCGTTTGATGTTAGAAGTTGAAAACTAAACATGAATCAAACTTCTGCTACTGTTGAATTTTTATTTTTGGCACGAATCGATATTGCAGACCCGGCTCCCGACCTAGAAGTAGTCTAGGAAATTGTGAATATAATATACACGTGAAGTATCAAATAGTAAGAACATAAGGTACAAGCTAAAGGAACCGACCTTTCAAAATAATACAGGAATACATATTCCCTAGTCGGCCTACCTTAATCCCTTATTAAGTAATCCTCTCCGATTAATCCATCTGACCCCTCATAATTTAGCGGTAAAGTCCATATCTGAAATCAGATCTCGATTGGGCGTAATTCCTACAACACCGCACAGAGCCCTTAGAGCCCTTTCAGACGGACTAATGTTCGCGAACATGCTACAATTGTTTTTCTATTGGCCGACCAACGGGTTCCCTAGCATGAACTTCAAACATAATTCACTGTTAATGTTAGTTAATACTAATCAAGTTAAGATAATATAGCGCAATAATTTATAAAAATAAAATAGTTTTTGATTCATTTGTTAATTTACCAGCTCAGTGGCCAAACTTTACACCAGCGACACTGATTGCGAACTATTAAAGTTATTTCCCTTGCTCCTATCTGCCCCGTGGCTTTGTCCCGTCAGTGGGAAGATGGGCAAAAGTTTCATCTGACCACTGCACGTCCGTTGTCAACGGGGCAAAAGTCACAGATATAGTCGCATTTACGATACTGCAGATAAAGTATAATTTTCCTCGGTATTTACATCGCAACCACGCTTCTACAGTAAATGTTTGGTGGTTTTATACTACACGTGTTTCACTTGTTACACAATTTACAGTTGTTGTTTTCACAAGCGCGTTATGTAGCTCCTATTAGCAGAATATAGGGTCCAAATTCACTCGCGTAGGCAACAACGGCAACCACAGTTTTGTGGTTGTGTTGTGTGAACGGGTCCTTAGCTAACCGCAAGCTGACGTCACCAGAATGTACTAGCTGAGTGGGAGTACTTTATCCGCTCATGTATTCACGACGTAACGTCCTTCCGAAGATATGGTATTTACGGACTTAGACGTTTCGCTCGTGTGTACTTGCCTGTCTTGAATTTAAATTGCTATATTTTAAAGTTGGTAAATAGATTCAGTGGTTTGATAAAGCTGAAATTCTTATTCTTCTTAATGAATACTACGTAATAACATAATATAACATACCCATCACGCCTGTATTCTCCGAAGGGTTAGGCAGAGGTGTACTGATACAAGGTGGAAGAGACATCGACGCACATCCGAATACCAAGTTCAGTACTTACATGATTCTGGATTCCCCATGCGTTAAATTTTCCCTAACTTTTTTCATTATTTTTTTAATTTTTTCTGCAGTTTTTTTTACTAGAACTTGCAAAAAAAACATTATTTCTGTGTACCCAAATTAGATTTATAATAAAAAATCATTATTTCATGTATTTCGGATCGCGCGTGCGATGACATACACCGCGGAGCGTTATAATCGCCTTTTTAGCAATACACTGCGCGCTCAGAATTACAGATATTGACATTTTTGTCAATATCTGTAATAACCGATCATTTTCTACACGAATGACCTAGGTCATTTTATTTTTGACCTTGAGTGAAACCTTTTCACGATTTGTGTGTCGATGTCCCCTTTCACCTTATATACACTCACAGTTCGTCAGATTAGGTTCCATGTCACAGGGGGCTAGGTACAAATCTAAACTTCGAGCTCCTCGACCTAGGAAACAAATCCAGAACAGTAACAACAAAACCCCATCAACCTTCCTGAGGTAGGTGAGGTAACCTACCTCAAGAAAACGTCCAAAAATTAATTATACAATTCCGAAGAAATAATAAGGTTTACTTCTGCGATATTTCAAATTGTACAATACATTGAATCCACACAGAAACCGACTACAATACACAAAAACTTTGCAGAAACTCTAGTTAAATATAATCAGAAGCGTTTTACTGAAGCCTCGGGGCGTTTTAGGCTTTGTCTAAACCGTAAGCCTCCATTAAAGCATTGAATTTGTTACAATTTCATTTATTCGCTAATTGGATATGAAGTTTCTGGCTTCGCGTATTGTTCGCAGCTATTAGGTAATAATTTTAAGTTGGATCGCGTTTCCATTAACGTAATCAAAACGTTGTTTAATTCATTTATTGTTTTTCTATTTGAGTGGATTGGGATTATCACTTATCTACATAAAAACAATGACGGACTATTATTGCACCACTGTAGAATTAAAAAATAATGTTATCCTTTTGTACATTTTTTAAGCATTTTCCATGCTAAGATTACACGATTACGTCACCTTAAGACGTAAATAAGAATGTGAAGGAAGATTTCGACTGTTTTGCTCGCGGTAGCTTAGCGGTCAAAGCGTCTGGTGTACCGAACCAGAAGACGCAGGTTCGAATCCTGCCCGCCAGCCGATTTTTTCCTTCATTAAAAATTAAAATAATGTTGCATAGATCATGCATACTGAATACAGATATATCGTAGGTTAGCAGAAGATTGGATTTCGGGAAATTCCCACGGGATTGGGAAAAATTAAATTATAACACCGTTGGTAGCTGTGCTTAAAAAATCTGAATTGGTTGTACGTGTATAGCATGGCTGTGGCTTTTACATTACCATCAAATGGACACAAATCCGATCTACTTTTGGGAATTTAATAGAAAAACCCAGAAACACTGCTCGACCTGGGAATCAAACCTAGGCTAACCTTAAGCGTAGCAGTCAGGTTAGACCACTACTATTATATATACTACTAGCTGTCCCGGCAAACGTTGTTTTGCCATATAGGGGTGGGTCACCCTTATCATTTAGGGGTATGAAAAATAGATGTTGGCCGATTCTCAGACCTACCCGATATGCACACAAAATTTCATACAAATCGGTCCAGCCGTTTCGGAGGAGTATGGCAACTAAAACTGTGACACGAGAATTTTATATATTAGATAAACTACTTTATTACGAATATGTAAGTTACTTAACTAAACTACAAGTCTACAAAACTGAACGGAATAAAAGTGTAATAGAATTTTAAATAGCCGTAATATAAGGAAAAGTAAAGAATCCTGTATAAGGATTCATAATCCTCTACATATGTATATTATTTAAATTCATATGACTATTTGAAATTTTCTGCATAAAGTAAAACTAAACTGCGTATAATAATGTAAGTAGCGGGTTTTCTCAAGCAACCGCTCTAACTTAAAGCTATAAAAGCTGTTATTTGAAATCTTAAATATTAGCTAAGTTGTCATAAAAGAGGACGTATTTCTTCTAAAATAATGGTACATACTGCAAGCTATTAATTTCCAATAAGCTGATATAATAAGGTCGGCCGGTATAAGCTGAACTAGCATTGTGTTGGTCTTTCTGAACATGAGAGGTCAGCGGAAAAGATAAATAAACATTATAATTACATTTATTTTAAGGCGACAATCGAAAAACCGGAGTAGGTTCTCAATTGGAATGTTTAGTTTATTTTTCTTTACATCACTGCCTGTGTTAGCTGTGTTCTCGTACAATAAAGGAAAGTATGTTTACATGTAGGGAAACGAAAAGGATGGCAATAATAGTCATATATGCACCCGCATACTGCATATTTTTCCATAGGTGGGAATCGTGGGAGAGGTTAAGAACATACTTTGATTCTCATAATCAACACTTTGACACTCGAAACACTAGACCACAAACGTTATCATATTATGTTGTTTTAATTAATATTAAAAACATAAAATAAAACAATGCTATTTTTGGCGTGACGAACTTGACTCCCACGAGAGAGATTGGATTCTCAAGTCAACAGACAGAGCGGCTTGGAAGGAGGGAAGGGAGACCTTTGCCCAGCAGTGGGACAAAGTGGGCTAGTAAAAAAAAATAATGCTATTTTTATATCCTTATTTCTACTCATATTAAAAATGCGAAAGTACTCTGCCTGTCTGTCGCGCTTTCACGCCAAAACTACTGAACCGATTTAAATAAAATTCGATACACAAATAGTCTAGTCTTAGAAAGGATATAGGCTACTTTTTAATGCCAAAAAAGCGCTGTAAGGGGTTGAAATAGGGGATGAATGTTATAAGAAATACCTATACTAGTAATATAATGCTAGTTTTATTATAAAAATAGCATTGTTTTACTTTGTATAATGGAAACGAGAGCGTACCATTGTCGGCTGTACGGATGCTTTTAAAATAATGAAGTTGTGTCACAATTAGCGAATTATATTCCAAGCGAAATGCCGGTATTGCATACAAATGAAGTCTGCGGTTATGGTTTGAAATAAATTTTATGAAATACACACTCGGTTGACAAATTGATTGTTGTCGATGACTTATGAACATGTAAAATATTGTAGTATTTTTGATGTGAAAACTTTTGGTTTCATTAAAGCTGTCTAGTTTTAAACCAATATCTAACTTCGAAGTCTGAAGTAACTTAACAATATGACATCTCTGATTTGATAGTACATACCTACATACTTATTTATATAGCTTTACCTCTGTTTCCCATAAGGGTAGGCAGATACTATAGATTTCCACTACAGTACAATAAATGATTATTTTTCTGTAAGTAGGTATATCTTTTAAAGATACTGTTACATTTTTATAAACGAGATGGCGCCGGTGTTTCCTACCTGTCCTTATATTTTTGAATGTAACCTCTTTAGTATCCTACACAATAGTAATACCAATAGGTAAATTACAAGCATTCTAACATAGATTTTCTTTTTTTTTCAGGTAAAGTATGCTGTTATAAAACTGCCAAAAAAAAAACACTCAAAAGGAAAGTCTTTACTTTTAATACAAACCATTTTTTCAATAACGTATTTATTTGTTTTGCGCTCAAATTAAAATAGGGCTTCTTTTATGAATTATTTTGTAATCAACAAATCGTTTGGCTGTGGTGACCCACAGGCATTTTAATAATATCAGAAAGTTTCTATTCAATGTAAAAACGAATTTTACGAGCAAATTGGATTCCTTTCAGGCCATTTCAAAGGGACACCAAGCTTTCGCATTCGTGTTTTTTCGCCGTCGGCTTTACGTCGTCATAAAACAAGGTTACGGACCGCAGTATAAGCACTGTCCTTGACAAATATATTGAAGGTACAAATTCTTTTAACGAAAAATTGGAATGATTCCACTTTGCCCCACCAAGCAGCACTGGTGAGGCAAAGAGAGTAGGATTCAAACCTGCGTGTTCCGATTTGATATTCTTTAGTAGGATAATTATTAAGCTGTCGAAGCCTTTGTTCGACTTTGCTACGAGATTGCTACGAATTCGTAGCGGTATCTACGAGGCTTGTAGACCTGAAAGTTGAACGTTCTGAGGCTTAAAATGTGAAAACGTACTTACGTAATGTATTTTTAAATGATAGGATTTTCTATGAAATTCTCTGTTTATATTTGGGCCTGGTTAATGGCAATAGAATTGACTCCCTTTACATGATATTAAATATACCCCACGAACTGTGGATGTACAATATTATATTTCTGCCTAACCCTCGAAATACAGGTGTTTATATTGTAAAAAAATAAATATTATATTTGTAATCGACTCCATTGCATTAATAAAATTGCTAAATGTATGTAGAACATTTAATTAGAAAACTTTTGTTTATAACCCTCTTTCGGCAGTCGGGTAATAAGAAGACTAGATTGCATTTTTTAATTAACTATGCAATATAAACGTGCACACAAAACGGTCCATTCACCACAGGAATCTATTGTAATGCCAATATTCAGACAATTTAACTCCAGGGGGGCTAGACAAGTTGCATTTTGACATTCGAATCGACAAACAAAATGTATGGAAATGACATTAGTGACAGCCCGATTTGTCAGAAGCTTATGTCATTTCCATACATTTTGTTTGTCGATTCGAATGTCAAAATGCAGCTTGTCTAGCCCCCCTGGCAAGTTGCCCGGAGCGATTTATTAACTCGAATAGACAATACTAAATGGACTAGCAATTTGCATTTAAAATGAAATATACGAGTAATATCGATATACGAGTAATATCGATATCTTTATTGGTAACAGATGCACTTAAAAAATATTTTATTTGCGGAGATACGGAAAACTTCAATATGTGAACAAGTTTTATATTGATCTAGAAGTCCTAACATTTATCATAACTTGAAACAAAATGGAAATAAGCTTCTTAAGAATTTCAACGCTTGTTACATAAATCTTCTTTTATACTTTAAACACAGTGTGATATTATTATTTATCATCATATAAAAGACAAATATATCTTTCTGCCTCTGAATATAGGTGTTTGGGTATTTCTTATGTATTATAAGTATATGTAGGTAAGTATTTATAACAAAAAGTATCTATAATAGTATTTAAATCACTGTCTAGTACCGATAGTACAAGCTCTGCTTAGTTTAGGACTAGATGGTGCTGTGTAAAATACGATGATGAAATGATAAGTTTCCGTTAAATTAGCTAGCAGATAATTTCATACACATTTTGTTTCATTTTGAATTTATTTGATAGTTAACGACTATCCAGAGGTGGTGAAACAGGCCTTTTGTCCCGCGGTTAAACAAGATGAGATGAATGAGATAGTCTGATCGCTACTCAGGATAAATACGTCTCTGAGTTGTTACTATTATATTATATACCATTTAATTTTAATTATAATAAGAGACGTTCACCTCGTTGTCTAACTCGGTCACCGCTAAAGCTAAGTCACGCGATACACACGAACGTACTTACTTTCCCGCTAGTCCCACGCGTGTAAAAAGTTCCCACTTCCCCAATTTACTGGTTCTGTAATCTGTTCCCGGTTTATATAAACTAAACACGGAACCGTTAACTAGTGCTGTGTTATCCGCTAGTTCAGACAAACGTTCCAAGTATTATGGAAACTTGTTCAATAACAGTTCTTTACTAGGTGATTTAGTTCAGATGATTGAGTAACAGTTGTTTTTTTGCTCGTTCATTGCCGTCTTAAGTTAAACTGTGTGTCATTGCAACGAAAACGAGTATTTTTGATGATTGAACGAGTATTTTTGTCTATTAAAAGGCCGGATAGACGGGCGAGTAAGTCGGCCGTACTTGTAGTTCAGCGTACGAACTCGCCGAACTACAAGTACCGTAGTCTTTACGCACCGTTTACGTAACCGTACGTCTATCTGGCGCTTATAAAGAATGGTACATATAATTGTTCTTTGCCTCTTATAAATTTGATCCAATTACGTTTCCCTGGGTGTCTTGCAACAATATTGCCACAAAATCAATCTACATCATTATTATCTTTTTGTATTTTTAAGCATTTTCCATGCTAAGATTACAATTTATTTTTAATGAAGGAAAAGTCCTGCCCGCCATCCGATTTTTTCCTTCATTAAAAATAACTTACATCATTATTGCTTAAAGTACGAAATATCGAATAAATTTTAAAGTCTGCAAATCCAAAATCACAAACTACTTTGAAACTAAAAGAACAACAAACAACTAAAAGAAACAGTGTATTAAAAACTTATTTGTGCGAACACGTAATATTCACAGCACTAGTCAAAAGTCTTTTCATAGTGAAGCGTTCCAGTTTGAAACACTCTCGCGTTTTCAATGGCTTTTAACTTAAAAGCTCATATTGTTTAGTACACGCTTAGCTAACGGGTAAACGAAGGTTATTTTAGGTTACTCTAGGTTCAACGATATATATTATCTAGTTCGAGGCGCTTAGTATATTCAATTTGGTAATAGGAACAATATATGCCAACTACATTACAGACGGGGCTGAATAAATCCATAAAAAAACTGTTAGGTAATGCAATTGGTCAGAGTGGTATAAAATAAATCCCTAAGTAACAATATTCTTCATCGTGCACATGCTAATATCGCAATTTGCTTGGGGCTTCCAGGGGGCTAGACAAGTTGCATTTTGACATTCGAATCGACAAACAAAATGTATGTGAATGACATTAGTGACAGCCCGATTTGTCGAAAGCTTGTGCCATTTCCATACATTTTGTTTGTCGATTCGAATGTCAAAATGCAACTTGTCTAGCCCCCCAAGTACATCTTTCTTCCATACGTCTCTATCAGCCGTCTTCTTGCTTGCTTATTATATCATCAACTTCATCTTCGGTCTTCCTCTTACAGCTTCCTGTTTTAAACCCTTCTGATTACATGTCCTTCATCTGCGCATTAAGTCGAGTCAGTACCAACTGACTTTATTATCTATCAAAAAGATCTAACTGACCGTTGTAAATTAACGCTGATTCTCTAATTTTAACTGTTTATAAAAGTTTTATAGAGCTCTCTGTCGGATTCAAGCGTCACAGTTATTTCTCCTTTAGTTCTTTTTAAAGTGAATAGTGTCATTAATGTAAACTACAATGTCTATTGTCTATTTCATTTCAGTGAACTTAGGATTTTCTAAGAAGTCTTTGTAAAGGAGACGGTTTGTCTGTCCTTGAGATGGCAGGGACAATGAGTGTCAAGTATATTAACAATTTGATAAGGGAACAAAAGGTAATACGATAGTGGAGTAATGTACCCTTTGTGTGACCAAAATATTATATCTTAATTCTATAATAAATAAAGCAACAAAGGCCCAACTTCAAGGCAGTCGCTTGAAGTGAAACCATAAGAGGGGTTAATAAGATTATTATGAAAGTGCTACTTCTTATATAAATATCCGTTATAAAATTCGTGTCAATTTTGTATTATTACGGGTTTGCAAGATACTTTTAGCTGATGAAATATGTTGGTAAGCCAACTGACGTCTCAATTTGACAACGCGCAGGTAATACAAGAGTTTATATACCATTTTATACCATTAGATACCGCTGTCTATAGGCTGCGAGTGTGACTTATACCATAAGGAAGCCCTGGGTTTGTTTGTTGTATCATATTACATTAAAAAACTGCACTACAAAATTGCCGGAGAAGGTAGAAAGTAGCCTAACTTCAATAGACCTAGCTGACACTCGCCAAAGTAAATTGTAAGTGATGGTACTGGCAGACGGCATACTGCGGTACTTCGGAGGTCACGTTCACTTAGGACGTGCCTTACGTGCCTTGCGTGTCATTGTATTGCGCCCGTCACCCAATAACGAAGCACCCGTTTCATGGACTGTCGTGCCTTTGTAGAGAGGCGAAGTGTAGTGATTGAGGACTGTGAGGAGAGGTTAATTTCCAAAAGACCTTCAAGGAAGCGGGGTCATCACCTGGAGGTTGACAGGGATTGATAGCCTTTTGTATTCATATAATATAAAACTTGCGCGATCCAGGCTCAACCCTGTGGTGGAGGGATACTTGTGGAGATACCTGTTTAAAATGTTAGGGTGATTTTTATATGTTACTTTGATCAAATAGATTCAAAAGACATTTTGATGATTATATCAAATAGCAACACTCAAAGAAAATTTATCAAATCTTGGATCAAATGTTAGCCAAAGATATTATTAATATGACCATTTTATAACAAGTACACGAGAAAAGTTCGTCGACAATTGCATCGATGAATATTAAGAATTTTGCATACAAACTAAGGTAAGTAGGTATTGAATAAAATCTAAGCCAGAACAGAATAAAACCATGATCTTCTTATTTATCGTCTACTAAATAAAGTGTTAAGTAATAATATCAACACTCGTTTGCTCGTGTAAAAATGGTCAATAAAGATTCAACAAAACGATAAGCTATAGTAATATATAATGCTCAGCAAAATAATGTATTCGTAGATAAAAATATAACTGGTATCAAAAAGATCTTTTGAACTACGATATCTGTGTTATAAACACATACACGCACATTTAAAAGAAAGTTTTTACTTTCTGAGCACGACTTCAACGGCTAAACTGCAAATTCGATTCTCATAATCGATATAAAATCGTGTCTAGACGTTGAAGACTGACAATAGGTTTCAAGATGCTCTTACTGGTTTTGAGATCAGATGCGACATTTTTATGCACTAACGAACATGGCTTCTCAGGGGACCAATATTGGCAATAATGTCATTGTACGATAGCATCGCTACACGTCTGGCATCTTTTTTGAGTTTTTAAACTGATATTCGTCTTATTTTTATTTTTTGAAATACTCTTTTTGAACTTTTTTGTGTAATGGTCATGACTGCCCGCCAGGGGCGGTAGTTTTATTTTTTTATAGTCTCATACCTGGGCAAAGGCCTCTCATCCCTTCTTCCAAGTCGCTCTACCTTAAGATTTAATTATCCAATCTCCTTCACCTCCGCTTCCACCGTCGATTGTTTCTATAAAATTCTCAGCAGTAGCTTGGCTGTGCATTTTATATGGCAATAGGCTCGCCCAAGCAAATAGGACCTAAAACACCATACAACTAAGGTTGATTATTGACATTGAATACAGACGTGAAGGTACAGTCACGAGCAAAAACATGTATACACTTGTCAAAATTCAAAAGCGATTTTCTCTTAAATTAATGAGAGAAATGTTGTGGTATTACGAATGATTGTGTTAAACAGTGACATTGGTATAATCTCAAAGTTGCAATCGTTCATTCATGAAAAAATCATTGGAGCACGTTTGTAAGTGTTTATATATCTTTGCTCGTGACTACTCGCAGTCATCTTTGAAATGATGCACATGCATTTTAGAACCCCATTTTTTAACACTCGTCTCGTCTGACGTCGCTGGCTCATTAAGGAGCGGTGTTTGCATGCATTCAGCGTTCAGTTACATTCAATGTCACCCTAGGGAAGCCAAGCTGAAAAAGTTGGTTTTAGCTATAGAAAATGTTCAAGTACGAGCAAACAAGATGTGAAGGGCGAAATTATGTCGCAGGTCTAGCGAAATGCGGGTTTGTTTCTTTGTTGTGTAGGGATTCAAAATCCCTTATTATTTGTTATTTTTAATGAAGGAAAGCACGCAGTTCGACTGGCGAGCAGGGCGAGCGGTGGCTTAGTGGTCAGAGCGTCTGGTGTACCGAACCAGAAGGCGCAGGTTCGAACCCTGCCCGCCCGCCGATTTTTTCCTTCATTAAAAATAACTTGTAATCTTAGCATGGAAAATGCTTAAAAAACACAAAAAGATATTTGATAACAATGTTAAAATTATGTTATGTTTGTAGACGCAATCTATAACGTCACTGTCAATGGAGTGACATCTGTCACATTTGATTTTGAAATCGCTCTCTGTTCTTGTTCGCCGTTTAAGCTATTGTAAGTTTATGGTCGTTCTCATGTTTATTGAATAAATCCTGCGTAATCGGAAGTGCAAGTGTTCTTTTCTGTCCGAATATTCCAACATAGAACTTAATGAAATGTTAATAAACTTGAAGTCTATGCTAACTGCCTCATTGACCTCATTGCTATGTCAGTGGTCCAGGTTTTAGTTCCCGGGTCGAGTAGTGTAGGATTTTTCTGTGAAATTCCCAGTAGCAGCGCGGTGGATGGTTTTGTGCCCGGTTGATGGCAATAGGCTCGCCCCTTATTACATGGGACTTAAACATACATAGCTGTGGGTGTACGACAGTACACCTCTGCCTAACCCATCGGGGAATACAGGCGTGATGGTATGGTACATTATATTCTATGCTGCTTAAGATCTAGTTTCTTTCTAATGCCTTCGCAATATGTAGTGTTTTAGTTCTTATTTGTTTTAAAGGGTTGACAAATGTCTTATTTTATTGCTTATGGTATTTTATACCTTAAATTGTATTCAATATCAATATAATAACCAACCCGCATTCGGCCAGCGTGGTGGACTATGGCCTAATCCCTCTCACAGTGAGAGGAGACCCGTGCCCAGCAGTGGGACAGTTAATGGATGATGATCAATATATTATGTATTACCAAACGTTTAGTCATCTTTTATATAGTATACCCTTGAGTCTTTACCCCATTTAAAGCTCGATTTTGTACTCTTGAGTCCATTTAAAGCTCAAAACAAACTGAAAGGCACAAAGGCTACGTTTTCAGCTTTCACAGCAAACAAAAGCTCTTTTGAATTCGTTTCGCGAATACTTTGAAATAAAACAAACGAAAACGTTTCGACGCTACCGCAAGCTTTACCAATTGATTGATTGAGTCTCGGCCGATTTTCATGACACAACCCTTGTTTATCAAACTTATTTAGTTTGCGGAACGGTCTGCAATGTGCACTTCAGTTAAACCCTTTGTTAACTGTCTTGGCTCACGAGAAAAGTATTTCTTTTGTGTACCAGATTTTTAAACCTTCAAAAGCTGTCTTGGGGATTAAAATAGAGAATGTAGGATTCATCATCATCCACCCATATACTGAGAGGGATTAGGCTATAGTCCACCACGCTGGCCTAATGCGGTTGGCAGACTTCACGTCCCGTCATGGCGAAAGAAAATAAATTAGCAGCTCGGTGTTTAGATTTGTGCTTATTTAGTGGCAATAGGCTCGCCCCCTATTACATGGGAGGGAAACATGCCAGCGAACTGTGGGTGTACATTAGTACGCCTCTGCCTAACTCTTCGGGAAATACAGGTGTGATGGTAGGTCATTATTATCAGATTTGTAGGTTATTTCTTTATTTAATTAATTAATTACTACGGATCCACCAATAGGGAATATGCACATTTTTTTTCTTCCAGATTCATTTCATTTCATTCTTCCAAATTCCAGCGCCTTAAAACTAAAATTAAGTAACAAAAAAAAATTATTAAATTATGACACAGATATTGGTATTTTAAACACCCGCGATTTTGGCGCGCTTGCCGTGACGTCAAAGTCTACGTTCTCTCAAACAAACATCCACGTACAACAGACACTCTTTTAGTAGACTTTGACGTCATATTCCATTTGACCGATCGTGTTGCGTTTCAAGTGATTTATTTATTTATTTATACTTTAATGTACAAAGTAGTACAAAAGGCGGACTTAATGCCTTATGGCATTCTCTACCAGTCAACCTTTGGGTGTGGGAGATAAAGCTAAAATAGGTACAAAAATAAGCATTTAAATATTATCTAGTAATAAACTATAAAATACGAACTTAATATAAATATATATAGAGATAAATACAAATACATATTTATATATAAATACAATACATACGTATGAATAACAATAAGTATATGTCAGTGACAGTTATGAATATTATAAACTTTACTTTAAATTAACTAAAAAAAAAATATATATATACTTGCTAGTGCAACGACTTCATGAAGTGTTCACGGACTTTACATTTAAAAGAGAAATTGCTTGAAGCTTTTTTAATATCTAGGGGAAGTCCGTTCCATAGTTTTACAGCAGAGACTGCGAAAGAATTAGAGAGGAAATTGTAGAATAAGATTTTCTGATGCTCGAAGGTTGCGATTATGAGAACTGCCCAAAATCTGGAAGTACTTTTTAAGATATTCAGGAGAACCAGGATCGTTAAGAATAGAAAACAGCATACAAAGAGATCTGAGGGATCTTCTTTGGCGGATAGGAAGCCATTTAAGCTGAGAACGATAGAGGTATATGTGGTCATACTTCCGAAGCCCAAAAATGAAGCGTATGCAGTTGTTGAGTAAACGATCCAAAAGGTTAAGAAGTTCTTGGGATAAGTCACAGTAACAAACATCAGCATAGTCAATTACCGGGAGCACGAGAGACTGGACCAAAAGGGTTTTAGTACTGGAAGGCAGAAAGTGTTTGAACCTATATAGAGATCGCAGTGTTGCTGCCACACGCTGACTCACTTGGATGACTTGCTTGTCCCAACTCAACCTGTCAATTGATTTTGAAACAACCTGTGATTTGAATTTCCAACAGTTTTTTTGGACTTTTTAATAATTATTTTCTCATCAAAAAAGAAATAATATAAAAAAATATTAACATAGTCATAATTCTAAAACGATAAAGTTCATAAAAAAATATATTTGACCTTTTTTTAAGTCACACGCATATTCCCTATTACAGTAACCAAAAAAACTACATTTATTAAAATCTACAATCTAAAATCTACAAAACAAAGCAAAGTAAATAAAAGAAGGTAAAAACACTTTCATACCTTCCTCTCACAGTACTTCTGACATACCAAGATGTGTTATGTTATGATGTTCTAACGATCTCCATATACCGCGTAGCGATTAGGTTATCACATTAATTGAAACCACGTATTCTACATGACGTATTTTAAACTTGCACAACTAAAATAATTAATATCAGTTAACACTTTGTCTTTAGTTTTAGCATTTAAGAACACTAAAACTTAAATTTAACTGTGAGGTAGGTACAGTTTGGTACAGATACTGTCGCTCAGCGTGTGTTCCGCATTGCCCTCGTGGGCGTTGACGTATTTTTACTTCAGTTAACTAATATTATCAACCGTGTCATTTTTCTTTTTATTTGTATTTTAACAGACTTATAACAGCTTGCAATAACCGTTCCATTGAATGTGATAACATTTTACATTCAGCCCCGAAATCTAAGTCTAGAACAAATACTCCTCTGAGATATTGTCGTTGTTAAACTCAAGAAACATTTTACGCCAACATCAGTTAAAATGAAATGACATTTCTCTTTCAGTCCCACGAGTTTTGTTGCTTTGAAGTTTTCCTTCGCACCCGTAACATACGAAAACGGCTTTAAAATGTAACTGTAGTTATGATACAAAAGCTAGACGTAAAATGTTTTTGTCAGTGAAAAGATATTCTTGATGGTGTATCGCGTAGCTGCTACGCCGTAGCAGATGTATGCTACGCAGCGTAGCGGGAGCGCTACGAGACTTATATTTGCATATCTGAGTGTGATTCGGTGCATTGTTCGTGCATTTATTAGAATCTAACAACACTTGGTTGATTATTTTAAGAGAGTACGACTGAAATACTTATATGAAAATAATAATGATATAAGAACTGCTTCGTTAGTTTAGCTGACGTAAGCGTAACTGCTACGCCCGAGGTCCGATTCCTGGGCCGAGCAAAATTTTATTGGTTTTTTCTACGAAGTGTTCAGTAACGACAAGCGGTTTGATTTGTGACCAGTTAATGGCAATCGTCTCGTGACCTATTACATAACATCTAAAACATGTCGGGTGAATGGGTGTATGCCTCCTCCTCCTCTGCCTATTCCTTCGGAGAATACAGGCGAGATGGTATATATGCATGATATGTTATCATTAGGTTGTAGAAATGAAATGTCTATTCAATTCGATCTGAAAGAACTATTTATATTCAAGATCATACGTTTCGGTTAGAAAAAACCCCACATAGATGGAAAAGGGTTAGGCAGACGTTAAGGGTTAATTTAATATTCATTCGAATCGGCTGCTTGAAGAAGGTTTCGCATTATGACGATTGAATTAAGTACTTACTTTCAGCACTTTGCATTAAATTCTCAGAAACAGCTCCGAGAATCAAACCCAGGAACTTGAGCATAGCAGTCGAGCTTGGGACCACCTAGATCAACGAGAAAGTCTAAGAAATACCGAGAAAAAAATACGACGTAATACTTTTTTTTTTATACCACTAAGGTGACAAACAAGCATACGGCCCGCCTGATAAGCGGTTACCATAGCCTATGGAAGCTTGCAATACCAGAGGTATCACTCGCGCGTTGCATCCTTAGAAGGAGCTCTGACGACCTACATTAGTACCAACATTATTTCGGTACTAGATCTTCGTTGACCCACACAAATGGTGCTTTTCATTAACTTTCAGCCCATTAAAACAACACTTGTACATACATGTATGCATAATACTTCTAGCACATTATATGCATCCATTTAATATTTCAAAAGCTAAGTAGAAATAATGGACCATTCACCGTGATCTGTGGTCGGAAGATAAAAGTAGGCGCCGCCGCGTCGCTAAATAATTAATGAGCGCCACAGCATGCAATATTGCAGCGGGACAACGTCAAAGAGTTCCGCGTCCACAGCCTACCATGGTTCGCAGTGTCACCAACACTGCTGCGATGAACAGTCGACATAATTGTCTACTATATAAAAATAAGTCGGGTTTTCCTTCCTGACGCTATAACTCCAGAACGCACGAACCGATTTCCACGGTTTTGCATTCGCTGGAAAGGTCTCGGGCTCCGTGAAGTTTATAGCAAAGAAAATTCAGGAAAAATTTCAACAGAAAAGCGGGTTAAAAAGGTTATCAAGACCACGCGGGCGAAGCCGCTGGCGGAAAGCTAGTCGTGTATGAATATTTTAATACTGTAACTAGCTGTTCCTCGCTTGCCTCGCCTCGACTTCACCCAATTTTTTAAAATAAATAAAATTTTAATAAAATTTCAAATAATTATTTATTAAAATTTCAAAAATAAGATTAAATGACTCCTTATAACATTAGCTATGTGCGAGTGAAAGTCCCGTCAAAATCGGTCCGTTCGTTTCAGAGATTAGTCGGAACAAACAAACAGACAGAAAGACAAAAGAAATGTTTTTTTTTATGTAAGTACCGTATTTACTTTGATATGCATTTAGTGAAAAGCTATTTGAGCTGTGTTTGGTGTACAAAACTCAAATGTACTGGGCACAAATGATGTATGGTAGGCACTAGGCGCGTGAGCCTGCCTTACGAAAACATTACAGCACTAAAATTCTTCATCGGTAAAGCATAATATTATCTTATTTGCAGAAAACTCATCTGCATATGGTAACTACACTAACTACTGTCTCGGGTCAGTAACTTCTGGATTCTTGTTAAAGAAAAAAAAAGATAACACATGTATTCAGATAAAATTAGAAAAACTAATAACTAAAACAAAAAGGAATGAAGAATGAATATTCAATGTTCAGCGACTTTCGTTGCTGACTGTCCACAGTCATTTAGGTAACTATATATACTTAATGATACTTACCTAAACGACCCTGTGGTTTAGTGGTGCGTCAGTTGCAAAATCCATAATAACATAAGTACTTGTTTTAAATGGTTGTATCATACTGGACTGGATACTGCCAGTCCCAAAAGACGCATAGAGTTTTATCAGCCTCTTACTTGATTCAAACCTCACAGTGTACTACCCCATTCTTATAACTTTCTTCGACCGCGTGGTCCCCTTTTTTTAACCCCCGACGCAAAAACGACGGGGTGTTATAAGGTTGACGTGTCTGTGCGTGTGTGTATGTGTGTGTGTGTGTGTGTGTGTGTGTGTGTGTGTGTGTGTGTGTGTGTGTGTGTGTGTGTGTGTCTGTCTGTGGCATCGTAGCTCCCGAATGGATAAACCGATTTTGATTTTGTTTTTTTTATTTGAAAGCTGAACTAGTCGGGAGTGTTCTTAGCTATGTTTTATGAAAATCGGTCCAAGATGGCCGTCGCCACAAAATGGTGAATTACATATTTTTTCACAACCCCCTCAATATGAGTATCAAATGAAAGGGCTCGACTAGGAGAATACTATACACTATGATAAATTTCAAATCCAAGATGGCCGCCACCACAAAATGGAAAATTACTTTTCGTGTCGGGGGTTTCTAAATTTTTAATTTAGGTTATTTATTTTTAACGTCTGGAAATGCCTTATGCACCGTCACGCTGCCCCGGGGAAGGGCAGCGTGGTGTGTGGGACTTCGCCGTGAAAAGGACGTCAACCCACTAAAACCAGACGGGTGTTCGCCTCATCACCATTCGGCTTGGGTCACGGGTACGTGTGGACAAGTTGCCTATGTCCTTTCTCAGGCTATCTCTGTACATGTTTCATTTAAAATCGGTTCAATAGTTTTGGTGTGAAAGCGCGACAGACAGACAGAGTTACTTTCGCATTTATAATATTACTAAGGATGGTGAAGGCTATAGGAGTCGGGAGGGTATTGTATCCTTAACTTCGGCAATTTTCGGTCGGCCACAAATCGTCAGATCCCTTCAAATGGTAGAGCCTGGCCCCGCTACTGTTCCAACCTTTCTTTACTACCCAGCTGAGACAAAAATGTACAAAGTTACATCCTAAATAACTTTTATTTTTAACAGAACATACTTTCGCCTGTGGGCGCCGCTTGCGTGTTGTGTATTAAAAAAGTAGAAATATAAATGTTACTCTGCTTTTATTTGTGTGGCAATAACTTTTTTACGTTACGTTGTCATTGTTTTTAACGGTATTTAACATGCAATGGAATCTTTGTTGTCAGTTTTTTTAATATCCAGAGACATACTTATATTAGTTTTGCATCCTAAAAGACTTTTTATATCTGTGTTTTTCTGATGTATAACTTATAATACTGTACAGTTTCATTCAAATCCTTTCAGTAGTTTAGTGTTAAAAAGAGTAAAAATTTTGACATTGACAAAATCATCGAATGTTTGTCGATAGAGCCATAACCTTAAAAAAAGAGCAACAATCATCCGTACATCCTCACAAACTTCTACATCTTCTCTTCTTCTACTACTTATATATCATCATCCTCCTAGCCTTTTTCCCAACCATGTTAGGGTCGGCTTCCAGTCTAACCAGATGCGGCTGAATATCAGTATTTTACACGGAGCGACTGCCATCACACCACCGCAACCTGATTTCTGGGCAATACCGATATTCAAAGGATATACTGGTTGTCAGGCTTTTTGGGCTTCTGACTACCACTAACTATTATCATAGGTGTTTCTATGACAACCGGGACCGACGGCTTTACGTGCTCTCCGAGGCACGGAGCTCTACTTCGGCACGGTATTTTTACTTCTTATATGTACTATATATAAAACAAAGTCGGGTTTGTTACAACACTTAACACGAGAACTGCTGGACCGATTTTAATAGTTTTTGATTTGTTGGAATTGTCTCCACCCCGAATAACAGAATAACAATTAAAACGGTGTTTACACTTGAAGCGAGCGAAATTTTGGGAAAAAGCTAGATTGTTAGGATCAGTAGAAAAAAAATATTATCTCGGGGTCTAGATAAGCTGCATTTTGACATTCGAATCAACAAATAAAATGTATGGAAATGACACAAGCTTTCGACAAATCGGGCTGTCACTAATGTCATTTACATACATTTTCTATTCGTGTGTCGATTCGAATGTCAAATTGCAACTTGTCTAGCCCCCTGCTAGTAATAGGCTATCAACGTCTCTCCGATTAAAAACGTATTGTAGACAAATGAAGGAAGAAACAAAGAAGCGTGTGAGGTCAGTTATGTGATAGTGCCTACCTAATTCTCGCTCGCAATCGTTAATCATTATAAAATATGTTTTATAATACCTACTCGTGTGTAGATGTTTTCTATAATACATGTGATTATACAGATTTGGTGAAAAAGGGTCAAAAATAAACGCTGGTCTAATGAGAGTAAAAATAAACCAGTAAGTATCTTGGAAATGCACTACTATATTATTGAATATAGAACTGCTGGACGTAGTTAAACAGTCGTGGCGCTAAACTAACTGAAGTATCCTACGGAAATAGTCAAACTGTACGATCAATACTCCTAAATTTAAATTTGGTGCAATTTTAATAGCTCCGATGTTGGTCTAATTTCTGACCCGTACCGAATTTAACTTCTCTATTCCATGATACTGAAAATTCCATCACGCCTGTATTCCTCGAAAGGTTAGGCAGAGATGTCCTGCTATACATCCACAGTTCGCAGAATGTTTAGGTCCCATGTTATATGCGAGCCTATTGCCATCAATCGTGCGCAAATCCAGACTCCAAGCTGCAATAGGGAATTTCACAAAATACGAGAAAAACCCAACCTGGATATCGAACCCAGGACCTATATCACACTTAAGACCAATAGAGTAACGAGGCAGTAGGCGTCTATACAATAACTGAACTCGTATTTCACAAAACACTATCGCAAAAACTGAATTGTGGTCCACATTTCGTAAAAACGACGAACAAGGGTTTGATGAAAGAAAATGTAGATTTTACTTCCATAGTTTCAAAACTCCACTCAACTCAACTTATGATTTATGTTTGGTTTGTAGCAGTACTATAGTTAGTATGTTTTTATTTTTCTATACCCTTTGTTCTATAATCCCATATTGTGACATGGGTGCTCGCTCATATATTTGTATGACACTAAAAATGATGACAGATGTTCACAAAACGTTGAACAAGATGTGAAATTATGACAAGGGATTCTCCTATACCGAAAAATGACATCGAATTGAGCTTTCTTTAGTAAAGATATATCGCAAAATAACATAATTTCTATATAATATGATTTATAGTACTAATGTAAATAGGATAGGATCATGAATGGCAGCGGAGTATGTCTGCATTTGTCAACATTTTCATTTGTTTCTAGTGTCAACAGCATGAAATTATTTGCGATATGTCAAGAGCAAATATTTCTACACTGTGTCGCATTTTATGATGCCCATTAATCATTTCAGTTTGAACCTTACATCAGTGGGATTAAAGACGCATGTGTAAGGAACTATAACTAGATAATGGTCGAGGGTATGCAAGCTTAATACCTATTATTGTAATGGTTCATTTATCAATATTAACATTTGTGAAACTGGAAAAGTAACTGTATGTCTATTAACTTTTCACGCCTAAACTACTGATAAAACGATAGAATTTGATAACGTTATAATTATATTGCTTCTAGAGGCAGAACATAGGCAGCCTTTAGTCCCAAAAACTTTTGGTTGACAACTAGTTGATAACCAACTTGGGCTCTTGATGATGGTCTAATAAAGTAAACACCATCACCATATCAATGCAGTAAAAAAAAAAGGTTTGCTCTAAAAAAGAAACGTTCTCGATCGTTTGAATATTTTATTTCTCTCGCTTCGGATTCGATTGGTGCCAGTATGTGCTCATATATCATACATCTACCATGTTTTTGCATTCACTAAGTTTGTGTTACTGTCAGGGAAAAATTGCGATATGGACAGCTAAAAATATCGATTCTCAAATTTAGAAACTCTCGTGTGTATCAAATCAGTTTTCAATAACATAGACATAGTATAACTTAAAAAAAAAACGCACTTATCCAAATTGAAAATTGCTCCAAGATAATTTTTTGTGTTGCTTTGTTGCTTTTTGTACAAATAATAAAGATTATTTATTATTATATATTGTAAGTATGTATTTACAACAACAAAAAAAGTATATAAGTATTATATCCATTGTCTAGTAACCATAGTACAAGCTCTGCTTAGTTTGGGACTAGATGGTGCTGTGTAAAAATGTCCCAGGATATATATATATATATATATTCTATCTATCCATCTATCTTTCTATCGCAAAAGGACAAAACGTTAAGGGAACCGCTTGGTTTACCGTGCAACTAGTTTAACTTTTCAAAAGTCCTTATTTATATGGTCTAATGGAAATAAAAATATTTGAATTTTGTTTGGTAGATGAGTTTGTCTGAAGGATCCAAATATTTTGTTCGTTTTTGACTAAGCGTGTTTATTAGAAAATATACTTCTTCTTTAGACAAAAAATAGGATTTTTGAGATTATTCGAAATAATTAGAACCCACCCAGTCGTTACCTAGGTCGAAATATATTACTTATTAATTATTCGAAATATTTACACCCAATCACCCAGTCGTTACCTAGGTATATGACCTTTTTGGCCCGTATTTATGTGTATTGTTTAGTGGTGTTGCGTCGAACGCATCGAGGTCGTGTCTCCTGCAATGCGTATGGTGCGTTTGCCAAACATGTGACCGAGAAACGGCGTCCTATATTAAAACTTCCTTTAGCACAGAGTTCTACGGTCCAGTTTTGTTCTTTTTATTTTTAAACTATAGCAGTAGTTCTTTTTTTTATAATTTTGTAATTCCAATAATTGAAAATTAAAAACTAAATTCCTTTTTATTGATTAAATAGGTTATTAGAAATCTATACTAATATTATACAGCTGAAGAGTTTGCTTGTTTGGTTGAGCGTGCTTATCTCAGGAACTACTGGTCCGATTTGAAAAAATCTTTCAATGTTAGATAGCCCGTTTATCGAGGAAGGCTATATATCATCACGCTACGACCCATAGGGGTGGAGTAGTAATTAAAAATTTTGTAAAAATGGGGGACAGGATCAAGTTTAACAAGAACGAAGTCGCGGGAAAAGGTTAGCACATAATATAAGTCATTAGATTAGTCTTATAATTAATTTTTATCTCAGTCAAAATTGTAACAAAATTAAAAACTACATTCCGTCTATAAATCTGTAAATAAATTTTAACTGAATTAGCTATATTTTATTATTAACTGGCCTGCTGAATTGCTGATGTTTATAAAAATGTCTGATCTGGTATAACTAGCTTCTCTCCATCATCTTAGTGCCTTCGTATAAAATCGCGACCTTCCCTTTCCTTGTTACTGCGGTTGCTTAACCTTGGAAGTTTCGGCGACACGCCATACAATATAGATGTAGGCTTGAATGATACATGCCTGGTGCGATGACGTGGCAAGACTTGGTCCCTTTGAGAAACAACGTGACTGTTCTTTAACATGACTTTGAATAGAGATTTATAGGAGGCAGCAGTGATAAAGGTGACACAAAGTCGGCAACGCGATAATACCCCCTTTTTTGGTGCGGAATATCCTCATAGATCCTTGCCAGCTAGGAAGGCGGCAGGGTATGTCATGCTCATAGTGACTAAAACCCGCACTTGTCATCCGTTGCCCATTGCGTCCTGGCCATTGGATCAGGAACATTCACCATGACCATAACGGGGCTAGTCCCTTGTGCTGCAAGCGTTTATAGGCTACCAGCGGGCGGGCCTTATGTTTGTTTGCCACCTTACTGGTATAAAAAAAGGTGATCACCTGCTATATGGAGGCGACAGCGAAAACCCTATTATTATTTTCTCAACTCGGGTATCGAACTCAAGAGCTCACGCTCAGCAGACGCGCTTGCAACCAAATGAGATGTAATGAGAATATAATAATAATTTTTATTATCATTATTTGCAAGAATATACAAGGTGGAAGGGACATCTACGCACATACGAATACCATGAGTTCATTACATGATTCTGGACACCCCTGCGTTGAAATTTTCCGTAACTTATTTCATCAATTTTTTAATTTTTTACTGCAGTTTTTTTTTATTGAACGTGTATAAAGTCCTCTATGAACGTGTAAAAATCATTATTTAATTTATTTCAGATCGCGCGCGCGATACCATTCACCGTGAAGCGTTATGATCGCGTTTTTAGACATCTCAAAAATGACAATATCTGTAATAACCGATCATTTTCTACATGAATAACCTAGGGCATTTTATTTTTGACCTTGAGTGAAACCTTGTCACGACGTTTGTGCGTCGATGTCCCTTCCACCTTGTATAAAATAGTATGTGTATATTAACTACTAAACCCCACTACAGATAACTAACAATTTTGTTAAACTCAAAGACGCAATGCGGAAACGGAAGAGAAGGGGGCATTGTGCGGGTCTACGCACACTTCCTGAGTCGTACATATCTAAATATTAACCCTCTTTCGGTGTTGGAAATTACATTTCATATTCCACGTTTCATTTAGTCCTATTACATGGGACCTAAACATACCGACGAAATGCGGGAGTGTATTATTTACACTTCTGTCTAACCCTTCGGAGAATACAGGCGTGTTAGTATGTATTCCGTCGTTTATTTGTTTGACAAAAGGATGTAGGTACTTACATAAATAAATAATAAATAAATATCCTGGGACATTTTTACACAGCACCATCTAGTCCCAAACTAAGCAGCTTGTACTATGGGTACTAGACAATGGATATAATACTTATATACTTTTTTTTTGTAAATACATACTTATAATACATATGAAACACCCAGACAAACACAAACACTTAAGTTCATCTCAATAAATGTTTGTGTCTTGTGGGAATCGAACCCACGACATCGTAATCAGCAGTCCGGTACTCGAACCACTAGACCACAGACGTCGTCGAACATCCTTTTGTTTAATAAAGTAAGACTGTTTCATGTTAGACTTAATTTCGGTACCGCAGTATTTTATGCTAAAACGACATCTTCGTCTGTTCTATTCTTTAAATAATTAGCACAATAATTTGTACATCTATACATACAAATATCCATCCATACATACATACGAATAAATAAAATTGAAGTGTCTGTTTGTAAGTACCTAATTTCAAATTAGGGCTACAGCTTTTCACTAAATGCATGTGAATGTATATACCTACGTTATTTACATAAAAAACTGTACACGATTTTTGTTTGTCTGTTCCGGCTAATCTTTGACACGGCCGTACCGATTTTGATAATAATAATAATAATATAATAATAAAAGTTTATTTGTCATCATAGTACATGGATAATGTAAACACAAACATAGCATTTATAAAAGAAAACAGAGGTCAAGCAGATAGATTAATGGCCCCCATGCTAGGAAAGTCCTGTGTTATGGGCGTCACATCAATGATGGGACTTTTCACTCCCAAATAGATAATGTTATAAGAAGTAACTTGGGCTACTTTTATTTTAGAAATTTTATTTATTTAAAAGCGCGATATACACCTCGAGGACAGACAGCTAGTATTGTATAAGATTGTTTCTTGTCGAAGTGTATTCTTGTAGTAGAAAATTAAACATTATAATTCGACCCCTATTTCGGCGCACGGCCTCTTCACGGAACGATAACCTTCAAGAATTTAACTATAAGCGTTTGTACAGATTCTACAGTCGCCGTCAGATATATTGTAGCAGACAAGGTTTTTTTAAGAGAGGTAGGGCACAGCAATTTATGGCTCAAATATGGAGCAGCCCATCTGGGGAAGTACCTCCACCTTACAGAAAACTGCAGCCAAATAACACACTTTATTGTGTGTTGTGTTCCTGCAGTAAGTAAGGTCGCCAGAGTTCCTTCTAAGGATGCGCTGCGCGGGCAGTAAGAGGAATATTCCCTCAAACTGTCGGCGCAGTGAATCCTCCATAAACCTCTTAGAGGTTTTTCGGGTCGGCAACGCGCGAGTGATACCCTGGTGTTGCAAGCTTCCATAGGCTATGGTAACCGCTTACCATCAGGCGGGCCGTATGCTTGTTTGCCACCTTAGTGGGGTAAAAAAAAGGTACCAAATACTTCTGAAAAATTAATAATGTCAATAAGTTCCGTAAACTACAAGTTACCATTAATATCTGAACATTCATTAATATCTGAGCAAATGCTTGCCAATATTTTCTATACATATAATTAACCAAAACTATTTGTACCTCAACCATGAGTTCTATCTAATTAATATCGATAAGTTTTTTACGCATCAAAACGCTGTAATCTCATAGCCGATTTTATTTTCCTTCGTAACCGCTAGAGGCGTTGGAGGGTTTTCCATACAAATCTATTACGACGTCGCTAGCAAGTTAAGTAAACTCATGGTCGAGGTACTGTACCTCATCCATGTGTTCTATCGAATTGCTTTCGATAGGTTTTTTACGCATCGAAACGCTGTAATCTCATAGCCAATTTTAGTTCCTTACGTAACCGCTGCGAGGGTTTTCCCTCTACAAATACTTTACAGCGTCGCTAGCGAGTTTAAAGAAAAACTCATGGTCGAGGCACAGAACATTAAAACGACAAGTGTATGTGTTTTATGTTTTGTTGTGTTGCTGTTGACGAGCCATGCAACATTTCACCACTACTATGTTGAAGAGGTAAGGTATTTATGCCAAAGCCGTGTTCAAGTAAATAAATCATTGTTTTTAATTTAACTCGGTAGGTACTCTAGTAGCAGGTTTGTACATAATTAAAATTTCATCAAGTTTGTATTAACCTTGTCTCACTCAACATCAGAATTAGCTAGCTGCTGCGAAATTGGAGGGAAATCGGCAAGAAATTTACCCTTTTCAATTAATTTTCAGTTCGCTTCATTGGGTTTTTGGCGTTCCACGAAGCCAGCAGATCTTTTTGGGTTAAAATCAAATTATACTACTTATTTTGTTTAAAAGGATATTTTTCTTGCTATCGCTTTATTTGAGGTATGAATTGACTAAATTCCCATAAACGAATGTAACTAACTTTTCTGTAGATTAGTAGTTCGGGGTCTGGGTTTGTCCCCGATTGTCCCAGTTACCAAAGGCCAATAGTTTCGCCCCTTCAATAAATGGGACCTAAACATACCGGTGATCTGAGGGTGTACATTAGTACATCTCTACCTAACCCCAGGAATACGGGTGTGATGATTGTATCTGTGATATTCATAAAAAAAAAAAGATTTTTTTATGACTGGTGGCGAAAATGGAATTAAATTAATTAGTTAGCTACATGTCAAATTTCATAAGCTAAAGTATGTGTTTATTATTCTGTATGCATAGTCGTGTATGATAAGCGCGTTACATGAATATTCATAGCTGTCGCAACACAATATTTTATTAAACATTTTTATGATTTTTTTTATGAGCTCTGGGGTTTAAATAACCTTTGATGAATCTAAATATGATTCGTGTGAACACCATGCCAATAATTTCCAGGTGGCTTCTGATTGTATGAAAAGCCTGTGCAATGTGAGGTCTACCTATACCGGGAATATCCCTACAGGTCGGTGCGCAGCCGCGCTCGGTTAAAAATATTATGAAATGCGGATACGTACCTATATACATAATTATGTAATGCGGATGTGGAACTTTTTCTCTTACCTATTGAACTTGGATGAGGAATTTACACTCACGCACCCACACACCTACACAAATACACACACAGACCTACACCTTCACACACCCACTCACCCACACACACACCCACACACACCCACACACACCCAAACACACCCACACACACCCACACACACCCACACACACCTACACCTTCACACACAGACCTACACCTACACCTTCACACACACTACCTTCACACACACACATCCACTCACCCACACACACAACACACACCTACACGCGCACACACACACCTACACACACACACGCACACGCACACACAGACAGGCACCGTTACACTCACATAGATAACGAAGTGATCCAATAAAGCTTCCGCTTACTTACATTCCGTTTATTTACGAACTTAGCACCATATATTTCGTTGGTTTCGATGTGGCTTAGCGGCCTGAGCGAGCGACCCCTCAGTCATCTTGTGAAACCTCGGTTCACTGTGCTCTGTCAAGTGGGGATTTTATATGATTTTTTATACCGAGCTCAAAATTCAAGACGGAATTATGCAACAGCTGCCTGTTTAGACTTCTATTTTTTTTCAGAATATTCTTGATATCTTGGGTAAGGCACGCAAGGACTCAAACTCTGAGCTGCTACTGAGAATTTCATAAAGCAATAACATTTTACGCGACCGGGAATCGAACACAGAACCTCGATCGGACTAATGAGACTAATTAAAAAGACTGGTGGTTTTTAACTGGGTATGAAAACCAACAGCTGAGCTTGTCAAATGCTGGTATTCTGTCCAAGCCGGTCATGCGACAAATGCATGCAAATATATGTAACGTAACAGAAAAAATCAACACGATTTAATTTTACTTCCGCAAGGGTCGCATGAAAGTTATTTTTACTACTTTAGCTCCCAACACTACACAACAGCTGTACTAATCAAAATTGAACATTGTTATAATGTTACAAGGTTCATTTTACGAAGAGTGTTTTCGGGAAATGTCCCTCCATACTCAGTGTACACTGTCGTTCAGATTAACGAAGCGTTGTGTCGACATTTCCACAGATACACTGTCAGGTACAGATTTTAGGCGCACATGTATATTTAACTTGTGTGAAGTCGCTCGCTATGTAGTTTCAGAGAATATTGCGGAACTTGGAGGAACTTCACTGTGTCGGTTTGTCAACTATTGTACGCTACTGGGTTAGTATTAACACATACTGAAATTGCTATAATTGCAAAATGGCGTACACAGCGTAAGGTTGTTGCGTTAGTTTGTCATGGACGTTTTGCGGCTTATGATTATAAAATATAGTAAGTAAGGTACATATATATAAAACAAAACTATTTTTGGTGATTGCGCAAATTCGTTTTGTGGACATTATTGATTGAACACGAGAGAGATTGATTAGACATGAAAGCGTAATTAGGTAGGTAATAAATTAATTTAGTTTATTTTTACATAGGAAAAAAATATACGCGTCGACTTAAGGACCTCTTTCGTTTTTTTTTCGTCGGTTAAAAACGAACTGACGTTATCATCACCACACCATAAAATTATGAACTTCATACATCACGTTAAGGAATTTGTGGGCAGAATCAAGTTGAGGAAACAACAAAAGTAATTTCGAAATAATACGATTTTTTTTTCACGTAGTACCTAAATACAGTTGTATCATCTTAATAATTATCTCAATTAAAAATCATCATTCACTATCAGCCATTAGTCTCTCCTGTGCGCATTATGCCAATTTCTATGCAAAGACGTGATTTATAATTCTAGCAGGAAATATGACGGAGCGTGATAACTCTATATTTAATAATTTTTTGAATTTCGTATTTTAGTTATGCAAGAAAAATATCGATATTGATGGTGAAGTAAACTTTGAACGCGTCACACAAAAATATACCCGTCCGCGAAGCATGTTTTTATGCAAATACTTGTACTTTAATGAGACCGTTAAAATAACCGATACGATCTTAACCACCCCAGCCACAACATTAAAATTTGATTATACCCGCACTCCGTATAAGAAATATATTCGGGATACATTTTGAATTTGGAATATCTGTATATAAATGTTCCCAAATGATTCCTTCAGGCGATCTCTTTAAGGGCCCGAGAAAATATTGGAACGGCCCCACTCCCGGTTTTGCATTATTGTAGCAACTGATTACTTTTTTGAATTGCGAATTCCCGAAAGATGCCCAAAATTCCGAGGGAATTCCAAGTAATGAGTTCGGATTCCCGAATCAAGCCTTTCACAATTGAATCCAGTTAATCTTGAAGTGGATTCAAAATAAATTGTATTCTTTTTTTAATTTAAAAATGTTAGGAGAGTACTTTATCATGGCTTGGTCCTTAGAGACGGGGCTTACTGAATTGCACAATTTCCTTCGGCGAGCAGTCATCCGATTGAACTATTAACGGTGTAGTCTGGACGATCTATTCTCATCATTCTTCTATTATTTTCGTTTGCTCAAACTTTTATAGTTGCGTTATGGTTACGTTTCGGTTTCAGACCAATAGGCTCAAGGTCATAGGTGTTTTATCAACCATCATCTCAATTTGCTGTGGTTTCTTCATCGTTAGTTATCACCATTTAGATTGAAACCTTAGCTAATACCATTACATCGCTAATATTTAAATATTTTGAATAAGTTTATAGAACTTAATTTTTTTTTTTATATCAATGATATTTCGAGAAAATGTGAACGGGTCAACTGAATTTCGGTATTCCGCATACACACACACACATTTACAATTAACGCCTAATACAAGATTAACAAAAGCGAAGCGAGTTGGCCGTGGGTGCTCGAGACAGGCGATCGACTAAACTAATTAGTCTTGTGTAAACGGGAGTTCCTCTTTCGTTTCCATTTAGTGGAAATTTGTTCATACAAAGAATTACAGTGGTGTGGGGCATTCATTATACGCTGCGATTTTATTTTTTATGTACGATAGGTATAATAATAATAGCCACGATAGTGACGATGGACCACGCTTGCTTATAAGAAAAATATAATTTTCATCCCACCATCTCGGAAAGAGTATTTTTACTCTTCGATATCTGAGTGCAAAAGTAGTTTTTATCCTCTAGAGAGACAAAGTAAATTGAATTTAGAACATCGTGCTTTTACCCCCCTGGCGCCGAATTTATCATACAACTTTTTTTTTATTTGTTAAAAACTCAGACTTGGCACCTTCCCTAGGTTCCGAGTCTAAACGCAACAAAGTATCGATATATGTCGTATCGATATTTTTTGAAAATATCAGTATCGATACTGATATTTTTATTTGAAAATATCGATATATGATTGGGCGATATATCTTAAAAACCAAATTATAAAACAGCAAATCAAGTCGACCAAAAACAAAAAATACATTAAATATAATTTGTTAAAAAGATGTTAGTATAAAAAAAGTATTCCTTTTTGGGATTTTATAAGCTTTAAACTTATAAATGTTTATTGGTCTGTAAAAAATATAGATTTTTATACCTTTTCGATACTTTGAATTTTATATCGATGCATCTATATATCGAAATATTAAATATCGCTCAAAAATATCGATAAATTAAAAAAATAATATCGATATATCGATGTATCGATATTTTTTCAACAAGCCTATCGGAACTTTCTTGGTGTACTTTTTTAAGTCACTAACACCAACATTACAATACCTAACAAAAATATTACACTCAAGTAATTGTAGCAACGTTACTTTCAATTTCTCTTAATTATACCTAGTACTATTTGTTATAATTTAAAGAATATTTTGAAAACTTACCTATCATATAGTATTTAATACCTAAACTGAAATAAAAGTATCTTGTGGTTGTAAATGTTTTTTTTTAGTCATTTCCTCGCTGTGGTGGGATGAAAAGTTACGTGTTGCACTCGAGTGCAAAGATTTTTCACCTTGTGCTCTTTTAATTCCCTCGCTGACGCTCAGGATTCTAATATTTGAATCACTCGCTCCGCTCGTGATTCAATTTTAGAATCCTTCGCTTGCTCGGTCATCAAAATTGAGCACGCGATTAAAAAGCAACTTTGCACTCTTGTATAACAAATAACTATTAATATCTACAAATACGATTTCTCTTTTGTTTAATTTGTTCTTATACAGATTTGACTAATTTTACGAATGTATGTGATTTGTATGCCGAAACTATTGCACTTTTTGTAACAGTCTGTGTTTTTGTTCCAGGTAAGGTTTGTCATACTTAACTCCCTGTGGTGTTTACAGTAAGTCTAAAATATTAAAAAGGTTACTAGATAATAGTGGCAATTGCTCTTGTTTTTATGCATTTCATCGGTTCGAACGCAGATACACACACTCACCACACACCTAAACCCATACACACCCACAGTTTTTTGTGCCAAAAAACTGTTCCCTCGCATTCCTGAAAGCCATATCGCGTAGGGGACACTAGTTAACTGGAGTTTGTGACCCGGCTGCAATTTTAACTGTTCCATTTGAACTACTCTTTTTAAAAAATGTTTACTGAACTCCAATTTCAAAGGGACGTCCGCGTTACGTTAATATTTAATTGCTTACAATGAGTACCATCGTATGTTGACATCATTATGTTTTACGAAATATTCCGCTAAATTCTAAATAAATACCAAATTTGAACAAATTACCGTTGGACTTGGTAAAATATTTTCGCAAAATATGTCTTTCATTTTGTTATTTGACATTTATTTTTCTCGATAACATATCAAAGCTATTTAATTTATTTCAAAGCAAAGAGTATAAGAGCGTAAGAAAAATCTCATTAAATGATTTTCTTTTTCACCAATTTGCTTTCTTTGATCAACGTTTAAAAACTTTGATCATTTAGAGTATAACTGCAGTAATTGCTTGTTTTTTGCCAATAAAGAATGAGAATAAATCAGAAGAGGTTAATAATAAAAAACACTGAAATTAAACTACTTTTTATGTATTTTATCGCACTATATTATTAAAATGAAACGTCGGGGTCTAAATTATATTATACCACGATGAAATCCGTAAAAAGTAGTTTTATTTCAATAAAAAACAGTTTAAACAGTTTTAAATTTTTAGTAAGTAAAGGAACATTTTAAATTTAAATATAATTTAGCATTTGTTAATGCCAAAAATAAAATAACTAGGTACTAAAAATATTTACTCTTCTCCCTCAGTGGCACGAGCTTGTGAAGTTAAAGTCTATTATTATGGTACTGGTCATCGTTTGTCATTCGATCGGTCGGCTCACGTATCGCTCTAGTAATTACAACTGTCGGATAATGTATGGTTTTGCACACGCTTGTAGCTATAAATAACAGATACAGATCTTGTTTGTGATGATCTATGTAAATATGTACGTACATACAAACAGCCCAATATACTTTGTCTTTTGACTTGTAATTGCTCTGTAACAATATCAATACCACCAAGAAAGAATGAGATTCAATACACATGCAATTTATAACGTTAACCCTTTGAAAATATAGCCTTGATGGTATGATAATTATGTGGTGTGGTATAATATTATGTTTTTTTAATTTCCAAGTCCGGAATTACCTGTTTTTAAGTGGCATCAATATTTATAGAGATTTAACGGACATAAAGGTTTCGTAGTTACACTAAAGAGGGTAATTCAACTTAATTTAGGGACAGCATTCAGGAATTTAACCTTTGTCACGTACTTGGCAAGTTTCGAGGGTCGTTAATGAATTGGATTTGCAAACTGAGGCTGAAACAAGGAAGTAAATGTTTCTCAAGTTCCTACTTATACTGGTTAGTTCATTCAATCATTATATGCCTTAACACACGTTAATTTTGGGGCCGGGTTGTGAGAAAGGGATGTCGAGGGAGAAAGTGTAGAGCGGCATTCCGCCCTCTCAATCAAGATCGCAAAACGATCATAGTAACATTTTTGTGGTAAATTCAACTTTACAGATTACCTAGATATCATTAATAAGGTGTTTCCAACACACAAAAAACCTTTTATGTGTTTTTGTTTTTGCTATGACAAAATAGCTCGAAGCTGAAAAGTGAATCAGCATTCGAGATTCCGTTTTAATTTATCTAATAGGTACCTACTAACTATTAATATTATAAGTGTGAAAATTGGTGAGGATGTATGGATATTTGTTAGGTACTCTTTCACGCAAAAACTTCTTAACGGATTTTCAAAAAAGCAGAGTTATTTATGAATAAATAAACAAGTTAATCTCGTTACGCACTGCGGGACACACCTACTTAGTATCCATATTATAAAAGTGTAATTGAATCATAATTACGGGTAAAGTCATGGAAAATCAATCAGCCACCGCTGTCGCTGGGTTAATAAAGCTCGGCGCAGTGTAAACAGGAAGAAGGCTCTGATTAGATCGTTGTGTATGGGGGTTAATCGGCAAACATAGTTTAGAAGTAGAAAAGAGAGAGTAGTTTAAGAGTAGTGAAGAGAGAGAAGTTTAGGAGTAGTAAGTAAAGAACGTAGTTGTGAAGAAATGAAACACGCCCCTAGAAACCTACCATGATAAAATGTGTACCTATCTTAAAAGAAAACAACACGCCTGTACTCCTCGAAGGGCTAGGCAGATGTAGGTACTAATGTACACCCACATTTCGCCGGTATATTTAGGTCCCATGTAATAGGGGGTGAGGCACAAATTCAGGCTCCGAGCTGCAACTGGGAATTTCACAGAAAAACCCAACGACACTTTGCTAGACCCCGGATTCGAACCCAGGACATCTAGCGTAGCAATCACGCTTAGACATATAATTATAATTAAATTGTAAAATTATGGATAGACATTTTAAAGTAATCTAATTATTATAAATTCGGACATTTAAGAGAACATTAGAAATTTAAGGACTTATTTTTTTAATAAATTACCTTATTATTTATTTGGCATGTAATTTCATATAAATTTTGTTCTAGTTTTGAATCTATTCTGCAGTTAACGGCTTTTTAGAGGTCGCGAAATAGTTTCTAGGACGGTGTCATTAGGCGACCATTGAGATACAATTAGAAGAGTACACTTATGCCCCTGTACTAGGGTCGTTTGCCTTACATTGCGTCACCGAGATAATAGCAAACCATATGACGTGAACGAACAAGATTTCTAATGGCAAATTCTTATTTCTTTACATTTCCTTTATTCCGTGTCGGATTTTCCTTACTTCGTACGAAGAAAAATGCTGTGGAATCAGGGAAATGATGACTGGTCTATTAATGACTTGAAAGTAGTAGTAACGTTGCTAGTACCTTTATACTATTAAGATACCTTCAGCTAAACAGGTTATTATTTAAATTTTGTAGATACAGTGTTAAGCTATAAGTTATAAAATAAGTAAGTACTTATGTATGTACTGATCTTTCGTTGGGTAAATTTATTAAATAATCCAAATTATAAAAAAGATAGTAGTGTAGATATAATGTCCCGCAAGTTGCTATCCAGATCAAAACATTGTATTTGTGATAAGTATGGTTATTTTTACGATTGTAATGTGTTTTGTGCATTTAAATAAAAAAAAAATGGCTGAAACCTTGTCTAATTAACCTTAAAGTGACGTCATCCGCCACACGTGCCGGTTAGTGGTGCTAACGCGTAGTGAGAGCGGTTACGTCATTTATACGTCACCAAGATGGCCGTCAGGCACATAATCAATTTGCGGGGCTTATAATAATATATATATTTATATATTGATGAGTTATGTAATTCATTTTTTGTTTTTTAATTAGCTAAGGAAGGACCCAATTAACGGACACGTAGTAAAGTAATAGCTGTAAAACTGTAGACGTCGACCAGTGTGCCATATACTGCGCAATCTTTATTTTGAAACTAGTTCTGCCACGTGGTTTAACCCTCCGTTTAATTAAAAAGAAATTGGGAATCAAATCCTGACGTTGGATAGCTTATTACCTCTCTCAAGAATTATGCTATCAAATGAAAAAAAAAACAAATACGACTGATAGTTCCATAGATTATTGCGCTCAAACAAAAAATAAACTCTTCAGCTTTACTTAGTATTATCACAGAGTCAAAGTTAAATCTTCTATCCTATCAAGAACAACGCACCTGACAGCCATTTATCATTTTGAGAGCCGCAAACGCAGCTCTTTTCCGTCGCTCTCAAAAAACGTAATATTATGTTGAAACCTTTCCTTCTTATTCAGCCACAACAGGTTTTTAATAATGGACCCACGTGTTGCTTATGTGTATCCTTTAGTACAACGTCAGGGATAAAATTACACACGATATTTGCAACGTACAGATGATAACGTTAATTTAATAAGGTCAGAACCGGGAGATGTTTGAACAAATTGTTCACTGTACAAATATATGAATAGAAGGTTGAGGGCCTATTTTGCCATGGCTGGATAGCCGCTACACACACACACACACACGCACACACACAGACCCAGACGCGTCAAACTTATAACACCCCGTCGTTTTTGCGTCGGGGGCTAATTAAAAAGAAAATAAACATACAACATTTGTATGAAATTATCTGAGAATTTACTAAGAGGTGGTGAAAAAAATAAAAATTTCAAACACAATCGAATTCTACAGATAAATAACAAAAAAATATTATTTTCGGGCGGATCTCTAATGCGAGTGAATTAAGTGACTAATTTTAGTTCACTGTTATTATTTATGTAGTTATGAATGTTTAAAGATTTCAGACACTATTTTCATAATAAGGCTATACAAGGTGGAAGGGACATCGACGCACATCGAGTTTAGTACATGATTCTGGACCCCTCTGCGTTGAAATTTTCCATAACTTTGACCTTGAGTGAAACCTTGTCACGACGTGTGTGCGTCGATGTCTCTTCCACCTTATATACAGAGGTTCGGAGATTGTTTATAATATTATTACAAACAAATTATTGTGGGAGACAGATGGCTAAACTAAGCCGAGGCCGGACATCAGGTCCACCGCCGCCACCACAAATTATGTAAACAAAATTGTGAGCTAAGTTTTGTCGAGAATTTTACACATTTTACACATTACAGATAAAACATAACAATAAATTAAAGTAAAAAGGTATATAATATTATAGTATAAAGATTAAAATAAAGGTTAAATTTAAAGTAAAAGGTTAAAATTAAAGTATAAAGGTTACAATTAAAGTAAAAAGGTTAAATACCATGAGCCTTCTGTTCTTATTGACCGTTTTGTTAGGACCCAGTTGGCATCATACGACCACGACCGCGACCGCGACCCGCGACCTCACTTGCTTGGACGCGACCTTACTCTAATTTAGACGCACGCTTTGTTTCTGAACGGTTTTTTGGTGTTTTCGGTTTTATACGAAAATATCGTCTAATAGTATCTTCTGTACGGCGTGCAGTGGTGCAACGATTCGTATTATTATTTACATAAATTTGACATTTTTTTCCCTGGTTGAAGTCAAGTACCGGTTAATGTTCTAATTGCAAAATAAAGCGTTACCACATATATAAAGAACGTAAATATGTGTTACCTACCCCTGAAAAATACGTATTATTAAGGTGAACTTTTGTGGTAGTCAGAAGTCCAAAAGCAGCGCAATTTCTGGGCAATACCGAACCTAATCTGATTACACTAGAAGCCGACCCAACATGACTGGGTAATGATGGAATAGGAATATCATGATGTAGGTAAACTTTAAAAAATAATAGAAATCATGACGTGAAGCTGCGGCCAATAGCTAGTAAACCTATTCGATAACAACTGTTCCATAATTTTAAAAAAACATATTTTTGTAGACCATATTATTATGCTGAAAATACATATTTAAAAAGGGTGTTATAAATTGTAAAACTGTATGACGGAATGGAGCGTGAAAAGGGTAGGAAAAGTTGAACTCATTCAAATGTCATCCAGGGGCCGACAAATTGACTCAACATGTGATTATACAACGACTAATTTAGGGCTGGACTGGGACGGTTCTAATGGATTCAATTAAACACTTACCTTCTATATAAAATATCCACTGAAAGCAGGTATTTTGATGTCCCTTACTTAATCTTAATCCTATCCTAATAATATTATAAATGTGAAAGTTTGGATGTATGGATGGATGGATGTTTGTTACTCTTTCACGCGAAAACTACTGAACGGATCTGGATGAAATTTGGCACAGAGATAGAACATAGTCTGGAATAGCACATAGGCTACTTTTTATCTTGGTAAAATGTATGGTTCCCGTGGGATAACGGGCGAAGCCGCTGGCGGAAAGCTAGTATATTTATAAAGGGTAGTAGGTTAGTATTTGTATATGAGACTGGTTTTTATTGGGAAAACATTTTATTCAAATCAGTATCAGCTAGTTCATACAAAAATTGTTTCCTACAAAATCTATTTACATGGAAAACAATAGGTATTTTAAGGGTCCGTCCTACAAATCGACCCATTTTGATACATTTTGATCATCGATTGCAAGGAACCGAATAGGGGAAAATAAAAACTGAGCCATGAATTGAAAAGAACAGTTCCTTTTGTGTTAGAGAGGTTAAGTGGATTTTTTAAATTATTTCCATATTAGTGGTAAATCACGAATATTGACAACTCTTTTTCCGTAAAGTTGCGTTCGAGTGACGTTTGATCGTCGCTAGCCAAGAAACTATAAGTAATTATGAATGTAAAAAATATGTATTAAATACAGTACATACTCTTCTTTTAGAGAGCCAGGTTACTTTTTTCAAGTTTTATACAAAATATACCAGAAAAAAAATGATGAAATAATGTTATTTTTGGAAAACTTCCAGTCAAATATGTATTTTTTTCTATTGTTTAGAGGCTTTTTTACGAAATTTAAAAAATAGTGTATTAAACTTAAGTTATCCTTTAAATAGAACGTAAATTTATATTTTCAAAAAAGTAATATTTTCACTGTGAAAATAATAGATACATTGAGCTATATTATCGAGCGCAAAAACTCGATCGCGCCAGTAACCATCGGGCCATCATTTATTTGTGATAATTATTATTGAAAAGATCAAAATTGTTTATACGATACTACGCCCAACCTCGAGCCGAAACATAGAACTCGATTGAATCAAATTTTGAAAAATTGAGTCAAATTTGTGCACGGCCTCTTAATAACAAAATCCAAAAACATCAATAGAATACCCGGTTGAAAATTCAGCCATTTGAATTTCAAAAGAAGCGACCCTTTTCATTTTGTATCTGTATTGTAAAGACAATCCATACAATTTGTTCAGGGCTAGGAACTTTACATTTAAGCTTAAAGCCTGACATAATGTTTAGGCCCTCTACCGCGTAACTTTTGGCACGGGAAAAGATAATTTGCATAGTATTTATTTTAGCTTAGCTGGTGAAAAAAAACATTGGTATAATAAACTCGAATTTAAGCCCTGGATTTACAATGTACCTACGTACAGTCAGCAACGAAAGTCGTTGAACACACCGAAAGTTTAAAAACATAACAGTACCAAAACTATTCATTCGATTTTGACTTAGGTAAAACATATAATTGTCCTCCATTATGAGAAATTGTACTGCCTTCAAGGGTCAGTGAATTCTGAATATTAAATATGTTAAAGCGTTTTGAAGATTTTATAGTGTTCAGCTACTTTCGTTGCTGACTGTACGTAGTCACGAACACACATGTATACACAAACAAAAGTACTAAATCGATTTTCTTCTAAAGTACTAATAGAATTTTTGTGATATTACGAACACAGTATTTACAAACCAAAGTTGCAATCGTTCATTCATGAAAAAATCGCTTAAGCCTTTTTGTTAGTGTCAATATGGCTGTGCTCATGACTGTGCTCCTTTACAAATAGTCACAATACTAGTGAATCATCAGCCTTACCCCTTTTCGTCTTCACCCTTCCTTTATTAATTACTAGCTTTCCGCCAGCGGCTTCGCCCGCTATCCCGCGGGAACCATACATTTTACCGGGATAAAAAGTAGCCTATGTGCTATTCCAAACTATTCTATCGATCTATCTCTGTGCCAAATTTTATCCAGATCCGTTCAGTAGTTTTTGCGTGAAAGAGTAACAAACATCCATCCATCCATCCTCACAAACTTTCACATTTATAATATTAGTAGGATTTCTTGCGTTGGTATTTGTAACTGCTTGCATTGTATCTTGCAATAAATAATACTCTAATCTATTGAATCTGCGCAGTACCAGTATGTCATGTAAGTACCCCATCGTCACTGAGAACATCGTGAGATCAGTCAGGTCAGTAGTGACTCGTAAGCCTTTAAAGTATAAAATTCAAAATTCAAGTTCAAAATATTTTTATTTCAATTAGACCATATAAATAGGTACTTTTGAAACGTTAAATTAGTTGCACGGTTCCAAAAAAAATGGAGAAGAGCCGAAAAGAAACTCCATAGATACTCTTTTTAAAAAATTATGGGTGGTAACAGTAACAATTGTTGTGAATAGTAATGAGGAGTGATGATGCAGCTTGATGTGTTAATGCAGAGATTAAAGAATAGGTAAGTATTACAATTGAAATTATTGCTATAGCAGTAAGAGCCGACCAGTCCCGACAGACAGCACTCGTTCACGAGCATGACGTGTGTCATGCTCATGAAAAAATATCCTTGCTTCAGATAATCTCATTCCTTATCGTAACCATTCTTGACAGAGAGAATCTGCTTATAAGTTTCGGTATCTTACGACACAAAGGGCTTAGTTGGGTAAATATCACACATATATTGTATCTATATACATATATTCGCGTACATAAAACATTATCTTTACATAAGGGTCGGCATCAATCTTATGTGATCAAAGCAATTACGTTTAGAAAGTGAAAACAGCTGACTGCTTATGGAAACAATTAGAATGGTGTATTAGCATAAATGTAACTTTAATACGTTTGCGGACGCGTGTGTGGTATATTATACACGATACAGTAGTGCAATATACATTAGGTGTTTTTACGAGTAAGTTGGTATAAATATACAAGGACTTGACTTTGCCCGTGAATTCGTTCCTGTCGAAGTTGTATTTTTCCCCCGCTTAAAACAATTTTAATTTCACATTATTACTCCGCTCCTGTTGGTCGTAGCGTGATAATATATATTTTTTTCATTTTTTTTTTATTATTTATTTATTACGTAATACAAACTTATTTACTTATAATTTCCCAACAAAACCGGTTTAACGGTTTGACTGTGGGTGTTGAGCTACTTATTAATAAAACTGTACTATGTACTATATGTTAATACAAATAAACTATAGGAACAACCCCTCGGCCTGCAAACACGTTTTCTTTACAGACTCAGGAGGTGCCTCTTTAGTTTCTTTTTAAATTTCAATTTATCCTTTTCATGTCTAATGTCCTAATAGCCTATATAATAGCCTCATGTCTAATAGCCTATAGCCTTCTTCGTTAAACAGGCTATCTAACACTGAATATTATTATAATAATAGTAGATAGATAATTTTTCAAATCGGACCAGTAGTTCCTGAGATTAACGCGTTCAAGCAAACAAACAAACTCTTCAGCTTTATAATATTGGTATAAATAAACTTATAACCCTACTAAGTAATAAATGTTGTTTGAGACGTAAATAAAGTGACATTTATTTGGTCATTAATAAATCACATGTCACAAACGAAATGTTACTATATGCAACGTTTATTATTTCGTGAATTGCTTCTGTTCTCAGATCAGGTAAATTATTATTGTGATTTATAATTGAACACTAATGTACTGAATTTCTCAGTAGCTGTTTGGGGTTCGGAATAGCCTTGCCTTCTATTACATGAGACCTAAAATAACACCGGCTAGCAGAAGGTGTATAGTGTCCCTTTACAACTTAGGTTTTTTTTCGTTGGTCGAGACCGAATGGACTTCACCTAATCATAACATAAACATATTTATAACGCCTGTACCCCCCAAAGGTTTGACAGAGGTGTAATAATGTACACGTACAACCAATCTTACATCAGCTTCCGTTTCAATTTATATGGGGTCGGGTCCAATTTGTCCTTTTTTTCCATTTATTCCCGTCGTCACCTCATCGTACTTTAACGCATCACACTTCGTAAACAGCCAAGCCTGGGACATTCTTCCCTCCAGTGCAAGTGAAAATACAACAACATTTTTATCTTTGTTTCGATAAAGATCCGATACCCCAGCCCGGCTGGCCGCCTAGCGTGAAGCGATTCAGCATTACATGTATGTCATCAAGAAATATGTGCGGCGGAGAAACGCGAGAGAGGCTGCCACGCTCCGCTGGACGCGTTTTTACACATAATATTAAGTGAGGTGCGGTCACAGTGACGGCGGGGAGCGGTGTGCGTTGTAGTTATATAACTGTTTGTTTATATTTGTGATTTAGGTCATGTTATGGTTTGGTATATACAATTGTATAATACATAAGCGTAACCGAACCAAAATTGGCTAAGTAAATTAAACTGTGCTTTAAATGTTTAACAAGTGATTCTTTTGAGCTACTTAAGTAAGCGAAATTTTAAAGAAATGTTTTGACAGTTCAAAATCAACACATTTTTATTATTTAACATGATTAGACCTACTTAAATATAACATAAGTAGTACTTGTAGCTAAAAAGGATGTATAAATGTCATTCGTGTAGACTCTAGTTTATCTTGAAACTAGTCGTCTATAATTTACGTTTAATGGTACAAACTTTAATTTAAGGCAATTTAACAACATTTTCCAATGTTTTATAGTATATCCGCTCACAAACAGACCACACACCACTCGTGTGTAGTATCGCGGTAGAGTCAGCGGCTTGGCTGCGTATCGTACGCAAAAACACTTAATTAAACACCTCTCCGCGACCGCCGCGCTGTTTTAATTGCTAATAAGAAGTGAAAACTAAAGGATATTGTTTATAGAGTATATGATAAGATAGGTATGTACCTACATACCTCTGAATTGAAAAAAAAGCATTTATTTTCTATTCATATTTTCTCGGTTACAGTTTTGCTCTGCAAAGTACTTAAAATTTAAAATACTTTAAAGCAAAATATTATTACTGCTTAATTACTAGACTTAAGAAATGATTAGATGATTCAATTATGTACCTACGTAAGTTTCATTCAGGGAGGAAACCGCATATTTGAGAAAAAAGTATCTAGTATAATCTTTCATTTTTTTTTTAATGAAATCTTGATGTACCATCACTTGGAGAAGAAGCCAACAAGAAATATTATGGATAATAAAATCTGACTTATAGATTGATTGACACATTATTATGACGATAATACGGTAATACTGCCTCGATGCCGCGTTGGTCTAGTTGTCCCAACTGGTACGCTAGAGGTCCTGAGTTCAATTCCCGGGTCGATCAGTGTTGTTGGGTTTTTCTGTGAAATTCCCAGTAGCTTGGAGTCCGGATTTGTGCCTGGTCAATAGCAATAGACTCGCCCCCTGTTACATGGGACCTAAACATACAACAACTGTGGGTGTACATTAGTACACCTCTGCCCAACCCTTCGGGGAATACAGACGTGATGGTATGCTACAGACGTGATGGTATGTTACAGACGTGATGGTATGTTACAGACGTGATGGTATGTTACAGACGTGATGGTATGTTACAGATGTGATGGTATGTTAGTTTAATCCTAACTCCTTGGAGTTTTGCAATCTAGATAGGATGAATCTAGCATCGTGAGTCGTGACGCAAGCTTACTGCAAAATTCACATCCACCCTCTGTTCTGTGCATCTTGATAGAAAACAAAGTAGCTGCAAAGTAGATTTTTGTTTACCTACAAGGTTGAACTCTCGGCAAACCTGATCTATTTTTAACATGAGGGTAAATTGCTACTTGAAACGAGTATCAATAACTTTTGTTTTTATTTTTTGTGTTCTAACACAATTCTATTCGAAGGCACGACTCTCTTTCTTCTAGCAGATTGAATAAACTTATAATCCGATACGATACTACGTTAAACTGTTAAAATAGTTTGCAGCCATGTAGCAGGCAAAATTGTAAATAAAACTATTTATGTAAGATAAATTCATTTATTTTAGAATAGACACACAATGATACAAAGGGTTGGAAAAAAATAAAAAATCTTGGCGATTTTTAGACAGTAAAAGACGATGTCCAGCTTATTATTATTAAGTATTTAATTTATTAACGAGGTTACCAAAGTATTAATAAGTATTAAATAAATACTTTTTATCCTTTGAACCTTGATTAAACAAAAATGAAATAAAAAAATACACAACGATACCCAAAACTTATAACGACAAAAAAGGGAGTTTTTGATAATTAGATCATCTGTTACAGTGGTCTAGTTCCACGACATTCTGGTATCAGTTCATCCGAATTATTATCGGATTCCATACCCCACTAATTTCTGTGCTAAGGGGTGCGTATTATGTCATGTTAACGTCTTTACTAAGAGTAATGGTTATGTAGAAAGAATGGCGGATTTTCTTTAGCTTACCGCCCATTTACTTTCCCGTCTGAGATTTCATAGCGATTTATTATTAAGGCGTCGTGTTTGTTCCGGTGTTTAGCGGTAAATAGGAAGAATTTTCCACGTGTGAGTTATAATGTAATTTCTGACTGACAGTCAGATAAAAAATATAATCAAAAGAAAACAGAAAAAAGGTAAATTTATGTTATTATCTGTGGGTATTGAAAATGTAATCTCCAGTACGTCAACCATGAGTTCTATCGCATGGCTTTCGATAGGTTTTTTACGCATCGAAACGCTGTAATCTCATAGCAGATTTTAGTTCCTTACGTAACCGCTAGAGGCGCTGCGAGGGTTTTCTATACAAATATTTTACAGCGTCGCTAGCGAGTCTAGTGAGAAGAACTCATGGTCGAGGCACAGTACTGAGTGTCTTGACTTGACTGCGTTGAAAGAGTCTTTATCTATGAGTAAAACCTTCATTTTAAAGGTGGTAGAGTAAGTTTGGGGTGCTTTAGGCGCACTGCCAATTAAATGGCCGCCAGGCAATAAAGCGCTAACAATATTGTGTTCCGTAGGTTAAAGTAGATAACACGCTAGTGAGACGACTGGTTTAGCTGGCGTCTAATCTGCGGCTGCCGCTTACCAGTACCAGTCTACCAGTACCAAACAAGATTTTCTAGGAATGTGAGACGAAACAAGAACAAATCCACCAAGCGGCATGTATGCTTGTTTTTCGTCATGTTCCTATGAAAATACAAAAAAATAAACAATAACTAAGCAAAGTTTCTTTAAAGACTTTTCTTGTAGTTGCAGTATAGTAACTATAATTTAGTAAGTTGGTTTTCAAGCGTTATCATTGTTACTTATTATGTGTGTGCCATTCGTCACGCTCTCTTCCGGACATTTCCAAACACCGACCGACACGTGGTACCTACTTGTGTTTATAACTATCAACTTGTGTTTTGTATGATATATGTTAGAAAACGAATGGGAGGTTAGACAAGGTGCATTTTGACATTCGAATCGACAAGCAAAATGCAACAGCCCGATTTGTCGAAAGCTTGTGTCATTTTCATAAATTTTGTTTGTCGATTCGAATGTCAAAATGCAACTTGTCTAGCCCCCCAGACGAGCCACCCGGGGCGTTAGTGACAGCCAGAGTTGTCGAAAGCTTGTGTCATTTCCATACATTTGTCAATTCGAATGTCAAATTGCAGCTTGTCTACAACCTTTTTAGCTTTAGCTTTTTCATACCATGTTGGCAAAAGGCAATCGAAATTATCTCGCCAGTGTCTCCTCGGCCGAATTCGTACATGATGTATATAGCTACTACAACTGTACAAAAAACAACAGGGGGGCTAGACAAGTTACATTTTGATATTCGAATCAACAAACAAAATGTATGAAAATGACACAAGCTTTCGACAAATCGGGATGTCACTAATGTCATTTTCATACATTTTGCTTGTCGATTCGAATGTCAAAATGCAACTTGTCTAGCCCCCCGTATGTTGAAAATAATTAACAATAAAATAATAATTTAACAAATACATTTCTACGAGTAACATAACAAGATTAATTAAATGTTAATAATATTAAAACTTCTGAATTCTTGCTTATTGGTTCATACTCATAACGAACAAGATATTTATGAAGACAATTTAATTATAAAATGTAGATTGTAGTGCTATACTTTTATTTATTTTATTATTAATCGGAAATTAATGTTAGTTAGATATGATCACAACGAAGTTATGTTTAATTACTGTACTTGAATTATTCTCGAAATTACTAAAAACAATTCACAACTTTTTATTAAAAATAATAGTATTATTGTTGTTTTGGATTATTAGGAGAGAGTTGAATTATCTACTAGATTAATTACTTTCTGGCTTTTTAAAGTACCCGATCACTATTGCTTGCAATTTATCCACGAGGATTCAAAAAGCTCAGGTGCCTAGGACCCGCAATTTGCGCGTGTGTATGATAAGAAGTATGTACAGTCACGAGCAGAAACATGTATTTTATATATACAATTTTCTCCTAAAGTATCTACTATAGAACTTTTTTGATATTACGAACATAGTATTTACGAACCAATACTATAGTGACATTGGTGTTATCACAAAGTTGCAATCGTTCATTCATGAAAATATCGCTTTAGCCCTTTTGTAAGTGTATACATGTTTTTGCTCGTGGCTGTACGTGGAAGAAGCAAAACAATTACGCAAGAAGCGTAATATGTGGTGGTCTCCAGTTTCTTCCTACCCCTATGAAAATATGGTGTGAGCGTGTGTATGTTCATGTTGCTGACGTAACGGCCATATAAGAATTAGAATAATTTAAGGATAATTTATTTCCCAAAAAGTTTACATTTCCATACATATACGTTTTATAATATTAACATTATTATTTTAATTATTATTAATTAACATATTATGGAGACCTAGGTAGTTATTCCTGTGACCTCCACACTAGGTCGAGCCTGTCTCGTGAAGGCCTATGATTGTTTTTACAATTAAATTTGGATCAGATCGTCTTAGACAGAATATATCTATACTTAATATTATAAAGAGGAAAGATTTGTTTGTTTGTTTGTTTGTTTGTTTGTTTGTTTGTTTGTTTGTAATGAATAGGCTCCGAAACTACTGGACCGATTTAAAAAATTCTTTCACCTTTGGAAAGCTACATTATCCCCGAGTAACATAGGTTATATATCATCACGCTACGACTAATAGGAGCGGAGTAGTAATGAAAAATGTAGCAAAAACGGGGAAAAAATTATAAGACCACGCGGGCGAAGCCGCTGGCGGGAAGCTAGTATATAATATTTTTTAACATTGTAATTACATTAAAATTCTAGAAAGTAGACAAGGGGAGTGATGTCTACATTATTTAATTACAATATACGGTAGCATTTTTCCATATTGATAGCTAAAAAACGTTGATAACGGAGTACAGCTGAGCACGTTCAGTTAGGCTATGCTCCAATTGTCGCTATACCGGTGCGCGCGCGCAGATCTCGGCTGGACGTTGTTAAGATTGCGCATTAGATCTATGGACTACGCTCCGATGATAATTGTACGATTATTTTTTTATCAGGAAGCATTTGTTGAGCGAAATTGCTCAGTTGTAGTGCATTTGTTGGTTTATTTGATTTCTCTGTTATGAGCGTTGACAGTTTGGGATTTAAACTATAAAAGCACACACGCGCTCCAGAAGAAAGGATTTTGGGAAATTCCCACGGGATTGGGGATATTAGATGAACACAAGTAACACAACAGGGAACATATCAAATAGAGCAGTTGGTTGTTTCAAGATCTTAACAATTCGAGAAAGTTTAATACCTACCTACTTTGTTCTCATACTACGTATATCTACGTATTCATATCTCTTACAAACCTAAGATTTTTTTTATTGTTATGTTCACGACATTGTAGTTTACATCAATGCGTTGGCCTTTGTTTTCCACATCACATAGAAGAACGAGTTCAACACGTTGGCCACGTGTCTTGGTATAGGTACAAATATGTAATGTTTATAATTCTACAAATACAAATAAACCATTTTAATTAAGTATGCCCATAAATAAACACGTCTATGTCTGAAAAAGTGTTGTGAAAAGTACACTTGAGTAAGTATAAACACGCGAATCTGTCACGACTTTATTATTACATATAAATATTTATGCAACCAAAGACTTGATGGATAGATAGATAATAGTGTTAGTTGAGATAGATAGTGATTTATTTATAAAGTGTTTCTGACACTCACGCGAATACTAGACATTGAAATAAAATACTTTTTACGGATTTTATCGCGTTATATTGATATTATTTTAATCCCGACGTTTCGGACCCTTTATAGCGTCCATGTTCACGGGTGACTACGGTGGTAGGCCTACATTTTTGTTAATTATTGGCTATCCGATTCACGCAGAACGAATGTAGTCATGTAATTAAAACGTCAAGACGCCTACCACCTTAGTCACCCGGGACCATGGACGCTGTAAAAGGTCCGAAACGTCGGGATTCAAATAATATTAATATAACACGATAAAATCCGTAAAAAGTAGTTTGATTATAAATTGTTATTAAATATTACAATCCTAAGTGTTTGTCCCAAAAATTACTCACAACTTATCACATCTGAGAACAGTCACAAACGTTGAAGCTGTAATGATGAAACTTTGTTAGTTATCAGCGGAACAAGTGCATATAATTGCAGTAGTTAGTGTTACTACGAACATATTGGAGTGAGAAGTGTTTGTCTTTGTCTGGGTGTTTCATATGTATTATATGTATATACAATTAAAGTTTATAAGTATATTATATCCATTGTCTAGTACCCATAGTACAAGCTCTGCTTAGTTTGGGACTAGATGGTGCTGTGTAAAAATGTCCAGGGATATATTTATAACATGACAACCTCTTTAGAACAGTGTAGTTCTAAGGAAGGTAACATCATATCAAGAGATACTCACTCACAACTAGAATTTAACAAAATATCCAACATGTATAAATAACACAAGACAACGCCATAAATTACAGCTACTAAAACCCAGTACTGACTATGGAACGAAAACAATAGTTTATGAAGGTGCATAATTGTATAATGAATTGTCAGATGAGATTACAAATAGTAAACGTTAGTTATCTTTTTTTTTTAAAAATACTCAAATACGTAAGAAACAATTACTAAGATTACGCCTCGTTTTCGCATCATATGGAATATAAATTATATATGTATACTAGATACTGGAATGTTATATACCTATTGTACCTACTTTCTCAACGTAAGTGAACTGTATTGTTCTTTTTTGAGAAATAAAATGTCTACAAACAGAAAATTTTAAGAAAACTAGGAGAACCTGACGAAGTTTTATAGAACTTATAATCCCCATATATAATCCCCACTTATATCCTTCAATTGTTCTATAAAACTTCGTCTTCGCGTGTCGGATCAAGAGGTAGAATGGAAGGCAAAAGATAAAGAACAATGCGATAAAATTGCCTCCGCAGATCTTGCTTTATCTATAACTGATATTCAGCCGAAAATGTATTCAGCTTATGGTGGAAAACTAACATAGTTTAGGAAAAGGTTAGGAAACTCCTAAGGCTTAAAAATAACGGCATCGAACTAGAGGGTAACATTTTCTTAAAAATTTGCACATTTTCGTTCCTAAGTCTCACTTAAAAATATATTTAGGAACAAGCTTCGTTCCTCTTTCGTAAATTCTTAATTAGTCTAGTGTTGTACAGAAAAGTAGTTAGCGGTATAATGTTCTCGAATTTACTTTATAATTGTTATGAATGCATTTGAGACAAATGGGTAACAAAGTTGATACCGTTTCCGTTTCCCTGGGGCGAATACCAAAAACCGTTGCGTATTTTTTCCTCATTAATTTAAGGACTCGGGGGCGTGTTACATTGTATTTTGTAACTGGCAAGAACTTCGTGTTCTGCAATAGAGTCGCTTTTGACTTTTTAATTATTTCTTGGATACTGTATTTTTAATAAATTGCAATGAAAATGTTTAATTTTAATTCCGCTTATGTTGAGATGCAAGATTACCCCTGATTCCATTAATTATACTATATTTTTATTTAAAAATAACAGTTTTGTAACGTCATTTTGCATTCCGGATTTGTTTTTCTTAAAAAATACATAAATTATATTTAAAAAGTATTATCTCCGGTCATCATTACACTACCGAAAGTAATAATCCACTTAAAGATAAATTATGATGTATAAATATACATAAAATTCAAATAATTATAAACAGTTTGGAATTCCGTGCTTAATAAATAATTTATGAACACTTACCATTTTCATTAAATTATTTCGGTTCTTCAGTTAATTTTAAATTTGACCACAGACAGGCTTTTGTAGATCCATCCTAATCAAATACATTATCCTGGTATTTACCTACTCTGACTACAGATGAAACTCTTCAGAACAAATTATATGATCTGATAATTTTCGACTCTATAATATTAGGGCTTAGAACCTATATTATTACTTTGATATGAAGGAATTTTAATCCTCATCCACCTTCAACTTATGAAAGGTGTTAGCATACTGCAGTTATTGACATTCGAATTGACAAACGAATAGAAACAAAATGTATGGAAATGACATTAGTGACAGTCCGATTTGTCAAAACCTTGTCAAATGCTCGAATGTCAAAATGCAACTTACGATAAACTAGCGCATCCTCGGTGAGACCAGAGGACAACTGCATGTTTTTTTTAATCTTTCGCCAAAGGCATTTTAAGATGTTTTTGGGTTTGTATAACACATTGGCGCATTTAACTCATTTTAGGAATTTATGCCTGTTATGTCCTTGTCTTATAGAAGGTGTAATATAACAATTAATAATTATCATACTCAAGCCAAATAATGTTTGCTGTTCTTATTTTAAGTTATAAAAACCTCTTTAGTAAAGGATAACAGATGACAGATGGATGATGTACGGTAACTAAAATCATTATTCATTGTTTTGATCCCTAAGTAAAACACCTTAAGGTTCATTTTCTGGTTCCATGTCTTGCAAAAGCACTTAAATATTTGGCAGGGAGCCAACATTAATAATAGTCTAGACCGAGTTGTAGACACCAGCCTTGACCTAGCGCAATCTATATCGACGATTCATCACTTTACTTACATAATAAGAAGTAGTTAGTAGTTGAGGTTTTTTGACTTGTTTATTATGATAAATGTAGGTATATAATATGTTTTACAAGTACACATAGACTTAATGGAGTGTGTGTTTTATCAATGACGGACTTGCGTCTTACGAGAAATAAAACCTTGTTTTATCTTGCAATGCAATGTATAATTACACACATTGAAAACATAAATCTAAGCTACAAGTAAATAAAGGAAATTACCTACAGAATAGACAAGTAAAGTAAGTGGGAGTCCCACCCACAGAAAAAATGGAAATGGATAAAAGAAAGACACAGAATGCGGCATGGAACTACTAGAGGCATAAAAGCGAGAACTGGTATGGATGAGATAACATAATAATAGGCGCCAATTAAGTTGGCGGGATTAGTAATAAAAAAAAAGCTACAACACCACAAACCATCTCAAAAAAGCTTAGAAGCGTGCTTTGAGGCAGACTCATGTCATTCTGTTGACATTAATGCTGCCCGAAATGACAAACAAAATTGACAATATAGGCACTCGTCATAGTACAAAAAAGCGTTTTCTTAGTTTTGAAGATATGAAAGCGAGGTTTAACAATATAATATAAAGAAAATTGTAATAGGGAACTGGTCCAGGAGCTTATTGTATATTTCTTTTTCTGATATACAATAAAGTATAAATAAATAAAAGAGAAGACACCTAGCCTAGCAACAGAACAAGGGGTTACTATAATAATATGAGTTCATCAGCCATATTTACAAACAATGCAATGCATCTTGTGCCCAAACTGTCTTTCAGTCAGGATGCGTTTTAAAACAACTACATGCCAAAAACAAATGTTTTGTAAACAAACCTTTGTAAGTCGTTGCTAACTAAATTGTTTGTTTACTAGTACATAATGTTTGATTGTTTGACAGTAGTTGTATCGTTCCTGTAATTATCACTCGTTTTAACGGTGAAGGAAAACATCGTGAGAAAACCTGCATGCCTGAGAGATTTTCTGGACGGCATGTGAAGTCTGTCAACCTGCATTAGGCTAGCGTCATGGACTATAGCCTAATCCCTCTCATACTTACAGGAGATCCCATCCCCAGCAGTGGGACAGTATGTAATATGGGTTGATGATGTATCGTTTCACATACCATCGCCATAGGCAGCAACACTTCGACCCATTGGGACTTTTTGTGTTGTCCCCAACATCGAACATGCCTTACTCTTCAAAGACGTGGATCATGAAGGCGGCTAACTCACCAAGAGGAAGGAACCTGTAGTTTTGAGGGTTCGGGTATCCGTTGTCAAGGTGACTCTTCCGTTTTGCCAGGACGTCATAATCATAAGATGCATTGTTACCTTGAATTCAATAAAAGCGCTACAATCATTGATCAAAGCCAGTTTTATTTTATAGTCATTATCATTGGTTGAATTATGCAGACTAGATCCTGGGAGGATGAATTTGGAGACTCCTGTGGTGCTGTTGAAAACCCTAGATTGCTCTTCCACTCTACTTAACATTTACGAAAGAAAATCCCCCTCCATCATTACTTTAGAGCAACGAAACAGTATCTTAAGTTAGATATCCGTAATCAATAATGAACCATATATGGACACGTTAAGGTTTATAGTATTATTTAGTCTAAACTTAATTCTAGTGTTCCAAGGCAGCCTGTTCTATCTATATCCTATCTAATGGCGTAAACGCGTCAAATTGTTTCACGCTCATGTACATTCTCGATACAGATTTGAAGACATTTAAGAACGCAAAGTGTTCCGTTATTAAACGCATCAATGACGTTTGCATGCTTGGACTTTAGATTTATTCCTACGCTTAACAGACGTCGATTACTATAGTGACTGGCCTACAGTACTACAGTTTTAGTTATTTGATGGCATCTTTCTTTTTCTCTTCTTAGACTTTTCCCAACCATATCGGGTTCCAGTCTAACCAGATACAGTTGAATATCAGTACATTACACAAAGCGACTGCCATGAGATCGCCGCAACCCAATTTCTGGGCAATATATATTATCTCGAAGGAAACTTCTGATTTTGGACTTCTGACTGCCAAGAACGATTGTCGATAGTTGTTCGTATGACAACTGGACTTGCATGTAGAGCACGTCTTTTATTCTTTCAAAAGGCAACAAATAAATGTTGGTCGTTGGTCGTATGATGGCAAGATTGGTTGACGATATCGCAACTTTCGTAAATAAACTACACATTAAAAGTTAGTTTATTATTTCCACTTTTTCCACGCAAGTCAGAAATATGTCATAATTATGTCACCTATGACACCTACTTAATACCTAAGTGGCGGTTCAGTTCAGTTCAGTTCCTAATTTGCTTAGAACAATTAAGTTTAAATATATATCTCTCTCTTCTTATCATTTTAACGGTAACAAAGCAAGGCAGCTCTAGATATAACAAAGTTTAGCTGTCTACCTTTTGGAATAATTGGGTTACCGTGTCAGCAAATTATTTAAATCATTTTCAGTTTAACTGTTTACTGACGAGCTGTATAAAAGCGCCTAATATAACGGTAGCATGGATATGAATCATATTTTTGTTTGCCCTAATTTCGTAAAGTTTTATATCTCGTAATTATGATACGCTTCTTTAGTTAGCATTGAATGACTTAATTAAATAAGTATACTAATTACTTTAGTCGTTATTTTAAACTGCAGGTGCGAAGTATGTTCTTGAACTGTGCAGTCAACCGCAAATAAGTATGAAATAAATTCTCATTCATTTTTGAGGTTTACAAATTCATTATTTGTTTGTGAAATATATTATTTTTATAACTAAAGCAAAGTATGACTAAACTCACCTCCGCCTCCTACTGTGTGTCTTGCGCCGATCATGGGCGGGCGGGTCGCTTGCGTACGCGCCGCACTCGCCCTCAGCACTGTGTCCTGCCCCCATTTCTACCCCATTCCACAACACACACCGTCACTGATGACACACGCCACCGACGACACCCCGCACTAAAACAGTGACGATGACTTCCCCGACTCGTACGACTATCAAGATTTCCTCGACTTTTTACCCGACTGTTGAAGGGTTATGTTTTAACGCGCGGTGTTTAGCGGGCTGCTGAGATCGAAGGTAGAAGGGTTGGGTGCCGCGGTGTTGACGATAGCCCGCAGCGTTGTGCCCGGGCAGCTCGCGACGCGAATGTGAAGTGTACCGTCGCATGCGCACCTCACGCGCCCGCTCTACGTTATTGTTAATTAGATTGTGTTAAAAGCTGATGGCGGTGAAGTGGATAGTTCATAGGCGATAAGCTGTCTTCTGCACATTTATGTAGAATTTAGCAGTATCAGGTGTTAAGACATTAAGGGCCTGTTTCACCACCCTTCCAGTAAGTTACCGTTAAATTACCTGACAGATAATTTCATACAAATTTTATTTCAATTTTAAATTTATCCGGTGGCTAGTGGCTATCCAGAGGTGGTCAAACAAGCCCCTAACTCTGGTAAAACGGTTAAAGATATTGACCATAACTAAGGACCCACCGGCAAGACACGTAGATACCAAATTTTTTCGCTATTATTAACTGTTCTGCGCCGTGTCTCAGAAGCTAGTCGCCCAGTCGTTAAACCTAAAACCATGTCAAATAAAAAAAAATCACACGTAAAAAAATGTATGGCCTTTGCCCAGCAATGGGACAAAAGAGGCTAACTACATTAAAAAGTGACTCCTTTATGGCTATAGCAGTCATGATCTGTCAGCAGTCTGATTATCGCTATCAGCTTATGACACTGTCCACATATCTCACGGGCTACTAATTGTTGCGCGATCCGCCTCGGAAATCGCTTCGCTCTCGTTTCTTCTAATTACATGAGCGGTTGCTTTCCCGATGGAAAACGCCGGAAGGAACCCAACACACGCCCACTGTCCACATGGCTATTTGCCACGGTGACTGATTAACCTCATGACTATATCTGCGCACTCGAGCGGTAGCAACGCGATTAACGCGATCTTGCGGTTCAGATCAGGAAAGAATGATTGAGTTGTGATATATAGATTGATAAATGGACTGTTGCTTGAGAAGCTGGTTGCGACAGGTAAAATTGAAGGAAAAAGACCGAGAGGAAGGACCTCGATGCGTTGGTCCGATCAGCTCAGCAGATTCGCTCGACACTTGACTCCAGTATGAACGACGCCATCCATGCTGCAGAGAGCAGAGAGAAGTGGCAAAGCATAGTCCAGAAAGTTCTGCACGGAGATCACGACCCTCAGTAGTGAGGAGGACGACTCAAGGAGGAGGACTGTTAATTCTCATTGATGGTCAGAGAAAACCGTAGGTCAAGTAAGTCCGCAGAATTTTGGCAGGTACTCTAATCTCGAATCCCGGCATGCTCGTGGTGAATGTTCTTGATGCCATGGTCATGACGCAAAAGGGCATGTGATGGCAGGTGCGGTTTTTGGTCGGTATGGGTCCAACATACCCTGCCGCCTAACCTACTCCCCAGGTGGCGGCGATCAATGAGGATTTTCCGAACATAAAAAGTTACTCTAGGAATTCTAGAGGGGTGCAAATGACGAAACGTGTAGGAGGCACGTTTCGTCCTTCTTCGTCTTTGTCATGCTTTCTTTGTTCAAAACGGAAGCTGGATATCATTTTTTTACAAGACGCGACTACTGTCAGACTGTGCTTCCTTTGATAATATATCTTGTAAAACTATTGGGCACTTGTCCATAGAAAATCCTTAACCTTTGATTTTGAACATGACCTTTGAGTTGAAGTTGATCGTGGCAAAAGAGGGTTGAATAAAAAAAAGTGTCCCCGGGACTTCTAGAGATGGAATGATATAAAGTATACAACCTTCTGCATCAGCAGTATTATCAGATGCGCAGACGCAAAAATCTAATAATTTTCCATGATGCCATAAATAAAGGATCTCACTTACAATTACGCATGATTTAGAGGAGACTTTCGTACAAGCGATCCAGTGATATGACTCCACAATGGAAACTACTGACTTAATCGCTCGTTAACTCAACCATGATTGATCTATCGAAGCGATGATTAACTGCATCTACTTACATGCCGCGATTGGAAAACGGCAGTTAACACACATATTCATTTATTAACAGACATGGGAAAATTCACATCATAATCTTGAGTGTCCGGTGAATAATTAATATTAATAGAAGTTGCAGTAACTTCTAGACACAGTTTCGAAAACCTTTTTTAAACTACCCACAGAACGATGTTTTCTTGATCATGGATTCATTAACAATGATATGATTCACACACAGAAACATTAAGACATGGAATAGCTATCTACCATATAAATAATTGAATCCACAACTCCGTACAATTTTAGGCGATTGGCCGATCACAAGAGTTCGAGTCAAGGAGAGAACCTACTAAGTTAAACCCTGTAAAACCTTTCCATGGTTTCCAAGTAAGGGGATGAATTTTCAGGTCGGGATCGCGGTGGATGTGCTTCAAATTTTCATTGCTCATAAGACGTGGGGAATGAGAAGGCAAGTGAGGTTTTTAGTTAATATCAGTCTTACATAGGTACCCTGCCGTGTCCCCTGGCAGACTATCCATTCGGATTAAGAAAGGAGGAGAAAGGGGCCCCAGCATGTTTATTAAATGTAAATAGAGAATAATTAAGAATAATTTTTAAAAGTTGTAAATATTTTACTAAATCTGACGATGTTTATGCTGAAATACTCGCTTTTATTTAAAGTTACATATTTTTATCAGTTTGGTTTATGATAATTTTATGTTTATTAGTATTCTTCGTCGTTGTGTTCATAATAATTAACTCATTTGAAGTGCAAGGATAATATTTTGTCATATTTGGAGAAAATATAAAGAGTCTAGAGGTATAAATTAATAAAAATGAATAATCTCTCGCTCACGTCACTATAGTGATGGAAAATATCTTTTGAAATTCAGAGCAATAATTACTCTTGAAATTCAATACCACATGCACAGTCTGCGGTCTTGGTATTGGCTAAAGCAACTGGTGAACCGTGACATTAATGATGATCAGGGGGGCTACAATAGCCACGGAATGTACATGATGCACTTTACATCACGTAAGGAAGTGGTCAAACGCAACCATATCAAACATAAAGAAATGGCCATTTTAATTTCCTAGAAAACGCGGGTTTGTGATCAGGTCCAGGGTGATTTTTTTCACATTATTTAAACTGGTATCTACTAATGTTAGGAAAAACAGTAATCATATTTTTACGTTATCTAGAATATATTATACAATATAATATATTATAATAATAAAATATGCTTTATTGAAAACAAAGTAAATACACAGTTACATAAAAGCCCTGGCTCCTGAACTAGGTTGTTAGCCTGAATCTCAGGAGACAGTTCCTTCCAGTATACATCACAAATCTTACAGCGTTCCCAAATAATTATAATTGGAACAAACCAAGAAGATTAATAAATTTAAAAAAGGTAGCTTTTTTTACACTGTTGACTTAACTAAGTGCGCACATGGTGTGATGCACATTGTGATATTATGATGGGTGTATGTGAGGGAGTGTGAAGGGGTGTTTTCTTGTATTGGCACCATTAATATGTGTGTTCGGGTTAGTGATAGTTTGGTATGTGGTTGTGTATGTGTGTGTGTGTGTCTGTGTGTGTAGGAGTGTATGCGAAATATGCGTGGGTATTTTGTTTGCGATTATAGTTAGGTACTGTCACTTCAAATATTGGTTGAGAGTAGGCTTTCCACTTGCTCATAATCTAGATTGGCAAGCCAGTCGAGAATACTTTTTCCGAAGTCATGGTTATTTATACTATATATTATATATTAATATTATAAAACTGAAGAGTTTGTTTGTTTGGTTGGTTGAACGCGCTAATCTCTGGAACTACTGGTCAGATTTAAAAACATCCTTCAGTGTTAGATAGCCCGTTTATCGAGGAAGGTTATAGGCTATATATCATCTCGCTACGACCAATAGGAGCGGAGTATCAATTAAAAATGTTGCAAAAACGGGAGGAAAATTTCACTTCTACGAGAACGAAATCGCGGGCAGAAGCTAGTAAGTCAATAATGTTGTTATTTTTATCTTCCACATTTACACGAAGGTGGGGAATGTAATGTGGACTGTAAAATATAATAATGGCAATGTTCTCTGCGAATGACGCCATTCCACCGGGTCACTGCTAATGTTTACGTTCTGACTTCCAAATTACACGAAAACTTCACTGAATAATCTAGTAAGTTCCGTAAATATAAACTTTATTACTGCGTACGCGAGAGTTGAAACTGCTTTGGTATCCTCTTACATTTTATTTGAGGATCCGTCCAAGTTGTTGGTCCCATCTGGATCCCGCTGGAACCGCGTTCTAATTCCATACAATACAGCTACAGGGCGAAAATTTAGGCATCGAATGACATTTACGAACGCCTGATTGGTCGAAAGCGTAGGTTATTGCTATTCATTCGTTGATTCGAATGTAAGATTGCAGTTTCTATAAGTAAGTCTTCTAAGAGCTGTCATTAAGGCTAACATTCAGAGACGATGCTCAGCGTAAAGTAAGGCTTCGGGTAAAGTAAGCTCGAAGAATCGCTGAACCCATCTTCAGCTTTCTTTAAGGCTGAGATTCAGAGAAGCGACTCAGCATGAACTTACGCTTCCGTATGTCAAATTTGACCCATCTTCAGCGATTCTTCGAGCTTTTTATAACTGAAATGACCAATGAGGAAGGAGGAAGACATTTCTTCACTGCTCTTTAGATCGCCATCTCGTATGATGAGAGGAAAGATTTGACTTGTTCGGTAGACCTCTTGGGGTTTGATTGGTTGGGGACAACATTTACTTCGAAACCTTTGTGTATTTTCCAACTTTTGAGCATGATAGCCAGTTGGTACGGCTCCGGCAGCTTCTAGTTGACAGGGGATTATAAGAGTGGTTCCGCACTACGTCCGATCCGAATTCGTGAAATTCCGCTCCGGTGTAGTCGTAGAACTATTTTTAAAGAGAAATTGGATGATGGAAATCTGATCTAGTGCGCAAACTACCATACAAATAGTTCTACGACTTTTTTTTTATATACCACTAAGGTGGCAAACAAGCATACGGCCCGCCTGATGTTAAGCGGTTACCATAGCCTATGGACGCTTGCAACCCCAGGGGTATCACTCGCGCGTTGCCGACCCGAAAAACCTCTTAGAGGTTTATGGAGGATTCACTGCGCCGACAGTTTGAGGGAATATTTCTCTTACTGCCAGCGCAGCGCATCTTTAGAAGGAGCACTGGCGACCTTACTCACTGCAGGAACACAACACACAATAAAGTGTGTTATTTGGGTGCAGTTTTCTGTAAGGTGGAGGTACTTCCCCAGATGGGCTGCTCCAGATTTGAGTCATAAATGGCTGTGCCCTACCTCTCTTAAAACGACTACTTTGGACTGTATTTTTATGGATTTGAATCGGACGTAACGTAACGTAACCGCTCTAAAGAGTTAGCAACGTAGCATATACCCTGGTGTTGCTGGTATCCACGAGCAGCGATGACTATTTACCATTAGCTATCTGCTCGTTTCCCAACATAAACATCTGAAGATTCGGGGGATTATTTAATAATGCACATAAAGAACATAAAAAGAACATAAAAAATCAGGTTTACTTTACCGGGATTGCCTCCATATTATTTGAAACTGCCCTTAAATTATAACTTCCTCAAATGGGATTCGGTGCTATTCTGTGAGATTTATTCAACGGAATATTATTTTCCGAAAGGTCGGTTATTCAAAATGGATAATAATATTTGATGATGGCGCATAATTTTATAGGCATCTTTTTTACTGTGCGCAAAGTGGAGTGGCGGGGTCGAACAGTAATACCGTTCGACCTAGGTATAGAAACAAGGACCTCAACTGTAGCAGCCCTCAGATCCCAACAATACTCGGTAAGTAGGACCTAAGTACAGCAAGGCAAAAATAATACCAACGTTTATAATTTTGTTTAACCACATTTCTTACAAACAGCATGAACTGCGACTTTCAAAGAAAATCCCTACATTACTGCGTATCATTTATTATTCATTGTTCTCGTAAACAATACTGCCAGCCCTAAAAAACATGCAAATCACCACAAAATTGAAAATTATGAGTTTGAAGGCAACAAAATCACTTTTTGCCTACACACGATAATGAAATCGTGTGTTGTTGGGCGTTAAGGGTGGATGAAACGCTCTTATAACCTACCGTTTAATTTTTCTTTCATCAATAAAACATTATCCTCATTATCCTCTCATCCCTGCCACCTGGGGAGGCGGCACGCGGCAGGGTATGTCGGACTAATAAAACCGCACATGCCCCTTACGTCACGGCCATGATTAGGAACATTTACCACGATCATGACGGGAAACATTATCCTCCTGCCCATAACTCTACATTTCTGGGGGGCTAGACAAGTTGCATTTTGATTTGACATTCGAATCGACAAACACAATGTATGGAAATGACACAAGCTTTCGAAAAATCGGGCTGTCACTAATGTCATTTACATACGTTTTGTTTGTCGATTCGAATGTCAAAATGCAACTTGTCTAGCCCCCGTGTAAGCCGTTGTTTCTTAATTTACTTTCTTTATAACCAAATGATTTAGCATACACGTATAATCCATCTATCTTTTATTTGGGCTTTCTCTTCCCTGATATTCATCCAGATTCATGGTCAAAACCTTCTGGATAGCATGCTTTTTACTTAAACAAATCAGGAACTTTTCAGTAGGTAACGGTTAGTATTCCATTCATCATCATATTTCTTTGTACAAAGCGATTGGATGATACATTTACGAGAAATATCTCTTTGTCGAAGAAATTTAATCAAATCTTGGTCCAAAATCGAAGTCGGTCGGACGGTCGAAGACATTTTGGGCAAAAACTTATCACCCTAATGTGACTTTCAAACTGTCTCTGATAAGTTCATTGATATTATGTTTCTACTTTTTCTATACGTACATTGTTTGCATCCCCTAAACTATATAAACGCGAAAAGTCGTGTTTGTAAATAAAAATTAAACTTTATACAAAGCCCATTTTTTAATATGCACCTCATTCCGGAGTGGGTTCCATACGTGGCGGAATGCCGGACATTTTTCATTTCAGACCAGCGGATAAGTGAATTCCCGGGATCCCGTACCGGTATTAAGTTGTACGGCCACCTGAATGTGCGAACATTTTTAATGGGGTGCTCGGTATGACGGGGTCTTTTGTGTGCCTTGCTGGATTAACCGCTATAATGCGTTCACTGTAGCACGTAATACACCATTATTTTTTTATTTATTTAAAAAATAATGGTGCATGTACTTATCATTACAACTTTTACTATGGGAGAAAACCAGCTGTTCCATATATTACCTTAATATGCCGTGAGCATTGAGGGTGTAAATTAGTCTCTGCCGAAACCTTCATGGTATGTTATGTTAATTTTATTGATTTAAAGGACTAATAATTAAATAAATTAATACTTAGTTTGTCTGTTGTCTATACCTATTACTTTTGATGTATACAGATAATAAATATACCATTTTTACCATTCTACACAAACAAACTGTTGTACCAACAATAACTGTTTGGTAATACTGTCTGTTTATAAAAAAACGTGTATCAAATTAAAATAACTAAATATTACACAAATGTTTCAAAACTGCAAAACGTATTTTGTTAGTATAAATAAGACTTAATTGTGACTACAATTTATACATACCATTACGCCTGTATTCCTCGAGGAGTTCGTTCGGCCATTTAGATTTTACGTCAAGAGAATATCATAGAAGAACCCACTAATACATCGTTCGGCCGAACCCAGGACCTCAACCATAGCATACGAGCTTACGACCAATAGGCTAACGAGGCAGTTTTAAACAATATAGGTAGATATTATACAGTTCACTATTCACTAAGGAACAGGTGTCCATTAAAAGAGTAAATAGTGGGACAAGGAAAAAGGTTCGGCTCGAATCGTGATCCGGATTACTTCGTCATCCGGATGTTCCGGACAATACATATATTATTCGTAGATCAAACAACTTTTGGATCTTAAGACTTTTGCGCACCACGATCCAATCCAAGCCAGAAAAGGACCCAGTGTCGTGGGTTCATTTGTTTGACAACATTACCACTGCAACACACGCTATACTCGAATTTACACAGCGTGCATGGCGTTGAGCTACGTGACCGTATCCGAGCAAGCGACGCGTGTGTCATGACGTCAATTCAGTATTAGTAGAAGAAGCCCTAAATGTCATGGGATCAGATACATTCACCAAAACATGACTGGGTTGTGAATGAGCCCGGCTGCCAGATCCACGAGGATTTTCCGCATCCAAAAAAAGGATGATGTTCTCAAATATCTAAAAATAAATTCCACGATTGTCACAATTTGAATTTCGAAACTACATACGCATTGCTGTGGTAAATTGTCGTATATCGACATATTATAACGCTCATAAATTATGAATATGAGCAGTATTGTTCAGCAGCAGTAATCCCCACACAATGGTGATTAAAGCTTTTGTTGTCTTTTGCGTGGATTTCGTATTGATGAATAATTTATTGGTACCCATTAGTGATTATAAATTAAACGTAAATAGCTCGGTATAGTATTGTAAAAGCAGCTTTTGTTTCCCGCCTTAATAGCTTTTTCGGCTATTAATTGGGACTGATTAATTACAGGCCTCTTAAGGCACAACAAAGGTCCAACAACCCTAGTATTATTTCTAATAGGTTACTACCAAATACATACAGTTATAACTAGCTATAGAAAGGACGAAGGAAGAAAATAGTGAGCAAAGTTACTTGTTTGTAATAGGTATTTGACAGGTGATTGACTGGTAATAATTTATTAAAAATAAGAGGTTTATTGAAAAGTATAACTAAGTGTAATTCCTATACTTACAGTTTTTTTTCTAAGATATAAAAGTTTAATGTTGGTTGGGATTAAGAGGGGATGCTCTGTTTCTTTCCCGCAAAACGAGTGTTAGTAAAGATTTCGTATAACGAACTGGCATGTGACGTCACAATACAGTATAGTACGCTCTCTTTTTAGCACTTTGAACCGATTTTAATTTTGTTTTGGCTGCACTTATGGTCAACTTTTTCTTATGGTTATAAAAAAATACTCAAATAGCCAATTGTCTGTCTGTAACAATTCAGCCTAACAGTTAGAGATATCAAAATTGGGTAATTATTTTTGTATGAAAATGTTCCGTGTCCGTTCTATAACCATTTTCGAACACTTTGGTTATTTACTACTAAAAAGTTTGCGTTTTTTACACACAGAAACGGTTTTTAAATAACGACTTGAGTTACCATGACGGTCACTGTAATGAAATTTCTACAACTTCGCATGATTAATTTCAACTTAATGATCAATTAATAAAGTTTAACCATTCAACTCAAATTCATCATTTGAATTGTTCCATTACTGTTATAAAAGTTTCTATCAGTCTTCGTGAGGTTTTTAAAATAAGATTAAATACAACATGATTTTTTTATTAACTTAATTTTAATTTGATTAACTGATATTGTATTTGTATTTATAGATTCTGTGGAGACAATTGTGTGTGTCAATGTATTAAATTATTACCGACGGATGTTTCCGAGCAAAAACAGTTTTTTTTTCGAAAAACATGAATTCACGCCTGTTTTCCCTAAAGTGTTAGGCAGAGGCGAACTACTGTACACCCATAGTTTGCCTGCATGATTAGGTCCCTTGTTATAGGGGGCGAGCCTATTGCCTTTATCTGGCCACAAATCCAAACTCCGAGCTGCTACTGAGATTTTCATAGAAACCCAATAAATTTGATTGACCCAGAAATCGAATCGAGGATCTCGAGCGTACCAGTTACAGACTTGAAGACTTGTAATGAGTCATCATCATCATTATCATCAGCCCGATGCTGTCCACTGCTGGGCTAAGGCCTCTTCATGCATCTTCCATTCGTATCTGCTCTGAGCTACTCGTGACCATTTCTTTTCCGCTATCTTTACTATGTCGTCGCACCATCTAGCCGGGGGTCTACCGACATTTCTGCGTCCGGTCCTCGGTTGCCAATCGAGTATCTTACGACTCCACCTTCCGTCCTGTCTACGACATACGTGTCCCGCCCATCTCCATTTGAGAGTGGCAGCTCTACGAGTAATGAGTATTATATAATAATTAACTAATCTAAATAAGGGTTGCTGTTGTAACCAAAAGATTATTACCATCGTCTTTAATCCTCATTACATTTATATGACTCGGCTCATATCTTACAAATGTTTATGGCAACATACAAAATACATATAATTTCACGTAGGTACTGAGAAACAATATAGAGACCTCGGCTTGAGCACACAGCTTGATATCCGTCGGGAGGCTTAATATAAGCTTCTTGATATTCTACGGGCTCACTTAAGATTTATATTCAGTTTCTTATTTCTAAATTCTAAGTGCTAAAGCTAAAGTAATAACATTTTTTAGTTTTAGTTTCGGTACATTAATGTTTACAGCGGCTCACGATAAAAATATAAGGTGTTATTCTAGTTAAAATTTGAAATAAAATATAAAACATCAAGTAAACAGTGACGGTTACTGGACGCCATTTTTTTGTTTAAAAAAAAACAAAATGGCGTGGCGTTATAGCAATATCATAATCGAATCGAATCTAATGATGTCACTAGATTCTTTCAACAAAAGTAGTTCAGATAACTATTTTATATAGCATTGCAGTTTGGTTTATTTAATACTGAATCATAATTTCGATAACAGTATATTCTAAAATAGCTCGAATTAATTAATAACATTGTTCGCCCGACGATTTGCTCTGATTATTTTGCTTAGGACTTTCAGTAGATATTGGCTATGAAGATAATTGGTTTCTGAAATTAGAATTAATTACTAGAACACGATAAACTCTAATTTTATGAAATTACCTGGTAAAGTTCACGTAACCTTCCATCATGCATCACCTTCGTGATCATTTATCTACAGTCGCTATATCCTTTATTTTTTTAGATGCCCTAGTTTTTTACAATAGTGTTGGGCAATAAAGGAATACTTTGAATTTTCATTATATTTTAAAATATCTTAAATATGAATAAAAATAAATTTTAGCATAAAATATTTGTAACCGATTTAGCTGTGTTGTCAGGATTTTTATGAAAGATTATTTTTTAAATCCGCCGGAAAAGACGTCGCTAGATTAATATTTTTTTTTATCTGTTTAGATAATCTTAAATACATTTTAAAATTAAAATTATCCACTATTCCATGATATGAATAGTGTTTAAGTGTTAAAATATATGCTAGATATAATTATTTTGGTATTAATCGTTAAAGTATATGATTCATATATAATTTAATTTGTAAATATTACAAACATATACAGTATTAATAGCAAAATTGAAACAGAAATTTTACATACGCTGAAGTTTGGTATCACTTGAATTACAAGAATGTCAAAGCTAAACAAATAATCTCAAAAACTTTTGCGTCATTGCTTACACGAGTTGCGTGAAACGGAACGCTTTTACATAAGATCCGTTCCTTTATAGGTAAAGCTACAAGGTCGATATCGACAAATAGTAACAGATGAAGCCAATTTGTTTCACTGTATGCCGAAATAGGAGTAATAAGGAAAAAGGGGGAAAAGAAATCGGAAGCTTTAGTACAAAATAATTATTCTTCTTGCGGGGGAATTATGCTTAGCTATGTAAGGATATATTTATTGGGATGGATATATATAAGGCTATACTTATTAGTGGAACAGACTGAGAAACAACGGATTTTTTACTTTATAGACTACAAGGTCGATATTGTCTAAAGCCCGATTTACATTAGTCGTGTGTTTAGCAAAGTCGATAAGTACAGTGGTGTAAACGGATCGGACAGTAGCGAGTCAACTTGTTTACGTGCGTGCCTCTCGATACTGTACTTGGCCAATCTAAATCGGGGTTAAAACAATATAAACTAATTGACGACGTCTGTGGTCTAGTGGTTCGAGTACCGGACTGCTGATCACGAGGTCGTGGGTTCGATTCCCACAAGACACAAACATTCCTATGTATTATAAGTATGTATTTACAACAAAAAAAAGTATATAAGTATTATATCCATTGTCTAGTACCCATAGTACAAGCTCTGCTTAGTTTGGGACTAGATGGTGCTGTGTAAAATGTCCCAGGATATTTAAAAAAAATAAAAAAAATATCGACCTTGTAGCTTTACCCTATAAAGAATAAATCCGTTATCCGTTTCTCAGTCTATTCAACTGATAAGTACAGACTAAATATATCCTTACATAACCAGAATGATAGATAAAGACAATTTTGTACACTTATACCGAAATAGGTGTTATAAGGAATGTGGGGGTACCGAAAAGCAATAGGAAGCTGTATTAGGAATCATTATTCTTGTTGCGGGGAAATATTGCCGATGTAAAGGGTTTTATTTGTGTACAGTACGATTCTACCTTACCTTTCAGTGAATATAAACGTTAAGGCAAAGGTCACATGAATCTACTTATGCCGTCTTCATATCCATGACATTTAAACCCACACCACCATATTTAAATCAATATCTTTATTCTAATATTATAAACAAAGGGGTTGATATTTTTCATTTGTTTAGTTATGTAGGTATTGTTATCTTCGGAATGAATTATCCAATTCTGAAAATACTAGCTACAACTGGTATTTGTTTCCGTAGCGTGATATCCTAGGGCGTGGGCGTGTGGACTGGACTGTGGTTTTCAATACTTTTTAAACTGGAATTCTTTCTTTTTTCATAATATCTTTCATAATTATAACCATTCACATAGTACGGTCTAGTTGCAAGGATTAACACATCGAACCTGTCGATATTACGCATCGACGTAAATGAATGAAAATGCAAATCGCATCACTGACTGGCTCACTGACACTGTTCTACCTAGAGCGGGGAAAATTTCATCCATAATTCTATTTCTGTTAACGAAGTTTTAATATAGTGTAGTGCTGAACAAATATAAAAAATTGGTTCTTTGATCCATTGGTCCTTTCAGTCTTTAAAATATATATAAAATAATAATTTGGTAGTATCGAAGTTATCTAAAATAAACGTTAATTTTAAATTTTAATTTTAATAAAAGACGTTATAGTTTGAACGGTAAATCGAATTTGTGAGATGAGAATCGGGTTTTTGAGAGATGTTGTATTCGAATATTATACTTAACCGAGTTTTTCCAGGTGCATACCTATTTGGAGAATTGACAACTACCTAAATAATAATGTATAATAAAGGTACCGGCTCATGACGCAAGACCATGACCTATTACTACATTTTCAGCGTTACACGTTTATTGGTTACATGAGTTTACATAGTTACGTAATTATTAGTTAGAATTAACTTTGTTTACGCTATTAGCTGTAACGTGACTTGTAAAAGCAAACATCGGTGGTAATTGCATCATCCAAAATGACACGATTAATTTCTGCATGCAAAATAAACGAAGCCATCAAACAAACACAAATGAATCTATAATTCATCGCATGCATTTGCATTTAATTATGTAAAAATCTACGCAATAATTACAAAACATAGACCATGGTGAAAAAATATCAATCTCATAAGAAGTTTTTTAGATAAATAAAACGAAGGTTATAAAAAGAGTAATGTGTACCGTCGCATGCAAAAGTGATATCTATAAATCAAACATTGGAGAGAAACGCTGGACAGCGCGATGATAATTAGGAAAGTGACAGGGCAATTACAACGTCTGCCCACTGTGCGCGGGCGTCGCTTTATACTGCGTACGCGAATACTTAATTTGACGCCGTAAGGTATAGCAGGCCGCGAGAGCGTTTTAAAAGGCTCTCTTTGTTTAGGAAATGAATTTGTTTCAATAATGTGTTTTTCTTTTTAAAGTTTTCCAATACTTAATTCATGTCCCAATGCCAATTTGTCTTCAAAACAGGCATAGGAAGAATGTTGGGTTCCTAATATCGTTGTATTGGGCTGTAATCGTTAATACTCATAATATAATGCAGCGACCTTGGTAAACAAGTTCAAGTGCATTTGACTGCTTTTAATAAAATTTTATTACAATCTATGCAAGTGGTATTTTATAATTATGACATTCATTAATATACATTTATTACGGTGATATCAATCTCATAATAGCATTGACGTGTCAAATGAATATAAATATAACTTCAGTGCAATCACTTACATTTGAAAATGTTAAAGCTTTACATGCTTCTATGAAAACTCCAATGAGTGTGGGAAAAGTTACAATGACAAAGGAGCTGAGTCGGTATCATCACTCCTTCGACCTAGGGCAAAGGAAATAAAAATATAAAGCGATTTTTTTAGCTTTAAATGAAAACTACTATGTCCCGTGTTCAATTATTTTCCAATGTCTACGCTTAATTCGTAAAAGAATGTTTACCACTCAAGTTTCTTTTCTCAGCTATCAATTCATTCTTGAATATGTAATTTAGATTCCACCAATATTTTGTTACCAGCCTATTTTTTCATAACCTCGTTGGTGAAAAGTTTTTAACCCCAAAAGTGAAATTATTTAACAAAGTAGTGTTGCTGTGGATATATAAATAAATCTTGAAAATGGCCTTGGGGAAATTTAATGTTGTTTTGAACGGGATATTAAATGAATATACCGCAAAGTATGCGCTAGGGTTCCATGAGTACCACCTGTGTCTGATAAATTATTTACCTTGTTATTTAGGCGCTTGTCACTGTTGTAAGAGAATATTTATAGTTTCCTCTATGTATTTTCTTACGTAATGGAAAGTATATGATGTCTTCTAGTGATGCGACTCGAATCCAATGGTATCACTCGTTTCAATTTTATTCGAGGTCTACTCGAGTGAGTTCGTGAGTAAACGAGTTGAACTGCTGGTTTTTCCGAGTTTATCATTAAGGTTATAAATTATGCTTAAAAAGCTGTTTTCTAAAAAAAGTCGGCTCCTGGCAACAATCAACAATTCCTGAATATTACTGTGAGAAAGTTCGGCACTTAAAATGGTTTTCTCGATAGACTCGAGTCCGAGTGAACTCAAATCGATATTTTTCAACTTTACTCGAGTCGCATGATTTATCTCTTCGAAAATTAAAATGATTTTTATCAAGTTGTGTTAGTATATGGGGTAATTCAATTTTCTTCCAAAAGTAATTATGCCCCTTATTACGAAAGTGTTCATCTGATTTACTTGGCATAATTACCAAGAAGTTTTAAGCGATATAATCAGTGTTCCCGCCATTTGCTTGTAAGTTGCACCACAAACAATTATCGTGCGTCTCTTTCTAACGATTAATCTGCTTGAAAGTTTAACAAAGTATTTTTGTACAGTTGCGTGCAGAATCGTTCAAATTAATTCACCATTTGTTTGACGGATCGTCAGAAAAAAGTTACTTTTTTCGTTACATTTGTTTTGCTGTTCCTACTTTTGCTGAGAGTTATGTAACCGGAACAAATGGTTTTGTTTTTTTCGTGTTTAAGAAAAAACATACCTAACTACAACTTCAAATATTTTGTAGTGTATCTACAGAAGTGATGGTCAGATACCAACTGTCTTTCTTCGTTTTTCTAGCAGATAAAAGAAACATCGCAATCGGTTGACGAGCGGAGAACATATCGTGTAACATACACACAAAAAATACAGTCAAACAAAGATCCACTTCCTTTTTTGAAGTCAGTTTTGAATTACACAGATTTTGACAAATAAGTAGGGACGAGTTGTCTGTTTAAATGTCATGCGGTACAGTTAGGGACATAAATTTAAATGTTAATATGTCATAAATATTAAAACCATAAGTCACGCAACAGTTGGTTCCGCGGCTTAGGGATAGTCTCCGCTGTACGGCGGCGTAAGCTGAAATAATTAATTACTGCTCCTATAGCATATCTGCCCTTAAGCCTCGGACAAACAGTGGCTTTATTGTACCACAAAATAATATAATTTTGATATATTTATCATGATTACTTTGTGTTACCGTTTGTTTTGTTTTGATTTTATATGTATGATATAGTATAAAATATTAGACATTAAAATAATACTACTTTCTACCTCAGTATTCTCCTTCTTGCCCGACTGCGGCGAAGCCCAATAGGGTTATGTTTTTAACCCGTGTATATGTATGTCCATTCCTATGTCCACTCGTAACTACTCAGTTCAACCGACTTTTATAAATGATACGTCACGCATTCGTCTTGATTGCGCAACTGGAAACATAAAATACTTAAAAATGTTAAAATGGCGGTGGATTCTTAAAAATTAAAATGGTTTTGTGTCCTTTAATGTGCGCGGTGAAAAAAAAAATCACAGTTGACTCTGGCACCACGTGAATAGAGTAGGTACAGCTTTTTATACATCTTTAAAACGGGAAGAAGTTTATATTATTGTATATTCCCTGAAATTTTCAAAGCGTCTAGTCTAATACTCTAGTTCCCAAAACTATTGCAACCACTGAAATAATTCCATTTAATGACGTTTGTTCTAGGTAATATAAGTAATTCCTAATCATATTGTTAACACATTAGCACGCCAGTGTACGCAGCAAGTGGAGCGTGCAGACAATCAGGTTGTGTCCGTGCGCGTACCTATAATGAAACAATTTACTTAAGACCATACTGTATCATGACGTCACGACACTATTTTAAGACTAGTATAAGGGCCTGGTTCACAACCTCTGGATAGCCGACGAAAAAATTAAACAAGGAACAAAAGGAGATCGTCGAAAGCCCATACAACTCAGCCCAAATTGGTACCTGAGGTACACACATACCAAATTGTAGAGAAAAATGAGAGGAATTCGAATTCGAGTTTTTTGATACAAAACTAATTATATGAAAAACAGTTTCAAAGTTTTAATAACCCGTAGTACAATTAAATCACGTAGCAACATTGAGTGTGCAATTGCGTTTTGTTTCGTTCAAGAAATGTTTTATTATCAATTATTCAATTAAAAATTTTAATTTTTATATTTTATATTTTAATTTTTATATTTTAATTCATTAGATTCTAAAAACGAAATATAAAAGCCTAAACGACACTATGGTTCTTCGAATCTAATATGAAACTCTACTAATCAAATGTATGTATCAAAACGCAAAAGACAAGTTTTGTTGATAAATGTCATTCCGCTCGTTGATACTGACAGCAGACAACTGTCAAGTTGACAGTGTTTACTATAAAATCACTATGAAACAGATAATATATGCCAAAATGGCGTGATTTTTCTCAAATTAATTTTTTTTTCTCATCCCCCAGTCAACATTTAAAAAAAGTACGACTAGAGTTGTAACCAGCGTAATACCATAATGTAACAACGGATAGTGATCCAACTCCTTTGTTCGGTTGCGAAATGCCGACAATCGTCTAGACATTGAAAAGAGCTTAGGGTTGTCACAAAAAACGTTTTGCAAGTACTTACGTTCTTACAGGCGATATATTTTAAGTTCAAATTAATCTATGTGTTAGTTGTAGTAGTACTGATTTCTAGAAAAATATGAATAGCTTAGGGTTGTCAAAAAACACATTTCGCAAGTACTTACGTTCCTACGGTGAATTATGTTTGTAAGTTCATTTTAGAACAAATTTCATCATCGTATAAAGGGTTATAGGGTTATATTACGTCAACCTTTCTAGATACCTAGACATTATGCTATTTTCGGCATAGGTACAGTTCTCGCGAAACTTTATGTCCGGGTTGAAGTTGGCACGAGCTAACTTTAACCCGGCCGTAAAAATCATAGAATATAGGTACATAGATAATAAAGTAATAAATAAGTTTAGATTCGCCAAATCTTACTTATTATCTCGTAAAATACCAACAATAGGTACCTACTTATCTTACTTATCTAAAAAATCTAGTAAAAATGTCATTATTATTATTAGGTATACGTGAAAATCGTACCAAAACCCATTGGAAAGTTAAAATATTTATTTTAGTAAGTACCTAAACACACGGTGGCGGCGGATAGATACTTTATTCTGTTTACTGTAGAAATAATATTACTTTAGGTAGGTATACATAATAGGTTAGGAGACACTTATCGATTCTCATCCTTTGGAAATCGATTAAATCTCAATTCTCCTTTATTACTGCTGTACGATGTCGGCAAACAACCGTAAACTGCACAAGTAGAACGCATTATTATTGAAAAATTGTCGCATCGTCAATATTCGAAATAAATTTAATAATATTAACGACAGCGCGATGGCGATGCACTTGAAACTCCGTACCGACGCGCAGTGTATGTCGGGCGGACGGGCCGCCTGCGAAAAAGCGGTGGGGGGACGCCGCCCGCTCTGCCCCGCAACCCACCTCATCGTTGACCTGTCTAGACGCCCGAGTCGTTCCACTGTTAGAGATTTATTTACACTGTGGTAATACAGAGTATTTTTTCCAATAAGTGTACCTTCCGTACCTCATTTGGGCCGATTTCGATGACCTCCTTTGTTTGTAATTATCTGCCAAGTAGCTAATTTAACAGGAACTTGCTAGTAATTGATAGAACAGGATTAACTCTCTTTTAGATAGGTAGGGACATACCTGACAAAAAGACTTGTTACAAAATCATGACTTCAAAAGCGGCAGGCTTTCTCATTCACCACCTTTCCACCGACACTTAGGCGGAGTGTTTGAGTCTAGACAAAGACAGTAATAAACCTGAGGGTGCTACACACAAGATGCCGTCTAGAACTGAAGATGTTTGAACGAAATGGAAATTGAAACAGGACGTATGAACCTTTGAGTGGTGACTTGAATTTCTAATTTTGACGCATGGTGTGTGAAGATTTTGTAGCAATATGTAATGTTATGCGGGGTAGGGACTTGTGGCTAAGTTATAAATGGGTATGGTTATCAATTCATCTGTAAGGTTAGAATGTGCTTGCCGCTGGTAGTCTATGGATGGGTGACCATTCTTAGCATATCGAGACTTCCCCGTGACTCACAGAGCATGTTATGCAGTCGGTTATCATCATTTATGGCAACCGTTAGAAGCCCAAAAAGTCAAACTACGAATTTACCAGATATTTTCTAACCATTTATTTAGTGATCTTTACGTCTGTTCTGGTTGAAATTAATCAATGATTACATTGTTGCAGAGGTGACAGTTACCTACCGGCGGGGGCTGCCGGTGATCACCGTGCCGCTACCGTCCCGGCGCGAGCGATGTCGTTTCACACTGCGTCCCGTCTCGCAGACCGTTGGCGATTTGCTCGAACAGGTAAGGGACTTATCACTGTTTATTTGAATGCGTTTGACCCATTTGTTTTGGCTTTGACTTTTAACATGACGATGTAAATGGCGGAAAGATAACATCTAGCACGCAATTCCAGCCAATACCTATTTTATTTGGCAGCAGTGTTTAATTGGTAGTTGGCCCAGCCGATCCTACCATCAAGCTGGTGTTTCTTCTCTACTATGAACGGGTCTAACCTGTCATCAAATATGTAAGCAATAATTTATTGGTAACATAAGTAAAGTGTCAATTTATATGCAGAAATGCACCGAATGTTGGCAGAATATGCGTAAGTATTCGGCATATTTTTGAATGTTGGTTTTCGGCCAAATATTCGGTTAATTTGCCGAATATTTAAACATCAAGGTACGAGTGAAATCAAATGTCTGTATAGGTATCTTATTAAACACTGATCTTGACTCTTGATACATAATCTGTGATGTCTATGTTATATAATACTAAGGCACGTTAGAAGTAAATCATGAGAGTTGGATTTTTCGAGTTCAGTGTTTCGGCTCGACAAGATTTCCGAGAACCCAGATTGATTGCCGTTAATCCATTCCGAGCCGTTGCTAATAAATTTACAAAGTTCAAAGGTATCGGTTGGCGTTATTATCGATAATGTCATTTATTAGTTAGCTGAACTTTCCCCATTTAGGCGAGTAATGCCGAAAGTTTCAGACGTGACCAAGATGTATGCGCAGTGATTTAATTAAGTTAAGCTGGTAATATGTGTATTTATTCCATTAGATTTAAGATAAATAAAAATGTACATAATATATTCGTATGTCGGACCTCTGTAGGCAAAACTCACCACTGAGTAGAGTCCACACAATGTTAGTCCACGGGATGCTCAAAAGGAGATGATGGGAGAATCTAGACGTTGATTGGCAGGATTAGCCAATCCTCCAATCCTAGAGCACCATTACGAGTGGAAGGAGGTCACCTACCTTCCTTGCACTGCACTGCACGGCAAAGGAAATCTGGATTAAAAAAAAATTACTGTTGCCACAAATTATTACATTTAGCGCTGACACTAACATTAGATGATATTGCCGCTTGTCATAACCACTTAATGCCTTCATCTGTAATAAAAATTCGATTCTTTATTTTTTCGACCTGGTGTAAGGCCTTTTATTTACACAGATACACATAGCGGGACACATAGTATATTTTTATGTATAGTATATCCATACTTTTTTGTTTTCATTCAGGTGAAGGCTGAAGACCGTGGCGTGGAGCGCGCAGCGGCGCTTGCGGCGGACGAGCGCGTGCGCATCGCCGCGAGCGACACGATCGAGGCGCTGTTGGAGACCGACTTCCGATTGATCATCAACGATACAGAGTATTATGTTAAAACTCCACCTCAGGTAAGTTTACAATCGTTTTAGTGCTTGCGTATTAAAGACTACTGTCAGAAGTAATTTATTACTTTTACGAGGTTTTCTAATACTTTGATAATTATATGAGTTCTCATGGAGTTCCTTTGGGGTTAAAGTGAGGGCTTCAAGTTTTCCTGGACCAAAACGTCTTCCATAGAAGAATTCGTGACTTGGAAAAATATTGAAAAAAAAAGTAAGAAAGTACCTACGATCACTTTGACGCCTAGCCAAGTCTATATAGCAAAATACACTCCAACACATAATTACTTAATTCTCCTAAATATTGTATGTACAGCAGTTTAATAGATATTTACTCGGCCAGCGTTTGTGTTTGTCAAACGGGCTAATTGGCGATTGGCAGAGAGCCAATTTCGTACGTGTGAACGGCCCTCAGACGCCATTATTCAATAGCACTTCGATTAGCTGTCTCATAGTTCTGATTTAGTCGTATTGACTCGAATACGGGTTATATCGGACATCTGGTGTTTTTCACAAAACAGTTTGCACTGAAAATAATAATAATTAAGAACTAATTTTAACCAAGATATTGTAACCTTTGTGAAGAGAAATAATAAATAAAAAACATAAAAATAATAATAAAATCAGTCTAGCATAGCTGGTTGAGGTGGAAGTTCCGAATCGTGATGTGACTAAGTATAGGACTAAGGAACTGCTGTTTTTTGCCGATACTAGTCTGACATACCCTGCTGCTTCACCAGGTGACAGGGATACATAAGCACCCCCCAAAATTGGCTTACTCGACTAGTGAGGTGGGTTTCTGACCGAATTATTTTAATAATAAGCAAATGGACTGGCTTTACAACGACGGGAGACTGAACTTATTAATTTCTGAAAAAGAAAAAATCTGAATTGTTATTGATTTCGGCATAGTCAAACTCCTACAAATTCAAATTCAAATATTTTATTGCAATTAGACCACATAAATACATAGATACTTTCGAAAAGTCAAACTAGTTGCACGGCTCCAAAAAGTTGGACTTATGGAGAAGCGCCGGCATGAAACTCCATAGTCACTCTTTTAAAAATTGTTCTACTGGATAATTTTCGCGATTATTTCGTCATAGTCAATTAGTCAAACTCCTACTCTGTAATTTATTTATTTATTTAATCCTTATGCAACAAATACATTACAATGGCGGACTTAATGCCTAAGGCATTCTGTAATCTACGCGATTGAGGCATGCCTTTCAATAAGAGTTTGGCTATGACGAAATAATTATGATTATGATTAACATGTGATTTAAATTAGCAATTAGGTGCTATTATTGCTCATTTAAATCACTTGATTAATTGATGATACTGAAACGTAATTGTTATTTAATATTGACTCCCTCATTCTCCGTCTAGATTAAAAAGGTGGATAATATCGGTAAAAACCAGCTCTAGGATCTTGGTACATCTGTACAAGAAAATAATACAATACTTATTTTAACAAACACTTAACGGAAAAACAATCTTGATTAATGACAGAGGATACATTTAGGCAGTCTTTCTCATCGTTAATCACTCGCTTAGTTAATTAATCTTATTTATACTCGATTTCCTGGTTACTACGTAGCTGATCAATGCAATTTAGAACGAACAAACAAAGAAAACAATATTTTTACACGTATAAACATTAAGATTACTATTACGAGAAAGTATAGGTTTATTACGATACAGATATTATACACTATTTATTACATATCTATCAATAAGTATATATCTTTATCTGAGTAGGTACATATAGGGGTTTTAGTGGTTGTGCACTTCTCAAATTAGAAAGAAGAAAGATGACTTTATTAAGTAATATACCTAAGTACCAGCAACATTCTATTCGTAAAGACCGATCGCTGAAAACGCGATCGCTCAGCCATTTTGACATTCGAGCCATCTAAATTACGTTTCAATACACGTCGGCATTCCCAGGATGGGAGCTTAACGGATAACCACGTCGGGATTTAGGGGAGCTCTAATATATACTGAGGTGATATACAGACTGCCACACGAATAAATGAAAAACAAAAGCGACCTTTACTGAACATAAGTTGAATACTTTGACACTTTAATCATTTAATTAATGCATAGTATCGAAAAATCAGGGGCCTTGTCAGATATTCGCGTAAGTATTAGAAATCAATCATTAGATGATGACTTATGTAAATATTGGACATTGAAATAAAATAAAAATATAATATCAAGACGTGACAACCGGTGTCGTAAAGGGAAACGCCAAAAAGTCGACATTAAAACCCGTAAAAAGTAATTTTTCATCCCACCATCTCGGAAAGAGTATTTTTACTCTTCGATATCTGAGTGCAAAAGTCGTTTTTATCCTCTAGAGAGACAAAGTAAATTGAATTTAGAACATCGTGCTTTTACCCCCTTGGCGCCGAATTTATCATACAACTTTTTTTTAATTTGTTAAAAACTCAGACTTGGAACCTTCCCTAGGTTCCGAGTCTAAACGCAACAAAGTATCGATATATGACGTATCGATATTTTTTGAAAATATCAGTATCGATACTGATATTTTTATTTAAAAATATCGATATATTTTATGGGCGATATATCTTAAAAACAAAATCATAAAACAGCAAATCAAGTCGACCAAAAACAAAAAATGCATTAAATATAATTTGTTAAAAAGATGTTAGTATAAAAAAAGTATTCCTTTTTGGGATTTTATAATCTTAAAACTTATACTTAAATGTTTATTGGTCTGTAAAAAATATAGATTTTTATACCTTTTCGATACTTTAAATTTTATATTGATGCATCGATATATCGAAATATTAAATATCGCTCAAAAATATCGATACATTAAAAAAATAATATCGATATGTCGATGTATCGATATTTTTTCAACAAGCCTATCGGAACTTTCTTGGTGTACTTTTTAAGTCACTAACACCAACATTACAATACCTAACAAAAATATTACACTCAAGTAATTGTAGCAACGTTACTTTCAATTTCTCTTATTATACCTAGTATTATTTGTTATAATTTAAAGAATATTCTGTAAAACTTACCTATCACATAGTATTTAATACCTAACTGAAATAAAAGTATCTTGTAAATGTTTTTTTAGTCATTTCCTCGCTGAGGTGGGATGAAAAGTTACGTGTTGCACTCGAGTGCAAAGATTTTTCACCTTGTGCTCTTTTAATTCCCTCGCTGACGCTCAGGATTCTAATTTTTGAATCACTCGCTCCGCTCGTGATTCAATTTTAGAATCCTTCGCTTGCTCGGTCATCAAAATTGAGCACGCGGTTAAAAAGCAACTTTGCACTCTTGTATAACAAATAACTATTATTTCAATAGGTACAGCACTAAATTCTTACTGCTTCCATTTTCAAATTAAAATGGTATACAGTATCTACCTTGAAATGAAAATGATTTTAATTTTTCTCAGACATTGCATATATAAATATAAAATTGAGTCAATCCCAAGAAGTTACGAATCCTGTGTGTGTGTGTGTATGTGTACGTGTTTGAGTGTACCTTATTCATAAAGCTGCGTGGTTAAACACTTCAACCAAGTATTGCTTAAAAAAAATGTTTGTCACACAGAATTAAATCATTATAATGGCCGATATAAACTTCTTTTTGGCTCGCATCCCTTGTTTAATTTCCTAAATTATATTAGGTACATTGTACCTGTAAATGTAGATTTACTCGCGTTTATCATTGCCATTATTTTAACAGTTTGTTTGTCCCCGTTAATCAGCACACCATAATGTTTTAGGGTTGGGAAAACAGAGATTACTGTAGAGCTTTTGTTGCGTAAAATCAGAGACGAGTGGTTATTTTTGTTTATTTTTGCTAGATGTACATTGACAACAACATTAAGAAATTATAGAGAAGATTTCAACATTTAAAAAAGAATAGAATCTTATTTAGCAACTTGTAATTTAGATTTTATGAGGTTAATGGCAATAAGCTCGAAGTCGAAACTCGAATTTCGAAACTTACTACCATTTCGAGCATGTAAATCAGCATATCCGTTGATTAGATGGATCCGACTAAATGTGAACATTGGCATATTATAAATTATTCTGCCACTGGCATATCCGTCTATTTAGATTTAGACGGACCGAGAAAACAGACGGTCCGTCTAAGTGGGAACGGGCCCATATTAACTATTTAGTAATCTGTATAATATACTGTAAAACATAGGTTTCTTACAAAATTCAGTGCAAAAATAACTTAGCTCGAAATTCGCTTTAGTGTACCGTAAATCCGTGATGCATTCCATCCCTGTCGCGCCCACTTCGTGCTGTCGCGCACACTAATTAAGTTTATAGTAAATTACCGTATCACAAGCCCGATGGTGCAATTAATTTGCTGAAGTACTGCCCCCAATTACAGTTGGTCACTTTATTTGTTTCCCGGTTTTTCTGTTTGTTCGCAGCGCTTGGAACGAAATTTAGTGCGGGATTTTTAAAAACAAAACTTTTCGGCAATATATGTTGGCAACTGCCTTTTATGTTCAACGGGTTTAGTTGGTTCGGATTGAAAAAGTATCATTGTTAGATTATATTTAATTTGAAAATTGCTCGTATATTTGATTAAGTTATTAAAGTGACATCAGATGAAATTTGACCCTTAATAATATAATTTTACCTTAAAATACAGTCTACGTTTTTTATTAGTGTATAAAATTCCTCCAGGATTATACAAAAATAATAAAAAAGTTCTTAATGGTATTTGATAAACAAAGCAATATTGCTCATTGAAGGTGGCTTAATCCTTGTGTAGATTGCTCGATAAGCGGGTAAAGCTTCAAGTAATCCAGCTGTCATTTGGTAGTATTTGTCTGGCTTGGGGTGTAGTGCACACAGCCGTTTAGTCGACTAGTGAAACCAGATGTTAGACGTACTAAAGCATTATGAAGTCCTGGTACTTTAGGAGCTAGAGCAAAACAATAATTTTAGTTGAAATAGGTTGCATCTGGCAAGATAAAAGTTTTTAACTTAATTAACCTCCTTTCAAAAGATTGTTTCTGTCTGATCGTCAGTAATTTATTTGACAACTACGTTCTGTCACATTTTGACGTTGACGTTTTTTTACGTAATTAAGGCAATCTGGAGCTCGTAAATAAGAGTGTGGAAAAAAGACGTCAATAACATTACTAAAGTACTAGCATTCGAAATCAATCTTACCAATTTTATTTAATAAAATAATTTAATAAAATATCCTTACTCTCTCGGTAATTAATTTTAAACAGCTGCTCTGATATAAGTATTAGTTACCATTACTGGTAAATGGTAATTGACCTGTCCACTAGTGGGAACGTGGGGGTTATTACCAAGATGTCAGTATTATGACAAGACGTCACTTGATGACAAGACTTTCAGGAAAGCACTTATGGTACCTACTATTCATTGCCTATAATTAGTTAGTATTGATTTGTCATTCTAAGAAGCCCTCGGTATTTCGTTGAAAGGAATTTTTCCTAGTACCTACGAGCATGTTAGTAATAAGCCGATGTTTCAACGTCTGCTTCAATAAACTCTATCGTTACTATCCCCATACAGAAATTTGTATACTTAGGGTAATATTTCAGTTGGTTGATAGTATATTTAGGGGGCAGGCCTATTGCCATTAACTCCGAGCTGCTACTGTGATATTCATAGATTTTAAACACAATAATACTTTGCTCAGCCCGGGAATCAAATACACGACCTTCTAGCGTAGCATTAGCGCTTACAATCACACAAGACTGGACAGCAATTGCAGGCATTCACACTTTCCATTACAACAGTCAAAATAATCATCATCCTCCTAGCCTTTTTCCCAACCATGTTGGGGTCGGCTTCCAGTCTAACCAGATGCGGCTGAATATTAGTATTTTACACGGAGCGACTGCCATCAGACCTCCTCAACCCAATTTCTAGGCAATACCGATATTCGACGGATAGACTAGTCGTTAGGCTTTTTTTGGGCTTCTGCCTACCACTAACGATTATCATAGGTATTCGTATGACAACCGGGACCGACGGCTTTACGTGCTCTCCGAGGCACAAAGGGGTCTCGATGTGTTAATAATGGTCACCCATCCACAGACTGACCTCGGCAAGCATAGCTTAACCTTGCAGATCGGTTGATCAGCGTAGTTATAGCTTAACAACAGTGAAAATTATATATAATTCAATTAAAGCATTCTAATTCAGAATATGTCAACTGTACTAATATCGCACTTTAGATACAAGTTATCCGAAATAACTACACATATACATAGTTGTACTGAGTCAAAGCTCGTTAAGTCGGCACTCACTTATGTGCTCAGATATGTTCGGCCATTTCCGGGCATAAGCCGTCATGCCCGGAGAGTATTAGGCAAACAGATTAGGGACCGCTTAAGATCGGCCGGCAATCACGTTTTATGTGAACATTTTAGTATATTATGTTGGTACTCACTATTCATTCGTTTATTTTCGATAGTTGTTATAGGTTCCATGTAATAATTCCTATTTTTATTTACCACAAATTCGCCCTATATTACATAGGACTTAATAATAATAATAATCATCATCATTTTTATCAGGTATATTCAGGTAATTGCGACCCATTAAAAAAAAAACAAAAATTAATTAATAAATTGATAAATTAAACGTACTGGCGTAAACGTGTGGGTGTACACGTACAGCGGTACATCTCTGTCTAATCCTTCGGGGAATATAGGCTTGATGGTATTAACCACAAATAAAAACGCCGGAGCGGGTATTGACAATTTAATAGAACAATAGAAACTAGTTTTCCACCTCTAGATGTTAGAAAATTTTCTTCCTGCTGAAATTTTTTGCGCTATGACATGGGGATCTTCAAAAGGCGCGTAGGCGCACATCCGAATATCATGAGTTCAGTACATGATTCTGGACCCCCCCTGCGTTGAAATATTCCGTAACTTTTTTAATGAATTTAAAAAAATAATAATAACCGATCATTTTCTACATGAATGACTTAGGTCATTTTATTTTTGACCTTGAATGAAACCTTGTCACGACGTTTGTGCGTCGATGTCCCGTCCACCTTGTATAGGACTCTGGGCCAGCATCGTATCTGCCACTTCTCTAATGTTGCAGGTATCCATGACGTCGATGACTGACCATTAAGTAGCTCGTCAGCTCGAATTATTTTTTTTCCCATTTATCCCAATGCTGGGCAAAGTCCTCCCTCCAAGCTACTATATTTGTTGATTTAATTATTCCATCTTCAGTCGAGCTAGTCAACATCACAGAACCTCACGCTAAACTGCTATACTAACGATGACAGCGTTAGTTAATTAAAAAACCAACAACAAAAATCCTTTTTCCTTTTATTCTCACCTTGAAACCCGTAATGAGAGTCTGGCGCTAATGAGTCTCCCTGTAAATGGGTTCAAAGTTAAGTGAAACTGTATGTCATCTGGAAGGAAAGCCTTATTTTATAGAGTTGTGCACGGACGCTCGTTATTTTATTGCTGCTCCTTTTGTGACTTAAAGCTTTTATTGTGTCGTGTTTATATGAGATTTATTGTGTGTTTAAACAGAACAGAAGATTTTACAGAACATTAATCGCTGTGTTGATCTTCTGATTTATAATCTTTTATAACACATTTGCTCGTAAAGGGTCTCTTATTTCACCAATTTCAATATCGTATTGTATCTCATTACGTACTTGTGCGGTAATGTAATGTAAAACGCACGAGTTGTTTTTTTTTAATAGAATAAAACGCACGGTATAAGATGCTCCGTCTATAAACGAACGGTACTTTTTTAAATCTTAGCAAAGAGTTTTGTCAGAAAAATGGTCAACATTTTCTGAATAAAATTAACTTTGGGAGGTAAAATATAATAAATAAACATTTAATTCTTTAATTTAACATCTCAGTAAATTACAACCATTTATCTTTAATCAAAACACAAAAATATTAATTAACTATATTAGTAATACTGGCTGTTTTTTGTGCTTTTGCGCTAATGTGCGAGCATCGCTAATTTGTGAACAAGTAAAAATGATTATAACTGCAACAAGTGATTAAAGATTTATTCGTTTGTGAAAGACCGAGTATTTTTTATTTCCTCGCAAATATGTTATAAAACGTCGTATGACATACACACGTGCGCTTTGATAATTACAGCCTCTGCTTTCTTGTAGCAATATCGCCTCGCCTGTAATTTTCAACTTACCGCACTTATATCATAATGTACTATTATATAATATCATACATCGTCGTGCAATGCGGTACACCTGTCTCTTTGCCTGAATATTTGATCCCGACTTAGTAGTGCAGTCTGCTAGTTGTTTTACAACCCAACTTGGTGCTAAGCTTTTGAGCTAACATAGTAGCAAGTATTAAAACTAAGTTAGTATAGGTTTATTGGCTAGAAAGTATCTCTATTTTCTTGTTTACTTAACAATTTGTACTGTGTAAGGATTTGGACGAAGGCTCGTCCAAATAATATTATTACGTCACCCATCCCCCTACGTCACGTTATCGAATCTCTCTAACATGTTCTGTCGTCACCTTTGTCATTACCCACTCCCTTTATGGCTGGATAGCCTTTATTATAGTTTTAAAGTTACTTAAAAAAGAAGGACATTCTCAATATTATTTTAGTACATTAGTTTAGTAAAAACTACACTACTTTTACTATACTATTTTTGTAGGGAACAAGTTGAAACTGCCACCAGCTGAAAGATTTTATAGAAAAACAGCCTACAGCAGCTTAACTCGACCTGGTAATCGAACCCAGGACCAGAAACTTAGCAGCCACATTTTCAACTCCTAAACAATTGTACTTAACAGTAATTTTATGTGAAGTAGAAAGTTCAGAAGATTAGGTACTGTTCAAAATTAACGTCTAACGTATTATAAACAAAATCATATTAAACGATAAAATTAAGAAGGATATTATACTACTCAAGTAAGGTATACGTTAATACAACCCAAAACAAAATGTTTTTAATAAAAATAATGGTTTTTCGGGATACCGCGTTTGTTTATAACTACAAACAAACAATCAAAAAGCGTGTTCAATCCCAATTTTCAAACTTTTCGTGTTTACAATATCTGGTGTTCCTCCGGAGATTAAGGGCCTGGTTCACCACCCCTAGATAGCCGATAACTGCCGGATAACTTCAAGAATGGCAAAAGCTTGTATTAAATTATCTGCTGAGTAATTTAAAAGGAACTTATTAACTTAGAGACGTGGTCACTCACTATGGGCCTCATAAGAAAGCTCAAGGTCACTCAGCGAGCTATGAAGCGAGCTATGGAGCGAGCTATGCTTGGTGTTTCTCTACGCGATCAAATCAAAAATGAGGAGATCCGTAGAAGAACCAAAGTGGCCGACATAGCTGAAAGGATTAGCAAGTTGAAGCTACTGCTCGTAGAACTGATGGCCGCTGGGGCAGAAAGGTTCTCGAGTGGAGGCCACGCACCGGAAAGCGCAGCGTGGGACGGCGTCCAACTAGATGGACCGATGACCTGGTAAAGGTCGCTGGAACTCGTTGGATGCAGGTAGCATACGTCCGGTCCTTGTGGAAGTCAATGGGGGAGGCCTTTGTTTAGCAGTGGACCTCTTTTGGCTGACATGATGATTATTAGGAGGTAGAGGTGAAGGAAACGGGACCTTAATATCGTTTGACATGTAAACACAACACAACCTTTGTATTAAAGGAAGCGCGACACAAAATGAAACGATCTCATGTTTGCATAACATATTTAGTGACGTGATTTTATCTTCAAAACCGATATTACTCTGCTGCTAGAGGGAGTATCTATAGTTTCTTGTCGGATTCTTCTTTATAGGATCAATTTTTGGAACCGTGCAACTAGAGTAATTACATTTCATAAATGCTTGTAAAAGCCATATCTATCTTATATCTATACCTATAAATGAATCACCGAAATAAATTTATGCGCATAACTTCCGAACGACAGCACCAAATTCGATAACTCTTTTTTGTGTTCGTTATTGTCAGGACAAGGTTTGTGTGTAAGTTTTTTTTATTCAACTGGAAACCGCAGGCGCACGAGTAGCTAGTTTGAAATAAAAACAATTTTGAAATTGTATTTGCCAAGCCTGTCTGTGGTAGTCTGCACTACCAAATATTCTGGCAGGAAACTATATGTGCCAAGATAATTGTATTCCAGTTTTATAGGCATTGTAGCCAGAGAAACTACTGGGCAAATGAGACGTGCCTAAGAACTGAGGTCTCTAGTTGACAATATGCGAGGGATGTTTAGTCTCTTAGGTAGTGTTATTAGGAACTTTTATTACGAAATGCCGTATTAGAACGAAAAAGAATACAATGACCTTTATTTAAATGTAAGTAAATGGAAATGGAAATAATATATTTTAGGCTTAGAAAAGCCTAAAATATATTATCTTTTCAAAGATATCTTGATCTAGGATTTGTTAATGCAAAACACAAAACCAAAAAAAAACTAGTAAGTAGTTATGCCTTTATCTACACAAAAATAATTACCTACTTAGTTGTAAAACCGCCTGATCTTAAAATGAACGCAAATAGGACGTCACCTGATTATATTCTCCGCGGAATTGTAAAAGGAAAATGCCGGTCTCGGCGCTTGGCGTCGCAATATCTATGTTAAGCCCTCTACATAAATTAAGACAGGAAAATTACTCTTGGAGCGGCTTTTTGTAACATTTTTGGTGACTTCGGTACTGAAATCACACGGAAAATTATAATTTGATGATACTTAATGATGATGACGGTCAAAATTTGACGCTAGAGACATTATTATTATTATAACATAATTCATATTATGATTATTTGAATACTTCTTTCTTCTTATGGGCATTTGACATCTATATTAGTAATATTTTAAAGAGGAAAGATTAGTGTTTGTAACGACTAAACTTAAAAACTACTGGACCGATTTCAAAAATTATTTCACCATTGCAATGTTCTATATAATTCTACATTATCCCTTAGTAACATAGGCTATACAAGGCTATACTATTAGTACCCGGAGCGAAGCTAGGGCGGGTCTAGTTTAAAATAAAACGGAATAAGTATAGAATATTAATTTATTATTTTCCTTTTCAGTATAGTAGAAAATATTCAAAAATACTATAGGTATTGTAGAAAAAATATATCTGGGAGGAATGCCATAACATTATACCTAATAACTATTTCACGTAGACACTGAGATTTTTTACTTTTTTGCTGCGTGTGACCCGTAGATTATAGCAATAATTATGTGTGGCACATGACTGTTCAAATGTATCTATAAACGTATATTTACGATAGCTAAAAATCGTGTGCAGCTTTGTTTTTTATTAGCTCACAAGCTTCGCATTTAATAAAACCAAACCTAGCTGAGCCTCTGCTCCTAGAAAAAAAACTTTTCTTTGAAAGAAAGTTCAGTAACTAAGTTGTGAGCAATTTGTCTAACTAAGAAAGAAAATTAAAATGCTACGGAACAAGTTGCGGGGTTTTCAACCTTCTGGCAAACTTACAAGAAAACTTGTGATAGGCACGACTGCTTATAGAAAAACTTTTACTAGGCACTTCCGACTTGGTACTTTCCGAGAAAGTAACGGTTCATAAAAGTAAAAGACGGCTGTAAGGAGGCTATTACATGGAATAACTAGTGGATTACACTTGGCACCTCTATATAGTTTCCAAATTTAAAACGCAATTAAAACTTGGAAATGTAAGAGAACATTTTTAGCTTGTTCGTTGGGCGTTCCCTACGAGATAGACCTTTCATTAATAGTGCAGAGAAAAAGAAGAGATTGACTTATGATAATGACGATTATGTTCAAAATTATACAATCATCATCATAGCCCCTTAACTATACAGACATTTAAAAGGCCGGCAATGCATTGGTGACAACTACAATTTCGCTAATGTCCATAGGCGGCTGTACTTTTCGCTTACCATCAGATGAGCCGCAAGTTCGTTTGCTCCCACATTTTAGTCCACCAAGCTGGCTCAAGCTGGCTCAAGCTGGCTCAAGCTGGCTCAAGCTGGCCTAGTGCAGTTTTCCAGACTTCACACGTCGTCTGGAAAATGTTTACGGCGCGCAGGGGGGCTAGACAAGTTGCATTTTGACATTTGAATCGACAAACAAAATGTATGGAAATTATATTAGTGACAGCCCGATTTGTCGAAAGCATGTGTCATTTCCATACATTTTGTTTGCGATTCGAATATCAAAATGCAACTTGTCTAGCCCCCCTGGTTTCTCGATGTTTTCCTTCACCGTTTTAAACGAGTGATTAATTGTATTATCAAAACCAACATGTTTGCGAACAGTCAGAGACTCTTGGGTTCAAACTCGTAACCTTGTCAGTCTAATGGTAGGCTATAACCGACAGGGATGGATATGAATAATTCCGGTGTACTTGAGCTTGTTAATACCGCTGACGTCACCACAATCCCACTTACGTGCTAAGTGCTATACAAATACTAAACGCATTACCTGTATTGCCGCAACTGTGTGTACTTATGTAAGAAAGCATTTGCATTTAGGTACATTACGCTAATGTATTTTTTTTAACGATTATAGATACGACCTCTTTCGAGGATCTACTTGACTATGTTACTTGGTTAAGGCAATATGAATCCTACTAATATGTATCATAAATGTGAAAGTTTTTTGGATGCGTTTTCACGCGGCGCGGTATTTGGCTGAAATTTGGAGTAGATACATTCATTCATTCTAACCCAAACTGTTCCAAAATTCAACAAAAGACACATACCTATGTAGTTTTTTTTTTATTGTTTTTGGTGTATATCTATACATACCATCACGCCTGCTGGAGTGTGCCTACTGTAAGCCCCAGTACTTTTAGATCCCATATAATTAAAGGTCATCCCTTAATTATATAGGATCTAAAAATAGGTTTGTTAAGGTTTAAATTACCTTAAGCGGGCACAAATCTAGACTCAGAGCTGCTACTCGGTAGGTATTAAAAAAAATAACCACCTGCTAGTCCTGGGAGTGGAAGCCAGGATTCAGGATCTCTGGCGTAATAGTCGCGCTTACGACCACGAGAAAAATTGTGTGCTTGATGACTTTCACAAAGTCAAATTCAGAATTCAGCAATCTCTATTTACAACAAGAATTCCGCCAAGCGTAACCTGCGCTGAATTCGAGCACAATTGAAACCAAACCGTTTCGTTTTTATTTGCGGACCGTTAAAATAAACTCTGTGTTTGACACTTTATAGATAACATAGCGACTTTAATCCGCTTTGTCATGTAAAAACGTTCCGAATACAGCTATGAGATGTTAAAAAATGTTTCAATGGTAAAAAATGTTTCGCAATTAATATTGGAGCAATCGCTGTCATATAATAATATTTACAAATTGCTCTATAAATCATTTGACAGAGAGTTTTGTGTAATATATAAAGATACACTTCTCTTTTGTATTAATATATCGATAGGTCCAATAGGAATCGCGGACATAAGGACCATTTTTTACCACCAATAATATTTTGTCAAAGAAATGTTCTAGACTGCCTGTCTACCTCATTGGTCTAGCGGTAGAAAGCCCGACTAGAAGTCTATGCTAGAAGTCCTGAGTGCAATTCCGGAATCTACAATGTTTTCTTGTTTTTTCTTTCTGTAAAATTCTCAGTAGCAGCACGGAATCTGGATTTTTACTCGATTAAAGGCCATATTAGGCTCGCTCCCTAGTAGATGGGACCTAAAATGGGCATACAGCATTACAACTCTACCTAACCTTTCGGGGAATATAGGCGTGATAGTATGTTATGTTTGATGTTATATGGCCCATTGCAGCGGCTCACATACAGATGGCTTCGCGGCCATAATGCGTAAAAGATGCGCTTCTATGTTGCGCCGCACGCGCGACAGCCCCAACACAACAGCGCGCTCAATCCTGAGCGCGCTGGCAGACCGGTGGGACTCGCCGATGCTGGCTCGATGGATCCGGCTGCACGCGGTCGTATAGTGATTCGTCACCTACATCGGGTAGTCCACCCGAATCTGCCACTCACTCGCATATTCATAAATTTTCAAATATTATTATTATCATTACTAACACTAGTTTGTAAGCTCATAATTGTAGTAACAAATATGGATGTTTTATCTGCAATAAATGATTATCATTATTATATACTCGAACGAAAAAGGCACAGTCAAGCTATGCTGTTTGAAATCATAAGAACGTTATCATTTTAAAGATCGCAATAATAAGGAAACTATTGTTATGATAGATGAAGGCTTAACTTGAACACATTTTTTTTAATAAATATCTTGGCACATTTTTACACAGCACCACCTAGTCCCAAACTAAGCAGAGCTCGTACTATGGACAATGGATATAATACTTACATTATTTTTTTGTAAAATACATACTTATAATACATAAGAAACACCCGGACAAACACAAACACTTATATTCATTCATCACATAAATATTTGTGATTGTGTCCTGTGGGAATCGAACCCACGATCTCACGATCAGCAGTCCGGTACTCGAACCATTAGACCACAGACGTCTTGCTATTATTATTGCTACATAAGACCTCATCTTGATCAGACCTTATCTCATCACGTACATGTTCTTCCTCCTAATCTTTTTGCGTCATTCCTCCATATTACATGAGACGCGGCATGTAAACCAACAAAAGTTCCTCCCCTCTCCGCCCCACAAATTGGTGTTCCGTACGTAGACAACAATGTAGCTACCACGAACGTATAATTCCTCATTCATTTTCTTTACTTAGCTCGTAAACGTCAAGTACATTAAGTTATTTTCTTTTTATTGTGTTTGGACTTGGAGGGTTTTACCCAGAAACATTTTTGTGATATATGAGTACCCACATTATTGGAAGAATGAGTGAGGGTAGGTTAAAGATAAAATAGCTTTTTTTGGAGGCAGCGTATTTAATTATTTTTTAAATTAAATATGGAGGACCCATTAAACTAGACTGCCTTGTTGGTCTAGTAGGCCCAAGCGCGACTGCTTCGCTAGAGAGGTACTGGGTTCCATCCCAGGGTCGAGCAGTGTTGTTGGGTTTTCTGTGAAATTCCCAGTAGCAGCTCGGAGTCTGGATCTGTGCGCGGTTGATGGCAATAGAATTTACGTGGGACCTAAACATACCGGCAAAATGTGGGTATTCATTAGTATAGTCTCTGCCTACCCTTTCGGGGAATATATGTGTGATGGTATGATGGTATGGACCCATTAAATTGGATGTGACATACTCTTCTCAATTGTTACCAGGAGCGCTTAAGTCAAGAGGAGGTGACGCGACTCAGCGACGTGCGGAATCTGGTGAATCAGCTGTACGAAGCACTGAACGTGCGCGAACACCAAATACGGAAAGAGCGCGAGCTGAAGGCACAGCTGGAGAAGCTCTCAACCGAGCTGCAACCACTCGAGGAGGTAAGGGCGTTAATAAAATGGAAAAAATAACTGGTCAAGTGAAGGGGAGTGTCTTGAGCTGTTGAGCAGTCTTCAGGCTGTTTAAGACAAGCAATATAATGCACGTCAGTAAATTTAGGCTGTGGCCTGCGGTTTCACTTACATTTCAAATGAGTTGAGAGAAAAGGTGACCTATTATATCATGCTCCAATCTTTAGGCTGCAATCTGCTAAGCAATTTAGACGTGAAAAGGTAACATACAAACAGAGTTATAAGTTTTAGCAAAAGTAAATTAAAAACTATTTATAATTATCTTACTTTTTTATATGCGTTAATTTCGTTTACTTATTTCATTTCTATGGTTTGAGAGACTCGTTGACATAATCCATAATAGCATTACAAGTTTTGGTAGAGTCCTCAAGCAGTGTTACTAAATATTTTGTACCGATATACATTTTAGTATGTTTGGAATTTCCAGAAACGTTCGAGCCTGGAAATGGAGACGACCAGGCGTACTTCAGCGCTCACGTGGGTAGGCCTAGGACTGATGGGCGTGCAGTTCGGCGTGCTGGCCCGCCTCACCTGGTGGGAGTACTCCTGGGACATCATGGAGCCGGTCACCTACTTTGTCACCTACGGCACCGCAATGGCGGCTTATGCATACTTCGTTTTGACTAAACAGGTGAGGTGACAACTAGCCAGTATTAACCGAAGCATATGGCAGAAGTGTACTTAAATACAGCCATTATCTACTGGTTCGTATTGGTTTCATAAGGGCCGAGTCTATTGCCATTAATCCGGCACAAATTCAACCTTCGAACTGTTACTGAGATGGCAAAAACACAATCTAATACTTTGTGATCGACATGAGAATTCAGCGGGCCTAGCCAAATTTGGATCATTGGAGTTATAGTTTGGATCGAGGAACGAATAGAAACAAAATATTTATGGAAATGACATAAGCTTTCGACAAATCGAGCTATCTGTCGGCTGCCACTAATGACATTTCCATACTTTTTCTTCCTATTCTTTGTCGATCTGACCTACAGATTTCAACAACTTGGCTACGCCCGTAGGTCCTTAACCGCAGTTACTATTAACTAGGTGTGTATTGTTGTCAATGACTAAATTACTGAGAACATGAGACAACAATTTATGCCTTAAAATAACAATGCGCGTGTGATATCCCTGGTATTACCAAGGGTTACTTTTATCTTCAGATAGACAGCTTGTTTTGTCATCCTAGTACTATACAAAAAAGATGATGTCAAAGTCATAAGAACCAAAATTACACTTACAATTAATAAAAAAAAAACATATAACTAACTTAATTTAACCTAAAATTCCAGGAGTACGTGCTACCCGACGTCAAAGACAGACAGCACTTGTTGACTCTGCACAAAAAGGCGAAAAAGATTGGTCTGGACATCAACCACTATAATTATCTCAAGGACGAGGTAAGTGCGCCGCTAATTAGCTACGTTTTGATGCAATTAACGACTTGTTCCTGACAATTTATGAATGTTTTCATTAATTTCGACGGAAGATCTTAAATGTTCTTCAGAAATTAATTTACGGAGTGATGAAGGACAGTCAAAAATTTGTAATTTACTCGGCGGTTAGCGTCTGGTGAAACACTCCCTTAAGGTCGATTTGATTTGAATTTTGACAGTTATCTATACAGGGTTACTTGTAATTCGACGTATATCCGCCAGGAGCTGATTGGGGGATTAAAATGGAACAAATTGAACACCACCTATGTATGGCCGAAGTTCAATAGTTTTCGAGATATTTGAATTTTAGGGAATTTTCGATATTTACCCAAAATTTTACACTAACACCCAAATAAAAAAAAACTATACATTGAATAGGTACCATTAAAAAGTGATATTATAGCTGACACTTCAATTAAGCTACGTACATCATTAAAAGTGCTACTTCCAACAAAATACCTAAATTGATGAGCGATTTAAGAATAATATCGAACCAATATTTTCATTTAATGCTTCAAAAAATGTAGTCTAGTTAAAAAAAATACTACGACATGAATCGTACAAACAACTAAAAAAACTTCTCTATACTCTCAGCTTTTCAAAAAGGTATAAAAGTTAATTAAAAGACACTTAATTCATGGCATAGCATGCGTTTGAATCGGCGCGGGGAGAAAAATCATCTGTGTTTGTGTTAAAAAGATACTAGCTTTCCGCCGACGGCTTCCCCTCCATGATTGGAGTATTTCCTATAATTTATACCCTATGTTATCCGGGCATAGTGTAGCTTCGCAACGGTGAAAGAATTTTTTAAATCGGTCCCCTAGGGACCGATTTGAATAAGATAATAGGTAGAAATAAGATTTCTTGACCCCAATAATTTCTTGTAGCAAAATTTGAACAGCGAAAATTACGAAGAGTTTTCAAGAAACAACCTCAATGATTTGTTGGCGGATATTCCCGGGGAAATAAAAAATAACCTCATGTTTCCACATGATGGTTGCCCAACACATTACCGATTTACTGTCCGGCAGTGGCTAGACGAGAGGTATCCAAACCGATGGATTGGGAGAGGAGACTAACTAATTCCGTGGCCAGCATGGACAAAATGTATAATTTTTTTGATAAACTACACGTTTTTATCAATGCTTTTTCTACTAATATTAAAAAGTGGAAAGATTTGTTTGTATTGAATAGGCTCCGAAACTACTGGACCGATTTGAAAAATTCTTTCACCGTTGGGAAGCTACAATATGGCCGGGTAACATAGGGTATAATTATAAGAAATACTCCGATCATGGAGGCGAAGATTTTACTCCCCACGCCGATTCAAACACATGCTATGCCATGAATTAAGTGTCTTTTAATTAACTTTTATACCTTTTGGGAAAGCTGAGAGAATAGAAAAGTTTTTTTTGTTGTTTGTACGATTCATGTCATAGTAATATTTTTAACTAGACTACATTGTTTGAAGCATTAAATAAAAATATTGGTTAGATATTATTCTTAAATCGCTTATCAATTTAGGTATTTTGTTGGATGAAGCACTTTTAATGATGTACATAGCTTAATTGAAGTGTCAGCTATAATATAATTTTTTAATTGTACCCATTCAACGTGTAGTTTCTTTTTTATTTGGAACTTAGTGTTAAATTTTGGGTAAAGATCGAAAATCCCCTAAAATTCAAATATCTCGAAAACTATTGAATTTCGGCCATACATAGGTGGTGTTCAATTTGTTGCATTTTAGTCCGCCAATCATCCTGGCGGATATACGTCGAATTACAAGTAACCCTGTATAAAACATCTGTCAAACATCAATTTTATTCCTCAGTTTTATGATACCTATGTAATGATTAAAAAATCAGACCTAAAAGTTTTCATTTTCGTCAATAATTTGTCTTCTAAAAATCAACAAATCGTGTCCTTGTCAGTTTATAATAAAATCGTCGTTATCATACAAATACTTAATAAATATTATTAAAATTACAGATTGCAAAATTGGAAAAAGACCTGAGCCGTCTCCGTGACCCGCTCCACATCCACTTGCCAACCTCCTTCCAAGGAAAGGGAGGGGAGAGCAAACGCTCCCCCCTCACGAAAATCAAGGACATGCTGGAGGAAACCAGTAAGAAAATGAAGATCACGTAATATTGGCTGAACTTCTCGCGCCTCGGGACTAAACGGTAAGGCGCGGAACTTCGGTTGTTTAGGGATAATGTAATGCTTGTTGATTATTGTAAATCGCTTGCTCGTGTGCGATGGCGCACGTTGAACTTTGTTCGAATTTAAGGTTTTAAGTATATTTCAAAATTCCAGTCCTGATTTTCAAATGATTGTGAGTAACATATTAGACGGTTCCGCAGTTGTCTATGTGTAGGAAAACCTTTTTAAAAAAAAACAATGATGTGTTGTTTTTTTTTCTATCGTTATTTTAATTTTAGTCAAGTGATCAGCGTGCTAACATCCACACACGAGCATTTTGTTGTCTTTTATGATTATTTATTGTAAAGTCGTACTGAAATACTTAGTTGTTAAAACCCCCTTTAACATGCGTATGTTATTTAAAAAAATATAAGATTCCACAGTAATTGCATATACATCCCGTTAAAACCAAAGTGAAATTAAAAAGAAGTCTCTCTTGCCTTAATTTGGCTTTAGTAAAATTTACAAAATAATAATATTGATAGTATTTTCCCTCGTAAATATTGTAGTTAATTTTACATAAAATTTGTTTGTAGTTACTTTAAATTGTGCTCAGAAAATTGTTTCCTATTTATGTAATTGTAATTATGTATTTAAATAACAAAATGATTGATTTTATTGTTTCGTTTTGCGAATGTGCAATAAACTAACACAATATTATAGGTGCCAATGAATTAGATATTGAAATTTTATTATTGGTGGTGTGGTTTTTTTAACATTGTTTTAAAATTAAGAAATCTAGTCTTTTAACTAATATTTTAGAACGTTTTCTATGTTCAACAACAAATTTAAAAAGAACGGATCGTTAAAATCTACCAAATATTGACTAAATGGTCTTATCAATGTAAAAAAAAGATATAATAATTTTATGTGTGAAACAGTTAACACCGCTATTTAAAAAACTACCAAGGCTTAAACGACATGTATCCCGGGCCGTAAAAAGACTGTAAAAAAACCGCCAATGGTGATTTTTATATCTTTGACAAAAACAATCGCTTGACGTTTAATTAAAATATTCATGGCGGCCTTGTTAAATTTATGTACTATTTGTTAAAATTATTTCATACCTACCTAATGTTGTAAAAATTGCTTTATTTTTTGTAGAATTATCCATTGAAGTGGTCATTACCAGGTCTTATTCATTTGCGTCTTTAAATATTTGGCATAATTTGATTTTTTTCACGGTGCGAGCAGTAAGGCACTCATTCTGCATTTTTATACTGATAGACAAAAAAGTAATCGTTCGAATTTAAATATTAAATTTAATTTTTATTTAATTTAGTGCAGGTTTAAAGTGTGTAATAATTTATTTAAGTTTTATGCTTTCATTATGCTGTTGGGATAAAACCACGGTCTTATTTAAATACAACGTCTAGTTAGTAATGTGAGATATAAAAGAATAAGTTAAAAATCCTTAATAAGCCAGTATCCAAATTTAATTATTTAAAAAAGTATATCTGTTTGTAATAAAATGCACAAAAAGTTTTTTAAGTTAGGGATGTCAGCTTGTTAGTTTTCATTGCATAATGTTGCCAGTTGTTTTTATTAAATTTTAATTGATTTATTTTTGTGTCTTTAGTTGTTAACATGTCCCTAAGTTACTAATATTTCCTACGACAATTTACTTGTTTAAAAGGTATTTTATAATTTATTACCTACCACTGTTCTTAACAAGTTCCTTCGTTTTCGAGTTGGTTTGAAAATACATAATTATTATAAAATATATAATATTATGTAATTATGTATATAATATTTATAATACTTACAATTATTATATATTTTATTTATTAGCTTAAAGTTAGAATAAGTATTTTGTAAGTTAATTTATTAATTTCGTCTTTATGATTCAGCAGTCTAAAGTTGGACAGCTTATCAAGTATTATTCTTAGCGTTGCCTGTCTTGAAGGTAGTTATGTCTTCATCCAAAAAGGAAACGCTTCTTTAAACTCCGCTAATAATTCTGTTCTTTTTAAAGGATTAAAATTAGGCGTATTCTACGTTCCGTTAATTGTAAGTAGCTTATTAATCTTTATCATTTGTAACATTTTTATCTATTAATGGAAACAGTAAATGCGGTAGATAGGTTAAGTATTGGCTGTGAAATTAATGTGAAACAAGCATTATTCAGTCCATAGTAACGTTTAGTAACATATTAATCGATACATTAGACGAATAAATGAAATAATCGATAAAGTACGTCACAAGGGTTTGTAAAAATTGTTACATCGAAGTTAAAAAAAAAGTAACACTGTTTGGATATCAAATAAATTTGCGACTAGAAAGAACAATAGGGTATTTGACAGGTTTTCATTTACTGATTTCTGACACTTAAACGAATACTAGACATTGAAATAAAACTAGGTACTTTTCACGGATTTTATTGCGTTATATTGATATTATTTTAATCCTTTATTATTATTATTTTAATTTAATTATTGTAAAGGATCCGATACGTCGGGATTAATAATATCAATATAACGCGATAAAATCCGTAAAAAGTAGTTTTATTTCAAGGTGTTAATTTACTAAAAACACCTATTGAAAAATGTGATTAATTATAATTCCAATACCTACTGTAAAAATCATTAAAATCGAGTTTATAAAGTAATAAGGTAAATAAGCGTTTAAAGTTGGTTGATAAAGTGGGTGGGAATGGAAAAGGGATGCTCTGTCACTTTCCAGCAATAGGAGAGTCGATAAAGAATGTGTATTGTGTACTTGCTTGTGATGTCACAAGCAAGTATAGTGCGCTCTCTTTCTAATATAAAATTAATATTCTTACAATTTTGAAATAAAACTACTTTTTACGGATATACGTTATATTGATATTATTTTAATCCCGACGTTTCGGACCATAGACGCTGTAAAGGGTCCGAAACGTCGGGATTAAAATAATCCGTAAAAAGTAGTTTTATTTCAATGTCTAATATTCGCGTAAGTGTCAGAAATTCTTATAATTTCCTTATTTTTGAACCGATTTCAATTTTAATTTTCGGGCTCTATCTATGGTCAACATTATTTTAAAGCCATAACAAATAATCAGTCAAATATCCTATTGCTCCGTAAAGAAACGGTAAACGGTAACTTTCAAGATACATGTGTATGACACCGATTTTGTAAGCAAAATCAAAGTTTCAAGCACTAGATCTGAATTAGTATGTAGTATAGGGGTATGATAGGTATGTAAAAACTGTGTACAAATAACAACTCTACAGCTCACGGTGAGGGGACAGAAGTTTCTACTCCTGTCTCTTTTTACTCTATAATAAGTGACAAAGATAGAAATAGCACGATAGCAGCGTAAGTTTAGCGTTTTGTACTTCTACGGATGAAAGTATTTGATCAAGTTTAACGCGTAGATGACATTTTAAAGCCTTGGGCCCAATTGTGTATCAGAAAGTGGTAGAATTCTGATACATTGACATCGTAAAAGTAGTTTTTCAGGTTCAGTAGCTTTGCACTCTAGGGTCTTATATTTCATCTGTACGAAGATTGTTATATAACTCATCTTATATATATAGCATTATACATTAGGTGAGTTAAAATACTCCAGCTGCATTAATGTTTGCACTAATTAAAACTGTACTGCAAGTGATTATGGAAGGAAAGGTAATGTGACTTTTAAGGCCTTGAAAAATCGGTCTAAAATTCTTTGTATATAGCTCTTGTAATAAGCACGCACATAAAATTATTCGCTCAAAAACGGCTTCTTCTCGTGATTTGCTAATTTGCCTTTTATAGTCTTTTCTATATAATGTTTTTCTATCTATATAAATAGAACATTTTATATACATACTTAGTGATAAGGTTAAGGAGCAAAGCTTCTGTTGATTGAAGTTTAGTTAAATGTAGTATGAAATTACATATTATAAGTTTGGAGTCTGTATTTTTCGAGTAAGTGATAAAATTTATTGTTTTATTCTACGTTTATAATGTTTTAAGCAATAGATTCTGTCTATTGTAGAACCATAGATATTATAACATTTTGATGGTGAACGAAAGGAGGCAGACAGTCTTGTAACCCGGAACTACTTAGTGTACTTTATCATACTTTATCAATACAGACCTTTATTAATGTACAGTGAGTGTTTGCGGGTTAAAAACAAATGAGTGGCAATGGATTAATAAGTATAGCACATTTGTTTTAGTTAGTATTATAATTATTTAAATTATGCATAAAGTTATAAGTAACGTAATTATTTTATTTATAAAAGAATTCTTACAATATTTACACGTTAATATAAAGTTTATTTAAATATATCCTAGCGAACTGTAACCAATATTAAGTATAACTTTTTGAAATTATTAAGAAAAAAATATTAGACATTGTTTGATCAATTTCACAATCAAGTAGTTAGGTACTTACTTAATTATTAAAAAAATATATCTATTTAGACTAAATTACTTTATCCACAGTAACTTTCCTGTTAATATTTCACGTATTGAGATTGCCAAATTTAACCCTTCCAATGACTAACCTATTCTTGTTAACTTTGTTACACCTTTTTGCATTATTCCTATATCGTTATTACTATGGGGTGGCTATGGGAGTGGGGCATGGAATGACGTCACGCACACACACACATACAACCCGACTCCTTGTAACAGTTACTATTTTGCATTTTGTTATTACAGTCGTGTTGTTCGAATAAATTTTTTAAAAATTATTTTGATCGTTTTTTATTTATTTATAATATTTACAATGTTAAACTCTTCTTACCTTTCTTAAGCTGGCTTTGTTGTTAACAAAACTGATGGCTTGCATCATCAACTTATAGGTACTTGACAGGGCAAATGTGTTTTGATTAACTTTTATTACCTCACGAGTATCAGTGTTGACATAAATGCTGTTAAGTTCTCCGTCTATTATTTATTATTAATAAGTAAATAGGTACAATAATATAGGTATATTGTTAAGACTCGGCTAAGAAAGGGTTGAAATATCAGCTCGAGTTTTGAGATATTTAAAATAATTTTTGTTTTGGAATATTTTTAGTGAGTCAGATAACTGTTTCATTGAATACACACACTAATATTGTATTTTATAAAACTAAAAAATAAGCATTAATTTTTGTCTTTCAAGACTCGAGTAAAGAATATGAATGGCCCACGACCCTACAAATCTGAAAAGAAAAGTCTTTCATAGAGCTAGTTCTGATTTATTAAATTTTGTACTTAGATACAATTTTCATAGTACCTTTATCCTCTCACACGCTTAGAATGCAACCTATGCGAAAATGTGCAGTATGCAGGTGCATATATGACTATTATTGCCATCCTTTTCGTTTCCCTACAATTTTTGCAAATTAGAGCAGGAAAAATATAGTTTTACGAATTTCCATGATAAAAAATATCGCCAATTTTTTTGCACACATGGTGTGCAAACTACATTTACTGGGCTAAGAATAATAATATTATCTTATATTAAAGCAATTTGGGATTTTCGTCACTTATGTGTACAGGCCCACAGCACAAGTCTAAAATCAAACACTCCACAATTTATTGATTATCTTTATTGCTTACAACAATCCTTACAGCTTTCATATAATACTTCGATGTAGATAGTCCTTTTATGTGTAGGTAATGTTACGTTTGATCATTTTCTAACGCCTCAGCAGGCGATATGGGCTTAGAACCGAAGGGGTATAAGTCGATACTTTGAACGTGCGCCCTGACCGACACACCGGCTGGCACGCCAAAGTAATCTCGACCTAAATTCCTAATAATCGTAGTACCGGGTTTATTATGATTTATATTAAATCCTACAGCAAACTGTGGGGTGTTTTTATCATGTCCCTCATCTACAACTTCGTCGCTTATATAGTTTGGTGTCTGGAAAGGTTTTAGTGGCACATAGGGTTTCTTCGCCGGCCTATAAGGCTTGCTGGACGGTCGGCCCGGTTTGCCTGCAATTGTTTAATAATTTCAAATTTCCTTGTTTAGTATTTATCGGTGCTGTGTGTGCTGCGTGCCGTAAGGTGTTGGTGTAATAAAAACCAAATTGGTCGTGAATAATATTTATTGCGTTCAAGCAAATATGATAAATAATATTCGAGTGCATCTTCAGGCTTCGTAAGCGGATTGAAACTCGTGATCTTGTGACACCCGATATACGTCGACTTTTTTGATTTTGGTTAATTCAATTTCAAAATTACTTAAATTTCTTCGGATCGATGGAATTTAAAATATATACACCATCCAGTCCGTTTTTTCTAAACCAAATATCAAAACTTTTAACAGAATTTTCAAGTTCCAATTTACAAGTTGAAAATTCTATAAAAAGTTTTAACCAAAAAAGTTGACGATACCGCCCAAGTCACACATCTTCTAAATAACACGGTGCTAAAGGAGCCAATGCTATTTAAATTTTGGTCCTTAGTACCGCGCAGCTTTAAAAGACAGTAATTTTGAGCAGCAAATTTTATTACATTTATAGACAAGATCACTAACATCAATCATTGCCGGTGCTATTCATCACCTGGTCCTTTGGTCGGCTGAGGAGGTCCGAATGGTCCTGTAGGTGATGAGTCTTCGTCTACGAAGCTTACGTCATCAGCACCCGCGTTTTGCGTGAAGCTTGGGGGTGGGTTGTACTGGGGCTCGCTAGCATCGCCCGGGCTAGGGGCGTCTGGAGGTTCTGGGCCTGATGCTGGCACTGAACTGCTAGGCCTGTCTGACTCGCTTACTGGGAATGGCGGGGGCTTTATGTGACCCGATGCTGCGGTACCGTCTGGTCCTGAAAGACGGGATTTTACTTGCTTCAGTTTATGAAGACGTGTTGTACTAGAGCAGATGGTAATGGTAGGTAAAGGGCTCCGTTGGACAGCGTTATGGGTGATACAAATCTTTGCATATAATTTCGGATACGTTACTACTTCATAAAATAGAGCATCATAATAAAATCAGGCTTAATGTTTTGAACATGATGACTTCTCAACATATCTAATTTTGTTGGATGTTTTATGGCCGATTTCTAAAACACCGATGGTTTTTATGGTGTTATATTATTTTATGACGCACTCAATAATTGGTTTCCCAGTATTTCACCAAGTGCTGTATATTACATCTAAGTATATGTATATAATTATAAGTACCTTTAAATACATCATCAGCGGCAGCAGCTGGAGGGCTTCCGGTGCCGTATTTGGAGCCAGCGTTGACAAATTCAGGATCATAGGGGCTGGGTATGGTGGGGAAGTACGACGGAATATACGGGTCATTGCTGTTCTTCACAATACGGTAACCAATACCAGGTCCCGCTATGTAGTTCACTGTCCTGTTGGAGAAGAAGAAACAAAATATTTGAAAAGGGCTGTGAAACAGATGATTCTAAGTAGTGTGCATTATAAATGAATAAAGTCTTAGTAAATAATATTAATATGCCTACATAATTAAATCGTTAGTTAAATCAATAACAGAATGTTGAAGGTTCTTCAAAAGAATAAAACGATGTTATCATAAAAAATATCATCATTGAACATGTATATTAGGCTTATATTAAAATTAACTATTATTGTTAATAACCCTTGTGTAATAAATCCAAGATTTGGAAATTAAAGCGTTTGATTTTCGCATTCAAATGCGCTAAGCTCATTGACGTATATTTTAAGCATACGCTAATTACGGACTCCTGATTGGCTGATCCCATCTGAGAACATTCAACGTTAGCGTGCCTTTGTCATGATTTGACAGATGACTGATGTGATTTTTTTTACGAGTACCCACAAACCCACCAAAAAATATTATGACGTGCGCCTGCGTGGACTCTCAATGTAAATTCTTTGTGCTACAGTGAAGACCAGTGAGAGAGATTAGTGACAAACTGGTTGGTGATACCTGTGTGCTGTTTGTGACAAAGTGGCTGATGGCACAATGGCTCATGATGATCCCAAGTAAATCGTGCACATATTTATAATTGGTTTTTAATCTACATAATTACGAACGTTCGATATTAGTGTACTTCGAGAGACCTATATGAGTAAAATATTTGATATGTTACTCAATTTATTATATATACCTAGTAAATAGGTAGGGTGTTAGCTACAATTTATTTCGTTTGATTTCATGAGTATAAAGTACCTGTAGTTGTATCAAAGATCTCGCAAGTAACCTGCAGGTTAAGTAAACTTCTTATATTTTGCCAATAGTTAATCAATTTTCTAATATACCAAAATATCACCTTTAGTACCGTTTTTGATTGTCTTAACGATTGTGATTCCGTTTAACAAATAATAATTTATGTAACAAAGCTTTTGTTTTCTCGAAGCGTTAGGTTGTAAGGCTATATTAAGTAAACGTATCTTATGTTTTGCCAATGTAGTTATCTATTTGTAAGTGTCTCCGTCATTATTCTGTCAGATAGGTATCGCTAAGATACTGTAGGAGGAGTTCTTTTGCAGGGAGGTCATAGCCTCGTCATGTTACGTACCTTTGAACACCTTTGTCATCCAAGAAGGTGTAAGATCCTCGGACGTTTCCTTGTGAGTCGCTGCTCTCTGTCCTCCTCTGATCGGGACCCGCTGATATAAATCTGTAGAAAACATAATATGATCAGTATCATTCCTATTGATTTATAGGAATCACTGTGTTGTCATCATTCTCCTGTGTGTCCATATGTATTTACAGATACAAATACCACGTATCCTCACATACCACGTATGGGATCCTCACATACAGACACACAGACCAACTTCAAATTTTGAACTCGTGAAAGTTGAAAAATGTCGGATTCAATCACTGCACCAAAAGTGTCGAGGATAGTGTCTACGTAGTTTATGATAAATCAAATATATTTTTGTAGTATAGCATCGCGTAAATTTATCGATTTGTTTATTGTAACGTTCCATGTTTAAAAATTAGAATCGAAGCGTTTTCTTGTACACAATTTCTCAAAATAGTTACTTTACCTTACATACCTAATTGTTATCTTACGTATACATTACCTTACGTCCTCATTATCTTACGTATCAATAAAATGAATAATTACCTATAAGATCCATCCCTGCCCCTCTGCACAGCAGTTCTCCCCCTGGCCTTAGTCTCTCCTCTCACTAGAGGCACGCGGTGGAACGGAGACCCGATGACGCTAGGGTTGTCAGGATGAGCGGAGGACACGTGGAAGCCCGTGTCTCTACCAGCTATGTAGGATACCTCGTGACGCTCACCCACGTCATCCACGAAGGAGTAGTGACCTATGGCGGATTATCAGTTTTAGAATAAAACGTGTTTTTAGTAGTTTTAATGGAACTTTTTTGTAAATAAATACTTAATAATACATAAGATATGACATAGACATAGACAACACTTATGTTCATCACATGTGTGAAAATATTTGTGTGTGTGTGTTGGAATCGAACCTAAGACCTCGCGATCAGTAGTCCGACACTTGGATCACTAGACCGCAGAAGTCGTCAATAATGCACTGAACTGGATTCTCGTGGTCAAGTCATTTTCGTAACAGTCCGCGTTAAGTCTATGGATGGCATGGCTCCATCCCACCAACCCATGTCACATCGAGACTTCTCATTGCCTCAAAGTGAAGCCATCGGCCTCTCCTATCATACAAAAACCTGTGCCGTTTACCTAGTCATCTAGTTCCTTGTCAACCAGATTATCCTTAGGTTACCTCTATATAGACCATTTTGTAAAATACTGATATTCAGCCTCAATAGACCGACCGCTGAAATAGACTTATGCTTCCGTATGTTAAATTGCCATACAAATTTGACATACGGAAGCATTACTTTACGCTTACCGTCGTCTCTGAATTTAAGCCTTAGCTTCAGTCTACTTTTGTCGGATTTCGACGGTGGGCAAAAATAATTAAACGAATTGACATCTACAAACCTGTAACATCTCCTCTGCTATCAGCGTTTTCGTTCTTCGTGTACGTCCTAGTGTCGATCTTGAATGAGTAGCTGGGGTCCTCGCTGGGGTCAAAGTAGGGGTCATCCTTGTTACCGATGTTCCCTCTTGGCCTTTGATCTAGATCCATGTTCCTGTGTACGTTGGGACCTTTCGCGCGGAATCTAACCAATTAGAGAATTAGATTGGGAAGATTTATGAAAGGTAGTGTTAAATATTATTTGCGTATCTATGTTTGGCAAAAAGATTTGTAATGCCACCACAGAAAAAAAAGTATTAAGTAGCTAAAACAAACGATGATTAGGGCTTCACTTAAATAACTTCTAATAGTCGTCGCAAACTGTTCAGCTATTCATAAATTTTTACTTGACCACGCAGTTAAAATTAATTAATTAATTAAATAGTTAATTTTGTTTATTTTAGAATAGAGTTGTTCATAAACATCTTGTCGCGTTTCTGAAATTTCGGAATATTTTGAAGAATGCACAACTGTTGATTTCAAATGCAAACAAACGTTCCCATTTATTCGTTGTTCTATATATCAAAATACTGTTAACAATTACTTTTTAAAATCAAAGAATATATTTAACTCACCCTCTAGGACCAGCAGTATAAACCGTCTCTTTCACAGTATCAGTCGCCGGGTCCTTGGCTCCGAATCGCCCACCGACGACTCCATTACTGTTGGCGCGGGCTAAATGGTAGCTGGCCCCCCGGTCCTTGTTCGCATACCTACGATCAGATATCATTCACTGCAACGACCTTACGATACCTCTGTATGCGTTATAACGATGAAGTAGTTAAAAAAAAACAAAAAGTTATGCTCACAATAGGTTTGGGAATCCTTGGATGAAAACTATGTAATAGGTAATTTTTGCAGTGTTAGATTGTTAGTGAATTGATCAGAGATAGGGTTCAAAAAGTTGGAATTGTAGATACATAAAGGTATCCTAGATACATACATACATACATAGCTTCACGCCTGTTTCCCATAGGGGTAGGCAGAGACTATAGATTTCCTATATATCCTAGATATTACTGTTAAATATTCAGATAAAAAAAACACATTAATTAAACACAAAAAACCATTGAAATCAATTCAAAATTCAAATGTTGAAAGAAAGTCAAGCTGAACTTAGCAGCAATAGGTAATAATTTTAAATAGTGATAGTTATCAGTAAAGTCTGGAAATGTCAAATTTTTTATTATAAAATGTTCAGTTAAGTTTCACAAAAAGAAAATTATTGAAACACGAAAATTTGAATAAGACAAAAAGATACAATAGGTTCCTACTTTCCGATAAATTTTTAACTAAATTAAAATTAGCTAATTCAAAAATAAATATTTTTAATGACTGCTAATTATTAACATACCTAATTTTGTTATGAGTTTAATTATTGTAAGCTTTTAAAAGTTTTCTGTTTGATCCAAAAATAAATAACTAAACCACATAATTACCCGAAATCAAAAGATCCATCAGTATTCACATTGTTGTAGTCTCCATCATTGGTCCTAGATTTTCCAGGAATTACTTGAGTCCTTACTACTGCACACAAACACACTAGAAACGCACTTCTATAAGTCCAATACATTGTCACTGATTACTAGTATTGCATCACACACGATATGTTGATTCGTTCGAGTTTGGGGTTACTGTGGAGGTAAAAAACATGGTAGCATTTATATATGGCGGTTAAAATGAGCGTCCAGCGGAGGCATACCGCGTGAAAACGGCCGGACGTCATTGTTATTAATATTAGGGTCGTACGCCAGTGGAAGCTATACCAGGCCTGTGACACTCCATACAAACTTTCCGATACTGCTGCACACTACAATACCAAATGTCAAACTTGTAAAAATTACGTTTGTACACGTGCAAATGCAAATGTGTGCGTGAGAGTGCGTAGGGTTTGTTGGCAGTCTGTCCGGCAAGAACACCGGCAGAATGCGGTGGACTTGAGGTATCTGACGTTAGGGAGGGGCGGAGACTGGCCATTCTGTTATTATTTATTCTGTGGCTATACCTTAGATTGTCTTTTCTAGTCCCCGCGGGCGTAGCATATCATGGTTGATCAAATCTGCAGCACACAAAACCATATTTTGATGCAAAGAAAAGCCAGTCAAAATCAAAGTATTTATTGCTTCCATGTGTACATATCAGTGGTATAAAAATAATTTGAAATAAATAATGTCAGTTTCATTAATGGAAGTCAGACAGAATTTATTGAATTGATGAGCTGGTTTTATAGACCATGGGAGATTGTTTTTTTTTGTAATGTAAATTGGAATTTCAATCCTTTTCTTAGAGATCTTTTCACGAAAGTAAAGTGTGATCATATTGAAAATAAAGATGGAAAGTTTTTATAGTAATTCGATGTTAATTCTTTTATATTATTGTTACCTCAACTTTCTTGGCGAACTGTACTAGAAATAAAGTTTAGCGTAAGTACATACATCAAAAACAACACAGAAATTCACAGACACGGTACGTAGCAAGTGGAAATTTAGTCTCTGCCTACCCCTTTGGGAAGCAGGGGTATGTATATACAATAAGTGAAACTTGTAGGTGTAAAGATAGCTTCGTATATTTTTTCTATCGCACATCTTTTAGTGCGCACACGAACAAACAAGATGTAGCCGTAAGAGATACGGGGGCCACATCCTCTGGCACTAACCAGGAACAAATCGTTTACGGTCATTATAATACTCTGCTTAAACCGTAGTAATTATACGCTCCGAAATTAATAACACGTCATAAAATCCTATAGATAAGAACTTTATTCTGCATGTGTGAACTATCATTATGTAGGAACTTATTATTGACTAAAGCAGCTTAGACACACGCGTTCTTGCTTTAGTTAATGTAATATAGAAAATGTATAAATGTATAAAGAGAAATAAATGACGCCACAGCGAAGTGTCTGGCATGCCACACGTAAACAATAATGATGATGAAGTCATGGGTTTTAAGAAATAAAGAGAGGCATACATAAACAATAAACTCTACAGTTCATGTGTAGGGTTAGTAAAAGTAGAGGAGACTTGTCTGGGTACTCTGGATAGACAGCATAAGGTTGAACTTAAAAGAAGCTCTGACCAGATGATTTTATTTATTTTCTGTGGCTTCTGCCGATGAAAGATTATTTCTTCTTCTTCCAAGTATTATTCCAAATATTTTAATCAAATTTCTTATTTCAAGTCAGCAGATATCATTCTGCTGACTTGGTCTTTACACCATCACACATCATCATCATCAGCCTATATTCGTCCACTGTTGGATGAAGACCTCTTCTTAACTTCCTACTCATTCCGAAACATAAAAATAACCAACTTCCTACTCATTCCGAAACATAAAAATAAGAAGATTTAACGGTGAAATTATGACAAACATCTATATTTTTGGGTGTCAGACTACACAAACTAAACCAAATATTCATAAAATAAGTCCTTTTTACGGACCCGTTCTATAAAATATCATGTTACAATTACAAAGGACGATTACCATCAAAAGAAAAACAATAATAATTCCTTAATTTAAAAATGGTTAAGAAATCAGAACTTAACCTCAGGACAATAGTTCACTTTTCCCAATCAAACCCAGAATAATTTCAAAGTCATTCGGCCCATAAAATACGTACAAACCACACAATGCACCTATGATTTGATAATTCGTGTAATATACATTCATAATAGGCAATTATACAACTGAAACAAAAACTCATTAAAGATTTATCTTTTTCTAGACAAAATTGAGGTCAGCACTAGATAGCCTGAAATAGAATAGGTAAACTTGCTTATTCTGAATCCAATATTGTTCTGATCAGAAAGCATTTTGTATACAAATTCCTACTTAGACAGAATACGAAGAGAACACACAACTTCCCACTTTCTTTAACACAATAATAACACAATAAGATCTTTCGTTTTTTTGAGCAAAGATGAAACGAATATTTACGACAATAAAATTAAAAGGTTGTTCTTGTAATTAACAGATAATAAGTAGGTACTTAATATACTAACATCTGCTTGCGTGTCCAGAATAACACAAGTTCTCAAGCCTTAAATGCTCTTACGAACTGACATTCATTCATACAACAACTTCGCGTATGCTAACAATGAAAATTATTAACATTTTAGTTAATTAAAGGCACCTACAGAAATTTTATAGACATTAACTGATGTCATTTTTGCTTGCATAAGTGAATTAAAATAATATACAAGCTTAAGTTTATACTAAAACTGTATAACTTATACAAAACTTTTGATTATGCTGACACATGTTTTTTCAAATTATTACGTTAAATTAATATTATTGCAATAAAAAAATTGTCCTTTCAGGGTTGAATAATACCGATAACATTATTAATCACGTGTTTCCGTTAATTATTGTTTCCCTTAGTGAGCAATTTTTAACGAATTCCTCAAGGACGTATTTTAGGACCATCGCCAATGGTCTCCATTCATTATCGACTTAATTAATATCAGCGTCCGGCGTTTGTTTCACTTCCCTGTCCGACGAGCCTTGTGGATGTAGCACAATGCTGTAATAAATGTCTAATTCTGATGAGAGACCTTTGTTGGGAGTAGTTTCATGTTACAACGACAATACCGGATGAGTCTTAGGCATTGCTTGATTAATTGTAGATACTTTTAAATATTGATTGCAGTAAAATAATTAAAGTTGGTTATGATATCTGTGATACTTGCTTGACGCATTGATGAAAGATATTTCAGTATCAGTAACTACTTATTAAATTTTTATAGGTCCATCTAGTCTAATAATTGGGGTATAAATTTAAATCCAACACTCTAGTTTAAAAAATATAGCAGAACAATATTGTGAGTGACGCAGACTCGCCAACTGTATCGTGTTACAGTGAAAACAGTATCTCTGATGCTCGTTCCGGTGCGATCATCTCGGATTATAGTGTCGAATTGTACTCGCTGACTTGTGAAGCGAACATCTAACTTGACCTCACATGCTACACCTAATTGTTCTGGCCACTTTTAATAACAGAGCTCTTGTAAAATTGGTCCTCGACGGCGCATTTGCATGTGTCCTTCCACCCGCACTATTGTTTTATGCGATATAGAAGTTTGGTTTGCACCGAAGATTTATAATGATAGGTAGCAACACAATAGCGATTTGCTGGTCATTTGCTATAATTAAGGTGGAAGCTTCGACGGTTGGCTGGTTTGCTGAAGTTAAAGTCTGAAAATGAAATAGTTGTTTGTGCGTGGAATCATTCTACATAGAGAATGTTATTAGCCTTGATAAAGTAGATTAATATTCTGTGCTCTAGACTCCTCTTGTTTAACCGAATGTTCATTAAAAACCAAGGTAAACGGTGCACAACCATTTTTTTCGACATATATAATGCAACCCGATACCAGATACTCCATATTGAGTTGATTGTTTACAACGAAGACCTTAAAGTCATTTTATGTTGTAGTAATAATAGTTAATACCTATGAATTTCTAGGATCTGCATGACATAAAAAATTCAAAAAGCAAAGACTGGTCTTTTCGACCTAACCGGATACAATCAAAATATGAATAATGACTAATTACACGTATATTCCACGCAATTATAATACTCAACTTCTTGGACTCAACAAAAACAATGCGTGAGTTCACACAATGGGAGGCAGCAGTATGTATCGCTAATGCATCGACATCATATTCGGAGCGGTTTGGCAACATCCTTCGCTGCTACCCCCCATTCAATGTTAAACCAACTGCTGAACGCTCCGGTGATCATGTTCTATACCTGATATTGAAATTCTTCGGTACCTATAACCTTTGACCTGGATTTTCTTGATCGTCTTCAAGTATCCTGTATGGTTTGAATTCTTCAAATGTGTATTTTTTTCTATTTGAAGTATATTAGTAATTTTATCTAGTAAAATAATAGTAATAATAAATTTATTTCCCAAGAATACAGTATACACATCAATAAAACATCAATAAATAAAATCGTTATGTCCAAAAACTAGCTAGTTGGTAGAATTATAAAATTATAATACTGCGGAAATCTGTATTACATTAATAGTGATCCCTGCCTATTAAACTAGGGTAACCTGTATCTGAGGCAAATGCTTTCTTTCAATAAACTGGGACCATATCGTCTCAAGGAGAGGTGTATATATTATGTACCGCAGTTCACATGTATATTTAGGTCCCAATAAATGGCGAGACAACAATTTTAAAATGTTTCTGACTTAATTATTTTAATCTCTGGCTGCATTAATAAATGTTTTCATTACCCGACTGACGAGAGAGAGTTATGTTTTTCAAGCGTATGTGTATGCATAGTTTAATTTTAGCTATTTGTATTGGAACGAAACCCTACTGATTGTCCCCATGTATGGAGAGTCAGATAATGGGATACTAGCTAGTCAGTTCCTTAAAACATTAAAAATTATCTGGGTGATTATATCCATTTCCTTTTTGGATTTGGCTTAAATCCCGTAGAAGCAATTTAAGAGCAAAACAATCTTACGATGATGATGATGATACTACGTACCACTGAACTTTAAATTACCATATGCATATTATATCAAAAATCGTTTACCTACATCAGAATTCGTTTTGACAACTACCGGTGCTCGAAGTGGCGCCGGTGCGCATCTACCGTGAAGATGCGAGATGCCCTTCGAGACCGTCCATTGTGCCCTACGACCTCCGTCCTCCGCGCTGATACTCAATCATGTTAGGAAATTTTGTGGGATCTTGAAGTTTTGAAAGTTGTTTACTTTTAAAAGGACTTCAAGCAGGAACTGTCTGTCTGCTTGGAGCTGTCTAAAATGTAAAAAATACGTTAAATAAGTACACCTAGTAATATAACTTGAATTAATTGATTTTTACTTTGGAATTTGAAATTCTAGCAATGTGAATCACCTCAGCCTGAATCACAGTGCTTCCAAGATCATCATCATCATCATTTCATCGACCTACTACTTGGCACGGGTCTTCTCTTAAAATGAGAGGGGTTAGGCTTTTCCAAGATGTGTCACGGTATTTAAAAGTTCATATTCTGCATGATTATGTACATCAGCAACCTTCTCATTCTTCCGTCCATTCATCTGGTAAACCAACCCATTTATTAGAATAAATGTCATAAAAGAATAATCTTTTACAATATTTGGCAACTACATTGAACACATTTACGGATTATTGCAAAGTGGATAAGTAAAGTTTGTTTCCTTTAGTGTGTATGTTTCTATTAGTGTGTAGTCAATATAAAGTAATAGACTATACCTGTATACTAGACCTCTATACATCATAACTAGCTTTCCTATAGGCTATCAACCACATAATTGAATATTGTTCTTTCTTCCCGCTCAGTAGGTGACGTACTTGACAGTCCTTCAAACAACTTCAACTCGATTCCTACCAGCTTCCCTTTCACAAAGGCACTTTTTGTGTCACTATAAATTGAAGTCAATGAAGGCATTTTTGTTTCCTAGCTTTCCTCTTATATAAATCTGCACAGGCTGGATGCTAAGTACCAAGCTAATTGTTGTACTAATTGTAGTATTGTACCATTGGGTAGTTTTTTTTTTATCTTGATACTTCCTTTGCGTGATAAAATGTTCTTCAATTCAACTTCCTTGAAAGATACCCATCACCCCGATGATATCGGTAATATTAATGAAGAGGAATCCTGTTCAGTTGTGTAATATGTCTGGGTGAATTGCGCAAGCAAAAAAAATACACGGCAAACCTGAGAACGGTAGTGCAATGTGCTGATTTTTAATTTTATTAATTTTTCCTCAATAGTTTAAGTACTCCTCTACCTTGACAAAAAAAATCATTGATTTCTACCCTTTAATATACCAAAAAAAGTTATTATAAAGTGTTATTTTATCATCACGGTGGCCTGTCCTGAACCCAATTCCGTTCATAAAATACCTTCCCCTGCAAATACATTCGTAATATGGATTTAAATCGATTTTGATATCATTAAATTATTACATATTCGATCAAATAAAACTATTTTTGTTTCTTTATCTTCTTTCTCATGGATTTGACAGGCAGTTAACTTTTGTCTGGAAAAAAGTTATCATTTCAGTGGACAGTAAGTTTTAGTAGAATAGCCACGTCAACATTGCGTTGTTACGCCCCTCTCACCTTTCCTCACTTCGGATCAATCCGGCTCAAGCTCTCGGCGCAAACGCACCGGTCCCAACGTCTTGCCGTTTCCCGCCAAAAAAGTAATTTTATCATTTCAGTAATAAGGGGACAAAAATAGTTTCATTTCGGTGGCTGATATATATAAAGTTTTAGAGATACTTATGTCAGATACAAAGTCATAGTTTTGTAATGTAGGTACTTTTACCTAGAGTGTAGATTAGATTATTCGGGTGTATTTGTATTTAAATATATAAAATATATACATATATCTATCTAGTTAGTACATGTATATATTTTAGATACACATTTGTTCGGCTCAAAGATGATGTGATGCGTGTGTAAGTCACCACAGTGTAGATTATTATTTCTAGATACTAATTGTCAACAAAATAATTACTTCGAGGGTGTACCTTCATTATAAGTGCCTTACCTTTATTTTTATATAATTTATTATGAGTACTGAATTACCAAAGATTATATAAGTAAAGAAACAATTCATTCATATCATAATAAACATTACATAATATCATTCTTTGAGGTTATTAAGTAAAACCTCAAAGAATGGTATATGTAATACTAACTGTAATTCTGTATATTAATTATGATATTAAAATAACTGTCTCAGTGTTTATCTAAAATTTGTGAAAATCAAACCTAACAAAGTACGGAACCCTGGCTGCCCGGCACGGTTGTTCTTAACTATATCATTTCGGTGGATTTATTTCATTCCGGTGCACAGTCTATCATTTCGGTGGTAATTTTTATCATTACGGTAGACACTTTTCATTTCAGTGGACTCTTAAAAATTCATCCTTAAATATTTATGTAAGTTTTGATGATATTTAATGTCCACTCACGCACAATGTTACAAAATAGGCTAAAGTTTTATTTGTCACTAAAAATATGTAGATAACATTGAAATAAAAAAATCCCACCGAAATGACACATAAAAATCTCTTGTTGAAATTCACCCGTCTATGTTGTAAAAAAAACAATGCACTTTTTTATTATAACATCTATGGCTTAAGTTACCATGCGATTCCTTTGTACTCTTGATAACTTGATAGCCTTTCTATCGATTTAAAAGGAATTCTAAAACGCTAATTCGCAACATAAGTGCACGGGTGATATTAAAACGCGTGACCTCTCGCTCGCTTCTTAGACCATTAAAAAAGGTAGTATTTTGACATGCAGCTCGTCAGTGATGCTAATTAAAGAGCCAACCTTCATTAAAGTTTTTACGAGAACTTGAATTTCCCCCTCATCATCATAAATAAAACAAATTCCTGTTTGAAGTATTATGTAGTCAATCAGCATGCATAATACACGTTTCCTACTCGTAATGCCTCGTAGAATACAAAGCTTGAGCAAAATTGATGATCACAATCTGTTATTGTGTCTGTCCGTATGTCCCACGACCTCAGTTGGATCTGCTTAACTACAAAATTCAATTGTACAAGCGTGATAACGTTCACCTTTTGCGTTTGTTAATTATCATAAATGTAGGTTTTTCCTATTAAGTATATAATGTTGGTTCTAGCGTAGTTCTTAGGGAGTTGTTAAATGTATAGGACAGAATAAACACTGCACTTCTTAATGTACTTTTTATGTTATCATCATCAACCCATAAGCTGTTCTTCTGCTGGTTACGACTCTCCTCTCAGAATGAAAGAGGTTAGGCTATAGTTTACTGTGCTGGCCGGCAGTTGGCAGACTTTCAGGTTTCCTCTCGATATTTCCTCCATCGTTTAACGTTATTAATTCAGAAAAGTCAGAGATTCGCACTTCATATCTTTAATATAAGACGATATAGGTATTTAGCACAATAAAATTAATTAAAAGAGTTCGAGGAACCTACTTAGTTGTATAGCTATTTTTTTTTTGTGAATATTCATAGGAAGAAAACTGACTGCTACATTACCGATCTTTTCTCTTACTCTTACAGAGTCTTGCAAAACCGGATTTTCAGAAGCCCTAACAGTCAATGATTTTTGTTTAAAATTGGCCATAGTGCTTACTTTTCTAATTGACGGCAGATCTCCCACGATCCAAGCGTTCGTATTCTAACAATAAATTATAATTTTAACACGCAATAGATATTTTGAGGCAGATAAAGTCGAATTTTATTGAATCAGGAAACAAAAACTCGTGGGAGACGAATTATTGTTATTAGTGGCTTGTTATGAAATATTATAAAGTGATATACTAGTTGCGTAAAACTTATTTTTTTAAGTATATTTATTCCTAAGAAGGACAGTAACTATTTAAATTATTTCAGTTACCTTAGATACTCCAGAAGTATCAATAGGTACTTCGTTTTATTTCACTACATAGTATAAAACAAAGTCGCTTTCTCTGTCCCTATATGCCTATGTATGCTTAAATCTTTAAAACTATGCAACGGATTTTGATGCGGTTTTTTTAATAGATAGAGTGATCGAAGCGGAAGGTTTATATGTATAATACATATACATAATATTATAGTACAGAAAATACAAGAAATTCAAACCCATGCGAAGCCGGAGCAGGTCACTAGTTTTTCATAAAACGTGTTTCACCACTAACGCTAACCGACGAATAAATTTAAAAAATGGAACAAAATTCGTATGTAATTCTCTACCAAGTAGGTAATTAGATAGGAATTTACTAGAAGAAGGTGAAACAAAGGACCTTAAACTTGTCAGTTTCTAAACTGGTAGAATTTTGTTAATATTATACCACTTCAGGGGTAACTTAAATTTAAATTGACTATTACGAACACATTGTCTGATTTGTGTTTCTTATGATGGGTGTTTCTTATATATTATAAGTAGGTATGTATTTACAAAAAAAAAGTATATAAGTATTATATCCATTGTCTAGTACCCATAGTACAAGCTCTGCTTAGTTTGGGACTAGATGGTGCTGTGTAGAAAAATGTCCCCAGATATTTATTTATTTAAAATCTAGGTAGCTTCAGCATTGCACCTTTTCGTACGGCACGTTGATATCTGTAACACTAGGACAAAATTAATGTCAATAACTTACTAACCATGTTAGTAGCCTGTGCAAAGTTAGTAGCATAATGGCAGAAGTTATTTAATAAATAACTTCTGGCATTATACCACTCCAGACATCCATCAAGTACTTCAATTGAAAATAGTTTGTCTTTGTACGAATTATTGCATTTGAGACCTTCACGGCGCCTTTCAGCTTAGACATAGCATTAAGTTAACTTTGGGCGTTGTTGGCTTTTCTTGCAAACTACGTCTACGCGTGATCATAAGTCACATAGTCGGTCACTGCGTCGCTACCACCGTGTAAAGAACGAATTATGATCACGTTTTCCTTAAACCCGTGGGTATATTCCCAAAATCTTCTGTTTAAATCCTTTGAGACATCGCTTTAAGTGATAAGGCCGCCCATGTACATTTATTGTAACATAATTATATATTTTTATTTGTATTTCTGGTATACAATAAAAATAATGTGAAATCTTCTGAAACATCCTATATAAGGTCTAGGTCTACTTTGTTTGTCTCTGCATCACCCAAAGGTTGTCTAGCAGAAAATGCCTAGCGCATTAAGACCGCCTTTGTACATTTCTGTACATAATTCATAAATAAATAATAGGAAACAATTACTGACTGACTGACTGACTGGCTGACTGGCTGACTGACTAAACTACTGCTATTAACATAACACACAGCTCAAACCACAGAACGGATTGGGTTGAAATTTGGTTCAAATGATTATTTCTTTTTTGCTTAATATCTTTAGCAACCACTAAGAAAGGATTTTGGGTAATTCCCACGAGATTGGGAAAAACTAGCTATGAATTTGATGAAGACGGGAGAAGTGGAAAATTAATTCATATACGGATAAGAAAAAATCAGAAGTAGGTAAATAAAACAACCAAAACTAGATATATACAGAACTTTATTACATAAAACTTAAAGCTATGTTTAATCTATCAGTTCGTTAAGGATCAGCTAATTTTAGAAATAAAAGTAGTGAAAGGTAGTACATAGGTACGTATCTAGTGCCTGTTTTCACTTTTTTATTATAATTATTTAGGAGTTAAAAAGCACGTTGGGTTGTGGTGAAAACAGGCAAAACCCCAATGAACGTTGGAAAAGTCAAGGACATTTTGCCAATATATTTATTCAACGTAAAAAGTAAAGGGTAAAAGTTGCATGGTGTTTTAAAATAAAAATGATAGTAATATAATTATAATTAATGATTCCAAAAAATAATAATAAAGTTCGCATAATCATATAACGCGTGCGATTAAAAAATCATAAGCTGATGTCATTTTTAGACAAACAGTTTATCATGATTTTTTCAAATAATTCGTGTAAAATCTATGGAGCTACCTTACAACTAAAATTATTGAGCATCACATTTTAGTATAGTTAATTACAAAATACAATCTATGTACACAAAGCTTATATCTAATGGTTTGTTTCGTGTTGGTAACTTTTGTAAAGTTTTGTTATGGGTAGAAGTTGGAAGATATTGCGAACAGCCAATTTGTGACATGATTCATTGTATATCAGTATCGATACTGATATTTTCAAAAAATATCGATTCGACATATCGATACTTTGTTGCGTTTAGACTCGGAACCTAGGGAAGGTTCCAAGTGTGAGTTTTTAACAAATTAAAAAAAGTTGTATGATAAATTCGGCGCGAGGGGGTAAAATCACGATGTTCTAAATTCAATTTACTTGTCTCTCTAGAGGATAAAAACGACTTTTGCACTCAGATATCGAAGAGTAAAAATAGTCTTTCCGAGATGGTGGGATGAAAATTGTATTTATTCTGTATTATTGTATGCAACCAGCGCACGTAATATTATAAAGCTGAAGACTTTGTTTGGTTAAACACGCTAATCTCAGGAACTACTGGTCCGATTTGAAAAATTCTTTCAGTGTTAGATAGCCCGTTTACCGAGGAAGGCTATGGGGCTATATCATCACGCTACGACCAAAAGGTGCGTTAAAAATGTTGCAAAAAGGGGAAAAATAATCTACTTCTACGGGAACGAAGTCGCGTGCAAAGGGTAGTATGAAATATGTATGAACGTGGACTAAGCAAAAGAAGTATGCGAGAATCGTAGGAAGTGGCGTGGTGTAGTGTAGTTTCTGCCTCCCCCAACGTGAGAATGCGTGTGTAGTTGTAAATTGGAAGAGAGGTAGGGGGAAGTAGCGTGGTGTAGTGTAGTTTCTGCCTCCCCCAACGTGAGAATGCGTGTGTAGTTGTAAACTGGAAGAGAGGTAGGGTACAGTCATTTATGGCTCAAATCTGGAGCAGCCCACCTGGGGAAGTACCTTACAGAAAATTGCAGTCAAATAACACACTTTATTGTGTGTTGTGTTCCTGCAGTGAGTAAGGTCGCCAGAGCTCCTTCTAAGAATGCGCTGCGCTGGCAGTAAGAGGAATATTCCCCCAAACTGTCGGCGCAGTGAATCCTCCTTAAACCTCTAAGAGGTTTTTCGGGTCGGCAACGCGCGAGTGATACCCCTGGTATTGCAAGCGTCCATAGGCTACGGTAACCGCTTACCATCAGGCGGGCCGTATGCTTGTTTGCCACCTTAGTTGTATAAAAAAAAGAGTTAATTCCAAACTACTACTTAGACTAGACAATGTAGGTTTTTTAAAGATATTCAATTCGATCAATCAACATTGATTATATACTTTTGCAATATGCAAGTTGAAAAATAATTACATACATATACAATGAAAATACTATCGTGGAGCTAGTGGCCAAGTTGTACCAACGCTGATCAACCGATCTGCAAGGTTAAGCTACACTTGCCCCGGTCAGTCTGTGGATGGGTGACCATTCTTAACATATCGAGACCCCTCCGTGCCTCGGAGAGCACGTAAAGCCGTCGGTCCCGGTTGTCATATGAACACCTATGACAATCGTTAGTGGTAGTCAGAAACCTAAAAAGCACGACAACCAGTCTTTCTATCGAATATCGGTATTGCCCAGAAATTGGGTTGCGGAGGTCTGATGGCAGTCGCTCCGTGTAAAATACTGATATTCAGCCGCATCTGGTTAGACTGGAAGCCGACCCCAACATGGTTGGGAAAAAGGCTAGGAAGAAGATATACAATGAAAATACAATAAGCGTTAAGTAGGTATCTAATAATTTTGGAAGCGCGACAGTGCACCATAGCAAGTCCAGTTACCGTAAACTTCTAATATATGTATAAAATTCTCGTGTCACGGTGTTTATTACCAATCTCCTCCGAAACCGGACCGATTTGTAGGAAATTTTATGTGCATATCGGGTAGGTCTGAGAATCGGCCAACATATTTTTCATATCCCTAAATGATAAGGGTGACCCACCCCTATATGTCTAAACAACGTTTGCGGGGTCAGCTAGAAGAAATATATATTTTTAATTGTGTGTGTTAGGTAACAATCATGTCACATCAAGTTAATTTTCACAATGTTAAGCCTCCATTGACAGTTTGTAAGGACATTGAGAAGGCAGTGTCTAGTGTTGGTGCGTCGATGTACGGCTCAGAGGCCCGCGTTGCCGCAGTACTCGCCGATGCGGTCGGATATGCACTCGAATATGTCGAACGATATGTCGCAGTTGCGACCATTGTCTGAAAATAAAAATAATAAGTTAAACATATCTTAGACATTAGCAATTAAAGTAATAAATTTTAGTTACATAAATCCGGCAAATGGTGTTTGCTTGTAAATTAATGTAATCCTTAGCTTCAGACCTATACATTTCTATGTTTGTATTTGTGCTAAGCCACCAAAAAAATGTAAAATCTCTATAGATAGGTAGCTATCCCATTATAATAATAAATTTATTGATAAACTAGCTTTCCGACAGCGGCTTCGCCCGCTATCCCACGGGAACCATAGATTTTACCGGGATAAAAAGTAGCCTATGTGTTATTCCAGATTATAATCTATCTCTGTGCCAAATTTTATCCAGATCCGTTCAGTAGTTTTTGCGTGAAAGAGTAACAAACATCCATCCATCCATCCATCCATCCTCACAAACTTTCACATTTATAATATTAGTAAGATAAGAAGTAAGAAGTAAGATTTATTGTTATAATTTATAGCACATTCACTTAATATATACATAATAGAATGCATAATATTTATGTTTTGTTAAATCTCACCCATCGGCACTGTTCGGGAGAACTTGTCGTGGTTCTTCATGAGACATTCGCGTGAAGCCTCCAGTACAGCCATGAAGTAGCCGCGCTCGTTCACGCCGTCGGAGTACAAGCCCACCAGGCCCTCCAGCGTCGGGAAACCGTACCCATCAACCTGAAAATATAAAATATTAATACCTTTTTTATATTACCTACGAAAAATCCTTTTGCCAGATTGGCAGAAAGGTATAAACAAATAAATAAATAGCTTGGGACATTTTTGCACAGCACCATCTAGTCCCAAACTAAGCAACGCTTGTACTATGGCTACTAGACAATGGATATTATAATACTTATATACTTTTTTTGGTCTTGTCTTCAGATTTGACTTGACCGTGACAGGATTATTTTCAACGTTTTAAGACATACGATTAGATAGGCTACCATATTTCTCCCGTTATGGTGAATGGTTTCGATCCCATGGACATGACGTATAGGGTAAATGAAGATATGTACGAGTAGGATGTACTCTGCTACACCCCGGGCGCCAGGCCCGGGATCCACGAGGATTTTTCGCATCCCAAAAATGCCTACAATATTTCTGATCACCATCGGCTAACGGAATTTGGCAAAGTTAGGGGCACTGCGAAAACCAACCTATGAAATACTGTTTTGTGATTCTTATTACATATTTTTATTTTAAACTAACTGTACCCGACCACGTTTTACTGCGGCTTAGAAAGGTTAAAAAACACGCGAGTTTTTGAATGTAACTTTGTGTCAAAATTGCAAAGCAATCAGTTTCAACTTTCAACAAGGTGACTGTTTACAATTTGTTTTTGTAATTTAAACTTTTGAAAATAGAGAATTGCATTTTTTTGTGTCTTTATACCTACGTTGTCAGGGGGGCTAGACAAGTTGCATTTTGACATTCTAATCGACAAACAAAATGTATGAAAATGACATTAGTAACAGCCCGGTTTGTCGAAAGCTTATGTCAAAATTCAAAATATTTTTATTTCAATTAGACCATATAAATAGGTACTTTTGAAACGTTAAACTAGTTGCACGGTTCCAAAAAAAAGTGGGTCTTATGGAGAAGAGCCGGTAAGAAACTCCATAAATACTCTTTTTTTAAAAATATGTGTGGTAACAATTGTTGTGATTTCCATACATTTTATTTGTCGATTCGAATGTCAAAATGCAACTTGTCTAGCCCCCAAGCCGGGCTAACATGCACGCCGCGAGAACATTTTGTCTACGCTTATGTCGTGCTTTTGTTTCGTTTTCGCACAAGAAAGAGCGAGACAAAAGAGTAGACAAAATTTTGTCGAAATACTATCTACAACTGCCAAACCACAATTACACAATCTTTAGTACCTTAGTTACCCATTGTAAATGCGTATCCTTATAAATTTGCAATGCATATAATACAGAGCACAGCTGCAAGCTAAAGGCATCGAACGGCGAAGGATTTATTTCTTATTTTTCACACAAGTTATTATTATCTCATGGAGCCAAAATCGAGGAATCCCCGTGAATACCTAGTCCACTTAAGTAATAAAATGACGATTATGACTGCGAGGATAAAAATAACATTTATTGAATCCAATTCATAGCTAGTCGTTTGAGATTTTATTGAATGTTCCTAACTAGTGTAATACTTGCAATAAAATATTTCATACGAAAGAAATTTATAAAGAAAAAAAATGACAAGCACGAATTGACGGGGCCCGACTATTAAATTGAATATCGCTTTTTGAATATAACACGAATTACTGCGTGTACCGAAGGCCTTTTATGGCCGTAATATTCTCGTTCAAAGGATTTCAAGTATAATAAATAAGCAACGAATTTTTCTTTTTCAGATTTACGGCTTTAACCCTCATGTTTTATAGTTAACAAATTGGAGCAATCAGTTCGTGACAGAACTATAAAGCATTAAAACTCGATTTAAAATTATTTTATTTTTTATTTACAAGTGGGGTTGAACTTGGCCGACGTAATGGGAACCGCCTAACATTAAGCCGAGCTTATATTATTAAATATTTTCTTGTTGCGCGTTCAACATATAGGTAATCGTTTTGAACTCATCAAAGGAGCGCAGCGAACATTTTATAACATTGTTTGATTTGTGAATAATTTTTATTTTATTACCTATTTAATATGTACCGACCTATTATAGTAACATAATTTTTTGGCCTAGTATAATTTGATGTAGAATAATTCAAAGCCTTGCCGCAATTATTGCATTAATATTAACACAGTCAACCTAGCGCAAACATTTTGTAAAATAAAGATATTTTTATTATACCTGTTCATTTTCTAAATCTAAATGAAAGACTAACGATTTCCTAAAACTAACACTCGTTAACTAGAAGAAAAATACATTCCATTTACTACATTAGTCTGTTCTCTAAACCTAGAATCCACGATACAGAAAAAGTGTAAAACAATATGAATTTTCTCTATGCAGCGTGGTAGACTGGTAGCACAAAAAGTTCTTACACATGGTGCAGCAGAAAGTTTATTCAATCATTATTTGCTCTACAAAACGTGGATTGCGTTGATGGCATTTAGGGTTGAACCGCTTCCCATATAGTGTTAATTTTTTTATGAAACAAATGCCTTAACAACTTTTACAACTACAACTTAACTGTTCAACAAATGCCTTAACAACTTTATATTCGTTCATTGTTCGTACAAAGTTTTAGTCAGAATTGGTTTAATATTTTCGCTGTAAATATATGAACTGAGAAAAACTACATTTTGCCCATAAATAAGTACCTTATATGAATAGTGTGATAGAGTGAATGGGTTTTATTTATCAGCTAATTTATCTATTTCGATAAAATGTTTATTATCTTCATATAACATTTTTCGTGTATTGCAAAATATATCCATCCAATCATTCACAAAGAGAAAAATGTAATATGAAAAAGACGATACATACTTATTTTTTATATTTATGGTGTCAATAGACTGTTTTTAACATTTATTTACAATGTATGTTTTTTGTTTATACTGGCAGCCCTGTGTATTATCAGTTCAATCGTTGTAAAGCGAGTTAACACGGTGAGAGATAAAATAGATGGATGTAGTGGGACAGTGGGTTAATACTCACGGCTTTCACTTTCCTGTATACGCACTGCAACAGGCACTGGAAATGACAAGAAAAATATTGGATTAGTTCCATTTAACCTGGTTTTACAGTTTATTTGGCTGATAGATTTGGACATCCTGTATTTCTTGACTTTGCTGTTTACCATATCCATAGGCTGATAATGAAATTAGTTTAAAAACTTGATGGGTATCTACATAATATTATATTCTATATTAGCTGTCCTGGCAGACCTTGTTCTGTCCTTTTTCTGTAAAACAAAGTATTTAAGTTTTCAAAGACTTCAAACACATAAAAAAAGAAATCAGCCAAATCGGTTCAGCCGTTCTCGAGTTTTGCGCTAAGCAACACATTTAGTGACTGATTTTTATTTATATAGATAGATAGATATTTTAAAAAATCCATTTTTTACAAGTATACATTTCTTATTATTAGGGCAAACCTGATAAACATTGAATGGGTCTAGTCTAGGTCTAGTTCATATGATAATTATGTAAATCACTCTAAAACTGTACATCAAAAAAGACATTGAAAATCTTTTCCGCTGCATGTTAATTCGGTTGCATTTCGTCAACTTTTACTAGGCGATAAACAGTTACGAGATAAAAACCGTTGCGGAAATTACACCATTAAAAAAATATAGGTAGTTTTTCTTTTACACATAAAAATTATAATATTTATTTTAGAGGTGCATTTTTATACTGTATCACCTCGTTTTTTTATATTACTTCATCGAATTAGGTGAATATATATAAGCTTACCCCGGCAATTCTCTTCTCGTCATGCGTGAAAGGCACCTCTCTCTTGTCACGCCGTCTCTGCGCGGGCATCGTATGCTCCTCCTTAATCACGTCGAGGGCCTCTGGAATGTGAGATACAGGACTTTCAAACGACTGTCTCATAATGACTAACGAATCTGTATTATTCAGAAATGTGTCTAAATAAGAAATTAAAATCGCCAAAAGTAGCAAATAGAAGGTACCTAAATTTTATATTGCAGAGCAGATTAATTAGTTAATTATAAGAATATATTATTAAGTGAGTTATTCTAATCATATAAAGTCGCGTTATAACCTAAAGATTTTGACAAATTATTGATTAATAATAGTACTTTTAAATAGTAGCTCATTAATAACTCTGTCAGCCATCGACAGAGATACCTTGTTTCCAACGGGCCTGTCTTGTTTATTTATTATACTTTTCTTCAATAAAATTTATAACTTAATTTAAATTATGTTTTAAGTGCTACCGATTTATTAGCTAAACAAGAACTTGGTTCGATTTTATTTAAATGAGACATAAATATTTTATTTTCTCCACAAGATTTAATGTATGCTGTATATTTATGAGAAAAAAACCCTTCCTTCGGCTTTTTGCCATATCGTCGGGTAAAAATGTCTTAAACCAGAGATTTATAATGTTAATCACTCACTCGTTTAAATCAAATTAACGAGAAGCTGCGTAGTTTATAATAGCTTTAATACCACAGGAGTGAACACAGATTACTACTGACTATACTAGGTCTACCTAGTATAGTTAGTAGTAATCTGTGTTACTCTTAGCTAACTCCGTACTCTAGTACGTGGTGTATGATAATTTCACGCAATAAACGATCGCTTCGCAGAATCTGTATGAGCAGTTTGCCCGTACACTGAGATGTGTTAGTTGTTGAGATGTTGATGTTGATGTTGATGTGTGTTGTTATGTGTTTGTTGTCACCGAAGACGGGATGTTCACAGAAATAAAAGTCCTGGGTTTGTATCCGTAATCGGTGAGAGTATTTAATATACTTACTAAAGATAAAAACAACCAATAAAATATAACATTCATTTTGTAAGTAAATCGCGCCGTAAAGGCGTGATTGCTTATTCAGCAGAATGACAAAACAGTAGACTAAGTTAAAAAGCAAAACAATTTAAATCATGTGACGATGCTCGTACAGAATCTTTGCGGCATATTTGTTTATTTATGCTTATCCTTACGCAGTTTGCAATACTTTTACAATGCTTTACAGTGGGAGTTGGATTAAATGAGATAAATGTTCAGAAAACAGGGATTAAAAGTTCAGTGATAGCCTAGGGATATTTAAAACTATTCGATTGTCAAATCTCTGGATCAGAACTTGACTTCGTATTCACACACTTTTGACTTCAAAATCAATACTGCCAGGAAAACGTCATAGGGATAAATTTTACTTTGCCTCAGAGATTTTCTGAACAGGGTTTTGTCTGCGAAACCGAACTAGGCTAGCGTGGTGAACCTATAGCCTAACCCTGTCAATCTAAGAGAAGACCCGTGCCCAGCAATAGGTTATTAAAAACATTACAATAGGTTGATGATGATTAAAAACCCGTTATCCCCTAATGATGAAATATTTTAAAGAGATATGTTGTTATTATTTCGGGTCTAGCTAGGCTATTTCGTTGCTTGTTAGCTTCACTGTGTCATCATTGATTGCTTATAAGCAGGAAATCTTGCTTCATAAGAAAGATTTCATCGCCACTTAGTGGTAGAACTAGTATTCTTGCGTTAGTATTTATTTAGTAGTAAGCACTGTGGGTATGTAGGCCAGTTGGGTCACGCTCACGATGCAGCCACAAGGCACAACACTTACTTTCAATACCACAATGTTTCTGGATATCGAGATTGAGACCAATAAATCTTTAAATCACGATAATATTCGTGATTTGGACGACGCATTGTTAGATGGCTATGTTTTTTTAAATACATTGTTTGTATCAAAAGATGTTGTGTAAAAAAAAAATATAACTGTCTCGTTAGCCTAGTGCTCCTAAGCGCGACTGCTACGCTCGAGGTCCTGGGTTCGATCCCCGTGTCGAGCAAAGTATTCTTGGGTTTTTCTATGAAATTCTTATTAGCAGCTCGGATTTTTGCCCAGTTAATGGCAATAGGCTACTCCCCTATTACTTAAGACCTAAACATCTCATGCTATACTGTGGGTGAACATTAGTACATCGCTGTCTAACCCGTCGGGGAATACAGGCTTAATGTTATCAGGTGTATCATATAAATTTCAAAATCTTCAATGTGGTTTCTGACAATTACGCGAATATTATACATTGAAATAAAACTACTTTTTACGGATTTTATCGCGTTATAATCATTATTGCGTTTAGGGATCTAAATTATCTAACATAACGCGATAAAATCCGTAAAAAGTTGCTTTATTTAAATCTTCATTGTGTTAATTGCTAAAGCTTGATGTTCAAAGCCATTAACACTGACCTAAAGAGCCTGCCCGTCTTAAAGCGAAACTTTACCATTATGAAATATTCTTTAAAACAATAATAAAATTCCTTGTAAGTAATATGCGCTCCATCAGTGTAATGTGCGTAAAGTAATCGGCCAGTAATCTATCAGAAACACGCTGTTGCAATGGTTAACTGGAACACCTAATTAAAACCTCGTAAGGGAAACTAGGCATTACATGCAGTTCTCATGGCTGCACAGGTGATGTAACAATATAATACGTACATAAACACACCATCACGCATACTAAATAATAATAATAAATAATAAATATCTTGGGACATTTTTACATAGCACCATCTAGTACTAGTAGTAGTGCTAGACAAAGGATAAAATACTTATATACTTTTTTTTTGTAAATACATACTTATGATATATAAGAAACATCCAGACAAACACAAACACCTAAGTTCATCACATAAATGTTTGTGTCTTGTGGGAATCGAACCCACGACCTCGTGATCAGCAGTCCGGTACTCGAACCACTAGACCACAGACGTCGTCATACTCCTCAAATAGATAGGCAGAGGTGTACTAATGTAAAGCCACAGTTCATATTTTGAGGTCCTATGTCATGGAAGTTCAGGCTATTGCCATTAATCGTTCAAGTAACAAATAATAGACACAATCCAAAATCGTCTGTGGTCTAGTGGTTCGAGTACCGGACTGCTGATCACAAGGTCGTGAGTTTGATTCCCACAAGACACAAACATTTATGTGATAAACTTAGGTGTTTGTGTTTGTCTGGGTGTTTCCTATATATATAAAGTATGTATTTACAAAATAAAAAAGGATGTAAGTATTATATCCATTGTCTAGTACTCATAGTACAAGCTCTGCTTAGTTTGGGACTGGACGGTGCTGTGTAAAAAATGTCCCAGGATATTTATTTATTGTTCATATCTCATGTAACCCAAACTCCAACCTGCTTCTCCTGCTATTGCTCGATCTGCGAACCGAACCAAGAATCTCTGGCTTTTGGGACACCGCGTTTGGAACCGTTACACAAATCAAATAGCGACCAAACTGTAATAAAATCAAGAATATTGAAATCTACATTAGATAAATAACACAAATTGATTAAGTAAGTCATGACTATCGTAAAAAGCCAGTGTATTAAATATTAGTAATACCAATATAATTGGACAATTATGTATGTTACAATATCCTACTGCAACCAAAGGAAACTCAATTACTGCAAGCTTCCTGCTACTAAAACCTCCCACTTACTTAACCTACTGGGAGAACACTGAACTGCTATTGGACCTGTTTCACCACCTCCTCCTATAAGTAAGTTCCAGTTAGATTATTTGGCAGATAATTTTATGCAAATACTGTTCCAATTTTTAACCCCCGACGCAAAAACGACGGGTGTTATAAGTTTGACGTGTCTCTGTGTGTTTGCGTCTGTGGCATCGTAGCTTCCGAACGGATGAACCGATTTTGATTTTTTATTTTTTTTATTTGAAAGGTGAATTAGTGACGAGTGTTCTTAGCTATGTTTGATGAAAATCGGTCCAAGATGGCCGCCGCCACAAAATAGGGGATTACTTTTTTTAACACCTCCCTCATATATGGGTATCAAATGAAAGGGTTTAACTAGGAGCATACTATACACTATGAAAATTTTCAAATCCAAGATGGCTGCCACCACAAAAAGCAAATTACATTTCGTGTCGGGGATTTTCAAAATTTTTAATTTTTTAATTTATCCAGCGGTTAGCGAGTATCCAGCGGTATTGAAATCTCCAGATATTTGTCATTTTGATTGACAGCTGATCTGTTGTATTGAGTAACAATAAAATAACAAAATTATTGCGTGAATTCACGTGAATTCGTTTATATTAAAAGCATAACCATAACTATGCAATTAAACTGTAAATTCCAGTTATTGTGGATAAACATAATGAAACATACCATCACGCCTGTATTCCCCGAAGGGTTTGGGCAGAGGTATCTTGTACGACAGTTTGAGTATGGTTAGGTCTTACATAAAAAAACCGAATAACACTGTTCGACCCGGGAATCAAACTTCGTCGTACTTAGACTGAGAGTAAGTTGTTTTTTTTACATTTACTGTCAAACGAGAACGAAGTCACAAGAGGAGGCTAGTATGTTATATCATAAATCTTCGAGGTCAGTTATAAATAAAAAATGCATGTAATATGTAGAACGGAGACTAACAAAATGGACGATTATAACAAAAATGTATGGTTTCGCTTTAACTTTAATGCTCTTTTAAGTAGAGCTCTTGGTTACAAGATAGATAGATAAGGTGCAACATTTTAGTAGCAATGGTATTTAAGTTAATGAAATACCAGTTCTATAACTTCTATATTAATAACTTTTTGATAACTATGCTTGCAATTATGGATGCATTAAGAGCCTCCACGAATGATATAAATAATATACCGGTGTACCTAGCTTGAGTAAGTTAGACTCGATCTGTTACTAACTAATATTTTTTAATATGTGTTTAATTACATTAATATATAAGAAATAATATAAGTATTTTATCAAATTAAAAAATTGTACGGGTTGTCACATAACTGTTTCTAAAAATATAATGTGATTCCAATTTTAGAGTATTTGTAAGGACTACTGTCACAACTAACAGAAAAACAAAAACCAAATTTTCAGTCATCGATTCTCAATCTGTCGATCGTTTTGTCTTCAAGGTTTAAATCAAAGGTAGCAAGCGTGTTGTATGCCGGTCACGTATTTAGTTTAAAGGTCGCAATAATGCACTAATAGCCTAGAGTCAGTAACTGCAACTGAACTATGCTAGATCTATTTTGTGTTCTATTCATTCACATTTTTTCCCAGAAGGCTAAGGTAGATCTATTTTTCATCCCTGTAAATATTGTAAAAGAGGTCATCAAAAGCCCATACAACTCAGCCCAAATTTATACCTGAGGTACATGAGAGCTGTCAAGTTGATAGTTTTTATCATGACGACGTCTGTGGTCTAGTGGTTCGAATATCGGACTGCTGATCACGAGGTCGTGGGTTCGATTCCCACAAGACACAAACATTTGTGTGATGAACTTTGTGTTGTCAGGTGTTTGTGTTTGTCTGGGTGTTTCTTATATATTAGAGGTATATATTTACATAGAAAAAAAAAGTATATAAGTATTATATCCATTGTCTAGTACCCATAGTACAAGCTCTGTATAGATTGGGACTAGATAGTGCTGTGTAAAAATGTCCCAAGATTTAAAAAAAAAAACACTATGAAACTATTAATAATGTGCCATAATGGCATGCCTTTGACATTCCGACATAATTTAATAGTCTCAAATAGAAACAAAGGGGTGGGCCCATTGTATCACACTCAAGTGTATTTACATAAATATTGCTATGAGGAAGCCCAGGATAGAATATCCTAGACTATCTCAGGTGAGGCTCTTAACAAAAAAGAGGCTATAAAAGCCACAAAAGAAGCTACGTGAAAACATGATTGCTTGAGGATAGGATTACGTATAGTCGGTAACGACACACATCGTTTAAACTTGTTGATTTATCATAAGGGCCTATATAATGTACGTAACCAATTAGTAGATATTACGTGGTTAAAGCTATGGAACTGACATTTTGCGGTATGAGTGAACCACATCGTCGCTTTGGGATGCTGTAAAGTGCAATTCTGTTATATCATTGCCTTACATCACCCGCTCTTAGAGAATATTGGCTTTAGCTGTATTGGTTGGTAACACTGCTAAAGACATTCTCTGAGAGTTGCACAAATTAGTCGACGGTAACTTTGCATATAGGGACATGGTTGGTATTCAGCTTTTAGTCAAACCAATTTTTGCAACCAACATTCATGCCTCTTTTGTTGACAGGCATGCCATGACAATGTTACCAACCAATGATTTCTGATTCTTACGACCTGAGGACAATAACCACTGTCTTTATTATGTTTAAGCATTTTTTGTCGAATCCAACGATTATACGTTTCGTTTTACGCAACACAGTAGGTGTCTTGCAATCGTAATAATTGTCACAAAGACCAACCGCGCGAAGAAACCATTGCAGCATATGCCATAGTAAGTTCTAGCAAATAAATTAAGGGTACACACGCACACAGCGATTACAGTTTCGCAAATCCGCGGGCAGGTACAGTCGAGTGCACATCGCATGTCCTAGCACCGCGGTGCAGAAACCTACGACTTATGCAACGTGACGCAAGTCGCAACCGACTCGTATATGGGTCAACTAGGTATTGCAGATTGCCACATACTTCGACAGTTTAGAATGTTGTTTTCTATTTATGGGTCAGTAAGGGGATCTTTGCGTTTAGCCATTGGATATTGAAATTAGTGATACGGAAATTGATGTAGTGGATAATTTATTTTAATTTATGTATGTCAAGCCTTGGTTATAATATCTTATGTTTATTCTGATTTTAATAAGTCGACGACGATGTCTATTAATGGTTATAAAAATTATAAAACTTTAAATTTAGCAATCAGGATTCCAAACTTTGGCCACTGTTACCGATTTTTGGAATCTTAAAGATACATCATAAGCAAAACCCAGATGTAAGTAATATAAATAAATCAATGCTAAAATACGTAATAAGACTAAAGTTCAGCATTGCAGTACCTATATGTAAAACACGCTTTGACAAAACAACTTTTTTTCTGATTGTAGTAAACAGATTTTAAACTTTTTCGAAATCCGATTGCAAATTAATGAGTAAAGACAACCATAAACATTTTGTAGAATTAAGATGGTAACTAAGTACGTCTTATTAAACAGTTTCCAAGGAAACATTACATAAAGAACAAATTAAGAAAAAGCAGTTACATTCTGTTATGCCGCTGTTTTTGTGTTGGCCGCGACTTTTGGGCAATGTTAATAACGCGTTATTAAGGGCGTATTGCAGAGCTAATTGCACGCTAATAGCGCGAAAAAGTTTTGATGTTCCGTAAGAGAGACCACCATTTTTGGTCAGTAAGATGTGTACTTGTATTTGACCTCAAGTGTACATTCCGAATCAGTTCACGAAAAGTTGCGAAATTCTGGTACGTGATTGTACCTACTAATATTAATACAAAAGTACTTGTTACTTGAACTTTTGTAACGTGGAACCGCGGGCAACAATTAGTATTAAGTTCACAAATCCGAAGGGGTTAGGCAGAACAGAGTTGTACACGCTTTTGTACCAAGTTTGCCAGGACAACCTATGTTCAGGTCCCAATAATAGGGGGCTATTCTGTTGCTATTAATCGCCGGGCACAAATCCAACAACACTTCACTCGACCTTGGAATCGAAGCTAGAACTTCGAGTGTAACAATCGCACTGTCGACCACTAGGCTAACCAGGCTGTTAGATAAATATTAAAAGATTTTCAAAATAACTTCATTACAATGTTCTTGAACGTGTCATTCTTAAATCTACTCAGTATGCACAGGTGTTTAAAGGCTAATTTCTACAGACAATAAGCCATAAGACTAGCAATTATTTGCTAAGTATGGCTATTTTTCGTTCAGAATGACCACATGAGTCAGAAAATGATCTCAGGTAATACAGTTACGAGTTCCAACCTTCCTTATAAGTAATTGGTGACGTGCCTACACAGTATTGTCGGACAGGTAAATGTCAGAAGCAACGTTTTGGAGAACCGAAAGTTTGTGGTGGTGGAACTTTGCTTCTGTGTTCTTCTGTGCTGTCTTGTGAAATATTTTCGCTAAGCAATAATGCGCTAATGTTGTTGTGTTTGGGATTGTAGGGATGTCAAACTTTTACTGAGCAAATAAAACTTACAACTGAAGTATCTAATCAGATATCTCAGTTGTAAGCTTATTTAAGTTCAGTGATCACTGATGATCTTCAAAATATTATTAAAGTAAATATTTGGCTTGGGCAAAAACACCTAAATAAGTCACATTTAGTAATAATATACACATTTTAGTGCAGGGGCATTAAAATGTGTTAGAATAAAAAAAAACTCAAAGCATAACCTGTGCTATGCTACAAAACTAAAAGATGTGTATGTACTAAAATATTCGTTTCTATGTTAAATATTCATATGTGCAAATGGAACCATTTGCGAATAGGACTTGAATGAAACGAATGGGACCGTTTACAATTTTGAATGGAACATGCATCGAGCACAGTCATTACTTACTAATTAACTTCTCATTCGTTTCTGTCTCGCAATACTTGTCAATATGCATCGAGGACGCCCCACGTGACGTATGCTGCCTTACAGATTTCAAGCATCCACCGTTATAACATTAACCTCATTGTTATGGGGTATTAGCCCTGTTTTACTTACTTTGTATTAAACAATGGCTTCGGTATTTGGCACGGGTTTATTCAGTCTTTATTGCTTCAACGAGAATGAATGAGAATTGTCGTATTGATTGTTACTGTCCAAGATTAAGCCATAAGACCCCGCAACTCAATTCTAGGCAATATAATAATTATTCATAATAAGTTTCTGTTTCTGCACCGTGATCAGTCCAATTTATAGTTCAGTTTCGGTCCTAAGTTTCCTAGAAGAAATCGCGATGAGCGACATAAGAGCAACCTATGAGATTTTTTAAATGTATTTTCGCATTCGTGTCATGTCTTTGTATTTTTGGTGTCCAATAAAGTATATATAATAATTATAAGAGGCTGTCACGCTTTTCAAGCTTCTGATTACCACTAACGATTGTCATAGCAGTCCATATGATAACCGGTAATAATCTAGTTTCAAAACAAAACACTTCACAAGACTTTATATAGATGTTTTAAATACCTAAGTCTTAAAATCAAGTCAGTATACACAGATTATATACTTACAGACATACCTAAGCATCTTCACTATCGTATTATTATATTAAGTGTTAATATCAAGGATTTCAGTAAAGCAGTTGGTAATACGTGCATAAAAATATTTTGATCTTGAAAATATGACCTTAAGAATGTATCCGATAATTCCTGATAAGGTCACACGTGAATGGATTTCGTTTGATCTATTTTGTGTTAAATGTTAATGATAATTTTATGTATTAGATCGTTTTAATGAATATATCTACGTCCATAATTCCCATCACTGATAATTAATTAATCTATATCACTTTCAAACTTTACTTCCGCGTAGAAATAAAACTTACTTTTCCGATTTTTATCGCGTTATATTAATAAACTCTAAGGATAAACTTTTTTTTTATTTGGGCGTTGAAGGCACACCTTTTAAGGTTAACGGTCTCTGGGGAGGCACGTGATACTTCTCCCCTCAAGATAAAACCTTCTATGGAACTTTTGCCTTTACAAAAAGAAATTTCTACCTGTTAGAAGAAAATTATGTACCAATATGGGTTTAAAGAATTTATTTCTCATAAGAACGTAGGTTCACTTACAATGAGATAAAAGTAAATAAAGTATAATAATAAGTTATATCTCTAGCGTGTTGTTTTACAGTTACAGTTAAGTGCATTAGTAGGTACAGACGCCAGCAGGTCGAGCCATCCCAAACTGTCAAAACTGTCAATATCGTCATATGAACACTACTGACGGATGTAAGTAACATGCGCTGATGCACCTATGTTTATTAGCCTGACAAAGAAAGAAATAGGGGGGAAATAGCAAATAGGGGTTAACGTTTTTGTATGAAAATGTACCGTGACTTATCTATCAACCCATAGCTAAACGAATTGGGCTGGAATTTGGCACAATGATACCAAGCTATTATGACGCAGGATCCGCTAAGAAAGGATTTTGGAAAATTCCCATAGTTGTTGAAAAAATAGATGGGAACACATGTAGGTATCGCATACCTAATTATTTGTACATAGACACAAAATACTGTCAGAGGCCACTTAACAATACAGTTTACGACTAGCAATATTAGTTGAAAGAGACCGAACCAAATAATTAGCAGTCAGTAAGCATACTTGCACAAAAGAGCATACAAATATTAAACAGAGCACAGAACTAGAAAGTTTTTAACATTTTGTCTTTTCATTCCGTTATCTGCATCTCAGGATGAATCAGTACAACATGGCATATTAATCACAAATTTACAAATTCCAACCGGTGGATGTAGTTGAAAGAACTTGTTCTTTTTCCTCTGTTAATAAGTAACATAATAATATGTTTTTTGCGCATAACTTTGTTGTTCATGAACCGATTTTGACGATGGTATTTTTATTTGGTAGAATAAACGAATAAAAAAGTTCATCCGTAGATACAACATTATCGCTTGAATTCATATTCTTGTTGTACTTACATTTTATATAAATATTACAAAAAGGTTATAGGCCATATCTCCGTAGTATCTTTATTTAAAGGACTTGGTACACAGTCTCCGTAGTAATGGGAGTGATTTCCATTAGTCAAGCATAAAACCCAAGCTCTATATTGCCACTGAGTGTGCCCAAATAGAAAAACCAAATAACACTGAGGTCGACCAGGAAATCGAACTCACGCTCAGTATTAAATATGTGCTTGCTAACATTTGAGTAATTTGGTAGTAATTGCAGTTCTTGCAGTTGTTTTATCCGTAATCCTAATCATCCGACCCAGCATTGAGACAACCAATAATTGTTTTAGCACTTAATATACTTAATCCCGATTATATTCTTCGTTGTTTAAATATTTTACTTCCTCCCATATTTTGGACATCCGGTTCCTGTCGATATTATTGCTTACAACAATACATAAAAGATAAAAACAATATATATTATGTAGATACGTAATAGGTCGTATGAATATAGAACCGAATGTAGAGTCAAGTACGTCTTGTTACGGTGAGCCTTTACTTTCACTGCGCGTGCGCCGACCTTGACTGCGCGTGTCCACGATCGAGATATGATACCTTTAGACTACGCACTTTGGATGTAAGGTAGCATAATTAATGTTTGTCCAAACACATTACGTAAACTATGTATTGACTGAATACTTTTTTAATTTACCTAAGGGTGCTTTTCTAACAATGAATTGCTACCATATAACGATGAAGGAGTAAGTAATCTCTCCGTGATAATTGTTAGTTACATTTGGTTGAGTTTCATTTTGCCGCAAAATGTACCAAAAACTGCTTATTCTTCCTTCATATTATGCCAGATTTGCAAAAGCACCCTTAATTAGGTAATATTTAAAACAATGGACCAGATAATTATGAGAATATGTTTAGATATAAATAGAATCATGGTGATACGATTACGGACCTTCCCTTCACTCGATTACGATAAAAAAATGCAGTACTACCTACCGATGCACAAGGTTTTAAGCTATGAGAAAAAAACAAACTTATTTCAATGCTATTGTTATTGTACAAACAAAGAACTTGATTTATTATTCGTGCGTGTAAATATAATTCGTGAATACTTGAATTACTGAAATGGAAGCTAGGTTAATATTTATATCCAAAATCCAGAGGCATGAATCCAATTAGGTCTACAATTTTTCCAATCGGGTTCTTAAATAGCTTTTTTTCGGTACTCTTTTCGAGAATATATTGGAGTGTAGAAGTGAAGATCATGACAACCGGAAAGGTTTTGAGTGTGAATGTGGATGGATATAAGGGAAGAGAAGATATTATATAGACTGTGTAAGATGGTTATAAAGGAATTGAATGACGAGATGACGGCTAATAGAGAGAGATGCATTGAAGAAAAAGACACACTGCACTGACCTTAGTGAATTGGGATATGGGCAGGAGAATGATGATTATGATTGGAAGCAAATATATTTGCCTCTATCCGAGAAGGTAAGATCGTGGGTGGGTAGAATGATCTCTTACCTCTTAGTATGGATATTTTAATTTCGTCTTGACAAAGAGTTATGACTCGCTCTATCTTCTGCGGCGCGGTGGGCGGGTTTCTGCATCTTGACTCCTGAAAATTAAAAGATTAAATTAATTCCATACAGATATGTATTTAGCAAATATAAATAAAACAAATGCTTCGTTTTCAGTATTAACTTTTTGTAAGATTGCCTAAAAATAAGTAAATTTCGACAAAAAATAGAAGGCACCAATGTCTAAAACGTGAAACTTTATGGCGCTATATTAGGTGGTGTGTGAGGAACGTATACATGTCTTTCAAGAGGTTTGTTAAAACTCATGTGGACATCAAAGGTTATGGAAGTTAGTTTCCCAACACTCCAGTGTAAGATAACGCCAAATAATGCTTTTCTATACTGGTACACTAATATTATAAAGAGGAAATATTTGTATTTTTGTATGTAACGAATAAACTCAAAGAGTATTGGACCGATTTGAAAAATTCTTTCCATGTTAGATAGCCCATTTATCGGGGAAGGCTATAGGCTTTTTATATATATCATCAGGCTACGACTAATAGGAGCGTAGTAGTAATGAAAAATGTTGCAAAAACGGGGGAAAAAATTATAAGACCACGAGGGCGAAGCCGCTGGCGGGAAGCTAGTATATTATAAAGAGGTAAAGGTTATATGGGCTGGTGCAAGAAATACCCGTCCGTCTATACAAAAATAACACTAGTGTTTCCAAAACTCAACAAGTCAGATAAATGATGCAGATGTTATAATTGATAAATAAATAAATATTATTCATGAGAAGTTCACTCCAATACATCACTTGATACACTAATATATACATTACATGCTACACCTACTTATGAATACCCGGCTTTACGTTATTCTGTTACAAGTTAATACAACAAAGCTATTATTGTTGACACTTGCAGCTACAAAACGTTAGTTAGAAGGTACCTATGTATGGTAGTGTTGTACGTAGTATTACGCATGGAAAAACAACTTTCACTCGACACTTCAATTGTGGTAGAAGAGTATTGTTTCTACGCACATTCCAACTAAGATGACACGTTACGCATCATTTCCAGAATTGCATAAAGTATTTTCTTCTATTTACATTTCCTCAGGTTCTGTAATCAGTTTCCCGCTGAGGTTTACCCAAGAGACTATAGCATGGGATTCTTCAAAAAGGGTGTGAAAAGATTTTTGCAGGGTCAGCAAACGTCCATAGGCTACGTTAACTGCTTATCATTGGGCTGGCCTTAAGCTTGTTTACCTTATAGTGGTATAAAAAAAAATACTGACTTGAATATTCTGTTCTCATTCTTTTGCTAAGAGGAAGATTAAGAAGAATTTTCTCCGTTTACTTTTATAAGATAGGAGTTTACTTTCCTGATAGCCTACGCCTAGTGATATGAACACATTGCCAAGTCAGGTCTCAGATATAGAACCAATCAGAATTTTGCGTGAGAGCTAGTTCGGTTGCTTTGCAGTTGGTAGTGGCAACTCATCTGGTGTTGTCAGTATCTTAGTACGGCGATGACTACTGGACCACCAGTTTGTTAGTCTGTTTGGATGTCGACTTAATAAATATGAATCCTCCATAAACCTCTAAGAGGTTTTTAGGGTCGGCAACGCGCGAGTGATAGCCCTGGTGTCACAAGCGTCCATAGGCTACGGTACCGCTTACCATCAGGCGGGCCATATGCGTGTTTGCCACCTTAGTGGTTATACTAAAAAAAATGTAGTAGTCCCGAAAAGACAAACAGTTTTCTAAAAATATCGGTATCTCCCACAAATTGATTGGTCTGATGGTACTGGTAGTAGCCACCAATGGCGATTAAAATGTACTTAATTGCCTTCAATTAAGGTTTATTTTTGGCACTGCTACGGTAAGATTAGGCATGGTAGTTGCTCGTGCGCATTGAGCTTTTTGTCCATTGTTTATCCAATCGTAAAACAATAGATTATCTTATCGGATATTGAATGGCCATTTGTTACGCTCGCGGTGTGTCAAGGATTTTTTGTGTGTGGTACAAAATTTTATAACGTGAGACTGAGGGTGTGACCCTATACACAATTCGGTAAATTATAATTAGGATTCTTTTATACAATGATCCAATATGGTTTCTCCAAAATTCTTTCAGATAGGTGGCATTGTAAAATGTATGCATTCTTGAACTAAGTCTGCCTTAAAATACTTAGGTAGATAAAATTAGAATATATTTAGGTTAAATAAGAAGCGTTTTTAATTTCTGCAAAAAAATTGCCAAAGTTTGACTTCAGCTAACTCAGCCTATTGATCATAGACGTAGTATTGGTAAAGCTAAAGAATACATACGACGGGTTGCGGATTTGTCGGATGAAGGCAGCGTATGACCGGTCTTTAGGCCTTGTGGCTGTGTAAAGAGGAGGCCTTTATTCAGCAGTGGACCTCATTTGGCTGTTATTATGATGATAATAATTATAATGAGCTCCAATACGGACTACTAAATTAAAATAACTATTTAATATGTGAATAATCAAGATGAAGACACGAACTCGAAGTTTGACATTCAGAAATTATTAGAGTTTAAAATATAATGGCGTCGTCATACTGTGTAAGTCACCAATGTCACTTATCATATTTTTTTCTTCAGCAATAGAGACAATATCGATTATTTTGCTAATGCCAAGGCCGTATGATGGCCCTTAGAACTTTTCTACTTTGTTCTAGGTATCCACCCACACTGGCGCCACCTACCGCAAGGTTAGTTAGTGGCTTTAACTAACAGATTTGGTGACCGAAACACGATGTAATTTGATTTTGATTTTGCTTAGAAGTCCTTTATGAAACATTTCGTTTGAAAATAGGACGTCGTAGGAGAAAAGGAAAAGCTTCTTAGAGTTAAAAAATCCATGTAAAAAATAATAATGTAAGCTAGGTCGATAGGCTAAACCAGTACTAAACCCGGCCAGCCTTGGCAGATGGTAATATTTCACACTCATAAAATACATCTCGACCTTGATACCTTTTAGCAGAACTCTAAATGATTTCAAAATCATCTCAAGTAATACATAAATATAAAAATGTCGAAAGAAATGTATGTATTGGAATTCATTTCGAAATTTTTGACACGCTGATAGTAATACTTATATTTGGAAAGATGATACATTTTAAAATTTTCATTAGGTATCTATGATACAATCAGATTACAGTTTCAGGTTTCTTCAGGTGCGGTGCAGATCATAAATATATTATGATCGCATTAACTAAACATTATGATGGCTACCACCAAAATAACTCATACTGTATATAAGTAAAGTGTGAGAAGATAGTTAAGAATGGATACCTAAACAACTTGACCAATTTTTTTTATGGATTTAGTGAGAAATGTGAGTATGTTTTTTTAAGAATTTTCATAACATAAGTTTTTGCATAATGTTCTCGGTTCACGAAATCTGTTTTGGCAGTCGAGTTAGGTCAATGTTTTTCACGCTCTTGTAGATTTATTTTTATGGCAACACTTCATTCTAATATGGCCATCAACATTACGAATATTCAAGGCATTAGATGCATGTAGGCGAAATCTTGACGATGTGTAATGCCCGCTACACACGTAGCGATATACAAATCGTTGCAGATCTAACGAAAGATTTGTTATACACACGATCGATAGATCTGCGCAAATCGGTTTACACAGATTAACGCTACGATATATCGTTACATATGTAGCGGGCTTAAGCGTGATGACGTTGACGTTGGCTTTATATGAACTGAGGTTAAACGAAAGAAACTACTGATCTCCAACCTCCATAATATCCCTAAGTCCCTCTTTCTAGTGTCATACGTATCAGCTTGATAAAAACAGAATCAACTGAAATCGGGATATATTGTTAATAATATTTCAAAGTATACAACGTGGAAGGGACATAGAGGCACATCCGAATACCATGAGTTCAGTACATGATTCTGGACCGACCGACTAAAAAAGTAACTTTTTTATCAACTTTTCAATTTTTTTTTATTTGAACTTATAAAAAAAAACATTATTTCTCTCTAAACAAATTAGATTTATAATAACAAAAACCTATTTTCATTTATTTCGGATCGCGCGCGCGATAAGTAACATTCACCGCAGAGCGTTATAATCGCGTTTTAAGCAATACACTGCGCGCTCAAAAATGTCAATATCTGTAATAACCGATCATTTTCTACATGAATAACCTAGGGCATTTTTTTGACCTTCAGCGAAATCTTGTCCCGACGTTTGTGCGTCGATGTCCCTTCCACCTTGTATACTGAGAGGAGACCCGTGCCCAGCAGTGGGACAGTTTGCGGATTGATTATTATTATTATTCCAAAGTATTCAATATATTAACCAAAGTATTTACCTACTCCTTAATTTTATGTTCTGAAAAGTAAAAGTTGTCGTGTTAAATGAACTCAGCTGTTCGCTTTTATAACGGGCGTATGTAACAAATTGTGGTTAGGTAGGTACACGCTACAAGTAGAAAGTTTTAATTTGATCTGGAAATTGAGGGAAAACTGCAATTACATTTTACACGAGTTAGAAAACATGAAGTTGTTTCATTTGCATAATTGATTGAGGATGCATTAAATATAATGATAAATTGCTGGTAAATAATTCAGTTAATTACATTAGGGTTCCGCCCTTATATCTAAAGCTTGCCATAATAGGCGCACAAGCCTTATCCTAGGGCTGAGCAAGAACAATTTGCGCATAGTGGTGAGAGCGTTAACAGGACACTGTTGTGTTGAGCAGCCGCAGGGTTAAGCAGTGAAATGGCCACAGTACAACACGTACAACCAAAGCCGTAAAACAAATATTAATAAAAAAAAACAATGTTGCGCCTAATAACAGTAGATTTTCTGTTGTAACTATTTGTGATTTAGATACTTGATGGGATTTTGAAACGCATATCGCGTTTTGTTCTTATAATACATATCTGGGACCTGCGCAAATGTTCCCAGCTTGCCAAAAAGACAACACTAGCCGGGGGCCCCGACAAAATTTTACTGACGCATATATCGCATTTTGTCGTCGCGCGCATGGTTGTCTGCCAGGATTATTAAAACCATGTCTTGATTGAGTCATTTAGGCCAAACTTAAGCGTCTAGTGTCACTAGTACCAATCCTGCGTCCTAATTACCTAACATAGTATAGCAATGCTGTGTTGTTATGTGTTATGCAAGAAACTGAACTCTAGCTCTTAGTCAATAAGTTCAACTTGAGACCGGCGCGCGCGCAACTCTGCCGTAAACGACTTCTTATGTAACTAGCGGAACATCGATGCAAGTTGTATCAACAATCTTTTTTATTGGTATGAGTGAGATAAATCTATAAATTGTAATTTATATTAAAAAATTCTTTGACGCTTAGTTGCACGGTTTTTTCTGTACCTGTACAGATATATTTGCATTTAGATAATCCTTACATATAGCTATTTTAACAAGAAAACTTTTAAATAATAAACTCAATCAATCTCCGTGGTTAAGCAGTACTTCTCTTGGTTATTCTTAGTACAACGTGAAGACACTCAGAGAATATACAACTTTTGCCTTAAAAGCTGGAGTGCTAGTGAACTAGTACTAGCGGGCAACAGCTAGTTAGGAATAAATAAACAACACAAACAGTTTACTTGATCTGCAAGGTTAAGTTACGCTTGTCGCGGTTAGTTTGTGGGTGGGTGACTATTCTTAACACATTGAGACCCGTCCATGCTTCGGAGAACACGTAAAGCCGTCGGTCCCGAACATCTATGACAATCGTTAGTCAGAAGCCCAAATTGGCTCTCAACCAGTCTATTCCTACGAATATCGGCTTATTTACCAGAAATTGGGTTGCGGAGGTCTGATGGCAGTCGCTTTGTGTAAAATACTGATATTCAGCTGCATCTTGATAGAATGGAAGATGACTCCAACATGGTTGGGAAAGGCTAGGTAGGAAGAAAAAGACGAAGAGTTTACTTGATGTTAGTTTGACCGTAACCATTTAAACGTGACGTTTAAACCATCTACAACTGTGCCTCGACCATGAGTTTTTCTTACTAGACTCGCTAGCGACGCCGTAAAATATTTGTATGGAAAACCCTCTTCTCCCTTCTTGTTTTGGTGTAAGTCATTCTGCAAGTCTATTCTTTTTCCCAGATAATGAAGTGAAGTTTATGTTTCTGTATAAATTTTCTAACAAAAGGCGTATGTGAATCAGTCACCTCGGCCCCAGTGGGCGCGGCCTTGCTAACTGGTGTATCTGCACGCTTTATAAGGCATTGTGTGGGCAGCGGTGACGGACTTTTAACACATTTTTAAACCTCAAGTTACTCATAAATGTTATTTGAATAAGTTTCGATGTTAGGTCCGATGAGAATTGCAGTATTTTAGGGGATTTGTAAATAAAATAACTCCAGCTCAGTTCTTTATGATAAAAAAAATATAGGTATTATGTTGTCAGACAAGGGATAGCCCAGTGATATGACCATTGGACTGTCAAAGGTCTCGTGTTCGAATCCAAAGCACGCACGAATGATTCTTCGAAATATGTGGCTACTAAAGATTTTTCACTTTCAGCGAAGGAAAACATCGTGAGGAACCCTGTGCGCCAGTGATACATTTTCTTGACAGCCTGTGAAGTCTGTCAACTCGTACTAAGCCTTAGATTACATTCTAATCGCTGTCATTCTAAGAAGAGACCCGTGTTGAGCAGTAGTACAGGGTTGATGATGAAGATGATATTGTCGACAAGACACTATTTCTGACTAATAATGGACAATGTATTTCTGACTAATAATGGACAATAAACACGGTCTTCTTCAAAGCTTTAAATACTCCTGCTCTCCCATTTTACAATCATTCAAATAACTCCTAAATTCCCCAATGATTGTCACGTTATTGCCCAAAATGAAATAAAAACTTAATCTCACCAAAGAAACAAAATATGAAAATAGACAAATGAATTACATAATAAACGACACACATTTTATATACAACACACATTGTCTTGTGTTATGTATAAAATAATTATGTTTATGCAACTTTGACTATCAAGGTCAAATGTGAAGCTTCTCTTAATTAGTATAAGCTATGAAATGCTCTAAGAATAAAATTTGATTGATTTAATTAATCTTCAAATGCCATGAAACATAAAATCGATTTAAAACTGACGTTTTAGCGAGATTTTAATCGATTAACGGTTTCCTGGCAATTTGTTATTACTGTTTTCACATTTGAGTTCCTTTGATATTAATTGAAGATAGTTTGCATTTATTATTTAATAGAATATTGGTATCCAGAGCCTTTCAGAGATTGGTAGAGAGAGATTGGATTTAATTTCGGCCGCAACTGATGAAATTTCCTAGCCAATATTGCAGATGACACTATAATTTTGTAAAATAGAATAATAATATATAATTTGGCATGATCATTAAAAACAGAATAATCATTAAATATAATAATTATGTTAACACAAACAACGATATCAATAATGGTAAGTAATTCACACACTTTTACACAAGACTTGGACCTTATACCTAAGTAGGTAGTAATTTTAATGCAAGTTTGTAATAATTCAATAATTTCCTCTAATAAAATACGACGATAATCACCTAGAAATCGTAAACAAAACGACATCATGAACATTACCTACACAGTACACTCTAGGTAAAGATTTCTCATTACATCAGAGATGTTAAACCTTTTGTCATTGGCAACAGGTACAATTAAACTAATCTTCAGTTAATTTAACTAGCGTTTTCCAATTCTAAGCCTGAAAACGATAAGCTTACATATTATGAGTAGCTAAAATTGATATGATGTAAAGAAAATTATCTTGATATAGACATCGAAGTAGGTACAGTGAATATGTAGAGTTGTCGAGGCAACTTCAGGCCGGCCAAAAAGACTGCTGACTAAGAACTATTTAAGAAGAAATAGTTAGTAAAAAGTTTATGTTCCTCAGATTTGGTATAAATACTTTTTTCTGTAAATAATTTATAAGAGAACACCATGTTATCGACGGAAATCTTGATAAGAATAGTGTAGGTACCAATATTTTTTGAAAGTCTGCCCCTGTAATGTAGTGCCATATGAACCTGGTTTAGCAAATTGAATCCTATTTACGTAGGTATTTGATTTAAAGTAATTGATTTATAAACACATCTTTGCAAATTGCTCCGGTAATAAGGCAGCCGCAGTCAGTGCAACGCATTGGAGCAACATCATTACGTAATCGTGCGTCGAACTTTTTAAAGGGAAACCTCTCAATCTGCCTTTAGAGTATTTTACATACAGCAACGTGCGTGAGACAGAATAAAGTTATTGCCGTCGAATTTACTGCTCATCAACACATAAAATATTCTTCCCATAAATTTCTGCTACGATTGATTGGATTGTTATTTTTTTATAGTTGTAATTTTTTTATAAAATCTGCTCTACAACATGATTTTATCCAGTACCCATGGTAGGTGCATTTTACACAAATACCCAACCCTAAAACAACCAATAATAATGACTAAAAATACCTGTAGGTGTTACAAATTTTAGTTCTGCAACCCACAACCTGTGGGGCAGAAGCCCTAACTCAGACACTAAACCCTACGTGACGTCAAAAAGTCCGCCTTTCAGGTAGGCAGTGGTGTCTCACAAACGAGATTTTGTTAAAATAAATCCAGACATTTCTTACAACATGCTTTAGCAAGTGAAGGGGAGGTACTATTGGTAGCCGAAATCACTCGACATTAATATAGATCGTTTAATTCACTAGCACGATTTGAATTCGACACTGCAATTTTACAAGAAATATTATGAAATGCAGTTAAAATCTTAGTCCGGAATACATTTTCGACATCAAGCTAACTTGTAATGTATTTTTTTAATTAATACATTTACACGACATTGCGTGTGTGCTTTACTTTATAATGTTAAATTTTAGTTGTATGTTTGTGTGGGTTCCTCTCTCTTCTTAAGAGTTATGCTCATCGCGCACCTTTACTGTAGCACCTTCCACAGCTCTCTATTTAAAGAACTAGGAACCCTATTGCAATAAAATTACAATAATTCCAATTCCAATTTTGTAGGTTCGTATCCAGGAATTATTTCTGGGGAGGGCCTAGGGCCAGCCAAGTAAGGAATGTTAGATTGCTAGAGACGAAAAAGACTTCAGATCTTTATTTTATTTAAACCGTCTTGGGCACGTGACCCACGTAATAACCACAAGTATTAATTATATTACAGTAATTTATATTTTTTGCCTACAACAACGCTTTAACTTAATTCACCGTAACCAAGAAAGTCGCCTATACAACTGCACAAAAATTATCGTAACCGGTCAATCCGTTTCAACGTGAAAGCATAACAAAAGCCATTACTTTCTTTTGTATCTCTAACTATATCTATTGTTTTTACCGAATATTACATTTACCTGTAAAACAGTACAGTTTGTAATTACGTTGCTTTCGAAATGAGTAACTCCATAATTAGCATACACCATAGCATTACATTCGTGTGCATCGAATAAGGAACTTTCCCTCTGTTCCACGCACCAATTGTTGACGATACCTGACATTTGTAACGTTTGCATAAACGTTGCACTAAGCGTGTTACCTTCTGTTTCATTGTTAATTAATCGGGTCTCTGCATATGTTTGAATAATTTGTGATTTGAATACATGTTTCAATGTTTAGCAATGTCAGCGTACGAAATACTTATACTCGTTTTGTTTCAAAGTTTACCTATTACTCTGGTTAGCCAGTGGCCAGACTGATTTATGTTCTGTCGGAATATTTCGACGACGTCTGTGGTCTAGTGGTTCAAGTACCGGACTGCTAATCACGAGGTCGTGGGTTCGATTCCCACAGGACACAAACATTTATGTGATGAACTTAAGTGTTTGTTTGTCTGGGTGTTTCCTATATATTATAAGTATTTATTTACAACAAAAAAAAGTATATAAGTATTCTATCCATTGTCTAGTACCCATAGTACAAGCTTTGCTTAGATTGGGACTAGATGGTGCTGTGTAAAAATGTCCAAAGGTATAAAAATAAAAAATAAAACTATTTTGCATTTGATCTGTAACAACTATCATAACATCAATTGATTGTAATGAAGAAAAAAGTAATTATATTTGGCGCATACATTGATCGTACCTTGTAGCATAAAAAACTTGTTTCAGATATTAATATAAAGATAAAATGGTATCATTTGGAATGTACTTACCTCAGCTATTCAACTAGTGAAACTTTTTGTGGACACCGATTAAAATCGGCATCTGCTGTCTACAAAAAGTTTCATATAGGTAAGTAATAAAACTTTTTTTTCTAGGTACATACTTAAGCGGTATTGAGTCTCCTGTTGAGCTTAATTGTAAAACTAATCAGGTCTAAGGCTTATATTAAGGCTGAGATTCAGAGAAGAGACTTAGCATGAACTTACGCTTCCGTATGTCAAATTGTCATACAAATTTGACATACGGAAGCATTACTTTACACTTAGCATCGTCTTCAAGGTTCACGCTAGGTATTATCTTCGATCAACAATAAACAGTACCTACCTACAACGCAACGTTATGACATATTTGAATATGTAGGTATACCTATAACTACATACTTAGGTACCTACGTAAGATCAGAAACAGTCAACAACGTTATTTAACCTCGCCGTACCTCAAAAGGAAAAATGCTTAAGGTTAACGTTACCCTTAAACTTAAAAGATAAACTTAGAGGTGTAGGTGCTGCTGTACAACCACTGTTCACCGGTATGTTTAGCTCCTATGTAATAGGGATGAGCCTATTGGCACTACCCGGGCACAAATCCAAACTCCGGGCTGCTATGGAGAATTTCACAGATAAACCGATTTGACTTCTAATAAAACTATACAATTAAAATAATGTAATCCGTTCTACTAAGCTCTGTTCTACCACCTCATCCGCTTTAAAATGATTTAACAATTTATTTTATTGGTTACCTTTTCTCATAAAATCCTTTCGTGAAGTGAAGAATACAAATCTATGGTGACATGGTATTTATAACAACGACGAACGAATATAGATAGGTACCTAATATCACTGATGAGGAAGTGTAGCATTTTTATATGCTTATACCTAAATTGTATATACATAAAGGTTTTTATCTCGTAATAATAGTGTCCACCGGTATGACAAGTTACATTCAATACTCAAGGCCGGCCTAGAAACTAGAACAGTTTTATATGCCAATCTAAGGTCGTACGGAGTGTATAAAATCTCCTTTTATAAACACTCTTTGATCCTCTTAATAGTTACCTAAAATATTAAAAAACCATAGGTACTCATTTTAAAATTAGAACATTATTAGAATTTATTCAAATGTCTTCGGATATTTATGAGAGACTACCAACCAAAATGAATAATATTTTATATTATTTTGATACCTAAGTATGTAGGTACTATTTTGTTATTTAATTATTAATAAATTACGTACGAAAGTATCTTCATAATTCAAGCACATCGTAATTGATACAATCATTTCATAATTGGAAATAAAATAGGCAGATTGTTTGCTTTCATGTAATTGATTGATTTATTTACAGCCGCTGGTAGGTGATGATCGATATTCTGGGTAAAAGCATAAAAAATATTGGTAAGTATTGATTCAATATGTATAGGCTGGTCGGCACTCGGCAGTTAGCAATAGAATATCGCTTATTGGCGTTATATTACATAATCTCACATTATTATTATGATTTGTTATTTAATTGCAGAAATTGTTTGTACTTACGCTATCAGCTGATATAGCGCTGTCACTCAATGAAATGCCGAAAACGCAGAGGCAACACAGAAGACCACTGATTTTGCGAACCATTTTTTCACCAACACTTTTCAAAATAAACAATAAATCAACCTACAAATAAAAAAAGGTTGCCGATTTTATTTTTAAATATTATGTTTGTGTTTAGTTCGTTCGAATTTCAAAATGTATTTTTTTATCAGTGTTAACGGCGTGCGGCGAAAGGTGCGCGGCCGGTCGCGGTATGGAACGTAACTCGCGAATGTGACGATTTTTGAAAGGCCCGCGTAGGAGGGTTTCGCGCCGATTTCTGCTTGCGTTCCGTTTCATTCATGCCTACCTAAGTATGTATTCACCTGTTTATTAGTAAGGTCACGAGTAATTTCGATTGTAACCAATAATATTTTTGTGAGAAAATACTCTTGGGTAAGATTTTTTAAGTAAGACTTAGTCTAAGTTTAAAAAAAACGCAAGCTAACGTCTATATTTTATAAAAAATTGAGGGTGGAATACGAAATGAAGATAGTGTCATATTGTATCCATGTTGAAATGTTAAAATCTTTAAAAGACATTGAAAATAAAATATCAGATGAGGTAATATCAAAAAGTAATTTTGATTTTTATAAACGTTTGCTTTAAAATTGTAGGTTTGTTTATTACGTTACTGGTTAACAGTAATACAAGGCACAGAACATAATCAATTAAAGTGTGAAAATTTCCGTGACATATTGATGATATTACCTAAACAAGTAAGTATAAAATATACCGCTGATTAACAAACAAAACCTCTTTTCGTTCATTTGTTTTTTTTCCATTTGTAACAGTACTCAGACGGCATTGCGAGTGTTTGCGAGCCGTAAGTTTTTGTTTAAAAAAAAACTTACAATATAGTATTCTATTGTTTTCAGATTTTGACACCCACAGTGAATTTGTTTGGGAGCGTATTTGATAGCGTCTACTAAACAGCCTTTCTTTACAGGGCGAATTTTTTTGACGGTAATTAAAAAAAAGGGGTGGTAATCAGAACCCCAGTGTTTTATATTTGGAATGAAAAACAAATTACGAAATTCAAATGGAGGAGTGGAAACGCCGTTTGTATTTTTTATAGCAAATTATGTAAGTACTTTAATAGAAATTCAATTTTTAAGCGTCCTGAATATGGTTCCCTAGTTTTGCAATGATATGCAATACGAAAATGTACTGACGAACTCTGAATGTAGGTACCTCAGCCTAGGGATAAAGAATTGATTTTTGATTGATGATGATTGATGATTTTTGCACAAATCGTATAACCTGCTATGTAATGTTAGCTAGGCGTTTTGATAATTTTATGTGATTTTTTTTTTGCTTCTTTATTGAAATCTAAATAAGTATAAGGGCCTGTTTCACCATCTCTGGATAGCCACTAACTGCCGGATCAATTAAAAAATAGAACAAAATTTGTATGATATTATTTGCCAAGTACTTAATTTACCGGATTTTTTTTTATGACGTAATTGCTTTAGTGTATGGAGCTAGATTACGACATTATGACAGGCTATAGGCCAGAATTCACTGGACCCCTTTAGCAAAAAGCCTAGGCGTCTAGTCCGTTTACGACTCGCATTCTATTCAAAGGCCCTCATGTGGCAAACAAGTGCACCAACCACCCACTGACCCCTACCACCTCATCGGTAGATTTGTAGACGTGAAGAAGCTGCTGGTTTTCGAAGGCTGCGCTGGTGTTCTGCTCGGAATCACCACTGAGGAGGGACTAGGTGTGTTGCCCCTCCTACCTACCATAAGGAGGATCCTCCGACCAGGCTGGTGTTATGCCTGGCGGGCCACTGCCCCCACCGTTGATGTCGGGCGGTTGTATGTCTATGTAGGTATACAAGTTGCTCGGTAAACTTCACTTGCGCGATTCAGGATTTTAGCTTCATACAAATTCTAATGTAGCTCGACAGATGTCGCTACAGATTTAATTGTTGTCCTAGAAGTTTAAAGTTTCCCAGGAACTTTCCACGAACCATAATAAACCAGTGCCAGGTAAAATAATATGGCACAAAACTAGGCTGGCATTCTGCCCATACTATTCTGATAGATTTTATTTTGTTTGTAACTTGTAAATGTTTGTGTATATCCTTTGTTGGAGATCCTTAATGTATGCATAAATAGATAAATAGCATTTATCATCGCTCACTTCATTATTAGTCTGGGCTATCTGCCTCGTTAGACTAGTGGTCCTAAAGTACGGTTCCAGGATCGAGCAGGGTTGTTGGGAAATGCCCATATTGCCCATGACCCCGTAGCGGCTCAAAGATGCTAGTTGTGACAAGTTCTTTTGCCGCGCGTGAACGAGACCGAACAGAAACGTAAACGTGTAACCTCACCTCACATGACCATACGTCATGTGACCACACCTCGCGTGACCTGAAGTGACCACAACTCAAATGAACTCACCTCAAGTGACCTCTGTCCTTACCTCACGTGACCTAGTGACCACACCTCCACACCTCCTACGGCAACACCTCACGTGACCTAACATCACTTGAACTCGATTTCACCTCGAATGAAATTTCGACCTCACCACACGTGACTTCACCTCGCTCGACCTTACCTCAAGCGACCTCACCTCACGTGATGTGTACCAAACCTCAAATCTTCTCTCGACCTCACCTCGGATGACTTCACCTCGCTCGACCTTACCTCAAGTGACCTCACCTCACGTGATGTAAGTAGGTACACCTTATGTTTTAGGTATCTAATAAATTGTATTATCTTGCTTACTTTGGAACAGTCAACAGTCGGAATTCTGAAGTTACGTGAAATTCTATTTATAAGATAACATGTGCAAACTTCATATGTACTTAAATAAACATTGCATTATTACCTACTCTAAAGTATTTGCCATATTCTAGAATGTTCTTTTGCGTCAGGTCAGTGAACTTAATACGTCACTGATTACGACTTATTGTAATGTTTAGAAATATAAATTAATGTAACTTTAATTCAGTTTCACTGATAAGAGTTTTAGTAATAATGAATAATTATTAAACAACTTGTTCAACGAATGATAACAAAGTTTCAGTTATCTAGGCCAACATAATTGGTTTGCTTGAATTCGTTCGTTCGTTCGTTTGATCGAATTACAAAAATGTACCAAAAATATTAGTCATCATCATAATATCAGTCGAAAGAGGTCCACTGCAACATAGACCCCATAGACTTCCACTGGGACCTGTCGTATGCCGCCTGCATCCAACGACTCCCAGCGACCTTTACCAGGTCGTCGGTCCATCTCGTTGGAGGCCGTCCCACACTGCGCTTTCCGGTGCGTGTTCTCCACTCAAATTTTTTTCCACCCCAGCTGTCATTAGTCATATTAACCAATAATTTGTATTTTCGCCAATAAGGCTCAGTAAACTAGCCACCTGTATTTGTTAAATCATTAAAGGCCTTTTTCACAGCTTATTAATAAGTTCTCGTTAATTAGCTGCCAGATAAAATTATACAAAAATGTTATTTTTTTTTTATTCGGCACTTATCGGTTATCCAGAGTTGTTGAAACAGGCCCTTAATATTTTTCTTTACCTATTATAATTATGGAACAGCTATAAAAAGATAGATACTTATGATTTGATAAAGTAGCTCAATGTACTTAAATAATATTAATTTTCCTGTAGGTATTTTTTACACATGAAATCTTTTAGGGCTTACACGATAAACATAATACCTAATATCTTTGATAACCTTGTAGTAGTCAATATGTAATGTTAGATGTGTAGTTGTGTACCTTTAATTGATTAAGTTGTAGGTACTTTTAATTGATGATCATTAACAAAGGTATGTAGGTCTTCTACTTGTAAGTAAAATATATTTTATTTTATTTACACTTATAAGGCACAAGTGCATGCAAATGTACGTAATATGGGAGCGAGAACACTGTTACAATAAAACGACTTATCAATCTTAGCGGGAGACATAATAAAACTTATGATATTACAGATTATACGTTTAGTAACGTTTGGTTAACCGGACGAATAGCGCGTGTTCTGTGCCCGTTTCGCAAAAACAAGACGTGAAAAAAAGAGAACTTATTTTTTTTTATAATGTGTTCGAAATGGAATGACAATGAAATCATACAAAGGTTTAGGGAGTATCTGAAAATTCCGAGCGTTCATCCCGATATAGATTATGGTGAGTTTTTAAAGGAAAAAAACTGTGATTAATTTAACCTAAACAGGAAAATGAAATCAATTGCATTAATTAACCTTATAGATTTTATTCAAATGTGTCTGTTAGAGCTATCGAGTTTTTAAAAAATTGACATATATTTTAGGGCCTTTTTCACAACACTTGGATAACCGCTGCCGGATAAATTAAAAAAAAAGTATGAAATCTGCAAAGTAATTCAACGGCAAATTTCAAGGAGATGGTGAGACAAGCCCTTAGAATATGAAATAGGTACACACCACTAGTAGCTACTATGACGAGATTGCCGTTCCTGAAATAAAATTTAATATAAAAGCAATATAGTCCACGAATGGCAATGGACCAAAATATTCAAAATTGCCCTTCGCGGAATACGTCAATTGCCATCTCAATAAACGAATCTGAAACTAATCCCTTTGATACTACGATTCGACCGATGCGTCCGATGCGAAACTGTCGATACCTTTAGGTAACAACGCGCAAACCCCTGATGTTGCTTACTTCCCATAGTAACTGCTTACCTTTGGACAGGCCATATTCAGATTTGATTACCTATGACAATTATATGTATACCTAACTGCAACATTTTTTCAGGTGACTGCGTCAAGTTTCTGACGAAACAAGCAAATCTTCTGAATTTGCCCGTGGTCGTGCACGAGTTGGTGCCGAAGAAGCCTGTACTGGTGATAACATGGGAGGGATTGCAGCCAGAACTGCCGTCTATACTGCTGAATTCCCATATGGACGTAGTGCCCGTGTATGAGGTAAGCACCTTAACCATTTTTAGAGATGAGGGATAAAGCATAAATCCTATTTATTTCTGTAACAGACCTGAAGTCTCGAATTAACATTTTTTTGTAGGTACTCTTTTAAACTCTAGTAAAACATATTAGTATCAAATTTCTGTGTCACAAAGCAGGGAAATATCTAAAAAGTCCTTCTGAAGTTACAGCCATAGGTTTTTAGTAGAACAATCCAAGCCAACGGCACGCATGAATCCAGTCATTGTTTTGCTCGACCATGCTATACTATAAACTAGACTAAAATCAATATAAAGGGATACTGACTAAAGCACTAATGACTAAACAGTCTGACCAGAATTCTTAGTCTTCTGCTGAGAATTTATTTTGCTTACTTCTTATTTTAAATAAGAGTTTCGATTTAAGGAGCATTGGACCTACCCTCCATTCGACGCTTTCATAGCTGAAGATGGAAATATATATGCTCGAGGCACCCAAGACATGAAAGGGCTCGCTATGATGCACGTAGAAGCTATCAGAAAACTTAAAGATGCGGGTGTAAGGCTTAAGAGGACTGTTCACATGTCTTTCGTACCAGGTAAGTTATAACGAGGCTAAGACAAGCTGCAATCTGATTTTGTTGCAATATGACATTGCTGCAATCTAGCATTGACGGCAAAGTTTATGGCTGCAATCTGATTTTGCTGCAATATGACATTGCTGCAATCTAACATTGACTGCAAAGTTTATGGCTGCAATCTGATTTGGCTGCAATATGACATTGCTGCAATCTAGCATTGACGACAAAGTTTATGGCTGCAATCTGATTTTGCTGCAATCAAGCGTTGACTGGAACAGAATTTATGGAAATTACATGAGCTTTGTCGACTGACTCAGTGGCCTAATGAGTGTCGCATTAGTGGCCGTATGTGGAACGCTACGCAAGTCCTCGGGTAGAACAAAAGAATTATTGGATTATTTTTATGTGAAATTAGTAGTAACAGATGTAGTTTGGATTTATGCCAGGTTGATGGCAATAAGCTCTCCTCCAATTACATGGGATGCTATGTTGTTTTGTTAGAAGTGCATTTCCATAAATTTTGTTTCTTTTTTTTCGTTGATTTGTAAGTACTTTAGATTGTACATCGCATATTTATTTTGAGTTCGCGTTTCGTACCAAACACTGTCAACATTTTTCGTACAGTGTAGGTACAATTCGAATGCATATTTTTTTAATAGACATGGCTTTTCCTTTAAAAAAATAAAAATTAACAAATGCACACGCGTAGTTTTTTGTCAAAATTTTAATAATTCTTGAGCTAGCCACCATCAACGTGTACCTAATGTTACGAAGGATATCTACTTATTGTTATTACAACAAATACAATGCAATTTACATAATTTATGTAATCATAGTTATTTGTCGTTGTAACATTTGGACGCTCCTTTGTATGCTAAGATATAATATGTAGATACTGAAAGATAAAAGATAAGAAAACTAGTACCTAAGGGAGTAATAAAGTGAGATAATAATAGATAGAACATGTATAATTAAATAAATTAAATTTCTATATGTATAATTAAATGGCCTTTATTTTTAATGAAGGAAAAAATCGGCTGGCGGGTAGGATTCGAACCTGCGTCTGCTGGTTCGGTACACCGGACGCTTTGACCACTAAGCCACCGTTTTTTGAGTTGACTGACCTACAATTAAATTATAATAATAAGCTGAAAAACTACTAGATCGACATACCTACATAAAATTAGAGGTTTCAATGATTAAAAACTTCCATAAGAACACTACGGAAATTTGAAAATTCAGTCTAAGTAATTATTTTAATGTTTTTGTTTGGTTTTCAGTTTTAAGTAAACCTAGATTAAATCATAGAAGATATAGAAAGAATACATTATCTAATCAAAATTTATAGTGTATTCGAATATTTGGCTTCGCCCGCGTGGTCCTATAAATTATAGCCTATGTTACTCGGGAATGATGTAACTTTCTCATAATAAATGAAAACGGTCCAGTAGTTTTTGAGTTCACTCATTACAAACATACAAAAATACAAATCTTTTCTCTTTTTAATATTAGTAGATAAATATAAATAAATAGTTAAATTTAGTTAACAGATAAATAGTTGTCGGGTTGTAAAACAAAACTTATTCAGAAGTATGGACACTATTTGTTTACCTGAATAATAAGAGCTGAATATTTTTACAGATGAAGAAATCGGTGGTGTAGAAGGCATGGGTGTATTCTCCGAATCAGAAGCGTTTAAGAAATTAAACATTGGTTTTGCCTTGGACGAGAGTATTCCTAACCTGAGTCCTTCAGAGGTCACAGCTTTCTGCGGCGAACGGACATCCAGACGTAAGACTTTCATTCATTTTCCTTGCATTATTCTATTACTATTAATTATTATAGTTACTTTTTAACCGACTTCAAAAAAGGAGGAGGTTCTCGATTCGACTGGTTTTTGGTTTTTTATGTATTTTACGCGATTTCTCAGTCAATTGTGGACCGATTTTGACATCTCTTTCACCCGTGACCATGGACGCTGTAAAGGGTCCGAAACGTTGGGATTAAAATAATATCAATATAACGCGATAAAATCCGTAAAAACTAGTTTTATTTCAATATCTTTTTTTGTTTGAAAGAGTATACTCCCGAGGTGGACGAAAGTGGTCAACGAAAGTCATATTTAAATTAAATATGTACCTAGTTTGGCACCGCCTCCAAATTTGTTAGAAATCATAATGTAAATATGTACCTGTTATTATTTCTTATTAGTTTGTAGGTGTTTTTGTAGGCGGTTTGTTTTTTGTTTAATTACAGAACACCTTATCAATCTAGTCCTCGTAAGCTCGATTGATATACTATTTGCAAGAAGTTCTCATTAGCAACAAGGAGTTTGGTAATCCAAACTCCAAAAGCTGGCCCTCACGCATTGGGGTCGGCTTCCAGTCTAACCAGATGCGGCTGAATATCAGTATTTTACACGAAGCGACTGCCATCAGTTCTCCGCAACCCAATTTCTGGGCAATACCGATATTCGAAGGATAGACTGGTTGTCAGGCTTATTGGGGTTCTGACTAACACTAACGATTGTCATAGGTGTTCTTATGACAACCGGGACCGACGGCTTTACGTGCTCTCCGAGGCACGGAGGGGTCTCGATGTGTTAAGAATGGTCACCCATCCACAGACTGACCTCGGCAAGCGTAGCTTAACCTTGCAGATCGGTTGATCAGCATTGCTATAACTTAGCTCGAAGGTCTTTTGATTTCCTCCTCGTAACACAAATAGTTGATTTACCTTTTTTATGAGGCCTACATTAAACCAATATAGATTAGACATCCGCTATTAATAGCTAGTTTTTACTAAAATACGAGTAACTTTCAAGGTCGTTAACAGATATTTAAAATTACAATAATTATATATTTATTCAAATGGCTTTATGTTCCTTTTTACAAGTACACATGAATTATTCTAATTTAACCTTTAGAACCGTGCATTTAGGAGTCACACAAGTTTAACGCGCTTTGGTAAATTGTAACAGTGTTATCGCACCCGACCAACATCCGACACACATGTTTCTTATATTCTATAGGTATGAAAGATAAATGATATTTTCATGCGCATTCGGCGCTGAACTTGTGGAAACGCATGTGCATAATAAAAATAATCTACTAGCTCGCTGCTTCGTCCGCGTGGACTTTATTAGTATTACATTTATAATTATTTATTAATTTATTTGTATATTATTTAATTTTTTTTAAATAAGTACCGAATATACTTTCATATGCAGTGAGAATCTGTTAGTTTGAAATTACAAACGTAACATACTGCTTACAATTTAATCCATTACTTTTTGATGGAGTTTTTTTGGTCATTATACTGTATCACAGTGACGCAGACTACTACTAGAACTTAAAACAACTTGTTTTTATAATATTCTCGCTCTGGTGAATATACTGTTTCACAATGGTTTCACACTTATTTATGCAACATTTTTTTTTGCGTGACGTGTGCCCATACAATTTTGGTCGTGGTATAGGTAAAATCAGATGCAGAAAGGTTCTAGAGTGGAGACCACGCACCGGAAAGCGCAGTGTGGGACGGCCTCCAACGAGATGGATCGATGACCTGGTAAAGGTCGCTGGAAGTCGTTGGATGCAGGTAGCATACGTGCGGTCCCTGTGGAAGTCAATGGGGGAGGCCTTTGTTCAGCAGTGGATCTCTTTTGGCTGACATGATTGATGGGTAAAATCCACTCTTATGTAATAATTTCAGCCGCATACTTAATCGTGATATTTTCCTTCGCTTAGCTTCCTTGCTCATTTCTAGTAGAAACGCAGCCTTATTCAATAGTTTCTCAATACCTAGACGCGACTACATAGATAATTTATATGCTCTGTATGACAGAAACTATTACAAATGGCAAGTTTATGAAATAATTATTCAAGATAACATCAGTGTCGCAAGAACCCGGCTCTCAATCCTAGTTTAAGTTTCCTGTTTGTGAAATTAACTTAAACTGTGCATGGTCTGTGGAATACTAAGGGTGTTGTAACTACTGGTTATATTTTGTCGCGTGATCAAATTGTGCAATAGAAATTAATACGTAATTTCGTGATCTTTTAGTTTAAAACTGCACATCGAAAGCGATATCGTGAAACTTTCTCCAATGATCCACTGCACAACATTCCCCCCGAAGGTTACGAAGAAGATCGCTGGGCCGGGCATTAACCGGGCACAAAACTAAAGTCCGAGCTGCTACTGAGAATTCCATGCAATAACATTTAGCTGGGTTGTTATTGAAACCACGGACCTAGTCGAGGGGCATACATTTTTAATCTGTAAGATTTACTTTCCAAGTCAGGGAGCTAGTAGGTAGGTCTTATCAGTAAATTGAAGTGCTAATATAATAATTTGGTGTTTTAGAAATCATTGTTACGTGTCGAGGTGAGCCAGGACACGGCTCATTGCTTCAGTCAAACACTGCCGGTGAAAAGGTCTGTAATATTATTATCATTTCACTTATTTCGATACCTATATCGATCGTACCTCGTTTTAATACCTCGATCTTAGATTTATAATAAGTACATTAATCTAAGTTCGCGATAAACACTTAGGCTAATATTCAGAGACGATGCTAAGCGTAAAGTAATGCTTCCGTATGTCAAATTTGTATGACAATTTGACATACGGAAGCCTAAGTTTATGCTTAGCATCGTCTCTGAATATGAGCCTTAGCCTTACTGTCTCGGCTCAGCAGAGTGAGAAGTGTGAATGTATACCTATAATATAGTCCACCGACAACGCGCAATACGCGCGGGGAGTCCACCACACTGGCCTATTGCGCGTATTTACACGTCGTTGGCAAGAAAATCGCTACCAGCTACCACTGTGTACTATTTCGAAATCCAAATGCATAAATTATGCGTTTATGTTATGTGACTTTTAAATATTCTGGGACATTTTACACAGCCCCATCTAGCCCAAAAGCCCCGCAGAGCTTGTATGTACTATGGGTACTAGACAGTGGATATAATACTTATATACTTTTTGTTGTAAATAAAATAAATGTTGTCTGGGTATTTAGACAAACACAAAAACTTATGTTCATCACATAAATATTTGTGTCATCATTTGGGAATCGAGCCCACGACCATGTGATCAGCACTCGAACCACTGGATAAGACGTCGACCATGATAATTTTCCGTGGCTTTTCTTTTAAGTAAAACCTCTTTTTTCACCAACTGAATTGTATACTAAAACGCGGTTGTTCCCATTGCGTTGATCATAACTTGTTTCAAATAAAGTTTAGTGTCTGGAATGAAATGAAAACTAATCTCGGAACAGTATAATGTATTTATTATTATATCTTTTATGAAATAAATTATTTGTGTGTGTATTTTATTTTACAGTTACACTACATAATCGACAAGTTCATGACTCTCCGGGCTGAGGAAAAGAAAAAAGCTGATGGTGGAATTTGGTTCGGTGACGTCACGACTATTAATTTAACACAAGTTTCGGTAAGCAACACTATTTAGATAATTAAAAAATTTTGAAAACCCCCGACTCAAAATGTAATTTGCCATTTTGTGGTGGCGGCCTTCTTGGATTTGAAATTTATCATAGTGTTTAATTAAGCCCTTTCATTTGATACCCATATTAAGGGAGTTGTGAAAAATATGTAACTCCCCATTTTGTAGCGGTGGCCATCTTGAACCGATTTTTATTAAACATAGCTAAGAGCACTCCCGACTAATTCACCTTTCAAATAAAAAAAACAAAATCAAAGTCGGTTCATCCGTTCGGAAGCTACGATGCCACAGACAGACACACACAGACACACACACAGACACGTCAAACTTATAACACACCGTCGTTTTTGCGTCGGTGGTTAAAAAAAATATTTGCAAAGCTCTAGATTATAGTAAAAATCCTCATAATTGGTTATGGTCTGCTGAATTAAGTCCTTGGTTTGATTAATTATCAGAACAACTAAGTAAACTAAAGCTAGTTTAGGCATCTCAATAACTGCTTCCAGAATGAACACATTAGTCCAACTATCATTCTACCATGAATTTTATCACATTTACATGAATATCTTTTTGTATTTTTAAGCATTTTCCATGCTAAAATTACCAATTATTTTAATGAAGGAAATAATCGACTGGCAAGCAGAACTCGAATCTGCGTCGAAAGATTTCGAATTGGCGAGTAGGACTCGCGGTGGTTTAGCGGTCATAGCGTCTGGTGTATTTAACCAGAAGGCGCCTTATTATTAAATTACAATTGAGATAAATGTAATGTTGTATTTTTTAAGCATTTTCCATGATAAAATTACCATTAAATTTTAATATAGGAAAAAATCGATTGGCAAGCAGGACTCGAATCTGCGGCGAAATATTTCGACTTGCCGAGTAGGAGTCGCGGTGACTTAGCAGTCATAGCGTCTGGAGTACTTATTCAATCATTAAATGCAAATCTCCAAAATTTTACTCTTTATTATAAACCTTATATAAATGATTTCATTTTTGTTTTGTATGTTAAATAATTTTTAAATTACTTTTAATTATTTTCAAAAATCTTTGATCTCTGTCCTTTCTCTTTTAGCTGTAACATGCGATTAGTCTCTACTAAGGGTGGCCTGGTGATCTGTAACACAGGTTTTACCTATCACAGACACCAGTCTCTATCTAAATTGTTATTTACTATGTAACCTTGTGCAATGATGATAAGAAAAATAAATTCTATTACTATTAAAATAACATTGAGATAAAGTTTTATTTCTTTATAAATAGATGGTGATTGTCGCTATTTATTGATGTTGACTGTACCAAGTCTCTTATTCCAGGGTGGAGTGCAAATAAACGTATTACCGGAGAGCCTCACAGTATCGTTCGATATAAGAATCGCACCAGATGTTGACCATGATGCGTTTGATAAAATGGTGAGTAACATTCATAACAGAACATACCAACGCCTGTATTAAAAGGTTAGGCAAAAAGGTTAGGCAGCGGTGTACTACTAATGTACACCCGCAGTTTGTTTACGTCCTATGAATTGGGAGCCTATTTCCCTCAACCGAGCAGAAATCCTGACTCCCGAGCTGCTACTGGAAATTTCACAGAACATAGTATAGTACAAACTGTTTAGTTTGGGACTAGATGGTGCTTTGTTAAATATCCCTTTTATTTATATACCTAGATGAATGTTACTAACTCGTTTGTCTGGTGGTCCCAATTGCGACTGCTGCCAGTGTTGTTTGCCAGTTGCCAGCAGTGTTGGGTACACTGCTCAACCCGAGAATCGAACTCAGGTCCTCTAGCGTAGGCAGCAGTCGCAATTGGGACTACTAGACAAACGAGTCAGTAACATTCATCTGGGGCGGGGGCGCTTGCTTTTGTTCACCCCGCCGCCTCACCCCCGTCTGTCTTAAGGCGTGGGCAACTAGTTCCGCGCGGACTATAAACTAATCCTGCTCCTATTAAAATCAGGATGCGCCAATGTTTCAGTATTGTGTTTAAAATGTCAGATATCAAGATGGTGTGAAGAAGCCGGTGAGGGTGTGAGTTTCGAGTACATTGTGAAGAACCCTCAAATCAAGAGCACCAGATTAGATGGCAACCTGCCTTTCTGGGGCGCCATGCAGAAAGTAGCATCCGATATGTAAGTTATATTTCACATTTAAAATTATCTATACTAATCTATACTAATATCACAGTGTAATAAATCCGTTGGTTACATTATGCTAATATTATAAAGAAGAAAGATTTGATTGTTTGTTTGTATTGAAACACCGAAACTACTGGACCGATTTGAAAAATTCTTTCAGTGTTAGATAGCCCATTTATCGGGGAAGGCTATAGGATATATACCATCACGCTACGACTAATAGGAGCAGAGTAGCAATGAAAAATGTTGCAAAAACGGGGTAAAGTTATCAAGACCACGCGGGCGAAGCCGCTGCATGGCGGGAAGCTAGTTTTACATAAACGCGCATACGCATAAATATATCACGCCTGTATTCCCCGAAGGGTTAGACAGAGTTATCTTAATGTACAGTCAGCAACGAAAGTCGTCGAACACGACGAAAGTTTAAAAACATCACAGTACCAAAACTATTCATTAGATTTTGACTAAGGCAAAATATATAATTGTCCTCTATTATGAGAATTTCAAGAGTCAGTGAATTCTGAATATTAAAGATGTTAAAGCGTTTTGAAGATTTCATAGTGTTCAGCTACTTTCGTTGCTGACTGTACAACCACAGTTTGTCGGTTTTTATCACGTTTTTGTATGTCACGAGCTAAACTAAATTGATAAAATATCATAATTGAGCTGTCATTTTAGATCTCATAATATTAAAATCTTATTTTTATACTTTCCAGGGGATTTTCAATCAGAACAGTAACCTGCCCGGGCGCGACAGACGCACGCTACGTGCGTCGCCAAGGAATACCCGCGATCAACTTCTCCCCAATGATGGGCACCCCCATGTTACTCCATGGACATGATGAGAGGATACACGTAGACACTTTTTTGAAAGGAATAGATATTATGGAGAAAATGGTTCAAGCTGTTGCTAATGTTTAACGAAAGATTGTTTTGTTAAATCCTTACTAATATTGTAAATACGAAAGTAACTCTGTCTGTCACGGTTTCACGCCAAAACTACTGAACCGATTTTAATGAAATTTGGCACAGAGATAGTCTAGAGCCTAAGAAAGGACATAGGCTACTTTTTAATGTGATAAAAGAGCTGTAAGGGGTTGAAATAGGGGATGAAAGTTATAAGAAATACCCTGACCATGCAGGCGAAGCCGCTGGCGGAAAGCCATCCCATATTTAAAACGTGATTACAAAGTTACATTTGCTGTAAATGAATCCGTGTACCTGTGACCTGTATATCTTCCAGCAAATTTTCTTTTTGGTTCAAAGGACCAAAAATCTAAATATTAATATAATAAAAGATCAAAGTGTAGCGGAGTTATCGCAGTACTTGGTCTAAGGATTGCTTTTATATTCACTAGTTAGTGTAAGTTCACTGTTTTTCTTTATGAATATTCTAATTCTAAACGTGAAGACTTGTTATTAGCTGTCGGATCACTGTTCAAGAATGTATTTTAATTTGCTGTAAGTCTTCCATGCTGTATAAATAAATAAATAAATTATTTAATTTTATTTTCGGCTCGAAGGACCAAAAATTTTCTTTCCGTTTCAAAGAACCGAATATCTAAAAAAATATTTTATATTTGGCTCGAAGGACCATTATTTTCTTTCCGTTTCAAAGAACCGAATATCTAAAAAAATATTTTATATTCGGCTCGAAGGACCATTATTTTCTTTCCGGTTCAGAGAACCACAAATCTAAAAATTAATTTTATTTTTGGATCGAAGGACCATTTTTTCTTTCTGAGCAATACCGATATTCGATATATTTTGAAGGACCAAAAATCTAAAAATTAATTTTATTTTCGGCTCGAAAGACTAAAATTATAACATTTTTGCTTACGGCTCGTAGGACCATTTTTTAACTTAACAACAAGCAAAGAAATTATGGCAATGTGTTTGGTGCTTGCTACCGGCTGAGCCACAAGTCCACAACGTTTGAAGACATTTAAATCACCATCGTAAAACATCACCCAACTGGTACTTAGTAAATAGTTCATAAACGTACGTTAAACATACGTACGTTTATGAACTATTTACTAAGTACCAGTTGGGTGATGTTTTACGATACGATTTTTACAAGAAAATCAAACAAAGAATCTAATTTGGTATTTTAGAAGTTCATTTTATTATTATTATTTTACGCTGCAAAAAAAACACTATCCTAAGATGCCTAGTTACATGTAAAATTAAAATTATTCCATTGAGTTTTTAATGTATAATCAATTAATTACTCAGATATTGTTTCGTATAATATAAAATGAAAGGATTTCTGTAACCGAATAACTGTGTATTATTTCCAATAATCTACCTTTATTTGCCGATTCACAACAATCCTAGTCAGACCCTCAAAAACTATGCAGTCATGTCATGTCCCTTCTGTATAGAATTCCTAGATTTTCGTGACTCGGAAATTGGGGAACCAGTCACTGGACAATTTTTTTTTTTTCAAAATGTTTACTGTATGTACTATGATTCTGTAATCTTATGATCGTATTAGAAGAACCTAACTAATAACTAGAACTAACTAGAACTAATATTCCATAACATCGAAATAGGTATGATGAAATCGAATTAGGAAGTTCATTAAATCGGCAAAATATATCTAGATTGCTATACCATGTTTAATAGTTACTTTACAGACATCAAGACAAATTCAAAACAATACTTTTGAGTCTATTTACTGCTTTTCTTACTCGTGCTTGGTTGAGAGGCTGTAGATTCACTGCGAGAAGGAGGACCGTCGCCCTTTTTTTTGGTTTTGGATTTTGCATCAGTAGTATCTACAGTGTCATTTATCTGAACTGATTTTTGAGAAGGAGTTTTCTTTAATTCAGTTTCATCTTTGCTTTTTACAGCCTCTTTAATTGACAAATCTTCTTTACTTGCTATAGAATCCCTCCGTATAGATTCGGCACTACTACTTTCATCTTTATCATGCGTACTGGTTTTACTATCATAACTTCTTCCCAAAAGCAGAGATATTTTCTTTTGTGCCTCCAATTTAGTTGCAGACAAGTGCTCTGCACCCTTCATGGAATTTTTGCTCAAATTCGAGCTAACTTTAGTCGTTAATTTTCTCCTTGAAGTTTTCTGGATAAGCTCTTGTTCTTGCTGGTGAAGAAGCTGCATTGATTCTATACGTCTTTGAGAAACGAGTGTAGGTCGAAGTTCGTTGTAATATTCTTCTATTTCTTGCAACGTTAATTCTTTTGTTTCTGGCAAGAAGAAATAGAGAAATGCGGCACCTGTAAAATTCACAAACGAACAAAGAATTTCAAACTATTAATCTATCTTCTACATTAAAACTACAACACTGGCCGAGTGGCTCATTAGAGCCACCTAGGAGCCGACCACCGCTAAATTATTAAAATGCTTGTTAAAGGCACCTAAACAAGCATTGATAGCAAACTTACGTCTTCTTACGTACTCACCAAATAAGGAGATTCCACCAAATATGACTATAGTATTAGCTAAGCCTATGGCATCCCTCAATACAGGAAATAATTTTGTAGTGCCAAATATTAAAAGGCTGGTTATTGAAACTGTTAAACCACTAAGCGTTCCTCGCACCTGTAATAATTATTTTACTCTTTTAACTCTTTGGAATTTTAATTTCATCTACTGATTATCCCTGTGACGAACTCGCCATACGTAGTACTTATTTAATAATAGTTCAGATGACACTACCAAATAATGGAACTTAAAGTCGATCTGATGGTGGAGACGAAAGGCACCAGCGTACAGCAGCAACCTCGTGTTTGGGCTTAATTTGTTTATCTTGATGAGAACTTTAGAGGGAAAAGGTAAAATATATAAACTTTTAAACAAAAAGTCATCCCAAATAAAACAAAAGGCTTAATGTAAACGTCCCACGATTAAACACTAGTTTCTGCAGGAATTATCTTTAAAAATAAATAATTTGTATAGACAACCTTACTTGTAATGGGTATAGTTCAGCTGCCATTAAAAACGGCAATGTGTAGTACCCTAAGCTGGCGAAAGCTATGTACGCCATAAAACACAGCTGTGGTATTATACTAGGTTCTTCGTAGTATGTGATATAGAATCCTAGGCAGAGGCAGATACAACTCACTCCGATGGCTGAAAATTAGACATTAAGAGCCTGTTTCATCACCTGATAAGTTCCTGTTAAAATACTTGATAATTTCATACAAATGTTGTTCCTTGTTTTAATTTTTCCGACGGTTAGCGTCTATTAGGCGTTAGGTGGTGAAACAGACCATTATATTATTACAAGCTTCATTATTTATCAGTAGCTTAATTAAGCAAATCATTATCGTCTGTAGTCCAAAAGAGTTAAGTAGAGGTATATGTAATAGTACCGGGCACAAATCCAGACTAAACTTCTACTGGGATTTCACAGAAAAACCTAACAACACTTTGCTCACCCAGAACCTCTAGCTTAGCAGTCGCGCTAGGGAGCACAACCCCAACGAGGCAGGAAAAGGCGAGGAAAGAAATACCTGAAGTCAAGGCCAACGGTTTTCTTCCAACACTGAAAAGTAGTATTGAAGTAATTGTGCCCACCACTAGTCTTGTGATGGCTAACAGGAAGTTACCAGCATTTGCATCCATAGATGAGTTCGCCGTCTAGACAAAGACAAATGGAATGGTTTATTTTAAATGAAATGTAATTTATTTTCATGAAATGAAGTTTAGGAATGTCATCAGTGATAGCTTTGATATCTACAACCTTTGGTCTGCTAAGGCACGCACCTCTGACTATTCGTAACCACCTGCGTATTAATTATGGCTCGCTTACAACGGTGAAGGAAAACATCGTGAGGAAATCTGGCATCATGAGAAATTTTATAATTTGTTTACCTATTTCTCCAGTCCGCTAGTCCCAGAAGACTTGTGCCAAGTAGTGGTAGTGGCAGTTAATGGGTTGATGATGACGTTGAGAAGGTGATGATGATAGTTATGTTGCAGTTGAAATTGTAGGTTTTATTTAAATAAATAAATTATAATCGTCTACAATATAATCCTTTTAGCCCAAAATAGTTTTTTTTTTCTTTTAACGTGATAAAAGTCATTCGTAAAAAAATGTGTTTTATTTTCGTAATTTTAGGGTTGGTCCAATAGGGCCCTGAAACGCGGTAAGTTTTATGAAGTTACTCAACTCATCAGTTATTTTTTCAAGATTTCGTCATGTTAATCAACTTGTCAAACTTACACAACAGTTATTTTTCCGCAATTTCAGGGCCCTATTGGACCTGAAAATAGGAATGATGAGTAAGCCTACCTGCAGTATCTCTACAGCCCACATAACGATACAGTTCACTCCCGAGGCTTGCGTGATGACGATATAAATATTAATCAAAGTGAACGGCTTACACGCCGCTCGAGTGAACAGCAATGACAAATTCTCTAAAACCGACAACCTGTAAGAAAAAGATGATGTAAAGCCTTTTTTCAGCAGCAACTAATATTTATGTGTTTTGACAAATACAATAAAAAAGATCTTAAATTGAAATGTTTATCTTAAATTGATTATTTTTTGCATGTTGGACAATATATCCGACGAAATGTTTTGAGACTAAAATAATTTCAGCTTGAATATTATTTATTTATTCCTATGGTGAAACCAGAAGGGCAATTTTAAATGCATCTCGCATTCTGTAAAGGCGGAAGCTTCGCTTGTATGGAATTGTATCCACTGCAACCCTCGGACACGCTACACATTGACGTCATTAGCACATGCGTGGTTTGCTCGGAAATGGCGCTCATGTAGCTCAACGTCATGCATGCTGTGTACGCGGAACATGATTTCGTGTGTAGCGTGGGCTGCAGTGGAAACTTAGTCACGCGTTGTAAAACAAAATGAACCTACGCAGCTAAAATCCGCCGCGTATCCGTGCAAATCGTGCGTCGTGGGTTTCCATCTTCACCCCCAACCGATCACGCAGTGCAATGTGCAGTCATAATGGAAAAATAATTAAAAAACATAATGCTAGCTTACAAAAAATGCAGCATACGAAATATTAAACTTACACGCTAATGAAATAGTTTCACAAGAAGGCTACATCGGCCTTGTAAATAACAAAAATACAACCTACTTACGAATGTTGTTATCCGTCTTGAATTCTATAAGTTGTTTCATTTCTTTGTCGATGTCGTAATCATTGGCTCTGAATTTTTTAAGAGCAATTCGGGCCTTCTCTGGGGTTCCCGTTTTGAGAACATAGTATGGAGTTTCAGGCAATAAATTAAATAAAAGTAGGTTGGCAAACGTGAAGGTACAACACATATAACAAAGGGTTTCCCAGTCAATGAAGCTGCCGAGTCCAGCCTGAAAAAAAGTAAATAAAAAAACGAAAACCTTTTTTTTAAAGCGGGAACCCGAACGCTCTCTTTCTCTCTTTCTCTCTCTCTCTCTCTCTCTCTCTCTCTCTCTCTCTCTCTCTCTCTCTCTTGTAAATGACGGTTCTAAGTGACAGAAAAGGAGAGAAGCTAAAGAAAGTGCTCGGTGCGGCCACGTAACCCTTATCCGTTAACTAATTAGGTACCTAATGCCTCTCTTCTACGTTAATCGTTTTTTTAATGAATTAATTCTAGGTCACGTGTAATATACCACCTGCCTTTATACCTCGGTGGGTTAGGCAAAGGCGTACCATTGTACACCCACACATTGCCGGTATGTTTAGGTCCTCTGTAATAGGAGGCGAGCCTATTCACAATAAATGGGCTTACAATCACAGATCCAAACTCCAAGTTGCTACCAAGAATTTAGAAGAAAAATACGAATTACCCTACTCGACCTAGATACCGAACCAAGAACCTCTGAGGACACTAATGAAGTAGTTAGATGTTGATGTCAGTAAATAATAACTAAAATTATAAAAACAAGCTCTATGTATAAAAATGTTTTGCAGGTAGAACGAGCTTGTTTTTAGTATTTTAAATATTCGTTGTTACTTTTGACGCAGTCGGGTCTTTTGTTTCATTTATTAATTGATTTTATTTCCTACTTTTTAGTTTGTTAATCATCATAGAATCACTCAAAGATCCTAAATGATCATTTCAAATGAAAAATGATACACCCAAAGATTATTTTCAAAATCTGCCGGCACATTAAAATAATCTAATTACCTGGATACTTAATCCTATAGACATGGCCATAGAAGGGAATGCGCCAATCACTCCTCTCATGTTCGGCAGTGATATCTCAGTGCTGTATAGTCTGGGGGGACCCATAGCCATGCCACATCCTATACCTGTTATAGCTCTACCTGGAAAACACTTTAAAATCTTATATACAGTCTCTGATTCTGAGTAGGTACCTACGAGAGATTGTCGTAACTATGTTCTATAGAAAGAATTATGTATTCTTCTTATTCGCCTTATTTCACTGAAGATTAAAATTTTCAATATAGTTCCATGCGCAGCTACTGACTGCTGCGATGATCCACATTAAGCTAAGATAACTGATAATCTTAACATGGAAAATGCTTAAAAAATATATATTAAGGTGATTAAGAAAATAATCTAAACGTAATCTGACGCTTTCACAACAATACATGTCAAAATCCAATACAAAGATGTAGTTTACGCTTAAACAAGTCTCTGAAATAAACTTGCGACTGTGCATGTTAGTATTACGAGACGTCATGAGTAATTACCAAAGAACAGTACCTAATTAGTTACAAATCCTTCGATTATCAAACAATTTACTATCTCCCAGTTGGTAACGATGTTAGCAGACTACACAAGAAAATCTTTCAGGCAAGTAGGTTTGTTCGCCATGTTCCTTGATCGTTCAGGCGAGTGATTTATAAAACCCATCCAATTTATAATAAATTATTATAAGAATGACATGTTTAATTACAAACCTATAATAATATGATTTGCACTTCTAGCTAAACCGGTATACAGCCATCCAACACACATTGGTCCTTGACACGCGATGAGCATGATTTTACGGCCAAATCTGTCCATTATGTAGCCACTCATCATACAACCAATAGGAGAAAATAAGGTAAGCACACTAGCTGAAACATACAATAAGTAACGGCTGAAATCAGTGGCGGCCTAAGAGGGTGGGGGCTACTCCCCAGGTTGAACTTTTGTGACTTAATTCAGCAGAAATTTTGAAAACTCTTTATTTTATTTTATTTTTCCTTAAGGCCTGGGTGTACTATATTTTTATTTGACGATATAGTCATTACGCACTACAAACAACCATTCATAGTCATACAATATTCTGAAAAAATCTGAAAAAATCATTAAAATCTTCTAAACTACTGAAAATTGCGGAATCGTAACATGGGGATGATTCAGATCCACCTTGACTAAAGGTATCTAAAATTTATCTTTGTACGTCACTTCTCCGGCCAGCCTGTAAGATAAACAAGCGCAACCGCCCAACGCTCTTACAGTGGCCGGCGATCTCGCGCAACGTCCCAAGTAGAAAATTTTACTAGATACTAGAATGTTAATTTGAATGTCACGCCACACCGGGTCAAACCAAATCAAAACTCGAGTGTAAGTATGTAAATTCTTCCCTACGAAAGGAAGAGGGATCGCATCATGTGACTCGGTCGCGTTATCTAAATAATATCGAATTTAAACGGACAACTTCAGCCCAGCCAATCTATGTCACGCTTATTGTACTCCTAAACTGAGAGATGACGGTATTTACACTCGTTCCCAAGGTGGAAGATTGGCAAAAGGAGGTATATAAAAATAATAATCATTTCAAGTGTACAATGCTTACCTATCCAGGATGCATCGTTCCGTGTGATTTTTACAGTTGATTCCTTGCTCGATAGCTGCGGCACCTGTACAGCTGGAAACCCAAAGCCCAACCCAATCTCCAGCTGTGCTATGTTCACCCAAACTCCATACACTAGCTGAATCCATGAGGTTCTCGTCCAAAACCCTGGATCGAGAGTTATTTTACGTAGGCTCGACATTTTATTTCCACTGTATTATCGCCATAGAATTATAATGAACTACCCCACATTACTGCAAAAATCTTTGCTCTTGTAGACGTTAACATCTTTGGAAAAGTGACAACTGATGACATTTCTGTCATAGCTGTGGATTAAAAAAGTAGCAAGAAATTGAAAGACAATTTTTTAGAGATAAAGAGGTGAAAAAACATTATAAAATTACAAAAAAAATGTTCAAAATCGCGACGCCTACCTGTCGACATGTTGCACTATATCTTATAATTTAGCACTTCTGCCATTATTTATTTAAAAAAATAAGTTGCTACCTACTTTTTTTACATTACGTAATGCCAGGTACAGATAACAACAAACTCGTCTTCTTAGGGTATCGTAATAAAATAAATAAAAAATTTAACGTAAGGACGTTAAAATTTAACGCAGATTGGTTGTCTAGTTGCCAAAAACAAAGTTAGCAAAAATATTGAGCATCTGTGGTTGAATAGATTTTTTTTATTTACTATTGATACGTGGTATTAGTATACAGGTACTTTGAAATCATAACAATACAGAAGGTGAGGTAAATATGAATATTTCAAAACTTCAACCAACTAACAAATTGATTATTACCAATTTTGAAATTAAATTATCCTTCCAAGCGCCTCCGGGTGCCCCTGATTAGGCCGCCGCCGAGGGCCATGTTCTCCTCACGAAATTACGACATTGTTTAGAAAAAACACTTTTTATTCGACTAACACGTTTTGTTTATTAAAATATTTCGTAGACCTGTCCTCTATGAAATTATTTATCGTTATAACCAAGGTAGGAAGCACTACTCAACCTCTATTGCAGATGTTTTTAATGAAAAGCAATTCGATATAATTATTTATGTAATAAAAAAATTTTTTAGCTAATGGCTTCATTCACTTTTGAAGACATTTGGGTATATGAACGGTCTCGTATACTGATTGTTCCCAAATTGTGCTGTGAAAACTGGCTTCAATTTCTTTCTCTTTAGCTTCGAGTGAATGTTTTCTTCAAAAGCTGCCAGAATTTTGAGAAGAGTAGCTCGGGAAATTTGAGGAAACTCGACGCCATTGGCGAATTTATTCTTCTTCAGACCTTAAAATATTTATACGTCATTAATCGATGAGTCTGATTTTTTATTACAGATCAGATTTCCAGAATTTCGCGACTAAATTCAAGCTCCATAATTCGCGCACTTCAACCACAAATCCTGAGATAAGTAAAAAACTAATGATACAATGTATATTTTTAAACCAACCTGTTTTCTCCCTGATCGCTTTACACAGTACAATAGTGCAACACAGTAGCACGACTAGCTTCATGTCTAAGTGTAAACACCGACTGAAGTCATTAATGGGTGTTATCAAATACGATAACGGATTCGGCATTACTACGGAAACCTGTTTATAATCAATATGATTAGGTTACATTTAGGTGAGGAAAATGTTTAGGTTTAACTAAGTGAAAAAAAAAGACATTGCTTGAAAGATTTTCTCGGCTACGTGAGAAAATCTCTCAAGAAAGAAAATTCGATCTGGCAGGATTCGAACTTTAACTTCAACCAACCAGCAACCAGGACTAATGTGTTAATTGATTATGATTACGTTGCCGTAGAGCCCGCTGTATTTAACCAAAGATCTCAGGTTCGAATCCTACCTGAGTTTGAATATTTCTTTCGCTAATTCGCGATTGATTAAGCTACCATTAGTAGTGGATTCAATCTCTCTTTGAATTCTTGTAACTGTTTAACAATCAAACAAGGAAACGAAGAATTTGCATTCAAACAATATAACTGAAATATTTTCTTTATTTTTAATAAATCAGATATGTTCCACATTTGTTTAAATATTAAACTAAATAATTCTATTCTAAAAGACTATCACGAAATGCTTCACTATTTCATGTTATAATAAATTAATTTATCAATAAATAAAATGCATTGTATGCTGAAAACAGAGAAAATGGTAACTTTAAATATTTTACGTATTAAAAATTAATTGTAAACATTGACAACACTTTTGATAAATTATAACTAGGTAGGTACCTACTTATGATAAAAAAGCAAAATAATGCTCTATATAGATCAAAAATTAGTCCAAACGAAACCCTTTGACTTTTATTATTTGATACATAATTATAGTTTTTAATAAATATAATATTGCTATGTAAAAGCATTTTAATATAATTAACACACTATTTCACTGTGACCACACTGTAGTGAATCAAAAGTATATAAAATGGCACATTTATGCGTACAATTTCTACAAAAATATATTTATTTATACTACTTATTCTTAATAAAAACACTACAGTATAATACTTTCACAAAATGTACAACAATATCTCAACACACATTACAATTTACAATATTAATACCCATTTTACAATGCGTAGAACAGAATTTACGTATTATCGCAAGACTAGGGAAAAATATGGTACTCAGAAGTCCTAAGAGAAGAGATTCAGTCTCAACTACGATAAGACTGGAATAGGTCCACTATTCCAATCTCATCCAGAGATATCTCAATCTCACCAGACATAAAACTGCAGACACTGCATAAACAACTGCATAAAATACATTTATTCATGGTATATATTGTTTATGCTGTAACCTCCTATATGACCTATATGAAGGAGTACACATACACATATACACATATAATACACGTATGTATTTTTCTAAACAATGTGATTGAGCTATGTATTCTTTGTTGGATTGATAATAAATATCATCATCCTCATCGAATCATCATCCGCCTGGCCTAATCCCAATTCACTTGGGGTCAACGCAGTATGTCTTTTTCTTCCATACATTAATAGCATCAATAGAGGCGTTTATAGCATTCATTATCCGACCAATAGAAATAGCTTGTATTCTGCGTCTACGCACAGTAAAATAGGTACCAACATCGGTCTGTACTTCACCAATCACTCTTCACACAAATTAAGTAAATAAAAATGCCTAAATTTGAAAAGGCACGCCGTTCCTCAGTATCTTTAAATTAAAAGGATTTAAATTATCAGATGCAATAATTATTTTTAACTTAGTTTACACCGTGTAAATTATTATTTTTACAATATTATTATGACAAGTTTACATTGGTCGTGATGGCTAAAGTTTACAACTACTTATGAATGTACAATTTTATTTACAAGTTGCATTATTTAATACTGTACAAACAAATATTGTAAAAAAATATTCTGATTTTATTTCCTATAGTATAAAACATATAACCAGCTTTGCTGACATGCACAGTGATATACAAAACAGTAATTATTATGTACAATAATAAGTTTAATCTATAACATCACACTTGCAGAGATTCGTTTAAATGCGCACATCCCATAAATATTGTTTTTTAAAAATAGTACAAAGATGGCCATCCAGAACTAAAATTCTAAATATATTTTTAAAGTGTCTTGACTCTTGAAAAGATCCATAAATTACCTATTAATGAAATAAAAGTCATTCATCATACAGCCGCAATTCATATTATGATTCATAAAAACTGGCTTTTAGGTCTTCGTAAGACATAATATCTACACCATAATTATTTTGATAATTTATAAATATATTTTTGTATTTTTTTAAGCATTTTCCATGCTAAGAATACTTATTATTTTAATGAAGGAAAAAATTGACTCACGGTTGCTTAGCGGGCATAGCGTCTGGTATATTGAACCAGTGCCTCGACCATGAGATTTTCTCACTAGACTCGCTAGCGACGCCGTAAAATATTTGTATGGAAAACCCTCGCAGCGCCTCTAGCGTTTACCTAAGGAACTAAAATCTGCTATGAGATTACAACGTTTCGATGTGTAAAAAACCTATCGAAAGCCATTCGATAGAACTCATGGTTGAGGTACTGAAGACGCAGTTTCGAGTACTGCCCGCGTATTTAAAAAACTTTAAAATAACATTTAGAAACAGTTTTTGAAAAAGAAGATTATTATCGTTGTTCTAAGCACATTTAAACAAAATCATTCCTATCTATATCAGGAGTACATTTACCGAATGCTCTGCATCATTCTCTCCAGCACATGTAACCACATCAACCATAGTAGCTGGTTCACGCGCCCTCGCACTGAGTGTTGCGTCTCGACAGAGACTTGGTTCTGCCGCTGAAGTAATCTTCTATCTCTTGTAACGACTTACCTTTAGTCTCGGGAAGGCAGAAGTAGAAGAATATTATAGCTGTAACAATGAAAAAATATGTAATTCGCTATTTTGTGGCAGCGGCCATCATGGACCGATTTTCATCAAACATAGCTAAGAACAGTCCCGACTAATTCACCTTTCAAATAAAAAAAACAATATCAAAATCGGATCATCCGTTCGGGAGCTACGATGCCACAGACAGACACACACACACACAGACACGTCAAACTTATAACACCCCGTCGTTTTTTCGTCGGGGCTTAAAAATATTGCATGAGAAACATAAAAACTAATTTCGACATCTTTTAGCCTAGTGGAGTTAACGAAAAATTTTAAGTACTATTCAGTTTCACGATACTTTATCTAAGTACTAGCCGTCAGAAACGAACTCATGTTATATTGTTTTTCATATAACTTCATAATTAACTACTTGAATACTTAACTATAAGTAACTATTCGAATACTTAATTTCGAAAACTTATGACAGCAATTTTTTAATTAATATAATATAATAATAATAAAACGTTTATTTCAGATAAAATCCATAAAGTATAGTAATAATAAAGTAGTCAGCACACACAGAGCACCATCTAGTCCCAAACTAAGCAGAGTTTGTACTATGTAATTCCCTTGACATCCGCCGTAGCTATAATAATAATAATAAACCCATATACTGTCCCACACCTGGGCCCGGGTCTCCTCTCAGTATGAGGGATTAGGCTATAGTCCACCACACTGGCCTAATGCGGGTTGACAGACTTCACATGCCGTTGAGAAAATCTCTCAAACACGCAAGTGTCCTCACGATGTTTTCCTTCACCGGTAAAGCGAGTGATAATTACGCAAATGATTTCGAAAAGTCAGAGGTGCGTGCCTTGGATTCGAACTCGAGACCTTTGACTTCGAACTCAATACGATTACGTTAACTTTTCTATTACTACAATGACTCGGGCTTGAGGTACTGTAGTAAGAATAAATGTAAATTATTTTAATGAAGGAAAAGATTGGCGGGAAGGTTAGAACCTGCGTCTTCTGGTTAAATACACCAGACGCTATGACCGCTAAGCCACCGCGAGTCCTAAGCTTAAAGTTACATTCTAAATTTAGGTCCCAAAGTAACGTTAGCAACAATAGCAAAAGAATGCAAGTATAAACAAAAACTTTTTTTTTTATTGCCTACAGTGGCAGACGAGCAGGTGGCCCACCTGATGGTAAGTGGTAACCACCGCCCATGGACATCAGCAACGCCAGGGGCAAAGCTGAGCCGCCGCCTACTGTGTATGGTAGAGAGTTCTTTTTAGGCCTCGTTTGAAGAAGAACATGTCATAGCATACGGGAAACACCGCAGCAGGTAGTTCATTCCAGAGATTCCAAAAAGAGAGATTCCAAACTCACCAAGCAAGGACATGGTCCCGTAGAGGCCGAAAACTCCGTAGTCGTTGAGCGTGGCCTTGAGGAACGGGAACGTCTTCACCACCGAGAACACCGACAGGTGCGCCACGCACGTCGTCATGCCGCCCACGATGCCGCGCACCTGCACCACACACAAATTAACACCTTAAGTACACCAGCTTTACGTACAGTTTCGTTTGTTTTCAGGATTCCATACCCGAAGGGTGCCAACGGGACCCAATTACTAAGCCTTCGTTGTCCGTCCGTCCGTCTGTCTGTTAGTAGGCTGTATCGCATCAACCATTTTAAGTATGTAGAGAATTCAAATTTTCGGAAACTGAAATATGCTAATTTTATTGATACTAATAAATCTAAAAATGGTACGGAACCATTTATGTGCGGGTGCGACTCGCACTTATTTGACCGATTTATTTTATATAGTATGGTAATCTTCCTAGCGAACTAAAATGACAGTTTTTCTAGTACCAGCAGCAACTGATCTCACATTGTACGAAAAGTCTATACGATGCGAGGTCAGCCAATACTGGTAATGTATAGGACGGTCTTCGCGATCGATATATTAATCCATCAAAAATGGGTACTTTAGGTCCACTAGTGAATCTTATTTCCGAAATCTTAGGCGATGAAAGATACAAAACTATTGAAAACGAAGACACTTGACATGAAAATATTTAGGCTCGGAGAGCAGTATATCTAATCTAATAAATAAAACAAAGTCGGGTTTGTTACAACACTTATAGCTCGAGAAATGCTGGACCGATTTTCATGATTTTAGATTTGTTGGATTTGTCTCCGCCCCGAATAACAGAATAACTAAAAAAAAGGTGTAACGGAGTTCAAACGCGAGCGAAGTTGCGGGAATCAGCTAGTATCGGAATAAAGCTAGGCACATTATATAAAAATAAAAACTGTTATAATACATTATTATAATGTTACTAATACATAGTTTTATGTGCTAAGTTTTATGTAATTGCAATGCTTGTAAAAGGCCGCTAAGTCATAAGTACACTATTATAAAATGTAACACCTTATTTAAACACTTAGTACGCAACAAATCTTTTGAATTTGACCCGGGCGTGATGGACTAAATAAACTGGTAAAAAAAAACATCGCGTAAGGATAGACTGATGAGGCAAAAGCAATATTAAAAAGAATAATTATGTATTTTTTTCTCAATATGACATCAGTAAAAAGGTTCCTACCTGTGTCGGATAAACCTCTCCAATCATAACCCAAGGTATGATCAAGTAGCCAAGCGTGCAAGAGATGACGAAGATGTAGATGGTGACCACGGGGATCCAGGAGTGCTGCGGCAGGAGGTCATTGTCCTTCCAGAACTTGACAAAGTACATATATACTGACAGGATTATCATTGTGATGCCGCAACCGAAAGCTGGGAAAGAAAAGAAAACATAAATAAATACATACACGTCAATTTTATTCGTATTCTTGAAAAGATTACCTATTGCTTCACATCAAACATCCAAATTTTGTATTTCATTCATTAGTGGTAGATAAAGATAAAGACAGTCCTTTTGGATTTGTCCATTGTTCCGTGGTAGGGTAATGCACCACAATAATCTATACTAATATTTTAAAGAGGAAAGATTTGATCGTTGGTTTGTATTGAATAGGCTCCGAAAATACTGGACCGATTTGAAAAAATCTTTCAGTATTATTAAGCCTATTTATCGGGGAAGGCTATAGGCTATATATCATCACGCTACGACTAATAGAAGCGGAGAAGTAATGAAAAATAATACAAAAACGGGGGAAAAAATTATAAGACCACGCGGGCGAAGCCGATTGGCGGGAAGCTAGTATAAAATATGTTTAATGGTGATACTACATTGTATGATCCTGTGCAAAAAATTATGTTCCTAGATCCAGCTGTTTAAGTATTGTAATACTTGTCTGTCAATAAAGTCGGCGTTAGATGCTAAAATATTTAAAAAGATAATATTTACATAACGAATACCTATAGATACGTACCAGAGATAAAGGTGAGAATTCTTCTGCCACATTTTCTGCACAGTATGCACCCGATGACGGTGAAGATAACTCGAAGGATGCCCATAGATATTGTCAGCCAATACTTGTCAGTCATCGCACCAGACGCCTGCAAACAGTAGGTAGTGAAGTGAAAACTCCATGGTCAAGACATGGACGATTGGAATAACAGAAATGGATGGCAGAAGCAGCAGTCAAAATTGTTGTCGATTCCTATCGACAACAATTTTGACTGCTTTACTTTTGAGTGTTTTGCTCCTGCAAAACACTCAAAAGTAAAGGAGAATGTCATTTAAAAAAAGGAATAAAGGAATGGTCAAAAAATCTGAAGAAATCTCGGAGCTTCAGATCGAAACGAAACAACGATGCAAAATAATACAATTTTATTAGCACACAATAATACTGTCAACAAAGAAGTTTAATAACCCTTCCTTGGCACTTGGGTAAAAATGGTAAGCAACGGCACGGGTCGCCGTCAACCACGCTAGTCTAGTGAGGGTTGACAGACTTCACAAACAGGTTTGCTCACAATCATCACCATATTCCTGCCCTTGTCCCAATTTATTCGAGGTCAGCACAGCCTATCCTTCTCTTCCATTCATCCCTGCTAGTCGTCACCTGCTCATTCAATCCCTCGTTTGCCCACAATGTATCCTTATAATTAATTCTTACGAAAATTTTGTGGTGCGTGTCAAAGTAGTATTTTGTTTTGCCGATTCTGCATCATAAATACTTCACAAGGAGCAATCAAAATTAGACATACCTCAAACACTTCGACGGCGTAGAATGTGATGGTATTGACGCCACACCACTGGTACACGAAGAAGTAGATGGCGAGGATAGTGAACGGTTTCAACGTGGACGGGGACAGCAAAGCCTTGATTATTTCACGCGGACCCTTCAAGCTGAAAAAATTATAATAAGGCTTTAACAGATGACATGTTTTATCAATTAAACACTCACTCATGGGACTACCTCGTAAGCCTAAGTCCGTTCGTGGTGGTGCAACAGTGTTATTAGGTTTTACTGGCAAAGTCTGTCAATAGCAGTTTGAAGTTTGGCGCCCAGAGGGGCTAGACAAGTTGCATTTAGACATTCGAATCGACAAACAAAATGTATGTAAATGACATTAGTGACAGCCCGATTTGCCGAAATCTTGTGTCATGTCCATACATTTTGTTTGTCGATACGAATGTCAAAATGCAACTTGTCTAGCCCCCCAGTTAAGTTAGGCAATAAGCTCGCCCCCATAACCGCGAACAGTGGGTGTACAGTGTTTGTACACGCATAACTTCCGAACGACTGCGCCAAATATTTTTTTTTGTTGTGTTCGTTATCAGGACAAGGTTTGTGTGCAAGACTTTTTTAAATCCACCGGGAAAAACTGGTGAAACTGCGCATGGGTCACCAGTTTCTAATATAATTACAATTTCAGTCGAGGAAGTAATTGCACAACACGACGCAAGCGCAGATGCATATTTATACGATAGCATTCATATTTATAAACGTTTGTACTCTGTTGCGTTTGCCGCCATTATCTATGACAGACAAATGAGTTTAGATCGTGACTCTCCTATCTATTAACATTGTCAGTGAGACATAACATATTAATAATATCATGGCTACCTACGTATTATGCCCATTTATAAATTACTTATTGAAATATTTTCTTTACAAAAATACTGGCCTACGCGGGGACAGGAAAAACGGCCATATTAACCAATTTCTGTGCAATTAATAAGTATTATATTACGAGTTATTTTTAATGAAGGAAAAAATCGGCTGGCGGGCAGGATTCGAACCTGCGTCTTCTGGTTCGGTACACCAGACGCTTTGACCGCTAAGCTACCGCGAGCCAGTCGAAATCTTCCTTTACATTCTAATTTACGTCTTAAAGGTGACGTAGCTTAGCATGGAAAATGCTTAAAAAATACAAAAAGATTATCATATTACGATTTACGAACCAATAGCAAGGGAGCTTAATGGTTAAATAGCCTTCGCTCGCGACTTCGTTCCCATTGAAGTTGATTATTTTCCGCGGTTTTTGCAAAATTTGTAAATGATACTCCGCTCCTTTTGGTTGTAACGTGATGATCTTCTTCGATAAACGTGACATTTTATAATTCGTCAAAAGCGACCTTTTTAATTAACCCCAGATTCTTAGCTATAACGACTTCTTTAGCCTAGCAGATCTCGAAAACTTTAACAAAGGCCCAACAAGAGCCTTGAGTGGTACAGAATTTCAACTTTTGACTGCACCAAGGTTAACGTATCGTCATCATCATCAGCCCGTATTCGTCCACTGCTCGACGTAGGCCTTCGCCTAGTTAACGTATATCCTTACGAAATTATTTCTTTAACGTAGCATTCACCGAATTCATTGAAATATCGCACCTCTCAAAACTACACATAATTCAAACTTCTGAAGTTTTGATACCTACTAATAATGTCATTGCCTACTATAAATGAGACATGCCTAATAGGTACCTATTTTAATAAACAATTAACTTTAATTCTACCACTGTGTTTCCCATATTTCTCAGGTATGCATAAGGAATAGATTTTATTAGCACGCTACCTAGTTGTCGTTGTATTTACAAACAAACGCAGGAAAATACTGAGAAATAATTGAGTACATAATCGTAAAACCCCAGATTCTTATACTGTTTTATATCTTTTTATAACTTTACTAGCTAATGCCCGTGGTTTCTCTTGAACCCTTTTTGCACGACTCCTTAAAATCGTAGCGTGATGTTAAATATCCCATAACCTTCCTCAAGAAATGGCCTATCAAATGCAAAAAGATTTTTTCAAATCCCATTGGTAGTTCCAGAGCGGCAGAGGTAGTTTAGCGCCCACAAACAAACTCTTTAGCTTTATTATATTAGATGGACTGTAAATTGAAAGTATCTCTACGAGATGTGTTAAAGACAGGTTGTTTAACTATTATAAATACACGGAAATGGGGAAAAAGGGTTTAATAACCACATATACGAGTATACCCGTGGCCGGAGAAATGATGTCCAAAGATATTTTTTATCAAGGAACATCCGGATGTTTATAGTTAAGAGATAGAATGGTTTTAATATTTTTATTTATTTATAACAATGCACTGTATTTTAATGAATGTCTATTCTGATAACATTAATTAAAAACAGTTAACTGTGATTAAAATAAATTAGTTAACAAGAGAAAAAATAACAAAAGATATCAAAGATGTCAGGTGAAAATAAAAATAAAATCATTAAAACCATTTAAAATGAAATGTTGATGTAGTTACATAAACGGTGAGGGGCTTGTAGCCAAGTTGTAACTACGCTGATCAACCGATATGCAAGGCTAAGCTACACTTGCCGCAGTCAGTCTGTGGATGGGTGACCATTCTTAACATATCGAGACCCCTCCGTGTCTCGGAGAGCACGTAAAGCCGTCGGTCCTGGTTGTCATACGAACACCTATGACAATCGTTAGTGGTAGTCAGAAATCTAAAAAGCCTGTCAACCAGTCTATCCCTCGAACATCGGTATTGCCTAGAAATTGGGTTGCGGTGGTCTGATGGCAGTCGCTCCGTGTAAAATATTGATATTCAGCCGCATCCTGGTTAGACTGGAAGCCGACCCCAACATGGTTGGGAAAAGTCTAGGAAAAAGAAAAGATATAGTTGCATATACCTAAGTGTTGTCTTCTTGACAAGAAGAAAAAAGAACTTACGGTTCAACATGGTTCTTCTCTTTAAAGGCAATCATCTTCTGAATCTCATCTTGCAAGTTGCAGGTGGAGCCTCTCAGTTTCGCGAGGGAGCTTTCAGCTCTTTCTCTCTGGTCCTGCTGCAGGAGATAGTTGGGTGTCTCCGGGAGAAGGAGCATCCCCAATAAGGAGATCATGGGAACTGAAGCGCTGATGCCGGCCAGGATGTTCCATGATGTTACACTGCCTATGACGTACTGAAAAGGAATGGTAGAGAAATGAGATTAGTTTTTTTAGCTTCGAATCGGAAAAAAACATCATTAATCCATACTTATAAATGCTCGAAAGGATCTGACTGGTTATTAGTTCGTATGTCACTTTTTCACGCCTCAACTGCTAAACAGATTTTGATAAAATTTGGCAGACATGGGCTACCTTTAAATAGCAGGTATAAGCAACTATTCCTTCGACTGCTCGCTGGTCTAGTGGTCCCAAGCGCGACTGCTACGCTAGAGGTCCTGGGTTCGAATCCCGGGTTCAACAAAGTGTTGTTGAGTTTTGCTGTGAAATTCCCAGTAGCAGCTCAGAGCCTAGATTTGTGCCCGGTTGGCATAAGCTCGCCCCCTATTACTTGGGACCTAAACATACCGGCGAAATATGGGTGTACATTACTACGCCTCTGCCTACCCCTTTGGGGAATACAGGCGTGATGGTATGAGAAGCCTTGTCTTCACGTGTAGCACACGTGTTGGCATTTCTACCTTCAATTAACAAATTTCATCAGCTTAAAGACACACCCCCCTGTTATATCATGATTGATTATACAAACTTATCATAATTAGTGACGTTTCAATCAATATGTTATTATGTAGACACCACGTGAAGTTTGTTCATATAACTCTGACGCTTGCTCGTCTGTTTGTTTGTTCAAAGGCGACAGATCTAATTTTATAAAACCAACAGTTTGCGCTCAATTATGATAGTTATCGTAGATGACAGCGTGACAGTGTCATGACTGCGTGATTGATAATGTCAATATGAACTTACAATTTCGTCGTTTCATGATTTTAGCAGCGTGGTTGCGGACGTTACATGACAACTTAAGTCTACCAGTTATTTTTAATGAAGGAAAAATAACAATTAAGAATATAAGAATATAAAATTAAAAGTAACTTGTAATCTTAGCATGGAAAATGCTTAAAAAAATACAAAAAGATAGTTAAGTCTACCAGTCATTTTCCACCAATACTTGTAATACTTATTCACTCTACATGAAGATGACTCTCGACTCTCTCTCAACATGAAGATTTTTTCCGCATTAGTAAAAAGTTGGTACAACATTTACCTACCTTCATGTTAATGTGATTCTGTAAGATATTTTTTCTTACCTTAGAAAACCTTAAAGCGTCCGAAACGTCGGGATTTAAATATTGATATAATGCGATAAAATTCGTAAATGTTACTTTCTTTATTTCATAGTTGGATAGGTATTTACGCAAATTTTTTAGAGTCGACCTATTTTTCTTTTATTTCAAATGTGGGAAGCGGATCTATATAAGGATCTACAAACTTAAATTACTATATAACTCGTAACAAGCCCAAAAACTAGATTTGGTTAGCAATAATTTGGAACAACTTAACACTTGTGCGTTTATTGAATACTAATTTTGTGCAAGTACATTAATAATAGGTAGTTGTGAAAATCGTGACTTATTTTAATAAGAAAGGGTGTGTACAACTAATTTTTAGTTTCAACATATTCAAACACAAATTAAACCTTTAAATTAAATAATTTAAAGTCTAAAGTGTGTCTCGCTATTTGTGAACACTATGTCGTTATTTAATTCAGGCTTTAGAAATTACAAAACAACCCAATGGTCCAATGGTTAAAGTTAAATAACCAATCACATAATAAGTATATGCCCTTTTCTAGATGATGCCGAGATACAGTCAATAACCAATACAGTAACCGAACAAGCAGCCCGTGACGGTAGTTCCGTAGTGTATCTGTGGACCGCTCCCGGTCGATACAGAATGGTCTTGGCCGAAAATAAGCGGCACCAGTATTTTGCCCCAATGCTGAAAGGCAGACGCTCCGTCACAGCGTCATAATTGCGTAACGGTGACGTTATGAAAAACACATGATCTCTTTAATTAGCTCCGTTCATGTGAAGACAATTAGAGCCTAAGTTATCATGAACAACAAATGAAGCGTCAGAGGGGGCGTGTACAAAATATTATGTAACAATATTTTGCACATATTGCGAAAGAAAAGTATAAGTACTTAGTAGGTAATATAAATAATAATTTATGTTGTACAGAAGAGCTAAGTATATGAAACGAGTACACGTGGCTGCATGTCATGCCAAACATTTCCAATTGCATCAAAAGTAATGTGTAGGTATAGGTACAGAATCAAAGAATGATCGCACAATTATTTACATGAGACTTCGAAGGACCTGTAGCAGGCCTTTGCCCAGCAGTGGGACAGCAATAGCTGAAGAAAAAAGATTAAGTAAGTGATTGCCCCCCACATACTTTCAAGCAGGAAGCGAGGCAAAGTTCCTTGTTGTGGTCTGGCGATTATACCGGACCACGGATTATCGTCATCGTGGCGAATTATACGATCCCATAGCTATGACTATAGGAAAGGTAAGTGCTGTTATTGCGACTACATACCTGTATCAAGACACCTGTCGAGACGCCGACTGACGCAAGCGCCCCCAACATCCCTCGCAGATGGGGCTGTGACACTTCGCACGTGTACACTCTGGCAGGCGCCCCCACCATGCCCGAGCCGAAACCGATCAACAACCTGCCTGTAATAAATAAATAAAAATAAATAAGCCTTATAATAAATTCCAATTTTAAATGGTTGACATGATGATTTTCTACTTACTAGGTACTAATTTTTTCTACTAATCTAATAAAAAAAAATCTTCCATGCCTGTAATATACATCACTAATTTAAAATCTACCACGATATTATAAAAAAATGGCCAAGTGGTCGGTTTTTCAGAACACCGACACGACTTCGAGAATTTTCTAATCTGTATTTTTTGCCAACTACCTACCACTTTTGGTAGGTAAACATAGTATGATTCCCCGTAGATCGTAAATAAATCGATTTATTTCATACTTATCACTAACTGTGGCAATTATATATTTTTTTCTAAACGTCAATGTTACGCATTGTACATAATATACACAAAACCGTTTCAATAAAAAATATTTCTCACCGACATAAAGCGTAGGAACATTCTGTGCAAAGGCGACCATAAGCCAGCCCATGATGAGGGGGACTTCTGTGATGATGAGCGTCTTCCTCCGGCCAATGTTATCCATCAAGTAGCCGCTGAGGATGCAACCTATTGGCGTTCCAGCCGCGCTTAAACTTGCTGAAACAAAAAAATATATAACATAGCGTAGGTACTAATCACCCTGCCCGTATTCTACCATCTTGGGAGGATTTTGTAGGTACCCTTTCAAACAAAGTACCTAACTACATATCTAATTATTTATAAGATAAAAAGCAGGTTACTGTACCTACCTATGTTCCTAAAATTAACATGTAATATTAGTTAAAATATGAATTAAATTATTTGTATTTTCTGAAAAACTGAAAAATAACTATAAATAACTATTTATAGTTATTTTTCAGTTAAAAATTCGTATATATTCGTAGTTTCGGAAAAATAACTATTTATAGTTATTTTTCCGTCTAGAAACCATCAAAAATATTGGTAGTTGTCTCCGAGGAAATACTTCAGGTGCTATTTGTATTAAAGGAACAGAAACAGACAGTTATATTCGAAGCAGCAAGACTTGTATTTTTTATAAAAGAGTAAATTAAGAAGGCAGTGAGAGTGTACAAAGGCATTAACACCGCCTTTGTACATGAAGAATAAATAAATAAATTCCTTGTACATAATATTAACCAGTAATGGCAACCAAGTATAATCGTTTATTTTATGCTATCAATTAACAACCAACCTAACATTGCCCGCCTCAAAAGTATCGTAATTAATTATGGAAAAGTCTACCCTTGCGTTACTTGCCAGGTAAGTTGAAAAGATAACAACATTATTTAGACATAAAAGTCAGAGAAATTATATTTTGTCCTAATTATGTTGTGTATCAAAAAATATCTGTAATTAATGCCCTTCTTCGGCAGTCGGGGAAAAACGCATGTGACGTGAGCTGCCTATTACTAACACCTAATTACTTAGAACAAGTTTATTACAATATTTTTTAACAGAAAACCTCTTATGTTGTCCGTACACGCCTTTTCACGCATCAGTAAGTAGTAAGTAGGTAAATGCTTCTAGTAATTTATCTCTTTGTGTTTACAAAGTATAATCTTGAGATAATACAAGATGGGATGTAATGTACTTACATAATATGTGATAAGACTAATGTAACCAATTATCTAACTGCGCAGTAACACTTCCGGGTGTCTGTTTTAGCAAGTTTCTTGGATAATCTGTTATCTTTCTGCACTTTTCACGACATTGATTGTAAATCGATAAAATTCCCGTAAACACGGCACCAATGACTAATAATTTCATTATACAATGGAAGCCATATTGTATGATTGGGATATGATCGACATAATATATCAGAATCTTACAGAAAGATTGGGAACATTTTGACTTATATTAAATTAGCGTGTTGGATTCTAGCCTAAGCCCTCTCATTCTGAGAGGAAACCCGTGCCCAGCAGTGGGACATGGATTAATGATAAATTCTTACCTATCCAACTAGCTTGATCATCAGTTATGTGAATAAAGGAATCGTCTCTCTTGAGTTGAGGCAGTGAGGTCGCAGAGAATCCGAACGCCATGCCGGTGTTGATAGTGCCCAGGTTGGCTATGAACGAAGCCATCACCTGCCGCAGGGCTTTGCCCCGTCCGATTTTACCCGACTTCTTGTCGGGGATCGGCGTCTTAGTGATGCAGGCAGGGGCTCCATTTTTGATGAATGGCACCGCGTCATTCCTGGAACAAGGAAGAATACATACATAAGTTGAAGCCGAATTAAACAAGTCTGTTTCTCAACGGTTTTGGAGGGGGGGAGTATTTTACCTTATCTGTGACGTATTGTTACAAATTCGATTTTTATTTCTTATATTTAAAAGATATCTGCGAGGTATGCCAATCGTGCTGAGATCAAATGAGCGTTGAGAAAACATTTCAATAATTAAATTTCTTAGTTAACAAATAATATCAACATAATTATCACTATTTTTTTACTTATTTTTCACTAACTTGTGTCGCAATGTCCTGTATAGCTCGTTAGTAACGCTAGCTTTGTATTAAATACATTCTATATTGCGAATTACACGCGTATTATACCTTACTAATTACTAGTAAAATACGAAAATTAAAACGAAAATTAAAACCTTTTAATTTGAGCAAAGTATCGGTATTTTTTTTACTCAAACTGAAGTGAACTGAAGACTTGAGAAACAAATATTGTTTAAATAAGTGCAAATTACTAAAAAGTTGATAACAACTTAATTTCGGTAGGATAGCAATTGCCCTCCCGTGAATGCATATACCAAGTGCAGTTTATAATCCGTTTCAGATAGATGGTGGGGGATGGATGAGAATATTACGCATAAAAAAAATATATGACAGTTACTCTGTGTTGCTGTTATTTAGCTCAGCCTTATGTGCTTAAATCCGCCGGATAGCCGATGATGCTGATTTGTCTAGTTATTAAGGTATTGATATTTCAATACTGTAATAAAATAATAAATAAATGCAATCAATAAAATTAATTAACTTTCTAGTAATCGAGATCCAACCAATTGTCCCATGTAATTGGGGGCGAAGCTATTTCCATTAACCATAGACAAATCCAAAATCCGAGCCGCTACTGAGCATTTAAAAAAAACAGAACCTGTAGAATAGCAGTTGCGCTTAGTACCACTAGGTATCCTTTTTTTTGGGATGCGAAAAATCCTCATGGATCCGTGCTACCCGGGAAGGCGGCAGGGTAGGTCGGACTCATAACGACTAAAAACCGTACTTGCCTTCCCTTGCCCCATGTCATGGATCTAAAGACCAAGGACCAAGGACCAAAGCTTTGAATAACGACTGCAGAGCCTGTGGTGAATTCAAGGAAACTATCACATAACAGCACATCCTATGCGATTGTGACGTCCTGGCGACGAAACGGATGAGTCTTCTCGGCAACGGGTACCCGAAGCCGGAAGATTTTAGGTTCCTTCCTCTCAGTGGGTTAGCCGCCTTCGTAAACCACGTCTTCAAAGAGTAAGGAATATACGGTAATGGGTCAACACAAAAGATCCCATTGGGTCGAAGTGTTGCTGGTTGTACCAGCCCCCATAGTAAGATTAAGATTAAGAAGGACCAAAGGACCACTAGACTAGTGATGCATTTATAATTCTAATTACTTGAAACAGACTATCTTACATTTCATTCCACGTAACATTAATGTAATCATTAAACAGGACTATAACTACGATCATTGTTCCTAAGACCTCTGTGAACGGTGTTAGGGTTATCTCCCTGTGATAACGGGGCCTTTTCGACCTCACTTCTCACATTAACCCTCAAACGCCAACGGTACTCAATGTTTTATTACATACGTAAATATTTTCATTGTTGCCTTGTTTACGTGATATTGTTTTTAAATGATAAAATTATGCACCTCATTAAACATAATTACAGTGATATTTTTATGTTAATTCGTTTGACTTGTTTGTTTCTATGAGAGGAAATTTTTGTACCATAACCGGTTAATCGATTTATAGGCTTAATTTATTACAATCGATTCAATTTTTCTTACATTAGGTATATTGAAATAAATGTACCTACTGCTCATTTCTAAGGACTATTTTCTTCTCATATTTAAATCATCATTTTCATATCAGCCAAGAGGGGCTCGTGGCTAAGCTACAACTACGCTGATTAACCGATCTGCAAGGTTAAGCTACGCTTACCGAGGTCAGTCTGTGGATGGGTGACCATTATTAACACATCGAGACCCCTCTGTGCACGGAGAGCACGTAAAGCCGTCGGTCCCGGTTGTCATACAAACACCTATGACAATGGTTAGTGGTAGTCAAAAGCCCAAAAAGCCTGACAACCAGTCTATCCTTTCAATATCGGTATTGCCTAGAAATTGGGTTGCGGAGGTCTGATGGCAGTCGCTACGTGTAAAATACTAATATTCAGCCGAATCTGGTTAGACTGGAAGCCGACCCCAACATGGTTGGGAAAAGGACTGACCGCGGCAAGTGTAGCTTAACCTTGCAGATCGGTTGATCAGCGTTGGCACAACTTGGCCACGAGCTAAGATAAGCTTATTAATGATATAGGTTATTGAGATGATTAAAACCAATTGTTACTAATCACTTATTTATTCCGATTTCGGTCTAACAAACACTTAGCGCGGCGAGCGTTCGGGAGTGACTGCCGTGACAAAGGTAAGCGCACATCGTGGGAGCGGAGCTTGTGGCATATATGATCCCTACAATGATAATATGCTTAAAGCTTTAAAATGTGTAATTCTATTATGGTCCTTCCATCCGTCCCCATTCCTGATCAAGAATTTATTTATTTATTTTATTCGGGATAAAAACATACAAATTCAATCTCCGAACTGCTACTAAGATTTTCATTGAGAAACCCAATAACACTGCACGACCTTGGAATCGAATCCAGGACCCCTAGCGTAGCTCTCACAACAACCGCACAGGCATTCTGAAATACCCCAATAAAGAGTATCTACTATAAAAGTTTGAGAATTCCTGAAATCATGTACCTATGTACTTTAGATAAGATGAAAGAAAATACAAGAGATAACACTATCTAATATATGTTTGTTGTTGTACAAATATCTTACATAATAATCTATATTTATCATCTTCATTTTATTATAGATAGATATACCTTAAAATCAATTAACATATAAAGATCATTGGGGTTATCAACCTAGCTTCCCGCCAGCGGCTTCGCCCGCGTATTAGTCGTAGCGTGATGGTATATAGGCTATAGCCTTCCCGATAAATGGGCTATCTAAGACTGAAAGACTTTTTCAAATACAAACAAACAATTCCTATCAATTCAATATCAAAATTCAATCTTTCCTCTTTATAATATAAGTATAGATTATTTTATCCTGCAAATAATTGGTAACAATATTATTACAACATACCAACAATTACGGCTGTACTCCCCAAAGGGTTCCGCAGAAGCGTGCTAATTTACGCCTACATTTCGCCGGCATCTTTCATCATCATCAACCTATCCCACTGCTAGGCACGGGTTTCCTCTCAGTATATTAGGGATTAGGGCATAGTCCACCACGCTGGCCTAATGCGGGTTGGCAGACTTCACATGCATGTTTAGTTCCCATGTAATAGGGGTCGAACTTGGACCGACGACGGACTACAACTCTGCCTAACCCTTCGGGAATACAGTCGTAATGGTATTAATGTCTTGTGAAACATCTCGGAGGAGTATTTACTTCCCTTTGTAATTACCTGACTACAAGGTTTTTGTGGGTGGCCGACAATATATTCACAAAACGTAAAAAGACAACGTCATTAGGGAAAACAAATGCACACGCAGTCACTCGTGCCCTGAATCTTGCACTATTGAGTAAGAAGGTAAGGCCGAAAGTATATAAAGGTCACAAAAACACCACTAAACTTGTCTCTTTATTATTCAATGATGTTCGAGGAAAGTCGTAAGGTTTTTTTCCGTTATACTCTGCTATTTGATACACAGTTTTGTTTTTAAATAAACGTGTTTGTGTTTTTTTTTACTATAAATTTGAGTGCGTTTGGCAGCACCTCACCTGCTGGTAAGTGACCATGCTGCCGAGGATGGAGCACGCAAACTCAAATAATGTCTGTTCAATCTCGCCTTGTTTTGGGTGAATGTAGATATCTAGTAGGTACTAGCTTTCTGTCAGCGGCTTCGCCCGCGTGGTCTTATAAATGATACCCTATGTTATTCGGGAAAGATGTAGCTTTCTAATAATGAAAGAATTTTTGAAATCGGTCCAGTAGTTTTTGAATTTACTCATTACAAATATACAAAAATACAAATCTTTTCTCTTTATAATGTAGAATTATAGACATAGATGGGTTGAGTAGATATTTAGTCGTGATGAATGTTATTGATCCCCATGGCCATCACAGGGCCAGGGAAGGCAAATGCCGTTTTAAGTTGGTATGAGTCCGATATACCCTGCCACCTCCCCATCGTGGTAAGGATTATGGACCCATGAGGATTTTCCGCATAAAAAAGGGTTGAGTCAAGAACGGATAGCCGTTTATCCTCCGGATAAATTTAAAAAAGGAAGAAATTGGGAAGAAATATATCTGCCAAGTAATTTAACGGGAACTTAAGCTTACTGGGAGGTGGAGGTGATGGTCGTGGAACATGATGTTATGTGTTGTTGTTTTTTTTGGGTTTTTAGTATGTCAGTCAGGTATGCCATAAGGTCAGGCTATCCTTGATGGAAGTTATTTGTGGTTACATTATCTATACTTACTACTTAATGCGAAATAAATGCGAAAATATCTGTCTATCAACACTAAACCGCTAAACAGGTTTCGAAAAAATTTGGCTAAAAAGAGCTTTTGTCCCAAAAAGTCGTTTGGAATGTGAGTCTAAACTGCGGTAAACACCGCGGGGAACAGATGAGTATAGTTTAATTATAAATGTTGTTAAATTTTTTAATTTATTTGTTTCACAATCCCTGGATAGCCGCTAATCGCAGGATAAATTTAAAAACGGAACAAAGGAGGTCATCGAAAACGGCCCAAATGATGTACCGAAGGTACAATTATTGGAAAAAATACTCTGTATTACGCTGGTTACAACTTTAGTCGTACTTTTTTTATGTTGACTGTAGGATGAGAAAAAAAACTTTTAATTTGAGAAAAATCACGCCATTTTGGCACACTATTATCTGTTTCGTAATTATTTCATAGTAAAAACTGTAGTGTCAGTTTCGGAATGTCAAACGCACGCCATAACGGCAGATTATTAACAGTTTCATAGTAATTTCATGGTAAAAACTATCAACTTGACAGCTGTCATGCAGCTGTCAAGTTGAGTTACCATGAACCTCCGGTACAAATTTTGGCGGAGTTGTATGGGCTTTCGATGAACTCCTTTGTATGAAATTATCTTCAAAATAATTTAACGACAACTGTCTAGGAGACGGTGAAACAAGTCCTTAAAGTTGTAAATGAGGTAAGGAATTTGATTAAGAATACCTAGATACCAATAAATAACTTAAAGGTGTGATGGTCACACTAATGGTGGTTATATCAATGACATGAGCTAATAGGATGCTGATCACGACATTTGGGATCGTCGTTGAGAATCCTAATGGCAATATTTCCTGCAATCAACAAATACTAAGTTTAGGAGTTCAAACAATGAAACGTGTCAGATTGGATATGGACATAAAGGTATCTGTTATTTGACCTTATTCACTGCCGCAGAGGGATCAGATTCGACCTATAGGGCTAACTGACTGATCGATCAAAGTAGAGCTGAAACCGCTGGGTCTTCAAGAAATATTTGAGGAACCGCTGGGTCTGGAACATTTGTGCAAAATTTCAAATTTCATAATTTGAAATTTTGCACATATGTTCCAATGGATAAGAAAAGGTTTTGGGAAATTCCCACAGAATTGGGAGAAAGAGCTTCATCTCTGCGTCGGCGTCGCGTCTTATGCGTTCCAATGTAAAGAGGAGACTGATGTTTTTGTTTTATTCTCTTCTTCGGAATCAATTTCTGATCCTAACATTGCTTCTACATCCACGTGAGCGAAGGTGCGGGCATAAGCTAGTTATATTATTACTATATTTACTGTTATCTTTTGTAAGTTTAAGATTACCAGTTATTTTTAACGAAGGAAAAAATCGACTCGCGGGCTGATTCGAATCTGCGTCTTCTGGTTCAATACACCAGACGATACGACCGCCAAGCCATCGCATGGAGATGCGAATCATGCCCGCGAGTCGATTATTTCCTTTTATTAATATTAAAATATTATAAAGAGGAAAGATTTGTTTGTTTGTTTGTTTGTTTGTAATGAATAGGCTCCGAAACTACTGGACCGATTTCAAAAATTCTTTCACCTTTGGAAAGCTACATTATCCCCGAGTAACATAGGCTATATATCATCACGCTACGACTAATAGGAGCGGAGTAGTAATGAAAAATGTAGCAAAAACGGGGAAAAAATTATAAGAACACGCGGGCGAAGCCGCTGGCGGGAAGCTAGTTAAAAATATATTTACCGTTATTGGAAACATCGTTAATCTACTAAGGGAGTACTTCTAAGAACTTTGTCAAGTACTCACCTAATCCTGTTGATATAATATATGTCTCTGCATTTTTGTTGTTTACTTTAACTATTTACCCTAGTTTTGGCCGTGGCACACTATAATATTTACCACCTTGTCGTACCGTTCCAGTTTCCGATGATAACGTAAATCAAGTATTATGACTAATACGACAAGATTATTTTATTTTATTGTAAAGTATAAATTGTTCACCTTCTACGTATTTTGTTTTTGTTTTTAAGCGAATAAAACTTTTTACGAAGTAACTTGGGGAGCTAATAATATGAAGCAGTAATCTTTTTACCTTGTGATATTGTGATTTTTACAGGCTAAAATGTTTAGAGCCGTCTTGTCTAAGGTTACCATACTACTGCCTCGTTGGTCTAATGGTCCCAACCGCGACTGCTACTCTAGAGGTCCTGGGTTCGATCCCCGGATCGAGCAGTGTTGGGTTTTCTGTGAAATTCCCAGTAGTAGTTCGGGGTCTGGATTTGTGGCCGGTTGATGGCAATAGGATCGCCCCCTATAACATGGGAACTCAACATACTGGGGAAATGTGGGTGTACATTAGTACGCCTCTGCCTACCCCTTCGGGGAATACAGGCGTGATGGTATCATGGTATGTACCACACCACTCAGGCTATAAGAATCAGTCAATGGGCAATGCTGATTGGCTGAGCATTATGCTGAGCATTCAGTACGCGCGACATAACTTGTCCGGACTGAAGTTAGCTGTCTGTCAGTGTTTAGTTGCGCAGTACACAATTTATAACATAAAAAATCCATTGCGCATTCAAACGGCCAACTTCACCCCGGCCAAGATATTCTACGCGTACTGAAAGCTATTTCAACCAATTGTTTTTCCGATCAAGACATTTCTTTTAAACTCCAGCAAGAGGTTTAACCCTTCTATCCTACGTTTACCTAAATTGCTAAATAGCTTTACTAATTTACAAAAAACCAGTAAATATGTACGACGTAAGTATTATCAAAGAGAGGAAGCGACATGACTGTCGAAACTGCATCCAATTGCCCTAATTAATGGTAACCAGGGAATCGAAGGAATTGAAACGTGGTTAGAACGTACCATTATGAACCAACCGAGCAGACAATTAGAAGCGTAACTACTTCCAATTCCAAATTATAACAAAATCTATACTAATAATCTAAATAAATAAAAATTAATGTTGGCAAACGCATAACTCAAGAATGGCTGGACCAATTCGGCTAATTTATTTTTGTATGTTCCTTAAGGTCCACGGAAGGTTTTAATACTATAAAAAGGGGGGGGGGGGGGTTATATAAGACCACGTGTGCAAAGCCGCTGGCGAAAAGCTAGTACTATTATAAAGAGGAAGGATTTCATTGCTTTTTTGTATTGAATAGACTCCGAAACTACGGGACCGATTTAAAAAAATCTTTCACCATTAGAAAGCTACATATTTACCGAGTAACATAGGCTATAAATTTATAAAAATTACCACGCAGACGAAGCCGTTGGCGGAACGCCAATAGTAGAAAATATAGTCCCGGGCATCGGAAGACCTACCTGAATACCATAATATGGCATTAAGTCCGCCTGATGTGCTACTATCTACATCTACACTAATATTATAAACAGGAAAGATTTGTATTTTTGTATGTAACGAATAAACTCAAAAAGTACTTACTGGACCGATTTGAAAAATTCTTTCCATGTTCCATAGATAGCCCATTTATCGGGGAAGGCTATAGGCTATATATCATCACGCTACGACTAATAGGAGCGCAATAGTAATGAAAAATGTTGCAAAAACGGGGGAAAAAATTATAAGGCCACGCGGGCGAAGCCGCTGGCGGGAAGCTAGTTTTACATAAAAATATAACTAAATTAAGAGAAATACTCTATTATATTTACACTTCAGTAGGTAAAAATATAACAACAAAGCAAGTAACTAATAAACCTTCACCAAATATTCTAATAGCATTTTGGTAGCGTAATGAAACTATCGAAAACGAAATGCGTATAACATAAATACATTTATCCAATGATATAATAGTTATAGATACGCCATGTTCATAGAAAATGGCATTTAAAATAGTGCCCCGCTAAATATACATACCCAATTTATCTATGAAAATAATTTTGTCAGTAAGATATGTATAGAAGAGATTTAAAGCCTGTTTCTCCACTTTTAGATAGCCGCTATCCGCAGGATAAATTCAGAAATGCAACAAAAGTTGTATAAAAATATATGGCAGTTAATTCAACGGGAACTTCTCAGTAATTTGTGAAACAGGCCCTTAAAGAGTATACAATTTTTAAATATCAGAATGACATCGTTCAGAATACAAGCTTATATTAACTCTTTCAGCCGGTCCCATTTCCCATAGTACAGCTAACTTATATATATACAGGGTGTTTGGTAGAACGTTGAACATACGAAAATGGTGGTTAGTTGGGGTCATCTGCTACCCACTTGGCCCGAATTATTTGACCTTGGCCGCACTGTTTTTTTTTTAATTTCACAGAAAATTACCAGTTTTTTTTAACTTTAAATTCGAATATCTTAACTTGTGACGGGTAAATGTATTTTTTTACATCTTTTTGTACCTTCAAAAGACTAATATCTTCTTTTCCCATTAAAATCTGTACCAAACAATAATTTTATGAGAGTCTGCTACAATTAGACATTAATACAAAACAACATCCTGCCTGTTTTACTCGTCACAAGTAAAGATATTCGAATTTAAAGTTAAAAAAAACTGGTAATTTTCTGTGAAATAAAAAAAAGTAAAAAAAAAACGGTGCGGCCAAGGTCAAATAATTTGGGCCAAGTGGGTAGCAGATGACCCCAACTAACCACCATTTTCGTATGTTCAACGTTCTACCAAACACCCTGTATATGACATTTCATTTATGCCGATCATAAATTGAAATATGAAATACAGCAAGGATTACCATTCACCATTAGACGGGCCACCTGCCAAGCACGTCATAATTATATAAAATAAAATAGATAGAATGAATTACATACTCAATATTACAACAATACTGTAGGTATTGGTATGTACATTACGATAGATACTTCTGAAAATAAAAAGCATAAAAATACCAAAAACCTCTCAAAAATCCTCACCAGCGAAGGACAGTGAACCACGAGAAGACACCAGTCCATTCCCAATAGGACTTATGAAAACAAAAGCGATTCCCAATTGTAAAATGTCAAAGAACTTACATAGTACCGTAATTAGGCACCTCAGTATGCACCAAAAACGCGCTTGATATGCTCCTCCTAAGTAAAAAATGTTATTTAATAAATAAACAAACGTCATCGGATAGAAAAAAAGCATGTAACGGTCAGTAGATTTTATCGAAAATCCTGGCATGTCTTCTTTCTCCTTGTGCCGTGGTCAGCATTACCTATTTATAGTTCTTCTTCTTTTTTTATACAACAAGGAAACTTAGTTCATTCATAGCAACAGGGGCAATTGACACAGGTGCCAAATATACCACGGCAGGTGATGATAGTGTTGTCACATTCAAAAAATTGCTAGATTTTGGGTATTTTTGGTAATGCGACTGGGATACCTATATACCCCTTTTGGATGAGCGTCGTTTCGTCCTGTGATCGGACAGGGCTTTTTAGCATAGTGTAGAAGTTTCTGATTGACTCATGTGACTGGATATTTCGTTTTACAAGTACCACACAGATTCATACAAAATTGCTTGTTACTAAGCTGGTGTAACGTTTGAATCCACGTCCGTTCAAATAATTTATGTGTGTTCCAGAAATAAAAGACGAAAGAATCTTATGCAAAGAAACGTTTGACGTCAGTAATGTTGGTAGTTGGTGCCAATGTGTTGGATCCAATCTAATAAAACATTAATTGGCCACGTTTGTTGGTTTACAAAGTGTTAATGTGTTGTTAAATTGAATCCCACGATCGTTTTGTTGAATATCCACGTGATATCGAGCTTTGTATCATACAAACTATTCTCGTGACTTCGTTCGTAAAAATTTGCAATGTTATTTGAATTTTCAAAAATTCATAGTGTGTATCTCAATCATTGCTGCATATAGTTCTTGAATGGATCAGTTGAATTTCAAATAGGTAATATATTAGAGCCCATACTTTTTTATGCAGAAATATGAAATTAATGAAGACCGATATGTATATAAAGAGTCGGGCGTTTTACCAGAAAACCCAAGATTTTATTGCATAAGTGGTAAAAACTAGAAGTTTCAAGGGTCTTTATTAATTTCATACTTCTGTGTAAAGAAGTAAGTATGGACTTTATAAAATAATAAAAAAACACGGCAATCCCGGACGTATACAGTTTGCGATTATGAATTGAAAACACCGCCTGAGGTAGAAGAACACAGCGAAAAGGATATTGGATCAACCAAAAAATCAGTCAATTACTACTGACACTTATAAACCTTCAAAGAAAAGTGCATTTACATTCAAGCCCTATTCTCCTTCGATATCTTCGAGCAGACACAAATGACAAGTTCATTAGGAGATAATAAGCCCCTGTATGCGACCACAATGCGACCCGTCAGCAGTGCGTCACACTTATCTATCATGCGCCACTTATCTTATACAAACATTATGAAAACATTCAAATCTAGCTATTTAACGAGTTTAATTACTCTCTTGTTAGTCTAACAAATATAGATCATCACATGATATGATAACCTGATATGATGAATTGCAGTGCCTAGTGATATGATCTTTATAGTGATAATAAGGTCTCGAGATCGATTTCAAGGCGTTGGCGTAACTCTGATTTTTCGAAATTAGATTATACTTTAACAGTGAAGCAAAACATTATGAGGAAACCTGCTTGCCAGTGATTTTCATGAAGGTGTGTATCTAAAGGTGTGACTATAGCCTAATCCCTCTCATTCTGAGAGGAGACTGGTGCCTAGCAGTGGGACGTGTCTATAGGAATTGATGATGAGCAAACCCCAATCCCTTACATTTAGGAAGTCTGTAAAGAATACCAAAAGTTACCAAAACTCTTTAGAAGGCGATTGCGTTGCGCAGATTGCGATCTAATAAGTTTTAATGCCGAATAAAAATAAAACAAATGTTTTTAATAGAATGATTAAGATTCAGGCCCTAAACTGTGTTTGTTCTAATATCGATTTTAGAATGATTGTCCAAGAACTTAAGTCAATAAGCACTGTTTGTTTTCAATACCTTGTAAATGTCATATTCGTAACACAAACATGTCATGCACGTTGACCGCTCTTTACCTTTGTAAGCTGCGGTTAAAAAAACATAGTTATCGTATGACAACACGTCAACACGCCGTCTGATTACAATGAAAACTAAACTAAGCGTGACTGTTTTTAGACACCGGCTGTTCCGGACTCAAGTTCACTATCACATACTCACGCCGTTGTCCCACAGGGTAGGCAGAAAGTACAGAACGCCATTTGCTACGATTCCTGTATGTTTATTTGGCTTCGTCTACATTCATACATCTTGTCATACACACGCTCCGCTTGAGAATAGGTCTTACGCGTACGAACCAGTAAGGTCGGTGTATGTCTTGACAGAAAGACAAATACACCACTATAAAATTCACTTTTGTTAGTCTCCTCTCCATTCATCATACGAAAAGCGTGGCGGATGGTGCTTCGGGCTTTAAAGTCATTAAATTAATGTCCATTCTAATGAAATTGAAATACAGGATTTAGACCCACTGCCATACAAACAATGCAATATGCTTTGTATTTATAGCTATAGGATGTCCCTAATAGTTAGGGTACTCATCATCAACCCATTAAAATGTCCCACTGGGCACGGGTCTCCTCTCTGTATGAGAGGGAATTAGGCCAAAGTAAGTGATATTTACGCACTTCATAATTAGGAAAAGTAAGAATCAAGCCTTACATTCGAACTCAAAACCTTTGACTTGGCAGTCATACCCTAAGCTATCACTGCTCCTCATTTAGGGTATAGATCTTCAGTATTGCCCACGCAAATCGTAACTACATTATCTACATAGGTAGGTACACAAACAAACCCGGAATAGATATTGAAGGTCGTGTACAAACATAAATTCTCTTTCGTGGCATCCACAATTTACGTACAAAGGTAAGGATGACTTCTGCAGTCTTCTGAAGTGACTATTCATCTTGGATCAGATCCCACAATAAAGTCCCTATTCCTAAACACGTGAGATGAAATCCAAATAGCCGCAATACGTCAGCACTTCATAAATTCACGTGCGGAGTAGAACTAATATTATTTTCAATTGTATGCCAACTTCAAAATCATTATCCAAAGCGTTCTACATCATAAACATAACATACCACCTCTTCTGGCAGAGTTTTAGGTAAAGAAAGAATAATGAGATGACCAAACAGTTCGCCGGTGTGTTTTTGAGTTTCTTGTTTTTTGAGTTACACTAGTAATATTATAAAGAGGAAAGATTTGATTGTTTGTTTGTATTGAATAGGCTCCGAAACTATTGGACCGATTTGAATAATTCTTTCAGTGTTAGATAGCACATTTATCGGGGAAGGTTATAGGCTATATACCATCACGCTAAGACTAATAGGAGCGGAGTATCAATGTTTTTTTTTGCGAAAACGGAGGAAAATTTCGTAAGACCACGCGGGCGTAGCCGCTGGCGGGAAGCTAAAGTTTATATACAGCTCATATACAAACTATCAAGATATCCTCGTTGTAATCACCCGCGTCGCTATCACGTGCCGCGATATTTATTTTATTTTATTATTTAAAACTTAATGCACATGTTTGTACAGAGGAGCAACAAAACCTGATATTACTGAACAAGATGTCAAAATAACTAAAGTTCCAGAGGATGCAGTTACAGAAAAATTAACAACGTTGCGTGAAACACCCGCAGTGATTTCTTAATGCTATAAGCATTCTCTACCAGTCAACAATAGGGTGATATAGAGACATTTAGAGAGGTTAACGGACACAAATCCAAACTCCGAATTGCTACTGAAACTTCATGAACCTCAAGCCGAACTTGAGTACTAGGCCCAAATCTTTTTCAATCTTTGTACTCAAAGACGTCATTGTATTAGCTAAAACACATCATGTGAGGCGCAGTCAAGCTGCTCTTGCATTGGAGATGTTATGGAAGTGAACATACCATCACGCCATTCCCCGAAGGGTTAGGCAAAGGTGTACTGATGTACACCCACAGTCCACCGGTATGACAGTCCACCGCAATGCAATAGAGGGAGCCTATTGCCATCAACTGGGTCCAAATTCAGACTCCAAGCTGCTACTGTGTATTTCACCGAAAAACCCAACAACACTGCTCGACCCAGGAATCGAAACCTCTAGCGTAGCAGTCGCGCTTGGGGTCACTAGACCAACGAGGCACTATGGATAGGTTTTCTTAAATTATTTTTAATGAGTTTAACATCATAATACCAGAAAGTTTACTAGGAAAACTAAATAGGTCTTTATTAGACCAGAACAATACTATAGGGCTCACAGACCCTTTAAGTTTGTATTATAGGAAAGCTCTTACTATAACTAAATGTTGGTACAGTGTGCATAATCAGTTTAGTCCCGTTATACTTAAATATTGATTTGAATAAGTAAATAGCCCACAGTGCACCTCAGAACTACATTTTAATGTAAGTGCCACTAAAATTAGCAAAACGGCCATTACTTTGGTAACGTTTTACGTCGCACACGGATGTTAGAGGCGAATGCCAAGCTTTGCGAATGACCAAGGAAATTGCAGTACTTCATAATATTAATGGCTTTTCTTATATTTTAAGTCTGCGACTCCGCCTGCATAAAATTCGGCTTTTGTAGTATTCTTCCCATGAGTCGTATATTACGCAACGGAAGAAAATATATTATCATCCATACTAATATTATAAATGCAAAAGTTATTCTGTCTGTCTGTCTTTCTGTCTGTTTGTCGCGCTTTCATGCGAAAACTACTGCAAGGATTTAAATTAAATTTGGTACACAGACAGTCTAGAACCTGAGAAAGGACATAGGCTACTTTTTAGTACAAAAAAAGGGCTGTAAGGGGTTGAAATAGGCGATGAAAGTTATTAGAAATATCCAGACCACACGGCCGAAGCTGGCGCTGGCGCAAAGCTAGTAATAAATATAATAAAATTAAATAATCGTAGCGTATAAAAATTATAATTTATATCGCGATAAATATGTCGATATCATCCATTATGTATTGGTACCCAGTATCGCGTATGATCGGACACGCGTGTGGCTCACGTGAGCACTAGCATTAGCAGGGACGGATTAAGAGGTGTGGAGGCTTCGAGGCAACAAAGGAGTACACATCCCCCTGATCCCCCCCCCCCCGGCCCCAAATTAGTATCCAAATAAAATGAAAAAAAATTGTCACTTTTTCATTATAATCATAATCATATTTATTATCAAAGGAAAAGTAGTTTACTAGTTGGAATTTAAAGTTTTTTTTTTGGAAGTCTATTGTGGAAATAAGGCCCCTCTTTTGTGGAGGCCCCGAGGCAGTAGCCCCTGTTGCCCTCTCTTAAATTCGGCCCTTAGCATTAGGGTCAACACGTCGAGAACACTGAAAAAATAACATGGAGAGTACAAAATTACGCGTGCTCGAGTCCAGCCCCGCATTTTAATGTATTTTGCACTATATACTAATCCTACTAATATTATAAATGTGAAAGTTTAAATGGATAGTTGCTTGTTTGTTTTTCACGCAAAAACTACTGAATGGATCTGGATGAAATTTGGCACAGAGATAGAATATAGTCTGGAATATAAACTATACAGTTTACACTAAACACTTTACCACTATACACTGTAAACTATACACTTTTCCGGGATATAAAGTAGCCTATTGCGGCTTCTTTTTATCCCGGTAAAGTGTATAATCTCCATGGGATAGATTTGTTTTAAGAAGATGAGTATAGACAATAACGTCGTCAACATAGAATAATTTACTTATAAGAAACACCTACACCACGGGTGAAGAAGCTGACGGAAAGTTAGTACCTAGTAGTAGATCATAATATTAATTTTGTGTTCTCAGAAAATGCTTTAATAATAAAATAACAATAAATAACTTGGGACAATTTTTACACAGCACCATCTAGTCTCAAACTAAGAAGAACTTGTACTATGGGTACTAGACAATGGATATAATACTTATATACTTTTTGTTTTTGTAAATACATACTTATAATATATAAGAAACACCCAGACAAACACAAACACCTAAGTTCATCACATAAATGTTTGTGTCTTGTTCCCACAAGATCGAATCGAACCCACGACCTCGTGGGCAGCAGTCCGGTACTCGAACCACTAGACCACAGACGTCATATGCTTTGCTCTGTTCTTAAGTTGTGTACGCTGACCCTTAGAATAATCTGTTAATAAACAACAGTCGCAGCCGTAGAGACCGGTCTAAAGTAAATGTTTTGCTCTGGACTACTAATATAGACGCGTAGTCTATTTGTATGTGTTTATAGAATTACACGTTTATTTTTAAAACGTGACTGGGGGCCTACTATGAAAATCGCACGACGAAGTTTCTGCTGACGGATCATAAGATTTCCTATCACGGGTGTTTGGACCCGACGATCGATTCGACTTCTAGGGGTCCACTCCCTCAATTCGAAGTCTTTAGTTTCGGCGTTTGTTACGGGCGTTTTCTAATCTGCATCACTTACGGACGCATGATTCGTTCGGGGCCCGAATTAAAAAATTAATGACAAAACAATTTGACAGTTATATTCTACTCCCGATGTGTTTTTATACATCCGAATAATTTAACTTGACACTTGTTCTAACGGATCTTTCTGTCTAGGCTACTATCAGACGGGCTCGTACTTCGTTGATGGAGATAGGGTGCTACTTTCCACTAATGCTTGATGTTTTATCATCACCCTGTATTCGTCCACTGCTGGACGTAGGCCACAAACACCAATTGACATTTACTTAGTACTTAGTTATTATTATATTATAGTGATGGTTGATTCGTACCTAAGATCTAAATTAAAAAAATATTTTAGCGAAAGATACCTAAACACAATCTATGTCAGGGTCGGAACCTGCGTCCCTCGTCATTAGATAATATTATTATTATTAAAGACTAGCTTTCCGCCAGCGGCTTCGCCCGCGTGGTCTTATACATTTTTCCCCCGTTTATGCATCATTTTTATTGCTACTCCGCTCCTATTAGTCGTAGCGTGATGGTATATAGCCTATAGCCTTCCCCGATAAATGGGCTATCTAACACTTATAGATTTTCCAAACCGGTCCAGTACTTTCGGAGCCTATTTAATAGAAACAAACAATCAATTCTTTCTTCTTTATAATATTAGTATAGATATGTAGATATTACAAAGGCAAGTATTAGCATAGTTTCTAAACCATCCGGTGTTATTATACAGAAGAATGCAGCCACAATTTTTTTAAACATTTTTTCTTTCGCTATTTATATCGGAAGATCGTTCGCAAGCCAAGGTTGTCAGTTCGGGTGAATTTTTGTGGAGTATTTCTGCGACACACACACTTGTTGCTCGGGGTTTGGAATTTTGACCGGTATTAGGGTCGCCCCTTTTTACCTTTATACTTGGAACCCAAAAATATCCTACCGTGGGTGTGCATCAGCACCCACAAACCTAGCACAGGCTTAATGGTATCTCTTTGTTAAAAAATATATCCAAAGGTTAAGACCTTATCAAAAACACTTTCAACCTTTTTATCATAGAAACTCTGTGAATACCACCCAGTTACTATTATTTATTTCTAATGTAAAAGTACATCAATTCGCGCCAAACGTGACACATCAGCGTTATATATTTTAATACACACGTACATAGATAAGATAATATGATTGACAATAGATTGAGTACAACTGTTGTAATTGGGTAGCATCCGCCCCTCGCATGAGAAGCATGGTGCATGCGAATGACCGTGATATCTACTATAAAGGTATTTTATAAGATAGTAGTATATATATAATATAGGTAGGATAATAATAGATAGTAAGTAGACTTTGTTATAATATTTTGTTACATTTGTTTCAGAAAGACGGGACAATTCTCAGGTCGATTGAAATGTTATAGGGTTTTTCTATAAAAGCAGCACGAACTCTGGTTGTGGAAAATAGGCCTTTTATTTCATCATTTCATGGGACCTAAACATAGCCCAGGGGAATGACCACTGGACTGCCAAGTCAAAGGTCTCGAGTTCGAATCCATGGCATGCACCTCTGGCTTTTCGAAATCATGTGCGTAATTATCACTCGCTTTAACGGTGAACGAAAACATCGTGAGGAAACCTGCATGCCTGAGAGATTTTCTCGACGGCATGTGAAGTCTGCCAACCCGCATAAGGCTAGTGTCGTGGATTATGGCCTAATCCCTCTCATACTGAGAGCAGGCCCGTGCGCAGCAGTGGGACAATTAATGGGTTTATTGATAAATTATTATTGATTAGAAATATATCGGCAAACTGTGCTATAAATTATAGTACAGCTCCGCCTATCAGTTTAGAGAAATGTATTTCTTATAAAAACTGTATGTTCATTTACAATAAGAAATAGTACATTTTATAATAAAAAAATAATTTGTCTCTGACACAATATGCTACGACGTTACATTATATTATTTATTTATTTTTTCTTTTAGAAACACTATAAATAAATATAAAACTAGTTAGACAAAATAACAATTTATAAATAGGAAATTAATACATTATAATAAATATCCCTTTGGGTAATGCAGGCGTGATCTTATGTTAGTAGGAAATGTTAAAATATTAAGGCATCTTTCTTGATCTGTCATCAACAGATAGAATACCTTTTTTTCTAAAAAAGGATCGCAATCCGGCCTCAGCCTCGTCCGTCAATTTATTTTCTTGGCTATTTTAAATTATGATCACGGGATGGAATAACCATCTCGTATCCATCCATAAAAAAATACAAAATCTAAAAAAGGATCGCAGTCCGTCCTCAGCCTCGTCCGTCAATTTATTTTCTTGGCTATTTTAACTTATGATCACGGGATGGAATATCCATCTCGTATCCATCCATAAGAAAATACAAAATCTAAAAAAGAATCGCAGTCCGTCCTCAGCCTCGTCCGTCAATTTATTTTCTTGGCTATTTTAACTTATGATCACGGGATGGAATATCCATCCCGTATCCACTATCCATCCATAAAAAAACACAAAATGCATGGAACTGAAATACAGTTTTATTCAATGTCAAACATTTTTACATGACTAATTATGTTTGACGTTTGGCAACATATTTCATTTCTCATTACCAGCAGCCCACGTCATAGCCAGCAATTATTTTTGTCGACTTTGTATTGTTGAAATAACCCTGCCACACCCACTTTGGTTATATAACCCCAGTCTCGTGTTACCCTGGCTTTCATACGCTGGCCTAATGATTGGGGCACATTGGCCCCAACAATTGGGCACCGTTGCAGAGACCATCATTATTGTGAGCCAAGGTTGGCTCAATGTGTTGCGACCAATGTTGGCTTGGCTTAAATGACGTTTTCAGGTTTACATAACTGTATGAAGTTTCTAGGAAATGGGGGTGTGATTTTGGCTGCGATTCATGTCTGGAACATTCAATGTTTTTTTTTTTTACATTCGTTTAGAAAAATTAGGCGCCATTTATTTTTTCTGACGTGGAAAATCGTTTTACGTCATTACACAATACACAAATAACTTTTTGCAGGTTTTTATATGATGTTAGAGAGAGAAAATGTTGGTGTACCTATGCATTGGACCGACTACGTAAGAAGCAACATTTTCTTTAGGCTTAATAAGACTGCTACATTTTACTCAGCATTATCTAATCTAATCATTATCTAATTTGAAAAATGTATTGTGTGTATATTGTTAATGTACCTTAAAATAAATAAATAAATCCTAAAATAATAAACAATTAATGTAAACAAAGATGTACATGCCATTTTTCTGTAATACCATCTTTGCAACAACCAACAACTAAAAATATTCCTCAAAAAATATTGTTTTTTGAATTGAATCATCAACCAACCTCACAATTTAAAAAATACGCGTCTCATTAACTACCGACTGTTGCCAGAAACAAACGGCACCAAAGACACGAGACCGGCGCATGATTGCATAAATATAAATAAACATCTAGTTTTGGCGTTTGGCAACTCACCCAGGAACGTAAGGAACGGACTTCGGCTTCTACAAGAAGATAAGGAATTGCCGAATTGGCACGATTTTACTGAAGCTCGCGTGATTCTTGAGATATACGAAGCTTTAGTGATTTTACAAAGGATTATTATAGGAAACTAGCTTTCCACCAGCGGCTTCGCCCGCGTGGTCTTGATAACCTTTTTAACCCGCTTTTCTGTTGAATTTTTTCCTGAATTTTCTTTGCTATAAACCTCACGGAGCCCGACACCTTTCCAACGAATCCAAAACCGTGGAAATCGGTTCGTGCGTTCTGGAGTTATAGCGTCAGGAAGGAAAACCCGACTTATTTTTATATAGTAGATAGGAGGATTTGACGTCATCAGTTGCAAAAATAGCTGTATCGACTCGCCATTGTATAGTACCCATAATACAAGCTATGCTTAATTTGGTACCGAGTAAAAATATGTACCAAAAATATTTATTTATTTATTGTCTTGCCCATTTATTAGTGCCTTCTAATAAATGGGGCCTACTACCTACAACTGCCTCGTTAGCCAAGTGGTCCTAAGTGACTGCGCTAGTGGTCCTAGGTTTGATTACTAAGTCGAGCGGTTTTGTTGGGTCTTTCTGCAAAAATTTCAGTACAGCAGGAGCTTGGAGTTTGTGGTGAGACGAAGCCCAATATCCGTGCAGAGACACAAATTAACACGACTAAACATTTGGACCATATTCCACTAAAGTATCTGCAGTATGGTGTAGATTTAAATACCTACGTCACGTCTTAAAAGTTGTTGATTCTGGTCATAACAATCTTTATAACCTTTGGAGCCTTTGAAGTTCCTAAACGAAAATTAATAGCTGGTTTATATATGGGCTCGGCAACCGTTCATTGCAATGACGTCATTCGCAAACATCCCTATCAGTTTAGGGGCACTTGAACGTTCGTAATCATCTCGCCATTAATCAATCTCTTGTCCATCGATAGAACTTGTTACGACATGAAGTATTACATGGTATGTATTGTGATTAATATTGTTTACCTGCGTTTTTAGATAGCGAATAGCGATAACAGGTAGGAGGAGGTATGTGGATGTGGGAGGTGCTTGAGTGAGGTAAAATTAGAAGCTCTGCGTATCTTTTGCTGCATAATGAAAATGTTTATATGCTTTCTGATTTCCTGGGCTTTTTGTTGGAGAAATGCATTTATACATATCTGTAATTTAAAATTGTAGTTAATTGTAGGAAAAACGTAAGAATACCTAATCCTATTAATATTAGAAATGTGAAAGTTTCCATGGATTTTTGTTACTCTTTCAAGCAATAACTAAACTGATCTGGATGAAATATGGCACAGAGATAGATTATAGTCTGGAATGGCACATAGGCTCTAAAGTCGAGTTTTGATAATATCAATATATCGCGATAATATTCAGATTTAGAATAAGAAAATCACATCAATTACACATAACAAGCCCATTTTTCTCACAATATTAATATCTTCAACTACGCATTACTGTGCCACCCACATTCAAACTTTTTGCTAACACTTTATGACGAATTTCCGAAACTGCACAAATCCGGTGCCAAGAGAATGATGCAAGGTGAAGGGCAGTGGGCTTGGAGCCAGCACTCATTCACCGGCGCCTGCGCACGTGACACGGTCGACAACCCGCGGCTGTCATTTCCGACACAAACAATATTATTTTGTGACTACCCTAAAAAATATATATTACTAAAAAATCGTTGCTCCACCCAAGAACTTTTTCTGTATTGTGGGTAAAACATAAATTCAGAAAAGGACGGTATTAGAGCCCTTGCTTAACCAATGAAATGAGGGCTTCAAATGACAAATATTTCTTTAGGGGCAATTTCACCACCTCTAGATAGCCGCTAATCGCCGGATAAATTAAAAAATTAAACATTTGCATGAAATTATATCTCCCAAGTAATTTAACGGGATCTTATTAGGAGGTCGTAAAACACGCCCTTGGGTTTATAGTATTGGCATTATAAAAGATGAACCATGATAAGTTCATTCTTTCGTGCATTGTCGTGGCAGTACAGTAGTGTTTTGTATTCTTTAGTAAGTCGGTAATCGATGTACTTATCAGGGATTACTCAAGGTCTATGACTTAGACGTCACGTACACTCTTTTTTTATTGAGCCGTTATCGTCTCCGTGCAGGGCAAATGTCTCCCTACCCGCCTTCCACTCGTCACGGTTAAGGGCTATCTGCGGCCAATCCTTCCAGTAAAGTTCGAGCTCATCCCGCCATCTCCCTTTGGGCCCACCGCGACGTCGTCTTACGTTGGGCGCCACTCAGTAATGCGTTTTTCCCACAACTCGTCCGACATGCGCCAGATGTGACCAGCCCAATTGCATTTTCAGCTTGCGGCTTTTTGACCAACGTCAGCGATTTGAGTTCTGGAGCGCAGTTTATTCCTTATACGGTCAGACAATCTGACTCCTAAGATACTGCACTCCATGGCTCCATGGCAAACCCCGAGTGTGGACTTCTGACGTTTCGCTAAAGACCAAGTTACCACCATTAAAATAGGTACTTACTTCTGAGAAGTCCAAAAACTAGATGCACGGAAAAAATAGGTCTCATAGAGAAGACAAGAAATTCCATAGATAGGTATTATAACTTCTACTAAGACGCAACAGAGCGAGTGAGCTAAGTGGTGAACTAAAAGTCTACCAATCAGCTGCGTTTAAAACAAAAACAAACGCAGCCTATTGATGGAATTACTCCTCGCGCTCCGCTTTGCGCTCTCGCACATCTCTTGTGGAAACTGAGCTTAATCAGAATGCAACCATTTATTTTGTCAACAATGCTCATCATAGCATTGTTACTGTACTATAAAATTACGGAATGGGTGCCAGACGAAGTAGACTAGACTGGTTTATTATTAGTAGTTTATTTTTAATATTTATTGCCGCTCACTTGGGCGTTTGATATTTTATCCTAGAATTATCTAAAATAAGTCGGGTTTTCCTTCCTGACGCTATAACTCCAGAACGCACGAACCGATTTCCACGGTTTTGCATTCGCTGGAAAGGTCTCGGGCTCCGTGAGGTTTATAGCAAAGAAAATTCAGGAAAAATTTCAACAGAAAAGCGGGTTAAAAAGGTTATCAAGACCACGCGGGCGAAGCCGCTGGCGGAAAGCTAGTACTTACTATATATACTTACGTCCTTGATTAGATCCTCAGATCAACCAGTTATTTGGCAAGTTAATAAAAAGCTTATAATAAATCAAAGTACATAAGTATTAGATACTGCACCAAATTATCACAAATACAATAATATGACGTCACCAACACATGACAAGTGCGCCCGCAAACGGTTTAATTACATAATGTTTAGTGATAACAGTAGATACGGCTTGTTCTATTTCTGCACTAGCAGCTAGTACTCCCATTCATGTATCTACAAGGTGGAGAAACATCGAATACATGAGTTCAGTACATGATTCTGGACTGGTTGAAATTTTCCGTAACTTTTTTCATCAATTTTTCAATTTTTTCTAGTTTTTTTTTACTTGAACGAGTAAAGAAACATTATTTCTATGTAAATATTATTTATTATTATTATTTTTATTTATACCCAAATTAGATTTATAATTAAAAAACATTTCATTTATTTCAGATTGCGCGTGTTATAATTGCGTTTTTAGCAATACGCTGCGCGCTCAAAAATGTAATAACCTATCATTTTCTACATGAAGGACCTAGGTCATTTTATTTTTGAACTTGAGTGAAATCTTGTCACGACGTTTGTGCTTTGATGTCCCTTCCACCTTGTATAGGATACATAAAGACGTAGACCTAGTCTGTGGGGTATTGGGGATATATCTATACAATCGGCGACAAAACATTACACAAACTATTCAAAATAGAATCACTGGTACAGGTAGTGGCCGCAAGTGTGCTAGCTGAGCTGAGGATCTGGGTTCGATTCCCAGAGCGAGCAGTGTTGATGGGATTTACTATAATACAATTATCAGTAGCAGAGTCCAAGTTTGGATTTTTGCGTTAGGCTCGCCCCCAATTACATGGAACGTAAACACATACCAGCAAACTATGGGTTAGTAGGTACATTTCTGCCTAACCCTTCCGGGTTACAGGCGTGATGGTGTGTTTTAATTTGAATAAAAATAATTTAATTTGAATTTGAATAAATTTTTACGAACCTAGAGTTAAATTAGTAATACTTGATGTGCAAGAATGTTGCGAGGCATGCGTATGAGTACCTATTTGGATAATCGTCGTCGACGCTTGCCTACTTAGATAACGAGGTTAGCTCTAGTATAAATACATTTATAAATAAGTAGTCCGAATTAGTTTAATTGATGAATATTCGCGACTCATTTATGTAGTTAAGTACCGGTTTCCTAAAAATACCTACGGTTAAATATATTTTTTAATTCTAGTCCGAAAACAATAGCAATACCAACCTAATTTTATTTATTTTTGTGAATAAAAAGAATGTATTAGCATAGTATAAGTTTTATCACAAATGTCAACAGTTCAACAGTTTCTTTTAAATATCTTTAGCGAATGCATGTTTTTCTAGTCGGAAAACTATAACAATACCTAACTTATTTAAATATTTTTTATGAGTATAAGATATTAGATAGAAGTTTTATCGAATTTCTCTAAAAAATATTATCTGTTAAAGACGCAACAACTAAGTATCCTATTTTATGTAAGTATAGGTGGTAAAAAAAATTCAAAATGTACAAATAATATTATACATAATATACATACCTACCTATAGGATAACAGTACCTACTCATTCCGTACTTTCTTAAAGGGACTAATTTTTTCTACTTACCCTCATATTTGAAGTGAAAATATTACAAGTTTTCTATCTACCCACTTACATTAATTTATGCGAACGGCTTTTGCAAACATATATTTTAAATCATTTGAATTATTTATAAGCAGTTTTAAATAGATAGGAAATATACTGGAAACGTTTAGGTAGACTAATCGAGCTAAAGAAGTCAATAATCTCATTAGCATTTACAATCAAAATAAATATTAATACTCACTTCTCGTCGGCCATGGTATGATGTTAAAATTACACTTTCGCTAAAAATATAATTATAAAGTATCTGTACACAATATCACAGGGAATGATTTCACTTATAAATTACTATCACATTATTTTTTATCAAAACTTGAAGGCACTTCGAGTTAAGTTTCGATTTTCCCGCGCATTTTATGACGGACGCGAGCACGCTCCTCGGCGTTTGCGCGCGAACTAGCACTACACGCGTTTCCCCGCGATTTATGGTTATTTTCTCTCACGCGGCAAAGCTCGCCACTAGCCAGTCAAGATGAGATCTTTAATTAAACTCTTTGAAAGAAGCCTTTGTGGTTGTTTTTTTTTCGGTACACTCAATAATAATAAATATTGCGTAATTATTTTTACAGAAAATAAACAAATGCTTTAGGAAAATCAGATATTAACACGGACCGTTATTTATAACTTCACATTTTCTTTAAATAATCAATTTTATCATTTTAATGACAAGTAAAACCATTGCCAATGGGATACTATCATCAATGTCAATGTTGTTGGCATATTTAAAAATAAACGTTGCCATTACTATTTTTGATTAAATATTGTTTTTTTTTTGAGAAAAGTTTCATTCACTACTTGTTTTTTTTTGAGAAAAGTTTCATTAAATGCTTTCAGGTTTCATCGTGATTGCATGTACCGTGCTACCGTAGACCAAGTATTAAAGTATAAATGAAAATTGTAGAACCTGAATGAATGAATGAATGTCCAGCCAGTTATGATCGTGGTGAATGTTTTCCAAGACTATGACATAAAGTGCAAAGGGAAGGCAAGTGCGGTTTTTAGTCGGTAAGCCCTGCCGCGTCCCTAACTGGCAGGGCCCCATGACTATTTTCCGCATCCCAAAAATGGCACTTTGAATGTTTCACTTCGTCTATCCATCATGAGAACTTATTTAGATAGGTACGAGACTACGAGTACTATAAAACTCATAAAATTAAAAATAATAAACGGCGACGAAAACAAACAAAGTACTGTACTGAGTTTTTATTTCTATTACCTACCTACTCATAATTGAGATCCATTACGAAGTAAACAATACAATTACAATAATTTTATTTTATTTATTTATTCTTTATTATCAGGTAGCTAAGACCCATAGAAAAACAATACACATAGTATACAAACCTTACTTAATAAACTAAAACATAAACTATAATTTTTGATGCGCAGCCCGACCACAGGTGACAATTTTATCTATCTAGTTGTCGTAAGCGCGACGCTAGAGGTCCTAGGTTCTATGAAATTCTAAATAGCAGCTCGGAGTTTTGAGTTCGGAGCTTATACCCGGTTAATAGCAATGGATCCCCCCCTCCCTTACAATTAATCCCCCGGATTACATGGGACCTTAAACAAGTTTGAACTGTGAGTGTACTTATAACAGAACAACACTACCTAAACCTTCAAGGTATACGCGTGATGGTATGTTACATATGTAAATAGACACTAAATATCGAGTTGTATCAAGATTTCACAAAGAGACACCACTTCAAGAGTTCGCTTTTCAACGAAAAGGAATGTGGTAACGAATAATTTAAATAATCTTATTTCTATTCATAAATAAACCCGAAATTGTCACCATGGAAGATAGGTACTGCAAGGAGTCCTAAAAGGAACCAATTAAAAAAATATATCAATAAGGTCTATTCTTCTAATGCATGATTGTAAAAGACTTATCTACTTCTACCGATTACCCGCTACGATCAATGTTACTATCAATAAATCTTATCTTCCCCTGTCAAATAAATACAGACTTTAAATAAGGATTATTGATATTGATATCTGATTAACAGTTCAAGGTGAAAAGTAGGAGGGCATGGCATAAGTTCCCCATAGACCAGCCAGCTTTCTCAATACTCAATACTCAATACTTTATTGCATTCCATAATGTGTACATTAGTTGGTAGGTATGTTAACATTGGATCAATTATGGACCCTGTCGGGCACAGCAAAGATATTTTTAATAGGAGAGAGGATGAAGGCGCTCTTTGTCAAATAAGATAAGAACTATATATATTATATTAATTTGTATAATTTAAATATGTATCATTATAGTATCGTAAAATATATTTTATAATAAGTATTTCTATATTTGTTTTAGATAATGTTTATGTATTTTTATTTTATATATTGCACGTTTTTAATTTTTAAGATTATAAATTATAATAAACTAGATATTTATAATTTTATTAAGAATGTTATTATTATTACTTAAAATTATATTAACATAAAAAAAATTTTTTTTTTTTTTAGTATTTATTTGTAGTTTTTACCGCAGACTGTTGTTTTATTTTATTTTTATTTTATTTTATTTATTTGGCTCACCAACAATTGAGTACACTAATTCAAATACAACATATACATTCATAGACTTATGACCTAGTGTATCAATCTCTTACAGGTAAGCACAACATGCATTATTACATTGTTACCGGATATACGGTTTGTAGGAAAATAAATGGATTATTGACAATATTAACCAAATCAGTTTACATTGTTTTTATTTAATGCATACCCAGAGCATTAAATAAATACAATATGTATATGTATGTATATAATAACAATAAATTAAACGTAAATAAATTAAATTGTTTAAATTTATCGCTAAAAAAATCTTCAATAGTGTAGTAGCTTTTATTTATTAGAAATTGTTTTAATTTATTGATAAAGATATTATTTGTATTTATACTTTTGATGTATTCCGGTATATTATTGTAAATTTTTATGGACATAACAAATGTACTGGAAGAGTGCATTTTTAATCGTGAAGTGGGTAAGTTTAATCTGTTTTTATGTCTAAGTGAAAAGTTTTTTGAAAGTTTTCCCTGTAAGCAATAAACCTTCTGTTATTTAATATGAAGGTATTTTGCGATGTTTATGGGTGTTTGTTACCCCTTCTTGCTCCAACGGGTGGACGGATTTGGCGGAATAGAAATAGCTTATACCCTGGATTAACAAAGGATACTTTTTACTACGCTTAGTAAAGTGTTGATGGGGTCTTCTGCGAAATCCACAATAGCAGTTCGGTGTCTGAATGTGTGCCTGTACCTCAACCATGAGTTCTATCGAATGGCTTTCGATAGGTTTTTTACGCATCGAAACGCTGTAATCTTATAGCAGATTTAGTTCCTTACGTAACCGCTAGAGGCGCTGCGATGGTTTTCCATACACAAATTTAACGGCGTCGCTAGCGAGTCTAGTGAGAAAACTCATGGTCGAGGCACTGTTTGGCAATAAGCTTGCCCACTATTTCATAGGACCTAATTATACCGGTAAACTGTAAGTAGCCAGCAGAACACCTTTGTACTTAAAAGTGGGGTAATAATTATTACCCCCCCCCCCCCTTTATACTTGAACCCTCCATTAATTAGTACTCTCACGTATGCAGTCAAGAAAAAAATCCATGTAGGTAAGTAAATGAACCCAACAGGAAATCGGTTCATCCATCGTGAAATTCGTGAGGTATTTACTTGTGCTACTAATTTACACGTCAACGACCAACAATCGGAGACGGATAACCAAAGTGTTTGTTAGCGCCAGTCATGTGAGGGGATCCGTGAAGGAATCAATATTAGCATAGGCGATAGTTAAGCGTCTTTTTTTAGGCGCCTTTTATTATACCTAGAGGATAGTTGGGCTTCTTTTATTATAGGGGATAGTTACGCGTCTTTTATTATAATAGGAGTCGTATGAATAGGTACATGATTTGTATTTTTATGGGCTATGTCGGCATAATGAGCAGACGAGCTTAATGGTAAGTAGGTATTCGTCAACACCAGAGGCGTTACTGATGCCTGGCCGATCCTCAAAACCCGCTACCGACTGCCAAGCAATCGAGACTATTACGCCGTACGAGCAAAAGTCAAAATAACCTCGTAACCTCTCATTGTACGAAAAGCCTATGCTTTTCGTACAATGAGTGGTTACCTTAGATTGTATTTAATTAAGATGAAATACAATCTGCACCCAAGGATGCACCGTATTTCCACTAGGTAACCTTCGGAAATACGGAGCACCCTTGCGTACTGAATACATATTATGATTCACTAAAAGTGGCACTTTAGGACCACCTGATCTTCTTAACTATACATTCTGCAAGAATAATTAACTATTTTATTCTATTCCATATCATTTCGGACTTTACAAAATAGTTAAACTTTAAAATAGGTACTAAGGTACTTGAGTTTGGTGTTACTACAAAAGTAACAAAATAATAATAATAATTTAATTAGGGTCGCCGTCATCGAAAACGATGAGGAGTACTATATCTATATATATATATATATACTACAAAAGTAATTAGAAATCGATTTTAATAAAACATGGAAAAGCATAAACTCTTGGCATGAGGGTACTGTGTGTATAGATATAGATGACCCTGTTTATAGTAGGTAGGTATTCCATTGATCGCCTAGTATTATTGCTCGTAAAAAGTGATAGTGGTATTTTTATTACCTACCTATAAAGAAGCTCATAATTATTATGCTATGGTAATATTTTATCAATAAATATTATTATCTGTGTTAAGTTAATGCCGAAGGTTACCGAGAAATTAACTACACATAACTTACAGAAATTACTATTAACAATAAAAACGTCACATACGATAGGTATCAGTACAACAAGGAAAGCAATGGTTCTCAAACTTATATTGTTGTACGCTACTGTCCCTACAATAAGACTGAAGTAAGAAATACTCATGCCATGAAAAATAGTTACTTTTGAATAACAGTTTAAATTAATACTAGGTAGGAGCCTAGAAAAGCTTCAAGGGGTTCGAGCGAGTATTTATAAGGCAAGTGTGGTTTTTAGTTGGTAAATTTCAAATAATCCACTGACGAGGTGAATGCCTGTAGGTAACCAAGTCTCCCTGTAGTTTATTTATTTTATAAAAGTATTCCTTAATTCTTACTTCAGAATACATTGAGAAATAATCTGTGTTTTATTTTTTACGAAAACCGCTTTGAGACACAGAAAGTTCTTATAATAACGGATCATCGGATGAAAATAGGTCGCGCCGGTATTTTTGATACAGCTGAACTTTTTTATGCGCGTAGAATGTCTGAATACATTCCTGCTATTATGAAATTAAATTAAAACAAAAGTGAATGACCTTCTCTAACAAATGTCCTTTATACACTCAATCCTAAGTAAATGAACCCTAGTTATGACGAAATAAATGTTATTATTGTGTTATTATATGTAAAATCTGCATTCTGTGTTAAATAAAGCTATAATGATACCTACCTACCTATCATCATCATTTGGGTACACTTGTCTCGTTATTTTTTCAATGCAATTTGAAGTTATGCTTCTCGATTTACAAATTTTAGATTTATTTTGTTCGTATAAGCTAATAAATATAACGTCACTATCGAAAAACGACTCGCCAAAGGATAGATAGGAGATAGATATAAAATGTAGAGTTCCAATAAATTAGTCGGCAGATTTGCTAAGGATAGCAACTAGATTCATATCTGCCTACCCCCAACGGGAGACAGGCGCGAAACTATTTATGTAATAGTTAAAAAATGCACTGCCGGCCCCTAAAATGGATCATGCCTATGATTCAGCCAAGACAAATTATCAAGTGTACTGTGTGTATTAAGTGTACGTCATGAGTATGTGCGAAGTTCGCTGTGTCAACGGCAGGCCGTCGGCTTTCTGACAATGTATACTCGTAAATCACTAATATGAGCAGCGCTATCGCTCCCGCTCCTGCTGATAGGCTGTCACATGACTGAGCTTCGCGAGCCGTGAGCTGATTCAGCCTTATCTCCTTTGCTCCGTGTGTAAACAGGGGGCTAGCTCGTGATTGCGAGATGTCAATTTCAAGTACAATTCACATTTATAATGGTATTAAACAAATCTATACAAACAACACTTGCCAACCTTAGAGTGTCGAGACTGTGATTTGCGTAGGTGTTTCCAGCGGCAGCGCTGGCACTTGTACGTCACAAACCTCGCCGCTTGGGCGTAGCAAACTCGCAGCGATGGCGTAGGAAACTCGTCCCGATGGCGTAGCAATCTCGCCGTTATGGCGTAGCAATCTCGCCACCATGGCGTAGCAATCTCGTTCCCATGGCGTAGCAATCTCGCCACTTGTGCGTAGCGAATTTGCCGCGTTGTCTGCAAGCACTTCCTCCTGAGTTCTCTCGCAAAAAACACGTATGCAAATCGCCAGAGAGTAATAGTAGTATAGGTGTTGATAATTGGAATTGCTGTACATGACAAATGGTTCATGAATCTTACTAAAACAATAGGTTAAGGTTTTTTTGTAGCACATGCCCATCAAGCTCAAATAAGAAAATAAGTCTCCCAATACAGGCAATACTAGCTATAGCACATATGACTAAGACAACTGATTGAGTGAGTATATAAATAATACTCCCTGCAGTCTTTAATAATTAGATTATGTACCTAAAATCAAACACTCAGAAATAAAAACAATTATATATTTTTTGTCTTAGCTACCTAATTATAAACAACAATACAAGTGCGAGTATAAAATCATTAAATGCTTCTTGAATATAACCTATTTGTTTGAATAAACATTTGTGTATAATCGTATATGTATAATATTGTCAATAGTAAATATTTATAAGGTTACCGGAATGTTATTAAATACATTTCGTTACATAGTAAGTACATACAAATAAAAAAGATAAAACATATTTCTTTAAATATTAGTCAACTTATTAACTAAACATCTCAATTAATTACTTATTAAATTATACCTCAATGACGTGGGATTTGCGCAGAAACAGAACTCATATTTATTGTAAAAGCAAAAATGTATAGTCCGCGCGGAACTAGTTGGCCGCGCCTTAGGTAGGTGCGGGGGTGAGGCGGCGGGTTACTGTGAATGAAAGCAAGCGCCCCCGCCCCTCCGTCCCACCGCTCACACACGTAAGGCGCGGCCAACTAGCTCCGCGCAGACTAGTATTTTTATATTTTTATTAAGAACTATTTATTAGTATATTAAAAAAAGAGAAATCTTGATTATTCATAATTTCAGAGGCAATAAGCCACTATTATTCACCCATTCAGAAAAAAATAAATAACTTATCCATCTAAGATTCTATCATGTACAGTGAGCAAGAGTTAGGTATACACAGGCAGCGAAAGACATTGATGTCTTGATAAATAATTATCCGCAAAAGCAGGCAACAAACAATAGCTGCGTTTTGCAGGATACATTATTAAAAATCTTTGACAAAAAACACAGAATAGATGTTGTTGCTGCTTGTGCCTATGCTTTTGTCGACTGTACTTTAAATATTGTCTTATAAAACCTATTGAGCATACATTGAGTCTGCGTGTGAGCGGAGTCTACAAAAAATGAATACAGAACTCCTTGTAAATTATTGTGTATCAGTCAGATTCAGGTGAACTTTTAAATAGGTACCTGTTAAAATAAATAACAGTTAAGCAAAATTAGGCAGAGGTGTACATAGTACAAATATACACCACAGTTCGCCAGTATGTTTCGCTGTTAAGGGCCTATATAATAGGGGGCGAGCCTATTGCCATTAACCGGACATGACTCCGAGCTGCTACAGAAAATTTCATAGAAAAACCCAATAACACTGGTCGACCTGATATTTGAACCCAGGATCCAAACGTAGCAGTTGCGCTTACGACGATTTGGCTGTCAATTCTATTTTTATTTTATAATTCTAAATTTTTTTCTAATTCTAAAGTTACAAATGGCTCGGAAATGAATTCAGTTTCAGCGTTTGCGCAGACAGCAAACTGACCCCCTTCGTCCAATCTCCAGACAGTATTAAATCCACGTCATGTGAGGCTTAAACCGTCACCCTAAATACTAAAAACATGTACAAACAAACAACTATATTCATTTATTGTCCTTGTCTTCACGTTATTTGCACTCGCGTTTATTATATTTAAAACATTGTCCGTTATCACTTCACTGTTCACTCGTTTATCACGTAAATGTATGTAGCAATTGTATTAAACATGTTTGTCTGATTATTACACACATGAAAGAGTTTTATAACGATTATAAAGAGGTTTTAGTTCGCGTGACTTAGTTTTAAAGATAAACTTCTTATGCTAGCTTTTTTTCAATGAATAAGCGTTGTTTGTAATGTTTCTCCGTAAGCTAACCATGAGATTACTGTTTCATTTATAATAATGTAAATAATTGTTGTAATATATTTTCTTTTTACAAAATACAGTACATAGCTTATCTTATAATTATATTGCTTTCGCGTTTAAGTTAATTGACTTTCGTCTTATTTGTATTTATGTAGGACTAATTAGCGGTTTCGTCACCAAGCGTCACCGATATAAATGAGCTCGTACTTACGGTGCCTTACCGTGACGTACACGCTGGCAAAACGCTCGAAGTTTAAACAACGCATCTAGTAGCGTCACTACGAAAGCCTATGCAAAATGAGCAATTGATTTTCTAATTAGGTATCATTGTTTTCCCGAAATGCTGTTTTCATATACTTATATCACAGCCTTAAATAACTATTTCATTTCTACTCATTCATAGCGTGGAATGTAGTCATATTTTAAAATATCACTTTCGTCATTGCAATGTCATTTTCGTCATTGCAATCTCGTCTCTCACCATGTCATTGTCATATTTTAGGAATAAATTCCTTCATAAACACTAGATCTCTAGATTTTTTCCAAAAATTTAAAGAAATCTCTTGTCATAGCTCTCAAGCGTCGCGTACCATCGCCAAAATCGTCCTTCTCTCTCGCACCTCAACACTTGGTATTTGAGACACCAAGACATGACATAGACAAGTATATCCGTCTCGTTTCTTCTATTACTACGCCGGTGCACCTTGGTACAACTCTTCGGTGATCGGCTCATGTCCTTCAGCAGTTTCAGATGTTGTGGTACCAGGCAGCTGTACGTACCGGGCTTGCCTGTGAGAGAGAAAAGTGTAAGTAAGAATGACATAATTTGCTAGAAATAATTTGAGCATCGACAACTTCATAACTTTCAGGTTTCTTGCACAATCCCGTTATGGTCGTGGTGAATGTTCCCTGATCACGTGAACATGGCCCAGAGGGCCAGTGTTGGCGTGCGGTTTTTAGTCGGTATGAGTCCAACATACCGACTAAAAACCGCCGCCTTGAATTTGTTTTGTTGATAAGTTATTTTATCACGTAAAAAGTATAGTCCACGCGGAACTAGTTGGCCACGCCTTAGGTAGGGACGGGGGTGAGGCGGCGGGTTACTGTGAAGCAAAAGCAAGCGCCCCTGCTCCTCCGTCCCACCGCGAGCAGGCAACCCCACCCCGCCGTCCTACCGCTCACGTACTAGTTCCGCGGCCAACTAGTTCCGCGCGAGCTATAATTAAGCTACTGCAAACATTGGCTAGTCCATGATTGTAGAAATCCAGCTCGGAAAAGGGAAGAGGTGTGTCGAACGATGGTCGTCTACTTTGGGTAAATTAGGGTTTGTTTCAGCACCCCTAGATAACCTTTAACAACCGTATAAAAATAAAAAATGGAACAAAATTTGCATGATATTACTTGGTGTGGTGAAACATGCCTTTAAATTTAAATTAAAAAATAACAATTAGATCATATAAATAGGCACTTTTGAACAGTCAAACTAGTTGCACGGTTCCAAAAAAGTGAGACTTATAGATAATAAGAACCGGAAAGAAACTCCAGTCACTCTTTTAAAAAAATAGTATGAAAGTAACATTTTTTTTGCCTTGAATAATATGAGTCCATTGCAGTTTGATGTGTAAGGATTAAAAATAAAAGCCATAGCCGTAAGAACTGACCAGTCCCGACAGACAGCACCCGTTCACGAGCATGAAGTGTGTATCGGCGCCGTTTGACTCATGTTATAGGGAATAAAAAATCTTAAAAGATTAAAATCACACAGGTATTTTGTCAAGCCACTAATTTTAGCTCGGGTCTCGAGAACCTTCCCAAGAATGATGATGAACGTCTTAGATATAGGTACTTTATAGTCGGTATCCTGAACCTGAATTAATCACAGCGTACGCTTATCGTACAGCTTTAGGCACGCCACGCCATGGGCACCTGCAAGTGCAACACCAACTTTTCTGATGCGTTGCTGACCCTTACGAGCTACTACCGACTGCAGCCTGTCGGAACCGTACCAAAATCGGGAAAACAACTTGAGATGCAGCTTAATCACATTATTCACGTAGCGATTGCCATCAGATTTCCGCACCCTAGTTTCTGGGCAATACCTATCGATTTTCTAATGATAAACTGGCGATCAGGCTTGTCGTGCTTATTTTAATAATTATATTGTATTGGATACGAATGATTATTCATCAGCAGGAATATGAAGTGTTGTGTTCACAGGACACAGAAATAATATATAGTATCTACCTATTACTTACTTGTTACTTAGCTTGGCTTACTAGTACTACGACTTGGTCAAGCGATCGACATTTAAATCTTTACCATTTCTTTTTATAGAAATACCTCAATTAGTTGCAGGTAATTTTATAGCTGTTCTCCAGCTCCGTAGCTCAGCTCTCTGTAGCTCAGAGTTGAAATGACTACATAAATACTAAATTACCAACAGACAGTTACATCAGGAATTTAGTTGTGATAATACACGGCTGTTCCTAAACTTTTTATCAATAGTGGCATGAAATCATGATACTAATCATACTTTAATGTTTATATACATATATATGTTATTATCGATTTAACGGTGAAGGAAAATATCGTGAGGAAACCTGCATGCCTGAGAGATTTTCTTGACGGCATGTTAAGGCTGTCAACCCGCATAAGGCTAGCGTGGTGGACCATAGCCTAATCCCTCTCACTGAGAGGAAACCCGTGCCCAGCAGTGGGACAGTATATGGGTTGATTATTTTTATATCTTATGGTAATGTCGTTTTTAAAATGATGTAGCAATTTCCTAAACTTTCTCAGTGGATATCTAACGTCATGTACCAAAGGTTTTAATTGTCTAGACTGTGCCAATATCAGTAATATCTGTGACTAAGTATACAGTATTTGAGATTTCATGATTAGTCGTCGAGTGAGGGTGAGTGGTGGCATCCTACCGTCGGTGTAAAACACCAATAAATTTGTAAGAACTTATTTCATCATTCATCATCAGCCTTTTTCTAATGTTTTGGTCGGCTTCCAGACTAACTATGCGGCTACCGGAGTATCAGTATTTTACACGACGCAACTGCCATCGGATCTTAGGAACCCAATTTCTGGGCAAATCTAGATATTAAAAGGATAGACAGGGAGCGAACTATATGGAACCTGTGACGTCAAATGTTGTAGGTATAGGTACAGCATACAAATTCTATACCTAAAACTAATTTTGCAGGAGAAAGAGACAGAGCATCCCTTCTTAATCCCCACCAAAAACTTTATACGCTTATATCTTTGAACTTCATTAGTAGTTCTTTTCAGTATTCAATTCGCAATTATATCTTTCACTGAGAATGTTATCTTCAAAAATACTAGACTGCTACTCTATTCCATTCCATATGTATACTCCATACTCAATATATTTATTGCACTCCACAATGTTATTTTAACAGTTGTTATAATAATAAATAAGGTATCAATCATGGACCCTGTCGGGCACGGCAATGTAGGAGAGAGGAGGAAGGTATTTTGTTAAACTTGCACATTTCCCTTGCTTTTTACTTTATACATATTTATATATTGTATCTATTTAATCTATTTAAGTAAGTATATGATAATAATGTCCAAATAGCATTTAGGTGAAGTGTGTATAATTTTTGTGTCTGTTTTTATATAGGAGGAGATAAAGAGAAACACAGCCAAACCAAAATTAATTTATTTAAATACCATAAACAAAAACTTACAAACTATTTGCTATCTATAGACAATTTCCTTACATTTGTAAAAAAATAAAATTGAGATTTTAAACCTATATATTGTATTTTACCTAAATAATTATTTACTTAATTGCAGTTTTATTGATATTCGATATTATGGGATGGGCGTGGGATAGTTCAAAGCTTATTTGTAAGGATGGTAATCAAAACTACAATGATGTATAATTTTACATTTAATGTATATTTTACGATATATGGCTAGAACCGAATGCTGCGATATCACCCGAAAACCTATTTTTGTATAAAAAATCGGTTTAAAAAAAATAGATCTATTAATAAAAGGCTTTCCATAAACAAATAAAATAAATGCATAAAAAGACACATTTTCAGACGAACTTTTAGTTGCTAGGTGTGCATTTATAAGGTTTCATATACAGTCTTTTTCATACCATCACGATCCATCATACATCATCAATCATCTGTTTTCCCCGAAGGGTTAGGCAGAGGTGTACTGAGGCGCCCTCAGCACACTGGAATTCTTTTAGGTCCCATGTAATAGGGGGCGAGCCTATTGCCATCCAAACTCGGAGCTGATACTGAAAATTTCATAAAAATCCAATAACTGCTCGGCCCGGGAGTCGAACCCAGGATATCAGGTCGCCTTGCGACCACTCGACCAATGAGGTAGTCCATTTTCGCGGACAATAAATACTATCCGCACAAACCCAATAAATACTGTTTGCAAGTTATTTATAATTTGTAAAAACTTTTTGTAAACTTTCATTTTTTTTATAGTATTTAAAGCTTCGCTTCTCTCTATATTTTATACAGACGAAAAGTATTGCAATGAAGCTATAGTCTGACATCGACAATAGTCGAAAGGTTGTAGTTCAAAAATAAACTTTACTGCATTAAAATTAAGTTTTAAATTATTAAATTAACTGGCACAGGGATGTCTGGGTCTCTTCATCACGCCTTCGGGTCCAAGTCATACTTTTTCTCCTCGGCGTTCCTAAAATATAATGTTATTGGTAAAAAGCTGGACGGGGTACTAATCTACGTCAGAGGTGGCGAATTCAAAAGGAATATTTTTTTAATTAAAAATTACTTTAAAAAAATTGCCACCTTATCTTTAAGTAAGGCTGAACATTACTAAAAACAAAAAAAAATATAGTATAAATATAAATACAATAATACTAAAATTATAACAATCACCAATATTTAGTAAAATATCGCCACCCCTCCAACAAAGCTATTTCTAATTAGAAGTAAAGAAACAGAATCTATATACAGCGTGTGTTAGAAGGCAATATACATACCAATTATCCACCAAAACAAAATACTCCCTTCCCTCGTTACTGCTGGACATGTCGGACCCTTCGTCACTACTGTTAACCCTCACAAACTCTTTGCCCTCTCTGAAATTATATACCACAAAAACGTTCCTTCATCATCGTATAAAATCCGCCATTTTGATTTCCCAATGTGTGCCGAAAGCGTAAGCGAATGGTCCCCTATGATGGTCGGAATATTTTCTGTATTTTTTATAGTATTCGGTTTAAAATACACAAGATATTCCGATTGTTGATGTTTATGGTTTCATGTTATCACTTCATTTTAGATTCTTTCGTGTGACGTCAGATTCCTCTATCGTTGTAAAATGCAGTTTATTCTCATATAAACAGGCACTTATGAAATGTCGAAGATTTTACCACAAGGGTGGTAAAAAAGCATATGGTCCGCTGGATGGTAGGTGCACAGTTTCAAATGTGTCGATTATGTTTATGAATATCTATTCGTCTTTCCAAGTTATATTTCCACTACTGCTTTCTGTATCTCCATAAATGTTTGATCAAGAGTTTTATAACTTTGAGGACAATATCTACGTCGAAAATATTATATGGTGGGTAGTGTAGGTACTACTTTTTAATTTTTCATAGCCATTGAAGAAATCCAGTTTTTGAGACGACGTCTAGAAACCCCAAGATGCTGGTTTACCAGGTGGATGAAGATTCCCGGTAGAAGGCTGGCAGCAATCGGGTATGTAGAGCCGACGATTGGGTTCTATGCTTGATTTAAGGAGCTCAGAGACCTAGTGGAGGACTGTGGAAGCCTATGTGTAGCAGTCGACGATAGGCTGCTGATTATGATGATGATGATATTTTAATGTGCACTGCGGCTTCCCGAGAGTGAAGGTCCCCTATTTTCCTTCATTCACTTACACATATTTCTTTCTGCTTCTTCGATAATGATATCTCGACTGTAGTTTTCTTTGGTTTTTCAGTTTTTTATCTTTACCAATTGTATTTTTATAGCTTTTCCGAACAATAGCTTTTCCTTTAGTGCCTTTTTACTTTATCGACATTATCTCTTACTATAACTTCTTTCTTATAACTCCGACTGCCGTTTTTTTGATGTCATGGAAAAATAGTTCTTCAGGCTTGAAGTTTTAAAGCACAGAAGACAAACAATCGAAGGCATTTGTTAAGAAGTGAGTTAATGTGTAATGTTAGTGAAACAGGACGGTAATGACTATATTAGTATGAAGCCCTTCACCGCGCAGATGTTAGAGGAATTGGAATACGTCGGAAAGTTCCATTCCATATAACATCTTGTTAAAAAGCACCGAGAAAAAATATAAAGGAGTTGTCGTGTATATTATTTTATGACTACATATCAAGTAGTATAATATCCAGTGTAACTTGTTACTGTTCTCTGCATAAAGTCCATACAATGCGGGGTCAACTTTAACTGGACATGTATTTGTATAGCTTGATGTGTAGTCGTATGTATTATCTAATATATAAAACAAAGTCAGGTTTGTTACAACACTTATAACTCGAGAACTGCTGGACCGATTTTCACGGTTTTTTATTTGTTGGATTTGTCACCACCTCGAATAACAGAATAACTAAAAAAATTGGTGTAACGGGGTTCAAACGCGAGCGAAGTTGCGCGAATCAGCTAGTCAGATAAATTTATTTAATACACCAATTACAAAAGCATACAAAGAATTCATATAATATAAATAAGATTATTCGATATGGCAATATATGTATTACAGATTTGCCCTTTTATAAAAATCAAAAGCTGCAATTAGAATATAGTAGATTTAGTAATATTTTTGTTTTAATTAGAGCCCATAAAATAATATCAAATAATATGAAAATAATTTTGTTTGCATATTGGTACAAAATAACGTTAGATAATATAAAAAAACACACAACACGACAACTCCAATTTCAAATACTCAAAATAATGTACGTACCTATAGAACACATAGTGTTGTAGCATGAAGAAAATATCGAAGAGGAGACTGAACAGGCCGAGGCCGAATTTAGTCGCATCGCCGAAGAACGAGATCCAGTCATCGTAATTGTACGCGTTGAGCACCATCTGTAGGATGGACAGGGAACCTCCCACGAAGTCTAGGATGATGTTGCCGATGCTCCAGCCAACAGTCGACTTGCGTTTGTAGTTCATGTATGCCTGAAAAGTAAGAGAAAATTATCGGTCTGAGTTGTTTTGTAATTCTCTCTTAAAATTACATAATATGTCACCACGGCTGTATTCCCCGAAGGGTTAGTCCTAACGTACGTCCTAAAGTCCGTAAAGATTCATTAACGTTAATTGACGTTTCTGAGTGCGGCCCTTAGGCTGGACTCACACATCCGGAATTTTCATAACCTGAATTCGATCGATCTGAGAATTTCATATTCTGAAAAATCTAAATATGCGTGGTAAACAATCACTTTGTATGAAATTGTGGGCTTTGTTAATTAATAATCTGAATACAGATGATGAAATATCCGGATGTGTGACACCGGCTTTAGGTATATACGGTGTTAGAGATGGTATACCGTGCCGAACATGTCAATAATGTAACTATACTGACCTGAGGCACGTATTTAATGAGTGTGGTGGCGAGTTTGATGTAGCTGCAGTAGTAGAGGAAGTCGAGCCAGGCCAGCTTGCCGGCGCCGCACACGGAGGCAGACACCACCACGATGACGCCGAACACCGCGATGATGCAGCGCGTCGCCGTCGATACGCGCTGGTTCGCGCGCTGCAAATATACAGAGTGACATTTTATTATACAACACTAGCTTTCCGCCAGCGGCTTCGCCCGCGTGGTCTTGATAACCTTTTTAACCCGCTTTTCTGTTGAAATTTTTCCTGAATTTTCTTTGCTATAAACCTCACGGAGCCCGAGACCTTTCCAACGAATGCAAAACCGTGAAAATGGGTTCGTGCGTTCTGGAGTTATAGCGTCAGGAAGGAAATCCCAACTTATTTTTATATAGTAGACATATACCAAAGTATACCTTCGTTTCTTTTTACAAGAGAAAACTTCAAATGGCTGCTGGGGTTGAGGCCGAGGAGAATGGGATTATGGTCACCATCAGCCCATAGGGAGGTCTTTCTCTTAAAATACCACCCCTAAGCACAAAGTCCGTAGTTTCGGGGTTCATTACGGGCGTTTCCTACTCCGTATCACCTATGGGCGGATGATTCGTTCGGGGCCCGAACTAAATTGAATGATTGATGAGTTTAATGACAACAATTTGGCAGTTGTACCTACTTCCGATGGGTGTTTTTACCCATCTGAAAAATGTTAACCGACATTTGTGTTAACGGATCGTTACTACAAGTTATTGGACTATTTTCGAACGGGCCCTTTACTTCGTTGACGGAGATAGGAAGTAGACCCCCAGAACCCGTTGCAAGTTCTTGGAAGTGGTTAGGGCCCCCTATACCCCTTTTGTATCCCTAGGATACCACAGCATACCTAACAGAATTACTAAAGATATCGAAATTTTTACAAAAAAGGGTAGGATACCTAATTCAATATTTTGCAAATTTTAACGTTGTTTAAACAGCCAGTAATGAAAAATTATGCAGTAGTCATTAAATTATAATATTATACATTTGTACCTCAAAGAAGAAGCATTGTGTGATGGTAATAAGGGCGGCGAAAGCTGCGTGGAGTGAGAAGAACACGTCGTTTAGATGCACCGGATTCACACCGCGGGGGTGGCGGGCGAAGTACTCATCCTGGAATATATTAACAATCGTGGTTATTTTTTTAGGAAATTTAATTTGTCCAAATCTTCGTCACTTCTACAGAGTTATCAGTGTCAGCGCAGAGATCGCTTTAACTGCAGGTTGTGGGGCACAAAGGACAAGATAGGAAGCTAACCATGGTTTGCGACACAGTTCAACATCCACGTGTGGTTAATAATATTCAATGATATAGAGAATAAATTTAGATAGATGGACTGTGTGAAAAGGCACATGGCAACAAAACAAGTGAATGACAAGATGATGGCTGACGGCCATTTATTAAATGTATGTTTTAATAGAAGTTTTAATGTAGGAAAAAATCGGCTGGCGGGCAGGATTCGAACCTGTGTCTCCCGGTTCGGTACACCAGACGCTTTGACCAGTAAGCCACCGCTGGTTATTAATTCCTTCATTAAAAATAACTTGTAATCTTAGCATGGAAAATGCTTAAAAAATCCAAAAAGATAGAAGTTTTAATTTTATTTGAAACTAAGAAGAGAAATGGGGTAGTGACCTTGAGTGCTTTTGAGGTACGGAACCCTAATAATACCCTAAAACCTAATAAGCTTAACATACCTGCATGAATTTGGAGAAGTAAAGCCCGCAGTTGAACAAGGAATACATGGTGAAACCAACGATGTTGAGCGCTAAGAAGTCAAAGTTGAGGCCCACGACGCTCTTTCTCTTGAAGTTGTCGTACACTTGAGGGTAGAAAGACACAGACCACGCCACGAAGTAACTCCATCCCATTATGTAGGAGACCACTTTAATCGTGTACGAATGCATGACTGTTATGCGAAGAAACAATGAGTCCGCGCTGAAACAGAAATGGAAAATGAATGATGTATTTATTTATTTGCCGAATCAATCTGATAACAAGAGACCCGATATCGGCTGTCTGATTTTGATAAATGACACTACCTAATTGAGTTTAGTAGTTCTTTATAAATGATATTTACACTCATTAAAAGATTATGAGTGAATGAATTTTGTGGAAGCCGATTCATGATAATATTCGATTAATGCGACCCGGCATTTGGTCAGCTTTACGGTGTCATTGAAACTTAACTTAACTTTAAAAAATGTAGCTACCGCGCCACCTTATGTGCTTGTAACATAGTTATAGTGTTCCAAGCTTATCTGGCTATAACGGCGTAGGCAACTGAGGAACTAATGGCGCCACCTATGCCTTGAACACTGCAACCCTATTGGCTAAACGCTCTTAATCATAGATGTTAATGTCAATATATCAATCACATTTTGATTGGTGGTTGTGGAAAAAGTCGGTGGTGTTGCACGTCTGTTTAAGAACTAATAAAACGTGTAAAATATTGCAATATGTAAAATATCATTATCAACTCATTAACTACACTGCTGGACACGGTTCTCTTCTCAAAATGAGAGAAGTTAGGCTCAATTTCACTATGGTTACCTAGTGCGGGTTGCAAACTTCACACGCCGTCCTGAAGATGTTTTCCTTCACTGTTTTTCACTAGGTCGTTCTAATATTTACATAGTATAAATCAAAGTCGCTCAAGCTGAACGCTTAGATCTTTCAAAATACGCAACTGATTTTAATGCAGTTTTCAGCAATAAATAGAGTGATTCAAGAGGAATGTTTATATATATGTAGTATACATGCATAATTACAGTACATTCCACATTAGTATCTACATTGCACCCGTGCGAAGCCGAGGCGGGTCGCTAGTTTAATCATTACAGTTTCTAAATATTGGACTCACTCAAAATATCCAGGTGGGCTAACTTCGAAGCTGACTTCAGCGTGTCCCGGGCTTTTGCCGTAAGCGGAGATGTCGTATGTCAGATTGACATTGTTGTCCGGTTCTTTGGACCCTGGGATGTCGATTGTTTGTGGCACGAGTTGGACAATGTCTGGATGTTGGACGACCGCTCGCAGTTGCAAACTGGTGTTGTATTGACCACTGAAAATGATTAAGGAATTTTTAAGATATAATTACGCATTAGAAGACAAGTATAATGGCTGAATAGGATGGCCTAAACTTCCAAGCAACTTTTTTTGGTCCGGAAACCAAACTGACAGTTTTGGAAAAGTGTCTTTATGATATTTAAAAAGTCACTAATATGTCACAAACGTTAAAACTTTTAACAAACCGATCTTAATTAATTATGCATGAATATCGTTAATATTATTAATGCAAAAATGTTCGATTAAAAAAGTACGTTTAAGTAAGTGAGTTTTTTTTATATAGTTTATGGAATCCTTTTATGTGAAATTTGAATGCAGCCAGAATCGAATGGAAATACTGTGAAGCTTCATGGAATCCATCAGTTATCATGGAGTCAAAGTCAATGCATCTATTACCAATTAGCACTTCATGTATAATATGATATTGAGCTTTATTACAAAAAAACACTTTGTTTTGGTGTGCTTCAAATATGCTGGATAACTTTAATTACTAGAGTATCTACTTTAAAAAAAGTTGCATAAGTAAACGAGAAAAATCCTCGTCATCGTGAGGTTTGTTAAGTTTCTTTTTATATAGTTCACGGTGAGATTGTGAACACTGTGAGATTATAATCTATTCTCGTTAAATTATAAACTGTTAATAAATTGTGAACTGCGTCATACTTACATACAGTTCTCGCCAAACTTATTGTCCGGGTTGAAGTTGGCACGTGCTAACTTTAACCCAGCTCGGACAATAAGTTTGGCGAGAACTGTACACTATTCATCTTTGTATCGATTAGATTAGAACTGTTACCAATGGCATAACCGAAAAAGAAAGCATTAAATTATTAGCAGTATGTTCCAGTCCTTCTTTCGACAGTTTACAATCTTACGAGATATGTTATAATCTAACGGTTTTTACTATTTTACGGTGACGCATTATATTATTTAAGAAAACGTTGCCTCAAACTAATAAGTCGTCATGTATTGTGGGTGCGTTTAGAAACACATTCACACAAACACAAACAGCCAAACTCGGAACTACCTGTAGGCCATGCAGAAGCCAATCGCTCAGCCACTACGCCATTGGTGCTGTCAAAAGTAACCGCCCTGCGGCGCCCGATTACAATAAACGTTATATTGTCTCTGTATATTGCTCTGTAGTTGCTTGGTGGGTTAAAGAAAGAAAGGAGTTTTGTATCAAATTTAAAAAGCGAAAATATAATTTTATTGTGGTAACTTACATTTGTTCCAGTTTAATGAGATGGGTGTCGTCCACGAGGATATTGAGATCCGTTTCGGTAAAATACATTTGGCTTGAATGTGCACTTGGGATACCTGAAATTAGAAAATGTCATGTAGACAGTTATCTAATTAATTCTTTTTGATCTAACTAATATCGATTGTAAATTCTTTTTGTACTGGGTATATTTTAAATTATAAATATAGGTCATGCAAATATATTTTTTCCGTGCGAAGATCGAACTCATAACACATGGCGCAGAGTCAATCCCTCTGGAGTCTGAACAGTACACTAAACTTTATGTCATCATCTATTATTGTAAAAGCGATACTCAAGCATGGCGGTCGCGCTTATAAACATTAGACCAACAAGGCAAACAAACAATCATATAAAAGATAAGATATATCCGAAAAAACTAGAAAAGGAAAATATTGTTTTCATAGACCACTTACCTAATAATAGAACAATAACAAAACACAGGCTTAAGCTATGACTAGAGGGTGCGCACGCGACCCCGCGCGGTTTCAATACTGTTGCAGCGCCAGCCATCTTCTTGATTCTTTCTATACTCTTCGAGTCTGTGGACAAAGAAAATAATTTTTGAGTCATATGTATATTCGAAAAAAAAATACATGTTTTTAGTGATAATATTGTTGTATTCTGGTCTCTGTACTAGGGTATACTTCCAATAAACGATTCCGACGGATAAATAACATCCGCCATTTTATTTTCGTCGTTTAAAAAAAGGTTCTATTGATATTTTTAAACGTTTCGATTGATTCTTAACTTACGTACCGTAAAATAACCCGAACAAATCTCACGACGATAACGTACGGACCTCTTGAAGGCTAACCAGTTACTGTGGTACTTAGTAGTAGGTTACTCAACTTGTTATTTATAATTAAATCACGAAATGTATTAATGAAGCGATGGTAATACCGCAATGTACGGGATATCAACTTCTCAAGTAACTTGCTACAATCCATAATCCATCCATAGGTAAGAAGTAGGTAGTTAATGCGGAAAAGTTTAACTTGATACACAGGAAATACACTGCCACTAGAGGTGTAAACACCGTACCACCCATAAGGTGTCTACTAGTAGTACTTACACGTAGGTAAAGTATAGGCGAGTTTAAGTCTAGTACTATCTACCTATGTATTATACCTCACTGCAAGATACAGTTCTCGCCAAACTTATTGTCCGGGAGCCGTGAAAATCGAAGAAGGAAAAATTAAATAAAAACAAAAGGTCAAGTCGTAGGCTGTCGTTTTAAAACATTTTAATCCAATATTTTTCTCTTCAATTTTTACGGCCGGGTAGAAGTTACCTTCTTCTAACTTCAAGCCGGACAATAAGTTTGGCGAGAACTATACCTAGTTACAGCTAAAGATTAAAGAATCGAGTAGGTGGAATAGGAAGCACTTCTCAGTAGGTTCATCACCAATCCATGCAGGTTTTAAAATCATATTAAAAAAAGAGACGAGAATAAATTTTGAAACCTTGGTCCACACTCCGTAATATGAGGGTATGCAGTATGTACCCATTTAGGTATTTAATTAAAGGTTAATAAGCTACGATCAACATTTGAATCATCGCTATTTTGAGTGTTTTATTTTTAACGAAGGAGTATTCCTCAAGGAGGGTAGAACCTCCTTTGTTTTAACAGATAGATCGGTAAAACAAATGAAAGATAGGAGTTGTTTTGCTAAAAATAATCTTTAACTGCGAGATTAGATTAAAACGTTTACATACCGGGTTTACTTGGAGATTGAAGCTATAGACGAAAGTAACGAGTATTTCTTAATATTTGGGTTAAATAAAATAAAAATGCAAATTGTGGTTATTTCTTAACTGCGGCAATTACATAGACGGCTGTGCAAACTGCAAGCGACTAATTATATCGCTGTTCCGATATGCAATAAAATTGCTATGGATCGATAAGAGTAAAACTACTCGGCTTTTTATTGACCAACCTTGACTTTGCTCTTACAATTGGTTGTTTTTTAAATAAGGTTCGGTGACGCATTAAACTTCTAAACACCACTTATTGCCGTTACTATAATTTTCGGTACTTATCTCTAATGTATGAACAGAAGAATAATAAAGAAAACTATTAAAATTAAAACATGATGCGGCGTTTATACTAAACTCATTCTATGTCATGGTCTAATTGAAATAAAACATTTGATTTTGACTTTGCCAAAAAGATTGGTCCCACACTCCATACATAGGGAAAAAAAATAGAAAAAGAGAGAAAAAAATATGAAAAAAAAATATGATCGTAGTTTTTATAACGTAACTGTTTGCTGTCCCTATAAAAAAAAAAAAAAAATTAAATGAATAACTTTACAAAATTAAGTTACAATTTATTCCCAAAGAGTTCAAACAAAATTAGTCATCAATACACACTAAAAATGAAATATTTACATACCACCTGTCCCAATGAAGTTCAACAAATAATAGAGTATGTACAGCAATTTATGTAATGCCTATAGTTTGGCGATAAACTGGTTAACAATAGCACATACTATTACAGAGGAAATTGAAAAATATCGAATTGTGTTTTTATGTTCCAAACACTTGAATTATGATTACATACGAATTCCATAGATTTTCATGTAATGGTTTATGTAAATCTTTGCGTAACAGTATTTTACGATAGGTTTGATATAAATCCGACATTTACATAGATGGATCATTCCCTCATTAGCTTAATGCTCCTAAAGCGATCGATTCCTGTCGGGCAGTTATTATTGTTTTTTTTTTATTAAATTCTCAGTAGCACCTCAAAGTTTGGATTTGTGGCCGGTTAATGGCGCGCCCCCTATTACAGGACCTAAAATACCGGCGATACACTTGTAGCATAACGTAATCATCACGTTTGTGGTCCCCGGAAGGTAATGTAGAGGTGTATTATCTATACTAATATTATAAAGAGGAAAGATTTGTATTTTCGTATGTAACGAATAAACTCCAAAAGTACTGAACCGATTTGAAAAATTCTTTCCATGTTAGATAGCCCATTTATCGGTGAAGGCTATAGGCTATATATCATCACGCTACGACTAATAGTAGCGGAGTAGTAATGAAAAATGTTGCAAAAACGGGGGAAAAAATTATAAGACCACGCGGGCGAAGCCGCTGGCGGGAAGCTAGTATCTAGATACAAATGTATTAGTCCCCACATTTCGCTAATATTATGGCTGGTTACTTGGGACCCATGTAAACGTAGACGAAGTTTGTAGCAGAAGCTAGCACATAACACAAACGACGAAAAAATATATTATATCAAAATACCTATTAGCGAGTAATCATAACAAACCAATGTTATTGTAACCTTAACTTTAGACAACACAAAATGCTGTCGACCTTTCGACTCATTTTACATTGTCAATGTTTAACATAACAAAAATGTAACGCAGCCTTGTTGCATTGTGCTACAATTTGTAACAGTGTGGACAAAATTCTAAGCGACATGTTATGGACGCATAAGGGACAATGACATAACACCCAAGGTGAAAGATCTTCGGGTAAGAGATTCTATTTCAAGTTTTCAATTCATGTGTCGTACCTTTTACATATATTTTTAGTGGCTATCCAAAGGTGGTGAAATAGGCTAATAGACAGCTATGTAAGAACCATTATTTAACGTTCTTTACGTCTATGGATGAACAGAGGATGTAGATGGCGAATTTTGTAGAAAAAACATAACCCTCCTTCGGCAATCGGATTAAACCTCGAAAAATAAACAAGTCAAAGGAGGTTATCAAATGCCCATACAACTCAGCCCAAATTTGGACATGACAGCTGTCAAGTCGATAGTTTTTACCATGAAATCACTATGAAACTGATAATAATCTGCCATAATGGCGTGCGTTTGACATTCCGAAACTGACATTGACAGTTTTTACTATGAAATCATTACGAAAAAGATAAGTGTGCCAAAATGGCAAATGTATTTTTTCTCAAATTAAGTTTTTTTTCATCGCCCAGTCTCAACATTAAAAAAAACCACGACTAGAGTTTTAACCAGCGTAATACAGGGTATTTCCAATAAGTGTAACTTCGGTACATCATTTGGGCCGTTTTCGATGTTTTCCTTTGTTACTTTATACATTGCGAAAATATTAAATCCTAGTTTTATTCTACAGGAACTCACCAAGTTCGAAATCGCTGCTACTTCTATAGCATTAATTTGCATTTGTGCATTTAGGGCCTGTTTCACAGCTTATTCCCGTTAAATTACTTAGCAGATGATTTCATATGAATATTGTTCCATTTTTGAATTTATCAGGCGGTTAGCGGCTATCCACATGTGGTGAAACGGGCCCTTAATTTTACAGTTCTCGCCAAACTTATTGTCCGGGTTAAAGTTAGAAGTTAGAAGCACGGATTATAATGATTTAAAAGGACAGCCTACGACTTGAACTTTGGTTTTTATTTATTTACAATCTAACATTTTTCTTTCTCCGATTTTTACAGCCGGGTTAAAGGTAGCTCGTGCCAACGTCAACCCGGACAATAAGGTTGATGAGAACTGTACCTACCTATACATATAAGTTATTATTTGGCTCAGTAAATTTCTTTTAATTTAACACCAATTTTGTGGAATTACCTATGGGAATCGAGGCGTGAAGGTTATAATAATTAGTAGTTTTACTACAATTTAATAGTTACCTACAATTTAATGACACGATAAATGTATATAAATTCAAGAGCTGGCTCTCATATTGAGAGAGAGTTTATGTTTTATTACTTTTTATTTTATTCTACCTGTAAAACTGTAACATACATTCTAATATTATAAAGGCTAAAGTAACTGTCTGTATGTCACCTTTTCACGTTTAAACATCTAATCAGTTATCAGGTTTCTATTCTATGAAATTGGGCAAGGAGGTACATTGTACCCTGGGGCACCACATAGGCTACTTTATGCTGGAAAAGTTTTGGAAATACCGTCAACCAGTACCAGTGAGTAGCATCACTTTTACATGTCGATATGTCAAGATCGTATCTATTCTTCGCATTGTATAAAACAAAGTGGCTCCCGCTGTTTTAAACTACGCAACATATTTTAATGCAGTTTTCAGCAATAGATAGATTGATTCAAGAGGGAGGTTTAGGTGTATCACCTGTGGTTTTGATGAAAGATGTCGCTACGTGCGAAGCCAGGGGAGGCCGCCAGTATGTAGATAAAATCGAATATTGTGTAGACATTAATAGAGCCATTTATATTCTCAAGGTGTGTTATGGGCTAAGGACTTGAACTAGATAAATAGAGACGCACAAGTTTATCGATTACTAATAGGTAGTATTAGGTAGGTATGTTAAATAAAGTTTGCTTCGCAGTTAAATTATCGCAGAAAAAATATTTTTTGACGATTTCTTATGACAAAATTAGGGCATCACTATTTCTACATCGGTAAATATTGGGTCACAACACATCATCATAATCGGAGAATCCAGCTAGCAGCACTACCCCAGGGTGATTCAGTGGGTGTTTTTAGAAGCATTCGTATTCTTAAACAATAAGTAGTCGTCCTAACCAAGACAGGTAGGCCTATATATATACCTGTAATAATTATGTAGGTTATCAATAAACCATAGATTAGATCAATATCACTTAGCTTAGATTATATCTATGGCTTAGATTAAATACGCCATCTAATCTAGATCTCTTAGATAAAATGATAATACAGTAAAAGAGATTAGATTATTTTCCGTTTGTAACGTAAGATTCAGTAAATACCTACAGGAAATTATTTCCAGATATGCTATAAAGTTTTAAGTAGGATTTTAACTTGCACGAGGCAGGTCAATATCCCATGAACCCTCAATCCCAAGAATTAGGTACGTCGGTGTCGATGTAGTAATCGAAATCCATTAAGTAATCCATGCCATAGATAAATAAATTCATCTTGTAAATATTTCTACACTGAGCAACTTCGACAAAACTTCGGCAAAATTGTAAATGGATATAATAAAAATCTAAAAACACTGCTGTACCTATAGTTTGCAAAATAGATCGTTGAAAATTTTAACAAAATAGGCTCATCACAAAGGAGAGCCAATATACGTTGAAACATAGAAATCGTCGTAATCAAGCTTATCAAAATTGGCTGTGTAATTAATACGTGCATGCAAACGCATGCTGGATATAAAACAACAAACCAATCATAATAATATTGATGAAGAAAATTATCAGTACCATACCAGTGTTACGTGGTTATGTCGAGAACCGAGCAGTGATTACAGGAACACAGGGACGCCTTTTGACAAATAGCCAAGCATTGAGGTAATAAGTAAATCTCGTACTGGAAGCGTACTATACCATGGTGTAATAAATTCTAACTGTGACTATACGATCCATTATTTCGAATATTCGCTTGATAAATCAAGACTAATACAAAAGTAATGGCAACAAAATGCAGAGAATCGAAAACGACGAGAAGGAACTAATTCTTACCACAGTCCGAAAGTAGGTCCGCACACAGCACTCATTAGGGATGTCGGAAATTCAAAAAATATCGATATATATCGTATCGATATTTTTTTTTTAAATATCAATATCGATATTTATATTTTCAAAAAATATCGATATATCGATATATCGGCCAACTTAAAACTAAATTATAAAACAGCCAAAAAAAAAAAAAGGTCATTTGTAATATTTTAACTTAAATTTTTAAAAGATTACAAATAAAAATATCGATTTTGATATCTTTTCGATACTGGGAATTTTATATCGATACATCGATATATCGAAATATTAAATATCGCTCAAAAATATCGATATATTGAAAAAATAATATCGATATATCGATATTTTTTCAACATCCCTAGAACTCATTAGTTTTTACTCTGATACACGGTAACATAGCAGTCTACGACGCACTAACTAGTAGGTAGTATAGATACCTACTTATCTCTTCCATCGTAAAAGGAAAAGAGACACAACCACCTCGATAGCCTTATACAGATGTTATCCGATTTTAATCCTTCTGAGCTAACCAAAACTTCCGCGAATAGTAAATAAACAGTAGGAAAAGCACGCTTCGTTAGCAATGATTGGCGATTCATTACCAACAATTGATTTCAACCTTGAAGATACAGACGGTTTAGCAAACATTCAATGGACGAACTCATCTGAACTAGTTTGGTAACCGGCATTCGTTACACTTACACCACGACTGATGCGTGGACAGCAAAAAGCGAGCGTCCTGTTGGTCACAAAACCTGTTGTCCCAGTGCTGCCATGATTTCCATAACCACGTACCTACAGTTCTCGCCAAACTTATTGAGCGTATATTTTTCTTTCTCCGATTTTTACGGTCGATTTAAAATTAGCTCGTGCCAACTTAAACCCGGACAATAAGTTTGGCGAGGACTATGTAGCACTGCCAATATTGGACCGTAATTTTTATCATAAACGATTGCATCAACTTGTATAGTTGTTGCAAGTTTACAACTTAATCGATTTATTTTCGCCAACATGCAAATTGTTAAATGTATAAATTTCCAGTTGCGTATTAACCGTCCTTCGAACAAAATGACTGCCATTATTTGTAAGACCTACTTTTTAGTTACACTTTGTCGTATCAATGTAGTCAATACACTCTAATTTTCTGGGTCTGATAGTACAAAGCATCTAGACAACTTTATTTCTAACACCCATCTAGACGACTTTATTTCTAATACAAATAATGAGCACTGATCTGAATAAACTTCCAGATCATTTCTAAACCAACCAATCGAGGATTGGGGATCAAGTAATACTAATTATAAAATCGATGAATTCCTTTCTTCCCTATTTAAAACCACACCTAAACCCATTTTTACCAAAGCATGACGTGAACTATTGTCTTTCTGTGATAAATATACTTATAAGAGAACCAATTAAAATAACCAAGGTATATATCTGAAAAAGACTGCGCAGATTGCAGATGCAGACATCGCATTTGGCTTCCCTTGCCTAATATGCAGCCATAGAATTTGGAACATCATGACTGTGACCGGCTGTGTTCCAGTATAACTAGTACAACTAGATCCCATTAAAGGGGTGCATTGAGAGCTCTCCTCACTTACTGCTTAATGTTGGGTGTAAAGCAAATTTAACTTAAGGTAAGGTACGGCAAATTTAAGTTAAATCACCAGCCTCGTTTCCACAAAATTATTATTATAATAATGTATCTCGCCTCTGTTTGAAGGCAAGGTTCTAGAAGTCTAGAATGAAGTAATGATTAAGCCTGTTTGCAAAGGCTTCAAATGCAAATGATAGTCTAGTTACTCTTATTTTTACAGTGGTAACAAAAATATTCAGATAGCATTATTTGTTCATATACAGCTTAGTAATTATACCTACATCAACATGGCTTTTTGTAATAGAGCCTTATCTAGAAAAATCAACTTTATTAACAGAACCCTTGCAGATATGAAGGGGTAGCAGGGTTGATCTATTGTATTGCTATTCATGCTGTTTAAGCAACCTTAGAAAAGCATTTGACGAAGTACTACAACTACTTCGGCAAGAGTTAGTATGCACACATACACTGTTTTCATGTGTTAAGTACAAATTTTTTATAACTTTCTTATTTACACTGCAGGCTTATTTACAGTTCTTTTTAAACACGCAAATTAGCTTGCAGACCGAAGCTAGTTATAAATTTATTTAAATTATTAATTTTGTTTGCTTGGTAATTGATTTACCTACCCTGACTTTTTTAAATACATATTTGTATTCTTAAATGGTATATAACACACACAATGGTATATAATATGACTGGCATAGAATCCCATATGGCATTAAGTCCGCGAATCCCATATGGCATTAAGTCCGCCTTATGTGCTAGTGTACATAAAAGTATAAATAAATAACAACCATTTAGCTGTGCCCTTTGGCTATGTGATTAGATGCAGAAAGCATCTGCTTTAGGCACTTATGCCTTACTTAAAGCAGATACTTTCTGCATCTAATCACATAACACTCCTGCCTCCTTGCATTGGTAGAGTGCAGGATAATAAAAATATTGCTAATGTTATTCAGTGATAATAATAATACACAATTCTACTAGTGAAAGAATGTTTTAAATCAATCCAACAGTTTTTGAGTTTAGACTGAAACACAAACTCTTTTATAATATTAGAATAGTAATTTGGGTAGATGATTGCAGTCACCTGCATTATTCAGATCTAGATCCCTAATGTAGGAGGGGAGTTGATATTTGAAAGGTGACTCCGACCGCATTCATGTTTTTCCAAACAACATATTATCTAGATAACATTATGATGTACTCACTCACCAAGACATTTCACATATCCATTCTAAGGTATTTCGGAACTGCACCGCCACTTGTAATCTCTTTGAGATGATAACTGCTAGTCAGTGGAGGTAAAGAAAGTGGTCATCGCTCCTCGCAGAGAATGCCACATATTCCAGGTACTTGGTGACCATGATTCTCTAGTTCAAATCGTACAGCCTGACGATCAGCTGCCTCCTAGTACCACACTTGCTCGTAGCATCACAAGGAATCGCGCCAGAAATTAAATTTGTTATTGCTACTGAGGTTTTGGGTACCATCGCCTTATTTTCTGGCAGTCAAAATATGAGTATACAATAACACTGTTACTCTTTGCAAATTATTAATTTGTTCCATTATAAATAATTAGTCAGCAATTATCTCAGTAATTAAATTATTTAATTTACACTACAGTAAAATCCTATCGAGGTGATCATGACAATTACTGTAATTACTGTTTTGTTGTCATTTGTCAATGTCATTTTGTTGTTGATCTGTCAGTTGTCTCTGTCTGTTGTCATACCTTGACGTTTTAGGCTGACACCTGACAGGTTTTTGCCTGGCAGATGCAATGCGTTCCAATAAAATTAATAATCTTAAATCATAATCTAACACTTTTTAATATCAGTTATTTATTCAAGGTGTTAGTAGGTCCTTGTTTTATCCAGCGTAATACAGGTTATTTTTTCCAATACGTGTAGGTACCTTCGGTACATCACTTGGGCCGATTTCGATGACCTCCTTTTAATATTTATTAAATATACCTGGTCTCTGACTTGAAAAAAAAATACGGCAATTTCAAACCTGATAAAAGAACTGAATTTGCAGCAACATGCTTGACCATCCGTGAGTGTAGGTATTTAGAAGCGTATTTATAAAAACTGTTCGACGTAAACTACCGTTAGTGTGACCTATTTACGACAATAAATATTAAGTGTTTTGGTTTACACTTTACTACGTGATAATCGACCACATTTAACTGTGACTGACTGTGACTGTCATTTTACAGACACATTATTTCTGTCTACATAGCTTTGCTTGCGTAGTCTTTCATAAAAAACTATAAAACTTTTAAAATTCGAGGTCACCTCACCTGTCCTTTTTAACCCCCGACGAAAAAACGACGGGGTGTTATAAGTTTGACGTGTCTGTGTGTGTGTGTGTGTGTGTGTGTGTGTGTGTGTGTGTGTGTGTGTGTGTGTGTGTGTGTGTGTCTGTCTGTGGCATCGTAGCTCCCAAACGGATGAACCGATTTTGATTTTGATTTTTTTATTTGAAAGATGAATTAGTCGGGAGTGTTCTTAGCTATGTTTGATGAAAATCGGTCCAAGATGGCCGCCGCTACAAAATAGCGAATTATATATTTTTTCACAACTCCCTCAATATGGGTATCAAATGAAAGGGCTTAACTAGGAGAATACTATACACTATGATAAATTCCAATTCCAAGATGGCCGCCACCACAAAATAGCAAATTACATTTCATGTCGGGGGTTTTCTAAATTTTTAATTTAGGTTAGGTTAGGTTATTATTTAACGTCATTGACTAAAGATTACCAGTATAATAATAATTTGAACTTAATCAAAAACATCAATTAGGTAAAGTAGGTACCTATCTTGGCTACCTACGTCTGATTGCATTGATAAGACCAGAATAGCAGGGATTACAAATAAGTATTTTGTTTTACAACGCAATCATGCCGATGTTGAACTACATAATTAGGCAGGTACATAAAAAACATAATTAGCGTTATCTTAATTACTTGCCTACTTCATTGCATGTCATTGTTGCAGTGACTAACAAAAACTATGTGTAAAAAAAATTTAGATGTTCAATTAATTTGCGCCGTGTTAAGATACATTTATCGAGATCCTAGATTATTACCTATATAAAAAATATTTATGTGGGTAGGTACCTAGACCTACTTAAGTTGTAAATTCGTAAAAAAAGTCGTGTCTGTACATTGAAGGTATTTGAACAAGCGGATTAGAACATAAACGACCGCTAACCCAAATTTTTATTTTTTTTATTTTCTTGTCTGTTTGTGTGTTTGTTATGGGTTCTAGCGCTACTACCTACTACTTACGCAAACTACTTACCTAATAGATTTGCATCTTGTGTTAACTGCTCCAACTTAAAAATGTATGTAAAGCTTTTTTCAATTATTTGAATAGATCCTGATAAAGAGCTTGACCTCTCTGCTGTATGCGAGTCCCTATAAAGATGAGATCATCATTGTTGGATTTTGGTTGATTTTTTTATGCTACGTGAGCAAAGCCGCGGGTAAAAGTATTTTTATTAACGTAATGAATGAACAATTTTATGTTAGCCTTTTTGTTAGAGCTTCATTCATTATAGCTCCACACTACTTAATATACATGATATACATCTAATAGATAACACACAATCACAATTCATATTAAATGGCAAACCCACATAAAGTGCGATTTAGTTATGTCTACGAAGTCTATGATTACAGAACAAGCAGTTCACCATCAACCCATGTACTGTCCCACTGCTGGGCACGAGTCTCCTCTCAGTATGAGAGCAATTAGCGTCCACCACGCTAGCCTAATGCGGGTTGGCAGACATCACATGCTATCGAGAAAATCTCTCAGACATGCAGGTTTCCTTCCTCACGATGTTTTCCTTTACCGTTAAAAGGAATGATAATAAAATTGCACGTGATTTCGAAAAGTCAAACGTGCGAGCCTTGAATTTAAAATCGAGACCTTCGACTTGGCAGTCTAGTGGTCATACCCCTAGGCTATCACTGCTTTTCTGAACAAGCAGATAACATTAAAAAAATCTTCAAATAATATAGTCATCTATGGGTTTCATCTTCTGTGTATGAAAAGACGAAGACCAATTTTTACCACTTGGTCCTGTAATCTACGTAAGTACTTACTACTTACCTGCCGACTATGAAGTCTAATATTACAGAACAATCTCGAAGTTATCATAAAATAACAAGCCATCTATTTCCAAAACTCCTCAAGGAAAGTTTATTCACACACACTTTCAAACAAAAAAATTAACTTTGATAAAATTAACAATATTGCGGCTGTGATTTTTTTTATCGGATAAGTACTTAGATATCTATGCCTTGCCTAATAATGTCTTTAACTATCGGAACGGAAAGAAAGATTAAGTAGGCAATAGGTTATGAATCACATGTTGTAATTTATATTAAACTGCAATATTACTAAACCGATTTAATATTTTACTGTTAGAGACCGGTACATTATCCCAGAGTGCTATAGAAGGTAATATAATAATAATACTCCAAGCGAAGCGAGGGCGGATCTCTAGTATGTGATAAAGTAAGTAGTTCCTTATGTAATGGCACTAGGTATTACAGATGTTATGAATTGCATTATTGTGTTATTGATTTCTAATGCCATGACTATAAATATTATAATCAATATAACTAGAAGAAAATATATTTATTATCATTACCTACATCTGAAGTGTTTTCTTATAATGTTATCGTATTTGAATTCAATAATATTTTCAAAGTTATGGTCTTGAGTCATTCGTTTTATAGCCTTCTCTATTCTTTATCAAAACTGGTGCATGTGTGTTATACAAAAATGCACCTAGTCAATAGTGAAGATGACGTCTTCTAACTGAAGAAAAGTTTATTGATATAAACATAAATTATATGCACGAAGTCGATAATGTACTAGTATGAATGACGGTTGACGGTTCAAACTTAGGTACTACTTTTTCTTCTTGTATACCTACCTATTAGTATTAACTATACATACCTATTATTATGATAATCATGTAGGTATACAGGTGACTATATCTAAGTAGGATACATTAGACTGGTCGACAAAATAACTCTTTTTTGCCCACATCCTAGGTCGTTTAAAGCAGCTGATGTAACCAAATTGAATATAAATTGTTGCTTGTAACAACATAACATACTTAAAATTGAATAACTTTTATTTAAATGGTTTTATAACCGATTCAAACTTTTTTTATTCGCAGTTGACTTAATTACGTGTTTAGTTCCTATTTCCGTGTGTACAGTAAGGATGGCTACAAACAACCGAAATAGCGTTTTCAATTTAAGTTTCCACAGTATCAAATTTTTAAATGGTTTACATTGTTCCGTTGCATTTGAGATCTTTGGACAAACTATAGAAAGGGAAAGATTGGCACAAATCCCATAGCCGCAGCGTAGGGGAAGGAAAGGCTAATATGGAAGGCTACCCGATATTATATACCCCACGACCGCCTCCCCGGGCGGCAGACGATAAATTTTACGATATTTAAAAAGAGGTTATAATGTATAATTATAAAAACATTAAAAATTGTTCGCAAATCTTGTAGCCCTGACAACCAAGATAAGTATACTAAAGCCGATATTATTAATTTAGCTTTAGTCAGTAAGTTTAAAACTATAACTCCAGCCTGGCAGGTATTTGATAAAAGTCTTATTATTTTGAAGAAAACTGAAATTTGGAACATATTAGTTAATAATGTTTATTTTTTAATGTATTACGTCAATATAATTATATATTTACGTAATCCCAAGGGATTGTGAACAACGAGATCGGTGTAGTTTATTGTTGAAAAGTTAAATCAAGCCTTACCTATATTATTACAATACAATTACGCATACAAGCGACGACGTCACTAACTGATTACGACCTACTGCGCTTGCGCACGCGACATTTTGTATAATCAATAGGAACATTATTACTATATTACACCATTTAACCCGTTACTTGCACTTTACTATTGAAATCAATCAACGAAAATGAATTGTCCAATTATTGCTTAAAAAAGGTCACTGGCCAAGTACCTATTATGATATTATAGTATCAGAATTGCCCTCTTTTGAATTTCGACCGTTTCTGTGGAATGACTACGCACTAAAGCTGCGTTTGATCTACAAATCAACTCAAACGCATAGGACCTACCTACAAGTCATTCAATGCTGTCATAAATAATACCTATTTTATTATCCGCAGTTGGTTCAACATAATCAGTGTGTTGTCCAGCACTCTAGATTAATTCAATTACAGTACTGTATGAGAATAGGTACTTGTAATGTGGATATTAACTAGTACATAGCTATAAGTTACTTTGTAATGCAGTTATAGAAATTCTAATAGATTCGATTTTTAATGGTCTTCGAGTAGTATTAGACAAACGTTTGGGTTATAGTGTTTCTGTGTTTTCTGCCTAAATGCATAAAATAAGAATATACTAATAGATGATACTTGTTTTGCTTTTTCTGTGTACCTACCACTATTTATTTTGTCCCCTGTCTTTATTCAATTTCATGATTATACTGTAAGTATGATTAATATGATTAAGTATTCTACATGACGCAAGTCGTTGAGACTGGCAGGTGTTATTGACCTTTTCGCGCTTTTTATTAGTCAACAGTTGAAATATTTCTAATTTACATTTAGAAAAATAAAGTATAAATTTCTAAATCGTAGCCATATTATTAAATAATTACCATACGCTTACGATGAAGGAAAACATCGTGAGGAAATCCGGATGCCTTTTTTGAGATGCTGAAAATCCTCATGAATCCCCGCCGCCTGGGGAGGCAGGGGCAGCATGACAAAGTCATACAAATTAAAACCCGCACTTAATTGCCTTCCCTTGCCATATAAGTCATGTCCATGGGTTCTGAAATTTTACCACAACCATGATGAGAAATGTGGGAAATATTTGTTCGTGAGCAAGAGAATGAGACTGATTAAATTATCTTAATCCCTCTCATTCTTAGAGGAATCCTGTGCCCAGCAATGGGTCAAAAAATGGATGATAATGATGATGATAAAAGTATAACTTATAAGTGTAAGAAATGGTTATGGTCATGCCTCTTTAGCTGCTTTAAATCAAAATTGGTACGGTACCAATAAATTTATGTAACAAGAGCCAAATTATTCATGGTATGTCTTTTCAGCCTGCTATTTCACGATAACAAAAACGGTTATTGCAACAAAAACTGTCAATGACCCAACGCTATATGTGTAACTAGGAGTAGACTCATGTGTATCTCGCAGAAAGGCAGAAACAATAAGCTTTACAGTTAGGACAATCACCCCTCTTAATTTCATCCATACTAAGTTAATACCAACTTGCGTAGATAGTTAATAATCTCTGAATTAAATCTTCTCGTTTCGGAGAGCCTCCGTTAGTTATACCTATATATCCCAGCGGTTTAACCCGGATACAACCAAAGTGCTAAATATGAAATATGTAGTATGCATTTACGCAGTTCTGACAAAAGGTTGCTAACAGCTTGTACAGGTGAAAGCAACATCTCAACAACGTTTGAATGAATTTTATTAAATAACTACTTAGCTGTTCCCCACGGTATTAGTTACTCGCTTCCAAATATTTTTTTCCCAATACCGTGGAATTTTCCCAAATTATTTTCTTAGCGGATGCCTACGTACGTCATAATGAGTATCCATGTGCCAATTTTGAGCCATAGCCGTTCAGTGGTTTGAACTTTGTGTTGACAGATCAGTCATAAAAAGTCTGATAGATCGATTAAGTAGGTATACCTACTTTCTTATCTTTACCCACTTAACGTAATAAGCGGCCTAAGTGCCTACTAAAACGCTAACCGGAATAAAAGTGCAGCACCATTAAAAAACCCCTTTATCATCATCTTCTGCGAATAAAATAACAAAAAGGTAGGTTCCCGGAATAAGTTAGCACCGCTGTTGGTGCCTGTACTAAAGGGAACTGAGTGACACGGTCATGAATGAAAGCTACTTTCGCAATGCTGCATGATGTGTTCATTGTACTTGCAAGTATGTGCGAACTGCGAGTTGTCGTGGCAGACGAAGGGTTCGTTGGCCACGATTTATTAATCTCAATCGATGTCCGCAAAGCAGCACAAAACTAACGGATGGAAATTTCCATTTAGAACTTCTGAGTCCTGTTATCCTGGTACAACAATGCAACAATAACTGTGGCCGCCGCTGCGAGAACCTATTATCGTCAAACCCAGATAAATTGTATCCGTGGTTGACGATTGACCCTAGTTTGTAATACAATGCTAGCCAAAACGTTGACTGCAACGACGAAAGTAGCTTACATTATGTAGGTAACATAGATCGTCCTCAAATTAAGAATGATGCAATCCATAACCCTTCACTTGCGGTCAAACCGCAATAATTCATATAAACATCACAGAATCATCATCGTGAACTATAAAACCGCCACCAAACAGTATAAATTGTCCGTCATGCATGTGTTGTGTGTGTACGTAAAAGGTAGCAGACCATGACAGTTGAAAATTATAATTTTGTTGTAATTTATCTCCGAGGGGAGATGGGGGTAAAGTGACCACATTAAGCAAATCTTGAGTGAATTCAAAACATTGAATTATTTAGAAACCACATTGAATTCTTAGCAATTTTCGTAAGTAATTACAGATTTGTATAATACATTATCCATCCTTAGGCGCATTATCCCCTTTTTTAAGGTTCGAAGAGGCCTTGTTAGCCACATGTTTTCCGTAAAACATGGTGAAAACATGGCCATGGTTACAGAATTGTAAAAAGTAATAAAATATATGTACATATGACACTTATATGATTTATAAAGTATGATTAGGTATCAATTCATTTAAAACATGTTTTCCCTTAACTTTTCTATGAGAACATAAATCATTGACCACCAATGACACTACTCGTGTAGGTAATATTGTTTGCCACTTTATTATTATTTATTGTTACAATGACTTAAGGTTTTCAAACAACAGTTGTCAGTGTTGCTACAGTTACTAACAAGTTGGTCATTGTTGGAACAAATGTTTGTATAATAATGTACGTAAGTACTTTCGTTAAATACCTATTTTAATGTATTATAGGTAAATAATTTAACCTTTTTATCATTTGTGTCTTTTGATTAGGATTAATCTCACTTCTAGGTTTCTAATGTTCAATGAAGAAAAACAATTACTGATAGAATCATTATACCGTCCCGTCCCACAGGATTGTATTGGTCTGCGTCACCCCAAAAATATACTTAGTCTAAAAGATGTTGTTGCTTCGTTGTTGCACAAGTCTTTTGATAGGCGGAACAGCTGGCTTGTTAGACAAAACTATTGACAATAAAACTAATAAATAACAATACATTAATGGTCTTGAAAAGAAACACAATCATATACAACACTCCGACGTTAAGTAGGTACTTTACCTTCATGCAATATTATAATATTCTTATTGCATTTTGTAGTCGAGACATAACTAATTTATTATATTTATTCAGATGTTACCACCTATTTTCTGTTAAAACTATAGTAAATATTTAATTGTTCTTTAAAAGCATCAAGTGAATGTATGACTATTGGATGTAATTAAAAATTATAACAAATATCTACACCTATGCAGAAGAAAAACGTTCACAACAACAAGGTACAGTCACCATCAAAAAATTGTGATCGTTTCTTAAAGACCAATATTACGATAAATGTGTATATTACGATTAATTAATAAAGCGCTGTTTTAGTATAAAAGGACCAATAAAAAACACCTGTCTTTTATTGGTCCTTTTATTTTTTTACGTCCTATCCTAATGTACGGCGTATTCTCACGACTTCAAAATTATTTTCATAATATACTGAATAGTAATACTACGGCACGTGATTTCGAATGTGTATTTACCTAATACTCAAGATAATTACTCCTAACAAGCAAATCATTGACGGTTATTTTTATTCGTGTCTGTGACGTAACAAAAACTATGACGTAGAAGATTGTAATCTACATATATATAATTATACATTTCCGTTCCACTATTACGAAGTGCAGTTCATCACCTTTCCCTCCATTTAAAATTGTATAGAAAAAATACTTATAAATGATAATTTCATGCTAATCGAATGAAAATTTTCAATTGAAAATTAATTTATAGTTTTACATTTTCGCAGCCACTAGGGCGCATGTGATGGTTTAAATTCGATCCCCTTTTAGCCAGAAAAACGCTTAAATATCAAACTTTAACTGCATTTGGACATTTATGGAAGCATAACTTTACGCTTAGACTCGTCTTTGAATAATATATTTATATCCCTTGTCATTTTTATGCCAATTTAGTTACTTTTATGAGGGGATATATTCGAAGTGATGTCCATTTTTAAATTATGACATCGTTTGGCCTGATTGACCCACTGCTACTTCAATGCATAGCAATGACTACTAGGTCTAGAAAGGTAAAATTTGGATCTAATAACGCCAGCATCCATTATGAAAGGATTTTGGAAATTGGGAAAGGGGGTTGGAAGTTTCTATGGGGTATCGATGTTTTAAAAGATATTAAATGGAAAATTGTTATGTAGCTACTAATCATAAAAATAAGTAATTATGATGTGGTCTAGAGATTTTGAATTTTCACATTTTAAGAGTGGACAATGGGGAGGTTTAATTGTGTATAAGAAAAGCGGATTTATTCAAATAATTATGAGTAACTTAAAAATGCTATGTAATTACAAGATAATCTATACTAATATTATAAAGAGGAAAGATTTGATTGTTTGTTTGTTTGTATGGAATAGGCTCGAAACTAATGCACCGATTTGAAAAATTCTCTCAGTCTTAGATAGCCCATTTATCGGGGAAGGCTATAGGCTACATAGATATAATCACGCTACGACTTATAGGAGCGGAGCAGCAATTAAAAATGTTGCAAAAACGGGGGAGGAAAGTTATTAAGACCACGCGGGCGAAGCCGCTGGCGGGAAGCTAGTTATGTTATACAAACAAATATGTTACAGTTTCTCTGGTACGCGAGTGAAACCGGTACTGGCAACAACATAAATCATAAAGGTCAAGTTTAAGTAGTTAGGTACTTATACACATAGGAAGTCATCAAGGACATTGCGTACATTCGCGACAATAGTCTTATTGTAGAGAGGTATAAACGAAGATGTCGTACCTATAACAAGTGATTGTGATCAGCTGGAACATTTCCTCTGGCAGGTATTTTAAAGGAAAAGTGTGTTCGATATCAAATTGTGATCTTCTTTTTTTACATTTCCCTCTTGGCAGAACTCGTCATGCATCATATCGGCGTCGTTTTCTGTTGATGGACATTGATCTAGTATGCTAATATGAGGACTTGCTCGCACCAGATTTAATATGGTAGGTCCCTAACATGATGCCTTTCATCTTGCAACAGTCGCTCATGGAGTTATTCTGTCTACTCTAGATGGGATGGGACAAATAAAACTATTGTTGACAGAAGGACTTCAAGAAAACGATACCTCAAACGCTGGATTCATAATCACTAATTAAGTATTTGGCCGGTGGTCGAAATTCGACCAATAAAAAAAGATTCCCAATTTTATCTTTTTGCACTACCTCTCCAAATGAACTTTCATTTGCCAAATCCCATAGGTACTCCTCCTGTGCATTAGGGATCCAATTAATTGCAAGTGATATAATTATCTCGGGATATTATTACTTGTATTTTCCTGCTACGTAACAGTTGATAATCACGCGAGTAGTATGAAAAAAGCTGTGCTTATAATTTGATTTTGCAACAAAGAAAGTAAATGTCAGATCAATCATTATTCCGATGATGTCATCACTTATGCAGAAAGCTCCAACCCGTTATTAGCCATCATTACAGAATGCAGTTTTGCCAAATTACATTTTTTGTCGTGTCGACTGTCACTCAGCAAGTACAGTCGACGTCGTTTGCATCGTACTCCTCTTTTTCGTGGGTACAACGTGATAGGTAAGTACCTTTATGATGAATACCACTTGTAAGTAGGTTAATAGGTATATTTCGTAACACTGATGTTCACGATTCATCTGTTATCATCCAATTTACTAATGTACAAGGTGTTGGTGGGCTGACTACCGTATTAGATCTATTACTCGTGAATGTGGGCACAAATAGTTTTGTTACAAACTTAGAACCCACTAGAGATTTCGTGTATGCTATTATGAATTTATCTGCATATTTTGGAGCATTTTTAAAAACTTTATATCTTGTACTAGCTTTACCTACTTGTCGTCCAAAGATAAAGGCAGTGTAATAGCTAGCTAATACATGTTTAAACTTAACCGTTTTGGAATAGGGCCAGGTTAATCTTTCTCGGGTACTACTAGTCTACTAATAGTTTTCTGTATAGTATATAGGTTTGAAAAGTAAGTAAGAAACAATTTTTTTAAGGCTGAAATCTACTTTCCATATTCAGCAAGTCTTTCCAAGACATTAGTGACAGCTTTGCTCTCTAAAACGACGTAGTACTTGTAATGGGTATACCGTAGGTAATTTTAACTATCACAATAGTACAATGTGCCACATTCAATTATCATGAAATAAATTAATTATAATCACCGTCATTGAGGTCACTACCCGACTTCTTTCACGTGAAAGGTTCATGGAGTCTAAGCAACAAGGTAACGTAAAGAACTTCGCCCACCGTACTATACCACAACATTTACTGATCGAGAATGCAGAAAAGTGAATTGTTAGGAGACAACTAGACCGTTTCACCGCATACGAACTGTTGTAGTTATTTAGCCACTCCTATTACGGCCACAATACGTTGCGGTGTACTGGGCGGAATACTTTACAATACTTCGTTCTATGCACATACATTATCAGCAATACATTCGTGTAAATGAAATCATGCTCGAAAATTAATTAGGAAACATTTGTTTTATAAACTACGTAGTATTTGTTTGTCATACTTTAAGTTGTAGAAGCGTCGAAATTAATAAAATACGGACCAAGACCTGAAAATTAAAATAGCAACTGACTATTTTTGCACTAGGGGACCCCGGTAATTTTTTTAAAACACCAAAAAGGTTTAAAATTAAAGAGCATTTTTTCTAAAGCTTATTAAATCATTAACAGGTTTTTTTTCACACAAATTATCGTTCCCGACTGTACTTGATAGTCGGGGCAGCTTTCGAACTGTTTCCGAGTAAATTGATGAAGTCAAACGGGTTCAACCTTGGAGTACCTTATTATATGCCATTGCAATTCCAGCACCAAGTAAGGAGGATACAACCCACGTAATTGTACTATAAAACATTTTCTTTGAAATGAAGGTATATCTGATTTATTTCCAATAAAGTACCATACATTAAAATTAATTATTAACTTGATGTTAACAGGACTATCAATATTATTTCTAATGTAGGTACTTGCCAGTTACATAGATCAGATAGTTAAGTAACTAAAGATTTACACAGACTAGTCGAACTAGTTTTCACTAACTTTAACTGCTGCGAATTATGTAGTTTTCTCAATATGTGAGTACTGGGCTTTCCAATGAAATAAAGTATTAGAAAGTGACTGTGTCTATACTTTTCTAGTAAATTATCTGTGAAAATATTTACCTATTTGGAAATCACTACATGATTTTTTAATAAAATGAAAAGTTTTTTTGCGAATCAATGTAAATAATAGTTATTAGCCACATAATATATTCATCTTTATGTAGTATACTTGTTTACGTAATTTACAATTATTTTATAATCACTTAGATACGTGTAGGCAGTTCCCGTTAATTACTTGGCTGATAATTATGATACAAATTTTGTTCTATTTTTTAATTTAACCGGCTTACATAAATAAAATTATTTCTTTCAAATTCAATTTTTCAAATTATAACAACCTATAGGTTCCTACCTACAGTACCTACTTAGATACTTACATTTTAATCCGTTGCAATAAACAGAAAACACTATATACAATTATGTAACACACATTTAGTCAATTTATTTTTCCATGGATACTGAGAGTTGTATGATAATCCCTACATCGCAACAGTGTTGTTGCAAGTAGCCTCAGCAATTTATACGACTTGCACTAGTAATAGTAGTATAAACTCCAGGCAAGATGTTATGAATGAAGTAACACCGACCACTGATTGCATGAAACTTAACAACAAACAGGGAACAACTAACTTATGAAGTTTCCGCCAGCTTGTTTTCAAATACAGTCGGCGTCGGCATGTAATCGAATTTTTCAAAACAATCACTTGGTATTGCATAATTGCAACGGACATTATGAAGACTCCAGTAATTTGAAGGATTTTAAACCTTAATTAAGAGAACTACAATTAAATTTTATGAGAACATATTGTTGACTTCTGTACAATTATGAGAATTGAAAAAAATATCATGTTTTAATAATATCACGCAACAATTTGTTTTTTATTTAACTTCAAAAATATAAATCTTTTAATATTAATGGCTTATAGGAGTAATCGAAGTGAGTAGGAGGAGTAGGAGGTATATATGAATATACCGTTCTGGATTATGTATATTATATATTTAATAAGTAGAACTAGCCCTTTTTTAACCATAATAAAAAAGTACCAACAAAAAATACGATTGCTACGAGTCGTTAATCTATTGAAGAACGGGTACGCTCCAGAGATTCGTAGTTCGACTCGTTGCAATCGTTTTTTTTATTGTGTCTGCTATTTTTTTGTTGGTACTTTTTATTAATTATTATCATTTGGTGTGTCCAGTTCTTAGTTCTTACTTCTCAAGGGAACGTGTCCAGAGCGTGATTATCATTCTCAAATGTACATCAAGTTTTTTTCTTTTTTTATTGTTATCACTAGGTTTTTATTACCAATTATCATTATGAACCACACTTATCTGGCAAAATAACTATGCTTCGATATTTTTAGTGAGCCGTAGGTACCTATGTTACAAGACCTGATAACACAGAAAAATCAAATCGCGAAAAATGGACGGACGTTAAAGAGCCCTTATTGATTGATATAGCAGTGGTGGAAAAAATGTGGGAATGATTAATATTAATGTGGTCATTACATAAAAAATAATATTAATAAAATCACAGCCAGTTTAACCAAGACATATAAAATTATCTTATTCCAGTAAGTAGGTACTTTAATCCTAGTAGAAATACAAAGGTGATTTAAAATCTTTGAGGACGATCTTTGAGGGAGACGATTATATCAATTAATTAAATAAATTCAATATGTAATTATTTAACATAATTGCATTATAAATTAAAATCACGATCACGAAGACGAGGAATCACGAGGTCCCAGTTGGGCCCCCCAGGGACCTGGGACCCACCACGCTCAGAGTAATGGGGTACCTAATATTTACTCGTAGTAATCTTGCTGTTTGTTACGTAATGTAAAATTGTAATCTTTTAAAAATGGAATAATGTTGAACCGTTCATAGTGATAAAAAAGTGGGTCAAGTACCTTACCAAAATAGATGATATAAGTAGGTATAAATTATGAATGTAAAATATTATTTTTAATTATGATTACATTGAAAAGGTCTGTCAAGTAATTTTTATCAGCAAATCATTGTGAAAAATAATAAAGAAGAAGAAAATAAGAAAGCTTTTAATTTCAAATGCACTACGTACATAATATTTTATTGGTCCTTTGATCTTTATACCAAAATTTGTTTTTTTTCAATTTTTGCAAGTTCTCTACCCATCCTAAGTAGATCAAAGAGGCGAATCTTCTTTTAAGAACCTAGATGTTACTTTAGCGTATTCGATTCTTAAAAAAATATGTTAAGTGATCTGTCGCGTTTTGTTTGAGCAGATGTTCGAATTAAGTGACACCGTCAAAACAATTTACGACTATCGGTATAACTGCTGAATAAACATCTTTGTATGTTTATACACATTTTCACACTAACAAAAAACAAACAAACTTTCTAGATTAAAACTTTCTTACACTTTTGAATTCCAAGTTAAAATGTTGTTGTACGTGTTCAAGATGAGTTTCACCTATTTTATAAAAAGTTTTCTGATGCAACTCACGTAGGAATTACAGTTTTAACGCTGATAGTACGATGGGTAAATTTTAATGTACGAGCCTGACGACAGCGGTTTACAAAGATCTATAGGATGTTGCAACTACTCTTGTGTAAATTGCTTTGAACGCCTGATATCTAATAGCCTATGAAATTCTCATATTTACAAATTCAAAGAATCCGGTCTTTGTTGAACATTTGGCTACTACACAAAACCGGTGTTATACGATGAAACTTTAGACTAACTTTTTGACTGAAAACAATAGTAGGTAGGTACTTACATTAAAAATAGCCACATAGATACATGCGCCACATAAATATCTATTTTGGTCCTTTTAGAATGCCAATGACACTTACTGACAACAAAATTAGTTATAAAACCGAATTACGAAACATTTACAGATTTATCCTAGGACAAGCAGTGTTTTATTGACATGTTCTTATTTACCAAGGTTTTGGCAACACAGTGCAGTTTTCCGCAATTTCGCGGCAACATAAACAACATGAATACCACACTGTATTCTATATAGTTCTAATCATATATATTATATGATTTATATCTATGGTTCTAATGCTTATAAACAGGATATTTTATAAGACGTCTGAGAGGTAGTAGTAAATTGCACTACTAAATAATATTTGGGCTATTTGTGAACACAGATGAGTGGACATGGCCTGCCACAATGTTACAAAATGTAACCGAGATATTATTATTATTTAACGACTTGGTTCAGTTTTGCTTTCAGATATAAACGGATCAATATGTAGTCATAACCTTTTGCCGATGAATCAATGCTACATACAACTACAATACAACGGATAGAATGACAAAATTATTATCTTTCTTTAATCATTCAACGCTTACCTACCTACTTACCTACTTAAGAAGGTACAATAATATAGAGGTTTAATATTAATAAACGTTTTCTATTTTACATTTCTACCTATCTTTCTTTTACCAGTTTTTCTACAAGGCTAACAGGAATAAATTCTGCAAGTACCTAAGGGACAACTAGAGTACTTGAATTTGTAAATTGTACCTAAATAAATTTTGCATCCTACCTCTACATTACAGCGCTAAAGTTATTGACATTACTGCTATCTTGTTTTATAAGACTTGAGGAATTCGCAAGTTTAAAATCCATTCATTTAAGCTTTACTATACCGGTCTAGTCAACCTTGAAGTGCTTATTTATTATACCTAGTAGGTAAGCTGCATTTTTGCTTACATTATCGATCAGCATCATTTTTTTTTACTAAATATTAAGTAGATGAATTTGCCGTCTATATTTATCACATCAACACAACACGCGACGGGAATATTTTAGGAATCGTTGGAAATGTCTGCATTCATAATAATGATAGCGTGCAGACAGAGAAAAAACGGTAAATTAGGATGCGAGTAGAACATCGGGCAATCGGCCCGCTGTTCTACTCGCATCCTAATTTACCTTTTTTAAGACAAAAGGTAGCTTGTCCTTCAGCGCGATGAAGTATGTAATATGTATCTCGTTGTTGTTTATTCAAGTCAGTTCCGCGCTTTAGGCTTGAAAAGCGAAAACCTTTTCACGCCTAAACGCGGAACTGGCAGTGTTAGTTTTGCATAAACATTTATGCATATTTTTTGTATGCATTCATTAGAATGGATTTCGCTAGCACTTTCATCATCATAATCATCATCATTATCGTTAGCCAAAAGAAGGTTGCTGCTGAACAAAGAACTCCCCCACAGACTTCCACAAGGAACAAGGACCGATTATACATATATGCCACCCAGCGACTCCTAGCAACCTTTATCAGGTCATCCGTCCATCTCGTTGGAAGCCTTCCTACGCTGCGCTTTCTAGTGCATGGTCTCCACGAACTTTTCTAGCCCAACGGCCATCATGTGCACTGTGTAGCACTTTAGCTAGTAAAAATCCTGAACACCAATAGACTGGAAAAAACATGATCTAAATCCCGAAATAATGATAAAGTGGGTCACTCTTGTCTTCTATTTCATCTACTTCATCTATTTCTGACACTTATCTATTTCAGTCAACAATGTGACGACACAAGCGGTCCTCGACATTATCAGTAGCAATAACTTCGTGGATTCAAATAACATTTAACTTTATCTATAGTGTCGTAATTCGCAGGTCAATGTATTGTCAATGTCATCGTTACCTTCTCACCGCCTTTAAATTAAAAGCTTAGGTATCAGGGTCATCCAGTGACGCATCAGTTGTAACCTTGACTTTGAATAACCTAAGAGAGGAGTAGGTATTTCCTCAATAGAGGTTTTTATCCTCCGCGTTATGTTAAAGCTACATACGGGCTAAATTAAGTTAAACATAAAAGGTTTTTTAACTTAATTATAAAAGGGTTTTTTTTTGTATGGTAATTGGGATAGGGGGCTCATGGATATCCGCAACACCGCTGCACCGGAGGAATCGCAAGTGCGTAAGGAAGTACGCTTTTTTCTTGAAGATTTGAAGGTCGTACTGGTCCGGAAATACTGCAGGCGAATACTGCAGGCCTTTGGTAAAGAACAGACGTTGCGGACATTTTCATACAACATATTTTCTTTTGTTTTTTTATGATTATTGGTAAGTAATTAGCTAATATCTACAAATTCTACAATTCTGCCAATGTAAGTGTAAAGGAAAAACGTGTAGGTATTGAAGAAAAAAATGAAATTACTAGAGAGACACCAATATTATCGGCCTGTTCCACCTCTGGATAGCCGCTAACCACCAGATAAATTAAAAAATGGAACAAAATTTGTTTGAAATTATCTGCCAAAATAATTTATCGGGAACTTATCAGAAAGCTGTGACTGCCCTAAAACTATTATATGATATTGTTGCTCACTGTGGATATTGTCCGGAGTAAATCGGTAACGAAGTTTTATTTATTTTTTACATTTTATTTATTACATTTATGAGTATTTATGCTAATAATTAAATAAAGAAAGAAAGACGAACCGTAGCGTTCTTTGCATGTCTTTTATACCGAAGAACGTAAACATAATTAGTTTTTGCATTCCTGTTTTTTTTTTCTATTCATTGCAATTGTATTATATCAGATAGATATTATATCAACAATATAAAACATTCATAATTATCTTTAAATGATGTTATTGATATAACTAGATACCATCGACATTTCAGAGTAAGAAAATATTTCTAAACATAACAAGATGTAACAGGCTGACTTTTATCATCATCAAACTCTTGTCAAGTCATATTTATAAGCCTCATTAGCCTAGTGGTTGTAGCCTGACTGTGCTTCGCTCGAGGTCCTAGGTTTGGTAACCGGGTCGAGTAAAATATTATTAGGTTTTTCTACAGCTCGGAGTTTGAATACCTATATGCCGGTATAATTTCATTCAACACAATTCTTCAGCCTGTTTAAGTCCCATCTTACAAGGGGAGCCCTGTAACATTCCCATGTTACAGGGCTCCCCCTTAGACTTAAACAGGCTGAAGAATTGTCAGGTGTGTGTACGCCTCTGCATAACACTTCGGAGAATACAGGCGTAAAGGTATGGCAATTTAGTAATTATGTTATGCTCTTCAAAATTAAAGGACTAAAAATGGCGTGTCAACATGAAAAAAATAATGAATACTGTCTGTAAAAAATGAAAGACCATTTTGTTATCGATATAGGTGACTAATATTTATTTATATTTACCTTCCCTGTATAATGTCATCGCTACCTACTCATAATAGAAGGGGTACCTAATATAGTACCTGCTCATTAATTGTTAACAAGTAGAAAAAAATGTATGATCCTCCTGGTTAACTTATACGTCATTGGTTTCATATTAATAAAATAAGTTTTCCTTTTAAGAGTAGATATCAACAATGGTACAAAACAATTACCTATTGCAAATCGTTTTTTCTTCTCTTATACTGATTAACTAATTAGCCGTTTATGTGAGGTAGTCATTAATCTTAGCCGATCATTAATTTAATCTGTTAATGGCATTAGTCACGAGCTAATTTCACTTAACACGGCACTTTACTTAAATAGTTGCATCAAGAAATCATTTTTTTATCACGTCCTAATAACAGACAGACCCCGAAGCCCTACCACAAGAAATCCTTCTTTTTTTGTGGTTTTGCATTACGAAATGTTAAATATCTGAAAAGATATCAACTTTTTAGTGAAAGAAAAATACGATCTCAGGCAGAGTTCGAACCTCCAATTCAGTACACTGGTCATCAGTAGACGCTTTTTAGCCAATTAAGCTACCAAGACCACTTCCTGTGATGTCGAATTTTGCTACCACCTTCCTACTTAAGACCTCAGTCCTACCTTAAACGTCTTTTAGGATCGTCAGTAACATCTATTGAAAAAACATTAAGTACTGTAGATCCTTCTTTGTTTTTTCCATATTTCGTTGTGTGCTAAGAAGGGTAGGTAATGTATTTTTAAATAAATTGTATACTCATAAAACAGAAGTAACTGATCCCCACGGTGTTAGTCGCGTTCATCTAGTTTTCTTTCTTTGCCGATGTCTACGTCTGACGTCATAACAGCTATCTGTGTGCCAAATTTAAGCCCAATCCGTTCAATGCTTTAAGCTGTGCGTTTATACATCAGTCAGTCAGTCACCTTTACCTTTTAAATATACAGTATTTACTGTAGGAATAGATATTTTTACTTCAGCGACTATTATTGGTGTACATACAGGAAATGTTTTTTTTATGTTATAGACTCTCCACACTACGTCAACTAACGGCGTCTAAAAGGACCAAAGGAGGTAGGTATTGTAATAATATGTCTGAAAGGACCAAAGGAGGTAGATATTGTAATATGTCCAAAAGGACCAAAGGAGGTAGGTATTGTAATAATATGTCTGAAAGGACCAAAGGAGGTAGATATTGTAATATGTCTGAAAGGACCAAAGGAGGTAGGTATTGTAATAATATGTCTGAAAGGACCAACGGAGGTAGGTATTGTAATATGTCTGAAAGGACCAAACGAGGTAGGTATTGTAATATGTCTGGAAGGACCAAAAGAGGTAGGCGTCAGACACCGAAAGTGGTGGTTGTAATACGCACTGACTCGTATCTTGTTGCAAGTGTACGCACTGTAATTGATACGGTGCGGCGTTTCACAACAGCCCCAAGTGTAATCTGTCTTCAATGTTACACTATATGGTTGAAATTAATACATGGTATTTACGTACGAAGGCAGTAAAGTAAGCCCATATAAATAATTTCTATAGGTACGTATACATATAAATAAACTGAAAGAGGTACGCATGTTGTACGTGCATCACGAACCCAAATTTCATATCTACAATACGAATATCAATGTGCGTGGTCTAAAGGCCCTATTGAATTTTGTAAATGAACAAAAAGAAGTTTGATGAGGACCGACAATAATAATTAGGTAGGTAAGTAAGAGAGACTAAATCACGTGAGCAATATCTATTTGTCATTGAATTTGCTTTCCACACGTGTACACGTGAGGCCTGATTGACATCCGTGACGTCACGGTCACTGTCGCCGGTACATATTCCCCGAAGGGTTAGCCAGAGATGTAGTACAAATGTATTTCGACAGTCCGTCGGTATGTTTTAGGTCCCATGTAATAGGGGCCAGCGTATTGCCATCAACCGGGCACAAATCCGGACTAAGAGCAGCTTCTGGGAATTTTACAGATAAACTCACCAATACTGCTCGACCAGGACCTGAGTAGCAGTCGCGCTTGGAGACCACTAGAGCAACGAGGCAGTATTTATGTAATCATCACTTTATTTAAATATGTATATTCACTCTACTACGCAATTCTCTTGTATATTTTATAATATTATAAAACCGCAATCCATAGTATTTTACCTATGTAAATAAAAGGCACTGTGATCGTGAATTTAAATTAACTTATCGCGATCCTACATTACGACTTGAGTACTCCGAAAATAAATTAAACATAATATTTTTCTCATCTCGCGGTTAAAGTCAGTAATTAGAGACTTTTCATGAAACGTTGTACCTACTTAAATAAATGGGTAGAATTAAAAAAACCGTTACAGAGTAGGTCCTGGACCTATATTAATAGACAAAATAATATAACGTCTCTCCGAAATAGTTGTAGTGTTTATTCTGTAACTTTTATTAAGTAAGTAACCCACACATCTGAAAATAATCAAGATTTAATTGAAAAAAATAGTAAGTACCTACATCAAATATTGTTTATTGCCTATAAACCGCCTGAAATTAAAAAAACGAATAATTAGCAAATAAACAAATATGTCCGGTGGTGTAACTATGCATTTATGGTGAGAAGTTATTTATTTGTTTATTGTTTTCAAACCAACGTTCATATTTTGATAATCTAAGGTTTTACCAATTTATTACTATTTTCTAAAAAAGTTCTGTAATGTAATTATCATCTAGGTATGTTTCTTGGTTTCTTAGACTGTGTTTCACAGTTATGCCACACACACTGACTGAACATTAAACAAGATAAGATTCTACGATTCTTGAATCAGAGCGTTATCGTTAATCAGAGCGGTCGTTGCAATAAATTGCGAATAGTAGTAACAGACAAAGATAAATGGACTTATCTTCTATAATAATCGGGTAAAGGAATTAGTGCCTAACAGAACTCAAACAAAACGGTATTTCATTTTATCATCGTTAAATAAATCATAAAAAAATTACATCACAAGCTATGCCATAATGCTTGCTTACAACAGTTATTTGGTTTTAATGTTTTAGACAAATACAATAAATTTTATTCTTTATATGTAGCTATATCGTTTTAAATATTATACTTATTCGGTTTTGAGAAAGACAATTTTCTGATTAGAAAAAAAGACATAACATATGATAGACATAATATATAAAAAAAGACATATATTTGTTAAATATTAAAAATCAACAAAACGTAATGTACAAACAACACCATTTTAGGAGATAAATCAATAAATTGCACATGAAGAAATTTTCACTATTGTTTAATTAAAATACTCCCTGAAAGACTACTCAATAAATATAATTTAAATTTGAGTTTGTGGGTCTCTGTACATTACTTACATAATTTGCAAAAATAACGAAGGCTAAAGATACAAAAATTAAAATATTTCCTCCATAGTTAGGTCATAGTGTAATAAATGTATGGTGTTGTGCTTTCTTTTATTAAAAAAAAATATGGTCGCTTTCTTTATATGTATAATCAATAAAGTTTTTACATACCATCGTATGTATTTTTAAGATGTTTTAAATTTTTCTAGTGTCACAAACTAATAATATATTGTTTTATTGATAAGTACTTATTTTATCATTTTATAATAAGTTTTTTATTTTTATTTTATGAAACAAAAAATAAAAGTGTTAATTAACTAGAAAATAAATAAAACTTACCGCTTCTTAAAAAGAAATTCAAACTGACCAGTCTCACTGGCACTAAAACTTCACTAATGCTAACTTTTTTCTAATAAACACTAATATAAAACTGGCGCTTAACCGTTTGAAAAACGAAGTATTTATTAATATTCTGCTCGGCGGAGCGCGCGTTCGCGGAGGCGATACAGCGCTGAATGATAACAAGTTGTGTTGGCTGGGGTGTAATTATATCAACGAGACTCGAGCAGTTTTCTGAACGACTCAGGTGTAGGAGTCAGCCAACACACACTATTAATCAAATGAAAAGTTAACTGAGTAATAGCATAGCATAATTTTTGCTACATCATACGCGGTTGCACTTTGACAATGAACTAAAAAAAAACAAGGTAAACTCGCGACTACCCACAGATCTGGTTTGGTAGCTTGTGTGTGTTGTTTACAAAACTGACCGCGTTTTCGGTACCGTTGCAGAACCTTTTAAAGGTCAGTCCGAAGTTAAGGTTTTAAATAAAACATTCCAGTATATTTTAGGTACTTACCACAGAATACTTACCTCCTAGTTGATGATCGGTTACTTGAGTTGCAAAGTGTCGGGTGTTGGTGTTTGTAATCACACAGACGATGCTATTGCAGGGCATCGATTAAAAAAACCACACATAAATTTATTATTAAATAGTTTAGACTAGTACCTACTATTTAAAAAAACTTAAGAAGACCGAAACCAAAGAGTACTTGTTCGTATCAATTTCACGCAAAATTATAAATTATTTATTTATATGGAGTTAAATAAAGAAGTGTTATTTGGTCGCTTGCTTCTAGGTAAAGGCCTCATCTAGCTTTCAACGTTCACCATTTGTCCAATGCTAATTTTAGGTACCTACTGTACTTCCGATTTAATTCAATCTGTTTCAGGCCTTTCGGGCCTCTTAGTTTGCGGTCAGCCACGCCAAAGATAAAACAGGTATTATGTCCAGCACATGAGTAAAAAAAACATAATATTGTAGAAGTACTTATCAAGAATGACTAAGGAGTTTAAATATAATTTATGACAATGTGAGATTGATTTATCGTGAAACTGAAACATTAGCTTTGGATTGAAAACATTTCCATCGCCATCACCTCTATCAGACTGAAGAAAAAAGATAAAATTTAATTAAGATATACTTATACCTCATAACGTAATATTTTTTCCGGAATATCTATTTTTATAAGTATGTGATCGAGTATTTGTCACCTTTGTGACCTATGCTCGCACCTTCATTTGTTAGTTATTGTTCTGGTCCTTTCAGGCTCAAAGGACCAAAAAGTTATAATACTATACTCAACTGATGAATTTTATTGTTAAGCAGGTAAATATTGTAAAACCGTTCTTTAAACTGCCTCTGTACTTATAGAAAATGAGCTTTACTAGAAAATTTAATGTTCGATGCCTAGAATTTTCTAAAAAGAAGTAATATCAATTTGAGCTAGTCAGTGTGTCAGCCCTAGTAAAATGTGGAACGGAAAAACGCTAAAGCAAAAATGGGGCTAGTTAGTATGTTAAGGAAAACTTCTTAAGGAAAAACTATTACCTACAAACTAAAAACAGCCATTTAATACAGCAGGAATATCTACATACTCAACGTTTCTCAAGAAACATTAGGAAAAGACACTGTACCTACTATAAACTGAAGATAGGTACTAACAACATGATTCAGCACAATCTATTTAACTCTATTAGTAGGTATGCAATAGGAATACAGTCTATACATGGAGCAAAATAACACTGACGTCATCCACCATGGTCCATGCATGACATAGCAAATTATTGATTTCAAAAGTTGTGTCATTTTAAAACGACCACATACAAAAAAGGAGCTTCTGTTTTCAGTCATAAAATGGGTCTAAGTATTTAGGAGTGCGATTGTCACCTTGCGATTGAAATATAGGTAATGTTAAATTACTAATAGTGTATGTAGTAGGTATATCTTAGCCAGAATCATTCATTTTTGTGTACATGAATTATTAAAATATTTTTATAAACGTTAAAAAGGAATAATTACAAGGAGGAGGACCTTCAAACCTTTAAACACGTTTTTGAGCATTTTTTTTTTAAATTTTGTTCAAAATGGATCGTTATCAAGTTTCAGATATTTCAAGCTTAAATTTAAATATTGGTTTTTATTTTTCTCCTATCATCGTATTAAAATGGTGAGATAACCTAGCCATTATAATTATTAACCTCGTGTCGAGTGATCGTGTGGAAAACCAAACGATATATTTGATGTAATTCGTGTGCAGAAATATTTTTGATACTTGAATAATTGCAATATTTTGTAAAAATCTTAACTAAAGAAATAATAAACAATATTATTAATAAATATTTGATTTAAGAACTTTGACTGTATTGCATGTTTCTAAAATCAAGTAATACTATATTTTAACAACGAGACTCAGAAAAAAGGCTTAATGAATTTTCTAAAGAGGAGTGCCAGCAATCTTTACAGTTTTCCCTCCTTTAATGAAAAAACACTACGAATGAACATTGACAAGACCCGCGTTCATAATCAAATCAGCTTTCTCCATACGCACTTCATAGCTCGGTGCAATGCGTGTTTAAGAAAAGTGAAACGAAGCGTTCGATGCACTTTAATATCACACAGCCCAATCGGCCATGGCAGGTGACGACATACGCGCACGCGCAACGAAAAAGACGTTGCAATTGCATCATGCATGTCAGAATCGTCGCGCCTGCGATACGCGAGGGCGGCCAAAATGTAGAACCACAGTTTCTTGACAAAAACAACATTGTGTCTTATTTTGCCTTTACCGGGAATAAACCAATACCTTGTTAGGTTCTAGACACCGACGCAGTGCGGTTTCGAAGTAAAGAATGGCGAATTGAGGAAGAATGACCCCAGCAAATAAAGAAACCCTAAACTATAGGCTTTTCCTGGGGTCAAAAGAGCACACGTGTTTTGGTTGACACGTGTAATTTTTATTTTATGTTGTTAAAGTAATAAATAGTATCTATAAGAACAATCATATATTTCATTGTGAACACATTGAGTGGAGTGATAGTCAAATAATAGCGGCCCAAGATGGAACTTTCAATTGTATAGTAAAGGTGTAGTATAGGGGAAAGAGCCATCGTATTTTCGCATGTGAAATTTTTATACTTCTTAAACCATGTTATTCATTCATTCGGCACCAGAAGCTATCAACACGCATATTATCACATTGGTACCGAACACTTGTAAAAAATGCCAGATACCTCTCATACCTAATCGTACATTATAATTACACTGTGCTTATCTAATATAAAAACTCAATGACCAGATGTCAAGGACATATAGATTAAGAAATGTCAAGTCATTTTAAATGAATCCCGTTTGGTCCAGATTAATATGGGACTGTTGATATAAATATAAATGTAGGTACCTGTTTGTATAAAACTCGACTCATTAATTGAAGCTATTAGTTAATTATTAGAAAATTGGATGCTTTAATTAGCAAAATATCCGAGGGTTTCTCCTCCGGTATCCGATGATCGCAACGTATACTCGTTTATGGGATAAGGATTAAGTTTTGTTTTTAGATTTTTCCATCCACGTCCCTTTACACTACTACTTTTTTTAACCAGTGTTCTACAAGTTTTTCAAAATTATACCCACCAGAATGATTAAATATTTTGTTTGGTATGAAATATAAGTCTCACACCCGAAGCGGATATTCGGGCGTCACGCCACACACCATTATATTAGTTTTTATTACTCCCTAAAAAAATAAAAACTAATATAATTGCAAAGGTTCTTTTTTCACGGTCTTAAAGTGCCTCACGGATAGTCACTCGTCTGCGCAGCGTCTAATGGCCGGTGTGGTACTGGTAACTACTTTCTGTAGTGCGGGAGACTTTAAGAATACAAGTCACTTGCGATGTATCCCGTAAATAGCAATATTTTTTTACGATTATATTTTTTGGTCCTTAGGGACGGCAGCCAACAGTTGCAAAGATAGTGTAAAAAATACTTGCAATAAACACGAAATGTGATTCGTAACAGATTTTTTCCCAGAGATGCCTGCTTCGCAAATGCTGCTTCGATAATTTTAAGAGTATATGACTTAACAAATGGCTGGCTAATCATCATTATAACATTACTCAAACGTCGATTACTAAGTAAGTATAGACAAAACTGCCTCGTAATAGTGAATCTTTACGACATTTTAATGACTCAGTATTTAAATACTTATAACATAACATACTTTGCCTATATTACCCAGAGGGTTAGGAAGAGATATACAAATGTAGGTACACCCATAGTTCACCCCTTATTACTTGGGACCTAAACAGCCTATTGCCATAAATCCAGCAATAATCCAAATTTCCATCTGCGACTCAGAATTTCACACAGAAAACCCCAACAACACTGCTCGTCTCGGGAATCTAACTCAGAACCTCCAGCGAAGCAGTCGCGCTTACGACCACTAGCCCTTCAAAGTAGATATGAGCAATAAACTGATTGATCCTTTTTAACCCCCCAAACAAAACGGATGTTATAATTATGTTACTTTGTTTAAATGAACATTTTAAAGTATGTTAAAGTATAAATACTTAGTATTTATTAGGTTACCAGGGTGTTACGATAACATTTTCTTTCGGACAGACATTCAAATACAAAAGTAATACAAAATACATTGTAAAAAATGTAAAAATAATACCTTAACGAAACGGATTATTCAAAAATTAGAGTTCTTATCAAATAAGTATTTAAAAAATCTTTGAACAAATAACAATTGAATACTGTGACAATAATATATACAAATTCTCAACCCTGCGTTATACAGCTTGATCTACAATGTTGATGCATTAAAATCTGGGATATTGGGCATATTTATAGCCACATCCAGAAATTGGATGCGGCCAGCGAAGGGCGCGTGCTGTACATATTATCACTGATAAATTACATAGTAGATAAGACTTTTCATTTTCAAAGAGTTGATCTGAAAATCAAAGCGTGTGACGCGCTTGATGTGTGCGAACGAAGAAGTTCGCACAGCAATCGCCTCCTCGATATACTCATCTACCAACTTTAAAAAAACTGCATTTTATCAATCCCAAACTGTCGATCGCCGTCAATTAAGACATTGATCATTCCTTACACTTTCCGAAGCGGGATCGGCTTGAGCCAAGTGCTTTTCATGCTGCATGCATGCATAAAAAGCCTAGGCAATCCGTTGTATCGTAAAAAATATGCAGATATTACCAAAGAAGCTCCAGACAGGCAGTAAGCAGCCAGATCTCGAACAAAACACAGGCTATAGAGGGGACGCATACGACCCCACGCGGATCCAGTACGGTTATAGCTCCAGGCATCTTGTTTCTGTCTATATTTTATGAGTCTGTTGATAAAAAGAATTTAATTTAATAATTAAAATATATTCGGAAAAAACAATTGATTACAAGAAGTACTTTATGTAGCGTAAAAAATAGAGTAGCGTAGCGTAAACTTTTTCTTACTGGTAACCTAAGCAAGTACCTAGGTACTCTAACTTCGCTGAAGTTGGTAATTGATGACTGTTTAGACGATAACGGAACAAAAGACTACAACATTTTCAACCATACCTATACGTATTAAAAGACCAAACTAATTAACAATAAATTTTTAAACATTTTGACGAATTCAAATTAACCAGATTTACTCATCAGGACCCCCTGGGAAAAGCCTATGAGTAAATCGCTGTCTATTGTCATTCCTTACAAAGGAAGGAAAATTCTACTAAAGGTAGCTTATAGATCAATTTATTGTATAGTTTTCTGCAATGTCTTACCTACATTAAACATTGTACGAGTAATAAACTACCTAACTGTGAGTAACTTTAGCGTAATAGGTAGGTACTCTGTCATTAGACAAATATGTACATGCAGAAATGGGGCGAATACGCAGTCATCTTTGAAATGCGCACAATCTCTCCTCGTTAGCCCGTCCATCCAACTATCAATCTAACATTCCCTTTCCCACTACCGAAGAGGAGGTAATTTGCAATGCCGTTCTTATCCTATCATCCTATAGATTAGAGAGTTCGGGTGTTCGCACAATTGGACAATTGTCTGGTCGTTAAGAGCATCTCCTTCCTATGCGTCTCGTCACCGATAGTCGGGTCAGACGACCATTCAAATGTCGCGTGAATGAAGTACTTACGGGCTCCATGCATCAGAATATTTAAAGTGCACTTTCACACCTACCTGACCTTCTGTTGTTTTTTTTTAATAAATTCGTTGATCAAGATTTTCCTGTCTTGGTATTACTAGATTAATAATTAAGACCAATTTAAAAGCATATTGTGCAACATGCAATTATGTACGTACCTACGTAGGAAACTGGAACTGGTACATTTGGGTACACGTGTATTTTTGTCAGGTATGATTAACCACCCCCACCACCGATGCTAGTGCTGAGCGTGAGTTGAGTAGAGTGGGATTCGATTCCCAGGTCGAGCAGTAACATTGGAATAGAGAAACCTAATAATAGGTCACGTACTACGTTATCACGTAGTAAAATATTTAATTTTGTGCTAGTCGGTCTATTTCCCAAAAACCGCTAGTCATTTAAAGTTTTCCACACAGTTGGTAGCTATCTACCAAACTAAAAAAGGTTACACAAATGCGGTACCTACCTAGTTCGTGAACTAATAGGTATTTCACTTATCTTATTTTGCGAAACAAGTTGCGAACACTCACTCATCACCATCTGTATATATTTTTGTATTCGACAACTTAGCAGATAAGATTCTCTTTACATAAAAACTACAAAAACAAACAGCGGCTCCCTGAACTGCGAAGTGCGAAGGCGCGAAAATGCTATGACAATGACAATTATGACAGCCCAGTAATATTTTTTTTCTGGAATTGGATAGCAATACTGCCAATGTCAGGGCGTTAGGACGGTTTAGCGAGGGAGGTTTTGCTAACAGATTTTTATACATTGGCCATCATCTTCAGTCGACCTACAGCCCTTTGGTGTAGGTAGAAGTTAAGGGGCAAGTTCTTATTCAGTTATTGCCAGCGGCAATAATTTAAATACATGGGTTAAGATAAACTAGTAGAACAAATTAAAAATAGAATGTGCATAAAAAATCTGTAATACATATTAATATCACGGTTGCAGAAGTAATTGATTGAGGTAGATTTAATTGTAAATATAACTTTTCCAGAACTTAATACTTATAAATAATAAAAACTATTTTAATCTTAAAATTTAGACATAGGGCTATGATAAGGGTCTTTTCAATGCCTTTCTCTCTTTGTTCAATTTGTAAGCAACAGACATTTTTTGACAATTGTCCTTGTGCACTTTATCATGATCCACTATTCTTTTTGGGTAACCCTGCCCAATAATACATCCAGCTGTAGTCTGAACACTTTTAGGTGCCTTCCAGGGCTCATATATAAAAGCAGTGGGATATTTCTTCAATTCAGGTACATACTTTCTTATATACAGACCTTCTTTATCTGTCTTCTTACCAAATGCTACAGGACTATATACTCTGAAGAACTTATAAAAGAATGCTGATGCTGATAGCCACATCCAATTGCCAGCATTTAAAGACCAATCATAATCTAACAGGTAATCTTCAAAGACCTTAGCCCCTTCCTCCCATGATATCCATAAGTCTCCTCTGGTAAGGAAACAGGCAACCATATGCCGAGCCAAATGATGTATCCAGCCTTCTTGTTTCAGCTGTCGCATGATTGCATCCACAAATGGGTATCCAGTCATTCCTTCAGCCCAGGCTTTCAAATGCTCTTCATTCTTACCCCAAGGTATTTGGGTGCAGACAGGATTCCCAACCATTTTGTCAAAATTTTCAGTGCCTGCTCCTGCTGTGTAGTAGAATTCTCTCCACATTAACTGACCTAATAGAGATACAGGTGGCTCTGAATGACGCATACCATTTAAAGCCTCTTTGAGTTTGTGGTAAAAAAGTTTTGATGATAAGCATCCATGACTTATGTATGGGCTCAAAACAGTTGTGCTTGGTTCCAAGCTGTTTGGAGAAGAATTTGGCTTCTCAAACTTGCACACCCATTCTCTTCTTCCCATATACATGTGCAGTCTCTTTACCCCCTCAGTTTCACCTCCAGGGTATTTACAAGGCTCTAAGGCTGACTCATCCACACTCTGGTCATCAAGACTTGGAACGTCATACTTTTTATCATCTACATCTGGTGGTTTACAGTAATCTGACATCTCCTTAGTGATTTCAATACATTCTTTCACTTGCATGTCTTGTACTAAAGAGAGAAATTTCTGATAAGTCAGGGGAACACTGCCATTGTTCTTCTTCAAAACACTGTGCACATCATATACGGTATGTTGAACCCTACGGACAATGAAAATATCTTTTTTTTCTGCGATCTTGTCAATAATTTCATCTTGCTGCACATAGATAGGATCAATATCGACTTGGCATGTCAAATATTTTACTTGCCATTTATCAAATAGTTTTGGAAGCTCTTCAACAGCATTTCCTTTTATTACATAAAGCCGGGTATTCAGTTTTCTTAGATTTGTTTCCAAATCTTGCAGACTTTGTACCAGAAACTTTAGCCTATTAACTCCAACCTTATTTTTAAGCTCTGGATCTATAAAGTAGACTGGCCTTAGATGGTGTTTTCTGTTCTCTGCCTAGAAACATAGAAGCAAATATTTTATGCAGCATTTGCCATAGGTATTCGTAGGTAGGGTAGGTAGATACCTTTTACGAAAGTTAACATATTTCAGAAAAAAATAGATTGGAATTGATAGTGAATGACTTACATTTTGAAGCAATATTGTATGAGTTTCAGTTAGGATAATACGCCGAACAAAAACTTACTTCATTTATAGCATTACGTAGGGCAAGGTTGTCGTGAACTCGCAGATCCAAGCGGAACCAATGAATAACGGAAGGTACTTTAGTCATTTTTTAAGGTTAGATTAGGTTCTATGATATTTAAACAGTTGTATGTATTATATTTGATTTATTACAGTGGGTATTTGCAATATTGCACGCTGCAACGCCTGCAACACAAACACAACATTCCCGCTCGCGCAATTTATTTTTGATTGATTGACATTGACAATGACGTTGACAGACAATCAGATAAGTGACATTGTGACAACCATAACCAGGGCTAGATTTGGGCATGTTCAAAACGATAGTACAAAAAATTGAAAATAATTTATTTGTACAAAAATTATAGTACACCTTATTAATTTGGATTAAAAGTCATTAAAATTAGTACCAGTTTATTTAAAACCTCTTCCAATCCAAGTTTATTAGTTATTATTCAATAATTGTTTGATTCTTAGTAGGAATAAAATCAGTACAATTACCAGTTTTGCGCTACTGCGCCTAAAAATATGAATTTTGTTGCCAGTTTGTGTTTTAGTAAGGTTTATTTACTGAATATTCACCACAAAGACAAGATTTTTAGAAGGGCACTTGAGGAGTGATCGAGTGATGACGTGAAGTTATGTAATATTTTTTTTTTTTAATGATTTTTAGATATTGGATTGGTAGTAAATGGTTTTTATATTAGTCTTTAATGCAAATTAATATAATTATAAAGTATTTTTCGTACTATCCTTGGATATGGATAGTACATTTTTATTTAGTCAATTTATTCCTAATAAGGTTAAAAAATATATTAAATAACTGATAAACTGGGTAGAAGTAAATTTTACATACATTGCTATTGATTTTAATGAATTTTGAAGAAAATTATAAAGTGTAGGTACTATAATTTTTGTACAAATACTATCCTTTGAAATTTTTTGTACTATCGTTTTGAACATGCCCAAATCAAACACTAATTTGACATTATAATTCCATTCCATTACCATAGCAACGATCAAGTAAACATTAACCAATGTAATTTTATCAAATATTTGCAATTTGATTGGCTGTTGTATTAGTATATTATGCTATGAACCAATTAGACTACGGAACAAAACGTTTAAATTTCGCAAGAAAACATGCTAGTTCCTACATCACAACAGATAAATGTCATCAAGTCAAAATTTATGTAAATATTGGATGGATAACTTTAAGTTATTGCTGAGAAATTAGTTAATTATGACAGACCATGTTAGAAAATTATATGTATAGTCATGAATGCTTATTGAAAGCAAGCTAATCGGCAATGTGATGCTGCAACATGCCAAAAATCATCGAGTTAACAGTGGAAATAGATATACAGAGAGTAAGTTACTTTAACTTATAGATAAAGACTTTGAGCAATTGAATTATATAACGCACTGGGTCTGCTTGCTACTTTTTTAATTAAATTTCATTTAAAACCAAAGTTTTAATGCCTTCATCCCTATCTAACTGTATGCAGAACTTGCCAACTTAGCTTAAAGACTGATATAGTGTCAAGTAATTAGATTATTAGTGTAGGCTAAGTAGGTCATATCATAAAGTAAAATGATATTCTTATCACACAAAAGTGATGTCCTAACGCAGCCTAATCATTGAAGATCACCCACCTGGTACTTGATGGTGCCCGAAAGAAATATAATCATACAAAAAATGATTTAAACTGAATATTTTTCCAACATCCCCAATTAAAAGTTCTATTAAATATTAACTTTTTTCAGGTGTCATGTCCTGGTGTGTGGCTGTGTCAAGACGGGCGTGTTTCCCTCACAGTGCTAGCTCTGGGCACTAGTTACCAGACCTGCTTGTTACCCCCCATCTTTCCTCTTATGTTCAAAGATGTGTTCTACTTCCGGAAAAGATTTCAGGAGTCTTGTGCACTCAATAATATTTGCTGTTTGTTGAGTAAGTTGTTATAATAGTTTCATTTTAAGAATTAAAATATTATACACACTATCTTGTTGCAGGCATGACACATAATTTTCCGTTGTATGGTCGCCACAAGAATGTTTTTGCTCCAGTTCTATGAGCAATGTGCTCTGCCCACTGTCACTTAAGATAGAGGTGGGCTCCACAGACAACCTGGTAAAAGTCGCCAGGAGTTTTTGGATGAAGGCAACATCAGACTAGCCTTTGGGGAGGGGGCACACTAAATGTGTTAATTAATGTGTATTGTTCTTTTCCACATATATATGCTGCAACATAACTCTTCATCATGGATCTTGATCAATATGATGTAAATATAGGAGTGATATTTGATGACTGTTTGGCTATTTGTTTAACAATTATACAGAAGTATCCTAAAGAAGAAGAAAGAAGAAGAAGTATCCTAAAACATAAAGTAGTTAATAAAATATTTGCTTTTTTGCAGAAGACGAAACAATATATTGTGAGCTGGTGCAATGGTGTGATGACTGCACAGCTAATGAATGTGTGATCCTGGCGCAGTACCTCGGTGGCTTGAATGATGTCCTGTTCCCGCCTAACATGTGCTCCAATGATGGAGTAGATCTGCTCATGAGGAGGTCTAAAGACTTCCCTGTAATCATTTTTTTATTTAGTTAATTTTTCATATTTTTTTGTAATAGAAAAATCCTCAGCAAAACCTTCTTTAGGCATTATAATATAATATATGTATAGCCGGCGCAGAACCAGTTGGCCGCGCCTTAGGTCGGGACGGGGGTGAGGCGGTGGGTTACTCAAAAGTAGGAAATAAAATCAATTATTAAATTATGTTGTTATTTATTTTGTTTATGAACAAACAGCTTGTCCCGCCGTCGCTTGATTTTTAGTTAGTACTTTTTACGCAGTTTTGTTTAATTTGATAATTGATTTTATTTCCTACTTTTTAGTTTATAAATCATCATAGAATCACTAGATATATTTCTAAACGATAATACAAAATGAAAATTGATACAACTAAAGATGATTTTCAAAATCAGTTCGCACATTAAAGCGTATAAAATCGGCCCTTTGATTTTTTTTTAAATTTCATGTACCCAGTGACACTCGTGCCATCAAGATCAAGACGAATCTAATGATGTGTCATTTATCTAAATCAGTTGAGCCGTTGAGTAGTTACGACCGGACATAGGAACGGACATACATACATACGTACGACGATACGTACATACGCGTCAAACACATAACCCTTCTTCGGCAGTCGGGTAAAAAACAAGCGCCGCTAACTAGTTCCGCGCAGACTATATATCATTGGCTTTGAAATCTTACAATGATCTACTTATTTTCAAGTAAATAATATATTAATTGTAAGTTACACACACAGAAAGTGAAGTAGTCACTTGTTGTTTGAGTATTTAATAAAATAGAATTATTTTTTTGTCGGATCAAATATTTTCTACTAATATACTTTCCAGGGTATTCTGTCCCCAAAAATCGAGATAGCAACCAAAGTTCGTATAGACGAGGTGTGGAACCAGCCGGTACACGCGAGCTCGACTCTCAAAGTCACCGCCTGCCATTGTTCTCCTCGTGAAGACACGAAGAGGCAAAAACAGGTCTGCCATTCAGCAAGGTATCACAGGTAAGGAAGAAGTTCTGTATAGTAGCCGTCATTATCTTATGAGCTGGAGGACGTTCATTTCTGGAAAGGTCCCTCAAGGTTTCGACAACCACTGATAACAACGATCCCCAGTGGCAATAGCTAAGCAATCATCAAATTCGTCACACAATCAACTATTCCTACATATGAGTGTGAAAGTTCAGGACTTCAGGCATTGTAAAAGTAATTTTGACTTCTCCGAGTCACTCGAGTCGATATTTTTCACTCGAGTATAGGGCGAATCGAGTCGCATCACTAATAAAATTATTAACACTACTCAAGAGTCTCTTCTGGTGACTTCAGTGGTGGCTGAAGAAAGTTCGGAAAATATCAGAACACTATCAAAATAGTCAAGATGTCATCTAGCTAGGAGCCATCATGGATTAGTTTACTTATTATTCATCCATGAAGCTAAGAACCAACGCGAGAAAAAAGATTAGTAGGTACCTAGAACTTGGCATAAATGTATTACTGATTAAAAATTTCCATTTCCAGAAACAAGTGCCCTAAACACGGGAGGTCGGTATCAAGATCAAGGTCACGGTCAGGGTCGACCGGCTCGAGGTCATGTTGCAGTTTGGCGACGAAGGACGTCGATTTTAATAACACCTGCGGCTGTCCTGGGTACGTTATTTCGAGTATTCGTCAAGATCCTTGCTTTTTTAAAACTTTTTTGGGATTGACGGCCAGTACTAGATTGGTTGGATTCGTATTTTACACGAGGAGACCAGTGGCAGTACGACCGAGTAGTGTTTGTTTCTGTAATAATTAAGGAAAAAAAAACATCGTCTCATTAACTGTCACACATTAAGAAAACTGCGGTGCGAGCCTTAAATTCGAACTCGAGATCTACGATTTGGTAGTCCAGTGATCATATTCCTAGGCTATCACTGCTCAAAAAAAGCTATTTGGTTTCTTATACAGTTCTCGTCTTCAATTCAATTTAATTTTAAAAAAAACAATCTTATTGTCCGGCCTGAAGTTGGCACTGACAAAAAGATTGGCGAGTACTGTTCTAAAGAAATACGCTCTTATCGGCGTGTCTTGCTAAAGTCTTAAATTCTCATTACATACCAAAATGTAGGTAAGTACCTCAAGTTGAAACTAATTTAATTCTTGAAAAATAACTATAGCTCCTATAAAACTACCAAAAGGAAGAAATTAAACCACCACGTGACGTTGGCAGAATAGTCGACATCGACTCAGTTGTCAAAAGAGAAAATAACAACAAATACCTTTTATAGAAATAAAAAACTTGAACAAACCCCTTTACTTGTAGTCCCACACCTCCCGTGGGCCATAAGTCGTGCATACCTCGAGCCCCGCGCCGTTCAACCCCGCGGCGCATGCGCCAGTGTCGCGACTACTGCGTCTACAACGTACACACACAGTCAGACGCGTGGCGAGCCAACGCGTACACTAGTTACGGCAACGATACTGATTTTGAAGACGATAGAAGGTGATGAGTAGGATAGAATGGATAGACTGTAACGCAGTACTTGTAGGGTAGTAGTAGAACTGTAGTAGAGCCCAGAATAACTTTACTTTTATGTTATAGTGTTGTTCTTAGGATGTAGTAAAATTTATTACATTGTTTGTATACTATCGTACAAAATAAATATAGTATTTATTTTTAATGAACTCTTAATGAATGGTGGCTTAACGGTCATAGCATCTGGTGTATTGAACCAGAAGACGCAGATTCGAGTCCTGCCGGCGAGTCGATTTTTTCCTTCATTAAAAATAACTAGTAATCTCAGCATGGAAAATGCTTAAAATACTAAAAGATATATGTAGTATGTTTTTTGTAGTGATTCTATCTCACGAAAATCTTGTGTGACATGTGCCTTAACGTCATTGACATAAAGTTCAAATTTCAATAATTGAACGGACTACAAGAGACAGAACTTCAATACTAGAAATAGAAATCCCAAAAGTGCCTATAGAAATCCTTTGAACTGTACATTCCTTATACACATACAATTTATGCAAATCAATTCACAATTTTTGTACTTTCGCCCTTTTAGATCAATGGACAGCACAGAAAAAGTATACTTGAACCAAACAGATGATGAAAGATATCCCAAAGCTATTCTAGAAAGCCATTACATCGACTACAACAAATACACAAACACCAGTTGCAAGGAGAAATCCAAGAAATTTGTTAAGACTAATATATCGCCGTGTGTATGCGAAATTTGTAAGAGGTACCATGAGCTGTTTCATATAAAAATGAAAGGTGACAAAAATGTTTGACGTCACAATTTGGACCAATCACGTTGAAGTAAGTATACCTAACCTACCTCGTTGTATTATCAAATTAAATTGAAAATTACTAAAAGATTGGTCTAATAAATATTTTATTAGAAAACAATTTATAAATACCCATAATTAGCTTTTAGAAGGCATCGCGAAATAACCGTTTAAAATTCTTTATTATGTAAAAAAAATATTTTTAGTATTTCATATTTACATGTGAAGTATATATTTTTTTTACTTTTTTGCTTTACAATCATATTTCTTTGAATGTTTTTCTACAGAACGCTATATAATGTCGGCCATAAAATCTCGTTACGTTATAGTTGTATGAATTGTACAGAAAATATCTAGTTTTGTGTAAGTATTGTTGAAAATACAGTGTTAAATTAAATAATTTGTTATATCATTTAGTTTCTTATATAAATCATTGCTATTTATTTAAATCATTGATGTTGATGAAATAGAGGATCATTAAATAAAACTAATAAAATAATTAAATTAAGTTTTTTTAATGTTACATTACTTATTATAGTTTAGCTAAGGTAACTTAAGAATAAATTTTAAAATTAAGTGATATGGCTTCACTTTAAAATCTAATTTGACAAAAAGGGTTATAAGACCTCGATAGAAGTTACGTTAATAAACACTTGTCAAGATATTTGAATATAATAAATCTATCTACATTTAAATAATTTGTCTATCAACACAAAACGTATTTTTTATATTTTTGCTAATGGAGTCAAACGGGGTAACATAACATCAGTGGGCTATCGATATTTTTTATAAAAGTTTTATTGAACTTTCAATATATTTGTGTACAAACTATTGTTATCTACATTTTCAGTGCACTTGTGCACTATGGTTGCATTTTTCTGTATAATAAACATCCTACATTATTCTTAAAATAGGATGTTCAAATAAACCTTCCGAGTTTCAGTTATTCAAAATATTTATTAAACTATGTATTTATTATGCATAATTTACATCTAACTATATACAGTGCACGCAATATTAGTATTTCCAACTATGTGGCAATATTGCCATATTAGAAAAATAATAACTGAAAATGGTATTGCCAGTTACGCTTTCCTTTAACTTTACTTTTCTGCTAGTAGAGAGGTAGAGAAGAGAAAGCGTTCAAGGATTAAAGCGATTAGATAAGTAGACTCCACATTTCTATAATGAAATGTAAATATTTAAACATTTAAAATGATACACAATAATATTATAATGGGATGAATAGAAGGTACAGCGCGTGTTATATTAATTTTAATAGTTATTTATATGGCTACACTTTTTAAAATAAAATTTAGGAAATATAAGAACCTACTTGGATATAATTGTTCCTAGTTTAAAATCAGCCTGGTGCCTTAAATATTCTTTCTCTCATCAAGGAGGTAATAGTAGGAAGGTTTTTACTAAGCAAGGAGCTTGTGTATAGTCCTATTCACCCCAGTAGTATAGGCATTAAACATATTCACGGTAGACCGTAGATCATATTCAAGTATTTTATTTCTAATCTAACGGACGGAAGACCAGGAGTCAGCCTTTTTTCATTCAACCCCACAGTTGAATATATTTCTAATTATATAATTTTATTATGACAATTCATACTTTTGTACATTGTTCGACTTGATATTCCTTATCATAATCATTCAATTATTTAGCTAGTAATCGCCCTAAGATTGAGCAATGGTTGTTGCGCATTATTTAAGAATAATAAAAATTATTAATATAATTTGGGTATTTAAAATATCTGTAATAATTGGAATCGTTTCACATACCTTCTTAAAATAATTCGGCCCTATGAAACTTCATAGGGCAAAAATCTAGATTTTTGCAACATTTCAATCCGTAGTATTAAAAAGCCCATTTTTGGCTAAACTTTTTCTTCTGCAGTTTTCCATAGGTCTACAGAGAAAACTTCTTTTCATAAATTAAATGCTTAGTGGTGGCTTGACTGATTTCAAGTGGTACTCAGGCGGTAGGTATGGTTCAAGAGTTTCATAATATAGATAGTCACCCATTTTCGACCTTAAGTTTTTAGTACTAAGGATGAAAATTCTATAACCGCCAATAAACTTGTCGAGTGTACAACCTACTATCGAAAAACCACATTGGCCAAATTGGACATTGATTCGTTATCTGTACCTTCGAAATATTCAAGGAGTATTAACACTAATCTTGTGTCCCTTTCTAGAAGCCCGATCTTTCCTCTTCATGTACTTCGTACAGTCGGCAACAAAAGCCACTAGACCCACAAACGCGAATATTGCGTAGAAAATAGCTAAGCACACGAGGAAGGTTTCTTCGTTCCACTCCCATAGGTGGTTGGCGCGGAGATACTCGTAGTTGGAGAGTACTTGCGTCCCGTTGGGAGGGGGGCATGGCGACTGTACTATTATGTCTTGGTATGGTCTCTGAAAGAAAGAGGTTAAGGTTTAAATTCGTATTTTTTGTCATCAACACTACTGTTGAAGTTCGATTTTACCCATCGATACAGTAAACAGGCACAGTGTAATTGATTAAATTGACTGTGCTGTACCTACATCCCATCTCCACTAGGCTGGCTGACGTTTCTAAATCTTAGATTAAGTTATAAAAATATGTAAAAACCTCACCTGTTTATTAGGACACCTGACATCTTTACTAATACTGCTCCTCAGCGCCACCTCACTGAGTTCCCTACCCAGTAGTTCCGGCAACGTCCACCTAGAGGGCGACACGTATTGCAGCCACGTGACGTACTCCGGAAGGTCTCGGCCGTGTATCATCACGCCGTTAACCAGGGTACTGAGCAGCAGACAACAGCCTGATATCACCGCGGCAGTCTTTTCCATTGGCACAATGAATATAGTCGCTCGACAGAACATTTGTATACTTATTAAATAAAGCACCATGTAACCTGAAACAGGAATTTAAAGTTAAAGAGAAGAACCGATTAAAAAGTACTGACTGGTGTAAAGAATAATATCGTCGTCCTATTACATGGAACCTAAAACATACCTACTGTATTCACACTGCTAGCTCGTTGAGAAATAAAGGCGTTATAGTTTTGTATAGATGGCAAGAGAACAGGAAGATGGTTATGAAAGAGAAGTCACAATATTATATTCTTTGATGGATCGTCATACTTTCTGAAATATCAAGCGATGAGACTAATAAACCCAAGGCAACCCAGATAAAAATACTTCGTTACTAATAATCTTATTATCTTTATTATATAAAACAAAGTTGTTACACTACTTATAAATTGGGAACTGCTCGACCGATTTTCATGATCTTTGATTTGTTGGATTTGCCTCCATCCCGAATAACAGAATAACAGTTAAACTTGACGTGAGCGAAGCTGCGGTGAAAGGCTAGTAACGAGATAAAAAGAGTCATCACTGTTGTTAAGCAATATCACATATACACTAGAAGCCAGCTAGATTAGCTTGAAAAGATCGATGCATGTGACATAATAATAATAATCAACCCATATACTGCAAGTGACATACCTAAGTATAAATAGAATCCGTCGAAGGAGGCGGGCGACTGCGCGTAAAGCCCGCTCATTGCGTAGCTCGGCACAAGGTACGCCAGCCATGTCAGACACGCTGACCACACTTCGAGGAATTGCTGGAATAAATATTAACAGAGATTTCTAGCGTTGCTTTTGAATGTATTAAGAAAAGATCAAGTTTTTGTAGCTGTTACAGGAGACCGATAATAAACTGTGACTATAAGGGCCTGTTTCACGACCTCTGGATAGCCGCTAACTGCCGAAAAGATTAAAAAAATGGAACAAAATTTGTATGAAAATATCTGCCAGCTAATTTAACGGGTACTTATCAGTTAGCTGTGAAACAGGCCCTAAAACACCATGATTTTGAGTCATTATGTATATTGTTTGTAACACTAAGCAAAAATAACTACATACTTTTTAAAATATAACAAATATAGCTAACCTACTCCCATACAGGATTCTAACACATCACAGCCAAGGGCGGTTTCAGTCTTTGATTTAAGGAGGGAGTCATAATAGGTTCTTAGTGCTTAGGTTCAGCATGAACAGGCTCAAAAATTAGGCATTTTCTTCAGGTCACAGTTTAGATCCAACAAGGATAGGCAAAATAAATTTATGGGGGTTATCGGGACGCCATGACCCCCTCACACATCACAGAATCTTAAGGACCAGATGATAGCGGAAAGATACTGACTTCCACTAGTCACTGTGACTAAGGAGGACTGTGTTTAAGGAGCTCCTACTTCTCCACCTATCAATAATACCATCAAATAGTATTTCAGCTGTAATTCGTGGGTAATACTTACATCAAACAATATAAAGACGGTCCTGGAGTACAGTCCCACAGCGATATCTCTTTCCACGTGGTGTCGCATGGAGCTGGCCTCCCGCGCAGTCAGCCACAGCAGGATCGGCCACACCGTGAGGCACATGACCGTGTAATGGAACCCTACCCGGTCGTTTTGTGTTAGCTGTCGAGAGGAAATTTAATCTGTATTATAATTTGAACCCTGTAAGGATAGAAAATAGGATAGATATTTCGATGACACTGAAGTAGAAAAGGAGAGAGGGAGTCGTTACTATGTGATAGAGGTTGAAGTGACTTTTCCCTGAAAGACACAAGATGAGAGCTACATACATACACTCAAGCCTATTTCCCGGTAGGCACAAAGTACTGAATGTCGTTTGCTACAACTACTTACTTTTTTACGAATACTTTTTTTGCTTCTCTCGACAGTTAATAGTAATCTGATCACTATAGCGGTACAAGCGAGGTCCTTATAGTTTAATTGGAGGTATTTACCTTAGGATCAGTGGCTGGCAAATCCCAGAAAATCGTACCAATGATGAGTGACATAATAGCAGCCAGTAACACTCGCGTTATCACGTTGGACACTGTCGTCGACTGCGTAAATAATAAGCTCTTTCTGGAAACGAAATAATAAATTTATATTCCGGTAATAAATAGTCCCTTAAATATTCGGTTGGTTTCTGACCGTAATTATCGATTTCTGTTTCTATAATATTAACAAGTAGTTCTTACTCGATGAGTGCCCCAGCCTGCACGAGCACGTTGGGGCGCGTGAGCGGCGCGGGCAGCGGCACGGGCGGCGGCGGCTCCGGCGGCGCGTGCGCACCCGCGAACACGTTGGCCAGCGCCGAGATACGACCCGACGACTCCAGCATCGCTGCCGCTGACAGGTCGTCTAGTGTCACTAGGTCCACTGCAAGAGATACGAGTTGTCAACATCGGTCTTAAAAATAAAATCGTAATAAAGGTATACACTCTCTTAAATATTGAAACCGAAATAAATCCACAATATACGTGTCCAAAATGTTAAAAGAAAAAGTAGCAAATTACTTATACTTACAATAATAATCGGAGGGGTTTTTGAAAGCAGGGCAGGGATAATCGATAGAAGCAAAATATGGCAACATATCCCTTCTGTACCCGCTAAACATTGTTCTGCCAGCAGATATTAACACCACCTGGAAGTAAACGCATTCCAAATTATTTAAATTGCTTTCAGCTGCTGCAAGTGAATAAACTAAATGGCCTTCACAACATTTACAAAGTGTGTCTTGAATGAGTTACATAATTAGGGTGGCACCAATGAACTTGGAGGAAACGGATAAATCCTAATGATTCCACTGGTAACTTTTATCCGTACCACCGTAGACCATCTAGAAAATATTATTGTTAGAGGTTTTGTGGAACAAAACCCGTCGAAAACTTGAAAATGATGTAAGGAATCAACGTTGTATCAAAGAAAGAAATAGCAAAATGTCCAGAAATATCAATTCAACACCCACCTTGGTAAGCATAGCAAAAATCTCGTAAGTTGGTGGATGCAGTGACATAATGACGACTCTGCCTGTACTGGCCCAGTTCCTCAGGTATTCCACCAAGAAGAACGTGTCGAATATGTCCATCTCCTTTGTGGGCTGGTCCAGAATGAGAACAGCCATGTCTAGAAGTAGCTGGCACGCGACATTGAGGCGACGGATCTCGGACCGAGTGAGCCTACCCACGTTGGTGTCTCGGACTTGCTCAAGTCCTAATTCTTCTATGAGCAGGTTTATCTGGAATAATGGTTTGGAATCTTAGGGGGCGTCCATAAATTACGTGAGGTGTTTTTTTAAATTTTCTATCCCTCCCACCCCCCCTGGTGAGATGTCGTCAGATTTTATTCAACCCCCTCCCTCATCCCCTAATCTCACGTGAGATTTTTCAAAATGTGGGTTTCTTACGTAAACGCGTTGGATTGTTATTGTAAAAAGAGAAAAAAAAAATGCTTCGTGCTTTTATTTACAACTAGTTAAGATTAGATTAACTAGTAATCAATATTGCTGAAAGTTTAATTATAAGTGTAATAAAAATAGTTTTTTTTTTGTTTCAATCAGAAAAAAAATTGCGTGATATTTACCGAGACCCCCCCTCTCTCCAACGTAAGATTAGATGAGATTTGACTCGACCCCCTTCCCCCCTTAAACATCTCACGTATTTTATGAACGCCCCCTTAGATGATTGCAATACGAATTGCGGTGTGTTTTAAATACTTATCGCGGATTTTTTTAATGCATGGAGGATAGTGGATTATGGATGGAGGATTGGAGCCTAAAACTACAACTAAACCGTGGCTGCCTTAACAAATAATAGAGGAGCTCCAACATCGACAGTGGAAGCCACTGATGCATATTTTAGCATGTGCATCAATACACGATGATATGCTGGCGAAAGGAGTAAATCCTAAATACTCGTAGTTTGATGAACTAATAATTCCAAAGCAAGAACTCGTGATATGGATGTTTGATGATAACGACTTAGGTGTTCAGCCAACCGAGTCGACAGTGTTAATTTTTTGCCACGTTACATGCTTCTAAAAATGGTTTTTAGCTAAAGGTACATATGCAGGAGATACGGAGCATTACGAAACCAAGTTGAAATATTATTTAATGCTGCATACCCGGTCCCTATCGTCCATCTTGACCTGGCCGTTGTTCCGTGGTCTTCTTAACGCGGCGTGGAACCGCAGTGTATGTTCAACTGTCATGGCGGGACATAATGACGTGTCCTTGCGAACGTAGGCAGCTACCTTTCGAAGAGTTGAGGAGGCAACTGGCTGCCCGTTTAGAACTATGTCGCCTGTCAGTTTCTGAAAAAGAAATATATATTTATATATTTAGAGAGAAATAAAGCCCAGGATTTAGGAACCTTAGATTATAAGGCACATAGCCCTCTCCAAGTCGTCGTCGTCGTCGTCGAAACGTTCTGTTAGGGTTAGCAATTGGCAACAGATTAATAACCTAACCTAACCTAACCTAAATTAAAAATTTAGAAAACCCCCGACACGAAATGTAATTTGCCATTTTGGGGTGGCGGCCATCTTGGATTTGAAATTTATCTAACCCCTAATAACACCCCGTCGTTTTTGCGTCGGGGCTTAAAAATAACTATAAGGAATTATCCTATGATAAAAAGGATTAAATCTCTAATTGGATTGACCGTACCTTCCGCACGCCAGCTAGCACGTCGAGAAGACCAGTGGCTTCGTGGTGAGATGTTGCAAGAACAGCCAGTATCTCTCCCGATTTCACCTCGAAGCTGAGCCCAGATACCAGGAGCGTTGACTTGTTCTCTGGTGCTGTTATTTCTAAACTGTTTACCTGCAAAAAAATAAAGCCGCGAGGAATCAGTTTTGGGGACTAATATTTTGCCTTGGTTATTTAGCATGGGTAAAAGTAGAACATGGGTTTGTTACAAGCAGATATTGTGTCGATAATAGCTATTCATTTAATTATTTTTATCTGACAAAACAAAAATTTCTTTTTTGGGTCTTCTAGTTTCAACAAAAGTTGAGAAGAAAAATACTTACATAATAATTAGGATATATGTAGGCCGAATGCGTGTATCCGTCCAGGTGGTCTCCTGGTCTTAGAGTGGAATGTTTTCTGGACTGCGCGACCGACATGTGGCTGCCTGCCTTGGACATGCGGCCGCCCAGATGCGAAGGTGACATTAGGTAGCTAAAACAAAAGTAAGTCATTTTATTGACAATAGAGCTGATTACAAGGAATTTACTGAAGGCTAGATGCTCGTAGGTTAAAATGACAGTTAAAGTGAGTAAGTATTGTCTCTGGTGCTCTGTCTATCCAATGGCTTTTATTACTACAGTCGTTTCTGCAATTCTGTTAATAGTACATTATCTAAAACTACTTATCTTGGAAAATACAATAGATACATGTCCATCGAAAGGTTGTCAGTAAGAAATTGATATTGGCGATAGGACAGCCAATTGTACTACTTAAATTTTAGTCAATTTGTGTCTTATTATAATTTATGTTGGTATACAAAAAAGAATATTCTATCTATCTAATATAGATAGTCTTGAAAATCCGACTACCTACTAATATCGAGTCGTATTTAGGGAGCCAGATGACTCCACAATATCAGAAAATTTATTGGTCACATTTCGGTAGTACACAAGACCGGTAAAGGTGGCATAAGCAAAGAAATGTCTCAGCAGAAGACAGACTCAGACTGTACGTGATGATTTAGCTGGCGGGTCAAATGGCTTTTGATCCAGAAATCTTTCTTTCTTACTTTATCTATTCATACCTTTGGTGGTCTCCATCAGGGACATAGTCTGCGACGCTATTTCTTCTGTTGCTGTAGTGTCCGCGTTGTGGTCGCGCATCTATTCCCAGTAGGTTGGCTTCACTCACTGATTTGTTGCGCGAGTTCGTCCATTGGCCATCGCCGCGGATACCGGCTTGCTGCATCGCGACTACTGGCACCCCAGTATTAGGCTGGACGAAATGGAATATTTAAAACTCGAATACCAGAATGTGTATAAGGTGGCAAGATACAGTTTGAGTAAGAAGATACCTTTTGGGTGTATACATTTTGAACCATTCGCTGGACAATCATCCAAATGATGCTTACATGGATCACACGCTACTGACGAATTTATTTAATCCCTTGGGATATCACAAAATAAGGGATTAGGAGTAGCTTAGTAATTTCGTGATAACTAAGGCATTCCTCAGAGTTGACATAATATACAAAACTCGCAAATCAGTAAAAAAAATTCAATCTAACAGCGTAGGTACTTACCTATATCTAGTTGCCAAAAGTGGTAGGAAGATTTGACCATATTGGTCAAGAATTATGGGATTATGGCTCTAACTGTCAAAATAATAAATCGCCCATGCTACTTCCGTTACCAATTTTTTTTTTCTAACACAACGTATCAACTGCCATCGAGCACATTAGAAAAATAAAAATCGGATAAACAGCAGTTCTTATTCCGTCCACATCTACCTTGAATGTTTTAGAAGAAAGCTAGTCTAGTACCTGCAATGAAGGATGTATGTTTTGCATCCTAAAATCCGGGTCAGATCGGTATTTCCGGCTGTACTTGTAGTTAGTGGTGGTCTCGTTGTCTGAACTGTCGTAGCCTGATGACGTTTCTCGCATACCTCGACTTTGCCTTTGAATCCTGCGTAGAAAGTAAAGTTTTACTGATCAATAAAATTAATCATCCAAGAAAACTATCGATAGTTGTGTTTGTTTAGAAGCTTCCATATTTCGTGTAGTGGTCTAAAAATCTTGCTTTCTGAGAATCGAAAGAACCCATCCCATGTTCTATTAATCTTATTATTAATCTTAATTAAGCAAACACTATAGACACATAAGTTTCTTCTTCGTGTTTACTGAAAGTCACATACTTCGACATGAAAAGGCCTTAATGCTTTTGATTAAAGAATTAGGCCCTTATTTAACCCAGCATACGGAACATAATCGTCAAAAATACATTCCACAATTTTACCTGGGCACTGGTTTCATGCCACTCCCGATGGACGTTTTCGGTTTGGGCGTGCCGGACCTCTGCGACCCGTTATGGTTCGGCGGAAACACTCGAGGTAGCCCGAACTTTAGGTACGTATACATGTTGGAGCCGAGGGCCGACCTGGTGACAAAATGTTAAGGTTTGCTATAGGACAAGGTAAATACCGTGACATAAATTTCATTAACAACGAGGTCGGTTAAGTAATAAAGTTCGTTGGTACTGTGCGTTACAATCAGTTTTTATGTTAGTATGTTTTTTAATTAAATGTAAAACTTCAAAACAATGGGTGTTTGGTGCATGTTCATTAACATAAAAGACTAATGATGAACACAGGTCAGTTTTAAACACCATGACCAGTTCTCGAGGACACTGATTACCAAAACCTTTATGCATTCATGAAAATCACTTTTATTTAATGGTGTAAGTATGTCTCATGGTGCATTCCATAATGCATCAGGTCTTTTTGTATTCTCAGGCCGATATAGATCTACCAGTTACTTGCCCAGTAGGTACATAAGTACACTGTTTTTTGCCTAAATACCTTTAAGTAACTTGCAGGCACAAGTATAAAAGGAAAAGGTGACTACTCATTTGTCTACGCACCGCCCAAACTACTGAACGAACGTTGAAATTTGACACACAGATAGTAATTATACGAAGGTATCCGCTAAGAATGTATCTTGGGAAATGCCCACGGGATTGAGAAAAATGGAGAAACTCGAGTGACACCGCGAAGAACAGCTATGTTATAAGGAAAGGGAAAATGAAGGTGCAGACGTGTAAGTTATTATTAACTTTATACTTTAAGAGAGGTAGGGCACATCCATTTATGGCTCAAATCTGGAGCAGCCCATCTGGGGAAGTACCTCTACCTTACAGAAGACTGCAGCCAAATAACACACTTTATTGTGTCGTGTTCCTGCAGTGAGTAAGGTCGCCAGAGCTCCTTCTAAGGATGCGCTGCGCTGGCAGCAAGGGGAATATTCCCTCAAACTGTCGGCGCAGTGAATCCTCCATAAACCTCCAAGAGGTTCTCAGGGTCGGCAAAGCGCGAGTGATACCCCTGGTGTTGCAAGTCCATAGGCTATGGTAACCGCTTACCATCAGGCGGGCCGTATGCTTGTTTGCCACCTTAGTGGTATAAAAAAAACTTACTTGGGTCCATATCTAGGGTGGGACAGTATGGACTGCACGGTGGTATCCCTAAGTTGAAAGTTGCCGTACGGCAGCGGACTCTTGTCGGTACTGCCCAACGCACTGTCTGTGAAGTCCGAGTTCAGATTTTGCCTAAAACAGATAAAAAATATAACATAACATACACATCTATATTTAGTTTTTATTTGACTGCGTCATTTGTCTAGTCGTCCCAAGCATGAATACTACGCTACCCGGGTCGAGCAGTGTTGTTGAGTTTTCCTGTGAAATTCCCAGTAGCAGTTTTGACCTGGATTTATGTCCGGTTGATGGCAATATGCTAGCCCCCTATACATGGGACCTAAAGATACCGGCGAATTGTGGGTGGACACTACTACACCTCTGCCTAGCCTTTCGAGGAATACAGGTTTCATGGTATGCTAAGAAATAAAGTGATGTGCTACCTATATTTTAGTGCCAAAACTAACCATCACCTCCATAAATGGGAATTAAGGGGGCACCACAGTGCGAGCGCTTTATCAGACCCTTTCCCATGTTGTAAACGAATGCCCAATTCGCTGTTTTCCCGGCGGAATATCGGAAGTCTACAAGTATACACTTATACACCCGCCGCCGCAAACTGGCTAAAAAACTGTTTGCATTTACGAAATTAGTACTAGTATATTTACCAAAATAGTGTTGTATTTACCTGTATATAGACCACGCGTGCAGGTCCTCGGAGTGCATGCCCCGGTGGTCGTGCACCAGCGGGTTGGACGGCACGGAGTACCTCCGCTCCCCACCGAGGCCCAGCGCCGACTGCGACATTGTCTGCCTCTATTGTGCCTGTCGTACCAATTAATTATGTATTTTAAGCGTTAATTATGTTATCATTAGGTTATATTTTGACTGCCCTACATTATTTTTATACACAAACACCCGGAACCCAGGAGTCATGCAAATATTTTCCTTTATTGAGTTCGAGAGTCGAAACTTTAGGTCCGATACGTCAGGTTTGGGAATCTGATTCTTGAATCTTAAAGTTTATATACTAACCAGTGTCATTCCAATTTGATGTTGTATTCTGCTTCCTTGAGCTTACACATGGCTTCAGTGTTCAAACTTCATAATTATTCTGAAACAAAACAAACGGCTATTAGATTAAGAAAGGAAAAAGAAAAGCGCGAAAGATACCATTCTTATCGGTGTTATCAAAGATAGATATCATCATAAAGCTGCTTTCTCTAGCAGGTCTTCCTAAAATCCAAACATCAAACAAATAACTTTTAAGTGTGTCCCCCTGCTGAACATAACCCTTCTTATGAACTGTAAGCGAAATCGGTTACATCAGTAATTATTTACAGTTGTCTAGAATTTTAAGCCTACACAAGCATATTGTATCCATTGGCATGTTCACATGTCATTTCCCAATGATCGACATTGGCCATATCCCGTACAAAACCTGTCTGGCGGATAGCATGCCGAATTCAAAGGCCAGGTTGCATCACCAGTAGTCGGAGTTGACCGGACGCGCGCGCGACTACCAATCTCACCATCTCATTGTCGATGTTACGAAACAAATGAGCGTCAACTAGTATTTGTTTATAATTCAATTATGAGTTCTAATGTGATGTAATGAGGTTGTAATCCAACAAGTTTTGGTGACGAAGGTCATTGAAACTGCGATGTTCTGCACTGTTTTGCAGCCACGCATTCACGTCTTGACCCTGGGAAATATCGATATGAAAATGGTGGTCCTAAAAGTTCGTACAGGCCCTCTAAACATGAAAGTTTCCACAGATGATATTAAAAAAATCGTACATATTTCTTTTGCACTAACAATTTTTAGCTGTAGATAATTACACTAATATCTTAAGCATGACAACACGAGCCTTGATTCTTCATTGTTCCGGCTTCGTAAATCAAGAAAACCACAGAAGAAAACGTCTCGTTAAAACGGGAACTATTCGCGTCACATAACTTACAACACCATGCTTCGAAATAGACATCTATAATGTTGTATTAAATAGAACCATTAACCGTGGGACCCCATAAGTATTGTTCCACAATTACGAAGATTCTGTTAATTGAAGAGTGTCACTTGAATGATTTATTATTCGCATCTAGCTGTAATTGGATAAGATACAACTTCTTAACATGACAAAGTGTCTGTTGGGGAATAAAGCTTGCTGTAATGACAATTTTAAACCTTACTGACTGCTTTTAAGTACTTACATAATTATTCTGTGTGATAATCTTTATTTGTCGAAGTTTCACTAGTGTACATCAGCCGGAGTGTTCAAAATGTATAATTACTTGAACTTGAAAATTGGGACCAGGATTTTCTTATTCATCAGAGAACAATAAGAAGCGCTATCTGGCTCTGTGGAGCTCTGGTCCATTTCTCTCTTCTAAATCTAAACTACTACATTTAATTTTCTCCTGCTTACACGAAAATAAAACTTAGTTTATTCCCTCATAAATAGATTAGCCAGCGATGCATTACCTATCTGTTGCGATGCCGATTGCCAATCAGGGTGCGCCGATTTTTTATTACGTCTTCTTAAAAAGATATGGAGTGTATGATCCCATCATTTTCTAGATGCCAGCCTCCATAGACTTACTATTTAGCCAGCCTACTGAGCCTTAAAAACCTAACCCGCCACGCAATCACGCGTCCGACATTACCATACACAAAGGTGTCATTTCGGTAGTCACTAGAGGACCCTCACCTACTTCCCCAGCGTGATGCTGCACTACCGGTTCTACATCGCGTGCCATTATGATAATTGCACAAGCAAGCAGTTTTTATTGATGGCTGTAGACTAGTCATTGACTAATGTGCCCGCGTCTAGTGGCACATTGTGTGCGGGTAATAATGGTGAAGATAACGAAGAATAGTGACTCTGTATTAAATTAATGACCACAAGGATTTATTTCACATCAGTCCGGAGATTCATCTTCATTTGTTTGGGTGCTACATTAGTCGATACTCTTTTGAATACAAGCATGTCTTGGTTTTCGTTGGTCTGGTATTATTTTTATGTAAAGATATAGTTCTAGGTATATAAGATATATTTGAGATATACCTACAATATCCGATATTTTATCGATGGGATTTTATTATCCTGCTCCAAAAATATCAACTCGAAGTACTTGGATGTATAGGAAATACTACTCTTGGAAAAACTATTAAAATCACTCGTGGACTTACAGTACGAAACACAATATTGTTATCATAATTATATATTTAATTTTTATTCTGATAAAAAACTTTATTTTACAAATACTATTCACGGTAAGGTATTTTGCCATATCCTTTTTAAAATTAAACATGTAGGTACAATATGCACATATTTATGAGTTTATCGTTACTTATGATCTTTATCTGAGGTGTTTGAACTGACTCATATCTTACTTAAAGGTGATCTCAGTTTATTAAAATGTTAAGCTTTAAGTAGGTATAGGTACCTACCTACTTCGTGTAATTTTATTATGACTGTATTTTGATGCCGAAGTACTTTACAAATATCCGGCTTTAAACATTAACTAGCCTGGTTCTCGTCAATCTTTGTGCCCGGCCCGGCTGTAAAGATCGAAAAGTTAAGAAATAAAAAATTAATAAGTACTTCCTTAAATAATATTTTAGGACATTTTACACAGCACCATCTAGTCCTAAACTAAGCAGAGCTTGTACTACGGGTACTAGACAATGGATATAATGCATATAGGTATACTATTTATATTTAGAATACTTAAAAACAAAATAAATACAATCGATAGCTCAAATCGTAGGCTGTCATTTATATTCATTTTAATGCAAACATTTACTCTTTTTGATTTTTACGGCAGGGTTGAGGTTGGCTCGCGCTATCTTCAGGCTGGACAAAAAGATTGGCGAGTACTGTACCTACCTCTTGCAGCGTGTTTTAGTCACTATAAAATTACATACTTATTATTCTCTCGATGATTATGGGTAAAGAAATAATGCTAATACCACAATTATCTGTATGTATACCTAGAATGTGGTAAGTGGTACTATGTGCACGCCAATTATCGGATGATTAACCCCGAAGGTTCGTGACAGTGGGCGAGGAGCGAGATACGTCTTTGTATGCTAATTACAAGTAATTTCGTATTACCTACACGACCTTCCATCCTCTGCTTGGTCTATGAGGAAGTTTTGAAATGTCATGCTGTAAATTCATCGTTGAAGAATTTTCAATTTAGCAAAAGAGCATTTAATTTTACTAAGTTACGTCCTTTTTTAGATAGTTATATATATAGAATATTCTTTATTGCACACCAAAAATAATGCAAAGAACAATTTTATAAACAATAAATGGAACATTGCGGTCTTATCGCTAATAGCTATCTCTTACAGATAGCCTTAATTCTTCTTTACGGAATCATCCCCTCATGGCTCATACTCTTAAACTGCATCGGTATTAACATTATCACAAACTACTTACTTCATGCACGCGGTTTCTTTCGCATACCAAAGGACTTTTTTGTAGGCTCTTGGCTCAAAAAGTCCAGGATGCAATTTAGGAAGAAATCTGATCTGCGGTATGGAACTTGTAACAGCTTAGGACTCTGTGAACAAGCCATATGGGCCAAAGAATCTGCTTCACAACCCCTTGATAAGTAAGTTGCCGTTAAATTACTTGGCTGATAATTTTATCTATAAGTGGCTATCTTGAAGTGGCAAAACAGGCCCTAAGTATCTACCTATTTAATAAGGATTAACTCAGATAATAAGATGATTGTGTTTGTCATGTTCAGCCTATGTTTTGTAATATATTTCCAAGTTACAGCGTTGTTAATATAAGTCAAGGTTGTGTGAAATTTAAATACAGAGTTAAGTCGTTAACTTAATACTTTTGTATGCCGGGCGCCACCCACGTTACATAACTCGCGTCCTCCAAATTCCATACGAGATTTTAGCACTTACAACGTTTGCGTGACCAATTAGTGCCTATTTTGTCGTTCCAATGCGATATAATGTAACAAAACTAATAAAATTGAATAGATAATAGTTGTCTGGCAGAATAATAGTTATTTGTTATACAAGAGTGCAAAGTTGCTTTTTAAACGCGTGCTCAATTTTGATGACCGAGCAAGCGAAGGATTCTAAAATTGAATCACGAGCGGAGCGAGTGATTCAAAAATTAGAATCCTGAGCGTCAGCGAGGGAATTAAAAGAGCACAAGGTGAAAAATCTTTGCACTCGAGTGCAACACGTAACTTTTCATCCCACCTCAGCGAGGAAATGACTAAAAAAAACATTTACAACCACAAGATACTTTTATTTCATTTTAGGTATTAAATACTATATGATAGGTGTTTTACAGAATAGAACTCAATACTCAATACTCAATACTCAATACTCAATACTCAATACTCAATACTCAATACTCAATACTCAATACTCAATACTCAATACTCAATACTCAATACTCGATACTCAATACTCAATACTCAATACTCAATACTCAATACTCAATACTCAATACTCAATACTCAATACTCAATACTCAATACTCAATACTCAATACTCAATACTCAATACTCAATACTCAATACTCAATACTCAATACTCAATACTCAATACTCAATACTCAATACTCAATACTCAATACTCAATACTCAATACTCAATACTCAATACTCAATAATCAATACTCAATACTCAATACTCAATACTCAATACTCAATACTCAATACTCAATACTCAATACTTTATTGCATTCCATAATGTGTACATTAGTTGGTAGGTATGTAATACTAGAGAAATTGAAAGTAACGTTGCTACAATTACTTGAGTGTAATATTTTTGTTAGGTATTGTAATGTTGGTGTTAGTGACTTAAAAAAGTACACCAAGAAAGTTCCGGTAGGCTTGTTGAAAAAATATCGATACATCGATATATCGATATTTTTTTTTTAATGTATCGTTATTTTTGAGCGATATTTAATATTTCGATATAAAATTCAAAGTATCGAAAAGGTATAAAAATCTATATTTTTTACAGACCAATAAACATTTATAAGTTTTAAGATTATAAAATCCCAAAAAGGAATACTTTTTTTATACTAACATCTTTTTAACAAATTATATTTAATCTATTTTTTGTTTTTGGTAGACTTGATTTGTTGTTTTATAATTTGGTTTTTAATATATATCGCCCATATATCGATATTTTTAAATAAAAATATCAGTATCGATGCTGATATTTTCAAAAAATATCGATTCGACATACATCGATACTTTGTTGCGTTTAGACTCGGAACCCAGGGAAGGTTCCAAGTCTGAGTTTTTAACAAATAAAAAAAAAGTTGTATGATAAATTCGGCGCCAGGGGGGTAAAAGCACGATGTTCTAAATTCAATTTACTTTGTCTCTCTAGAGGATAAAAACGACTTTTGCACTCAGATATCGAAGAGTAAAAATAGTCTTTCCGAGATGGTGGGATGAAAAAGTAATTGGAATAGTAAAAGCATTCCTGAGTCAACATTGTGAGTGCAGAGGAATAAATCCTATTACACTTCAGCATTGTTGGTGACTTGATTACTTAAGACAGGCGCTGGGGTTTGAACAAAGAAGCATTTATATTATACTAGCTTATGCCCGCAACTTCGTTCGCGTAGAAGTCGAAAATGGTTCTAATAGGATTTTTAATTTAAAAATAATTACATTTTTTTCGTTATTAATTTTGATAAAACTTAAATTAATATGTGAAAATGTTTGAATATAATAATAATAATCAACCTTTATACTGTCCCACTGCTGGGCACGGCTCTCCTCGCAGTATGAGAGGGATTAGGCTATAATCCACCACGCTAGCCTAATGCAGGTTGGCAGACTCACATGCCGTCGAGAAAATCTCTCAGGCATGCAGGTTTTCTCACGTTTTCCTACACCGTTAAAGCGAGTGATAATTACGCACATGATTTCGAGGTGCCGTGCCTTGGATTCCAACTCTTTTCTGTTAACGTAATATTCCATACATACATATTCCAGGGTTAAATTATCATGAGATCGAAAATATGAAACATTCATCCCCCGCTGTATTTTACCGCCTGAACGTTTTCAAATAGTTTACAATAGGCATAATTGAGAACCAGTACCATAAGTTCTATCGAATTGCTTTCGACAGCTTTTTTACGCATCGAGACGCTGTAATCTCATAGCCGATTTTATGTCCTTAGGTATCCGCTAGAGGCGTTGGAGGGTTTTCGATACAAATGTTTTACGGCGTCGCTAGCGAATTTAGTGAGAAAATCTCATGGTCGAGGTACGCCAACATAATCTACATCTACATACATTGTCAAGCAAATAATCCGCGCACAAAACGTTAATGCGTGACTCTTGCGCACGCATTCTCTATTACAGCTTCAATGTTGTACGCAAATCTCTGTTCTGAGGCAAATGGGCAATGCGTGTACGAAGGCTATAGAGGCTTGGAAGGGGCTATTTTTACCCGGGATGGCATGCGAGCCCGGCGCTTCGGGGTCACTGTCCCCGGTCGACGTCCGCCATATTCTTGCGCACGTAGTCACTCTTGGTTGAAGATATTGTTATAAACAAAAGGGTATTGAGACAAATTGCCTTTGGTGGGCTATTGTTGTTACAAAGATGATTGAATGAAAGTAATTTGGAAATAATATCAGTATAGGGTTGCCATAAATATGAGGACATCGACCGAGACAACTTGAAGTGGGGGTCAAAAAGGAACCTTCTTCAGGAGGTATTTTATTAATATCTGCTGTCCCCACAGCTATGAATACGTCTGTACTATACATGGTTCGTACATGCATGCCTGTTTACCTAGTCCTGATCCCAAGTGTCCCAACTAAATAACTATGGTTTTCAAACTGGGACATTTTGTCCCGGTCCATAAGACTGAGACACCGGGACAACATGCATCAAACCGGGACTTGTCCTGGACGTATGGCAACCCTATATTAATCCTAATGTAATAATCTAAGCTCTATGATTTTGTGGGAAGCTGTTTTTGCGTCCAAGCAATCTGGACTCCGGCCTCCGTTTTGTTTATCGTAATAAACTATAAAGTTGAATGTTTAAGTACATAATTTTGGTATTTTTTGTCAGTCTCCTTCAAGTCAGGATTTCACTAATAACTCATTTTCGACGAACGAGCTTTGTAAATTATACATAGGTACATGTATATAAATATATACAATGGGTAATATTGAAACTCGATTTTTTCTTCCGCAATAATAGGTACATATTATATTTAATCGTATATCTTTGAAAATAATTAGCATGCAATGTTAAAAAAACCGATGATATAATGTTTCTGCAAGACTGATATGTATGATTGGTATGTTCACTCCCCACACCTAAGCTCATACAATATTTGTGAATATAAAAGAAAAAGATCACTGACTGATCAGCAACGCTGAAACCACGCTGAAATAGGCACTTATTTACATAGTAGGTACCTAATTATGACGAAGATATAACAGACGGGATTACGAAAAGATGATACATAAGTATAGCAAAGGAACGTAAAAAATTGTTTTATGTGTAACTAGCTTTCCGCCAGCGGCTTCGCCCGCTATCCCACGGGAACCATAGATTTTACCGGGATAAAAAGTAGCCTATGTGTTATTCCAGACTATAATCTATCTCTGTGCCAAATTTCATCCAGATCCGTTCAAGTAGTTTTTGCGTGAAAGAGTAACAAACATCCATCCATCCGTCCATCCTCACAAACTTTCACATTTATAATATTAGTAGGTAAGATAAGATAGTAAGAAGTAAGATTGTCAGACAGAAGTCAGTACGTTTTTATTCGTATTTAGCCTATAAATATGGTACAGGTACAAATCAACACCTTGCTATGTTAAACAAATGATATATATGTAGTCACGACAAAAATAGAGACATTGTGTCACGCTCATAAATGACATACTTGACAATGCAGTCACGAGATGTTTAGTACTAGTGTTGAGGTCAGGGTCGGGCGGATGAACTAACAAACCTACAGGGCACTTAATAAAACACCTGAAGCTTGTCACTGAACTTTACTGAACTGCACCAAGGATTGAACTTGTACTAATTATAGATAACAAGATATCAAAGTCCTTAGCAAACCACACATATTACAAAATGTATGGAGCGGGGTCATTAAATGTCGGAGAATCTTAACACCGCGATCTAGGAAAAGTAAAAAAATGAACAACGCCATCTATCGATCAATCACCGAACTAAATTTACTTAGAAGGAACTATGAACTTCAACATACCGCCCACCAAGGACATTATTGAAGAAATAATGTCCTTCAAAAGGAACTAAAAGACGAAAATGAATTTGATAGCTTGAGAGATGGCATTATCAAGTAGAACTAACAAAAACTTATATTATTTATGAAAACTTATGAACTAAACACTTCCCAAAATTCTTTAGTATACATATATTACTACGTACTTCCTTATGATAAACTAACATTAAGTTCTTACAGACTAAACACAAAACAGGATAAATCTTAACTATAGTTGAACATTATAAATTTGTAATTAATTATACAACCTAAAACACCTTTGGTAGGATTTTATAATTAACAAATTCCATTTCATTCATTGATGGGCAGAATGCATAATTTGGATGTAGGTCTTTTCAAAATACCGGTTTTAGTGCGTAATGAAACTACTCGGGTGATATTATCCGGACCGGGATGTTTATCGACTATTTGACCAAGCAACCAGCGAGCAGGAGGTAAGTCGGCCTCTTTCACTAACACTACATCACCTATAACGGGTTCTGGAGTTTTAAATGACCATTTATACCTATGAACTAAATTACTTAAATACTCGGTGGACCAACGTCGCCAAAAATTCTGCAAGATTTTTTGCAAAAGTTGCCATCGAGACAGGGAACTTATATTCGAACTCTCATAGTTGGCATCAGGGACTGTGATGAGTGGTTCACCAACTAAAAAATGACCTGGAGTCAATGGCATTGGTTCGTCAAGATCTTCTCCATTGATTACAGTCATTGGCCTAGAATTTAAGCAAGCCTCTACTTGAGTGAGCAAAGTGCTCATCTCCTCATACGTGAGCGTTGTGTCACCTATTACTCGCTTTATGTGAAACTTTGTAGACCTTACAGCTGCTTCCCATAACCCTCCAAAATTTGGGGCATGAGGCGGTATAAAATGCCAAACAGTGCCGCGTGTCTCTAAATCAGCTGCAATATTTTCTTGTATAGCAGATAATTCTTTTAGCTCTCTAGCAGCTCCAACAAAATTTGTTCCATTGTCGCTCCATATGTGAGCACAATGTCCACGTCTCGATACAAATCTTCGGAACGCTGCTAGAAACCCTTGTGTGCTCATGTCACTCACCACCTCTAAATGTATGGCTCGAGTTGCCATACAAACAAACACACAAATATAGCCCTTGTATGAGCGCTGACCTCTTCCCTTTGTCGTTCTAATATTGACTGGACCTGCATAGTCGACAGTGCAGGAACGGTCTTGTTGGACTGCACCGTGCTGAAGGAAGCGACCCCATTAATTGAGAGTGAACCTTGGCTTTATGCTTTACACACGTCACACATTTGCGCACGTGCTGCTTAACTAAGCTCTTTACTCCAATTATCCAGTACGCAGATCTAAGAAAATTTATCATCAATTGAGGACCACCGTGTAACGTCTGATTATGAGCATCTGCAATCAACAACTTCGTAAGATAAGCATGATGTGGCAGAATTATAGGATGCTTTTCCAGATCTGACAAAGAAGCTTGTTGTAGTCTGCCATCCACTCGCATTATACCATCCTTATCCACAAAGGGACATAGAGATTTGAGTTTACTGGACTTGTCCTTGATTGATGCTGTGTTTTTAATCTGAGTGTATTCTTTATTGAACTCCTTTTTCTGACACTGTCTAATTAAACACATAAGCGCTTCGTTCAATTCTGTTTTATGAAAATACTTAGGTATGTCCAGCTGAATTTTACAATATTTATATATAAATCTTCTGCACAATACTACGACTCTCAGCAATTTTTTAAGGGTACTAAATTTAGTCCATGGCGATTCTTCCTCAACAGCGGCAAAGTGAGACTTAATAGACTCCTCTAGATTAATATCTACATTAATTGGTCGACTATAACTAATATTTACATTGTATAAAAACTTTGGTCCTTCAAACCAAAGTTTGGTTGTTGACAATGAATTTGGTTGAACTCCTCTTGACGCACAGTCTGCCGGATTATCCTTAGAAGATACGTGCGCCCATTGGTCTGCATCAAGTGTGGTCAATATCTCGGAAACTCGATTTGCCACAAAGGTTTTCCATCGGTTAGGGTGACTATTTAGCCACGCCAACACTACTGTTGAATCCGTCCAGGCACGCACCTTGTCCTTGGAAATATTCATGGCCTTTGCCACATCAGCTAACAATCGTGCTAATATCAGTGCTCCACACAATTCTAGGCGAAGGATGCTGATCTGCTTTATGGGTGCGACCTTTGTTTTGGCCATAAGAAGGGAAACATTAATATTTCCAGAACTATCAATATATCTCGTGTAAACAACCGCTGCATATGCCGCCTTGGATGCATCGCTAAAACCATGTAATTCGAGTGAACTATCATTTCCGGTCACTCCAAGCCATCTGGGAACGCGTACTTTACACAGCTGTAACAAATCCTCTCGGTAAGTATCCCATTCTTGTTTTAATGTATTTGGCACGTCATCATCCCAATCTACACCTGCTAACCAAAGCTTCTGTATAAGTATCTTGGCTAAAATTATACTGGGCGCAATCCAACCTAACGGATCAAACAATCGTGCGATATCCGATATGATACTGCGTTTCGTTACTCTTTCAGATCTCGAGGGATGCTGCACGGTATACTTGAATTCGTCTGTACTACGGCACCAGGTAAGTCCTAATATTTTTGTATTATCGAACACTTCCCTTTCATCCCTACCTTCACACAACTCCTCCTTCCTCTCTCCTATGTCCTGATTTCCCTTTTTATAGCCCTCTGTCTCCTTTAGAATTTCTTTACTATTGCTGTCCCATTTCTGTAACTCAAATCCAGCCCTCTTTAATAGTTCTTTCATTTCAGGTTAGTCACCCCAGAAAGAATCCAGCCCAAACTGGTGCATTGTGCTACTAATGTTCCAGTTGGATCCTTCTTAACACCCTCTTTTATTACTGTACTATACACTTCAGCGCCCAACAAAATATCGATTCTGTTTGGTGTGCTGAAGTGTGGATCAGCTAATACTAAATGTTCTAAACTAGACCATCTTATTGGTTCCAATTCCTTCTCCGGGAGATACGACGTAATACTCTTTAAAACATACGCTTCCACCTTTATTTTAAACTCAGACTCTGCAACAGATTGTAAAACTAAGGAAACCATATAGTTGGCTACTACTGTTTTGTTATCCCCAAGGCTCGAGACAATGCCCTTGACTGTTCTTCTTTTCAATCCTAAGAGCTGTACTGTGGCTTCCGTAATAAAGGAAGCTTGTGAGCCTTGATCTAACAAGGCTCGAACTAGTTGAAAATCACGTGACGCCGTCTGAGCTTTTACCAGCGCCGTGGCTAGTAAAACTTGACCTGGCCTGGCATGTTTGTTGGTTGAAAGGCAGGAAACAAGAGGTGAAACTCTATCGATAGAGCCCTTTGTATCTTCTGGTATGGTATCCTGTTTCTTTTCTTCATCTTTGTTCACCTTTGTATAGGTGTCGTCTATATGCAGTAGCGTATGATGCCTCCTCCTACACAAACGACAACTAGTTGTGATCCTACACTTACTTACCATGTGATTTCCGCCAAGACAGTTAAAACATATTTTATTACTCTGAACAAACTGTCTCCTCTGATCAACATCTAACTTCGCGAACTTTGCACAAAAACACAACTTGTGACCTTCACCACAATGCTCGCATCGCATTGTGGTCTGACTTGCCTGAACTGGGTTAGTATTACGAGTAGTAAATACCTTATAATTATTAGATCGATCTATCCGTGAACTACTATGCTGTCCCGATGCCCTTTGAGGCTCTATGAATTCAAGAGCCCTGTACCGACTCTCAATAAATTTTTTAAAATTATCTAAAGTAGGCAACTCAGTCGGATTATCTGCCGATACCTTCAACTCCCACTGCTTGCGCGTTTCCTGGTCCAACTTAGAAGCAACTATGTTTACTACCACTACCATCGCTGTATATTTACGAAGTGTGTATGTTTGTGAGTAGACATAAAGAATTATTTAATAAAGCATGTGACACTAATCCAAGAAATCAGAGAAACCCAAATAGGCTTGTTTTCTATGACATTCCTAGATCAACAAAATATGACAAAAGTTGCTTAATGATGTGTGTACGAATTTATAATAGGATACCCAGTGAACTCAAAGACTTAAACATTAATTTATTTAAGAAAAAAATGTACGAATGGCTAAATACAAAAAATTTTTATTCACTAAAACATTTCCTGGGAAATCAATGGTAATGACCAAATTTTGCATGCTATACTAATTAGCAAAACATGATTGATCAAAACTTATTTGTAACAACTTTTTATACCATGTTTTACGCAAATAAAGAATTTGATTGATTGATTGATTGATTGATTGATTGATTGACTATTATGTCCCAGGTGGACACATTAATACCTAGGTTGGTCAATGCACTCATACAATCGGATGTCGTATCTAATAAATGTTTTAAAGTCACCGCTGACTCTGAACTGACGCGTTTTTGCCCAAACAAACGTTGTAAAATGGAATTGGCTAGTTGACGCTTATTATTATACCTATGTTCTAAATGATCCCAACACACAGAATAATTAGCAGCCGTAACAGGTATTTGACGAAGTAATTGTTCAGCTTCTCCAGTTAAACATCCCTTTAAATAATGTAATTTTTGGACATCGTCCAACCCTTTATTAAAATGAACTAGTGACGTAAAGAGGTCACGGAAACTTGTCCATTCATTGTAGTTCCCAGAAAAAGAAGGAATATTTATTTTAGGCAGTCTAACATTAAACGTTTTACTATTACTATCACTACAAGATGGTTGTACACGGGAATCTTTTACCACAAATTTTAATTGACAATCTTTCAATTCTGATTTATAGGTTATATATATTTCTTCCGTAGTATCATAAATGTCTGAAGTAAAATAAGCACCTTTCATATCATCTATAGTAGCTTTCTCAATTATTTTCCTATGCGTATCACTAAATCTTTTCCATTGGTCTTCTAATGTTTCTAACCTAGTTTCTAAATATCCTTGCGTTATTCTATCTTTGGGTGATTTTTTAAAGTTCGTTCTCCCCTTCTCAATAATGTTTTTATTATCTATTTGCAATTTCAGTAATGACTCCATGTTTAATAATACAAAAGATCACAGTAAATTAATATAAACTAAATAGTATTCAATGCACTCCAAAGAATAGGTTAACTATCTGTATTGTACAAAGTCCTAAAGTAACACACAATTAATCAGTGTTTAACAAAATATCGGGCATGAATCCCGTAACTGCCTTTTCTCAAATTATTCAAATTGAAATATTTACAAGTGTTTGGGTACTAATCAAACTGTAAACGCGGACATAGGTTCCCCGTAGTGGAACATTTTCTTAAATTATTCTAAGTCTATGTAAATAACAAAAAACTTCTAAGTCAATAATTTTTCAAAAAAATTACAAGTGTTTGAAAATGAATTAAACTTTGTAAAAAATCGGGCATAGGTTCCCCGTAGTAGCACTTTTTCTTAAATTATTCTAAGTCTAAACTAAATCTACAAATTTTACTCTAAGTCCCAAAATGCACAAATATACTATAAGTTCAATATAAACTGCAAATTATTTAAAGTTCCTGGATCTCTTCACATTTTTTTTTTTTTAAGTTAATAATCAAAAGTACTCACAATTTTTCACTGCACTCACTCTCTGGCGATACTCGCCACACCAAACTCCTTGAACTCCGCTCCGCTCATGGATCCGCCACCAGCGTGACCTCGACCTCTTGAACTTGGGTGTCACTACCCTGGTGCCTCACTGGCACCTAGACGCCATCAGCAGCAATCCACCACTGTGTCGACGCCTACTCCGAAGAATCCGGCTCGAATGACCAAATGTTGAGGTCAGGGTCGGGCGGATGAACTAACAAACCTACAGGGCACTTAATAAAACACCTGAAGCTTGTCACTGAACTTTACTGAACTGCACCAAGGATTGAACTTGTACTAATTATAGATAACAAGATATCAAAGTCCTTAGCAAACCACACATATTACAAAATGTATGGAGCGGGGTCATTAAATGTCGGAGAATCTTAACACCGCGATCTAGGAAAAGTAAAAAAATGAACAACGCCATCTATCGATCAATCACCGAACTAAATTTACTTAGAAGGAACTATGAACTTCAACAACTAGTAATAAATCGAATTCCAGTAAAGTAAGAATTCTTGCATCAAACCCACACATGCCGCGAATAAACTTGAACTTAAACATGGGAACCGCATTCACAGTATCCTGTCGTATACTCACGCCTTTTACCCATAGGTATAGACAGAAACTGCCTCGTTAGCGTAATGGTCGTAACCTCAAATTTATGTGTTTGTTCCAGCTTATCTTCGAAACTGCGTGACCGATTTTGACGAGACTTTCACTGGCAGTTAAAAGTTTTATTATAAGTAACCTTACTTATGGTACTTTAAGAACAAGAACAACAAGAATTAGGACTCCACCCTAAAAAACTGGGCTAAACACATTAAAGTAATAATAATCGAGAAAAGTACGGTACGGCCGTGCCGCTTTTTTGCTCGTCTTGGTGGGGGCACTGCCGTGCCCCCTGATCATATTTTTTTTGCAAATAACAGTAAACACCTGACAAACGACAAATAATTATTTTAAAATAACATAACAAAGTGATTTGTTTAGTCACTAGCCGCTACCAGAGTCACTCCTTACCTATTTGTATAGGTACATTAGGTACTTTATAAGATCACAATAAAAAAAGAAAAAAGCGAGACCGACAATAGAGATAAATATCAATAAGAAGACAAGAAACTTACTATTATAGTAATATGCAATTATTCGCTACAATTAGAGATTGTAAATCGCGTAACGTTACGCGTTACCGGCGCAGGCGCAACCGTTGAATATATTAGAACATAACATCCGATACAATTCGTAATTGTTCCGGTTAAAGTGTGATCGTTACTTACGATACTCACCAAGAATTCGTGGTTTTTAATGAAAAAATAAATTAATAAACAAGCCAATCTGTTTTGTTAAGCAACAATCCAAAACATTGAATATTGAATAATATTAGAGCAGATCCAACTCTTTAACAGTTCATATAATTCTGGAACCGAAAATTTTTCATGAAAAGTGCTACTGTCATTCGTAGTAACTATGTTTTATTTTCACTTCACTATCCAAAGTTTCAGACCAGACAGACCAAGAAGGGGCAAACCAAACGCGCGATGGGCGGACGAGGTCATAAAGATAGTAGGTACCCACTGGATGCAAGTAGCAAAAGATAGAGAACATTAGTCATCTCTGGAAGAGGCCTTTACCTTCCGTTGAGAGGGGTTCTTGCATATAACAAAAAAAAACTGATCATAATAGATTAATAGGAGATGGAGAGGGACCTAAATTATTTAATACCAAATTTTAAGTTTGCATGCACACTGTTGTTTTCCTTATCTGTCACATTTTTATTTTTTATCCAATTTTATTTTTAATTGTTTTAGCAAAAAATAAAAGGCATTTTTATTTATTTTATCCAAAGTTGAGAATCTTTTTAAGAATATGTTAAGTTAATTTGAGCATGTCGAGAGATTAATGGATGAACGACGACTGACAAAAGAGATTTCAGGCGAATGCCACTAGAAACGCCAATCTAGAAAGATTTACACCAACCTTATTGGGGCGGTTCTTATTGATAGTACTCAAAGTGCGTAGTACTCGCAACTAGCGCGTGTTTAACACAAGATGTATAAATGAACAAGAATGGTAGCAAGTGGCAGTCTCTAATTTCTGCCTATCCCCGTGAGAAAAAGAAGAAAGAAGGAAAGAAGAAGAAAGAAAAAACATTTATTTCTGCCACACAGAGTAAAAATACAAATAAGTAATAAAAAAAACGTATACTGTAGAGCTTATAATCTATGCTTAGAATCTATCTATTGACAACATAAAAAATAACTATTCTATATTAAACATAAACACTGAAGTGCCAACTTAGCTATTTTGTAGCTAAATCTAGCTATTTTTCACCCTGACAACTACCTAAAGGAGTCTGTATGTTTCTATATATGTCCAAAGTTATACTTCACTTTACGCGATTAACTCAAAGTGGCACGGTGGCCTCTGTGTCATACGAAGATATGCCATGCATGCCAGCAAGGTAGTTATGTGACTCATGTCACATACCAGGGTACAATAAAGGCTACCGTTACCTTACCACTGGACATTTTCGCAATGTTTACTGTGTATACTTGTAAGTGTGCCAATGATAATATTACGCACATTTATTTTGATCTTATGATTGCAAGTTAATAGTCGTAATTGTTTGCCATATTTGTACTAAACTTAAAATACCTTGTGTGCCCATAGGCTAGGTAGAGATACATACATACATAGCTTCACGCCTGTTTCCCATAGAAGTAGGCAGAGACTATAGATTTCCACTTGCTACGATCCTGGCACACCACTTTCGCTTCGTCTATGTTCATTAACCTCTCCATGCATGCTCGTCGGTTTAGGGTGCCCTTAACCTTGCCTTTTTTGGTAACGTCCGCAATCTAGGTAGAGATGTAATATAAATTTACAGTTGTGCAGTACAGTCACAGATTGCCGGCATGTTTTAGGTACCATTTGGACGATCCTATGCGGAGCCTTTAATTAGGAGCTTCCTCTGAAAATGTCCTAACGAAAAAACCCAATGGCATGCACCGCCCAACCCACATAATGAGCCGTATATCATATCAGCCTACAGAGGTCCACTGCTGAACAAAGGCCTCCCCCATAGACCTCCACAAGGACCGGTCATATGCCACTTGCATCCAACGACTTCTAGCGAGCTTTATCAGGTCATCCATCCCTCTCGATAGAGGCCGTCCTACGCTGCGCTATTCGGGCCGTGGTCTTCACTCGAGAACCTTTCTGCCCCAAGCCTTGAAAGAACCTTCGTCGTATAAGTCGTATAACGCTTTGATAATCACGAATTATCTTTTTGTATTTTTTAAGCATTTTCCATGCTAAGATTACAAGTTATTTTGTTGTGAAGCATTCACAATAGATGTCGCTACGTCACCTTTAAGACGTAAATTAGAATGTGAAGGAAGATTTCGACTGGCGAGCAGGGCGAGCGGTGGCTTAGTGGTCAGAGCGTCTGGTGTACCGAACCAGAAGGCGCAGGTTCGAATCCTGCCCACCCGCCGATGTTTTCCTTCATTAAAATAACTTGTAATCACGAATTAATCATGTTTTTTTTGTAAATACATACTTGTAATCTCACCGAGCCTAACTATTGTTTTATATTTATTGTTTTGTTATATATTTATTTGTTCATCACATAAATATAGTGTCCTGTGGGAATCGAGCGCACGTTTCCTAATCAGCAGGTAGACAATCGAATCATCAGGCTTGACCACAGCGGTCGGAAATCACATCACATCGGAATTCGTCTTCAAAATTTTCCTTATTGAACTGTCGTGAACTAATTCTTAGCAAGCTACGTGTTTTGTGCGGATGGATGTATTGGCAATATCAATGTGTGAGGCACGTTGCCTCGCCTTTATTAAAAAGAAAAAGATAAGTGGAACGAAGTGAGATGGATTGTTTGCTTGAGAGATTTCATCTAGATTGAGTTTTCTAACATTATTGTTTTATACCGCGTTGAAACTGCCATAAAATAATCAATCTAAAAGTAAGTAAACGTCAAGAAGAGTAATAAATGGTGTTATGTTATTTTCTTACTTATTTATTTCAATACTTTCCTACGTTTCTTTTTTTAAGCCACAGACTTCAAACTTTTCTTTCGGGATTAAGTTGGTAATTTCTTACGATTCTAAATATGCATCACATAAAAAACAAACCGCCTTCAAACTTCCTTTTCATAATTTTTTTTTATGAATTACTTACGATCTTAGTTACCTACTCAAATACAAAAAACAGAACTTAAAATTACTATCTAAAATCACCACAGTTAATCAGCCATTGGCGTTTTAATTTAGACATATCTACATTAATAATAAAAATATAAATAATATAACAAATCGACATCTTAAACCCATAACGACATAATGAAAAACAAATGCGAAAAAGATGACTGTAGATATTGTAAAACTCAATGTAAAGTTCCTTACGAAAGCAATACCGTTAGAAATCCATGTTATTGTTACCACTGTCAACAATTCACACGGTAGGAAATAGTAAATTAAAATGACATTATAGACACATGTAATTTATACGGTGCTTTACGAAAATAACATGGTACAATTGGTCATCTTGGTGTGTGGCTCTTTGAGAATGAACCCTGACATTAATGACGAATGTTAAAAACGGAACAGCAGTCTAACTTTAAGTAAATACAGCGTTAATAATAAGTATTTTTCAACCGACTTCAATAAAGGAGGAGGTTCTCAATTTGACAGTTTTGTATGTGTGTAAATCATACATCTAAATGTACAGAACATTTAATTATCTTTAAAATAACCCTCCTCCTTCGGCAGTCGGGTAAAAAATCAAACCGAATTCAAAACCACCTAGGAACTAAAAAGCTAAAATAACATGTACATGAAGATATATGATTTGGTTCTATGTAATTGAAGCTATAATATGTCACATAATATATCACATCTTCATCAACTACTTCTTTAGCCTCTTGGTCGTAAATGTGACTGCTACGCTCGGGGCTCGATTCCCAGGTCGAGCAAAGTTTTATTGGGTTGTTCTATGAAATTCTCAGCTTGCTGCTCGGGAGTTATTTCAATAGGCTTGCCCCCTATTACATGGGACCTAAACTTAACGATGAACTGTGGGTGTACCTACATTAGTATATCCTTGTCATTTATTATTTACATCTCTGCCAAACTCTTTGGGGAGTACATCCGTGATGGTATATTGAATTCGTACAACGTTATTGAGATAAAATAATCACTTTTCTATTTATAAAGTCTATTCATTACTTAACTCAAAACTTTCATCCATAATTTACAACTCATTTTACACTTCATATCGACAATTAATCCCATTTTATCATCAAACGTAATAAAAATACGAGTTTATGCAAATTGTATTTATTGATTTTCTCTTAATGGTTAAATGAGTAATTTGCATGTGATTTCACTTTCTTATGCACGAGTCATAGAGTATTTACATATGCAAAGGAGCGCCTGCGCATCTCTAGCTGGCATGCATTGTGATCGCACAAGAAATAAACGCTTAGCGGGTCTTAGGATGCATTTTCACTTTTATTAAGAAAATTATACAAACATCGACGCACATCCGAATACCATGAGTTCAGTACATGATTCTGGACCCCTGCGTTGAAATTTTCCGTAACTTATTTCATAAATTTTTCTGCAGTTTTTTAAGTGTTACGTGTAAAAATCATTATTTCTATTTACCCAAATTAGATTTATAATTAAAATATCATTATTTGATTTATTTCGTCATATCATCACGCTATGATCAATAGGAGCGGAGAATCAATAAAAAATGTTGCACGACCTAATTAAGGAAGCTATGGGTAAAAATATGTACCCGCTGCCGCTTATAATTTAAAAATCTATTACTCAGCGGTATTGCGCAAACGCAAGATACTATTCATTTTGCAGGAATGTCGCTATAACCACAACCGGACGCTATTGAATGAAAGGAAATATATCTAAAATTTAAACTTAATTTGCTACTTCCTCCAGATATAACACTGTAATAAAATACGCAACTAGATATTCAGTAGGCATTAGTCCAATGCTAATGATCAGTTTGAAACCTTTAACGTATATACAGTCAACAACGAAAGTAGCTGAACACTATGAAATCTTCAAAACGCTTTAACATCTTTAATATTCAGAATTCATTGACCATTGGTACAAATTCTCATAATAGAGGACAATTATATGTTTTACATTAGTCAAAATCTAATGAATAGTTTTGGTACTGTGATGTTGTTAAACTTCCGTTGTGTTCAACGACTTTTAGTTGCAAACCGTACCTACAGAACTTGAGTAGTTAAGTACCTACTTATGTTCATTAAAACCTGATAGTTTTCCGTAAATTTTCCTTGAAAACTTGAGAATTAGACATAAAATATGCAATGACTTACTAGAAACTACTACTAATAATGACGAGACGGATCAATTTAATGAGCTGTATATATGGTACATAATTACATTGATCCTTTAGACGTAATTATCAGTAGTTAGTTGATAGATAAAACTAAAATTTGTAGAGGAAATTTTTAGATAGTTGTTTTCCGTTTACATATTTTAACTTTTAAACTGATTGGATTATAGATAAGTAGGTACTGTTAAGTGGTAACCTTTCGAAACAGGTAACTAAAAATCAAATAATTAATTTTAGGAGCTGGAGAAGTACCTCCACCTTACAAAAAATTGCAGCCAAATAACACACTTTATTGTGTGTTGTGTTCCTGCAGTGAGTAAGGTTGCCAGAGCTCATTTTAAGGATGTGCTGTGCAAAACAAACAAACAATCAAATCTTTCATCAAGTATAGATAAACAGATTCTTTATTTGCAGTGGCTTTAAAGGTGAATGTTAATTTCGCCCAGCTCAGATCCTAATACCATCAACCAAAGGCTCCTAACACGCGATCTAACGGCTCAATCAACGGTTAAGTAACAGCCGTGTTCGCGGCTTCTATAAAACATTTTTTGTAGTCGCTTCGCAAATTACCGAATTAAATTGATTACTTAACGGTGTTCCAACGCGAGTGTAAGGAATTTATTTACACAAGTAGGTCGGTGAAGACAGTGGCTTTCTATGAAGGCTATTATCGATAAAATCTTGCTGAATTTAATAGACAACTTCGAAAATGGGTGGTATAAACCTGCAGTCTATTAGTTTGCATACCATAACTTCTTATTTTTTTTATAATCGTTACTATCATTACCTCCTTACTAATATTATAAATGCGAAAGTAACTTTATCTGTCTGTCGCGCTTTCACGCCAGAACTACTGAACCGATTTAAATGAAATTTTGTACACGGATAGTCTAGAGCCTGATAAAGGATATAGGCTACTTTTTGATGCGAAAAAAGGCCTGTAGACCACTAAACGAGTAAAGCAACTTTGATTCAATGACAGTTGGTCATTGAATCAAAGCTGCTTTGTTGCAAACGTGTTTGATCTACTCACACAATTTCACAAACTGGCTTCCCTGCAACTTGAACTGCAAGTCTAAAAATGCCACTTTTGATGAATCATATTATGATTCACGTTACGGAATTGCTAAGAAGCTGCTATAAGTCCTAAATATGAATACACTATTGTGGCCACTTAAAGCCTGTGTCGCCGGTATGATTTTAAGTCCCATGTAATACGGGGACGAGCCTATTGCCATCGAATGGGCACAAATCCAGACTCCGAGCTGTTAGTTGACAGCTAGTTTCTAAATGAAATTGCTTTCAAAAGAAATATGATTACTTTCGACAGTATTGTGAAATCACAATAAACTAGATTGATTTACTTATTAAGTTTTTACATTCGCTGTCCCGCAGATGGCACAGATCCGTGAAATTATCGTAAATATTGTATTACGATGAAGCTAGTAATAATTTTGTGCTGACTTTCATTCGACTTTATCATTGAAAAGGAATTCATTCACAAAGGTTTTTACTTAAAATTCCATGTTCCATTCTGGGCACAGTGGGTCAACGAGTTTTTCTTGAGACGAGTGTGTGCACAGGTACTTACTTACAAGATTTAAATTTCAAGTTTTGTATGTTTAAGAATATTATGAACTTACCTGCTTATTTTGAAACGATTTTACGCAAGTGTTCGTGTTTCTTTGTACTTTACTACGTATTTAGGTGTAAAATTGTAAATGAATGTTTCAAGTCTTAGAAATATATAAATATTTTACATAATTAGACGTCCCGTCTTTATTTAAGTAGGTAAATTAATTTTCTAACAATGGTGAAGCCTCTATTGGGATCTTCGCTACCGTGGGGTAGAAAAGCCACATTGTGCATACCTACTATGGAACCTTTATATATATAAAAAACAAGAATTGTTACTTATCATCAATTCATCATTGAACCTTTTTATGTACTTACAACTTTATAAGGAACCTTATGCTATATTATTACCTATAGCAATTTTAGAAGGCCTTATAAGGTTTAATGGACTTTAGATTTAGTAGGGTAACAAGATCTAAAGTCCTAATCCATTAAACCTAATTTAGCAAAATCCAAAAGCCTTTTCATAAACTTCTACCTGCCATTTAGACTGACCTTTACGAAATACCATACATGACATACGGGAACAAAATAAACTTCAAAACTAGAACAATGTCGCAGGAAACAGCTGGCAACATTTTGTTTTGACTAACCAAAAAGTATAGAAACTTTTTAGTAAAATTTGCAAGCTAGTAACGTGTGAGAGTTAAGTACACCAAAGTCCAAACCCGGTTATTTAGATGTATGTGCTGATACAATCCGGGGAAACTCGAAGAGTCCACCTCCCTGACCCCACGATGTCGGCGCAGGCGCAGCAAGCATACGTAAAGACGTTTAATTCAGAAATTCAACCCACCAACTTTCGCTTCAACGCCATTGTAAGTTTATTTATAATTCTTATTATAAGTTTATTTATAAAATTACTACGGTTTTATTGAAACAAGAAACTTTCTGTAGAAATGTTACGGAGATAAACAAGCAAATGCCATGTGAAAGTAAAAGTTTGTGATCGATCTTTATCGAGGACTGCGATACTGTTTATACTCGGACGTTTATGTATCGGTTTTTATGATAAAATAATTATAGTTTAATAATTATTAATGAAATGGAAATTAATTAATGACGACCTCTGTGGTCTAGTGGTTTGAGTACCGGACTGCTGATCACGAGGTCGTGGGTTTGATTCCCACAAGACACAAACATTTATGTGATAAACTTAGGTGTTTGTGTTTGGCTGGGTGTTTCTTTAAATATATTATAAGTATAAGTGTGTATTAACAAAAAAAAGTATATAAGAATTATATCCATTGTCTAGTACCCATAGTACAAGCTCTGCTTACATTGGGATTAGATGGTGCTGTGTAAAAATGTCCCAAGATATTTTTTTTTTAAATATTAAAAACATTTACCAGTGCTTTCTCTCTTCTTTCTAAATGCGTTAAGGATAAACAAAAATTTAACAATTTCAAAATTGTTTGAGTTGAAAATGTAAAGATTAGCCCGTTTCGCTTATAGTAGACAATATGTTCCCGTTAAATTACTTGGCTGATAATTTTGTTTTATTGACTTTATCTGGCAGTTAGCGGCTATTAAAATATCCAGTGTTGGTGAAACAGGTTCTTATTATCATCATCATATCAGCCAAAAGAGGTCCACTGCTGAACAACGGCCTCCTCTATAGACTTCCACCGGGACCGGTCGGCATGCAGGATTTATTTTGTCAAGCAAATTAGATAACTACTTGTTAGGTACTTGTTATAATAATATACATATAGGTATTTAGGACGATCTTTTCTTTTTTCAAGAAAGGCAACCAGCCGAACATATTTATTTATTTATTTAATGGTACTTCAACGACCTATCCACTATAACATTACAAAATGTAGGGAATAACATATTTAAATATATCATTAGTGAATTCGTCACTTATAGAAGTACACAGCACTTGTAATAGTATATGCATCAGTCTGCCTCCGTACTATAATTTAGGAACCTCAATAACAAATGACACTACTGCTTACCTAAAATCAATTGAAACACGTAATGCAAAATTACATCTTACATATTCCAACAATTTTCTTCCTGAACCGTGTTGTGTACCATATATGGCACGGCTTCCTAAAGAACATAACGTTACACGCGCGGGCGCATCGATTGATTAATCGAATGATTAGTCGATACAATCATCGCACTTCTCGCGAGATTTAGTCCACTAGGCAATAGTTGCAGTATAGTTATTTTCTAATAAGTGTAAGAAAGTGTTGTTTCTACTAACGAGTTTTATTCATTTATTGCTCAATAAAGCCCGGGATACACGGTGATGAAGCTAGTTTTTCAAGCCAGGATAGTAAGATAGTGATAGTAAGCTCGCAAGCTCAGCCCAGCTCTGGCTACGTGTAAATAGAACTAGCTTCATTTCTAGGCTAGTAAGTTACTGATAAAGATAGCTAGAATAGTTTAATAAGATGGTGAACTATTTTTTAAATCATATTGAAGAGTTTTATAGGATGAGGTTCCATTTTGTAAGTCATATTAACTTTTCTTCTTTTTAAAACGTTGTTCTTTAAATACCTATCTACAAGGATTTTGTCATGTCATTTTTGGTTGTGTTTCCAAACACAATAGGGGATGTCGGAAATTCAAAAAGTATCGATATATATCGTATCGATATTTTTTTTTAAATATCAATATCGATATTTATATTTTCAAAAAATATTGATATATCGATATATCGGCCAACTTAAAACTAAATTATAAAACGGTTTATTGTTCTGAAAAAAATATCGATTTTGATACCTTTTCGATACTTGGAATTTTATATCGATACATCGATATATCGAAATATTAAATATCACTCAAAAATATCGATATATTGAAAAAATAATATCGATATATCGATATTTTTTCAACATCCCTAAAACAAAATTATTAATGCTCATATATTATACACAAAACATAGGTCCGCAGCAATACAGCCTAGATCTATAATTGCTCAGCTAACTACCTACCTACAATCATCCTTCGCGATAAATATATCTACACTGTCAACTCAAATTCTACTTACTTCCAAAGCTATTCCAAAACAGTGTTGTCCCGTGCCCAACAGGTTAATTCTGCAACAAAAACAAAAAACGCCCATTAAGTACATTTGAAAATGGAGAACCATTCATTTTCGTGAAAGCAGTTACATATCTATACATTCGTAACGGTCACGCACGCGCACCTGCAATTCTTTGGTACTTACGAAGCAATCCTACGCATCCCGATGTGGAACTAATACCTTTAGCTAGCCTTATTACGTCAGAAGGTTACTATTGCTACATAAGGTTTAAAATGTAAGAGTAAACTCGCAACAATTGTTCACACTTTCTTCATGTCGTCTAGGAAAGTGACATGTAAGCTTTGGTTGCTTCGGTAAAATTCCCGATGTAATTACGATTCAAATGTGATTCAAATTTTCTACATTTTACAAGCGAAGCGCAAGCACAGCCCCAGTTACATTTCGATATGAGGCTCTTCAATAAAAACTTCAGAGTTCAGACTATATTAAAATTGAATGTATAATTCAAAGTTAAGTAGTAAGGCACCGGCATAGTATTTTTAAATTAACACTTTAACATATAATCACCATCAAGCCTGTTTTCCTGTGACACAATCCATCTAATAGGGAGCGAGCCTATTGCCGTCATAAGTACAGACTTCGACCTGCTACTGGGAATTTCATAGAAAAACCCAACAACACTGCTTAACCAATGAAGGACGTAATTTCCGATAAGCATATAGAATGATTCCCGTACCGCGAACTGTGGGTGAACCTTATAGGTACACCTTGCTTAACCCTTCGGAGATTATACTCAATGGTTTGTAGAATTATTTCCAAATTTAAGCAGATCCAGATTTTTAATGTGCATTAGATATATTTTATGATTCAATGAAAGCGATATTAATATGAACGTCGTCTTTAGTTTTCCTTGGCCGATAAAATAAAAACACAGTTACTTTGACTCGACTGATAGTCACGTAAGAACCTTTGCGATAAAGAGGTTGAATTATCGACGCGAGCAAAGCAAATTGTAGTTCACTACCGTTGCGTTGCGATTTCATGCCCTAACAGAATGATCTAGTCTACTTTGTGAAGGAATGTATCTCGAGAGCATAACATTCCTATGTTATGCTCTTGAGATACATTCCGACGTAAATTACTTTGAAGTATTATTGTTCTTGGTGATAATATATAGGTAGGTAAGTAACTGACTCAGCTATGCAGCCTTTTTAAAGGAGAAACCATGTTGAATGGAAGAAATTCTTTCAAACACACACACATAAACTTATTGCCTAGGTACTTTATTTTTATCGTCGTCTAATGAACATTTATTTTGCACAGAATGCCGCACCAGTATTTTGTGTTTCTCTCGCAACCCAAAAAACTTTTTGAAACAATAGGTATGTTCAGGATACAATATATCATTCGCCCGTACTCGTCCCCTCCTGGACGTAACGTAGGTAAACACTAAAAGGGTTAAGTGAACACTCAATACAATATACGTTGTTGCCAAATGTTAGCAAAATTCGTTCAGCGGTTTCTGCGTAAAAAGATAACAGACGGACGTGAGTTTTAACCCGATATTTAACGAATGGTCCCTTATTTAATTCAGAACTTCAGTGTTTGTCAAAATTGGCAAATAATTCGAGTTATTTTGATTGCCCAATTCTTCAATAACTTTAAGCGATGAAGTACATCACAGCATCGATGCAGTACATAAATGTTGCCTATTCACACGTATCAGTGCTTCGATTACACAACAAAACCATTAGTGATAGATATTATATCGACCACTGCCTTAATACCAGTCTTTCAACGAATTTAGATTAATCTTCTGTCAGGGTTGAAATGATTGATTGTCTCTGTTCCAAATCACCAGCAAATAGTTACATCATTAAATGTGACGCCTACGACTTATCCGCTTATTATTGCAAAATAATTGCAATAAAATAAAGACATTGTAATGTCGCAATTGTTATAAATATTCAAACAGCCCTTCTCGATTGTCGTCGACAATTGGCTATCTCGTTTCGATAATTTTATTCGATCAACGCGTATCGGCTGATTGCAATTCGATTCTCGATAAAATGTCATGTACCAATCGCATATTATCATTTTGCTGCTTCTGCAATATAACGATTGCAATTAAAATATAATAGATTTTTTTACACTTTTTGCAACATGAAGCTAGAAACACTAATTGTGTAATTTATATCAGTATAAAAATCTCTACATTATGTACAATCTATATAATACGAAATACTTAAGATAATAATACTTAAGAGAATTCTACGCGATGAAACCATCTACACAATAACTACTACTTTTACAATTAATTTTGTTCTTAATATTTCTTTGTTATGATTAAAATTAAAAAGTATAGGTATCACCTGTATAAAATAATAATAAATAATAAATATCTTGGGACATTTTTACACAGCACCATCTAGTCCCAAACTTAGCAGAGCTTGTACTATGGGTACTAGACAATGGATATAATACTTATATACTTTTTTTTTTGTAAATACATACTTATTACACATAGGAAACACCCAGACAAACACAAATACTTATATTCATCATCACATAAATATTTGTGTCTTGTGGGAATCGAACCCACGACCTCGTGATCAGCAGTCCGGTACTCCAACCACTAGACCACAAACGTCGTCGTATCACTCAATTCTTTTGTTTTTGACTGTCTCAGATGTCCGTCCAGTGGATGACTGCGGAATGACGTCGTTGTTTGAGCAGGCCGAGAAAACTGGCAAAAGAATTTTCTGTTAACAGGAAAGTTTCCAGACTCCCTCGTTGGTCTAGTGCGTCCTAAGCGCGACTGCTACACTAGAGGTCCAGGCTTCGGTCACCGGGCCGAGCAGTGTTGTTGAGTTTTCTGTGAAATTTCCAGTAACAGCTCGAAGTCTGCTCGGAGTGTATTTATTACATGGGATCTTAACATACTGGCGAAATGTGGGGGGACATTAGTACGCCTCTGCTTACCCCTACGGGGAATACAGACGTATGTATGTAGAAAAGTTTCCAACCTCACGTTTAGATTGCATAGTTAGGGAGATATGAAAAACCATGATGAGACCGTGTCCAACAATTTGTCTAATCATAAATAGAGAACTAGAAATATTTAGGCCTAAAATACAAGTAACATTTATTTTATTTATTTATCAACGCGAGTGTTTATTTTTTTATAATACATATATACAAGACACAGATAGTTTTACTCCAGCGTTTAATGTTTCTCACTTATCTATCTGGCATCGAGTGAGATGTGTCGACAATGTAACGATAACTCTACTAACGAATGCAGTATATCAATGTAATGGCACAGCCAAGCATCAAACGGCCAGTAGTCACGAAACAACACGCGACAGATTCATTCAACCGCACGACAATGTATGAAAAACTAAAACAGATAAACACACATATCAATTACAATTTGTCAAATAATTCTGTGTCATTTACTACCTAAGTACTTAATATGTTTCAACCGATCAACAATCTATCTTCTTAAAAAAAATTGAAATGGTAGGTAAGTAGTATTTTGCTAAACACATCTCAGAGAACCGCTGGAATTGAAAAATCATTGTTGTCAAACCAAAATCTTCTGTGTGCTATTTTGAGATTTCTACTTTTTCACCTTTGCATATACTACCTATCTACCGTATAAAAAAACTTCTATTGACTATCCCTATCTACGATTCTACGACACATGCATTTTGACAACGACGAATCCTACGAAAGTATGGAAAATGCTTAAATAACCTAAACTAAATTAAAAATTTAGAAAACCCCCGACACGAAATGTAATTAGCCATTTTGTGATGGCGGCCATCTTGGATTTGAAATTTATCATAGTGTTTTCTCCTAGTTAAGCCCTTTCATTTGATACCCATACTGAGGGAGTCGCTATTTTGTAGCGGCGGCCATCTTGGACCGATTTTCATCAAACATAGCTAAGAACACCCCCGACTTATTCACCTTTTAAATAAAAAAAACAAAATCAAAATCAGTTCATCCGTTCGGGAGCTACGATGCCACAGACAGACACACACACACACACACACACACACACACACAGACACGTCAAACTTATAACACCCCGTCGTTTTTGCGTCGGGGGTTAAAAATACAAGATGATAACGACGAAATGTTAAATCCTATCATCCGGAAAATGGCAAAGTTTTGAGCACACCAAATTTAATTTAAAAAATCGTATCATCGACACGAAGAAGAAGAGCCGGAAAATGGAAAATTCGGGAAAACTGAAAATTCTTATTTCCTGTGGGAAATTTTGTATGATTTATTGAAATTTGGACAGGACAACAGATATAGGATACAATAGTATCTATGATATGATTGTAGCAATTCAACAAAATTATTCCAACATAAACAACATTATTTATTTAATAATTACTTAACTGCCTACATAATAACTTTATGTATCCGTTTATTATTTTTTATACAACTATTTTGTAACATTATGCATATTAATATAATAAATAAAATAAAATAATATATACTACGTTAAATTTTGCAACAATAACAATAATTTGCGTTCAAAACTGCGCAAGAGTACGCGGTGTTCGGGTGAGTAAAATTTGCACATTGGTCATAATTAAAATTATACGCCATTATGTAGGTCAAGATTACAATGATAGACGTTTGTGTAACTGTAACTAGTACTGGCAGAGTGCAATGTTCACATCAAACTTTGTTTTTTGTATCAAAATTCAGCTTACTCCGCTGACATTCAAACACGATGAATTTGTATAAAAGTAAACAATTGCAAATCGAATTCGCTATATTTTTTATCGAGCTTTATTGATGTTCAAGAGCACTAAACAATCTGTATAAATATATAAAAAAGCCGCTGACTGAACGGATTAGGCTGAAATTTGGTATACAGATAGTTACTACGACGCCGACGTAGCGATCCGATAAGAATTATGGGAAAATCCTACACTTGGGAACAATTATTAGATTAAAGGCAAGTACGCACGGAAAGCAGATAGTTTAAGTACTTATATAATTTATGTAATCTTAAAACAGACGAAGAAGGAAAATGTCATGCCCTTATACTTTTTTTATACCACTAAAGTGGCAAACCAGCTTACGGCCCAACTGATGGTAAGCGGTTACCGTAGCCTATAGACGCTTGCAACACCAGGGGTAACATTCGCCCGTAGCCGACCCTAAAAACCTCTTAGAGGTTTACGGAGGATTCACTACGCTGACAGTTTACGGAAATACTCCTCTTGCTGCCAGTGCAGCCCATCCTTAAAACGAGTTCTGGCAACCAGAGAGATCCTTTTATCCAAAAATGAGCTCACTAAAAACGATCTCAATCTACAAAGCCTCAAGATTCTAGTAATTAAGTCTTCAAATCAAAACAAATAATCCTATATCAATCAAACACCTTTTCTTTCCTCTTTCCGTCACATTGAGTTAAGTTTCTCTCACAATTAATGAGCAACTACCATGGCCGTGAATCTAACAAGACAGTGTTCTCGAATATAAAATGAATGTTGAATAGTAACGCAAACGCATCTAGGGCTGCCAGTCTTATAAAATGTCATAAAGAGGCAAAAATTATAACTATATTTTGGAACAATTTGAAAAAAAAAATAGATGAAAAGACTTGGATAAAATAAGGTTTCTTGTCCTTCTGTTTAAAAGCTCAATGCGTTTATAAAGGTGTCTATCTATCAATGCAAACTATGCACAGATCATCATCATTGCGTATGGCATTCATCCTGCGTAGATCCAACCTCTACTTATATCTCTAAGTTCGCTTATCGCGGATTATGATGTAGGAATTGGCAAACGCTTAGAATGAATTTATGAAACAATTTTTTAGTTCGAAACTGTCACGAAAAACTGAGAAATTCATCAAAATGCGTTGCCATATTTCGGAATTAGACAATACTTATTTGGAATTTATACATTGGCAATCCCTAGCTTCATCGTGCATCTAACGGCTTTATAAATAAACGCGCACGACGGCGCTTAGCCAGTCCCGATTAGTAACGGATGAATACACAACACTATTGCCGCTTTTAACGTAATTGGAGTATTAGTGGCTAGCGGCAATCGTGAAATAATACGTTTGATAGTGAAGAAAATGTCTTCGACTAAAAAAAAAAGTAAATATACACACGCATGCATATGTATGTACCACTTACGCTTTTCTTAGAAGTAATACGTGAATGTAGAATAAGCACGTTTGTTATTTACCAGAATCGGAATATCGGAGTAGGTATTTAAATTTTGTTGACTTATTAGATCCTGTAAAAGTAACATTTACGGTTGCCCTTGGCTCAATGTTTGTTATAATGGATATACAAGACTTACGACCTACTTTTAAATAATCTCATTACAGTCTTTGACAATTTGCTTTACGCAAGGAAAGTTTTTATTCCTTTCTCTTGATTACTTAATAATTAACATATTAACAAATCTGTACTACACCGTACACTGCTTAACGTAGTGACATTTATAACATAAACTGATATTTTAATTTATTGCTTCATCATTTACTTGTTATGGCTAAAATAAACTACCTAAACAGTTGCTACGAATCATAAATTAACTATTGCGAAAATACATACTAATATGCGGAAAAACTCACACTCTACGCAACAACTCTGCTTTTTGCATACAAAAGAATGGTAATTATCATTTAAATTTAATCTTTGACCCTTCTAAACGATAAAAAAACATAAGGATTATTAAGAAAACATTAGAAATACGCGTACATTGATGACACAGTTACCTTGACCGGGCGTAACCTCGTGTGAATGGCATTAGCATAAGAATCGACCCCCGATACACATCTCGTTCACACGTCTCGTGTCTTATATGTAATGCATTGATGGACTGGCACTCAAACACTTATAATATGATGATTCATTACTTAAAATTGGCGTATAGATTGTCTTCTGTCTTGTTAGCTTGAGAATTCGACGGAAAAAATTATACAGCAGATACTTATCTAGCGTACACTGTTATATGGATGTTAAAGGGCCTGTTTCCAACTATTAAGTTCCGTTAAATTAATTAGCAGATAATTTCATACGAATATTGCTCCATTTTTTAATTTATCCAGCGGATATCAGCTATCCAGACATTGTGAAACGGGTCCTAAGGCTTTAAATCTGTTAAAGAAATAATAAAACAGATAACCAGAATTTACACAATATAATAATTTACTAACAGCTGAAGCTCTGCTCTGATCTGATTATCTAGAATTATTGAATTGAATCTAGAAATGTACAATAGTTTAGTGTACAATACCAGGTCGAGATGGCCCTCGTTTTGGACATCCAGGAGACTACACTCAGACATTTTTACTTCTTCTTCTTCCTAGTCGCTACCTCATGACTAAGGGGCGTGACTAAAATGGGTACCTAATTTTGTTTGTTTCAAACAAACAAAGAAATTTTTACAACAATCCTTAGAAACCTAAAATTCGAATTAATAAATTAGAACGAATCGAACGAATTAAAACGAACGAATAAAAAAATTAGAACGAAAAGCAATCCTCAATCAAACTCACTCGAGCGGCAATAACAAAAACATAGTAAAAGTTGATGGCAACCCTAAGCCAGATGTACTCGTGTACAGTGAAATTAGGCCTCGTCTGAAGCGACACAGCGACACGTGCTGATCAGTGTCACGACAATGGAGATGTTACGTGGTATGCGCTACTCGATTAGATTGGATACGAAACGAGGTCGCGACTGCCTCACAGTGCGTGATATTGTTCACAAGTCAAAGGAAAGTCCCTTGAGATAGTAGTAGTAGACATCGGATGTGCATAACTTGAGTGTTTCCTGGTGAGACACCCCACGGACAACTGTATTTCATTTGATACTAGCTTTCCGCCAGCGGCTTCGACTATTTCTTGTAACTTTCATCCCCTATTTCAACCCCTTACAGCCCTTTTTTCGTATTAAAAAGTAGTCTATGTCCTTTCTCAGGCTCTAGACTATCTGTGTACTAAATTTCATTTAAATCGGTTAAGTAGTTTTGGCGTGAAAGCGCGACAGACAAACAAAGTTATTTTCGCATTTATAATAATTATTAGTAACGATTCGTCCTACTTCATTGCTACAGCAGTCGCACTGAGGGGCTGCTGGGGGCGTACTCCTTATCGCCGTCAATGAAGCAACGGTCCCGTCCGAAAGTAGCGCAGATATAACGATCCGTTAAAACAAGTGTCAGATTAAATTTTTCGGATGGAAAAAAGCACATTGGGAGTAGGTCGAACGCTCAGGTCGTAGGCTGTCGTTTTAAATCATTCTAATACAATATTTTTCTTTCTCCGATTTTTACGGCCGGGTTAAAGTTAGCTCGTAGGTAACAACTTCAACCCGGACAATAAGTTTGGCGACAACTGTACAACTGTTAAATTGTATTCTCATTCGTTCTTAGTTCGGGCCCCGAACGAATTATGCGTCCGTAGGTGATACGGAGTAGGAAACGTCCGTAACGAAGGCCGAAACTACAAATTTCATGTTTAGGGAGTAGACCCCTGCTACGCTTGTGGTCCTGGGTCTCGTGGCATTATACTTAGTTTTCTCCCTTGTGGGCCTTCCTCTGGATCTTTGACCGGGGAAGTAAAGCATACGTAGATAAAATGGAACAGTGGAATGATGCCAAGAAAACTTTAATTAGTAAGCTAAGATAGTTTGAATCGAATTTGAAGAAAATAAAATCAAAGAAAGATATAGCTGTATCATAACACTCGGTAGCTATAGATATCTTTCCTATTTTACTTTCACGAGGATTTAATTACAAAAATAAATAAAATGTAATACTCTAAAATTAATTTAAAACATAATACTTAATTGTTTATTGACTTTTTTATTTTGTAAAATGAATAAACTCTTTGGTATAAGACATTAGTATTATTCGTAACAAACCGCGACTATAACACGATCGATGTATGCAGTAATCCCACGAGGTGCGAACAGTGCATTTTTTCTGCGCCAGCTCAGCAGCTGATTTCATTATCCGAACAGTTTTTACGAGCAAACAACCGGATGTCGAGCCAATAAACCATTGATTGTGCTTTTTAATTGCTGCTTAGATTGGTACTACGTTTTGGACGACAAGAGTTTGTTACCATTAAATTAAAAATGTTACTGACAAAGTATTTGTAGTGTGGTACCTATTAGCAAATGTGTAATGTAGGTCCTATTCTACACTGTTCCTCTTAACCCAGTAAATGTAGTTTGCATACCATGTGTGCAAAAAAATTGGCGATATTTTTTTATCATGGAAATTCGTAAAACTATATTTTTCCTGCTCTAATTGGCAAAAATTGTAGGGAAACGAAAAGGATGGCAATAATAGTCATATATGCACCTGCATACTGCACATTTTCGCATAGGTTGCATTCTAAGCGCGTGAGAGGTTAAAGCTACACTCCACCTTTGGGGAATACAGGCGTGATGGTATGTTATGTCAAACCAAGGTTTGCAACAGAACAAGGTTTGTAAGACATATTATTTTTAATCCTCTGAAAAAAGCAGGCAGCAGCTGCGCACGGGTCACTAGTTAAAAATAAACATATAAGTAAGTAGCGGACAGCGGTAATAATAATTGTCTACTAAAGTCACAGGTATTTGCTCTCTTTTTTCGTGATAATTACGTCGATATTGTAATAATAAGGTTTCGTAACATAGAGTATAATTTCTATTGAGTATTGTATTGTCGACATTAACACACGTAAAAGAACTTCAATCATATGCGTGAACAATGTTTGTTATACTATTATGAACTTTATTGTCTTGTCTGATATTTACTTTTAATATCTAGAACTTAATTGTTAAAACTAACCTTCATAAAAGTCTAACAATGTTATTAATAAAATGGGTTATTAGGTTATTACCTACTATTGACCTCACATTTGGTATAAAAATGTAAAAAAGTGTTTGTTGTTATATTTTTGTAAAATAATAACAATATAACATTTATTTTTCATTTATTAGTAGAGCAGGTATTTTTCTTACTTAATATTTCTATTTGTTCGTCGATTTGCAACTTTTCTACAGGCCCAGACGTAATAGATAAAGATAGCTTGTCATTCTATCTCAAGAAGATCTGTGTGGATAACCTTTATGACATTGACACAAAGATCAAATCAGATCAAAATTTCAATGATTTAACGGACTATGTGACAAAGAATGTCTATAGACTCTATAGACACCTTTAATTATCGAGAAAATGAACTTTTTGATAACTTTTTCGTTGACATAGACTTTAACTAGGTAGGTACGTTGATTAACCTACGCGCTCAAGACAAAGAAACCAACATGCATACGCACAGAGTCGCTTTTCTTTCAAAACTACGGCTGGTATTCGTTCTATCCCAGTACCGTTGTTTTTTTAATAAAATCGACATGTTTGTGCTCCAGTTTTGAATGTTCTGAGAAGACATGGATTCGTCTCGCAGTGGGAAGTGCAGAAGGTTAAGATATCACCCGTTATGTTACGGTAACCGCTGAATGTTTGGGCTGACGACGCCATTCCGCTGTCCACATTATTTTGATTAGCCCAGTTTTCGTGGCGCTCTAGTCTTAAGACTCTTAAGCCGAGTTAGCTGTAAAACGTAATTACTTGCCATCTTTACGACTTTATTGTTCACGCAACGGGAGCTGCTTTAGGCGTTAATTTATGAAAATTATTCTTTATTATTAGCTGTCTTGGAAGGCAAAAGAGTCATTAAAGCTATCAATAGGTCATTTACCCACTTCAAAATGATTGCTAGTAGGTACCTACATAATATACTGGGTTGTTTTGTACATACATTAAATACGTCGTTACTTTTGACGAATCTTAACTTATTTTCTGCCTGTAACCATGGATGCTGTAAAGTTCGGAAACGTCAGGATTATCAATCAATACACCCAGGTCCGGGACAACTATACTAAGAAGCCTAATATTATATAAAATCCTGGATTAAGTAAAGGGATGCCTTTGCCTAACAGTAGAACAGAAAGAAGCTACATAGGTACTCGTCAAAAAAGTTTCCAGGGGGGCTAGACAAGTTCCATTTTGACATTCGAATCGACAAACAAAATGTATGAAAATGACATTAGTGACAGCCCGGTTTGTCGAAAGCTTGTGTCATTTCCATACATTTTGTTGTCGATTCGAATGTCAAAATGCAACTTGTCTAGCCCCCCAGTTCACAAAAAGTCTTAACTGTCATTGGGACATTCATAGTGGTTACTGATCTTGGGTTTTCTCTTAACATCAATGAGTAAGACGGAGAACGAATTCGACAATGGACGTCGTCATCCAAATGACCCTCGGTCAAGTCAAGCGTAAAGGTTATTTACACGAACGATTAGACACAGAGGTTTTATTACACATTTTCTCGTTTACGAGGTAAGTGAATGGAGGCATTGATCCGCAGCTTAGATTAGAAGATAACATCAACAAACTTTGAAACGATGAGTAATCTATGAGCAAGCACTAAGTCGAAAAACCTAGCCTTTAGGTACTGCTAGTGGCAATCACAATAGCCCGACTACGGTCACAGTCATAATACCCGCAAAACAAACAATTATAAGAGCCCACTGCAACAAATAAGTAGATTTGACAGCTTCAACCAAACTACATCAGTAAACATAAGAACAGGCGTCAGGGGAGAACAGTAAGTATGGCGGGAGTTACGGTTGGGTCTTATAGCACTTGTTTAGTCATACTTTTGTCACGAGTTTAGTGAGCGATTGACGCTAGTCTCAGGAAAATGTTGTAGGTACAACAAATGCAGTTCATTTATTAGATCAACACTTGAGGGTTTACTTAGCTATTCTGAATAGGAACTCTTTATAGAGGTAGGTACATTTAAAAAAACATAGCATCGTAGATTCTTAATATTAAACAGTTGACCGTACTATAAAATATACAAACTCTTATCCCGCATGAGAACAACAACAACAACAAAGGCTCCTCACAACCGGCACCGCTCGACCAACTGTTTTCTTCAGAAAAACTTGGTCAGTTCCTTGAAGTGAATGGCCCGTTCCCCATACGGGACATCGGACCTGTATAATGGAGAAGCCAGCGCTGTAATTGTTCAAGTTCACTGAACACCGACACATTATTTGCGCTATGTGGAGTGCGACTACTGATCTGCTTCTTACAGTTAAGTGTTGCCCAGTGACAATAGAATTACAGCACTATTATGTGCGCATGCACTGATTAGTGCTGGCCGGCCGGACGGGTGAAATAACTGCGCAAATCTGAAATTAGGAGTTTTCAACGACCGTGCAGCTAAGTTCAGTATACATAGCTCTTATGGGCCGGCAAAGCATCAGCGATGGGCGGCGAAGACCCTTAACCAGTAGATGTCTCGATTACATACCTCAAAACTAAACCAGCCACCAATTGACGTGGTTTCTGAATTATGGCGTTAGTAGTAGGCGTGCTCCCATGCTCGTTCGGTTTTTAGTCGGTATATGAGTCCGACCTACCCCCAGATGGCAGGGATTCATGTGGAGTTTCCACATGAGAAATGCTCGCTATCCATTACAGGGACTTATAAAATATAAAGGGCCACATATACAAATTCCTCTAGAATCAATTCATATTTGGAACCAATAGCAGACGAGCTCCTTATCAATTTTTCTACTAAGAATAATGTTATGATTAATCAAAGTCGGCGTTTTTGGCCACACACCTCTGGATATTTGGGCCAATTACCCTTGTTGTAAAAACCGCACTAGGCATCACTTGCCCTTTGGGTCACGGCCATGGGATCAGGGAACATTCACCACGACCATAACAGCAGGGCCAATTGCCCTGCAGAACCCGTTAGGGAATTTAGGGGTACCTTATAGTTATGTCACCAGGGTTGGTGAAAGGATTTATTTATTTATACTTTTATGTACACTAGCACATAAGGCGGACTTAATGCCATATGGCACGCCATATACCAGTCAATATGCCAGTATCCACATATTCCAGTCAATCTTTGGGTTAAGTATAACAAGTAAAAATATGAGGATTAATGTATAAGGATTGATGCATGTTATTGTTTCTGTAAGTGACGGAACTGGCCCATGAGTTGTTACGGTCTCGGTTCGAACACCACGCGAAATACGCGATGTAACAGTATAGCTTGCTTGTTTCTTACTTATGAATCAACCATAGTGATTAATTTGAAATAATATAATAGCAACCACAAATACAATCGTAACAAAATAAACATCACCTTTTATGGTTATGATATATACCTACATTTGATGAACATCACCTAGATTTTAGGTTGTCAACGTGGGCTATAACGCCCCCTTGTGGGTGTTGAAACTTTTGAAGGAGCATTAGAAGCCCCTAAAAATTTAGGGTGCGTTGAAAAACAATATTCTGAAAGTAATATTCATTAAGCTTTACGTCTTATATTTTTTTCGTTTACAACATAAAAATCGATTAATCAAAAATTACAAGACGATTTTTGCATAAAAGCCTATTATAGATAGCAATTATCATAGCATTTATATTGGCCATGTGTTTTATTATTGATTGGTACAAACACGAAAATCGCGCCGAATTCACCAAACCGGTTTTAGGAAATCAGAAATTCCCAGATTTTGTGCCAATGCCATTGATTTTTGGATATTACGAATGGTCGAGTGGCAGAGATTTGCAACATTTCTCTCTTTAAAAATTTAAATTGAAAATTGGTAATATTCATTTTACAGTATTTGTTTTCGATTTCAATCTCTTTCATATTTCGTAACTATGAATAGATTAGAACGTTTAGTTATAATTTACATTGATATAATCTAATTAATTACTTCATCGATTCGAAAAAGTGGTAAGTAATAAATAAAAAAATAAAAGTAAGTATCATAGATATGATGCTAATTGATACACTGCTGTTTTTTAAAATAAATAAACATAAAAAGAACACCATTACAAAAGATAAAACTTTTTTTATGCAAAAATTCAAATAAAATTAAAAGATCATAATGTAATTCAAATTATGTTCCGATCAAGCAGAGGTCAAAAGCCTTAAAGCCTATTCTTTCGTCACAGTTCGGTACTGACAGTGTTCGAAAATTAAAAGGGGGACGTGTGATGCGCTTCATCAGGCACACAACAGCTGAGCTTAGTGCAGGTGAGAGCAAGTTAACCTTGATGCGACCGAAGAAAGCGCCCGGAACGATCGGTGAGATGCCAATTATACGGAATACGAATAGATGCTAAGTGAAATCACTGAGCTCAACCTCGTTACAGCTGTGCCTCAGGCCAGAGACAACATGACAACGACTTACAATATTTACCATAGACAGTAAGGAGGCCGTAAAGCTCTAAACTTTATGGTAGGTATTACAAAATAGTATCAATTACGATTATTTCGATTTCCCATTCTCACAGTGAAGGCGTTGTTAAATTAAATAACCAGCCTTTTAATGCCTCAAGCTTTCGTCACGGTCGTAATAGCAATGAATTATTGGATACAAAATATTATAAAAACCCTGACATTAAGAACTGAACTTGGTAAAATGTTAATGAAAATATATTAATGAAATCATAGCAATTTTGATTATGCCTAATTGGCCTAACACTAGGACGATTGCCTAAGAGCTCGTGAGTGGATAATCAAAAATCTGTTTCAGTGATTCAGCAGGTCATAATTTATATCGCACCACAATACTTAGGTGCAGGGACAATCGCTAACAAATTCGTAGTGTTGTGCTTAGATAAAATCCTTTATAGACTTGTACGCTAGAGAAATTGCCAACCTTACATGGTAAAGTTGAAATGGCATAACCCTTCTAACTACCTATATAAATGTGTAAGTTAATTTATTAAGTTAAGGTAATTATGCGCTTGAAATATCCCGTTTTAGCAGTATTGGAAAATATTTTCATTGAATAAATACCTATTAGATTAACAGGTACCTAACATCCATGGTTGGGTTCTTTCTTACAAGAAGTGAGAGCCCAAGCTCAGCCATAGCAAATTAGCAATGCCTGTATGATTAATAAAAAACATTAATCATAAACAGGATAACAATATGAAAAAATAACTTCATGATCGATGCCATACGTACCAATATGGCGCACAATTGGGCAAGACGACCTAACCCAATGTCAATGCAAAAGTCAAGTGCCTAATTATAGGTTATCATTTATATTCCAACCACATACAATGTCAGCTAGGCCATGTAAAGGTTATTCTTTAAAAGAAAACAATGTCGAATGTATTTTGTAATTAGAAAATAACAGTTTTTTTTATACTTATTAAAAACTAAAATCTCTAAGCGCCAATAAAATAGACAACAAAACATAATATCGTGAAAGCGCCAAAGTGCAATAAATACGTGCATAACAATTAATTAAAAAGTATTTTGAAAACGTATCATTTAGCAGCCCGTAAAAATTCGATTTCCATATCGCTAATAGGTAATGTAATTATTTATGATGTTTTCTCTTCCAAATCTGATATTATAGATTGTGTAAAAATGTGAATGTGCTTTTAAAGGAAGTAAGAACGCGTATTAGGAACTAGAAACAAAGTCGATTTTATAAAAAAGTTATAAAAATGTACACAAGCCAATTTGTTGGTGTGCTTTTTTTTAAATACAATTGATAAAATAAAGATTATATTTTGACCATCAATTTTTATTTTAGGCTTTAAACTTAGTAGCCACAGGATATCATAACCGTCCAACGTTGACGTTAGCGGAGACGCTACGCGTAGTCATGAGTCTCTACGTAGGCGCTGCGTAGACGCCGCGTAGTAACATGTGTAGTCCCTGTAAAGGTGCTGTGTAGACGCCGCGTAGGCGCTACGCATAATTATAACGTAGTCCCGCGTAGGCGGTGCGTAGACGCTACGCATTGGTACGCGTAGAAGTCATTGCGGCAGCGGTTAGCCCTGCATCTGTTTTAACATTTTTATTTTCTAAAGATTCTTATCGTCATATTGGAATCCTTTTAACTGTACTAGTGATTGATATCTTAACTACTTAGTAAGTATATATAAAACACTAGCTTTCCGCCAGCGGCTTCGCTCGCGTGGTCTGGGTGTTTATTATAAATTATACCTTATGTCACCCGGGTATAGTGTACCTTTTACCTTTTTCTCCTAACTCCTTTGCTACTAATTAATTAGTAGCAGTCACCGTAGCCGAAATCGGTTGGGATGATAATAGTGTACTTTCCCAGCGGTGAAAGAATTTTTCAAATCAGTTCAGACGTTTCGGAGCCAATTCAATTCAAACAAACAAACAATCTAATCTTTCCTCTGATCTACTATAATATTAGTAAGATATAGATAAATGAGTAATTCATTTGCTACGTCTTGCCGGGTAGGTACAAACCTAAAATATAGTTACAATAAAAAGATTCAGTGTAGCAAACTTTATCTAATGTACATCTAATAATTTCCTGTCCGAACTATCTGCGAGGTGGATCTGATGTGAGGTAACGGTAGCAAGTGCATTCCTTGCTCATAACGGCAGCCTTGGCCACTCTGATGAGGTTGCGCATTATTAATATCCACTCCATTTACCGTTTTTTGCTCACGACACAATGTACTTCATGAATTAGTTTCAAGATTATTGTTTTAATTGTTATTTATTTATTTACAATTTATTGTACACCGAATTAAACAAACAAACCGGAAATTTGATTTTAAAAACCAAAATGGGGTTCAATCTAAGCAAAAAGGAAGGGTTCTTGATTATCTTCTTCTATCTTAAGATTTAATATTGATGGAATGACAAATTTTTTGAATCAATTCCCAGTGAATGATATTCGTTAAGGGTTCTGTGAAATATAGGCTTCCTAAGGAATTACATAGATACCTATCTAATAAGGTTGTTCTACAAAAATCTCTCTCGGGTTTCGGCGCTAAAAAGCTATCAATAAGGATAGATTAGGTACCTTTACTCATAGTATTTCTGTAATTTGTTGCACGACGATAAAAAAATACATCCTACGTAAAACGTTAAAGTAAAGAAAGAATTGAAAAAGATTGCGTCTCAAAGGAATCGTTTTGGGGTCTCATAATTAAAAGTACAATTCAGTTGTTTTTTAACCGTGATATTTGTCCGAAATCTTAAGTCGCACACTCAGGTGTTTCCAGTACTTTACAATGACAACAATTGCCGAGACAAAAACACAATACGTAGTATTTGTATTTTATATATTTATAATATGTAGTAATAATATACGAGTATACTGTTATTTTATATGCAAACAACAAGCGGTGTGACTTAACCACGGGCATTTCCTGATCATCAAATGATACCATTAAATTAGTTCATTAACTATCTAACACATGTACTATACATACCTACCTTACCGAGATTTTATCGGCGTCTAAAGTCCATAAACCCTTGCTAGGCCATCATAGTGAATGAACAGTGTATAGGTTGATGAAAAATTATTTTGTCGAAAAATTGGTCCTTAGAGCAGCTAAATCACAAATTGATTTTAGTGAAAACGTGATTTTATTTCTTTATGTATAATGACCATAACAGCTCCATTTCATTAGTCATAGTTTTTTTTTTTATAAAATACCTAGATAAAGTAATGGAGACTTCAAATAGCGTAGAGACAGTTGAATTCCGTGGGAGCGTCCTATTTGCTTGCATAAACAAATTACCAGTAATTATAACACGCTGCGCATCAGAGTAAGTTAATACAGTAATAGAACAGTCACACCGAATCACGTTAATTGCGTGAAGTGACACTTTGGTTAATTTACCGTTTTAGTTTTACTGTTACGGTTTTTGCAGTGACAGTTGTAATTACTTCGAGAGATAAACTGCAGTTATTAACTGTTTAACGTTTCAGTTTTTAAATTGGCAATAAGTAGGTATACGTTTAAACGAAATTATGTTGGTCGTAGGTATTGTTTTGTTTATTACGATAGGTACTTAAGTCATTTCATAACAGTTCAAATATCCTTGCTCGTATTTTTTCTGAAAATCTATTTGGCATGGAGTTCAGTCATATTATAATTAAGTATATCTTTTACGTAGTTTTGCGTATATCTTTATTGTTTATAAAACGATGTCCAATGATCGCTCGACAATGACTATTTTTTCACAGTGTTTGACACATCGATTCTGAAGATGGTTGAAGTCGTTTTCTTTTTTGAAAGTAAATTCAAAGATACTTTTGAATTTCAAGTTTTACAAATAAGAAAGATATTGAGCTTATATTAGCATGTTCGTGCGTAACATTCATTCACATTAAGCGTATATTATAATCTTTATAAGGACAAGTCACAAGGTGGAATTAACAGATATCGTCTCTGACAAATAATTTCTCTTTTAAGTTTCAAGTGAAATTTGATATAATCTTTGCGCATATCATTCGAATAGATCAGAATTTAATGCTGGCGAAAGCTAACGTGGATTGGTTTGGCATCGACACTAATCCACATTGGATCGTTGCTCTGATAAAAATGTAAAACAATGGCGTCCGTTCCGTTCGCCGCCACTCTTGCGCAGGTTGCGTTGCGCGTGCTAGGAAACTACCCTGCATTGCGAAACGCACGCTATAAATTATATTAATTGTACCTATTTAAAAAATAGATGATACAAATCTACAGTAAGCCTTGGGTCTTAGTTGCGTAAAGCCTACTATAGTGCTGACTAACAATTAGATTGAATGCAGTAAACGTTTAGTGTAATGCATCGGTACGATGTTCAGGTCTGATGAACAGATGGCATCTTGGAAATAACTTTATGGTGTATAAGTATACAAGGTGAAATATATTCCTAGTAATCATGCTATAAATTTATGGGTACCTACTTAGTAATTCTGTTGACGTTTCTTATTATCTCGCCCATCTCGTCTCGTATAAAATTACTGTAAGAATGAAAAATTGCTTAAATACGTTCTTCTCTTCCATTTGTCAGTTAAGATTCAGGGGTAAATTAAAGGAGCCCTCATTAGTGACGATACATGAATTATTGCCAGTATAAAATCCTCGTAGCAACAAAGTGAAGTCAACAAACTAAAGACCACACATTCCTTGTTTTGTTACATTCGCCACGACCCAGGACTCTCATAAGTCTAGACTGTGTTTTGAGATTAAACGTTTTCATATTAACATAATTACGGAGGACCAAAATTTCATTTCATATTTTTTCTTAAACCCCTATTATCGCTTGAAACTGCGTGTCTGGATCAGTCACGAAACAATGATTGCCTCGTTCGACCATAACCTCACTTAAATATTGGCGGTCATTGTACAAAACTAAAGTGGAGTAACGCTAACGTTAATAAATGATATTGAATTACTTAACCGACTTTTATTGTTCATTGTTTAAGATTCAGTTACGATCGTGCGAAAATTTGTTACTACTGGGGTGCAAATCCATCGAATACTAAGCGAGGACATATTTATTTATATCTTTAGTTCATTTCAAATACGTTAAAAGACATTACCTATCTTTAATATCATTTTTAGCATCCATGTTATAAAGTTTACAATTGGAATCACAAATTAATAGCTGTAGTTAGCTAATTCAAATTACCCCGAAAATATGATACAAAGCTTAGTTTCCGTACCAAAGGACCAAGCCGGATTAAGTGCTTTAGTATGTTTATAAATTACAAAAATTACTAAGATCTAGATATATCACAGCTGTGTAGGAAGCTTTATGTATATACGAAGTTAATTAAGTACCAAGCTGAAGGTAGAAAAGGTACCTTAGAATTGGATTAAAAGATATGTCAGCCACTGGTGTAAGATTTTAGAGGTTTTGATAAAAAATGATCATACCATACTAAATAATGGAACGGCTCCTTTCTTATTCTTAATTAACAAACAAAATATCAGATACCTAAAAAATAAGAAACGAACACGATGAGTGTTGGATTTTCGCCTTTACAAATGGAGACAAAGTGCTATCGTTCAATAATGGACATTATGAATTGTGAGAACAATGTTATACTATTAAGTGCCATTTTGCGGTTCCCGCTATAAATCCCGTTCACTTACATACATGTAAATTGCGGACATCGTGGATAGAAAATGCGATAGCAATTTAAACAACCATTCCGTGTTCCTGAATTCATGTGATTTTTTTCTTATATTTAGTAATTACTTAAATACATATTTCTTTTTAAATGGTTAAAAAGAAATATGAATTGAATTTGTCACCTGTTGTATTAGTAGGTATATTATATTCTTTACAATATCGAGAAAGCTTATCGCACATCTCCAATAAGTTTACCAAAATTATGTAAGTGACGTAAAGATTACATAGCTTGGCTATTACTTTTTTAAATGCCAGAACATACAACAACGTTTACATACCCGGAAATTATGGTTTCAAAATATTGAGGGAGAATAGATATAATATATTTGTTTGTTCTAGGTAGTCTCAAAAACTGCTGTACTAATTTTATTCGGGTTTTACCAATAGAAAGGGAGATTATCTAGTAAGGTTATGGGAAACAATTTTTCGACCTGTGAATAGCCGGGGCGGGTCCTTAGCTCTTGTTTATATCCCACCAAACCATAAATCGTAACAACCATCAATTCAAGTGATTTAGACAAGAAACTCATAGAAAGTAATTTATCGCGCCCGCTTTTTTTCAAGTAATACACCGGTTTTTACATAAACAATAAACCAGTCTATAAACGAATTAAAATTCTATATAATATCTTTGTTTACGTAGTTTTTTATAATAGAGTAATGAACCGTGAAACGTGTTCCGTTTTCACAAAACATTTGTAATAACAAATTAGAGAGTAAATTCGTGTTAGCGGATGTATGGTGACGCATTTATATTGGTCCCTCTTTCCGTTTTTGGACATGATGCACTTGAATAACTATTTGATATTTACCCATTTCAGTTTATTTTGATAATAACACTATTTAGGTTGTATTTTCTAGACAACGCCACATTTACGAATAATACACAAATAATACGAATAGGAATGTCATGTGCTATATTAGTTGTATGTTTTAGGCTTCCTCCCGTCTGCTTGTACGTATTATATTTGTATGTTACTTTTAATATCCCATAAACTTATCCAAATTATATCTGCTTTTTCAAGCTATGTGTGTTATCTTTATACATATAAAACTTCATAAGAATACGGTAGTTTGAGACGTGCTTCCTTGTCACGTTGCAGACATCAAGATTTATCGACGATAAGAAGACAAATTGTAGCATGAAATTGAATATACTTGGAAGATGAAGTGTATTTTTAATTTAAATTATGTAGCTTATATGAAAAGATAACCAAAAGATAATACTTACATTATAAGCTCTTTTTAATCCTAGCATGAATCACAATACAATAAAAAAGTGACATATCACTAACAACCACATGACCACAAGGCCAGTGGCCCATGATATCAGTACCTCTATGACGTAATAATGCCATCATCAACGTCTCGGATGTCAATGCCACCGCTAATGAACGCTATGCACATCTTAGCTTAATGATTACTTGGATTTATGCGCATACGCAGTCTTACTTTAGTTTATTTTTTGTTGAATATGCTACATTCAATGGACGAACTACTCAAGTAAAGCTTCTAAAGAATATTGTATGATGGACGAAACTGTTTTTTTTTATTTTGGTCCTTTTGTACGAGATAATAGGAAATGGCTTTGCTCGGATTTTTGATGGATTAAAAAATAACAAATAAGAAAATAATCACTTTTAGAGATGGTTTTGATTTGTTTATTTTGATGGTGTCGATTATCGACTTCGGTGGTCGGAGAACAACATGTAGGTATAATATAATTTTATTTGTCGATTATCATAAAGGCCCCTCGGAGTCTGAGGTGTTAAACAGTAAAGTGAAACACTAAAAACCATGCAAGAGTGGAAATTATTTTCTACTGACAACCAAGACACCTACAAAAATACAAAACTTACCAGATGGCAGATATAGTACGTCTAGTTACTTAGTATGTCAATGAAAAATTTATATTTCAGTACGATCACCGATTACAGCCACCTACATGAACGGCCTCGGATGCGCAAAATAATAAATTGCCCACAAACAATGGTATTGCGCAAAGGCACGCACTACGCACCATTGGGTGGCATGCTCGCCTTCACGGGTATCGATAATTTTGAGGACATGTTTGTTAAATGTGTCGTCATGTCTACAAAGTATTACTGCCAGAAAGGCGGTGGTTTTAACATTACGAAATAACTAAAAGCTATCATAACATTGTAAATAACCGATGTCTGTACCTCTATTGGAGAAAAATTACCTTCTATATGGAAGAGAGAAGACTTTAAAAGAACAATAGAAGCAAAACAATTTATCTTTAGAATTTGGTTTGGTTTGGTTGTTTTAATTGACTTCGCATTACGCGATATCTTTAACAAATTATATGTTTCTTCTTCATCTAGTAGAATATCCTACTAATATTATAAATGTGACAGTTTTTATGAATGGATGAATGGATGTGGATGAAATTTGGCACAGAGATAGAACATAGTCTGGAATAGCACATAGGCTACTTTTTATCCCGGTAAAATGTATGGTTCCCGTGGGATAGCGGGCAAAGCCGCTGGCGGAAGGCTAGAACTTCATAGTTGTTTCCATATTTTGGTTAGTATCTGACCATTGTTTCTGAAAAAACACCACAAAATGCTTGAAATCGGTTTTCTTTTAGTAAAAAGTTGTCATTATATTTTGTCGTTAGAAACTATGTGCTTATAACTTTAATGAAATTAAAACTACCGTAATTCGCAAATTTTGGGCTACCTACTGTGTTCTTTTATTTTTCAGTAATGGCACAAGTGATTAATGGATCTCATGTCGTAGACCACTGTGACTCATTGGAAATTCTAAAGACGTCATCTGACAGTTATTTTCTTAGATCATTTATAATGATTATATCGGACCAAAAACGTACCTATACCTACGTTACGTACCTGTCTTTTAGTTAGCCGAACCGATAAAATATAAATCATCCAATAATATTTCGCCTGTATTTCATATCTATAAAGGAAGAGGTAAGTATATTATGTACATACCATATTTTTCTAGTGATGTTAAATTGGATGTGAGCCTATGTATGTTATTTTTTGTTTTTAAGTTCCTATGTGTATTTTGGAGGCGATTTGTTTTTTGTTTAAAAATAATTTATTTTAAACTGACCGGCACAGACAGCGTTCTATGTATACAATTTTTAAAATTTTCGTCGATATTTTTACAACCGCTCACCGGATTTTGATAAAATTATGGGACCAATCTGTAAGCACCAGCTTTCGAAAAAATCATCGAAATCAGTTCACCCAGTCGAAAGTTATGAGGTAACAAATATAAAATGTCTGCTGAAATGAAAGATTTTTATTATTATTATTATTAAAAAAAAAACAGTCGAATTGAGAACCTCCTCCTTTTTTTGAAGTCGGTTGAAAAATGATGATAACAGTATTTCGTAGAAAATACACTGCGTCCCGAATAGATTGGGACAAGAGCAGGAAGATAATGATGTTGGTATTCACAATTGCATGAGAAAAAGCATGATTGCGTCTATGAAATAAAACTATATGTTAACAACAACGGTAGCGTACATTCCATAATATTCATATTGTATGCAATGTAGGTCGAAGGCTTATATACCTAGTTATACTCGATTACACTAACACATAAGATACGGCGGTACAATAGAAAACATGCTTTGCTAAGCAGGTCAATGACTCGCTTTATCATGTCTCCGTAAAACACTGCGCGGGCGCCAACAGTAAAGGAACGGTCACATTTGACAGCAAATATTTGCAACTCATCATTGCAGTAATGACTGTTTACTTTCTGAATTTCCTGTTAAGAAAGTCGATTCCTGGAAATATGAGGAAAACATGCTACACGTCACTAAAGGCTTATTTTGAAAAGGATGAGTAGGAATGACTATTGAAATAGTAAACATCCGATGGAGCTTTGTAAGATAATATAAAGGACAGAAGTCAAATTTAAAAAGAAATCCGTTTTCTTAATTCGTGCAATAACTACGCTGATCATTTGATCAACCGATCTGCAAGGTTAAGCTACGGTTGCCGAGGTCAGCCTGTGGATGGGTGACCATTATTAACACATCGAAACCGGTCACCGGTCCCGGTTGTCATACGAACACCTATGATAATCGTTAATGGTAGTCAGAAGCCGAAAAAGCCTGACAACCAGTCTATCCTTCGAATATCGGTTTAACTTTTGTTCTAGTTGCACGGTTCCAAAAAAGTGGGACTTACGGAGAACAGCCGGCAAGAAACTCAATTGTCACTCCTTAAAAAAAAGATAGTGAGACAGTATTTTTTTTTTTTGTTGTGAATAGTATGAGTCTATTGCAGTTTGATGTGTAAGGATTAAAATTAGAAAAGAAAGACCATAAGTAGCCGTAGCAGTAAGAGCTGACCAGTCCCGACAGACAGCACCCGTTCACGAGCACGACTTGTGTATCGGCGCCGTTTGACTCAACCATGTTATAGGGAATAAAAAGACCACAGGCACACAACGCCACCATCAGAAGAACATTACCTACCGTTACCGCAGAATGAGTTATTATTGCCAAGTGTGACCAGTCCCTAAGCGTGAACACGACAGCTCGTCACGATATTCTCATAATTGTAATGACAGTAATTATAATCCCTTCGTGTTCACGACTTGTTGGTCTTAACACTTTCCTTGTTTGAACGAAAGTCATTCGTTCACTTCATTATTGTATAATCACTTATTGTAGAACTCAGAGACGTCGCTTGACCTTAATGAATCGTTAACAAACAGTGGCTACTATATCTTGGCATAATTTCCATATTTGAGTTTGTTGTCAGTGTACTAAGATATACTGGGTCTCTATTAGATAATGATTCATTACGCTTAGGCTAATATTCAGAGACGAGGCTAAGCATGAACTTATGCTTCCGTAACTATGTCAAATTGTCATACAAATTTGACATATGGAAGCATTACTTTACGCTTAGCATCGTCTCTGAGTATTAACCTTAGTGACGTTTCTGAGTGCGGCCTTTAATGTCTTGTGCTTTGGCAAAAGCGGGTCTTTCTATCATGTGGATGAAAAATTCAATTAATATTTTGGTCCTTTTTTCCTTCTGTCATGAGCTACAACATAACGTGGTACGAGGGTTCACAGCATTTTAACGCACTCCTAAGTTATTATGTCTTATGATATGAGTTTGACATTCATCATATAAATTACAGTTCTCGCCAATCTTATTGTCCGATATGAAGTTGGCATAAGCTAATTTTAACCCAGCCGGAAAAATCAGAGAACGAAAAATATGTAACTATAATAAATACCTAGATTTGTTTCTGCATCACCCTCAGGTTGACTGGCAGAGAATGCATAAAGTATTAAAATAAATAAATAACAACGAAAGCTCAATTTGGCTGTCGTCCAATATTTTTCTACTAGCTCGTGCCAACTTCAAGCCGGACAATAAGATTGGCGTGAACTTTATTTCATGTTAGCCTAGCCAGCACTATAAATATAAGTAGTAGCTTTTCTTTCCACCTTGGAAAGCTAGTAAATCCGGTTCCTCGTGCCTCCTTCAAGGGAGTACCTATATCATAATTGTAAGTACTTACAGTTAATTGTATTGTTAAGTATGAAGGAGTGAATTTACAATAGTAGGTAGTTTTATTGAGGATAAGATTTTATTTTTAATGAAGGAAAAAACAACTTGTAATCTTAGTAGCATGGAAAATGCTTAAAAAAATACAAAAAGATAGGATAAGATTTTGTTCCACCTTAAGAATTGATCAAATCTCCAAATATGTAATTTTACGGATTTAGAAATTCAAATGTTTTTTTTTATTTATCATTGTAATGGACAGAGCGAAGTGGAGAAGATAAATACGGAAGGCGGAACAACCTTTATTTAATTAATTAATTTTGAAATATTATTTCTTTGGAGACAGTGCCTGCCCTAGGCAATGAACCCTGAGTCGCAGACTTAGATAAGACATTTCCTATCATCGATCTTAAAATTTTCCCACCAATTGCAACCTTCCTAATTCCGGAAGTGCCTACGTGCCTACACACCACAACATTTTAGGCATACAAAGGAAATACCAGTGTTATGAATGTTAGTAAATTTTGAAAACAAATCGCCGTGTTAGGAAACAGTGTAATCGTGAAGACGCTTTGCAAATCGCAAAGTGCAGTGTTTTACGTAACACGAGGTGGTCGTCGGTAATGGCCGGTAAAGGTGAGCGTCCACAGTTCCGCATGAGACGGATCGTATCAAACGGATAGATTTGTGACAGTGCGTCCACTGTAAACATGACTACACCATAATACCATATTCTACTAATATTATAAACGTGATGGTTTGGCTGTATGGATGTTTGTTACTCTTTCACGGAACAACTACTGCGCGGATCTGGATGAAATTTGGCACAGAGATAGATTATAGTCTAAAATAGCACATAGGCACTTTTTATCCCGGTAAAATGTATGGTTCCCGTGGGATAGCGGGCGAAGCCGCTGGCGGAAAACTAGTTTCGAATATATATAAGCGAACCTCTAGGATGCGCGCCGGTATGCTCAGGTCCCATGTAATAGAAGGCGAGTCTTGTACTATCAGGTACCCTGGCAAAAATCGAAACTACGCACTGCTATTGGGAATGTCATCGAAAAACCCAATAACAATTTGCTCGACCTGGAATTCAAACGCAGCACCTCAAGCGTAGCAATAGCGCTTACGATCACTAAGCTAACAAGGCAGTTTAGTTAGTTTCAGTCTAAAATTCTTTGTTTCTAAATTATCCTATGGTGTACAATAAAGAATTGTCTATCTATCTATCCTTTTGATACGCTTCCTTCGATACGGAACAGTGGACGCTTACCTTTATCGATAGCGGGACTGCAACCATGATTGCTGGTTGCACCGACCATAAACAACAGCCACACATCAGGCTGACGGATTGCGCGCGCGATGCTAACTGTCATCTAAACGTCACAGGTGATCGTCACTGGTTTTGAATAGGCTTCACACCAAAGAGATTTAACTAGTGTATTGAATGTCTTTGATTCACATGAACTTTGAAAGATTCTGATCTTTTTTAATCTTAGTAATTAATAGGTGTAATAGGGTGTTTTGATAAGTTGATTGTACAAATGTTCACTTAAGGGCAAGCCTATTCCCACAATTCCAAACTCCCAGCTGTTTTCAAGAAACATTGCTAGGCCTGGGCATCAAACCTAGAAGCTCAGCTTGCTCAACTTGTTGAGCATGTCTTGTTCTTTCTTTATTCTTTGCCGTCTATCTCTCGAACTGGACCCATAAATTCTATTAAAAATTAAAAAATAATTATTCCAATTAAAATATTCGCCGTTGAACTACAGTCCACGAAACTTTCAGATCGCTATAATATGCTTCAGAAATACATTTGTATCCACACATTGTGCTGGTTAAGCATACTTAGATAACATAACTAGAACACGAGTTCATTGCTCAAACAGAACCGTACCTACATGCATAATTAGCTAAACAGAAATTGCTAAGTTCGATAAACTGTCCATATTTATGTACCTATGTAAATGCATGAAGTTGCTATATACGTAGGTAGGTAGGTAATTATGTTGTCCAATGCAATCATGTCAGTTGGCACGAATATTTTCATTCGTTCAATGTATAGTCAACAAAAAAGATATACCTACAGGCAGATACATAATTATGCTTTGGCAAAAATTGGGAAATAATGTAGGTAGATATTATGCAAAATGTTTCAAAAAGCAGGTGTCTAAAACCGTAAAACAGATAATAATTTTATTTAGGTAACAATCTTTGTAAAAACACAGATTCCCTGTTTACTTATCTCTTTTGTTGACTGTACACACAACACGTCCAGTGTAAGTATATTAGTTGCAGGGCAAAAATAACCACTATTACCATGTAATATGAGCGGTCCAAAGGGCACATACATAATGTGAAACAAGTTGTGTTTTGTTTGTCTTCGAGGTACCGGAATGGTTCATGTTGCGTTGTTTACTGAATCTGAATAAAGTTCTGTGAGTTTCCGTGTTATTCCTTCAAAGAATCAAAGTGTTTGGATCGTCTGTCAGAATTCTTGGAGGACAATGTTTGGTTTTCAACTACTTATGGTTGGGCCAGACAAGTGTGAGCCCAGTGATCTATTATTATCTGTCATCGACACGCTAAGAATAATGCAATGTTATACAACGTCATCTTAACAATTTGTGATTTTGTAATGTAAATATTTGGATCGAAAATTAATCCAAAGATATTGTGACATTTACAAATCTAACAAAAGCGGAACTAGACAGAAAATCTTGTCTGTTTTTACCCGACGACACGGCAAAAAGCCGAAAGAAGGGTTTTATTGTCTGACGAAATAATCCGTTAGTTACTATAAAGACTAGTTGACTAACATCATCCGTTGATTCGACTGGGTATTGAGATAAAAAATCAACTTATACATAACTGACTGAATATGATCTTAATTCCTACTAAAACAACACTTTTACTTTAATTATTTTTTACACTTTTAATTATCTTATAGGTAGGTAAGTAAATTTAACCAGTGCCTCGACCATGAGTTTTGCTCACTAGACTCGCTAGCGACGCCGTGAAATATTTGTATGGAAAACCCTCGCAGCGCCTCTAGCGGTTACGTAGGGAACTAAAATCTGCTATGAGATTACAGCGTTTTGATGCGTAAAAAACCTATCGAAAGTCATTCGATAGAACTCATGGTTGAGGTACCGGAATGTTCTAGAATTACTTAAATCCCCTTTTGCATCGTAAGATCTATCGCTTTACCGTTAAAACCTGTAATCACAATTCAAGTTTACGTTTCAGAACAAGCATAAGTAGATGTCTAATAAACACGTCCAACAGTTAAAAGTGTTAAAACTATGAGAAATATTAACACCAGTCATGGTCCAGTGCGGGTTCAACCACATTTAATTGGCACTAAGCTCACAATGTTTCAAACAGACCGGGGAATAAGAACTAAGTATTATTTTCAACGAATTAACTCATTTTTAAGGTCAGACTCTGTGTGTTGTAACATGCTGCCAGACTGCCCAAATACGTTATTCAATTGAGTGTAACATTTATATTTTAAACAAAGCTTCACGCCTGTTTAGGGGTAGGCAGACTATAAGTTTCCACTTGGTACGATCCTGGCACACCACTTTAGCGTAATCTATGCTCCCATGTGCATGGTCGTCGGTTTAGGGTGCTGATTCCCAAGAGGTCTTGCCACCGTGCAAATCAAAATAAGTAGTTTTATTTTCATACCCTACAATTTACAGGCACATAAGAATTAATGTCGAGTCCAAATTAGATCATTAATCCGTTTCCTTTGAAGAACAGCAAGAAAGTGAGGTTTTTTTTTCTGGTCTCGCCTCCTTGGAGATGCCTATCGACAGTGAGAAATTGTATTCGAACCCGTTCCTACCCTAACCTAACGTTGCCTCATGATGTTTTACTTCACTATTAGTGAGCTGGTGGTTAGGAACAAGACTATGAAATGAGGCTAAGCAATCTTGACCTGCTTAGTTAGCTTAGAGTTCTCCAAAGCTCTAATAACACCAGCCGTTTTTGCCCATTCTGTTCAATTCTTTCGGTCTGCAAAACTATAACCTACTTGGTTCAAAGAATTCTTGAAAGTGGAACAGCAAAATGATTAAAAGAATATTATGATCACTTAAGCATTTAAAAATATGAATTACCGCATTGTTGAATGGATGTCAAAGGCTTTAAGTTAAATTTTCCTCTTCCATTCTATAATTATTTCGCACGACGGTTTTTGACAGTAGGTATAGGTGCCTATAGCGCGATTCTTAAAATTGTTGAGCTATTTAAAAAAGGAAGTAAAGGCAATTTGTGTATGAATCACCAAATGTATTTTCCTGTTATTTATATTTTTTAAATTCGTCATTCTGACCCACCTTGTTAAGGTAAACTTTTCGACTAATCTTTTAAAGTACGCAACGGATTTGATGCAGTTTTCAGCAAAAGATAGAGTGATTCAAGAGGAAGGTTTATATGTAGTTAGTGTATATGCATATTATCGTACAGATGCCAAGAGTATCTTTGCACCCGTGCGGAGACTGGACGGGTCACTAGTATTATATACCTAAACATGCTTAGAGAAGTTATTGCAGAAGTTATTGTTCATTGATTAACACGCATGTTTTGAAAATATGTCCTAAATAATTGTGTATTCTTCAATCAATTAATGACATCAGTATTTTTAGTTGTTTACACAAAATTCTTTAGGTTGCAACTTCTAATTGACCTATTGTTTTGTCAGGGTTGGGGATACACGTGAATTTTGAACATGCCATTGCCGAAGACAACACTGCTCGAACCTCTAGCGTAGCAGTTACGCTTGGGACCCCTAGACCAACGAGGCAGTCAGATTTTATCAACGAGCAGTTGATAATTTTTTTTCTCTTTTAGCAATATATTGGACAGACATGTGACCAGTGCCATAGGTAATACCTACCATCCAAACCCAGTACCCCTACTATGTGGTATGTTTTCCATCGTGCTTCAAAGATACGATATGGTTCGTGCCAGCAACACGCTGACTCACCACACCACAGCGCACCGGCTAAAGTTCGTTAACATCGTCCATTGTTTCACGGACATTTTCGACGGATCGTAAGAAATGTGCAAAATTAGAAGTTTCTTCAAAACTTTTTTGAACGAAACTGTGGGTACAGTTTCTTTCAAAAAAGTCCTCCAGCGAATCAAAACAGTTGTTTTTCTAATTTATCTGTTAATTCCTTGGTAGAAACGAGTAATTTTTAGGAGTTCAGGCAGAATTTTCGTTCGATAAGCAATGTTTAAGCTAAGCTAAGTCAAAGTTTACATAATGGAGGGTACCTACTGCACAACTATCATCAAAACTTTCGGCTACATCGAAACTACGATTTTGGAAATTTAACATACCTCCATAGTTTCACACCAATCTGCCATTGGGATAGGGAGAAAACACGGATTTCCTATTCCACTTGCAACGATCCTGGCACACCATTTTTGCCTCAACTATGCTCTTTAACCTCCCCATTGAAATTTTACGATGGTGTCTGTTTTTATATAGGTACTCAATTTACCGCCTTGCAAATCTCAACACTAATATTAATAGTGTAAAATTGATTTAAAATAAACAATCCACAATTTTAACGCCTCATCAGGGCCTCAGAGTGGCCTTATTACCACCAACTCCTATCGTTGAAGGCTGAACTTTTTTTACCAAATCTCATAGATAAAATTCTCGTATCGCGGTGTTTGTTACCAAACTCCTCCGAAACGGCTGGACCGATTTGTATGAAATTTTGTGTGCATATCGGGTAGGTGTAAGAATCGGCCAACATTTATTTTTCATACCCCTAAATGATAAGGGTGATCCACCCCTATGTGGCAAAACAACGCTTGCCGGGTCAGCTAGTTATTTTATAAAATTCAACTGTGAATTGTGACCTACAAATTGAAAATTGCTGCTCGGTCTTGGCCCATAACTTGCCGGTACAGAAAGACACATGTGATTGATAATTAAACATAAATTTCAACAAAAAAACCGTGTTTCTATGGTGAAGTTATGTTACAAGGCAAATTGTAAGTACCGATTTAATTCAATCCAATTTAAAAGAGCAATCGAATAACTATTTTTTCTCGATCCGTATTAAAAAAAAAACTGAATAATCTTAACACAAAGATAGCTCTTAATTAAGTGTATTATATAGTCATATACACATATAGTCTATACAGCGAGATATATTTTATTATAATGTGCAAGTTTTTATGTTTCAACATTTTCATTGAACTTACCCGCTATCACGGGCCAACGGGACTCCAGCAGCACACACTTTTAAACCCAACACTAAATCACTGAGCACTGAACCCAAACCCGCCCACACTAAACTCACTAAAACATTAACAACATTAAATTTTCAGAAGTTCTTTCAGTTGTAAAATCGTTTAATTTTCGTTCGTTTCGATAACAGACCTCGTTTGAATATTGGTTGTTATTTTAGCGAGTAAGGCTAACTCCAGCAGCTATCCGACTGCACGGACTCGTACTGAGTCAGTGACACTGCGCAAGTCGCCCCTTCTCTGTCTAACCCCGCCTAAGTTAGAAGAAAAGAAAGAGACAACTAATCATTGGAATGCATCAACATAAAGAAGGTAGTATTGCGTGGGTGTCTCGCCTTCATATCAGGTTTTGTAGTGAGTGGGAGAGGGACGGAGATGGTGTTTAGCCTTTCTGAGGTTCACGGTGAGTATGAACGGCAACGACGCGTAGAGATTATGTGGAAAAATGAGGCTTTCATCGTTAAGGCGATGTACTTTTATCGGTAGTATAAACACAACGACATGACTAAAACTGATTTGACGATGGGTCGTTCTTCAAAAAAGGCTAACTACAGACGATATAGTTAAGTACCTAACTATAATAAAAATATATCATAATAAGGATCAAAGTACAGAAAAGGTAAAATTAGCTACAAGTACCTAAATCGATAGAATAAGTAAATTGTTATTTACCAGCCAGCTTAAACTCGCTCGGTTATTTACCTATTCAGGGAGGAGAAGGAGTTAACTGGCGCTCTAACTCTTACTTTTTTGGGGTAGGTTCCTACTATTAGGTATTATTGTTGAGTAAAACGCAGACAAAACCTTTGTCACGGTCTTAATGTTACATTTGTAGCTATTTGTAGTAATAGATAGACACTTATTCAATACATTTATTTATGCCATAGATTATATTAGGAAGCACTTCGCCTTAACAACCATATCTCAACTAGTTAATACAAAAGTAAATCCAATAACTACAACAATAAGGTTCATATTCATCCAACAGTAATTTGTTCTAAAAATCAAGTGCATTCATAGCCACGAAGTTAACACCAGTTAAGTATGGCAACGTTGCTAACTGTCACATTATGTCGTGAAGTTACCCGCAATTAGTTTAGTGCGCTGAATTTCATACAAGAGGAGGCTGTGTCGCTCGGAAATGCGTTTCTATTTGCTTTTATACATTAATTAATGAGTTTTTGAAAGAAATTATCTTAAAACATGATCGGTAGTGATTATACTTTGGAGTTGTGTAATGTTTTCCATTCTGGACAGGTTTGTTGATTTGTTTTATATATTTATAATAGTTCAATTGCAACACACTTTTGTTGTGAAGTTCACTCAGTGAGATTGCATTGCGTTTGTTGTTATTCCGAATCTTGGGCGTCCGGTGATTCGGTCAGCTGATGTGTCCTATTTATCACCTTTGCCCGTTATGTTCCTAATTTAATTCTTGTTTTTTTTTATATCTAGTTTTTTTTTTGAGGCTTCAGTACACACTTGGTGGCTATGCCAGCCTCATGGGTTCTTTCATACTTAAGGGCACTTGAAGGCAAGCTGGCTGCAATACAATCCCGCCTGCCCCTAACTCTTTCATGCATCATTTTAAATATTTCAGTATCCTCTGACATTTTTCCGACAAGGGTTGGCGTAGTATTAAGTTAATTCCAATTCTTGTGTTGTAATTGTAATTACTGTGACCGTAATGCATATAATACCCGAGAGAATGTCTACTTATAATCATGGATAAATTATTATTAATCTAGGCGTATCAACAATAAAATAACTCAGCTTAAACCCCTTTATCCTGTCATGTGCCCTGTGCGGGCGCACATGACAAGAGTCGGTAGCTTAGAACGTCCGTTATATAAAACCTATACCTATGCTTGTTCGAGTCCCGTTCTTTTTTTTACATACCTAACTAAATAATTTATTATGTCAACTCAATTGAGATTAATCGTATCAGTTTGTAAGTAATCCAGAATTCTCACAATTACAGTCACTATAAGACATTACCTACTGTTATAGCTCTAGTTTTGCGATACAAAAGACTTCAACGAATTTGAACACAACACATTTGCCTACTTCAATGTCAACAATGCGACTTCATAACAATGACTTGTTCAAAAGACTGTTATTCAGTGATATTTTCTTAATTTAGATGTCTTATAAATTGTAGAATTATTATCATTGACTGAGCTATAAATATGATCAGTAGATACCTGCACTTTATCTTTTTTTTTGGAGGCGGATAATCCACAAGGATCCCTGCCAGACCCAGGGTGCCGGCAGGGTACCTATGTCAGACTCCTAACGATTAAAACCACACTTCCCTTTCTTTGCCCCATGGCCCTACGTGAATCGTGTCGATGAAAAACTTGATACCAGTACTAACGTACTTATTTGACCTACAGAGGCGACAGAAACACACTAGTTAATTGTTTTGTTTACCGTACCTTATGTACGTATCGCAAAAAATCTTACTCAAAATACTGCACCATTGATATCCACAGATTTTATTATTTTCGGATGTCCATCCTAAGGTTGTCGGAAGAAATCGCAGCTTGCGATCAAGCCGTCAATTAAGTTTTATTTTATTTTTGTTTGTTTTATTCGGTGTACAATAAAGTGTATATAAATAAATACCTTCCATTACGTAGGTGGAGCCGGGTAGCTTCTTCCAGCGTCTCACAGGTGGAGTGAAGACTGGGGTCATACTCAAAGATGTCTCCTTTACAACGCACAGCGGAGAGGTCACCGCTATACTGGGGTCGAAAGGTAAGGCCTACTTTAAAGTTAAGTCCCAATTCATTAATTACCTAAGGATTACGATTTTGGACAGAAGATTTTCGGGCTCAATAATAAAAATTAAATAAATATTTTGGGGATATTATTACACAGCATCTTCTAGTGCCAAAGTAAGCAGAGCTTGTACTATGGGTAGGTACTAGACGCTGGATATTATACTTATATACTTTTTTTTATCAAAATAAATACATAAGAAACACCCAGACAAACACTAAAAATCTCTCAGGCATGCAAGATTCCTCACGATCAACCGCATACTCCATTTACTTCTGCAGGCAGTGGCAAGCGCGCTCTTCTTGACGTGATAGCCCGCCGCGTGCCCGCCAAAGGCCACATCTTGCTGGAGGGAGTTCCTCTTGAAGCCGACCAGTTCAACAGCACATGCGCACTGGTGCGGCACAACACGCGCCTGTTGCCGGGGCTGAGCGTGCAGCAGACACTCGCTTTGTCACTCACTAAGGTAACTTTTGTTGTAAAGATAGCTAAGAGAACTTTTTTCCTATTGAATTGGGCCCGATTGCGGGCATAACGGCGAAGTCTTGAGTCTATCTCTAATCACATTTTAATTAATCTTAACAATAATCAAATATTAAATGAGTAACGCTGGACATTTAGCGCATTACAGTGACAAACGATGGATAGTAGAAAGAACAACATAGAAAGTGGATAAAACAAGAATAAATAGGCCGTCAAAGGAACAGACGGATCGACGAAATAATAGACATAACATACCATCACGCCTGTATTCCCCGAAGGTTTAGGCAGAGGTGTACTAAATAATGTACATACATTTGGCCGGAATGTTTTAGGTCCCATGTAATATGGGGCGAGCCTATTGCCATTAACCGGGCACAAATCCAGACTCCGGGCTGCTACTGGGAATTTCACAGAAAAACCCGACAACGCAGCTTGACCCGGAATTCAAACCCAGGATCTCTAGCGTAGCAGTCGCGCTTGAGACCACAAGACCAACCAGTCTTAGGCAATATTTGGTTATTAACTTAAGTAAACAATAAAATCAAAATACAGATATAAATTGATTGTAATATTTATACATTTTTTTCAGATTTCAGGATACTTGAAGTCGTCGAAAGTGAAACAAGTTATGGCTGATCTAGCATTATCAAATGTAAGTAGCCTGCTTAGAAGACTGCTTGCATAATTATTTGGAGAAGATAACTTTCTCCAGAGTTCATTTTACTGTGAAATGAAACAAGTTTGTTTGCACAGGTTGCAAGCAAGTGCGTGACGAACCTCACAAAGAGCGAATACCGGAGATTGGTGATAGGGGTGCAATTAATTCGAGATCCAAGTATGTCACACTATTACCTACGTATGATTATATTATCATCTTCGTTCATTTACTAAGGAGTTTTTAAGAACGGAGCAGAAGAAAGAAAGCAATTGCTCTACTGAGTAGACTCAGTGGAGCAATTGCTTTCTGTCTTCTGCCATCTGTTTTACCTCCTGATACTACACAATCCCCACTTTTTCCGTAAACGATTCGATCAAAGTTTTAATGTGTAGGTAGTAGGTACCTATTTCTCGGAGTTTGGATTTATGCTCGGTTAATGGCTTATTTAGAAGCTACACACTAAAGCCACCCCTCGTCATTTGATTGCTTCATCCAGTGTAGTAAAACCATTTATATATTTCAGTTATTTTGCTTCTTGACGAACCGACTTGGGACTTAGATCCTCTGAACACATACCTAGTAATTTCAATACTGTCCAACGCAGCCAAGAAATATGGCACAGCCATCATACTTACTATGGAGAAACCCAGATCAGGTAAAATCTATTTATAAGTATCTATCTATATAAAGAAAAATGAATCGCTGAAATATTTGTACGTGCATAACTCCCGAACAACTGCAGCAAATTGAATCATTCTTTGAGGTCATAATTGTCGGGGCAGGGTTTGTGTATTTTTTTTTAATCCTAGGGATAAGCAGGCAAAGCTTCGCGTCGCTAATTTTTAATCTTTCTTTTACCTCTAAAGCCGAAGTAAACTTTACTGGAAACATATATATATATATGTACCATTTTTGTGCATAGAAGTTAAAATAAATACCTATATCTTCTACATTCCTGACTCAGCCAGGCGCCTGCCGTCTATTTAATTTACATACAAATGCATCTTACTCCCGATAATGTAACACTGTCCTAAATGGACACAATTTATAGGTACAACCACGTTCGACAGTGCATCGACATTTCACCTACTTATAATGAGACTAAGTATTATAATGCTAATTATGGTATTTTGTTTAACTATCCAGCGCACTGTGCTGGCTCACTTTATTCCTACGTTCAGAAATCCTTTGTTCGCTGCTGTTAGCACAGGTGAACACTATGTTGAAATGTGACAGTTTTCACTCGAGTATTTCATAATTTTGTCACTGGGTCAGTGTACTGTTTATACTTTTTTATTATACCTACCTATATTGTTTTTACCTACATTTTCTATATGTATACATGACGTATTCGTTACGTATTTGACTACTTTAGGGTAATTTCTCAACAAAGTATTCGCATAAACCAAGGAAAATGTTATGGTTTGGATTTTAGACAGTTGTAGTGTGTTATTTTAATGAAGGAAAATATCGGCTGGCGGGTAGGATTCGAACCTCTTCTGGTTCGGTACACCAGACGCTAAGAACGCTAAGCCATCGCGAGCCCTGATTGTAATCTTCCTTCACATTCTAAACTTACGTTTTAAGGTGATGTAGCGACATCTATTGTGAATGCTTCACAACCGACACGACTAACTTTACAGGTAGTTCGATGTCGTGTGATGCCACCTTACCTATTAGGAACTATCTTTTTATTTTTTAAGCATTTTCCATATTAAGATTACAAGAGTAACCATGGAGTTTCTTGCCGGTTCTTCTCCATAGGAAACGACTAATTTGGAACCGTACACCTAGTTTCGACATTTCCTGTGTGCCTGTATAAGGTCTATGTGAAAATAAAACTATTTTGATTTTGGGTTATTTTAGTGAAGAAAAGAATCGGCTACTAAGCTCTCTTTTTAACCTATCCTAAGCTATTTACCTATAATAATGCTCTTGAACCCACATCAATTTTAATCATGAAAATTATTTTAGATGTGTTCCCATTCCTGGACCGTGTGGTGTACCTATGTCTCGGTGACGTGGTGTACGCAGGACCCACAAGAAACCTCCTTGACTACTTCGGCAGCATCGGCTTCCCTTGCCCACAGCTGGAGAACCCTTTGATGTATTATTGTAAGTACCTACCTAACTATTTTAGAAAAAAAAAATCAAGCTACATTAATATGTTACTACCTATCATAGTTGCCTGACCTTCTTTACCGACCTTTTCTTTGGCCCCTTAACAAGATTTGCATAAGAAACGTATCTGTAAGTGATTGTTACACTTTATTTTAAAATGTTGCTTCTGTTTAATTTGCTTATACCAGTGTAAACAATTGTTGGTGAACCAAAAAAATAAATAAATAAATAAATCTACGTTGTGAAGTTCGCCAGATAGACTTGATGTGTGTTAGACCTACTCACTAACTGTCAATACAGATAAAGAAAAATAGTGGATTTTATGCAGTTTCTGCAATCTCGCATAACTATTATTTTTCCACAGTATGCCTATCAACGGTAGACCGAAGATCGAGGGAGCGTTTCATAGAATCCAACCACCAGATAGCAGCGCTAGTTGAGAAGTTCAAGCTGGAGGGGCAGGGCATCATGCAGGGCAATCTGCACGAGAACAACCGCATCGTGAACCCCAACAAGATACAGCTCAACTACGGCAAGCCGGGAGGCATGCAAGTCATATGGATGCTATATTTGTAAGTTGAACTTTTATACCATTGCCTGTATATCCTGAAGGGTTAGCCAGGAATCAGGATGTACAGTCACGAGCACAGCCATAAACACTAACAAAAGTGCTAAAGCAATTTTTTCATGAATGAACGATTGCAACTTCGAGATAACACCAATGCCACTATAGTATTGGTACGTAAATACTTTATTCTTAATACCACGGAATTTCTATCAGTAGTTTAGGAGAAAATCGCTTTTGAATTTTGCCTAGTGTATAGAGAATACAATAAGCCTATATTCGACTTGGGAAGCGAACCCAGAATCTCTAGCGGAGTCTAGTCTCGCTAAAGAGCGCTAGACCAAACTAATGAAGCAAAACCACACTTAAAAACCTTTTGAAGCAGATCTTTCCCGTTTTCATAAACAATAGTTGACAACTTACTACAGAGCTGGTTGTTAGCTATCGTAGTCTAAGGAACTAAAAGGAATTACCAACAGTTTTCGTTGGTGGCTTTATTTTTTTTCCTGATCTATATTTTCTTTTGCAGGAGGTTGCTAGCTTCGATATTTAACCTGAGAAAGAACGGCATGAAACAAATGTTTATGAGACTTTTCTCTTTGCCGTTGTACTTCTTCATATTGTGGATATTCTACAATGAAGCAAAGGTAACAAACATTTGATAAACAAAATTCTTTCGTAAAATATTTTTTCATTTTGCCATAATAAGAACTAATTGTTACCTACTAGGTTTCTTCTTATCCCGCCTAATGTAACATACGTAACTTTGCCTATTCAGTGGTTGGCCGCTTTCTTACACTAATCTACAAGCAAAATTAAAAAAAAAACACCAGATTGTCATTTTTTTATGATTAGATTGTCATGTAAGTACTTTAAATTTAGTACTTTTCACAGGATTACCAGAGCGCCTTTATAACAAAGAGCGGACTGATATTCAACGCGATGGTGGGAACCTACTTCGTCAGTATTTTGAACACGATTTGTTTATGTAAGTTCAATTTTTTCAAATTTTAAGTTTTAAGTTTCAAGTTCCGTTCAAGTTCAAATTTTAAGGATTGTCATTTGTTTTCAGATAGTCCATACCGGACTCGCTACTACCAGGAATCGCAGGAAGGCTTGTACAGTGGCGCCAGTCTACTTCTGTCGTGGAACCTCGTCTCATTGCCTTTCTCGTTCCTCAGCACGCTAGCCTCTGCCGCTGTTATTTATCCGTAAGTTTCTTTTATTATTATTTTTTTATTATTCTTTTTTTATTATTTTACTTTTTTTATTATTCTTTTATTATTATAGAAAATAATAGAGGTAAATAGATTTAAGTTTAGTAAATGTTCTTCTTCATCAGCAATGATGACGACAATGGACGACGTGCCTGTGTCATTAGGCCAATCAGACTTATCGATGCGCACGCGCCTCAATTTGAACGACCAAATCTCGTTAATATCTTTGCTTACAATATCTACTTAAAATGTATAAAAAAACATTACGTTTTTTATAAAACCTGACTGTCCACTGCACTTAAGGACTATTTCGATTAAGTTGAAAAAATAGATCAGCGTTTGTATTTAATAACTCCCAAGCATAATTTGTTTGCTACGAGAACTTTCGGAGGTGGTGAAATAAGTTCTTAAATTATCAAGATTATTATGTTATCAGGATCCTATCAGACATATCGGAGAACCTGGACTTCTTGTACTTCTCGCTGGCGCTGTGGTCGTGCTACGTGTACGCGGAGCAGCAGGCGGTGGCTGTCATGATGTTCGTCAAGAACGGCCTGATGGCGGGCATCGTCAACATCTACATCACTTGCATTTACGTCATGCTTGCTAGTGGAGTGCTGAGGTAACATCTCTTTTATATTTTACTGGCTGTTCCCCGCGGTATCCTAGCTTCATAATTTTTTTCTCAAACCCGTTCGAATTTACTATTGTACCTACGTCGTATTAACTACCTGTGTGCCATATTTCAGGACAATCCGTTTGGTTTTGAGCAGTGCGTTGATAGATCAGTCAGTCAGTTTTTCCTTTTATATATACACACTAGTAGAAAAACTAAATTTAAATGAATAAATAAATATCTTGGGACATTTTTTACACAGCACCATCTAGTCCCAAACTAAGCAGAGCTTGTACTATGGGTACTAGACGATGGATATAATACTTATATACTTTTTTTTTGTAAATACATACTTATAATATATAAGAAATACCCAGACAAACACAAACACCTAAGTTCATCACATACATTTTGTGTCTTGTGGGAATCGAACCCACGACCTCGTGATCAGCAGTCCGGTACTCGAACCACTAGACCACAGACGTCGTCAAAAAACTGGCACAGCACTCTTCTCCCGGAGTGTGATGGAACGCGATATACAGATGTTTTTAACTACAGAAGCATGGATGGTCAAATCCGGTCCTCCGGAACATTATGGAATAGCGAAAACTGCTCAACAGTCTTGAATTTTGAAACACTAAAACTGCATATAAGAATTATGAAGAATCAATATATTCCTAGCCAGTAATCTAGGCAGGAGGCGTACCTTGTATTGTGTAGACTCGAAGCCGCACTTAAAGGAGGTCCCATTCAGGCACTAAATGCTCAATCCACACCTTGTATCCTCGTATTCTTGCAGGCTTCAGCATATCACCACCAAATCAAAACTTCTTCAATCTACTTCTTTCTTGCAGATCGTACAGGGGCTTCGAGGAGTGGCTCTATTACATAACCTACGTCACCCACACACGTTACGCGTCCATCTTCATGCACAGGAACGTCTTCAAGCAGCCCACCTTCAATATTCTCCCATACAGTGACCAAGAAAACTGCACGTCAACTATAACAAGTCTTATACAAACTTCTTCAAACTTGAACACTAATTCTAACGCAAACTGTCGGTACGCGAGCGGCAAAGCATTCCTGACTGAAAGGTTTGCTTCGAAGAATTTCAATGGCGACATTTACCAAGCCGGTGACTTCAATCCGGAGTTCAATTTAGGTGTCTCCTTCGCTTTCTCTGTCGGTATTATGGTGTTCAATAAGTTTTTATACTTGATGCCTTTGCCTGGTTACATTACTGATAAGTTTAGGGAATAGGTAGATAACTAGTATTAATTTAATTCGATTTAATTGGTTAATCACGAAAGAACGCAATGATTTATATTAACAAAATAATGCTTAAATTATCCGTCCAATAATTGTAATGTATAAATTATGTGTAAGATAAAAATAATTAGATATATGAATGATTAAACAACAATATTTGTTTTTTTTTTTCTTATTCACTGTCGGAAAGATATCCTGCAAAATCATCACAATAATTTACTTTAACGTCCAAGCTAGTAACCATTAAAATAATATCAGAACTAAAACTAAGATTGTTCTGGTTTAGAAAATCAAAATTAAATAAATACAACCAATAATTTAAAAGTTATATTTCTAATAACAATACTTATCACCCTATATCTTAAAGTAATCACACAAAAATGACGGTTGATTATATCTAGACCAAACTAGCTGTTGTCTATTTTAATATTATGTATTTATATTTATCACACTGTATGAAATATTTAGCGCCCACAGACTACAAACTTATTTAGGTGGTGGGCAGCATTTAATTACTATGAGTGTATGCATACTCATTTGATTTCTGGACTGTCTCAGACCCTCTGATTAAATATACCGGATGCTTTAGGGCAACTTGAGCTACTGAGGATAGCTACTTGATTTGAAAAATCGACATCATGTTCAGATACATGATGTCGATTTTTTCTTCCAATTGTCCATATTGAGCTGACATACTATACACTATGTAGGTATATACGTAAAGGTAAGTATGAGATTACCTATAAATAGGTAAAAAAAAACCGTGCTAGTTCAGTGTATAGTCTATGGGAGCTCTTAGGGTATATCGCATCTCCACAGAATATATAAAAATATAGCTACATCACTTTGGGAAGACAGAGGAATGGTGTCCCGAATTATTGTTATACTATTATTTACACAAGCTTTTAGACATAAGTAGGTAGAGGAGACTGAGGCTAATACTTGGAGATAATAGACGATTTCAAACAATATAAATATTAGCCTTAGTGATAAACGTAAAAGAGACTTAGACACGATTCAAATAGAGTTTAAAATAGAATTCATTCCAACACAACTTTGTCGATTCTTAAGCGGGCAGGCGATTTTTTTATATGACATGCATGAAGTACACATACAATTATTAAAATATTTTGCGATGGTATTTTTTATTATTATTATTTAGTAATACTAATATTCAGTTAGATATGACAACTTTAATTATTAGAGGACTGATTTAATGCTTGAGACCAACTTTGACACTTTTAAATTTAAAGTTGCAAATGTATTTTATTTACATTTTTGCTTTTGGTTAACAAAACTGTCAAGTATTTAAATTAGTTGGCAGATAAATTCTGTTCCATTTTTTTATCTGGTGGATAGCAGCTATCCATGGATAGTTAAACAGGCCCTAAAGCTATTGTAGCCACAGGTTTAGCTTCTGCTACACAATCATTTTAATAATCAAATGTACAGATTGTATTTGTATATATTAGAATCACTTGATGCACACATAAAAATATAAATGGGGAGCCATATACCCATTGAATGTATGAAAACATGATAAACTTATACTTATCTATAGTAGCCATTCACGCAATAGTGAAATCTTCAATCACTTTTAATTCTTTGTAAGGATAAAGCACCGCTGACTCTGTTTGTGTTTCGGTGTCATTTTCAGATGGTACACACGCAGTTCCGTCTTCTGCAAAGAACATGTAAATAGTAAATTATATTCATTTGTGTAAATAAGGGCTTGTTTTACCATCTAGTAAGTTCCCGTTAAATTACTTGGCAGATAATTTTGTACGAAACAGACTCTAAACCTTTTAAGAGACTTTTATTTGTGAATATTTTATATTTCTTATAACTGATTATGGTGGTTTCACCTACCTCATCGAAAAAAACTCTGAGAACCATGGCAAAATAGCAATTTAAATCAAAGGTTGACAATGCTCATACATGTGTTAAAGGTAAATAAAAAAAGAAAATCTTACCTCCATAAACTATTATAGGTTTGTTTAATTTAGTCATGGTGACCTGAAAAACAAATACATATTGATACAATAATAAATCGGATGGTGATGTCAAATGATGCGAGAAAAAAAAACAGTTTTAACCAATATGGAAACTATTGTTATGACAGTTTAAAACAAAGCAACATACTTGGTACTTACTGGTGATAGTACAATCTCCCTATACTTCTTGAGGTATAGCTTCAAGGGCTCTACGTAGTTGTCAAAGCCTAGTGCGTTCATAGCAAACAGAACATCTTCACCATTGATTGTTTTTCTCTTCTCCACTTGACATCGGTCACTAGCTTCACTTGTGACGAATGAGATGAACTCAGATATACATTCCTGTACACATTCCCGTGCATCCTTTGCTATCTGTATTTATAGAAGAATAGACACTATTATACAGCTGCTAAGGTTCAGATTGAAAGACAAGTGTAAACTTATTGTTCCAATTCCAAATGTCAAAATTCACTGCATGAGTTACGGAAGCTGGGCATTTAAATTTCTAGCTGATTGTTAGCCTAATACAGAGTATTCCCTTATTACATTATTATGTAAATAAGGAAACTGTATCTTAAAAGTTAAGTATGACGAATTAGAGCTGTCACTTTTTAAAAATTATAAAAGAAAAACACATTAATTAGGACTTATTCAGATTAGATAGGTTTTATGTATTTATGGTAATCTTACCTTTCCATTTTCAGGTATAGCTCTCTTCATTATCTTGGCAATATTTGCAATAGGCAGAAATCTATCTTGTTCTCTCAATGGAGCATTTTTACTGCCTGAATCTGAGTTGTTTTCGTCATCTGAAATCACATTGCATTGCATCACATGATTAAATTTTACATTAGAAGTACCAAAATAAGAGTTGAAATTATTTTTACTTGTTGAATATGCCCAAAAGTTATATTCCCAGGGGGGAAGCCAAACGCGCGAAAACTGACGCGAGGTCGAAGCGAGCGATGAGCTACGCGGATGCGAATAAATCGCATCTGAGGGTAGCGATTATCACCGTTCCTCCGAGGGACCTCACACAAAATCAAGCGGACCATCTCAGGGAAGCCATTGACGACTGCATTCTGCAGGCCGTGCTGAACCCACCGTCTCCGAGCGCGCAGGCTCCATCTTTCCGCGGTCGCCCTTTCCTAATGGATGGGGTACTAGCGATGTGGTGTGAAGACGAAAACGCTCTCAGCTGGCTGGGAAAAACGGTGAAAACCATCGAATCACCAATCGTCGGAACAACTCTGGCCGTTATCAAACAGTCAGAGATGAAGAAGAGAGTGAAAGCAGGGCTTCTGGTACACAACCGTATCACCGATGCCGTTACGCTGCACAGAGTCCTTTGTGCCCAGAATCCCTGGTACAAAGTCGACTCGTGGCAGTGTTACGACATGACGGTAGACGAGAAACCGGAGGAAGGGGACTCCAAGGAGAAGATAGTCCACCTGATTCTCGGCATCCCGGAGGACCAGAAGCAAACCATTCTGGACAGAGACCGCCGCGTAGCCCACATGTCGGGGAGCGGATACATCCGGTTCTTCTCTCCAGAAGAACCAACAACGGCCAACAAAGACCAGCCGGCGAAAACAACCAAGGCAGGGGAGACTTCAACTCCAGAGCCGTCAACCTCAGCTCCCCAACCGGGTCCGAGCAAGGCTAGGGTTGATTCGCCGGTGACGATTGAGGAGGGCACCAGTGACGAAGATGACGTCCTGCGTAGCCCATAATATCCCTACATCTCATCATACAGGAGGAGGCAAAGGCAGCTGCCCTAAGACTAAGAGCAAACGGACTATGGAAACAAAACACAGAAACAACACACTCGAAAGTTCTGCAAAAGCTCCTGAAGGAGATACCACTCCTTGAGGCACCTATGGACAGAACAATTGGTCACCACGTCTTCGATCGAAAATACAATATCCAACTTACCGCAGAAACAATGGATAGCTCTGGCATCAAGGAAGTTAGGATATACACAGACGGCTCCAAAACCCAATACGGCACCGGAGCTGGTGTCTTCTCGAATGACCTAAACATCAAAATATCGACCACCCTAGATAGGCTAAACACGATATTCCAAGCTGAATGCATAGGTATCACCAAAGCAGCGCAGGCAGTTGCAGCCAGAGAAGTCAGAGACCTTAACATCAAGATCATCTCAGACAGTGCATCTGTACTGCAAGCCCTAAGAACAAATAATATAACCTCTGCCCTTATATTGGAATGCCACAATGCACTCCAATCCATTGCACTCACGAACAAAATAACTTTACAATGGATCAAAGGGCACAGCAACTCATTGGGCAATGATGCAGCAGACGAACTGGCCAAAAGGGGATCAAGGGAGGTAGTATATGGGCCGGAACCACTACTCCCCATACCCCAGGCCCAAATAAAAGCGTGGCTGCACAGTAGCACAAAAAAATACCACCTAGAAGAATGGAAAAACAGTGATGGATGTAGGCAAACAAAGAACGCTGTTCCGGAGACGACAACAAAGCTTGCTCGCAACCTCCTCAGATTAAAAAGGGACAAAATCCGCAAGGTTATAGGTATTATAACCGGCCACTGTCCGCTAAACAAGCACCTTTTCAATATAGGTGTGACCGACAGCCCCCTGTGCAGAGGATGTATGGAGGGAGAAGAAACGCCACAGCACATGCTCATGGAATGCAGCAGTGTGGCAGATCAACGGGCACAAACTGTTCAACACCCAGCATCGCTTGCGGAAGCCTGTAGCAATCTCAGTAGACTGCTGGCCTTTTGGGAGGGCCTGGGCTGGTTGGAATAGGGAATGTTTGAAAGACACGTACAATGGCCCAACTATGAGGCTAAGTGCGGAAAACGCCCAGCTAAACTAAACTAAACCTATGCCCAAAAGTTTGCAGTTTGTGCTATTATCAAAGGTTGGTTACATCGTGATTTTGAAATTTTAGTTTTTTTTTTGTTGTTCATTAAAGAATGAAATACTACAATGCAAAGTTGGATGTCCATCATAATCATAAATGTGTTATCAACGTGTGTGTGTTATCAACGAGTGTACTATGTTGCAGTTAGTCAAAGACGGTGATACATTAGACTGAAGAATAATCAAGAAAGGCCTTGCTTGAATACAAACCTAAAACATCGTCGGAGTTCACAACGTATTCGCAACGTATATTGTTTTCCTCATCGACCAGATACCCGTTGTCCAGCCGCACCAAGTCATTACCAATTTCATCGTTTTCCATGATTTTCGTTACAACGCAGTTACGAGGTTATACGTTGCTGATTAGGTAAAATACCAGATATTGGATTTGACGAAACAATAATTATAATTTAAGTAAGAATTGCTATTTAGAATACTGGATGGCGATTTTTACACTCGAATGTTTACATTTACAACGCCACAAGCAAGTTATAACACTTACAACTCAAGTCACAATCACAAGCAAAGCAACAAAGCGAAAAACGAACCGGACATAATTGACTTTTGACATGATTGACACTTGACAATGACATTTTTAAAGTCGTCATCATGACAGCGTCTTATAGGGATGGGCTATTCAGCATATGCTACGATCTAACTTTAGCCTAACCAGCCGTAAAAATCGGACAAAGAAAAACATTGGATTGTAATATATAAAACCGAAAGCTCTTGAGCTTTCGGTTCCTTCAAAATTATTTAAAACGATAGTCTACGACTTGTCGTAGACTATCGTTTTAAATAATTTTGAAGAACTGTACTTATAGTACTCGCCGATCTTATTATCCAGCTTGAAGATGGCACGAGCTAACTTAAAAATCGTAGAAAGAAAAATATTGGATTAAAATGACTTAAAACGACTTGAGCTTTCGTTTTTATTTATTAAAGTCTAACATTTTTGTTTACGATTTTTACGGTTGAAGTTATCTCATGCTGACTTCAAGCCAGACAATATTATATTATTATATAAATAGATTAGCGTTCATTCAGATTTTAGTTTTATCTTGCCGTAATTATTAGTAATCAAAGACTAAAATATAATTATGAGTTATTGAATTTACAGCAATTCAATAACTCATAATAATATTTCAGTACATTTCTCCATTTCAAATAAAAACGTTAAGTGAGTGTCTTGCTACTCCGATCGAGTAATAATAGTTAATTACATAACTACAAAAGTAGATAATCGACTAGCTGTTAAAACAAATAGTGACCAGATGTAATTTTAGTAAGTTTCAAGTCGAATTTTGTTTAAGTTTTGAGGTTGAGTTTTTCTTGACAAGTCAGTGACAACACTAAAAATTCTCCGTTCCGCGATGTAGGTTGCTGGAAGATAATTTTTCATAATAAAAATACAAATCCTTTAAATAACAAAACTACATACAATATCATAAATAGTAGGTAACGCCATTGTGTTAAAAACAGTGTGCGTCGCCGCAAAAATAATTGGTGAAATAGGTTATTTCAGTTTGGGGTCAGTGCACAACAAACGCTTATCAATCACCATAGAACGCAAGTAATTTGATATATTAATCAAGCAGAATGGGTGTACCGAAGTTCTTCAGGTACACAAGTGAGAGGTACCCATGCCTCAACGAGCTGGTGAAGCAGTATCAGGTAATAGCTTTTGAGATGTCATACCTTATATAAAACTAATAAGTTTTGCACAATAAACCAAAAGAATAACTTAAGTTCTATTGAGTAACAAATTGAATTGTATAAGTATAGTTATTAGCATAGTATGGAATCTTAATATAATAAAAATATTACTGATATTCCGGGTAACCAAAAATAAAAATAAATTATACATTATAGTAGTAATTGCTGCACTTGCAGTACCTTTGCTAATTGCATGTGAATTTAACATTATATCAATGTGGAAATATGATTTTGAAAAAATAATACCCAGCTAAAGACTTAGAGAAATTACTTAGTATTTGGCATACATTTGCCATAATGCACCTAATAATGCCATATATGCCACATAACTACTGAAAATTCAATTCATGTAACAAAATACCCAATAATGTTTTGCCTGAGCTGCTAAATGTTTTCAGAATCTTATAGGTAGGTAGAAATAAACCATAATTAATTACTTATTTGACATTTCATCTATTTTGAAAACATTGTGAAAGATGTGTTTTACAATATATTTATCAGCAATATCCTCGTTATTATCATTATGCTTGATAAAAGGTGTTATAACTAGTTTTGATTTTAAATAAATTTTTTTTTTTCAAATAACGGTTACTAGTTAAACCGCATAAATTCATTTGTTAAACATGTTGCAAAGTACACACAAATTGCCAGGTGATGTGCTGTTCTCTTAACTAGATTGCAACGCAAAATGTGCTTAGGAGAAATAGGGCCTGTCGCTCCTTTGGATATTAAATCAAAATATGAAACCATGTAGAAAATTCCAAAAAAAAATTATATTCCCTAAGGATTTTTATTATGTTAAAAATATGTTTGTTTCAGATACCAGATTTTGATAACATGTATTTAGACATGAACGGTATAATTCACAACTGTTCACATCCCGATGACTCGAATCCACATTTCCGTATAACAGAAGAAAAAATATTTCAAGATATATTTCACTATCTCAGTATACTGTTTCAAATTATTAAGCCTAAGAAGCTATTTTTTATGGCTATTGATGGTGTCGCCCCCAGAGCCAAGATGAACCAGCAGAGAGGCAGAAGGTAACTGTTACAAAAGAATCTTGAAACTGTTCCATAAAATTTTGAAACTACAATCATGATCTTCTATGGTAAACACCTAAGAAATCTCTTTTATTTAAATAGTCATTAAAACATAATGCAATTTAAAACAAATAACTGTGAAAATATATTAATTTAGGAACCCAGGTAAATTTTCTACAGAACCCCTTAGGTACTGGTAACCCTCTACCTTGTATTATAACCTTGTAGTCTGATCTTGAGCTATGAATAGAAGGGAGAGACTAGTGATATATAGACTTGTACATCATATGCATGCACATATGCACAAGATGTGTGCTGGGTTCTTAACAACACTATGCTACTTCGAAGACATCATAATGTTTTATGAGACCTAAATAAACAGTGAATTGTGCTTAATTATAAATTTATTTATATAAATAAATGTACAGTCAGCTTCAATATTGCTCAAGATTGTGTGGTTCAAAACACAAAACAATGGAAAAGATTTGAAATCTGCCACAGTGAATCATAGATGTAAAGTTATGGTACATATTTTTGATCTGTAATTTTATTATTTATATCTATTATGTACTTATGTTTTCCTGGTATGTTCTACTGTGTAAAATTACATTTAGAATATTTTTTTAATGATAAATAAATATCAGAATTTTTAAGATAATCCAAAAATAACAAAATAAATTATGTCATATTAGTATGGCGCTGGTACCAAATGCCCACAAAATGAGGACAAATATAATTCAGTTTTTATTTAAATTTTAGATTTAGATCAGCAAGGGAAGCAGAAAAGTTGGAAGAAGAGGCTAAAGAAAAAGGTATAGTAGATATTATTTCTAAATGTTTTGATGCAGAGAAAAAAAACTTAAAAAAAAATTACAATTTGTAACATTCTCATCTCCAGGCGAAGTACTCCCATCGGAGAAACGTTTCGACAGCAACTGCATCACGCCCGGCACTGTGTTCATGGCTCGCCTACATGAGCAGCTGAAGTACTTCGTCAAGTACAAGATGTCCACAGACCCCCTCTGGTCCAAAGTTAAGGTCGTACTGTCGGGACATGAGGTAATTAAATAAATAAATAAATATCTTGGGACATTTTTACACAGCACCTAGTCCCAAACTAAGCAGAGCTTGTACTATGGATACTAGACAATGGATATAATACTTATATACTTTTTTTTTGTAAATACATACTTATTATACATAGGAAATACCCAGACAAACACAAATACTTATATTGATCACATAAATATTTGTGTCCTGTGGGAATCGAACCCACGACCTCGTGATCAGCAGTCCGGTACTCGAACCACTAGACCACAGACGTCGTCGTCATAAAATAATGATGTAATTAAACTTTATTACATCATTTTATGACAGATGATGACAGATAGTCTGTAACTCTGTAATATTTTAAAACAAACTCTTTCATTAATTGTTCCCCCTTTTTTTCGTTTGGTACTCATTATTTTACTTTGTTGAATTTTGTGAGGTTCTATGTCTACGGTGATAACTGGTTTGTTTCATACAGAAATGATAACACTCTGAGTAAAAGAGGATTTCAATCTTGTGTTCACTGATTTAGTGGCTGGGAGCAACATGAACCAACATATTGTAATAAATCTCACCCATCACGTCCAATCGTGTCCTTTTATTCAACAGACGCCTGGCGAAGGCGAGCATAAGATAATGGACTACATTCGCTGGTCCCGGTCCCAGCCCGACTATGACCCCAACACGAGACACTGCCTGTACGGGCTCGACGCTGATCTCATTATGTTGGGCATGTGCACTCACGAGCCACACTTTGCACTGCTCAGAGAAGAGGTAATAATCATCATTTTTTTGTTATATTGGCATTAAGTAGACCCAGTCACATCAGAAAGGACACGACTTCAAGCAGTGGATTTTGTGGAGGAGAACCTACAAAAACCCCATAATATGGACAAAATAAGGCAGCCCTTCGGCAGGTCAGGTAAAAACTATTGGAGCAACATCTTTGACGAGTATATTTGAATGAGTGATCAAAAGATGTTATAAATAAACCACACTATTCTTGCTTTACATGTGTCATGTCTTGCATGCTGCCTGCTTGCTAAAATACTGTTTTGTTGTCGACAACAGTAGTTTTCACAAAAGTAGAAAGAATGAATGTCTGAAAAACAAAGTAAACAATATTTTGTCTGTTCTATAGGTGAAATTCGGTAAATCGACACAACGCGCGACCAGTCCAGAAGACACTAATTTCTACCTCCTACATTTATCTTTGTTAAGAGAATATTTAGAACAAGAATTTATATCTATTAAGGGTAAATTACCGTTCCCGTATGATATAGAGAAGATTGTGGATGACTGGGTGCTGATGGGTTTCTTGGTGGGCAATGACTTTATACCCAACCTGCCCAATATGCATATCAGTAATGATGCCTTACCGCTCCTATACAAAACTTATATGACAGTGTTGCCTACTTTAGATGGTGAGTGATCCTGATTAGAGCATTATTTTTGTAATAATAATATTACTATTTTTTCTCGCCACAATATAAAGATAGTACAATAATAGAGCTTGGATTAGGGTACAGTTTGATTCAAACTTAATGATGGCTCGGAACATGAGGCTAATCGATGCGGAGTAAAGAATTTAGGCGACAGTGGGGATGAGCAGAGTGGGGATAGATCATACTGCGCAGCGAGTAGCTAACTTCTGAGCCGTTATTAAGTTTGAACCGAACTGTACGTAAATCAGGTAAGTATATATTGCGGGAGATTGGTGCCTAAACTAAACTTATAATAATATTAAATTGCAATTCTTGCGACAATAAAAAGTAACTCTTGATATTATATATTGATACAGTATCCTGCCTTATTATTTATTTATTAATTTAATTACAAACAATTTTGGAAATGTTGATGCGACAATACAATATTTATTCTAAGTAGTCCTTACCTAGAACTAATAGGGATCTTCAAAAGCTACATTGATGGCTTTATTTTTCATACTATTGAAAAATAGTATGAAAAATAAAGCATCTAAAGAAAAGATATTTTCTTGTCTTGGAAGAGTAGTATTTAATAACTTTTAATCACTACCAGGTTATATAAACGAGGCAGGTGACCTGCACTTAGGAAGATTTGAGGTGTTCATGCAAGAGCTAGCTAAGATAGACAAAGAGAAGTTCCAAGACACGTATGCAGATCTCAAGTACTTCGAGGCTAAGACTGGCAGGAGGCCTAATGCAGAAGAAAGGAGAGAGGTATACTTATATTTCTATTTCTCGACACTTATTTTTTACATGAGTAAATCCTTACAATATTTTTTATCTCCATCATTATCCGCCTGCCTTTATTCTAATTTACTTAGGGTCGGCGAGTATGTCTTTTTCTTCCATTCATCTCGTCATTCAATTCCTTTGAACATGTTCCTTATAATACCTACTATTGTAATATCTATTTAACTTGTGGAGTGCCATAAATGATAGAGTATTGAGTATTTCTCATCCCATAGATCCATCCAGATTCATGCTCAAAACCTTTTTGGTAATATTTTTCCAATATCACCATGGACAAATATGTAGTGTCTTCCACTGACAGTCCTATCATATAGTCCGCGCGCCCCTCCGTCCCGCCACTCACATACCTAAGGCGCGGCCAACTGATTCCGCGCAGACTATAATATAATAATCCTGAACTTAATATTTATGTAAAAGTGGAAAATGTTTACTATTTCCCTTATTTACTTTTCAGTACAAACCAAATAACGACGAGACATTTAATGTGAACATAGAGGAAATTAAGTCAAAACCAGATGATGAGCTGCAAGCACTTATTAATGCTACACAAGATATGGTAAGTATCCTTTTTTGTATACTCTAGCTGAGATTTAACCTTTTTGGAAACCCAATAATGGCAAAAACAGCTTAAGAGCGAGAAAATTTTAGTAATTATGTTCTCAGGGATATTTTCAACAATCGTCTACGTAACCCATTGTTGGTTGTTTTTTTTTATAGTTGAACACGAAAAATATAACATTTAAATGAGCTAAGGAGACGTTAACTCTCTCAATTAAAGTCTGCGCGGAACTAGTTCGCCGCGCCTTAGGTATGTGAGCGGCGGGACAGAAGGGCGGGGTCGCCTGCGCGCGGTGGGACGGAGGGTCGGGGGCGCTTGCTTTTGTTCACAGTAACCCGCCGCCTCACCCCCGTCCCTACCTAAGGCGCGGCCAACTAGTTCCGCGTGGACTAAAATTAATATTTTGTGACATTTCGTTTATTACAGTTCATGGATGACATGGATAATGAGGATGAGTATGAAGAAACAAGTGACGGTGAATATGTTTTTAAATTATAAATATTAAAAACATCCTTTTTTTAATGTAACTTGCATATAATTTTAGCTTTCATAACGAACGTCAAGAGAAAGAATGATACCTTTGCCCTGCAGTGGGATAATAATAATAATATTTAAAAATCAACCCAAACTGTTAATCCGTAAATCACACTTTGGACTGGCCAAACAATATTTTATGACATTCTGAAGCAGGTCGCTTTATATTATTTTTGTTTTACAGAGGAAGCAAACATAGAAATGGAGTTCATTCTACATAAAAAGGATTATTACATGAACAAGTTAGACTACTCGAAAGTCACAGAGTAAGTTGATTACTACTCAATTGTTACAGTTAGACAACAGTCATCGGAAACCACTATACAGAAATTATTTATGCTGTGGATTATATTAGACGTACCGGTCTGTTTCATTACCACCGCTTACCGCCGGATTAACTCAAAAATGGAACAACGCCGGATTAATTTAAATATTGAACAAAGGTCATCAAAAGCCCATACAACTCTGCCCAAATTTATACCGGAGGTACATGACAGCTGTTAAGTTGATAGTTTTTACCATTAAATCACTATGAAACTGGTATTAATCTGCCGTAATGGCGTGCGTTTGACATTCCGAAACTGAGACTGACAGTTTTTACTATGAAATCATTACGAAACAGCTAATATGGTCTGAAAAAATGGCGTGATTTTTCTCAAATTAAAAGTTTTTTTTCTCATTCCCCAGTCAACATTAAAAAAAAGTACGTATTAAAGTTTTTACCAGGGTAACACAGGTTATTTTTCCATCATTTGGGCGGATTTCGATGACCTTCTTTGTATGAAATTGTTTGCCGTAATTTGACGGGAACTATGTGATGTGGTAAAATAAACCTTAGATTATGTAAATCTAGTGTGTGTTTGCAAGATGTATGTGATGTGACCATATTAGTACAAAATTATATAATTATATCTTTTGTTGGATGCAAGCGGCCCTGACCCGTTCATTAAGGCGATATACGGGGGCGGTCTTTGTCCCGACGTGGACAGCTTCCGGTTAATATAATGACATACTATTTTATCTATGGTCAGGTGTTTGGTAAATACGTGTGAACTTTGTTTTTCTCTGGATGATGTACATACGGTTACATATCAAGCTATACATTTATTAATAACCTTGTTTGTTGTAATGTGACGTCAACTTATACTAGAAATGTATAGTTTTATATGTAGTTGTATGTACACTGTAATGTAGAGGTGGAAATTTATTACTGTTTGCAGATACAGAGGGGTGACTGTTTACTATACAGTTTTACATGTTATTTATTTATTACTAGCGACTCACCCTTTCTTCGCTCTGGGTACTATTATTATAGTGGTATAAAACCAACTTGGCATTATAAACCGGTTTGGGGCAGATCGGTTGGATTGTTTCAAAGTCTATAACGATGTAGAAAAAAAATTGTTTTTTATATTAATACCAGCGAGCCGATCGAGTGTGTCCCGGTGGTTTAAAAAAAAAAATCTTACATACAACGCTCGTCCTGACAATAACGAACACAACAAAAAATAATTATCCAGTTTAGTGCAGGCGTTCGGAAGTTATGTGCGTACATACACTATATATCTAATATATAAAATTCTCGTGTCACAGTTTTAGTTGCCATACTCCTCCGAAACGGCTGGACCGATTTGTATGAAATTTTGTGTGCTTATCCGGTATCTATGAGAATCGGCCAACATCTATTTTTCATCCCCCAAAAATGACCCACCCCTATATGGCAAAACAACGTTTGCTGGGTCAGCTAGTAATATATAGAACTAGCTTCCCGCCAGCGGCTTCGCCCGCGTGGTCTTATAATTTTTTCCCCCGTTTTTGCTACATTTTTCATTACTACTCCGCTCCTATTAGTCGTAGCGTGATGATATATAGCCTATGTTACTCGGGGATAATGTAGCTTTCCAAAGGTGAAAGAATTTTTGAAATCGGTCCAGTAGTTTCGGAGCCTATTCATTACAAACAAACAAACAAACAAACAAACAAATCTTTCCTCTTTATAATATTAGTATAGATTACAAACAAACAAACAAACAAACAAATCTTTCCTCTTTATAATATTAGTATAGATAAAGATGTTACATAGCATCACTGTTAGTTCCTATTGCGGTGTTCAGAGACTAAATTTCCACCTGCTACAATTCTGGCACGACTGTTTCGCTTGATTTACGTTCAGCCTCTTGCATGCTCATTGGATGTATGAAAATATATTTTTCGTTCTTTCTAGCAATGTGATTTCAAAACCCGGTAAATTCAAATGATTGCAGTAATTTACCAAACACCATTAGTACCCTGAAGGGGGGTGAACATTCAAAGTATTTTTTCCAGAGAGGTGTTAGCAGACCAGGCAGAAGGCTACGTTCGGGCAATCCAGTGGAACTTGTACTATTACTACAAGGGCTGCCCCTCCTGGTGCTGGTACTACCCGCACCACTACGCGCCCTACATCTCCGACATCAAAGGGTTCAAGGACCTCAAGATACAATTCGAACTCGGAGAGCCGTTTAAACCTTTTGAACAGGTGATCAATTCAATTCAATTCTTTATTGCGTTTCATAATGTACAAATTAAAGCAGATGGCTTATGGCTAGGGATTAATTATGGACCCTGTCCCGTCATTATATATAAGAGTAGATGTTATAAACATCATACCAACATAAAGTAGGTTTATGTCCCATCTAATAGGGGGCACAAATCCAGACTCCGAGCTGCTACTAGAAATTTCACAGAAAAACCCAATAACACTACTTGACCCGGGATTCGAGACCAGAACCTCTAGCGTAGCAGTCGCGCTTAGGACCACTAGACCAACGAGGGAGTCTTTTATGACACAAAATATCAATCATCCATTTTGTTGCAGCTGCTAGCGGTTCTGCCAGCTGCAAGTAAACAGCTGCTTCCGGCTCCATTCCACGACTTGATGACTGATGAGGACTCTCCCATCGTACACTACTACCCCATCAACTTCGAGACCGATCTCAACGGCAAAAGGAACGACTGGGAAGCGGTTGTTCTTATCCCGTTTATTGACGAGGTAATGTCACACTTAAAATATTTGAATAATAGTAGCGAGGATATATATGACCATTTAAACTCCTCAATAACTCAATAACTCAACTTCTTTTAGATAAAAAAGAAAATTCATTTATTTGCATAGACAAGATGCATACGAGAACGTTCTTTTTAAACCTAGATCGAAAGAAAATAAATGTATTTGCATAAATAAGACGCACACAAGAACATTCTCTTTAAATGTGTTGGCATAGCTTATTTTATCGGTCTCATGAAGTAAGTCTCGTATAAGTCCAACTTTTTGGAACCATGCAACTAATTTGACTTTTCGAAAGTACCTATTTATTTATATGATCTAATTGAAATAAAATATTTGAATTTTAAATATTTTTATTGTAATGAGTATTTTGATTTTGAACAGCCCATGGGTCTCAAGTGACAATATATTCATTCAATAAAATATATAATAGTGAATATATTTAGGTAAATCTTCTGTCAGCAATGGAGCCCTGTTATCAAAGATTAACAGAAGAGGAGAAGAAACGTAACACGCATGGACCTATGATGGTGTACAACTGGACTCCACAAAACCAAGGTAAAGTATTTCAAACTTTATATAGTCGCCAATCTTTCGTTCAGGGGGCTTAGATAAGTTGTAATTTGACATTCGAATCGGAACAAAATGTATGGAAATGACACAAGCTTTCGACAAATCGGGCTGTCACTAATGTCATTTCAATCGATCGTTGGTGTAATGGTCCCAAGCGCAACTGCTACGTTAGAAATCCTGGGTTTGATTCCCGGGTCGAGCAGTGTTGGGTTTTCTGTGAAATTCTCAGTAGCAGCTTGGAATCTGGATTTGTGCCCGGTTAATGGCTATAGGCACCCTATTATATGGGACCGAAACATACCGGCGAAATGTGGGTGTACATTAGTACGCCTCTGCCTACCTCTTCGGGGAACATAGGCGTGATGGTATGTTAAAATACTTGTTCCACGAAACAGGTGTGACGTTAGCCCCGCAATACTTTCCGGCCATCTCGGAGTGCTACGCCACGGAGCACCAGGTGTGGCGCCAGGAGCTGGAGGTGCCCGGCAGCATGCTCAGGAGAGGCATGCTGCCGAACGCCAAGCGGGACATGCTATACCCTGGCTTCCCTACTATGAGACATCTTAAGTATCAAGTGAGTAATATTGATATAAGTATCTCATTCTCCTAGCAGATCCACCTAATCAGATGCGGCTGAATGTCAGAACTTTATGACCATAACTGAGAAGGCTTAAAAATTTTCTTCCAATTGCCACCAAAATTGCTCTTGCACAATCTCTTCTCCTTCCTATCCTAGATTATGCCGATGCCAGCTATCTTGATCTCACCGAGGACCATTGGACAAGCTTGAGCGACTCCGAAACGTATGCATCAGATTTATATTTGGTTTGCGCAAATATGATCATGTTTCTGAATTTCGTACAAAGCCCAAATGGCTGCCTATTCGCCTTCGCCGGAATGCTCATATTCTTTCTCTACTGTACAATGTTCTTTTTAATCCGTCTACCCTTGTCTACCTAAAAGATCGCTTCAAGTTCCTCTGTGACACTCACAACAAACTTTTGAGATCTCTGGAAAATTTGAGACTGAAAATAAGAATGCACTCTCAGCTTTTTTGACAAATCTTTCACAATTCAAGCAGCTCGCCTGTGGAACACATTGCCCCTTGATATTAGACGTGCACAATCGCTGCCTATGTTTAAAATTATTATTTATCCTTAAAACCTAACTAATTAATGATATCTGTTTACTCACTTCCAATGGCATTTACTAATTTCCTTATTTTAAATATATATATATATATTATTTCACTGAGGTTGCAAACAAGCATACGGCCCGCCTGATGGTAACCGGTTACCGTAGCCTATGGACGCTTGTAACACCAACACCACTCGCGCGATTCCGACCCTAAAAACGTCTTACCGGTTTATGGAGGATTAACTGCGCCGACAGTTTCGAGGGAATATTCCTCTTGCTGCCTGCGTAGCGCATCACACAAAAGTGTTATTTGGCTGCAGTTTTCTCTATGGTGCAGGTACTTCCCCAGATGGGCTGCTTCAGGTTTGAGCCATAAATGGTTGTGCCTACCTCAAGTTTTAAAAGTTATAGCTCTCTTAAAAGTTATACTTATATTTATACAATATATGTATTTATGTGTACGTACTTATTTCTTAAAATAATATATTTATTTAATAGTATTTTTATTTTTATTTTTATTATCTATGTACATACCTACATTTTGCGTACGCCTACACTACCCACTGTCTGTTTCTTTTCTAACTGTCCGTCCAAAGGTTGTCTGGAATAAATCGCCATTGTGCGATAAGACCGCCCATTGTGCATTTACTTCTATGTGTTTTTATTATTAAACTATAATCGTGTAATGGTGTACAATAAAGCGTATATAAATAAATAAATATAAGTATAATCAAATTTCGATCTTATATTAATAATAATAAGGGTATTTATTAATTATACCATTCCACAGACCAGCCTCAAAAAGTGTAAAGTGAAAGTGTTCGATCAGCCGTCGCGCAACGAGAACATGATAGTGGAGATAATAAGAGAGATAGAGCAAGAAACTCCACTCGAGACAGTGGCACAAGAGCTACTGGGGAAGGTCATATGGGTTGGCTGGCCGCACCTCACTAGAGCCAAGTAAGTATGACAGGCTCACTGTTCAAAGAACAATAAGCATAAACACAAAAGTTGGCCATAGTTTTAATCTCTATAACCCAATTTAATCCCGGAAAAAACGCGAAAATGGCTTTGTGATGATGGGAAGTTGTTGTATGGTTCCTTAAAAAAGGCATTGCAACGCATTAGCTATAATGAATTGATAGATGCTTACTTCGCAAAAAATTTTTAGATGAATATCGTCTCTCGGAATGGATTAATAGGCATATCCATGTTAAGATTTCGTTTTACTTCATTTCGTGCTTAAACGGTACGCTATGATGCGTAAAAGATGCGCATCCCTGGTGCGCAGAGTACGTGGCAGCACCAATGGCATCCTAAGCATGATCGCGAGTCGGCTGGACTGTAGTTACATCAATCATTGCTGCGCCATTTCTCATGGAATGGCGCAGTAAGGTTTGACTTGGTTCTTTTTATGCTGTTTTTGGGAACTGTTAATTTAAAAGAATTACTAACACTAGTCTTTAAGAATAATGTTACTAACAAAATGGACACCATAGTCTGAAATAAAAGTCTTATTATTATTATTATTATTAAATACGACCTGTTCCGATCCCTGGCAATAATGATCAAATAACTAGCTTTATCTTGCAGCCATTACACCCCATTCGTTTTTTTATTCGTTTAGTTATTGTGTTATTTGGAGTGGAGACAAATCCAGCAAGGGGTTAGCAGTTCTCCGACTTTGTTTTATACATTAAGAAGGTATCTATGATTTTGTCCAGAGTAATATCGGTGTCGGACGAGAAGATGCGGCTGCACCACGTGGATAAGCAGAACAACAACGTGAACGGAGTGGCCAGCTACACCAGCGAGGCCAACTGCGGCAACCTGCACAAACAGTGGATCAGCGAGAGGTCCACCGTCATCGAACAGTAAGGCACTACAGTCAGAATCAAATATATCAGCTTTTCACCGAGGTTTTCCCAGAGGACTACACTGACTACCTACACCATGGGGTTCTTTAACAACAAAAAGCCGACAAAATAGTAACTAAAAAGTCAATCAATCAGCGAATATAATATTATATTTAAATTAAATTTATTTGACACCAACTCAAAATTGTTATAGACTAAAAAGGTTTTTTATTCGCTTTCACTGCAAAGAGGAACAGTTACATTACCAGTACTATCATCATCAACCGATACTGTCCCACTGCTGGGCATGGGTCTCCTCTCAGTATAAGAGAGATTAGGCTATAGTATATAAGGCAGCCTAATACGGGTTGGCAGACTTGCAGCTGTCGAGAATAACTCTCAGGCATGCAGGTTTCCTCACGATGTTCCTTCACCGTTAAAGCGAGTGATAAATACGTACATGATTTCGTAAAGGCAAGGCGCCATCGCTACATGGTGGAAGTGCCTAAATCCCGCACTAAGCGTTTTACCTCCACATATATAGTGCGAACAGCTCTACTGTGGAACTCACTGCCGGAATCCTTATTCCCCGAGACTTATAATTTGGGTGTCTTCAAGACGACTTTCTTATAGGCAAGCGCGCTCTATCGTAGGCCACATCGTTGCTTAACATCAGGCGAGTGGTGGTCAAGCGCAAGCCTATCAAGGATAAAAAAAAATCGTGCGTGCCTTAGATGTGAACTCGTGGCCTTTGACTTGGCCGTCCAATGGTCATATCGCTAGGCTATCACTGCCTTACTATAGTACCAGTACTATAGCAAGATAGTATACCTTTTATTTTATCAAGAATGTACACACAATGCTTTATTTCTTTTTAGCAATATGAACCGTCTTGGAATCGAATTGGGAGATGTGAAAATTATTATACATGCAGTTAATTTGAAAGGTAGGTTGTTGTTTTATTAACCTTTAGGTAAGTCATCATGACCAGCTTAGATCTATCTCCCTACTAGGGACCTAACCAAATAAAAATCAATAAGTTTAAATTGTTTATTGTATGGTGGTTTCATTTCAATACCAGCATCCTCCTGCCCTTATCCTGGGGTCTGTGATGTGTATATGAATTAAAGTTCACAGTTTAAAATCATTATGATGTTATATAAAAAATAAACGGCACCGCTACCAAAAAGCTGTTCCAAATCAAAACGCGATTGAATCTTTCAGGTTTCAAATACATGATCCAAGATAACGTGAAAATGGTACAGGAGCCGGAATGGTGCAGTATACCTTGTGGTTACGCCTACCAAGCGGTGGTCAAAGACGTGCGGGCCCATATCATACAGGAGGGGGGCAAGTTCAGCACGCCGCAGGAGGCCTACCCGCCGGGGGACAGCGTGTTTTTACTCACACAGGGACAACACTACGGAAGCCTTGCTACTGTAAGTCTATTTAGAACAAAATATGAAATATGATACTGCAGAATATTATTCAAATAAATATCTTGGGACATTTTTACTCAGCACCATCTAGTCCCACATTAAGCAGAGCTCGTACTATGGGTACTAGATAATGGATATAATACTTGTATACTTTTTTTGTAAATACATACTTATAATACATAAGAAACATCCAGACAAACACAAACACCTAAGTTTATCACATAAATGTTTGTTTTGTGGGAATGGAACCCATGCTCGTGCTCAGCAGTCCGGTACTCGAACCACTAGACCACAGACGTCGTGTCCATAGAGTTTCTTGCCTGTTCTTCTTCATACGGTCCATTATTTAAAATCGTGAAGCTAGTTTTTGACTTTGATTCGAACATTGATGAACAGTTAGGTAAGTATTACATATCCACTGGCTAGTACCCACAATACAAGTTCAGCTAAGTTTGGTGGTGTGTAAATATGTCAAAAAAAAATATGTTGTGTCCAGGTGGTGGACTCGGAGTCGATCCGCAGCGGGCGCATCAAGGTGCAGGTGCGCGAGTGCGGCGAGCCCGCGCCGCCGCGCTGCGCCCGCGCCGCGCCCTACCGCAGCGCCAACCACGCCGCTGCCGCATGCGGTTAGTAAGCTTTTAACCCGCTAAACGTCGTTTGTACACCAATTGTAAAAAAAAATGGCGCTTTTTTTAACCATGGAAGTTCGTAAAACTATATTTTTCGTGCTCTAATTTGCAGAAATTGTGGGGACGACAAAGATGGCAATAATAGTCATATATTATGCATCCGTATACTGCACATTTTCGTATAGGTTGCACCCATTATCGTTTCGCTAAGCGTCCACAGTTTCGCATCGCACGCATCGGACGCCTCGCATCAAACGGATTCGTTTTTCATACTGCGTCCACTGGTAGCGGCAGCGACCGGATTGTCGACGGAATCATCAACAATCGGATTGCCGATGTCACTTTGATGTTCATTACGTTACACGTTACAAACACATTCCTTATGTAACCATAAGGAATGTGTTTGTGAGATAATGCAGAAAAGCGAAGAAGAAAAATTTGTCGTAATTGCTTGTTGGTTAGCAAACCAGAAAGAAAACACAAAACATAATATCGGGATACACGAGGACTGTGACGCGAAGTGCGCGTCCACTGATCGGCATTCTGTATGACGTCATCGGTACACGTCGCAAAAGTTGCCTCTCAAAGCAAAGGCGTCGGCATGGCCGATGATCAGATTATTGCGATCAGTACGATGCGGGTCAGTGGACGCGCTTGTATTATTTTCTATACAAAGAATACTAAAAACCGTTTGTGCGATACGTCCGATGTCTGCTATGCGGAACTGTGGACGCTTAGTTTTACTCTCTAATCCATTGTTTCCTACCCATCATTGAAAAGAGCTTTTCCAATTATTAGAACCAACCAATTTACTGTACCCTGACCACCTCATTACATTATTTTGTGTACAGGTTACAGGCGTACGATTGTGTTAGCGATACGCAGGAGTCGTTTCTTAACCCTTTCAGTCGTTCGTTCATAGTTATTATAAATCCTGGCCTGTAAAACTCTTAATGAAAATATCCTAAATTTGAGCCACCTACTCAACAATGAAACCCCACAATATCCTATATTACTGTACCTCTGTGCACGGGTTTCTAGCCCCATAATTTCTATATTTGATGATCTATGATGATGACTGGTTCATGATTATCTACAGGTATATCGTCGCAGTTGCTGTCTCGCATCACGGGGACAGTCCTCGTGGTGTCCGGCGAACGACACGAAATGCCCACTGAAAACCTCAACAAAATCAATGTGGGGCTCAACTTGAAGTTTAATAAGAAGGTAACTACAGAATTAAAGTACGTCCTTATTTCAAAATTATAGGTATAATTTTTTACTTGATGTTTAATTAATTAAAATTATGGGACTATTGAAAAATATAATTTATTGTATTTCCAATACTGAAATAAATATTAAAGTCGAGTTATTATGTTCTAAGATATAAACGTTTAAAGTTGGTCGATAAAGTGGGGATGCTCTGTCCCTTTCCCGCAATACTTACCGCGTACTTGCTTGTGAAGTCATAGCTCTCTTTCTAATATAAAATTAAAATACTTATAACTTCTTATTTTTGAACCAAATTTTATCTTGTTTTTACTTGTCAGGCTCTATCTATGGTCAACTTTCTTTTAAAGCCATAAAAAAATATCAGTCAAATAAAAAAAAAAAAAACTTACTTTCGGCACAAAACGCAGTGACAAAAATATTTAAGGCGCGTATGTTTTTCGAAATCATGTGCGTAATTATTACTCGCTTTAACAATGAAGGAAAACATCGTGAGGAAACCTGCATGCCTGAGAGATTTTCTCGATGGCATGCATGTGAAGTTTGCCAACCCGCATTAGGCTAGCGTGGTGGACATCATACTAAGAGGAGACCCGTGTCCAGCAGTGGGACAGTATATGGGTTGATTATTATAGCAAATCGTAATATCGATACATTTCTCCGTGTTAGAATCTCGAGGTATCGGGCTACACTCGCCGTTGCAAGGTCACCAACATGTGGATGTACTCGGAGCGTTGCGTCGAGCTTGTCAAGTCGTATGAGCTGCAGTTCCCAGAACTATTTGACAACTTGGCCTCTTCCAATAGAGATATTTACTTTGAAAGTGATCTGTTCCCCAATGATGTCGGGTAAGTCTATTTTTTACATAACTACAAATCCTAGCTTCGCATGGGTATGCATAATACTTCTATACGCATAATACTTCTATATTAATATTATAAAGAGGAAAGATGTTTGTTTGTTTATTTGCATTGAATAGGTTCCGAAACTAACTAATGGACCGATTTGAAAAATTATTTCATTATTAGAAAGCTACATCTTTACCAAGTAACATAGGGTATAATTTATAACCCTGGGCCACCGGTCTGGCTATCTGTATATATAAAAATGTATTACCGAAATGTTTGTACGCGCATATTACTTCCACACGACTGGACCAAATTAGATAAATCTTTTTTTTATGTGTTTGTTATTGTCAGGAAACGGTTTGTAGTTAATTTTTTTTTTACAACCACCGTAACACGCAGGCGAAGATGTGCACGGGCCGCTAGTTTCTTATAAATTATAGCCTATATATTATAAGGACCGGAAGAAATTCTCTAAATGTAGTAAACACCGTATCGAAATTCGTTGCATGATTTAGAAGAACGAAGCGAATAAACAGATAGACGTGAACTTATATACTATTGATTATATGCATAGCTAAAAATGTTGTGCTCAGCAAATGATTAATTAAAGTCAGTCATTTGTATGTAATAGGAGGTTGTGATATGTAAATTACATAATAATATTGTCCGTATAGTAAAAACAAGCCCCAAGACATAGCTCAGTGGATAAAGAGTCAGCCTCACTGCCGTGCTGCGAGGCGTGAATGTGGCTCCGAAGCTCTGGAGCCCGAGGAGATGAAAGTACTCGCGGCTTCTCTGGACAAACAGCTGGAAGAGCTGCAGGGCAAGGAGAAGAAGGTCACGCTGCAGGTCAAGTGGAACTTATTGTATAAGGTAAGTGTATACGGCATGTCTAGCCGTTGGGTGTATATCGATATCATCAAAAATGTAATTTAGTTTCATTGGATACAATGCATTACAAATTATAGTCGTATTCGTACCGTATGTAATATTGTTTGAACCATTAGTAGCGGTATCGGTTAAGGTAGTCATATTGTCAATACCGTTGTAATGCGTGTCTTATATTTGCTTTCATTGATATTGGTTTCGACAACTTTTCGATATACGGTATTCGGTGTCATTCAATTGTGCTTGTGAACTTTCTCGCGACATAGGGTTTGTTCTGTAGAATAGGAGCTTTTAGGGGGCTTTAAAAAATTAGGTCTAAGCTTACTGTAGTGCATTAATCAATAATTATAGTACTCGCCAATCTTTTTGGCCGGGCTGAAGAGCGCGCGTTGGCTGGAGCTGTTTGCCGATAATCCTCATGGACCAACATTACTTCGACTAAAAACCGCATCCGTGTTCTTTACTTTCCCCGATTGTTACTCCCCACGGCATCTGTGGCATTTGCCACGGGTCTCGTGGCATTTGTCACGGGATCCGTGGGTATTGCTACGGGACACGCGGGATTTCCCACGGGACACGCGGGATTTGCCACGGAACTCGCAGGATTTGTCACGAGACTCGCGGCATTTGTCACGAGACTCGCGGCATTTGCCACGGGACTCGCTGCATTTGCCATGACCATGACAGGATTCCGGACTGACATATTGGTGTTTGTTCAGCCGGAGCTGCACTGCGGCAACATCCAGCCGGACCCGAAGGCGGACTTCCAGCTGTACGACCGCGTGGTGTGCGTGGCGCGGCACATGTCGGTGCCGCTGGGCGCGCGCGGCACCGTCACGGCGCGCTACAGCCCGGCGCCCGCCAACACTGTACGGCTCGCGGACAAGCTCAACGCGGAGCCTTCCTACCAGGTCATGTTCGACAAGCCCTTCCCCGGCGCCATGTCCGAGGAACTCTTCGAAGAGGACCGCTTCTACAGGTAAAAACCTTTGAAAAAATCTAAACAAAATATTTGTTGTCTATAACAATGTCTGCGGAGTATAAAGTCTTGGTTTAATTCTAAGATCATTGGACAAATTATTTTTGGGTTGCTATAAGAAAATTCCTAACAGCGTTTGTGTGGTCAGTGTCTCGATGGTGTTACCGAATTTGTTTTTTTTTTCATTCTCAGTAGTAGTCATTTTTGCCATAACAAACAGGGCCGGATTTAAGGAAGGGCAACAGAGCCCCTGTTGCGTTACTCCCCCGGGGCCTCCACAAAAGAGGGGCCCCCGCACCAAGCCTTTAAATTCCGACTAGTAAACAACTTTTCCTTGGATATATTTTTTTTCGCTGTTCTACCTTTGCCTTTGTACAAACATGATTGTGATTATTTATTGAAAAACTACATTTTTTTTTTCATTTCTTTTTTCGTAATAATTTGGGGCCAGGAGGAATCTACTCCTTTGTTGCCCCGAGGCCTCTACACCTCTAAATCTGGCCCTGATAACAAATTCCTCTTTTAATTCATGCATTAATTACATTCATGCAATGATTGCGCCAGGATGTCTCCGGCCAACATGCTGAACATATCGTACGGGCGCAAGCTGCGGAACGCGGCGAGCTCGTCCCCGCCGGAGGACTGCTTCCTGTCGCAGCCGCCCAACCTGCTGCGCCGCGACGACGGACATCACTCCGCATTCGCTAACTATAGGTATGGCACATTAACACTATGTTAGTTTTTTTTGTTATATGTATAACATAAAAACTTGAACAAAAGTATAAATCTTGAATCTAGTAAAGTTTACCGTGCAAGTTGCATAATATACAACCACCCGGCCGGTCACTGCCCAACCGTCTGGCAGTGACCCACCAGGCATAACACCCGCCTGGTCGGAGGATCCTTCCTTCAGATGGATTAACATCACACCTCGTCCAACAAGATTCCATGTTGCATTTAATGTCGTTTTGACGTTCTCTAGTTCCCTTTACCTTGTTAAATATATGCTATAAGTAGCTGACCCGGCAAACGTTATTTTGCCATGTAAGGGTGGGTCACCCTTATCATTAAGGGGTATGAAAAATAGATGTTGGCTGATTCTTAGACCTACCCGATATGCAACCAAAATTTCATACAAATCGGTCTAGCCGGTTCGTAGGAGTTTGGTAACAAACACCACGATAGATTATAATCTATTTATATTATCAGATACTAAAAGTTCTAAAGCGAAGGAGCACACATACTTAGCTAGATTTTACGCCCAATTTTTGCATGTTGTGTATAAAATGGGCGTAAAATCTAGCTAGCTACGTGTGTTCTCTATTATTTTATTGATTATGTCAAAACCTAAAAATAATAATGACAGTAGTTGTAGTGTGGGAAGTAATAATTAGTATATAGGTATAATGTTAAAACGTTTGCAGTCCTCCGGGCGACAAGGCAGTATCACCAGACAATCGCAATCACAGCAGCAACGCCGTAGCCAGCAATGGAGCAGTTGGACAGGTAGTTTCTTTATGAACTCTCTTTCGTTAAGTTCTCCCAACAAACGTGAAACTTTCCGTGCAATATAATAAGAGACGTAGTTGTTACCGTAAGAAATAGGAACGTTGTTGTTACGGTAATCGATTTAAATATCAAGCTAATACTTGTAGCCTCACTAATGTCTCGATATTTTGCACAGGACAACGCCACACACTTGCTCAGAAGTCTGTTGAAAATAAGCGAAACCGATGCTGAAGCTAAAAAGAACAAGGTAAGCTTATTTTGTCTGTGTGACACATGATTCTTAAAAGACAAATACCAATCAAATATATAAATGGGATTATTTATAATGGAAGTTTCTGCATGGGGGGGGGGGGGGGGTGAAAAATATTCTAATGTTGTTTTGTTTTATTGTTTACTGTACTCACGAGTACATTAAATTTGTAGTATAACCTTTCATTGTACAGAAAAGCTTGTTAGCTTGACCTGTATGGTCAGTATGTGCGGGTAATGTTGTACGTGTATATTTGAAGTAGATAAATATTCTCTAGATGTAAAAAAAACTTCCTTTTTAAAGATGGCTAGAAAGTCTATTCTATAATAATTCAATTGTTGCTTTCGGTTTTCATCAGACTTCCACTCCGGAACCAAATCGTAACTGGCGAGTGAAAACTGAAAACGCACCTGCGCCGGCGCCGCTATCACTAACACCGAGGTATGCTTACTCAAAACATATAGACAATGCATTATGTTCATAGACACATTGCTCTTATAAAATCCATAGTATTATTTTTTCTTAAATCCTATTAGTATTATGAATGCGAATGTTTGTGAGGATGTATAAATGTCTTTGTTACTCTTTCACGCAAAACTACTGAGCGGATTTTGATGAAACTTTACAGTATTATAGCTTATAGGTACATCAAAATAACAGATAGGATATAAAAATGTCTATTAGGATCTAAATGAAGCCGCGAGCAGACATTTGATAGTTACAATTGTATTATATGCATAGATAACTCGATACCTATAGGTCTATTTCTACAGTGTGATACTCTCGATAGAGTTTGTAACACGATTCTCTTTTCTGTAGAGATGGTGCCTTGCCGAAGTTCAATAAATAAATAAAAATATACCAAACACCATTCATACACATTATTGTTCAAAGCAGAATACTTTAAACTATGTCAATTTTCTTGCAAGCACACAACCTTTATTCTGGACATTGTTTTCCGGGTAAGAAATACATACAATCCGTTCTTGAAAGTGAATATTAATTAATTTATCTATCGGCATAACTGTAATGGTTGAATGTGATTGGTTGTTAATTATTCTTGGTTAACCAATCACGGCAGTGCTGATCGAAAAACATAGTGTAGGAACTAGAAATAGAGCAGATCAAAAAATCAAAATTAAAATTGGTTCAAAAACAAGAACGTTATAAGCATTTTAACTTCATGCTAGAACGAGAAAATATTATACTGAGTTGTGACGTAACATCTCATCACTGGAAAGGGACATAGCAAGAGTGGAACGTTCTCGAAATCGAAAACGGCTCTAACGATTTCGATGAAAATTGCAATATAGGGGCTAATCGTTAGATCAATCTAGAACAATCAATCTAGCTAGGTCTCCTATCTCTTTATTGGTGTGCGGCTGGGTATGTTGGATTCATACCGACTAAATACCGCACTTAGAATTACTTACCTATGCGTCATGGCCCTGGAATCAGGAACATTCAACACTACGGTAGTCTCATATCTCCATTTTCACCCGAGAGAGAGAGAGAGAGTTTGATCGCTCAGGTACTTAATTAACTTAACTAACAAAGATATTCTGTACCTCAAACAGGGGACCAGCTCATCAGCAGAACTGGCGCAAAGAGAACGCGCCGTTGATCAGCACGAACAGACCGCCGCCTGTGTATACAGCGGAATGGAACAACACATACAAGGTGAGGACTAATGTTTCAGCAAAATATCCTCCATAGAGATACGGCCTTGAATACGAAATGTATGAACGTTAAGAAGCAAAAGAAGTATGCTAGAATCGAACAAGTGGCTTTCTGTAGTGTCTGCCTACCTCTACGGGAAAAGGGCGTGAGTGTATGTATGTACAGTCAACAAAAAAGATAAGTATACAGGCAGACTTACATCTGAATTTTGTCAAAGATTGTGTAATAATGTATAACGCAAAATGTGTTAAAATACAGATGTACAGCTGCCTACATAGTACATACCAAACCCTTTGGTAGACAATAAAATTTTAAGGTATATCTTTGGCGAAACAGAGTCTGCCTGTGTACTTGTCTCTTTTGTTGACTGTACATCATCGATATCTTTTTAAACTGCCTCTTTAATGGTAAACACGACTGCGACGCTTGAAGAGGACTTTAGTCACTCACGGCCTGTATTCCGGTATGTTTAAGTCCCATGTAATACAGAGCGAGTCCATTGCCATTAACTGGTTGCAAATATCAATCCAAATTCCGGGCTGCCATTAAAAATTTCATAGAAAATCTCATGTTCGACCTGGTAATCAATACCGGACTTCAAGCTTAGCAGTCGCTATTACAACGGATTGGCTAAGAAAGTTACAGTTGGTCTGGTAATGACTATTAAAAGCGTTCATCTCTTCCTACAGAGCCAGCCACCTCTTCCGCCGTACCCCACGTTCGGACAGCCGTTCCAAGGTCCCGGGCCTAGTCAGATCCCGTTCCCGCAGTTCCAAAACCCACACTTCCAACAGCGCAACCAACCCTTCAACTTCCGCGGCCAGGACAACAGCCCGCGCCACCAAGCGCACCAACCGAGAGGCTTCGAGCAAAATCTGGGCTTTCCCAAACATTTGCCAAGTGTTGGTCCAGTTGGCGCCAATGTCACGTTGGGACCAAGTTGGAACCAACCCAACAATCAAGTGAAAGCACAGGTGAGTAATTTATTATACTTATTTCATCCTCCTAGCCTTTTTTCCCAACCATGTTGGGGTCGGCTTCCAGTCTAACCAAATGCGGCTGAATATCAGTATTTTACACGAAGCTACCATCAGACCTCCGCAACCCAATTTCTAGGCAATACCGATATTCGAAGGATAAACTGGTTGTCAGGCTTTTTGGGCTTCTGACTACCACTAACAATTGTCATAGGTGTTCGTATGACAACCGGGACCGACGGCTTTTACGCGGTCTCGATGTGTTAAGAATGGTCACCCATCCACAGACTGACCTTGGCAAGCGTAGCTCAACCTTGCAGATAGAATGATCAGCGTTGCTATGACGTAGCCACGAGCCCCTCTAATAATATTTTTAATTCACTAATTTAATATACTTATTTGTGTTGACATTACGTAGGTACTTTTATTATTCAATTTGATGGTCATAGGCCTTTCCGAATTAGAACCGACATAGTAGTTTACCACTCTGATCTATATTAATCGATGACAAAGCTATCGACGACGTCTGTGGTCTAGTGGTTCGAGTACCGGACTGCTGATCACGAGGTCGTGGGTTCGATTCCCACAAGACACAAATATTTATGTGATGAATATAAGTATTTGTGTTTGTCTGGGTGTTTCCTATGTATAATAAGTATGTATTTACAAAAAAAAAAGTATATAAGTATTATATCCATTGTCTAGTACCCATAGTACAAGCTCTGCTTAGTTTGGGACTAGATGGTGCTGTGTAAAATGTCCAAAGATATTGATATTGATAGCTATAGATAAAAGCCTAGCACACATTGACAGACCCTTCGGGGGATACAGGCGTGATGGTATGTGTTCACGCGGAACATAAAAACTAACAGTTTGGTGTAAATAATCGATAGATTTAATTGGATTTGCCTCTTTGCAAAAACATAGGAAAAAATATGGTGTGCAGTGAGAGTGAATGAATGAATGTTTTTTGGAGATGTGCAAATGCAGCAGATAAATATACTAATAGAGGATACTTAGAGTTGTAATTTGGTGAATGAGAAATGAGTGATGCGTGCGTGCAGTGTGAGGCTTGATATAAAAATAAACTTAAACTAATGATGTGGCAGCACTGTAGATAGGTGGTGAAAACCGGCGTCAACAGTATGTTATAACGTAACTATCTTGAAAGCTCTCCAAATTCATTATAGGAAATGGGGAATTTCTGGCAGGACACTGATAAAGCTGATAATTTAAAGTTATCTACATATCAGACACTTGTTCACGGGACTTGTCGGGGATTACAATCGTAACGCTTACAGTGATTGTGTAGTTGGCTATCGCAAGTGGTACTACTATCTATCTTAAAACATAAGTGTTTTTGTATTTACCAAACATGATAAACTTCAAGTAGTTTTTACAAGCTTGTCTTCCTCGAAGTCTTTGTGAAGAAAATATGGGATAATTTCTGCCCACATGTAGGCGACCTTGTACCTTGTGCGTATAGACTTCGAATGACCATCGACCGAATCGAATTCATGATTAGAACTATCATTGCCTGTGGGATAAGTAGTGACACAAAAATTGCGAAAAAGAACTCTATTACGGAGGGTATAATGGTCGTAATCAGTCACTGGCATATCAAATAGGCTGTTTGAATCCAAGGACACATAGGGCCTGTTTCACTATCTCTACAGCCGCTAACGGACGGATAAATTACGAAATGGAACATTTTTACCAGACTGCTGAAGGAGGGTTATGTATGTATGTATGTATCCTATGTCCGCTCGTAACTACTCAACGGCTCAACTGATTTAGATAAATGATACCTCATTGGATTCGCTTTGATGCCACGAGTGTCACTGGGTACATGAATTTAATAATCAAATGGCGGATTTTATATGCTTTAATGTGCCAACTGATTTTGAAAATGATCTTTAGTTGTATCAATTTTCATTTTAAATGATTATTTAGGATCTATCTAGTGATTGTCTTGTGTTTAGATTTTTAGTAAGTACTTTTTACGCAGTCGGGTTTTTTGTTTCATTTAATAATTGTAAGAATTATCTACCAGGTAATTTAACGGGAGCTTATCCGGAGGTGGTGAAACAAGCCAGTAAACTTGTGTTATTGTTACAGAACATCAAACCGCCGCCTAATAACAATAAACAGGGCGCGGCCCCCGCTCAGAGTAACACAGACAAAGTTAACAACCCGTTCGTGCCGCTGCAAGTGCAGACCAGTCAGAGGTAAGTTCTATAATCTTTCAACTACAAAACAAACCACTTTAATTTTACACATTATCAGGTGACCTAATAAACTCAATAATCTTTCGACGAAATTTATTGGAAATATCAGATCAGGTCTGTCAAATTTATTGATAATATTTTTCTTTTTCAAGAAACAGCTACCGTAATATTGAGTTATCAGAGATTGTTTGGAATTAAACCAAAGAAACCAGAGCTAAATCACGAAGCATCAAATAAACGTGATTGTCGTTGAGTTGTTGTAAATTACCCACATTTTCGCACTCGACTGTGAGTGGTGACACAACTACAAACACTTCCGCCCAGCACATAATGTATGACTGATACACACATATATTTATACATGTGCATACTTATGTTGGTGTTGTTATGTTATCTGAGTCACAATATCATTATTTTTCCTGATATGACTCGTATTTTGTATCTATGATCGCAGAATTTAGAATAAGTGCATTTTTATATTTAAAATTGATTGGTGACTTTTTTAATTAATCATTGTTATACTTATGAAGTTTGTATATTGTTTTTTTTTTCAGTAATTGTTCTGATATATAAGTACGCTTGTTGAATACCAAAAAAAAATTAAGAAGCGATTGGTGCACTGATCTCTTCCTACAATATTGACCTTACTATGTTTTAATTTGGACTGTCTAAAAAGATAATTTGAAAAATCTTCCTTTAGCATATTGAGCTCGAGGCCGAATCCGTTGGCTAGTTACTAAATGCCAGGTAAATTATAAGGTCACGCAACATTAATGTGTATAGCAAGCACCACTCTTGTTCAAGTGCCCCGATTATTACCGAAGGTAGCAATTCGTTCGTGAGTAATGATCTACAAGGTCCTTTTGATTTCCATGCCTTTACGTAAACGATAAAGTAATAACATATAATCAGGTACCCATCTTTAAGTTATCTAAAACTATTTGATCACGTGTCCAATAGTAACATGCATACCTTTTTTGTGGTGCGGAATATCGTCTTGGAGCTAATGATGATGCCACCGGGGTGTTGATATTAGTATAGCCCAAAAATAAGGATAAATATTGATTGTCAGAATACAGAGAAGCAGTTGTGTATATGGGCCCCATCTTTTTGCATCGTACATACGCCGTACATTAAATCGGTGTATAGTTTACTAATGTGAAGTCTACCAACTCATATTTAATGATATATTTCTGGAAAACGACCTTTTAAAGACGAGTCAGTGTTTTAAATTTTTAATAAGGCTGCTTGGAAGACTATATCCCTCTCCTTCTGAGAGGCGACCCGTGGACCAGCAGTGTGACAGTACAGTAAAAAATAGCGAGTGTTCCACTTGTTAAGAAGGAGAAGAAAATAAACCTATATTGTAAACGTCGAACGTAAAACAATTTAAGGCCCTGTTAACGCCATCGTCATATCAGCCTACAGAGGTCCACTGCTAAACAACGGCCTCCCTCATAGAGTTCCACAAGGACCGGTGATTTGCCACCTGTATCCAACGACTTCCAGCGCCCTTTATCCGGTCATCCGTCCATATCGTTGGAGGCTGTGCTACGCTGCGCTTTCTGGTGGTCGCGTCGTTCGCGTGGTCTCCACTCGAGAACCCTTTTACGTTCCTCTAAATATACAATTATACTCTTTTTATTTACAGACGTATATCACAACCTGGTGGTTCCTCGAACAGACGCGACTCCGGCCAAGCGCAAGCACCTAAGTCAACATTACCAAAACCACAGCCGTCTAACACGCCGGTAAGTTAGGAGTATCTATTTTACTGTATCATATTGGGCCAGCCATCGTCGTTCCAATGCGAGAGAGAGATGTTGCTATACAAGTTCTGTAGCACCATCTCTTTTTTGCAACGTAACAATAATGCCCTCAGCATTTCATAATACGGCACCTGTACTGGCATACAAGGCGAAAGGAGTGAGGCTGTATAGGAGTATGGACTGCAAATGATGATGTGGTCCCATGCAAATATTCATACACATACCTTTATTTATAGCTCTGGTATTTTAGTGATAAATAAGTATGCAAGAATCGTAGTCAGTGGCAGTCTCTATTTTCTGGCTACCCCTGTGGTACAAAGAAGGGTACTGATGAACTCCTACCACCCTCCATTTATTTATTTATTTATTTATTGAAATAGTACAGCCACATCAAATACATCAACACTTACGCTAAATAGACTCTTAAAAGCTAGGACTGACACATCTGACAATTGAGGCGTACATAAAATTTACTGCATCATAATACGATAACACAACAACTAGCGATAATAATAAAATAAAATCAGTCTATAACAAAGCTAAAACTATGTAAAAATTTAGATACTAATACTATGAGAATAGCAAAATCTTTTTCTTAAAACATGGCAACGTGTAAAATTGGCGTGAAAAGTGGCAAATTGTATGCATTCATTATTCATATAATGGGAGATTGGAGACCGAGTCCATTTACCTATATATGCAGATTTTAATGTAAATACAATAATGGTTTCTTTAATGTACTATGCCCTTAAAAGTGTCCCTGTACTTTTTTTCTGTTCACGATTTAACACCAAAATAGGTCTCTTAACAAATACCACGGTCCACGTATGATATCAAAATTAACTATAAACTATATAAACAGATGGTACAACAGCACCAGGACCCGACATCGCGGCCAATGAAGAAGAAAAAGCCGAGAATAGCAGCTAATCTACCCTTCCAGATAGACTAAATTATATGTATAATACATACTGACGTCGATTTATATTAGGACCGTTAAAACTGCTCATAATGCAGGTTGATTTAAAAATACTCAAAAAAATTGACATCAGTAATACTGAATTGAGTACTTATAATATTTAAATCAACCAATATAATGTATTCTGAAATTCAAATGTATTTTACGTGATCGTTCAAGTCATCTTTAAAATTGGGTACTCTACGTACCCAATTTTCAAGTCACATTTATGAATAGATCACACATTATTAATTTATAATTAGAATAGCACTATTAATTTATAATTTTAAATATTCTGCATAATAAATTTGGCGACGTCTGTGGTCTAGTGGTTCGAGTACCGGACTGCCGATCACGAGATCGTGGGTTCGATTCCCACAGGACACAACTATTTATATGATGATATAAATGTTTGTGTTTGTCTGGGTGTTTCCTATGTAATATAAGTATGGTTTTACAAAAAAAAAGTATATAAGTATTATATCCATTATCTTGTACCCATAATACAAGCTCTGCTTAGTTTGGGACTAGATGGTGCTGTGTAAAATGTCCCAGGATATTTATTTATTTATAATATTATTGAGCATCATATTATTTTGACGACTCCCATAAAAATTATGTATAAAATTAGCTTGCATTATAAGCAGTTTCAAAATAACCGTATAAGTGTGACTTATTATGATTGATTGCAACAAAAAAAAAATAGGAAAAGCGAGTTTGTGGTGTAAAAATTCAGGTTTGATACAACTTACGATTATAGAATAAAATCTTGTACATTCTGTAAATATTATGAAGTTATAAGAATCTGTAATGAATGATTGTGATAGTGTGATCAATTTATTTAAATAAAAGGCTCGTTTTAAAGAATGGCGTTTAACAGTGCGTGTTGCGACGTATTTATGTGAAATGACATCATTAAATATTTGCTCAAGTACAGAACACTGTTCTAACACAATTCTTAAATACGGACCCCACTCGAAATTGTATACGTTCGGTCACACGACCAATGTAAAGTATTATTATCACTAAAATACTTTAAAATGAAATTATTACTAAATTATATATAATTATATATAGTTAATAATCTCAGTGGATGGCATCATCAAAGTTCCTAAGTTTAACACCACTCTTCATTCCATATATTATATCAAATTGTGAACACTACACAGACGTCGTTGACGTAAATTTTAATTTTCGTTACGGAAATTGTACTTATAATAATAACTTTTTTTATATAAATACTTTCCCGTAGAGTACATTATCTTTGTTCTCGTTAGTGCATAAATGGTATTTTTAACTTCCACATGTACACACAAATAGTACAAAGTAAATAGCGTTACGAATAGATCTATTTTTCTCGTGTATTTAGAAACATATTTCGGAATACTCTTCCTGAATGTAGATGTAATGAAATATGAACCTTATTTTCATTTGTATATGGTTTAAAATAATTATTTACATTTGGACTGAGTAAAGATACATTTTGTATTATGAATGGCAGTAAAGCTCAAGGTACACGGTACATGTAATATGCGCAAAAGTACAGCGTGAAATTAAATAAAAAAATAGTGCAATGTTAAAAAATCCCGGATTAAAAAATCGGGATTTTTTAATATTGCATTAGTAACAACTTGGCTTAAAAATATACACAACTAGAGGCCCGTACGCAGCTTCGCCTGCGTTTTCCGGTGCTTTTAAGAAATCAATCTTACATACAAACCTTGTTCTGGCAATAACGAAAAAAGCAAAAAAAGAATTATGCAATTTGGTGCAGTTGTTCGGAGATTCATTTTTATATAATAAAATGAATAATTGTTTGCTACAATTCACAATAATAACAACAACATAAAGTTATGCAAACTGTAAGATTTTTTCCAATAACGTTACTTGTATAGTGTACTGAAAAGAGCAAGTAGCTCTATGAGGCCCACATTTTTACTTGTTACAGTTGCATGCACCGTGTATCACCTATACAGAAGCGGCACAATTCATTTAAAATTTCTCTTGTGTAATATTTATCATCTAACTTAAGTTCTTGTGTGCGTTTGTCAAAGTACCTAAATAAGTTCTTATGAAAAGTACATGTGAAAGCAACCGCCCCTATATTTTGTTTGTAAATGACATCATCAATGTTTTAACGAACTTAGTAGTACTTACTCAACTCATTTTAATATGACTATGTGTGTGTAATTTAAAAGTTATATTTTCCTTACTGAGTGTGACAGAAAATATGTTTAATTCCGTTGGACTTATTTTTATATAAAATATAAAATAAAATCACGATTATGACTCAATAAAGTGAAAATTTCAAATCTGAACCTAAGTTTATTGTATATTCCTTTGGTCCTTTAATAATTTGCTTTGTTTCTAACCAATATTACATCATATTAGTTCTATACTTCTATACTACTAGATATTTTTAAATGGACGTCTTGTTATAATATTTAAGAAAAAAACTAATATGATGTACCATCAAAACATTTGAAATAAAAATTTAAAGCATAAAAATATTTCGAGGGGATAATTTTCTATACCTGTCAATCAATAATTATAATACCCTTAAAAGTAAGACTTATTCCTATCAGAATATCAATTTGCTATCTTCCTACATATAGGTACTGTTGTTTCTTACCCCATAATTTATAATAGATTACATCAATCATAAAATATTCCTGTGCACTGATAAGTATTCAAATCATCACTGCGTTATCATTGAGAGGCAAACAGAATCGAGTGCAGTGGACAAAACACTCGAGTCTGCCTGCATATAAGGACTATCGACTTGCCGTGGTCATCACCATTTATGGTGCAGTAGTGAGTGCAGGTAGTTGTTTAAATTATTATGTATTTTATAATTTTATTATAGTAGAGAAGTATCCCCATAAAAATAAGTTTAGTGTTTCTAAGGTGGTACTGCTGCCGTCTTTCGTCTGGGTACAACCGTATTGTCAAATATTCTGCCGCTAAGCAATAATGTTAGCACATTAGTGTTCCGGTTTGAATGGTGTATAGCTAGCCAAATTACACTAGTCAAATGAGACTTAACTATGTGTCTATAGGCTCCGGTTTTCGCTAACATCAGACGGCCAGTATGTTTGTTTGTTATCCTATAACAACAGAAAAGATGGCATACACAGATAACATAACTAGAGAATAGGGGAGGGTAGAAATTTGGTGGTGTAAAAGCAACCGGTGTTGTCACTAGGTGTATTCTTCCGAATAACCAGTAGAGTGACATCCTGGGTTGTTCAAAAAACATGGATATTCCCTCACTTCTCCAAACTTTTTTTTTTCTTTGCGGTTTCCAACCCAAACGAGTTAAAAGCAATCCCCTCGGACACGTCAAGCTCCACTGGCTCGGCGATTTTCAGGACAATAGGATCTGCTTAATACGGCAGCGGTTGTGCCCCAAACGAATAACATAGATATTGGCAAAAATGAATAACATAGATATTGGCATCACTACCTTTGATTTTAAAAGTAATAACCAACTTTTTTTTGGTGTAGTAAGCCAACATGCGTGGGTTAGTAGTGTTGCTGCTAGCAGCAGCGGTGAAGAGCGCTGCCAGCGTGGAGGTGTGGTGGGAGTCTGCTGTTGTCTACCAGATTTACCCGCGCTCCTTCATGGACAGCACCGGAGACGGAATCGGCGACTTAAACGGTAATACCTAATGACATTAATAGGGATGAATGGAGGAAGATAGGCTGCGCCGACCCCAAATAAATTGGGACAAGGGCAGGAAGATAATGATGATATTAGGCTTGTTGAAAAAATATCGATATGTCGATATTATTTTTCAATGATATTTTTGAGCGATATTTAATATTTCGATGTATCGATATAAAATTCCAAGTATCGAAAAGGTATAAAAATCTATATTTTTTCCAGACCAATAAACCTTTATGTTTTAATATTAAAAATCCCAAAAAGGGATACTTTTTATACTAACAGTACAGACAGTTTTTACTATGAAATCATTACGAAACAGCTAATAGTGTGCCAAAATGGCGTGATTTGTCTCAAATTAAAAGTTTTTTCTCATCCCCCAGTCAACATTAAAAAAAATAAGACTAAGTATTTTTTCCTTTAAGTGTACCTTCGGTACATCATTTGGGCCGATTTCGAAGAGCTCCTTTGTGGATAAAGAACCTACCAGTTTTACAAATAAAATATTTTGCTTTGTGTTATACTTAGGCCCCAACTCAGAGACGTCACTTTTAACCATAATGAATCGTTACAAACAGTGGCTACTATATCTTGGCCTATTTTAACCCCCGACGCAAAAACGACGGGGTGTTATAAGTTTGACGTGTCTGTGTCTGTGTGTGTGTGTGTGTGTGTGTGTGTGTGTGTGTGCGTGTGTGTCTATCTGTCTGTGGCATCGTAGCTCCTGAACGGTTGAACCGATTTTGATTTTGTTTTTTTATTTGAAAGATGAATAAGTCGGGAGTGTTCTTAGCTATGTTTGATGAAAATCGGTTCAAGATGGCCGCCGGTACAGAATAGCGGATTACCTACATAATATTTTTTCACAACTCCGTCATTCCGTATTCGAGTTTGTTGTCAGTGTACTAAGATATACTGGGTCTCATTAGCTAATGATTCATTAGGTTAAGTGACGTCTCTGAATGCGGCCCTTAGAGATGTGTTTTCATAAAGTGTCTTACCCTAGAATATTCTTTAACAGGTATCAAAAGTAAGCTGTCGTACCTAAAGGATACAGGAGTAGATGCCATTTGGTTGTCCCCTATCTACAAATCACCAATGAAAGACTTTGGATATGATATAACGGACTATAGATCAATAGCAGACGAATACGGAACTATGGAGGACTTTGACGCACTGATGGCCGAAGCTAAGAGAATCGGTAAGTCCAACAATCATAAATGTGGTAAGTTTTGCTAAGGATTGTACTTGGTATCTCCATTGTCTCTCTTATTAACCCCCAACGCAAAAACGACGGGGTGTTATAAGTTTGACGTGTCTGTGTCTGGCATCGTAGCTCCCGAACGGATGAACCGATTTTGATTTTGTTTTTTTTATTTGAAAGGTGAATTAGTCGGGAGTGTTCTTAGTTATGTTTGATGAAAATCGGTCCAAGATGGCCGCCGCTATAGAATAGGTAATTACATATTTTTTCACAACTCCCTCAATATGGGTATCAAACGAAAGTGGTTAACTAGGAGAATACTATACACTATAAAAAATTTCAAATCCAAGATGGCTGCCACCACAAAATGGCTAATCACATTTCGTGTCGGGTGTTTTCTACATTTTTTATTTAGGTTAAATTATTATACTTGCTTTCCGAAAAAAGCTTGCTTGCTTTTGCAAAAAAGTGGGTCTTATTGAGGAGAGCCGGCAAGAAATGAAATGAAATGAAATGATATTGAAATGAAATGAAATGATATTTATTTCTGTAAGTAGATCCTTTAAAGACACTTTTACAAGTCATTTTCTTTTTAATGCTAGATGTCGCCGGCATTTCCTAACTGACGACCTCTGAGAAGAAACGCCGAAACAAACTCAGAGAATCATGGTCTCTTTTAAAGTCCAGACAAACGTAGTAAATATCGGATATGAGAGTTAAACAATGTAGGGCAAAATCTGAAACAGTTTTGAGTTGACCAGTCCTAACTGACGGCACGCATGCAACAGTCATCGTGTAGCTCAACCATTATTAGGGAGCTCAACGACCCGTCGCACGACGATACCAGATCAGCAAGACATTTGCGTAGGTCATATGAAATACCCAAAACAGACAGAATTCGTTGAAATATGGAACGCGTTTAAACTAGCCTACATAGTACTCACATTTACATTTAAATTCATGTTTAAAATAGAAATCGTAACAATTTTGCTGTGAATGGTTTTGAGGATAGTGCAGTTTGATGTGTGTGATTCAAAGAGTATTAAGATTAAAATTAAAAAGATGGCCATAGGCAGTGAGAGCCGACCAGCCCCGACAGACAGCACCCGTTCACGAGTATGACGTGTGTATCGGCGCCGTTTGACTCAACCATGTTGTAGGGAATAAAACGACCCGACACACAACGCCACCATCAGCAGGACATTGAAGTGAGCATGACAAGCTCTAACTGCAGGCCCAGTTTAAACTAAACATTAATAGAGGACAAAAACAACATCAAAGTCTGCAGAATACTCATACCTTTGATGGCAAATAATAATGATAATTAAAAAAACGGATAATGAAATTAAAATAAATTAAAACATGTTAAAATAGGCATAAGAAACTCCATAGATACTCTTTTTAAAATTTATGTGTGGTAACAGTAACAATTGTTGGTACAAACTATACTTTGAATTCCAACACGGTTGTGGCGGATCGCCATTTTGCTTGTTTTTGAAATATTTTACAAAGTACAGCAATTTATTACTTGTAATATTATTTAAATGTACCTATCCACTTTGACATTGGCAGAATTGTCGACATCGGCACCAATTGCCATAAATAAATAAGAAGAAGAAGAACAATTGTTGTGAATAGGTAGTATTTCAGTTATTATGTGCAGGCCTTCGCGTGATCCTCGACTATGTGCCCAACCACACAAGTCCAGACAGTGAGTGGTTTAAGAATTCGGTCGCAAGAACTGGCGATTACACCGACTACTACGTTTGGGCCAACGGGAAGCCGGACCCCGATGACCCCAGCAAAACCATACCCCCTAGTAACTGGGTAAGCAATATCTAACGTTAAAAAATAAAAAATCTGCTGTCCAGTGCCTCGACCATGAGTTTTTCTCACTAGAATCGCTAGCGATGCCTTAAAATACTTGTATGGAAAACCCTCGCAGCGCCTCTAACGGTTACGTAAGTAACTAAAATCTGCTATGAGATTACAGCGTTTCGATGCGTGATAAACCTATCGAAAGCCATTCGATAGAAATCATGGTTGATCGTATGGTATGGTAGAAATCATGGTACAGGGATCGTATAATGATCGTCGTTGCATCGTTCCATTGCGAGAGAGAGATGCTGCTATACAAGTTGGGCAGCGCCATCTCTTTTTTGCAACGTAACAATGATGGCCTAAGCACTTCTCACTTCATTGAATTTTATAATCAAAATGATATTTAATCTATGTATAAATAATGTACTAACATAGCCTGTAAGTAATTTGTAACTATAGTCTGCACGGAACTAGATGGCCGCGCCTATAGGCCGTGCCTTAGGTATGTGAGCGGCGCGCGGCGGGACGGAGGGGCGGGATCGCCTGCACGCGGTGGGTTGCACGGGCGGGGGCGCTTGGTTTTGTTCACAGTAAGTCTGTAACCCGCCGCCTCACCCCCGTCCCTACCTAAGGCCAGGCCAACTAGTTCCTCGCGAACTAAAACACTATTATGAGTCTTTGGTACTTCAAATAAATCTTATTATTATTAGTAATTAGCATTATTATTATTATTAATTACTTCATAATACGGCCCCAGTAGTCACAAACACGGCTTATGAACAAGGGGTCCTGGGTTCGATTCCCAACGTCAAGCAATGTCTCATCGAGATTTACATTTTGGATATTCTACATAGCTGTTCGGAGTTTTAATTTGTGACTCGGTCCCGATATACATAATAAAATAATAATCAAGCCATATATTATCCCACTGCTGGGCACAGGTCTCCTCTCAGTATGAGAGGTATTAGGCTATAGTCCACCACGCTAGCCTAATGCGGGTTGACAGTCTTCACATGCCGTCGAGAAAATCTCTCAGGCATGCAGGTTTCCTCACGATGTTTTACTTCACCGTTAGGGCAAGTAATAATTACGCACATGATTTCGAAAAGTCAAAGATTGGAACTCGAGATCTACATAAAAACATCCTCAAAGCAAAAACCTTAATCATTAACTAACATTTCCAGAAAAGTGTATTCCGCAAGAGTGCGTGGGAGTGGAACGAAGTACGCGAACAGTACTACTTGCATCAGTTCGTCATTGGCCAGCCCGACCTGAACTACCGTAACGAAGCTGTGCGTAAGGAGATGAAGGTCTGTACTAACAAGAAGAAAACATCCTCCAAGCCTTTTTCCCAACCATGTTGGGGTCGGCTTCCAGTCTAACCAGATGCGGCTGAATATCAGTATTAAACTCCCGACGCAAAAACGACGGGGTGATAAAAGTTTGACGTGTCTGTGTGTGTTTGTGCCTGTCTATGGCATCGTAGCTCCCGAAAGGATGAACCGATTTTGGTTTAGTTTTTTTTTTGTTTGAAAGGTGAATTATTCGGGAGTGTCCTTAACTATGTTTGATGAAAATCGGTCCAAGATGACCGCCGCTACAAGATGGTGAATAACATTGGCTGACATTTTGAGTCAAGGTTTTTTAAATTTTTAATTTCTTACACGAAGTGACTGCCATCACAATTTCTAGGCAATACCGATGTTCGAAAGATAGACTGGTTGTCAGGCTTTTTGGGATTCTGACCATTACAATTTATTTTGTTTCTTATGAACTAAAACTAAACATTACTGCTTATTGCCTAAGTTATCTCAATTGTATAATTTTAGATTTTTTCTTTTATAGAGAGAAATACCCTAGTCCAAAAAAAACCGCCTTATTTTTGCAGGATGTGCTCCGTTTCTGGTTGGACAAGGAGGTGTCAGGGTTCCGTATGGACGCGGTCAACTTTTTGTTTGAAGCAAACCCTGCTGATCATGGTGGATTGTACCCAGATGAACCACTGTCTAGTAAGTATTCTGGAAATATTTTTATAGATTAGCTTAAATCAGATAGCCGGGGTGTTAGTACCTACAGTACAGTCCCAAACTGTGCAGAGCTTGTACTATTCATACACAATGGATACAATACTTATATACTTTATTTTAAAGTATATAGTTATACTTTGTGTCCTGTGGGAATTCAACCCATAACTTCGTGATCAGCAACACTCGAACCACTAGTCCTCAGAAGTCGTGATTGCTGCCCCATTACTGGACAGGCTTTCCCAAGGTTCTTCCAAGCACTTTTTTTTTAAATTGAAAGTTTGGATGAATTGATGTTTGTTATTCTTTCACCCAAGCACTACTGAACGGACCTGGATGAAATTTGGTACACACCAAATTGGTACAGATAGATTATAGTCTGAAATAGCACATAGGCTAAATGTATGGTTCCCGTTGACGAGATGTTTTAAGATGCATGAGTCCTCAACATAGAATAATTTATAATAAACACACAGACCACGCGGGCGAAGCCGCTGGCGGAAAGCTATTTATTTATTTAAGAAAGACAAACAGCACAATTAACATAATTAAATACACATGCAACAAATGTCCTCACTGATAGCAACATAAAAACAAAATTAAGCTAGAGCAGATAAACAAAAAACTACCTAAGGACAAGAAGGTAAAAAAAAAAATGAACAACAACACAATAAATGAATGTAAGCAGATAATAAAATACTATGCACTGTAAATATAAACTTATGCGAAATGATAACACAACATATCAGCGTTTCTTATTTTTTATACGCAGATACTCCTGGACTGGTATCTGATGACTACGAATACCTAATACACACCTACAGTAAGGATCAAAATGATACATACGCCGTAATTTACGACTGGAGGGCGGTACTCGACGAGTACACAGAAAAACACAGTGAGTCGAAGATCATGATGACCGAAGCCTACGCTGAAATGTGGCAGATGATGCTTTACTATGGAGATGGGACCCGCGATGGTTCCATGCCATTCAACTTCATATTCCTCGGTGAGATGACAAGCACTTCCACTGCGCCGCAGATGAAGGCTGTCGTAGATAAATGGATCAATAATATGCCGAGTGGAAAGGTCGCCAACTGGGTGGTAAGTGTTCCGTCATAGTTTGTTGGCTTTTTTCAACCGACTTCAAAAAAAGGAGGTTCTCAATTCGGTATTTTTTTTATGTTTGTAACTTTGTACCTCAGAACTTTCGACTGGGTGAACTGATTTTGATGATTATTTTTTTATTCGAAAACTGGTGTTTCCAGATTGGTAAATTTTATCGAAATCCGGTAAGCGGTTTTAAAAAAATCGCCGAAAATGTAAAAAATTGTATACGTAGATGATATTATGGTTTTCTCCGAAACCTCGCTGTCTATGCTGGGGCAGTGCGTTTTGTTGGTCTCCCCATATAATATAATAGGTACAAAATACATCTATATTCCACTAAAACTTTTAAAATAAATTATTTTTAAACAAAAAACAAACCGCCTCCAAAAAACACATTGTTTATATGGTTTAGGACAGAAAATAAGCAGACGAGATAGTCTCATGGTAAGTGGTCACCGCCACCCATGGGCACCACAGATTTTAGAGGCGTTGCTAATACGGTACCTATCCTTAAAAGCCCCTTTTCAAAATCCAAAATCAACTCTTCTTCCAAGGTTACCAAGGATTATCTATTTATATTGACCTATGTAACCTAAAACTTTAGAAACACTAAATGATCTATCAACACCTAATCCTACAAATATTATGTAAAGTTATACAAAAGGTAGTTTTAATTATGACTTCAAAATCAAGAGAAAGATTTTCAATTCTCTTTTGTATCTTATTGTTTTATAGGTAAGTACACAATATGCCGGACGATTTATTTTGATTAATTATCTGCTTTTCACAACATTCCATTTTTATAGATTTTGAGACTGCCTCGTTGGTCTAGTGGTCCCAACCGCAACTGCTACGCTCCTGAGGGCCTGGATTCGATTCCCGGGTCAAGTAAAGTATTGTTGGGTTTTTCTGTGAAATTCCCAGTAGCAGCTCGGAGTCTGGATTTGTGCCCGGTTGATGGCAATAAGCTCGCAATACACTAAAAATACCGGTGAACTGTTGGTGTACATTAGTAGTTAGTACATTTCTGCCTACTCCTCGGGGTATGCAGGCGTGATAGTATGATTATGAATATTTGAGAATTCGCGAGTGAGTGACCTACCACTCACTACAAGAGTATAGTAAGACGTAAGATTGTGAGGTACAAATTACTTAAATGACAGCATTTTAATAGTAAATTGTACCTCACTATTTCTTACGTCTTACGATACTTATATATTATAAAAATTAAATATAATAATATATAATATAAATAGGTGATTGTGTATATTCACAGAACGGCAATCACGATCAAAACCGCATGGCAACTAGATACGGTGTCAACAGAGTGGACGCGATGAACATGTTGTCCCTCATCCTCCCCGGAGTCACCATCACCTACCAGGTATATAATAAAACACTATCGACCTGTTTCATTCACCACCTCGTATTTAGTTTTCGTTAAACTATAGACCGCGCAGAACTAGTTGGCAGCGCATTAGGTATGTGAGCGGCGGGATGAAGGGGTGGGGTCGCCTGCGCGCGGAGGGGCGAAGGCGCTTGCTTTTGTTCACAGTAGCCCGCCACCTCACCCCCGTCCCTATCTAAGGCGCGGCCAACTAATTCTGCGCGGACTATACCTGGCAGATAATTTTATACAAATTGTGTTCCATGTGTGTTCTGTCTGTCTGTCGGCACCCTTTTACTCAGGAATGTGAAGATATCAAGTTGAAACGAATACCAAATCCGTAGGTCAATGGTCCCCTAGTGCTTTAAAAAAATTCAAGCGTCTAAGTCAACGTAATAAAAAAATAGCTACAATAAATGGCCATTTCTTCCGCATATTGTGGAAGGCTCAAGTAATTCAAAACTCTACGGGTAATTCTCGTTGACCTAGAATCATGAAATTTGGCAAGAAGCAAGGAAATATAGCATAATTTACGGGAAAAAATCGTAAATTGATAATTTCTAGTTATAAATACATGTAATTTTGATAGACAAACTGCGCGAGTCGTACTCGCAATTGTTTTATTTATTAGCGGCTATTCAGGTGGTGAAACATACTCTTATGTATTTAATAACATCAATAATGTTTTTAAGATTTTCTTTGATAACAAGGTGATTCAAGAGGCACTTCTCTTAAACGTATAAGACTTCTTTCTATTTTCTATTTAGCCTGTATTGCTCCTTCTGCAAACTTCAAAGTCCCATCTTGGCTGTTGAGCTATTTGTCTCTAATATTTATTTAAGTTAAAAAAAAATGAAACAAAAGAAACGGAGAACGTTTCTTTTTCACATTTACGTCTTCAGGTGACATTAGCAACATCTACATGTAGGGTTTTTTTTTTTGGTTGAATGTAGGTATATTTGTATAATAATGTATATAACTAAGTATATAAGTATTATATCCATTTTCTAGTACCCATAGTACAAGCTCTGCTTAGTTTGGGACTAGATGGTGCTGTGTAAAAATGACCCCAAACTTACTTACTTATTTAAAAAAATATTGCCAGGGTGAAGAGCTTGGTATGACAAATGGAGACATCTCCTGGGCAGATACGGTGGACCCGCAGGCTTGCAACACTGATGATCCTATCAACTACTGGAAGAGCAGTCGCGACCCCGCGCGCACCCCGTTCCACTGGGACGCTACGGCCCACGCTGGCTTCACCACTGGTGCCACCACTTGGCTCCCAGTCGCTGACAATTACTTGACTGTTAACTTGGCAAGTCAAATGGCGGCAGATAAGAGTCATTATAAGGTATGTTGGTAAAAACTAAACACTCGAGCGTCCATAGTTATGTTATACCAAAACAGATCGATTAATGTTGCTATGCTTCCCAAACGGCTGCGCAGGTATTTATCAGTCAGTCATGAACCCAAATATAGTGTCTCACTGCTGGGCACGGGTCTCCTCCCTGTAGCCGCGTTAGCCTAATGCGGGTTGGCAGACTTCACACGACGTCGAGAAAATCTCTCAGGCATGCAGGTTTCCTCACGATGTTTTCCTTGACTGTTAAAGCGAGTGATAATTATGCACATGATCTTCAGTCAGAGGTGCGTGCCTTGTCTAGTTTAGTCTTCAGTCTATCACAGCTAGTCTAGTCCTCAAGGCTATTACAGCTCTTATTATTAGCTAGTAGGTACTAGGTAGGTACTTATCTATATAAAAAAAGTTATTGGGGGCCATGTATATCGTAAGTAACAAAGGGGGTACGGGTCCAAAACTTGATATCCAAAAAAATTCAGGACTGCAAGACTTAGTATAAAAAACGCCAGCACTTGGTGTGCTAAGTCTGTACCCATAGTACAGTCTCCGCTTAGTTTGGGACTAGATGGTGTTGTGTAATCTATCCAAAAACATTTATTTATTACTAGCGACCCGTGCGCAGCTTCGCCTACGTTTCCCTATTTTTAACCCTCGGTCCAAGATGGCCGCCGCCATAAAATAGCGAATTATATATTTTTTTCACAACTACCTCAATATGGGTATCAAATGAAAGGGCTTAACTAGGAGAATACTATACACTATGATAAATTTCAAATCCAAGATGGCCGCCATCACAAAATGGCAAAATACATATCGTGTCGGGGGTTTTCTAAATTTTTAATTTAGGTTATAACTTTTTTCCTCGTATTTTTTTTGTTTTTTTCCCATAAGAACCTTACTCAAGTTCATCAAACATAACAAAAAGAAATCAGCCAAATCGGTTCAGCCGTTCCCGAGTTTTGCGCTTAGCAGCAACACATTTAATTATTCATTACAAAGATGAGTGATGCGTGCATTATTGGCAATTAACGTGTGTGATGTTACTTGCAGTTCTACAAGGATGTGGTCGCTCTCAAACATACGCCGGCTGTCAAGTCCGGTGAGCTGTCAACGGTTGCGATCGACGATAACATCTTAGTTGTCACCAGGTACTTATTTTATTATCCCTAAGAAGAGTTACCCCCAAGTGCCAATAAACGAACATAGCTCGTAATTTGAATATGGACTTCACTGCCGGTTCCTATAATATCCAATATGGCCCCCAAGATACAGACAAATGTCTAGTCACCATTAAAACAGTTTTAATGATCTGTTGATTGTTACAAGTTTTTACTGTATGTACTATGTTATACCCAATTTATGTAACAAAGGATTGAATAAATCTATTATTATTATTTGCTTACTAGAGATAGAAATTCGACATATTTGTATGGACGTTATGTCAAATTTCCATCTCTAGTAAGCAAATTTATCGAATAATATATTGGAATTTAGGAATCCGCCGTTAGTGTGTCACACAGACCGGATCGAAGAGGAAAGCAGATTTTTATTTGCATTTGAAATATAATTGTTGAGTTGTTGAAATAAGGTTTATTTTTACATTTCACTTATTTAGCCGTATGATTCATATTAATACCTCTAACAAAGAAGTGAAAATAAATCTTTATACGCGACAAAAATCGGCTCCTTTTTCCGAGCCCGTCTGTGTGAACGGTTTTTATCTTCATGTCTATGGTAATGGTTATATGGTGATGGTTAATAATTTCCTTTTTTTTTTCGAACCGATTTTAATTTTGTTTTTACTTTTTAGTCTCTATTTATGGTCAACTTTCTTTTAAAGCCATAAAAAGGAATCAGCTAAATAGCCCATTGTGTTGCCTATGGTGCTTATGATTTGTATTCATCGACTTCCCACTGACTGTTACATTTTTTTATTAGGACGCCTGCGACTGATCATGTAATCGTAGGCATTATTAACTTGGCCGAAGGATCAACAAATGTGAACCTGAATTCGATCGCCGGGATGCCTCAAGACTTAGTAGTAGTGGCATCGGGAGTCTCTTGCGCAACTGAAAAAGGGTAAGGGATATAAAATGATAAATTTTTAATAAATCAATGACTCGAAATACTTGAGGTGTCGTCGAGTTTTAGATAACAGCCTGTTTTACACTTAGTAAGTAACGTACAGTTCTCAACAATCTTATTGTCAGTGCATGAGGTAACTTCAACCCGGCCGTAAAAATCGGAAAAAAAGGTACTGGATAAAAATGATTTACTTTAATGAGCCTACGACTTAATATTTCGTTTTTATTTATTACAATCCAATAGTTTTCTTCCTCTGACTTTTACAGCCGGGTTGAAGTTAACTCGTGCCAACTTCAAGCCGGACAATAAGTTTCGCGAGTAAGTTTGTAAGTAAGCGGTAACCGCCTACCATCAAGCGGGCTGCATACTTATTTACCACCCTTATGGTTAACGGGCATACGAAAATCCATTCAGATAAATTTAGATTGCTCAGTAGATCATACTTTTCTCAAATTCTTCAAATTCAAATCTCAAAAGATTTTTTTCAGGGTTCTAAATACTAGGGCTTTTGATCTGGCAAGAAACTACAAACGCTCGATATAATTATATTAATTTTAGAGCCACGGTATAGCAAAATTTATGTTAGAACTACACTAGTTGATTTTTATACGTACTATTATTACTTTTATGTTGCAGTGCGCAAGTAGTCAAGAGCAGTGTTGCCGTGTCAGGGAACTGCGCGATAGTGTTAAGATCCGTAGAAACCACCTCAACACCAGCGACAACACCAGCGACAACACCCACGGTGACAGTGCCCACGAACCCCGGGACAGTGCCCACGAACCCCGGGACAGGAACCGCTGCCCCCGGGACAGGAACCGCTGCCCCCGGGACAGGAACCGCTGCCCCCGGTACAGGAACCGCTGCCCCCGGGACAGGAACCGCTGCCCCCGGCACAGGAACCGCTGCCCCCGGGACAGGAACCGCTGCCCCCGGGACAGGAACGACCCCATCGAGTTCTAACAGAATCCTAGTCTCCTTTACATTGTATAGTGTTGTTTCTTTATTAATCTTTGGATACTTACAGTAAACTAAGTTTACAGAATTACAAAAATAAACTTGTTACGTATTTTCAGAAAATAATGGTAATATTATCTACTTATTTATGATAAAGATTTTGTTAATTCTATATATTAAATGTGTAAATATTGTTGTTGATATAATATTATATTATTACTTTATTATAGATTATTAAATAAAATTTGTTTTTTAACTATTTCAGATACCTATAAACTTACGATAAATCATTAGACTAATAATAGATTAACCTGTGTTTACAATGAGTTCTCTACTCTACATTAGGCTAACTTTGGAATGACACTAACAAGCCTGATAAAATTGCTTCATAAAATAATCAGTATAATCTGAGATCAATGAGACTACACAATGTCGAGATCATAAACACGGGTATTATAGGTATTATATACAGGTATAGGAGTAAGAGCAAATTAGTCCCGATCGATGACAGCACTCACTCATGAGCATGACATGTGTATTGGTGTGGTATACAAGATAAATTAAACATCGGATTTGTTGATTGATGAATGTTATCACATTTATGACCCCAACAATTAGGTGCAAGTATGTATGTACAGTTTAAATGTGGTATGAGTCCATTATACCAGAACCATCCCTTGATGGCAGATGACCCAGGAAGACTGCATAAGTACAGTTCTCGCCAAACCTATTGTCCCGGATGAAGTTGGCACGAGTTGACTTTAAACCGGCCGTAAAAACCGAAAGACCGGAGACCGAAAAATATTGGTTTAGAATGATTTAAAACGACAGCCTACGACTTGTGATTCCGTTTTTAACCCCCGACGCAAAAACGACGGGGTGTTATAAGTTTGACGTGTCTGTGTGTGTGTGTGTGTGTGTGTGTGTGTGTGTGTGTGTCTGTCTGTGGCATCGTAGCTCTCGAACGGATGGACCGATTTTGATTTTGTTTTTTTTATTTGAAAGGTGAATTTGTCGGGAGTGTTCTTAGCTATGTTTGATGAAAATCGGACCAAGATGGCCGCCGCTACAAAATAGTGGAGTACATATTTTTTCACAACTCACTCAATATGGGTATCAAATGAAAGGGCTTAACTAGAAGAATACTATGCACTATGATAAATTTGAAATCCAAGATGGCCGCCACCACAAAATGGCAAATTACATTTCGTGTCGGGGGTTTTCTAAATTTTTAATTTAGGTTAGGTTATTATTTATTACAATTACAATTTTTAGTTCTCCGATTTTTTCCGCTGGGTTAAAGTTAACTCGTGCCAACTTCAACCCGGACAATAAGTTTGACGAGAACTGTACCATAAAAAATATCTAAAATCTGAAATGTGTTTTATCCATAAACAAAAGAGTAAGCTCCAGCTAAACGACAAAGGAAAATAATATGATTCTTTTAATTGGACACTCAATATTACAAAGTTTGGCTTAAATATTAATCACACTATACAAATGTGTACACTGTCTGAAACAATAATGAACCTCCCCATGGGTCATATTTATTACTTTTGCTTCAACCAAAGAGGTTGAAGATCCCAAGAGACCATTAGATTGGCTATAACAACCATTATACTTATATGATCAGAAGTCCATAGCTCCTTCTAAGAAACACAAACAATCCACTTTGTTAATCACCAAATCCAAGTCTTTCTTTGCAATTATTTTACGCTTGTTGGTAGCTGTATATGCATAAGTTTCCTTTGCTATGGTCTCTAGAAATAATTCCTGAAAACAAAAGGATATGTTTCATGAGATTTGGTCTTTGTTGTTACAATACAAGTAATTGTATAGATTATACCTAGGTACAGTTCTCACCAAACTTATTGTCTGGGTTGAAGTTGGCATGAGCTAACTTTATACCGGCAGTAAAAATCGGAGAATCAAAAATATTAGATTAAAATTATTTTAAACGACAGTCTACGACTTGAGCTTTCGGTTTTATTTATTACAATCCTATAATTTTGATCTGAATCTTCGATTTTTAAAGCCGGGTTAAAGATAGCTTGTGCCAACTTCAACCCGGACAATAAGTTTGGCGAGAACTGTACATAGATAACCATTAGCCTATTCCAGATCTTTTCAATGACAACAGGATGCTAAAATTGCTAAAGAAAAGGATTTCTAAGTTTCCCCGACTGTAAAATTTATAAGCTCTTTACAATAACATTCAGCCGCAGATACCTTCATTCTAGAAACTTTTAGCTATGAGTAAAATTTAATTGTTTACTACTCACTGTGGCTTTAGTGACTAGGAACACAGCGTCTCCTGACACCACACTGACGTCTGGATCCATTTTCATAATGTTTTTAATCCTAGCTATTGGTAACCTAGTAGAGCGTATAACTTCGCTCTTATTTTGAACTTGAGGCCGCTTTTCGTCGACAGTCTGCTCCTCGGAATGTATTAAATCGGAATCCGGTATCGTGTTTAGGTTTTCGGTGTCTGTTGACTCTAAAATCTCTGCATTTTGATGGTCCGCCTCAAGGTAGTGCTCGGATTCGTCAATTATATCCGATATATCAACATCATCATAGTGCTCTTCTTCTGCCATTTTATGACCGTAAAACCAAAAATTTAATATGAATTTAATAGCACTGTAAATCCCCCAAAAACTTCGGCAAGGTCGCGGTATTTCCCGTATTTTTTTTTACAATTTATTTTCTTTTTTGGGCTGTCAAAATTTTACAAGTCGCAAGTTGTTGTCATAAATGACAGTTTAGTCTTGACACTCTTGACAAACACTTAACAGCTGCCTACTTCGTTTAGAAATCTCATTAAGTATATTTATTATAAATAAAGGAAAGAATTTAGAAGAAAGAAGGATTTTAGAATGAAAACCTTTTTAATAGAATGGTAGGTAACGTTAGCCAAGTCAAATGCCAAAACTAGTAGGGGCCTCTCCAGCTCCAGCCCTACCAATTACCAACATTTATGAAGCAACAGCAGCTAAAGGAGAAGCCTTGGAACCTCATCTCGGGTAGATAAAGAATTTGAATATGATTCGGTCTTACTATCTGTGCATGTATTTTGTTTTCTTCCTGTAGCGGTGTACGTACTTAGGTAGGATCACTGGATGGCGAATCTTAGGAAACTGGGAGACCACCACGAATTATTTCAATAAATCAGAACAGACCGAAAGATCAAGCCAAACTGTAGCCGATCGTATCATCACGATCACGAATCGTTATGAAAACTCAACCGTTTCACGTTATTTAAAACAAACAAAATTCAACACCTTTGACTCCTCCAATAACAGTTTAAAATCAACATATCATAATGTCCCGGTCTGAACCAATGACAGATTCTGTAATAAAATAATATTGATGCGTACAGTTTGATGCATTCACGAAAGCAAAACACCTCGTGTTGCGGTTTATAAGGAATCGTCGTCTGCGCTAGTGAGTATTCGCGGAAGTGCCGCGATTACAGGTCAGTTGTGTAGTTATAAGATAACTGTGTGCAATATTGTGAGGAGCAGACGCATTTACCAACTTCCGCAAGTACAATACTATACCTACCTGTTTAGGGTTTCCTCTCGATTACATACTTCGATTCTACCTGCCTCCCGAAAGGCAGGCAGTTTAACTTCAACTAAGTTCAAGTTTAATACATTTTTTATTCCCAGAGTTCATATAAAATAAAAATAAAATGTTGCGTACGACGGTGCGAATGTAGCCCTATGATCCGCAGTTTTTATTGTAAACATTTTATATTATTGTTAAGAAAATATCACTGCTATAAATTCCCCGTACGTTTTTTTGAACAAGCTGTGTTTCAGAAATTCTGTGCTGTTTCTAGTATTGAATACAAACTGTGGGAATTATTACAAAAAATCTGTCATCTCTGTATTACCTACAAAAGTACAAGGTCAACAATAGAAAAAGATATTAGTAATTTTTAGTTAATATTACCTACACAAGTTTTAACTTTGCCGCATGCAGTAGGTAAATCAGCATGCGTGGGCTAGGAGTGTTGCTGGTTGCAGCCACAGTAGCAAGCGTGGCTTGCGTGGACGTGTGGTGGGAGTCAGCCGTGGTCTACCAGATATATCCACGCTCCTTCAAGGATAGCAATGGGGATGGAATCGGTGACTTGAACGGTAAGTTATTTTTCATATTTACGTAACTGGTAAATCGCCCAAGGTAGAACTCTAAAAGCATCGTGTTTTTACAGTTTTAAAATCTTAGGACGTGCATCACGTACGATCATACAGCCTATTGGCCTATTCTAATAAGTTGGGCTGGTAATCAGGAGACAGTAGGAAGTCGCAATCGCAGGACAGTCATGTTAAAATCGGAACCGTAAACGGCAATTGACTTCTGTGGTCTAGTAGTTCTAGTGTCGGACTGCTGATCACGAGGTCGTGGGTACGATCCCTACAGGGCACAAAATATTTCTGTGATGAAATCATGTGTTTTTGTTTGTCTGGGTGCTTGTACTTCTTTACTAGTGTCCCCTTCCTCGGCTCCACACAGAGTGACATCTTCCAGTTTCATCGTCATATTGTTTTAATGTTCTAACACTATTTAATCTACTATATAATTTTATTTAACTATTATCTAATGAAAGGCAATAATGCAAAGATTTGAGGCACATCGGTTGGATAGTTTCAGAGTCCAGGATAGAGAAAAATCCCGCGGTAAACGCCTGAAGTCGGTAATGAATAGCCTGAAACGTGACATGTAAATAAAAGGATAACTAATTTTTATACAATAGATTTCAAGGTATTTGTCACGGCGCGCGGCGTAGCGTGGAATCAAGTCAGTATTCCAAAACAATACGTCATTATACTGTCAAAACAAAACTATAACTAACACGTTACTTGTGGTTACAATTTGTTGGTTCGACCTTTATTAAAATTTTAACACAACATACCACCACGCCGATTAATTATATATATGTATAATCCCCGAAGAGCTTAGGCAAAGGTGTACTGCTATAAACCCACAGGCCACAGTCCGCTGGTATTTTTAGCTAGATGGTGCTGTATAAAATATCCCAAAATATTTACTTGCCCGGGCATTATTGCCCCTCGCAAGGCAACAACGGAGTATCTAATAACAACTGCGAGACGTCCATACAAGGTGTCCTATCTTGCAACCATCGATACACCTAGATTTACGCATCACATCAAACATCATTGGCTGTCGTTGCGTATATCCCTATTGCCCCGTAATTCCCTATAGGAAAGCGGAGCGTATGGCAGGTATGGCGCAGTGACTAACGACGAAAGTTATCGGCTTCCGCGTCACAGGGTGCGGTTTCGACCCCCACACGGAGCAAAAGTGTTAGTGACGTAAAAATTTGTGTCTTTACAAACACCACCAACGATAACGGGGAAAAACGTAGAGTATCTTAGTAAAAAAAACTTTTTTTTTATTTAGTGAATATACGAGCGGATATTAAACCGCCTTTGTAATCCTATGATAGAATTTTTAGGTAGAAACAGTAAAAGTTAATCGAGTAACTTCACGTTTCTTGAATTTATACTTATGCACAATAAGCGCATCCATACAGTGCAATTGTGTGCATGGCGCGACGTTTGAACTCTGGTGATCCCTACCCTTATCGCATCACTTGTTTGTGAAGTTTATAATAATTATTAACATATTATTATTATTAACCCATTCTTGTTTGAATTTCTTGTACTTTCTATTAATCTTTCCAAGGATTTCTAGGTACCTACCTCCTCCTAGTGGGTAGGTAGACAGGAAGCCTGTCGCAAACTATCATCTAAAGGGATTTACAATTTATTTATTTTCAAAAGACTGCTTACGCGCACTATGGTCTCTGACCATTTGTCGTGGAGAACCGAGAACTTTATACAAATATTTATTAAGTAGTACCTATACAATTATCGGACGCAAAGTAGGTACACCCAGACTCAAAACAAATATCTGTTGATCACACAAATATTCGATATTTTGAACCTGTTTCACCACCTCTAAATAGCCGCTATCCACGGGATAAATTAAAATAGAAAAAAATATGAAATTTTCTGCCAAATATTTAACGGAAAGTTACCTGCTAAGTAAGAGCTGGTGAAACAGTTCCTAAACTCTTAAGTGACATCCAAAAACAATCGCCACCAAAAATAAAATTTTCCTAAATGACTTTGTTCAGGCATAACTCAAAAGCTGCCGTATCTAAAGGAGACGGGCATCGACGCGATATGGATGTCTCCTATGTTCCTGTCGCCTATGTACGACTTCGGGTACGACATCGCGGACTACAGGAAGATAGCGCCGGAGTATGGCACCATGGAGGACTTCGACGCGCTCATGACAGAGGCCAAGAAATTGGGTAACACGACTTGTCTTGTCTCCGAAACTATTCGGTTCTATCGAATTGCTTTTGATAGGTTTAGTCGATTTTAGTTCCTTACATAACCGCTATAGGCGTTGGAGGGTTTTCCATACAAAGCTAGCGACGCCGTAAATTCGAAAACTCGACCATGAGATTTTCTCACTAAACTTAGTGAGAAAAACTCATGGTCGAGTTACAGATATCCGGCAGAATACATATCTAATGCATCACGGCACACTCGTTAAATACAAATTCACAACTTTTCATGTTATAGAAGATATAGCTACAGTGATTAAGTAATAAGTTCTAAAACACAATGGGCATGGTGATTAATCTATAACTATGTAACTACTGTACTTAAACAGACCAACAAATGGATCATTAAAATACTTATGGGAATCTCGTAGATCATTAAACATCATTGTTTACGGGGAGGCGGTGACAAATAAACTACCGCGGTTAGTCGACGATAAAATCGAGGCCCGACAAGTCGGTGTAATGACGTCTTCCGGTGTTTGGTCGCAAATGTCCCGATTGTTACGGCTAACAACTCTAAGATCGCAAATCGCAATCATTCATTGTCTGCGAATAGGAAATTACATTAAATGCTTTAAGATTATATGTAAATGCATTACTTGCTTTAGGTACATAATGAATTGTTAACAAACAGTGGCTACTATAGGTATTACAATTCAAATATATATATCATAATTTTTTTCATCAAACATAGCTAAGAACACTCCCGACTAATTCACCTTTGAAATAAAAAAAACAAAATCAAAATCGGTTCATCCGTTCGGGAGCTACGATGCACACACACACAGACACGTCAAACTTATAACACCCGTCGTTTTTGCGTCGGGGGTTAAAAATAAGTCTAGATTATTTTTTCAATATTTGAGTTTGTTGTCAGTGTACTAAGATATACTTAGTGGGTATCTTTTAGCTGATGAGTCATTAGGTTTAATAACGTCTCTGAGTGCGGTCCTAGGTACTATACCTATACATACAGAATATATACTAAATATATATAAGTATAATACTATATATATAGAAGTATCTACTCGGGTTTATATCCAATCCCGTGAGAATTTCTCAAAATCCTTTCTAGCGAATACCTACATCGTAATAACTAGGTATATGTGTGCCAAAGTTCAGCCCAATCCGATCAATGGCTTAGCTGTGTGTTGATCGATCAGTCAGTCAGTTTCTTACTTTATACTACCACAAACTTTCTTTTTTTTGTTTGAAAGGCAAGTTTTAGCTTAAGAGCCACGGAAACGGAACACAGGATCAGTTCTATATGCACAGTTTAAAAAGTTACGAATGTCTTTGTTAGGTGTCCGCGTGGTGCTAGACTACGTGCCCAACCACACGAGCAACGAAAGCGACTGGTTTGTGAAGTCAACGCAGCGAGACCCCAGCTACGCTGACTACTACATCTGGGCTCATGGCAAGCCGGATCCCAAAAACCCTGACTATTTGGGACCGCCTAACAACTGGGTAAGTATTTACATAGTATAAAACAAAGTCGCTTGTAGATTGTACGCTTAGGCTAATATTTAGAGACTGACAGAGACGTACGGAAACGTTACTTTAGGCTGAGGCTAACATTCAGAGACGATGCTCAGTGTAAAGTAAGGCTTCCGTAATATGTCAAATTTGTATTACAATTTGACATACGGAAGCGTAAGTTCATGCTGAGTCTCTTCTCTGAATGTCAGCCTCAGGCTAATATTCAGAGACGATTCTAAGCATAAACTCAGGCTTCCGTATGTCATACGAATTCGTGTATTGTCATACAAATTTGACATAACATGACTCAACATGAACTTATGCTTCCGTATGTCAAAATCGAGTGCTTACGTTCAAATTTGTATTCAGAGATGTTCGGAATACTGCTTAAACTTCGCGTAAACTATGCTAAGCCTAAGTAGTCAATATCGGTTACTTTAGCTGTCTAAGCAGTGGATCTAGCGCCACCCGGCGTACAAAGCTGTAGTTATTTTTGGTAGTTTGATATATTTTTATTTACTTAGATTTATTAAATAGCTGTTTCATATCATTTTGTTTAGTTTTTTAATAGAATAGATAATATGTCGATGTAAGTAAATATTGTTTGTCAATAAAAACTTTTTATCTTACCATATAACTTTACAATAAATTTGTATGTGGTGCTTTTATTGTGAAACCACATCTACTTAAAAATATTATCATTATTATAAAAAAGATATTTCTTGGCGAAAATAATAGATGTTAGCGCTGTTTACTGTGATAATGTTACAACAAAAATAATTTATATCTCAGATATTGTTGTTTCGCTCACTCTTATGACATTACATATATTGCTATCCTTTATTTATAACAGAGCGTAGGCTAAGTTAAGACGGACGAAGTTTGAGACGTACTATGTTTCTGAATACCACTTTTTAAGATGCGGTAAGCCGATTCTTGTCTTAGACTGATCTAAGCCCGTCTTACATGAATATCTCTGAATGTCAGCCTTAGTGTCGTCTCTGAATATTATGCTTAGATCTTTTAAACTTCGCAACGGATTTGAGTGCAATTTTCAGCAATACATAGATTGTGGACTCTATGTAACATAGAGTGATTCAAGAGGAAGAAGGGAGGTTTATATTTAATTTATGTAGAACTCGCTTTCCGCCAGCAGCTTCATTCATAGCCTAAATTACTCGGTAAATATGTAGCTTTGTAATGGTAAAATATTTTTTCAAATTGCTCCAGTAGTTTCGGCGCCTTTTCAGTTCAAACAAACCAACAAACAATCAAATCGTTCCTCTTTATAATCGTTCCTCTTTTATTGCGAAAAAGGGGATGTAAGGGGTTGAAATAGGGGATGAAAGTTATAAGAAATACCCAGAGCGCGCGGGCGAAGCTGCTGGCGGAAAGCTAGTATTAGTAGAGTAGAGATACATATACATAATAACTTTAAGTAGTAGAGAATGCACCCGTGCGAAGCCGTGGCAGGTCGCTAGCAAACAATAAAACGAAGGTGGATAACATTGCTTTATAGGTCAGCATATTCCGCAAGAGCGCGTGGGAGTACAACCCCATCCGCGGACAGTACTACCTGCACCAGTTCGTCATTGGACAGCCTGATCTGAACTACCGCAGCGCTAAAGTACGAGAAGAGATGAAGGTAATGGTGTCTCAAATGTTTCAATCAATACATACAAAGAGTAACTATCCCTTGATTTAAAAAGAAGTATTATACTTTAGCATTATTTTGTACAGATAACATTTTAGAAGCAGTGATAATCTAGGGTTATGACCACTGGACTCCCAACTCAAAGGACTCGAGTTCGGATCGAAGACACGCACCTCTAACTTTTTGAAATCATGTGCGTAATCGTGAACGAACCTGCATGCCTGACAGATTTTCTCAACGGCATGTGAAGTCTGCCAACCCGCATTAGGCTAGCGTTGTGGACTATAGCCTAATCCTTCTCATACTGAGAGACCCGTGCCTAACAGTGGGACAGTATATGGGTTGATGATGAACGTTTTAGGACCCTTCTGTAAAATCTTTCATATCAGGCTTTTCAGACTTCGTATTTTCAGCTACATTTAACTAAAACAAAGCAAAGGTTAAGTTTAATTAAATGTAGTAAGAGGGCCAGCGTTTTGCCATTCTTTCCTTACAGAAATTGGTACCCAAACACTGCCCGATTTAAGAATCGCGCCCAGGACCTGCATATTCTAGTAGTTTTATAATGAATATCTTCATCGAATAATAACGATGATAACTAAACATTACAGGATGTTCTTCGTTTCTGGTTGGAAAAGGGTGTGTCTGGTTTTCGCGTGGACGCTGTGAACATGTTGTATGAAGTGGATCCTGCTAACTTCAATGGCCTATACCCCGACGAACCACTTTCCGGTGAGTTACACTCATTTTGACATCGTCCATAGATTAAATTATTTCTTGAATAAAAGCGATCGATTGTTTCGGCAAAATTAACAACGAAACACTAATCTGATAATCCATATTTTGATCAGCAAAAGTTGGTTAGTAGACTCTTTACAAGGTGGACATTAGTTCAGGGAAACCGCGGCCGGTCACAGCCGATTACAGGTCTACTGAGATGTATAAACTTCATTATTTAGCATACAGAAAATTGTCTGCTGTATTGTTATGTGGGGTTGAATGTTTCCTACATTCTAACCAACTTTCTGTAGCACAGGAATCTGTCCCCACGTCACCACACTGAATAAACTGTAAATTGGTATAGCCTAGAGTCTGTTGTGAAAAGTGATGGGGACTTACAAAAAAATCCTTTACAGGAACTGCTGGCATGACCCCAGACGACTACGAATACCTGACCCATATCTACACTAGGGATCAAAACGAAACATACGACCTCATTTACGACTGGCGAGCAGTCCTGGACGAATTCACTGACAAACACAACGAGTCGAAGATCATGATGACCGAAGCGTACACCTTGCTGCCGCGGATGATGCGCTACTATGGTGACGAGGCCCGCAATGGCTCCATACCATTCAACTTCTTGTACCTCGGAGAGCTAACCAACAAGTCTAATGCCAAGGACATGAAGATGGTCGTCGATAAATGGATGACGTACATGCCTGCTGGGAAGGTCGCCAACTGGGTGGTGAGGATGATTTGAATATATTTTTTTCAATAACTTTTGTCTAAAACGAAAAGTCCTTATTAGTATAGATTAAATAATAGTAACGAACAGATATTGCACTATATTGTGAAACCACAGATTAAGTAAAGGTTATATTATACGTACTTACTTACCTAAGCTATATATAATATATATATATATATATATATAACCCATTCGGGCATTTCGGGACCTTCAGTGGCATTAGGCAGGTCCCGAACTTGGCTTATTATATTTATTTTATGTTTTGGTGGCATAAGTAAGTTTTTAATATATTGCAGAACGGTAACCATGATCAAAGCCGCTTAGCCTCTAGATATGGCGTCGACAGAGTGGACGCGATGAATATGCTGTCCCTTATCCTACCCGGAGTCACCATCACCTACCAGGTACCTCTATCAATCTCAGTTTCAAATTCAGTAGAAAATATTTCACACGAAGTACGTTATTTAACACATTTCTTTATTACCTACAATACCTTCTTGATTCGGGTTGTTGGTCACCTGTGAAACACTTGGAAAGCGTGCTCCATCGTCGCTTAACATCAGGGGAGATAATGGTCAAACTTAATATTTATAAAAAAAACTTGCTAGGAAAAATGTTTTTTTTATTTTTCGTGGATCCCTAGTCTACGATCAAGTGTCTTTATGGTTGCTCTATGTAGCGCCTGAATTCTGCATAAACGGATGCCAATAGCAGCAACGTAGGCCTTCAGATCTAAGATATATGGCTAACTCACCCATTCCACGTGTACTTATGACACTCAACGCTCTCCTTGAAGTAAATCCGGACTGCGATTTGTTTGTGGATGGATGGAAGACAATCTTATCTGTATGTCTGGAGTACTGCGAGAAGTCTGTGTCCTAGTTGTGTCTTTAATTACCTCTTAGTTAGTGTAAGTGGCCTGCGGCCGTTCTAATTAAGGTTGAAGCAAATAAATAAATAAATAAATAAATAAATGGCCAGCCGAACGCAGTTTGTCGCAGCATCGATGCAGTTACAAAACCGCTCAACAATGTATATCGTGTAGTTTTTTTATATGGGTCTTACCTATGTACCAAAGAAATTTAATAGGTAACTTTTGAATCTCTCTAATTAATTAAGTGGGTACTTAACCCACTTCTTTAATTTTAATGTTTATTGTGTAGGGTGAAGAACTCGGCATGACAGACGGGTATGTGAGCTGGAAAGATACGAAGGACCCGCAGGCTTGCAACACTGACGATCCTGTCAACTACTGGAAGAGTAACCGCGACCCCGCGCGCACCCCCTACCACTGGGACGCTACTACCAGTGCTGGCTTCTCCACTAGCACCTCTACTTGGCTCCCAGTGGCCAAAAATTATGAGACTGTTAATTTGGCGGCTCAAATCGCTGCTCCTAAAAGCCACTATAAGGTAAAGATACACTGGAGTGAGCTTACTTTTGGAGGAAAGACTACACTATTTCCTGCCTAGGCTCATTCTAAGATCACTGCCCAGCAATGGTGGATTATAGTTGGCAGACTAACAGCCACATTAACTATAAAATCCTTGTTTAAGTTACTTTCAATAAAAAACATCGTGAGTAAGAAGTACACTATCATGAATTAAATACTAAATTAAAAGTAGGGGAGTGCCCCTGCGCAGCTGGATTGAGACAAGGAATGTTCTATCGCGGAATGGTCCTTTTGATCCAGATCATTTGGGAAATCTTTCTATAAACTACCAATAAAGTCCTCACAAACAAGGTTTTCTTTTTACATTTCCAGTTCTACAAAGACGCGGTGGCGCTAAAACGTCTCCCTGCTGTATGCTCTGGTGACCTGGACGTGCGCGCGCTCACCGACTACATCTTAGTAGTTGCCAGGTACGTATGGCGCCAACTTTGTTATCGTGTGACTCATATGTTACTACGTAACCCCCGAACTTTGAGACCAAGTTCGGGGGTGTCATTGTGACATGCGGTCAAATGGTCTTCTCTAAACAAAAGTGAACTGGTACGCGATCGACTAAAAAACAAATGCCATACGATACTATGAAGATGGCGTTAGTGTCTCGGAACTTTAGTATTTTAAATCAATGTGTGTATTTATAATTGACGGTCCATTTCTTAGGTCCAAGAGCGCAACCAGGCGGGGGGCAAGCCCCTGTCCCAAGTTGGTTCAATAAAAAAAGTATCTTGTCCGTCTGACAATCTGTCTGTCTGGCAATCTGACACTTCATACTATTCTGGCCCTTGTGACCCCAGAAATAAATCCTGAATTCGCCTTTGCTAACGCCTAAAATTGTTATACAAAATTTTATTATGCTAATTTTATAATCCTCTCAAGAACTGTAATTGATCAAACGGTTTGTTCTGCTACCAGAAAAAGTAACTAAAATAAGTAGGTAGACAGATAGTACCTACCTACAAAATATATAAAACGATTCCGCAAATTACAAATGTTTATATACCTACCTACAGAATATAAATCAAAGGTCTACTAGGTCTACCGTCTATCTGACAAAGTTGTCAGAATGCCACGTCGTAGCCGTCAAAGATGAATATTCAAAATTACTTATATAGAATGAAGTGTGACTTACCTGTATTCATTGGCGGTCCCGATGTACCCGCTCCTAATGATCCTCATCCTATAGAGCAGCTTCCAGCTTCCACAATCACCTCTGTTTTCACACGCACTCATTACACTACACACACACAGACAAAGAATCACTAATTCACTATAACACTGCGTCTGTTCCGTGTTTGTCAGTGAACCTAATTATTTTTTAATCTCAGTGTGAATAACATAACTTTTTGTCCGAAAGTCGGTGAATTCGAATTTTGAAATCAAGGTATATCGATTTTAGTTAAACAAGTTACCGCTACTGGCGCCAGCGGCGGCTTGAAGTTGGTTTTAACCAACTTGATAATTAGTTTGGAAATACGAAATTTATTTTAAAATTAGGAAAGATCAGGAGAATTGCTAATAATTAAATAATTTTTTTTTGAGATATTGGTTGAATACGTACATTTAAGTTTTCTTGTCATCCAATAATTTTATAAAACAACTATAATTATAAACATGAATATAAATTAGTGTCGCGCTTATTCTTATCTATGGCGCTGAGTTTGTATCCGTTCAGGACTTCGGGCTACTCTCAGAAACAAAACACGGATTTTCATACAGTTTTCACAGAATAAATACTTGGATGAGATCTGCAGATTTATGAAAAGTAACCAAACTTTTTGAAAAACTAATTAATTTCTATTCTCCAAACTTAGGTTCCTGCCCGGCCACCCTGCGGTCGTGGGCATCATTAATTTATCCAATGAAGAGCATAAGGTGAACCTCAGCACGTTGCGCCTACTGCCTCAACAGCTGCAAGTTGTAGCTTCTGGTGTCCATTGCTCACTTGAGAAAGGGTAAGAACTTATCCATAACTGTGAGCCGCAGTGTTGCCTGCTTTTATCTAGTTATAATACCAATTCTGTAGGAATTGCCCAAAATCGTTTCCTAGATGCCTACGTCATAATCTATGTGTGTGCCAAACAGCCCATTCTGTTAAGTGGTTTGGGCTGTGCGTTGTTAGACTACTTAGTTAGTCACTTTTTCCGTTTGTTGGGATTTTCTGTGAAATTCCCAGTAGCAGCTCGGAGACTGGATTTGTGTGCGTCTGTCCGGTTGCAACAGACGCGCCCTCTATTACTTGGGCCCTAAACCTACCGGCGATCTATTCTCTGATTTTGAATGTGTATTCAAACTGCAAACTGTTTAAACCGTTTTTGTGTATTTAAGGGTCAATGGGCGTTTTTTTTTTGAAAAAATTGTGGGTAAGGTCTAGTTAAGTCTAGTAAACAACAATAACAGTTTCAAAACCCGTACGTATCATCTGTGCTACAGTTCTCGCCAAACTTATTGTCCGGGTTGAAGTTGGCACGGCCGTAAAAATCGGAGGAAGAAAAATAAAAACGAAAGCTCAAATGAAAGTCTTTTTAAATCATTTTAATCCAATATTTTTCCTTCTCCGATTTTTATGGCCAGGTTAAAGTGGAAAATAAGGACAATAAGTGGATTGGCTTCTAATATAATTATTAATTATTGTAAGAAACTTTGTGAAGAGAGAATAAATAAACATATTATTATATTATAATAAGTGTGGTGAGAACTGTACATTATTTTCTGATCGTTCCAGGGTCAAAGTACAGAAGGAGAGCATCATCATGCCAGCCCACTGCGCCCTCGCTGTAACGTCATCAAAAAATTGTTGTTAAATACACCACCTAATTAATAATATTTCGTAGACTGCAGTATTAGCAATTTCCTATTTTACCGAATATAGATTAGAATTTATTTATTACTGTAATTAGAATTTTATAGAAAGTAGATTGTAATTTTAAATTATTATTTGATCAAAATTATACCAGGTTAATAAAAAAATCTTAGTTTTATTTAATAATGTGGTAACGGAACCCATGATAAGATGAGGCACAGAGGCTTGCAGTCTTGCACTATACTGGACTTTTTACAAATAAAATAATAAAAAAATAATAATAAAGGAGGGTGTTGTAAAAAAAACAACTCTTCATTATAATAAAATATTATTATCAGTTCGTGTTGAGTATCAAAACAACATTAAAATAACTATCCATATATACACCTATAACACTTAGAACTACAAATTATTAATCTCTACTGTACAAATCATTAGTACACACGGCTACACATCAAGCTATAACGACCAGTATAAACTGACCTCGTATTTGTATAGGCTTTCGGCACAGCAAGAGGTCAGTTTATACTGGTTATCACATATGATTTGTAGTCATGCTTACATAATTACATTGTAAATGTGCAGATAGATTTAAAAATAGAATATCACCACGCATAGGTTGCTACAGTACTGACAATATAACCACAAAATATTAATAACTAGCTTCCCGCCAGCGGCTTCACCCGCGTGGTCTTATAATTTTTTCCCCGTTTTTGCTACATTTTTCATTACTACTCCGCTCCTATTAGTCGTAGCGTGATGATATATAGCCTATGTTACTCGAGGATAATGTAGCTTTCCAAAGGTGAAAGAATTTTTGAAATCGGTCCAGTAGTTTCGGAGCCTATTCATTACAAACAAACAAACAAATCTTTCCTCTTTTTAATATTAGTATAGATATAGACTATGCCTATGAAGTTGGACGTAAGTGACTGCGTAGTAATAAATAAATACGATACAATAGGGTAGGAGTAGGACGCATGCGCGGGTTGTCCTATCTCACTCACTCTCTTACATTAATGTCTCGCTTACTCGGTGTACAGTCGGGGTCGTATTTTTTTCTTTTAATTTTGCCACAGTACCACTTTTTTGTAGCTGTACCTGAGCAGACATAAATAAATAATTTCAAAGAGGCTGCAGTTATATTATCAGTACTGTACTTTCTTCTTCTTCAGTTCTTCTTCTATCGTATCGACATGAACAATAGACGTTCTATCTCGAATAAAGTCCGAAGTCCATTATGAAAATGATTGAAATTTGAACTTTATGTCAATGCCATAAAGGTTTAAAACACAGCTCTTACTGAGATAGATACAGATAGATACATGCCGTGGTAAAAAGGTTAGCCAGTCGAAGATCAACTAGTACTATATGGGTCCTGTATCAAAATTTGTTCTGTGGCCATACTTACCCGTTCTGTACCATACTAACTCATCATCAATTAATTCATAAATATCATCTAGGATGCTACTTTCTGAAGTAGGAACATTTTCTTTTTTAAAGGCTTTAAATATAGCTGGCTTTTCGGTTTCTAAGTAAATTGAAATAAGGCTTCTTATTTATCTGCAAATGAGGTCATCAAAACCCCATACAACTCAGCCCAAATTTGTACCTGAGCATAAAAAAATAATACGACTAGAGTTTTAACCAGCGTAATACAGAGTATATTTTCCAATAAGTGTACCTTCGGTACATCATTTGGGCAGGTTTTGATGACCTCATTTTGGTTAAATACGCGGCTAAATACGATATTATGCGATATTATTGGCCTGTTTCACCATCCCTAGAGAACTACTATTCCAAAAACGATGATTCTAATCAATGAGTTTATATCTGAAAAGGCCAGAATCGATAGGTGTCTATATTTTTTTCTGGGAATGTTGAGCTCAATGAATTATAAATCGCTAGTAGCACTTCAATCGATCCATTGCAGTAGGCCAAGGCACTATGAATAATAGAAACCTTGCAGTTTTACACAAAGAAGTATTATTGCGGGCTGCATACGTAATTATTAAGTACTTGGGAGTAATAAATAGTATGCCAAGATTATTCATAACATGCTGATTAAAATAATACCATCACAAAAAGTAGGGCTCACAGCAATATAATTATAATATTTCAAATCGCAATTGATTTCCTTAATATCACGAAATCCATACAACTTTTAAAATATTTTTTATATGTTACTGGCACTCGACAAATAGCAATATACACCGGGCTCAAGCATGCTAAGCAGCCTTGTAAGGCACTTTTAAACAGTAATTTGTTCATAAAATGTATTTGCTAAACGCCTGCGACAGAAACTTTTTTAAACAATTTTTAGTGTTTCAAGCACAGATCATTTTAGAACAACTGATTAACAATATTCTCAAGAATTAAGTAGAATTCCTGTCTGTATTTACAGTTCTTTCTAAAAATTGCTACATATTTTAAAGCTTTCTACATTTTATTAATTCGTTTCATTCAGTATTCATTGTATTTCTGAATAATTAAAACGATAACAATATTTTAAAACTGGTCCTTTCCTTTTCCATCTGTGTATCGATTTGGATAGGGATATTTACTCTTATTCCGAAACAACAAATCTACACTGTACACAACAATTCTCCAAATAGGCTCTCATAAAATAGTCAATTTATAGTTTAAAATAGGTAATTTAACTTAGACAAAATAGTTTTTTCCAAAAAGATTTTTTTCCGCGTCTAATTGGCAACCCCGCTAAGATGGCGGCGTCAAAAGCGTCTTTTAGCTGTTTCCTTGTCTTCGCCGAGGTTTCTATGTAGACTGCGTTGATTTTAGCTGCCAAAGCCTTTGCTTCGATGTCTGAGACTACGTGCTCGCCACGACCCTGAAAGACAGAATGACATTTAACGGTTAATACCTTTTTTGGGTGCGGAAAGTTCTCATGGATGGAGTTGGTTAAAATACCCCGGATGTCAAATCACTAAGTCAGGGCGTTACAATAATTATACCCATTTCCTTGTAAAACCAAGTCTAAGGCTAGATTTGGTTGTCTAAGGCTATACGTTCGAAAGACCAGGACAGAATAAAGACATGAAGAGATAGCATAATGAAACAAGACCAATCCTCATCTTTTCGTTGGTTGATTCAACGAAAACAACTTATGGCTAAGTTCTGCAGGTGCAGACTGCAATGGGGTACTTATAATACCAGACAAAATAGCAGGACGCCCCAGCTCTTTATTTTTAATGTTTTGGCCCTGGTTGAGTTCAAATGCCCCAGGCATTATTTCTTCCACGAAAATAAGGTTCATTAGTTTAGTTTGGCTTGCCTTTTCCGCACTTATCCTCTTGATTGGGACGTATTACGACGTACGTGTCTCCTTTTTCTACTAACCATCTCAGGCTATCCCAAAAAGTTAGCAGTCTGTTTAAGCTGCTGCAGGATTTCGGGAGCGACGCTAGGGATTGGAGAATTTGTGTCCGTAATAAGGTCCATATTCACCTTTAAAGTCTGCAGCACCCTCTGATCCTGCGCCAGATCGCTCTGCGTGCCGACGAGTATGAGTGGAGCGTTGACGTTAGCTACGGCCTTGGTCCACCTCTCGGCGACGGATCTGAACGTCTCGGGCCTCACCACTGAGAAGCACAGCATCAGCACGTCGGTGCCAGGGTAGCAAAGCTCGCGGAGCTCAGACATTGAGTCCTGGAATAGAGAGATTTTCTTTTAATACTAAGTTCAGAACTGATGAGGTAAAAAGACCAATTATTGGACTTAAGGATCTGCTAGGGGTTCTAAATACGAATTAATCCAACATACTAAAGATTTTATCAAAATTAGTGATTTAGTTTCACCAATATTGATGAAGATTTACATGATTTCCTATATTTACTTGTTATTATTTACTAAAATGTCTCAAGTGTTTATTATCAGAGATATTTTTATTGGCTTCAATGTCTTCTAGATATGATATACGATGCGTTTTTACGTCACGTGCATGCATAGCGTCAGTAGTCACTCTAGGTTGTACCTACTTGTGCAACTCACGTGTCAATGCTGCGTGACAAACCGTGACGTTACCTTTCACTGATAGAAATAGTCTTAGGTAGGGGCTCGTGGCTAAGAAATAATTATGCTAATAATTTGATTGCAGTGCATCGACCATGAGTTTTTTTTCACTAGACTCGCTAGCGGCGCCGTAAAATATTTGTATGGAAAACCCTCGCAGCGCCTCTAGCGGTTACGTAAGGAACTAAGATCTGCTATGAGATTACAGCGTTTCGATGCGTGATAAACCTATCGAAAGCCATTCGATAGAACTCATGGTTGAGGTATTGATCGAATGATCACCATAGTTAATCCGTGCTTGCCGCGATCAACCCATACATGGGTGACTATTTTTTTTTAATTGGCTTATATCGGCAAAGAAAATGACGAGCCTCCAAATGGTAAGTAGTCATCGCCGCCCATAGACCAGAGGCGTCTACGATTGTAAAGCAACTGAACGGGGGAACCGACGCTAATGCGCAAAAGTAGGAACACACACAAAGGTGCTTCACATACATACAAAAATATTCTGATGTATGTCACAGTGGCTTCTAGCAGTGGTTAGGCCTTAAAATGTCAGAATATCAGGCATCAGTCTGTCGCTGATGCTTGGTGGACTGACGCTAGCCTTCCAGCAAGCGTCAGAATTTTTTACTTAATTTTTTGAGATTGTGCGCTCAGGCTAAAGGCTATTCTTACCTTAGAATTGTTAACAACTGAGATAAAATTGCTCTAGAAAGTAGGCTCAATTGCCTTAACATAGCCTTATAATACAATAACATACAAAACGTAAGTAACAGCAGACATAAAAAAACATATTTTAAAATCACGGCTTGTCTTATAAGGGATAACTTTTCAATATAACGGTGAAACCGGGCCTTAACGCATGGCACACTCGTGTAGGTTCAATGAACAGCACATTTGATAAATAAGTAACTGTACCTACATCGTAATTATTCTGACCGACTAATTACGATTGATAAAATAATCGTAACGCATTGATCTTATGCTCCCGTACATTCACAAGTTCGTAAGGTTATGTTAGATATAAATGTTTAAGTACTTTATTCTCCTTTCATAAAAAAGGTAAATGAACAAAGGACAGTAGTCGCCAATCTTTATTTAAAAATAAAGAGAAAAAAGATTGGATTAAAATTAATAAAAACGAAAGCCTTACTTACGATTCGCGCTTTCGAGATCTTTTTCTTTTTTCTTTTTTTTTACCGGTTTAAAGTTCTTATTCCCTCTTTTTGGTAATTTATATTCCTTATACTTATTATTAATTATTTTATAAATTTGTTTTAAGCCACTAGAAACTTAGAAAGTGGATGCAAGATCCTAGTGAGCACGACCCAATGTTTTTGGCGAATGGGTTGTTATCGTACTGCATAAACTGTGGTGTATTTTGTCCGACTGTCTGAATTAGACCCACGTAGAAGACAATTACAGTACTATTGTGTTGTCCTTAGATTTTATTACTAAGTTAAAACGAACCAAATAGCCGGCGACATCCGGTTTACTTTAAAATGATATTCAAATTGAGCCCTTTCCCACATAAGTTTAACCTTTATCTCAAAATCGGAATTTACGCAACGCACTCAAATTGAAATAAAAATGTCTTGTTTAGAGGATGGGTGCTAAGTTCGAGTCGCTGCATTACCGTAGTGAAAGTATTAACAGCAACCAACAATTGACGAACGATTTGTGGTCGGTTACTGAACGTTGTGCAATCTGCCTTCGTACCGAAGTCGCCATAAACAGTATGCTATGATTTTGTATCCGACTTCGATTGAAAAGATTATATGTTTGGTGTCTGTACTTATTTGGACGTGATTGTGTAGTGTTATGTGGTTTACATCACATGACAGCCGGAAAAGCGTTGCAACTATGAATAGTACAGTTCGCGCCAAACTTATTGTCCGGGTTGAAGTTGGCGTTAGCTAACTTTAACCCGGCCGTCAAAATCGGAGAAAGAAAAATATGGGATTAGAATAATTTATAACGACAGATTACGACTTGAGCTTTCGTTTTAATAAGTTTGACGCGAATCTACTCATTGCTAATATACCATTGTACTTGGCTAGTTGTATGTAGGTAAGTAAGTGGTCGAAAATTACAAACTAGTGACCCGCCCCGGGTTCACACGGAATATTTTTTATAACATTCATAAATATTATAATAAATAAATAAATATCCTGGGACATTTTACACAGCACCATCTAGTTCCAAACTAAGCAGAGCTTGTACTATGGGTACTAGACAATAGATATAATCTTTGTCTTTTTTTGTAAATACATACTTGTAATATATAAGAAAAACCCAGACAAACACAAACTGTCTTGTGGGAATCGAACCCACGACCTCGTGATCAGCAGTCCGGTACTCGAACCACTAGACCACAGACGTCGTCAGATATTGTTTTTTCTTTCCCTAAATCCCTCTTTCTATTAGTGAAAACGTGGTGGGGTCTTTAATTTATTATTATTATTATGTAGTGAAGTGGTGAAGAATATCGTATTGTACATACATGCATTTGTACATTTTCACTTTGTCCGCGCGCCCCTAGGGGAGATTTTCTAATTTCTCATACAAAATGACGGACGTGCGCACATTTCACTTTCATTGTCATTCATGGTCGGGGGGTTTCATATCAATGAATACCACGATAGGCAAATACACCGCTACCTACTAATAAATAGGTGGTAGATACAAGGTATAACTCCGACATACCCTACGGTTTTCCTCGCAGAAGATGATACATGATAATGTTCTGCAAGTACAATAATAAAATAAATTATTACGTAAGAATCAAAAACCCGAATGCGTTATAAAGTAACGCGTACTTCACTATGTAAAAATCTAAAAATAACCTATGTAGGTATATGTTGTATCGGAAATGGAGTCCCTGAATGTTGGAAACTGTACTGCAGGTCGGAAAAGCAATGAAACAAGATATACGTAAGTAACTATTTGTTTATAAGTATTTAGACTGGTGACCGAAAAAGTTGTTTTTTTTATTGCCTACAGTGGCAGACGAGGAGGTAGCCCTCCTCATGAACATCAGCAACGCCAGGGGCAGAGTTAAGCCGCCGTCTACTGTGTATAACTGTTTTTATGTCCGGTCTAAAATGATCGGGTTTTGTTAACTTCAATTTAGTGTACCTAAGTGTACAGACTTCATACAGCTGCAAAACCTATGCAGAGTGCTCCTAGACATGCTTCTCATCGTGTTGAGGAGCTTGTAATCCTCAGATGGAAGTGTCGCAATGAATTTATTCAGTAGGCCTATTATGACCGTTATTGCCACGGTAAAGTGGCTTTACAAATAATCCTCAACAAGGCCTTAGGTTAGCTTATTTGTTACTCAATATGTCATGTTGTCTGTTTAAACAACTTTGTCAGCTTTATTCTTTCGTAATTGATTATATGAAATGGATATTATGTATTTAATTAAATAAGTAATGACTTTTGTCTAGCCTTACTATTCGTCACTGTTTCACAGCTTACGGATAATTAGCTGACACATTTTATACAAATTTTGTTCCATTTATTAATTTATTCGCCAGTTAGCGGCTATTATATAGAGGTTGTGAAACAGCCCCACTGACTCGTAAATACAGGGGGCTTTTGCTACTAAAATTCTCTGTAAAATGTTATCTACAAGCAACGAAATTATTCGACCATTCATAGACAAGTATTACAGAAAATCCTCATGGATTGTCAGCCAGGAGAGCAGGTGGCAGGGTATGTTAGACTTGTACCAACAAAAAAACTGCACTTATACCCTAGGTCGGGACCATTTTGCCATATTGGGTCTGAGCATGGTGTCAATTATTGGACCTCTTTCAAGGGGCGACCTACGGCGACTTTTAGACCCTTGCATCGTCACGGAAGTGGCAAACGCTGACTACTAGGACCATTTTCTGTTCGAGCGGCGGACTTGCGAAAGTCATCAATGTCTTCAAACTCCTCGATCAATCTAATGTCAATCAAATATGTATACATAATTATCATGCCTATCCCCCATTGAGGTGGACTTTTTTAGTTATTTCTGCTTTGATGCTGGCGGTTGGCACACCTCTTTACATCATCTAAGTAGGTACTTACGCTGTTTTTATCGTACCTACTTAAATGTCCGCTTCTGATAACACAATCTTTCCGCAATTTAAACTACGATAAAGTCTTTAATGCAGTTCCATGTGTATAAACAAACCGTAGCTGTATTGCAACAGATGATATGTACAAAATATTTAAAAATTTCAGTCTTAAGCAATAAACTGACGCAAATTATTCTGCAAAATGTATTTAGTGACATTGGCTGCCTTCCGATGGCGTCGATTTTATACGATTTTATTATACCGACAAAAAATACAGGCATTGCGTGCATTCCAACACTTTATTTTAAGTACTTTCTTCGTATGAATAATGTATTTCATATTCGCAGAATCGGTCAGTTTATCATGTTTTTCAATAACATTTCCAATCTGTCAAGTTTATTGTAATGGAAAGTATTGTAAAGGGCCCGCTGGGAACATACTTATCAGTGACAACGTAAATGTAAGATTTTAAATTCAATAAGTAGACATTAAAAACGGGAAATAGTGCAGTGACTAGACAATAATTATGTGCCTATTTATGCTTTCTGGGTTGAAATAAATCTAAAACATTCCACAGTTACGTTTGCGAAATAACAAACTAAGCGTTGTTACTTGTTAGTGTAATAAGATCAACATTGCTGCCCAAATGTTGTTTGCTGCTGACCAACAGATTATTGGTCAAATAAAACGATCTCGCAAAATCTCGAGACCTCAAACCCCCATTGTTGTCCCCAATTTTCTGAAAGCTAGACCGAAAGTTTCCCCTCACAATTTCTGTCACGTTCCAAGCGAAGACAATTTCTTTGTCTTTTTAAAAAAACTGCAGTTATGACAAATGGTTTCGAGACTAGCAAAAGTAGCATAAGTAGCAAGTAATGAAGTAGCATAAGTGTAAAAGGAGTGTCAGACTCAGGCGGCGTTACCAAAAATATCCCCAATTTCTGTCTACATAGAGTAACGTATGATAACTAAAATATTCAGGACACCTAAGAAATAAGTAAGGCTATGCCAGTATGCCTAGTATGTAAATAAAAAAAATATTACAATTTTTACAAAAAAAATGAGTTAATGAGTTGTTCAGATCAACTGAACAACCGAATGGCTCAGAATGGACAAGAGCAGGTGATATTCCACCTCCTCTACCTTTAAAGACACATGTGCTTTTGCACAAACAAAGCTACAATACTACAAATTTTCTATGCACCGTACACTCAGGTAGAGAAACTGTGGGAATGTTCGTTGCATTGTTCGTGTAAAAAAATTGGATCCGGCGCGTAGGAGGTTATAGATTAGTGCACGTGCTATTTATTTTTTATTCCAAATATAATAATAATGGCGCTTCGCCAGGTGTTGAGGTGAACTAGATTTGTGACCGTGGGATCTTCGATGTGTTGATGAAGTAGCCTCTGGAGGCTAAAATGGCCGTGCTGAATCTATTGACAAATTTAATCTGTACATTGTGTTCTGGATCTGTACATTGTGATCTAGGTGTGTACATTGTGATCTAGATCTGTACATTGTGATCTAGGTGTGTACATTGTGATCTAGACGTGTACATTGTGATTGTGATTTAGATGTGTACATACCTACATGCACTTTGATAAAAGTATTATAAAATCTGAAGGTTAGCATCGCGAAACTTGATATTTCGATTACCCACTAATTGATAAGCTAATGATAAAATGTGTTAAGTTTATGATTATACCGACGGATTATATCTAAGTACCGATAATTGAAAATTATGTCATGGCGATCTTATTATGATAAAAACTAAGAGCTATCCAAATACAGCTAAGTTTTTGTTACCATCACGCCTGTATTCCAAAGGTTAGGCAGAGATGTACTAATGTACACCGACACCAACAGTTTGCCGATTTGTTTTAAATAGATAGAGTATTCATCTTTATCATTACCATAGCAATATTGTAAGTGAATGCGTCTAAACACGCATAATACCTATCTATAATTAAATAATAATAATATATAATAATAAATAATAATACTTTTGTTTTGCGATTTTGTGACGACAAACTTTGTATTGTACCTCAACCATGAGTTCTATCGAATGGCTTTCGATAGGTTTTTTACGCAACGAAACGGTGTAATCTCATAGTAGATTTTAGTTCCTTACGTAACCAATAGAGGCGCTGCGAGGGTTTTCCATACAAATATTTTACGGTGTCGCTAGCGAGTCTAGTGAGAAAAACTCATGGTCGGGGCACTGTCTTAATTTTTTGTATAAACTATGTTCTCATGGAAGTGATGTATATGTATGTCTTATATGAGAATAAATGTCTTTAAACCTATTCTTTATTGTACACCAAAGGATCCTTGGGATAAGGATCTTTAGGTCCCATTTAATAAGGGGGCTCCCTATTGCCATCAACTGGGCACGAATCCAGGCTCCGAGCAGTTCGAACTACTACTGGGAATTTCACAGAAAAACCCAACAACACTGCTCGACCCGGGAATGAACCCAGCACCTTTAGCGTAGCAGTCGCGACTGGGGCTACACAAGGCAGAGGCAAAGGCAGTTATGCTAAAAATATGTATACCATTGAAAATATTAAAAGTTATATAAAGGATTTTTTTTTTATAAATAGTCATAAACATAAGTTTCTCCTCTCTTCTACATGTAGGTACTGTGCCTTATAAGGCCCGCAGACGTTTCTTACATTATTTATTTTAACATCTATACTTGTGGAGTACAGAATGCTCCGAATATCGTGGACACAGCGACGCACAAACGAGTCGATTCTAGAAGAACTGTCCATCAAGAAGAGGCTATCCACCCTATGTAAGCAGCGAGTTCTCGAATTCTTTGGACACACGGTTAGGCGCGGCCCAGACACCCTATAAAACCTGCTGATGACCGGCCGTGTGGAGGGCACCAGGAGTAGAGGATTCGCACCTCTGCGTTGGATAGACACAGTGAGGGAGGTTGTTGGAACGAACCTACAAAAGGCCATGCAGTATGGAGAACGTATATACGCCATCCGATTTACTGTCTTCGCGAGGCCCGTCGCGAAGACCCCGAAACGGTACCCCTCCCCGTCCCTTGCTCGAGCCGGCCCGCGCCGAGCCAGTAGTTTTAAATTCGTCCCTAAATAATTTTAACCCTGATCCAGCTGTCCCTAGCTGTCCCCCCAGCAACGCCCTAAGCCGAGGTCCGAGTCCCATTAGGGGACGCCCTTAGCTGCTGTTGCTTAGTTTATAAGTGTCCATGGCTGGAGGCACAAAAGGTGCCTCGCCACCAAGCCCGGTTAAGAATCAAAAGCTCCTGAGCTAGAATCTACATCCGTCAAAAAAAAAAAAAAAAGAGTACGTATATAAAATACATTACCCATTATAGTCACGTCCCTCAGTCATGAGGTAGCGACTAGGAAGAAGAAGAAAGAAGACTTGTGGAGTGCAATTTAATGTATTGAGTATTGTATTATTGTCTTACCTGTCCAGCAGTATCACAGATTTCTACGCAGAGCGGTCTGTCGTCCACGTCCACCACAACTGTAACAAATAAAGAAAAAAATATATATAACTAGCTGACCCAGCAAACGTTGTTTTGCCATATAGGGGTGGGTCACCCTTATCATTTACGGGTATGAAAAATAGATGTTGGCCGATTCTCAGACCTACCCGATATACACACAAAATTTTATACAAATCAGTCCAGCCGTTTCGGAGGAGTACGGGAACGAACATTGTGACACGAAAATTTTATATATAAGAATATATTTCTGCATTCTTTTATTTCGTATACGGTTTTTTGTACATTAATGTATACAGCATGTAAACACGTACACTGTAATCCTTCACGCTAATATAACCTCCTTATACAAGCCCCTCATTATGGAAGAAAATCCGCGCCCTGCAGTAGGGCAGTAAATAGGTAAATTATGAATACAACTCAATAAACTAAGATTACACATAGTATATAGTAATAAATAAATATAAATAATAAATATCTTGGGCATTTTTTACACAGCACCATCTACTCCCAAACTCAGCAGAGCTTGTACTATGGGTACTAGACAATGGATATAATACTTATAAACTTTTTTTTTATAAATACATACTTATAATATATAAGAAACACCCAGACAAACACAAACAGCTAAGTTCATCACATAATTGTTTGTGTCTTGTGGGAATCGAACCCACGACCTCGTGATCAGCAATCCGGTACTCGAACCACTAGACCACAGACGTCGTCTACATAACATACATTACATCTCAGATTATGTTATTAATCTAAGCATTACATACTGATAGTCGAATATTCAACGTAGAGCCGCAAATAGAGAAAGATGGAGAATGGGCGGAAAATCCCAAAATCATAATGGAAGAAGACAATTAGACAACCCATTACCACTTCTTCAAGAGGGTACGACTAAGAAGATACTAAAACTAATATTCAGTAGTGTATTTCCACCTTAATTGGTCACGGGTATTGCGTAATACAGTAAGTAATATTTTAAATGCCAGTGTGAACACGCTTTATAATGGATAACAGCGAAGCACAAGCGCAACAAAGTTAGGTAACCAACTTGATTCTTGTATTGGTCTAACAATAGAATTCACTACTTTACAATTCTGTATGTAAAGTTAAAACTAAAATAATTGTTAACAAAAGTTTTCGGAAATATTATGTCTTCGTCTAGTGTAAGTATTGTAAGTAAATAGGATTAAAAAAAACTAGACAAATTTTCGATCAGTATTTTAAACTAAAAACTGAAAAATGTATGCAAAACTGCAGGTCAAAAGACAACAGAAAAACTTACAACTAAGCATGTATGGAGAAAAACAAGAACAATTAAATATAGAACACAATAATGTCAAACGGTATATTAAATTCTTTTTTTTAATGTGACAACACTGGCGACACGACACGACACCCGATACGTCATATCACCCTCGGCCCGGATACGCGCGGTAAACAGCGAATGTCCGAACATCCTGGCTTTTGTCGCCTTTTGTTCTGAAACCTGTATTACCGCCATTCGCAATTACTGGGCACTCGAGTCACCATGTTTTGTTTTGTACTAATATTTTGTTTTGTTTGATTATTGTACAAGCATTTTTATGCGTGGTGAGCACTATAACAATGCATAATCGAACGAGTGAGCCCTGCTTAGATTTACTGTGCTTTGATAAAATTTAATTAGGTACGACATTAGACGCGTAAGCCAATTCTGAGGCAACTATAACATAAAACTGATTAATTTTATGTTGTTTTATTTCTGTCTATACATATAATTTAACCGTTTATTCCATAAGAAAACAGAGAGCCCGTTAACAAAGACCTCAAAAAAAGTATGTTCCGTGGCAAAGACAAAATGTGATTATGTCAACCGAAACAAAAGAGGAATATTGTACGTCCCGTCGTAATCTTATAAAAAGTACGTCAAAAAAGTTTACAACAAAAAAGAGGTCACGAGACGGTTATAAAAATAGAAAAAAAAGATCTGAAATCGAGAGCGTATCAGGCTGTTTCTAAAGTCCAGTGCCTCGAATGAGTCACTGCGGTCGCGTAACCGTGACCGTGTCTCACGATCCTCGTGTACCTATTAGTTATGTCACTACTTTTATTGAATTTCTGCTTAGAGATAAGTATCAAAGCATTTAACGACTAAAACGTTTTGCTCCTAGTTTAATTTACTAAATGGTGCTACAATAGGAGGTAATTAAAATATAAGGTTCAACGTCACTTTGAATCCATTGAAATATAAAAGGTCATACTTATTAAAAATATAGTAAATCTGTCCGTCATAACAAGTATTATGAGGCATTAGATTGAAGATCGTAGGTTTCGTGTGAAGACCCCTACTTATTCCAAATAATATTCAGAATAAAATATCAAGAGCTCACAAAATGTCATCTTTAAACACCAATTGTAGAGAGAGAGCAACATGGCTGTTTATTTTACAAAAATAAAGCAAAATCACATTTGATCCCAGTACGTTGAAGATGCGGGGGAATGACCTATCGTGTCACGAAGAACAAAATAAACTAGACTAGACAAACAAAACATAGACCTACTTGCCTAAGGTTCACGCGAACACACTCACGTGCTTAGTTACGAGTCAAGATCTTGGCAGGCTGAGCTTAGTTCTAGATTTATATCTTGTAAAGTAAAGGTAGTTTATGACTGTGCTATACGACCTTCTTTTTTGAGCTTATATAAAGGCGTTTGCAAGCATTGAATTGCGATAGCTGAGTGAAAGTAAACAGAACAAGAAAGAACATTTTAAAGACGGTTTTTGAGTAAGTGCTTTAAAATACGGTTTAAGATATAAGTAAGTAGTTTGATTTAAATTGAACGGTCTACACGCGCAGGATGACAATTAAGACTTAAGATTAAAACTAAGGCTAATATTCAGAGACGATGCTAAGCATAAACTTAGGCTTCCGTATGTCAAATTGTCATACAAATTTGACATACGGAAGCATTACTTTACGCTGAGCATCGTCTCTGAATACTAGCCTTAGTAGTACATTAGCACAGAAGCTTGACGACGCAAAATGAGCCTAAAATAATAATAAAACAAAAGTTATTTTATTAAGTATTATTTAGTAAGTTACTATTTTTTGACAACAGGCCACGTTGACTCTTCAGTCAACATCAGTTTTCTTTGCTCAGAAAATATCTTGTAATGTCAAATTTTTCGTGTTTTATGGTGGCCCTACGCGTGCATGAAGCTGAATAAATTATAAATGAGATCTATCAGTTAGTAAAAACATTTTTTTTTATCTTAATTAGAATAAAATAAATTAAGTAAAAGAATACGCACTGCGCATGAGATACTGCTTCAATTTACGCTGCTGTAACTGCTCACAATACGCACAGAAAAGATAATCTAATTTGACTTTTACTTGCCATTTGGCACGGTTCGTCAACCCTGGTAACCCCGTTTAAGTGGCGCCTCTGTGACCTTCCCGAAGACCTAGTTCAACTTGACCTTATTATCCAATAAAGATGAACATTGAACATTGTAACTGTAGAGTACGATCGAATAGAAGAATAATGTTGCCATTTGAGAAAATATCTGTATGATGTGTGTTTTATATAGTCGTAGATTTTTTTTATGGTTCTAAGTTATTATAAAATATGCAGTCACGTGTTTTCTATTAAACTGACAGTAAGTAAACTCGCACTAGCCCAGTTAATGGACTAATGACTACAGACGATTTTGCTCGATAGATCGTCTTTAGCAAAAACCAAAATGTCATTTAGCTGCGTTTGAAAGTCTAGAATAATTGTTTTCCGGATCGGATCCGAATCCTCGGACGTATCTGTCGTAACCGTAGACGGGTGGTAACCTAATATTGACATAGAAACTAAACACATTGGAATTTACATTGCCTACTATAGTTATCTTATTTATCTTGACCTCCTACCGGATAGATGAAATCGATATAAAATTATCACAATCATTTTCACGGCTAAATTGAACTAGATTATGCCAATTTAGTCCAAACCTCAATGGTCAAGTAAATCGAGAGAGCATTGCGGTTGGCACTGCAACAGGATGAGCGCCAATGAGTAGTCGTTTAGACACTACTCCGCTTCCAACAATAAATAAATGCCTTTCATCAACAGACCATGTCAAATAGAGCTCTGGTTTTGAAATACTACATTTTCTTTCAGATCAGACTTCAGAGCGAACAGTCTCGTTTCATGTGATTTAACCAAGAATTTAGAACTTATCAACGGAAGTACGAGGGCTGCACTAAAAGTATCGGGAATGGAATATTTCCACTGTTCCTGTCATATTTAAATCTTTTTAATTGAAAACATCTTGGTTTTAAGAATCGAATACCATTTATTTATTTTTAAAAAGATTCTCGGTCTTGCCACAAGGTCTTTTCAAACTTATTTAGTCGTTGAGAAAATGGAATTGACTCGAGAAAATTCAAGAGCGATGATTTATTATGACTTTCGAAGTGGTTTAACACAAAAACAGTGTGTTGATCGGATACTTTCTGCATTTGGTGATGAAGCCCCATCCAAAACCACAATTTATCGCTGGTTTGCTGAATTTCAACGTGGACGTATCAAGCTCAGTGATGATCCCCGTCAAGGTCGTCCAAAAACTGCAGTCACCCAAGAAAACGTTGATGTTGTGCGTAAGCTGATTGAGGAAGATCGACTTGTGACATACCGCGAAATTCAGGCAACTTTAGACGTTGGCATGAGTCAAATACAAATAATCTTGCATGAACGATTAGGTGTAAAAAAGTTGTTTTCCCGATGGATACCGCATTCGCTCTGTGAAGAGCAAAAAGCGGCTCGCGTTACTTGGTGCGTCAGAACTCTCGAAAGATTCCACGCAGGATCCTCAAATGCTGTATACAACATCGTATCAGGTGACGAATCCTGGATATATGCGTACGAACCCGAAACAAAAAACCAGTCACGAGTTTGGGTGTTCGAAAATGAGTTAAAGCCAACAAAAATTGTTCGTTCACGGAGTGTTGCAAAAAACATGGTGGCCACGTTTGTCTCCAAAACCGGCCATGTTGCGACTATTCCTCTTGAGGGACAAAGAACGGTTAATGCAGAATGGTATGCTAGCATTTGTTTGCCACAGGTCGTTTCTGAACTCCGTAAAGAGAACTGCAACCGCCGCATCATCCTCCATCACGACAATGCGAGTTCTCACACCGCGCACAGAACAAAAGAGTTTTTGGAGCAAGAAAACATAGAATTATTAGACCATCCGCCGTACAGCCCCGACCTAAGCCCTAATGATTTCTATACTTTCCCTAAAATTAAGAATAAATTGCGTGGTAAGAGATTTTCATCACCTGAAGAAGCTGTGGACGCCTACAAAACGGCCATTTTGGAGACCCCAACTTCTGAATGGAATGGTTGCTTCAATGACTGGTTCCATCGTATGGAAAAATATGTCAAATTTCGCGAAGAATACTTCTAAAAGCCATAAATACATTTTTAAATAGTAATGTTGTGTCACTTCCTTGATTCCCGAAATTTTCAGTGCCACCCTCGTAATTCTGCAGTCTGCACCACCAAAAACATATAGAGGGCCAAATAGTACCAACTGCGTTGCATGAATCAAAATGATGAAATATCAGCATGAGATAATAAATACAGCGGAAAAAGAGAAGAACAACGATTAGATTAAAACAGTGAAGGTGAAAAGAAACTATGAATGGGTTGTGTAAGGGAAAAAATGATGATTTGATGATTGCCATATGCGCGCCAAGAAAATTGGGATGTAATTTTGTCCTGTATTACGAATGACTTTTTTAAGCCTGTAATGTCCCACTGCAGGGCAAAGGCATTGCCACTCTTCTTCCACTTCTCTTTGTCCGTCGCAATTTCTAACCAGTCCTTTTAGAATGAATCCAGCTCATCCTGCCATCTCCAATCTTATTACTTATTTCAACGAATGCCGTAGTAAGTTTTCATAGATCTTACAAAACCCCATAAGTAAGTAAGTCAATTATTTTTCTTGCAACGAAGAGTGGCCAGCTAGATGGGCCTCTGCCCCCTAATAATCTGTGCTAACTTTAATAGCAAGAACATTTTAGTGGGCCATTAAATTAGGTCCTGCTTTACGACGTCTCGTGGTTTTTATAATGGCCGGGTTTTACGACTGTGCTCGCAATGATGGCGCGAACCGCTGGATGTTGCCAGTGCACAAAATGTTAAACACCTGAGAAGTGTCAATGGCCTGGATCAGACTATTTGGTTGCTAATAATTTTGTTAATACACAAAATAGTATTGGGCCAAAAATAATTATTATTTCCCTTTACCTACTCTAACGTTAATTCCATGGGTACCACGTCAAATTCTTAAAAAAAAAAACAAACTAAAAAATATTAACAAATTAAAATAACATTAGTAACTAGTGATGGCAAGCCCCGTAAATGTGCGTGAGGTCATAGGTGGAATCGACAAGTGTTTATAATACATAATTATTTTTCCTTATTTTCAAAGATCACTCTCAATTTCTCAAAAGACGTAGTATGTTAAGATCTACTTATTATGTAAATGGGTAGGTCGTCTGAAATGTGACCGAGGGCTCGAATTTTTCGCGAAAGGTGAAAATATTATAAATATCAAGGGCACATGAAAATATCACGACATTGTAAGTACGACGCATTGTTGTATTGTCCGGAATTATCAGCTGCGCATGAATAGCCGATTGTATTTTAAAAACGATTATTATTTAATTCATTTTTGCATACAGCTAAATGTTTTATCAAACTGTATAAATTAAATTGAATTAAAGGAAAATTCGAGAGTAGGTGGCGCGATATGGTGCAAGTGTGGTCAGAAATTGCACGAAGCAGTTTTTATTACCTACTTTGTGGTTTTTTAAGAAAAAAGGGGTGGTTGTTGTCCACAAACTAGGACACATTCAACAACAGTAACACTGGATGATTTTTATGAAATATTGAACATTATTGGATTTAAAAAGTAGAACTAAGAAAAAATATAGTCTCGTTTCGTTTTAACTGCTAACCACTGGATAAAAATGAAACAAAATTCGTATCTGCCAAGTAATTTGGTAGATACGAATACATATAATGGTTGTCTGGAAGAAATTGCTTTTAGCAATATGACCGCCGATTGTACTCTTCACTCTTGTAGTTTATTTCGTTTGTGTTGTTTCTTGGTGTACAATAACATAATTATATTCTATTCTAATTTAACGGGACCGTTAGTAATATATCGGGAGGTAGTGAAATGAAACAACGTTTCGAAGTGTTGTGATTGTGACGTAATGTAATTTAGTATAAGTACACGATTTACACGAACTCTACTCTGTGCCTATTGTAATTAAATCAAAACAACGTTTTTTTTCTCACCTCTCACGTCGAATGGAGGATTGTTGTCTAAACAAAATCTCATCTCTACTCAGAATCGGTTGTTATTACTGAATCGGCGTTGTTGACACAATTCGTCATTGTCTGGCCTAATGTTTACTCTCTATAGTTTAAACATGAGGGCAACTATTACATGTTTCTATCGGACATTCCCAAGTAAACATAATTTATATTTACATGTCTGGATACGGCTGATTGACATGAAGTTTTTTAAAATGTTTATACGATCCGCTGGTTTAATAACCCCGTTTTGGTCGACGGAAAAAGGAATAAGACCACCAGTAGTCGCTGTGTTTGTGAATATAAAACCTACTTAAATTGCGTAAAAACTCCTTGCGTCAAAATTTTTTGAGAATAAATCGCAAATAGAAAATAAAGGGATGGGCCGATTTTTTTGCACGCAAGTGTATTTCCACTAGTTAATGTGTAGTGCTTTTTGCGTAGATCTACATAGATTACCCCAATCTACACTAATACAAGTAGCGAATTAACTCAAAAACTACTGGACATTTCTCATCACTAGTGTGCTATATTATCACTAAGTAAAAAACTGGCTAACAAGTATTTTTAGGCTATAAATATATTAGGTACTGAATCATAAATAAATGTCCACCCGTCCATAGCCAGGACGGGCTGCCAGTTAAATATAATATTTGCAACTATTACTAAGTACCAATTAGCATAATATTAAATAATGTTCTATCATGCTTAATAATAATTACTGTGTAATATTGTGTAATAAGTACGTATAACAATTTTTATTTATGAGAGACAAGACTTTCATCCTCTTTGTACTTACTGTTATCTTTTTTTATCTTACAACTAAAATAGAAAAAAATAACAAAAAAAAGTTAGTATTATAGTGCAGTAGTAACATCAATGTATAAAGTAGCTATTACATTTGTGGAAATTCAAGATAATAAATGTTTATTAATAAACCAGTGATATAATAAATATAATACATGTTGTAAATACAGGTCTTACCTTGATATAGAATGCAACAGTTTATGTAGGTCACTAGGGCATCGCATGTACAATACAATGGTCCATTTCTCAGTTCCCTCACCTTTATGAAATTATGCGATGACATAACATTGACATAATGTTTTTTTTATTGTGTCCAGTACACATAACAGGGTTGTTATGTGTTGAGTGGGAATAAAAAATAATATGCCGCTACCAAACATTGGACAAAGTTTTACAGTGATTCAGGGCATGGTTTAAGACTAATCAGAGGGCTAAGGAGCCCTCTGATTAGTCTAAAGTAGTTGAAGTAAATCACACAAGGGTGTAATTTACTTCGTTTGTCTTTATCAAAAGAGTTTGGAATAGAGATGGGCATCTCTTTGGAGTAATTCTCATTCTTTTTTTAAACAGGGTTAATTTGAAATCTGTTAAAATTACATGCTAGCCATCTGGGGTTTCACTCGCACTGATTATTAGGTTTAAAGCTGGTCAGATTCTCAGTATAATATACATCGAAGTTCGTCAATGTTTGTACTTGAATCATACTGTGAATTTCCCTAGGGTTACAGAGGTTGGATGTCAGTCTCGTTGGTAAAGAGGTCACCTAATATGTATAGTTCTTAGAACCAGGAAAATACTACGAATTCTGTTATAATGTAGATAAACTTGACATTATTTATATAGGTATCGTACTCTGAATTTCCCCGAGGGCGAAGAAAGCAATAAAGGCAACTTTTACGTAGCATCATAGGAATATTTACGGAATTACTTAAAGAGAATCTACCTACTCAAATTCTCAACAGTATTGACTACATTTAGAATGGATTGTAGAGAACAAGTATGGGTATAGCGAAATTTAACGTTGCTGTAAGAAATACGAGTTGCTAACTACGGGCTCCGTAAAATAAACTTGTCATAGGGGAATATAACAGTGCGTCATTGGTCTATTGGTACCTAATAAGCATGCCTGCTGATCATGAAGTCTTCTCAGACCGAACAATTTTCTATGAAATTTTCAGTAGCAGCTTTTTGAAATCCAAAAACTGAAAATTTTATAGACAATTTCAACGCAGGGGGGTCCAGAATCATATACTGAACTCATGGTATTCGGATGTGTGTCGATGTCTCTTCCACCTTGTATAGCCATAGCTGATAAGCTCGCCCCTATTACAGGGAACCTCAATGTTTGTAATAAGTACATGAGTGAAGAGTGGATAAATCTTGCCAATATTTTTGTCCATCCTGAAGTTGACGCGAGCCAACTTCAGGCTTCAACCGGCCCGCGGCCGAAAAAATCGCTCTCGCCATTATTTTTGTCCATCCTGAAGTTGACGCGAGCCAACTTCAGGCTTCAACCGGGCCGCAGCCGAAAAAATCACAGAGAAAAATATTGGATTAAAATGAACCAAAACGACAGCCTACGATTTGAGCTTTCGTTTTTATTTTTTTAAATAAAATCTGTGTACAATGATTTCACACATCTCATATTTTATTGTTACTTTGTTCTCAACAGTTTGTTGTTATTCCTGGAACAATAATTCACATGAAACGCATATTATGAGGCGATCTACTGACCTGGATGCGGGACGGTTGCACTGATATCGATCGGTGCAGAGAATAATTATTGCCGTATTTCTAGCACATTCATCAATATGGCGGACTAGACTGAGCTGGCAACACAGTTATTTTTTGCTATAAATAGTGATTTTCTACCACTTATCAAATGAGTTGCGTGTTTACACTGAGTGTTCGCTTTGTAATCCAGTTCTAATAATAGGATTAAATATAAAGAACTCTCCTATTCCGACAGAATAAAGCAATACGATTTTTTTTTATTTCCCTACGGTACCCACTGTAGTACAATCTTTATACGGTACATACTTACATAAAACAAATAAAAAAATACAAACAATAAAGAAAAATTTAACCGAATTAGGATCTCCTTTATTTTTTTTTCTTCGGTTGTAAAAGGGTACCTACAAGGATTCAAATAAAGCGCATATCAATCAAAACAATGGTCCACATGGACCATTTTAATTCAAAGAAATATTGATAGTTAACAACAAAAGATTTGGGAATCTCAAGTACCGTTTGACTCATGTGATCACGTCAAAAACGTTGCCAACCTAACGGAAAATTTTCGTTCGTTGATAACTTGATACAATTTAATTATGAATTGATAAGATAGCAGATTGATTTCAAGGAAAGCGAAAACAAACAATGCTTTATCTTACTTTCCATGCCCAGATAGGTTTTAATACTAAACAAACAGTAAAAGTTAGTAGCAAGAGCATAGACAAAGGTCAACAAGGTCGTGTAGCGGTTGATTAAAAATAGCAAACCTCTTTGTACGAGATTGAAAGTAAAATAAAAGATGTACTTAAATATTCTGGGAACAGCACCCAAGTTTTCCTCGGAGAGCAACCGCTAAGGCTTTAGACGGTTGCTCTTAACGGAATAATAAACGTTTTAAATTTTATTCCTTGAATAGCAATGTGCCGTTTTCAATCAAGAATTTAAATTAAATTTGGTGTGCCCAAAACTACGCCACTTCCAAAAAAATCGTACCATCGACACGATGAAGAAGAAGAAGCATTTAGTTTTAGATAAGGCTAAAGCTAGGAAGTCCTCACACTTAAATAAGGAATTAAATATAAATACCATCACAGCAACAAAACCCGCCGTTTTGTATAAATAAACCTTGTAAATATTGAAATGGCCTATAGGTGTAAAAGTTTATTGACTATCGGAAACTACTGTGTTTAATTCATAAAGGTTGCTGCAATTTACATAATGATCCTCATTAACGCAATCTGTGTAATTGAATATAATTATTGTTTAATATCCGACACAACAAGCCCTACCCATTAACGTAGAAGGTGAAATATTGAAATATGAATACCTATAATAAATTGATCTGCTGCTCTTTCTGTAAAAATATGTATGAAAGGTGGAATACAATTAACCAAAACATAATCAAATGAAACTTTTAAAAAGTTTAAATTTGTTGAGCGGTTCCGAAAAATTTTCAAAAAATATATTATACATAAACTCGACCCAATATACTTTTAAGGCCTCTCCTTTATTCATCAGTGACACGGTTTTAAACAGCACAGAAAGGATAATAATACTTAAGTTATGAAAGCAAAAGGACTAGGTACCAAAAAAAAAAACCATTCATAGTTTACTATAGCTGCAAGAAAGGCAATGTAGCCATACAGATTGCAGTAGGTACATGAAAATATTTTTGACATGTCTATGACTTAATCCGTAATTACACATGAAGTTTTAATAGGTAATTAATTAATTTGTCCAATGCTTCGGATACCGGACGTCTTTAAAAAGGCATCGACAACTTTTTTCCTCAATTAGCGTTGAAATAAACTGGTTTAACGACTTATGTCTACTACTGCGGCTTGTTACTACAGTGATCGATATTTTAACTTGGGAAATACTTAAGAATCGATAAAATTATGTTGTGCTTCTTTTGTTTATAGTATCCATTACTTCCTATTAATGTAGGTATATTACACTCTACTTGTACGTTACCTTATCACGCCTAGTTACGCCTAAATCGTCGATCAGATTTTGATAAAAAATTTTGAAAAAAATATTTTTTTACTTTAAAAAAAAAAAATTTTTTCTTTTAAAAAAAAATTGACATTGCACCTTGAGAGAGGAAAAGGTATAAGAAATATACAGCTGTATTTGAATGTTGAATAATAGAACCAAAAAAAATAAACAAAATCGATTTGCCATTTTTGCAACGTCAAAAAAGGCTAAAAAGCCGACTCTACTAAGTATACTTTTTTATAAGCAACTTTTTTTGAAAAGAGAACCTCCAGTAACTAGAGAATTCAGTGCAATAAAACTTTTTTAAATAAAGAACACGCATTTTTAAAAAATAAAGAACCCATCCAGGCTACAATTTGTATTATTCGCGGGGTATCAGAGTTCTCGAGGTGCAGCCATAAGTCAGGTAAGTACCGCCTACAATGCGGTCCATGTATGGCATAAAATAAAGCTGACTTAGTTCCATGGCGTCTCACTAGGTGGAGTCCAAGTCATGGAAATCTATCATCGACATTATCAATTTAATTTTGATTATTTATTGTTGTTTGCTTTGCGGCTATAGTATCTGCGAACGTAATCGGTCTCACACAACTGAAGGATTAGGAGCTCTTTAAACCTCCACTTCATCATACGCCCGGGTTGGTCCATTTTATGCCAAACTACCTAGCTAGCTCGCGACGGGAAAACGTTTAAAATCATTAGTACATTACCCATAAAATTGCAGCTGAAAAATATCGATGGTAAATTTTATAACTGCCTGGTTGGTCTAGTGGTCCCAAGCGCGATTGCTACGCTAGAGGTCTTGGGTTCGAATTCCGGGTCGAGCAGTGTTGTTGGGTTATTCTGTGAAATTCCCAGTAGCAGCTCGGAGTCTGAATTTGTGCCTGGTTGATGACAATAGGCTTGCTTGCTTTACATGGGACCAAAACATACCGGCGAAATGTGGGTGTACATAAGTACACCTCTACGCTCTCTCGCCTACCCCTTGGGGAATACAGGCGTGATGGTATGTATATTATTCATAATAATCAAATCGCTACATCTTATGAATTAAGGCACGACATAAATCGCCGGCGTCTCCCCACATCCGCAGGGTAGTCATTTGTGTCCATATCTGTTCCACACATCCTAGCCTGTGAATTAAATAATCTGTACTAACTCGACCAAACAAGGCCATAGTATGTGAGGCTGATTCACTATAATTATATACGGATAAATAATAAATATTTTGCCTTTAAATGCGACCACATAGGGAGTTATGTTGTATGACTGACTACAATAATATCTTGCCTTGTTTTTTTTTACTTCAATAGGTTGGTTTATTGATTACATTTGACATTGTTTGCAAAGAGCGGAATGCATTAATGTTCAAAATATGGTATCGTCAATATAAGTAAAAAATACTCTGTATTTTCGTATACTCTACTCTCCTGTACATCAATTATTTAATATCATGCTCTGAAATGTTTACTTATTTTATTAACTAACTATTTAACAGCCTTCTTGTTTACTGATTTCTGACACTTACGCAAATACTAGACATTGAAATAAAACTACTTTTTACGGTTTTATCGCGTTATATTGATATTATTTTAATCCCGACGTTTCGGACCCTTTTCAGCGTCCAGCCTTCTTGTTGTTATGACATAACTAATTAAAACGTTTTCTATTAATTATAGGCTATGATATCTGATCAAACAACCTCGTTACCTCAAAAGTATCACACTTGATCACTCAAGCACTAACTAGATAGATTTAATGGTAGACATTTACATAGTGGGGCATTTCAAGATCATAATATGGCGGAAAACGTGGCGCCAACCTATAAATAGTTTTCAATAAAGTGTCGCCATTAGGTGAGTAATCAAACTGGAAATAATTGACTCGTCCTTGCTGACAAATTAGTGTAGTGTGGTTTATCTTTGTCTTTCTTTATCTTTAGAAAGACTGTGCGATCTTGCAATGGACGAAACATAGTCCAGTTTAACAGAGTAGGACGGACCTCACTATCTATCACAACAATAACTATATTATCATTACAATAACTAACTATATTATCACTACAATAATTAACTATATTATCACTACAATAACTAACTATATTATCACTACAATAAGTTTTAATAAAGTAAACTGTCCAGTTATTATACTTTTACCCAGACTGAACTTTACGAAATTTACTGTCACAGTAGTATTTTGACTCTAACGTACATAATTATATTGAATATCCTCTGCGTTTGCATTTGGGATTTTTTTAATGAATGGAGAAAGCAATCCTTTGCTAACATCGGATCTATATCGGATTTACAGTTTCCAAACGACAAAAGGTAGAGACGACATTCCAGCTTTAACAGAAGTTTTAGTTGTTAATCATCGATATGACGAATAAACAAGATGAATCACCCGCTGTACCTTGAATACGTTACCTTTTTTGCTTCTGTTATCTTGTTATATTTACGTTCAGTGATGTATCATCCCAATTATTTCAAATATATCTTTGAAAACTTGTAATCTGTATTATGTAAGAAATCCGAACACTTTTAATATTTTCTTAAACTTAACTTTCGTAGGCTTTAGGGTCAACCCAGTCGGCTGGGATTCAGTCAGCAGTGAAAGTCAGCGATTAAACTGTTCTCTTTTTAAATAAGTTGGTTCTTAATATTTTGCAACAAAGCAAGGAAGCCCGTCCAAAAATAAATTTGAACGAACTGTCAAGTCTTCAAGTTCGAAGAATCATAAACTTGGTTTAAATTCCAGTTACACTTAGACACGTTTTATTTTGAAAAATATAGCCGTTAAGGGTATTTATTTGTACTTCAATTGCGTGCTCTATCCTAGGATCTTAGGCTGATATTCAAAGACGAGACTTAGCATGAACTTACGCTTCCGTATGTCAAATTGTAATACAAATTTGACATATTTATGGAAGCGTTACTTTACGCTTAGCTTCGTCCCTGAATATTAGCCTTAGACCCTGTCTAGTTAGCGGCTGTGGTTCTATTCAGCATATCTAGGGTCAAACATATTCAAGTCAATAAAAAATGGTTTCGCAAGCTTCTCCTAAATTACTGAATGAAATCTATAGGCTTCGTCGAGGAGTCTTGTCACGTGTCTCAGTCGATATACGCAAACTAGCCCTATAAGGGTACCGGCAGATTCACTGCTTCGGATGAATACTAATGTTGTTCATTGACAAAAACGTTAATGTGCCCTCCGGATGTTTTTAGACGGAATAGTTTAGAAACCAAACAATGCAATAGTCACGTCCATCTGTCCAATAATAACGTCTGGGTTTGTTAATTGATGCGGCCAATGTTTTGGTATTTTTATGTGAATTGTTCATACAAATGCTAAGATCTTCTGACTCGTATACTTCTTCCTTCTCGTATGTGGAGCAATCTCTTGTTTTCTATCGTCTCCCTTCGATTCCATTCTCACTTTTACCTTTATTTATTGTCTTTCCTTTCCTCGCTTCCTTCAATTTTCCAGATTTAAATTTTAACTCATATAAATGAACCCTACACTAAATCCAACTAACAGGATCGGTCTTAAAATTTCTCTCCTTCATTTACGTACCAATTGACTTAAGTCTTGTAATCCACAAACCGGTCTTACCAGTGAAAAGTTTAATCTGTTGCGCATTCATTTTGCACCCGATTCGATCATTCGTCACGATGAGAACGTGAATTACTCTTAATTACACCCTTTAAGGAAAATTATAACATTGTTCGAAGTATCAAGACAAAAATTACTTCCAACTTAATATGCCAAGATTGTTAACACAATTCTTTCCTTTGGAAAGTGGGCATTACACAAGCAATTTACAAAAAAAAATGCATTTCAAAGCCAGTTTACAGTAAATTGATTCTCGGTTTATAAGCTTATTATAAAAGGACACGCATAATAACGGTGTCGTTATCACAAGCCGAACTTTTATCACCATGGGTTGGGATTTCGTGAAAACATCGATGGTCGATAATCGATGGATGACATTCTTCTCAACTTAAGTCATCAATCAACCCAATTATGATCTTGTAATACGATATTCCTGTTGCCTACTAAAGCCCGAAGATTTAATTATATATTATCTGTGCCAAATACTGGGTCAAATATTCTGAAGATTATTGTAATCGTGAATTTTCAGCTGATTTTTGACGACACGCGCGAACCTGCGCTTTCTTTGGAGACTGATGAAACGAAAGTTCACCCTTTGAGAGAATGAAGAAATAAAGGAGCTGAGCAAATTCTGCAGTTTGTAACAGCTTAGATTTGATGGATGAACTCTTAACGTTACTAGACAGTGGCAATTAAAATACATAAATACTTGCAGTGATACTATAGCCGCGAAACCTACACTAACAAAGTTGGGGCCTTGGTGAATCGTCGTTGGATAAAAACGGGTATAAATAACCAATCTCATTAAGTACCTCTTTTTAAACATTTGATACCCATTACCCATTCTTATCAACAGATAGAGAGAGTTTGTTTCTGTATTACAATGAATTAGCAAGGTCTTAATTTTCATAATATACAGTCGAAAACAACTTGATAAAAAGCAAAAAGCAAAAGTAATTTAGCACTACTATTTCTCATAAATGGTCACTTTTTGGTCACTTTCACTGGTCACATAAATGTTCACTCTTTTGCTGTGATTGATATGCATGCATGACAGCTGTGACAAGGCTTGCTTTGCTTCAGCACGTCTAGCTTGAGAACTTGAATCTAGTGATGTGAAACTTTCGACACTGTTGTATCGATAATCATTTAGGTGTTATATAAAAGGTGATTGACTGATCTGTCAAGACATAGTTCAAACCACTGAATGGATTGGGCAGAGATTTAGCAGTGCACACAGATTAGTTATTATGACTTGGGGATCCCTTTTAAACGGATTTTTAAAAAGGGGTGTAACGGGGTTTAATATTTGTATGAAGAAAATTAATTTATTTTGGGGTAAGTGAGCCACAAGTTCATATCAGTCTTTAAAAATATTATTTGAAGCTTTATTGGCTAAGTCTTGAGGCATAAAATATGCTAAGTAATGAGATTCATTTACTCAAGCAAGCAGAAAGAAAAAGAAACAAACTTAGTATTTTTTATAAACGTACAGTGTTCCGGGTTTATAAAATTAATTATTCAATTTATTAGATCTATATCTACAGGAAGACTAAACCAATAATTACAATGCATCTAATAAATATAGCAATTAATTCAGTGCACGATTGCTTTTTAAATATTTTTGCCCGTTCAATTCGCTGGAATATTCTTTGAACTTTAGTTTTTTTTTATCAGATAACAAGTCATAATACAGATGATTATCAAATCATGCGACCGACTCGAGTGTTTATCTTGGTAATAAGTCGATAAGAAAATTTGCGCCAGCCAACCGATAAATTCTTCGAAACAGCATAAACATATAGGTACATAACACGATGCATTTGTATGTTAATGGAAATTATGTAATTGATACTGTTAAAATTCTAATTAAGTACATATATTTAAACATTTAAAAAAGTGTTGTTATGTGTAAAATCAATAAGGTGTTAAATGATTTTCAGAAAAGACCACATCACTACAAGTAGTTTATTTAAATAATGTACCATTTAGTAGTACTTATGTAATTAATAAAGAAATAAATATCACAGCAATAAAGACAGCGAATGATACACAAATATTTTTACTCCGAAATTGATGGTCAATTGACTTAAATTGACTGCAAGTACTGCAACTCGATCAGATTTTGACAGCTGTCAGCACTAGCTTAAAACAGTCCAGATAATAAGAAGTATTAACTCTTCAAATTTTAATGCATGTTTGGCTGACTGACAAGTCGTAAGTATTTTGTGGATGTTTGAATTCAAACAATAAGACTAAAGGCCTGTTTCACCGTCTCCTAGTAAGTTCCAGTTAAATTATCTGTCAGATAATGACATAAAAATGTTCTTATTTTAAATTTACCCGGCAGTTAGCGACTATGCTGTATCCAGAGGTGGTGTAACAGGTCCTCAGTTAGCTTTTCCAGAAACGTAGGTCCGTGTAAAAAAATCTATTATTGGTAGAAATTCAATCTGTGGAAAGGATACCTATAGAATAAAAGAAGCAGAACACACTACTCTGTTTCCATTTACCTACGAGTGTGATGTATGTACCAAGACTAACAAAGCACTACCTACTTATTTAAAGTAGCGATTCCAAGACACTGAAACTTAAAGGTTTTTATACTGATTTCTGACATTTACGCGAATACTAGACATTGAAATAAAACTACTTTTTACGGATTTTATCGCTTTATATTGATATTATTTTAAACCCGACGTTTCGGACCTTTTACAGCGTCCATGGTCACGGGTAACTAAGGTAGTAGGCGGAATCTATCTGGAAGTATACCTAAATAGCTCTTTTACAGATGCAATTGATAAATGGTGACAAGCTAGTAGGTAATCTTTTTTGTTCTTGTTTTTATCTTACGTCATCTACTGAATAAGCCAAACCCCGATTTTGGAGATTTGATAGGTATACGTAACCCGAAATTAGAAACAGTCAATAATGCCTTAAAAATTACAGCAACCGCAGATCAAAGAATTTTAAGATTTAAAATATACATCAACAGAATTGCTTATAACTTTTTCTACGCTCACAAAATCCTTTATTTGTTTACAAACGCAACAACTAAGACACAAGCGTTAACTAACGTAAAAAGTAATGCCTATTAATATAAAGTTCTTACGATTTTCTTTTGTTGCCGCCATTTTGAAACGGGAGTTGGCGCCAAGAAGTTTTTGTTAGGTTATTTTTATGACCAAATCAGCAACGGGTTGCTTCGCGGTAATGAGTAATGAGTCAAATAAAGAAGGTGAACTTATGCGTGAGTTAATTTTGTAGTATAATGACTTTCAATGATATTGTTCTCGTTGGAGGGTTAAATTGTACGAAGTTACCGCTTATCTTGTTTTCATGGTCTTATGGTAGATTATCGTGCACAAAATCCTTTCATTATGTGGAAGTTTCAACCGTTTTCTTTTGTTTGAAGTTTTGAACAGGGTAGTAAAATACTGTAAAATATATTCTATCTAATCTCTGTGGACTTGGTTCCTTTCCTTGATCCCTTTAGTCTTTGCACCCTTATTATCAAGATAATAAGGTTAGGAAATTAAAAGAAAGAAAGGTTTAAAGGTTGCCGACAGTGCCATTTATTGGAAGGGAAATGTAATGTTAAAGTTTAGTAAACGATATCAAGTTATGCTTAATAGTCTTAATACGGAAGGGACAAGAATCGCGAAAGTATCTATCTATAAAATAATACATTTGCAGCGGAAGTGAAAAGAAGATTTTCTATTTGCCAAATGAGGTTGACAAAAATGAAATAGTTAAGTATGAAATATAATTTACTTTTTAGAATTCCATCGTGTAACCAGATCGGTAATAAATATAAAATTGGCATAATAATGCAATGCACTCAAATATCAACGTCCGAACAATAAAAGTTAAGTACCTAGGTACCTATTGGAAGTGGTCGACACCGACAGGAATGCAACGCGCATGCCCGGCGTCCATAATGAAAATGAGTGCGGCTGCGGTGCCCGTCACGCGGTGCAGGCGCTAACCGTTACATAAAAACAAACACACCTCACCACAACGGCAAGCCAAAATAAACCTTAACATAAAGATAAAAGAAAACAATACGACTAACGTTTTATCCGTGTAAAATAATCTGAGCGTAAACACCTTACACGGAGCTGGATAGAGTCAGACCCACATACGGTAGCAAATTCTCGATCAATCGTACGAATGATTTTTCTTAGATGATCGATGTAGAGTCAGATCCTGTTAGAGATCTGTGGCTGTGGCCTGTGGTCTTTAAATTGTTAATGAGGTTTTATTCAAAACCACCACTTTTTTCTCTTTCTACTAAGTACCTAGTACCTACCAAAGACAGGCGCCTTCCAGTTTAAAAAAAAGGTATATTTTTCGTAAAATGTATCTAGCGGGAGAAAGAAAAGAGACGAATGACTTCCTTTCACTTGTGCCTACTATACTATCGGTACTATAGGTAATCCTTTAGATTATTTTAATCCTATAATAATGGAATACCAACACGTCCTTAGATCATCAATAATAATGAAATTATATCCATATTGTTCTTTGTAATAGAGTTCATAATGGACAACGGTTAATAATGACATCATTTTTCTATATATTTTAATCCCTTCTTTACAACAAAGATAATTATAAAATAATTCTAGCCTTTGTCATTTACAAAGATCAAACTCCTTTGTTCAAAAGTAAAGAGCGAACAAAAAAAAAACAACTTTTTAGAGTATTGTAATATCGCATCACTATTCAATTTGTGTTTGAGCCATAGATATTTCTCAGCGAATCGACACTTGTATTCCATCTAATGTATTGTAATTCACCACCTTGCAGGTTGCAATGCAATACAACGTCTTCTATTGAGTAAATCGTAGACCGGTTCTTCAGACATGGTCTTGAATAACAGCTGCTACATGGACATTGTGATTGGTAGTCATTCGAGATGTTCACACAACCTGCTCGTTTTATTTACAAACTTTCTTAAATCAACACTCAAATTGTATTTTAACGCAAAGTAATACAGATAAGTATTGTACAGCAAACTGATAATGTAATAGTGTCTGAAAGAAGTATTTTTCTTCACCTCTCGTCATCGTTGTTCTTGTTTTTGCAAAACCTGTATCTTGTTATATTGTACAAGCAGCTGATCCGTACAAAATGGAACCAGTTTTTGCTGAAATAATTAGAACGCATAAAAACTTATCTCATAACAAAATGCTCACTGAAATTGTGGTTAGAAAGAAACTGAATGACAGATGTTACAATCTCGCAGAAGTAGATAAACGGAGTTCTCTTTCGTCCTTTTGAACGTTGGAGATGATTTATTACTTATAGGAACTGATATATATATGAACTGATTTTTAATAAATTTCAATACGATTTTTTATAGTCATTAAATGTTCTATCGACCGCGAGCGACGGGAGAAGCATCGGCAAAGACCCGATATAAATTGTCATGTTTGGACCTTGCACATTTTTTTTAATCCATTCTTAGTAATTATGTATTTTGAATTTCCGAATCTGTTCAGTGGTTTGAGTTGTGTTGATAGATCAGTCAGACAGTCACGGTTTCCTTACAAATATACAGATTCGTAAGTCGTAGGCAGTAAATATTTATGACTCATGTGAAAATATAATATTTATAAAGACCCGCGAGCGCTTTCGACATGTCATCGCCCATTCATATTTCCATCCACGACCACGTCTGTGAGTTGAAATAATTCAGCAATTAATCGTGCTTTCTTTGACCTGAAAACATTAAATTAAGTTCATTGTTGAATGAGATGTATTAGCTGACGCTGAGAATTCTTGAAGAATCTAAACGGCTTAACGTATAATGTTTAGACGTTTAGAATTTTATCATCGATATTATTTTTTAATAGAGTTTCAAGAAGGTCATGGACAGGACCCCAGATTTTACGGTGATATTTAGCAATTCATATCCCACTCATTAGATCCCACTCATTCAGGTCCCACTGATTAGAGCTATTAAATATTTAGCTAGCAACTAAATATTTAATAGCTCTAATCAGTGGGACCTACAGAAAACTGACAACCATATAACATTCCATATAAATGGAATACTAAGGACAAGAGTTTAGTGTTGATTGATAGTCATTAAAAAGATAATGAACATTGTAGTTTAGCCACTTTAGCAGTTCAACATACTAATAACACTTTCCTGCACGCCACTGGACGTTGACCAACTAATTTACTGTCTACATATATTTGCATCGCAAAACTCTCTACCGTTACTTTACCATTCATATTAGTTTAGACAACAAGGGCCAAAGTAATGGCCACTTTTAACCTGTCTGTGTATATAAAAGGAAAAGGTGATTGACTGTAGTATCAACGCAGAGCTCAAACGACTGAACGGATTGGGCTGAGATTTGACACACATAGATATTATGATGAAGGCATCCACTAACAAAGGATTTTGGGGAATTCCTAAGGGATTGGAAGTAGCGAGTAGCACCGCGACGAACCACTAGTTAATGATAATAGCTTATCTGATCTCTGTGATTTCGTCTACTAAACCTGGGGAACTGACGAATGAGGATCGATTCCATCTTCTTGCCTTACGTAGACGCTAGTTCCCAATGTTATTTGACGTTTTATAGTTCATTATTCGACAATATTAGTTCAATGGTAAAATCATATTTTTCGTTGGTTTCCTACCGATCCGAAGCTTCGATTCTTTATTTTCGAGGGTGAATTTCTATTCGAAACAAACATTCAGTTTCTATTACGAAATAGTTATCCGGATCTAGATATTTCACAGGACGCAGGTCCTGTTCAGGTTTAATATTTCAAAAATACTTGTATCCGAAGCAATATCCAAGAAGAAAGGAACATCTCAGTAGTAAATAAAACCTATTTTAGGATGAGGGCCGGAATACCACCAACGCATTTCTTAGAACTTTAAAATCGCCTCATAAATTCTTTGCTCTTCGAGCGGCCAGTATCAGTTTCATACATTTCGTACATTTTTCTTCCGACAGTTACTTATACCAAGACGAAACGTTGGCGAGGGCGGGCACAATTAAAATACCGGCCATTCTTGTCCAACTCGCCTTTTACGAAGTGTTTTAGTGCATAACGAGATTTAAAAAGAGATGGTAATAAGTACTCATTGTATGCAAACTTGAACAATCCCGAAATCAATTCAGTCTGATTGAATCTCTGTCGAGAGTTGCTCAATGTGTCGAAGACCGTGACATGTAAAAAAGGTTGGTTATTGATGCAGGGATTTCTGGTCTTCTGAATAAAAGCATTGACGCTAATTTCGAACCAATGATATCTTTGTTGGATTCAAAATAAGAATATTTTATTCAAACTAACGCCAATTTGTTTGGAGAGATTATTTTCCTCCAATCAGAAGAAATGACAGATGTTTGTCTAAACCTGGTATTCTAAACGTTTATTCTCAATGACAACACTAATTGTGAATGTACCCGCCAATTCCCTTCTTATTAGATAACGTGTTGACCCGGGACCCCAGCATTAAGTAATTTAACCTATTAAGCGGAGTATTCGGTTGATTGTTGCAATCAGCCGTCGTGCGATTGATTGACACAGCCTAGATGGAATTAGGACTTATTTCATCGAAATACAACAGTTCATCAACGACTTTTTATGTCATTGTCACCTAAATGATTTCACATTTAGAACACGATTGTACCTAATTAAAATTTTCATTTGTTTTTTTGGTTATGTCATTTAGAACTCTCAAATGTTTCCTCTATAGAAATTCAGCATCTTCCGCAGAATAAAATTATCCTCTTGAATGAAGTTATACATGGTAATATTGGTAAGTACGATAACTAAGATTGTGTTGGACAAATATACTACGGTTCACATCGAGTCCAGAGGTGCACATACGCTATAACACGGCAGTCACGATTCGGTCCCGGCTGTGCACGTGTTACTGAACTGGTTTGTCCAGACGAGTAACGTTCAACTTCGATAGCTCCATCGAGTATTGTAGTCATTATGTAAAGAGAATATTTTTCGATGAGTTTCATGTTTAACATGTATAATAATAGTACATTTTATCAAGAAAATCTATTGTCAAATGATAAGTATAGCCTAGTTAATCATAATTTAAGCTTATTATTATTAGCATCGGTAGCCATACTAAGGCTGAGATTCAGAGAAGAGACTCAGCATGAACTTACGCTTCCGTATGTCAAATTGTAATACAAATTTGCCTTGCTTTACGCTTAGCATCGTCTCTGAATTCAACTTCAATTTGTTCATAGTCCCAGTGCCCCCAGTTTATAGTCCACACATTAGATGGATTGATGAGAATAAATCAGTGAGATCTACCGAATCAACTTATAGTAGTAAAGTTTGCTCGTGCCAACTTCAACCTAGACAATAAGTTTGGCATGAACTGTACAAAACATAACAAATGAAAATTAATGAACTTGGACGAAGTAAAATATCAATGCAAGAATTATTTATTGTTTTATGTTTTTAGGAGTTCAGTGCTGATGACCAAAATTTACTGTTACAATCAATGACGGAAATTAAGGAAAAAGCAACTCTTTCTTTTTGAACTCATGAACATACCACCCATTAAACTTTTTTTTTTTTCATGTGAAAATCCTCACGGATACCCTCCGGCTTCCCAGAAAGGAAAGTCAGGGAGTTATGTCGGATTATTACCGACTAAAAACACGGCCGTCGCTAGCACACTGTGGAGGGGACTCCGGGATCTCAAATCAAATCAAATAATCAAATATTTCAAATAAAATACACAGATTGGTTTTGCGGTGGTTACTGCACTAAGCTCAGGGCTTGTATCGCAGATACCAACTGTTAAGTCTGCGTATTAATTGCACTAATATCAATAAATAATTTTATGTAAGTATATTAAATTTAGTACCAACAACATCGATAGATGGCGGTGTGCAATTTTCATGAAAAACTGAATCGCGGTGTTAAGATTCTCCGCAGAAATATGACCTTCCGCGAATGTCAATTCAATAAATACTCTCGTCCTGAGCGTGGTGTTTTCTTTGGCAAAGCCATAAATACTGCGACGGCTCCTCGGGACTTTTTGGAATTTGTACACCAACAGAGTTTAAGAATTCCTATTTTAACATTGTTGTATTATTATGTATTATCTCTGGTGAACGCACCGGTAAAGTGAATTTTATAGCTGGGGTTCGAACGTAGGATACAATCTTCGCATCTACGGCATTACGCGCTGTGCCAGATAAACGCATACCACCCATTAAACCTGCTAACTTTTAATCCCTGCCTACAATACAGCCAGCTTAACTTGTACTTGCCTAAGTACAAAATATACAATGTGGGTGCCTGTATGCTGTATGAATAGTATGCATTGCATTAGAGATAACGGTACTAAGGCATGCCCGCATCGGTGCTTACGCAACAGATTATGCCGTACAATGATAGACATGGCCGATCAACCGGGAAGGTCGTGAGAAATGTTGATTCATTATTCAATGGTGGAGTGTATATTTGTACTTTGTTCGTTTGTGCTGCGTGCTACCAAAATTATAGACAGGAATATGAGGAATATGGTCATTTGAGCGTAAGGAGAAGTTAGTTGCTTTATTATATCTATACTAATATTATAAAGAGGAAAGATTTGATTGTTTGTTTGTATTGAATAGACTCCGAAACTATTGGACCGATTTGAAAAAAATATTTCAGTGTTAGATAGCCGATTTATCGGGTATATACCATCACGCTACGATTAATAGGAGCGGAGAAGCAATGAAAAATGTGGTGGAAAAATTTAGAAGACCACGCGGGCGAAGCCGCTGGCGGAAAGCTAGTTGAAAATAGAAAGAGATCGCCATGCGGCAGCAGGCAGTCCAGATTGTACATAAAACTTTTATATAATTATTTTTTGTTATTGGCTTTTTAATTGTTGTACAATAAATAGTGACCCTCTAGAGGGTTGAAGCATTTTGTTGACCTAATTGATCCGGTATATGTAGGTTGAATTATTTTGAAAATGGAACCTTTTATTTTACGAAAATGCGTTGGCACAGGACTCGTTTTATCAATCCTGTAATTTAAATTCACGTCACTATTGCTTAATTAATTATTAACTTCTTGTTTGTTGATTGGTTTGATGACAATTTTTTTCTTGTATATTGTATAAGTACAGTAAATTACGAGTCAGACACGTAATCTAAGTACCAGTAAATATGGTACCTAATACCGCTGTGAATATTTTGAATTTTATTACTGGTTGGTCGTATTTCCGTTCTGTTAGTCTCGAACTCTCGATACCGGAATGCCTAGTTACATCTGGAACCTAGCGTGTCCTTCGCACGATCGTTGATAATGCGTATCCGAACGTGTGATCAAAATTAAACTGTTCACAGAAGCGAGACGCACTTTCACTCAGTGGAAAAGAAATGTTTAGTAATTATAACTGAGGTACGAGAAAGTAGGTAATTTAGTTGGCGTTTGTTGTCACGATAAGATTTGCGAGCAATTATGTTTGTCTGCACTGCCAATAATTTATAGTGGATGACGAATATTTGTCTATGATTAAACACACCTCTAGGGGCAACTCTAGTGCTTTTATTAGCTGTAGGCAGAACTCCGAGGCGTTAAATGGCTTCTCAGAATCATTAGGCAAAAGTTACGTTGATTTTTGTGACAGCATAACCTAAACAAATATTGATTTATACGTTTGATACCTTGATAGTCAAGATAAAATAATATGAACGCTCAAAAAGCCAGACATTAATTTGTGAATGCGATGATTTATGCACATTATCAATTTATTATTGTAGTTATGTAATTGAAAATTATATAAACACACAAACTATGAACACCGAATTGTATTTATTATGTCAAAATCGTGACCAAAAATCAAATTGATTTTTTAACTTTCTCCTCGTCGCGGTTTTATTTCTAAGCTGTAAATGCTGTGATGTTCCAATCATAACATTGTAACATACACACGTAATAGTTACCAAAGAGTATTTACTTCTATTTCAACAGTATTCTTGGCCAGTAAAACGTTTAATTACAATGTTCGCGTGGAACGAAACGGCAACGCCAACAAATCATTACCGCATTCCGTTCCATTATTCGGTATTTCAAAATTAAAAAAAATCTACTTCCACAGGTTTTTGTTGAAGTTTTCATAAGATTAATAATAAGTATAACTATACATTTCATTTGCAATTTTCAATGCCATACAAACATAGCCTTAATTAATTACTTCGATTGCAGCAATAGTTTAAAGAAGGACTTTTTTTATGTTTATACGAAAACCACTTTTAAAAATCTTTCACATCTCTTTGGCAGAAAAGTGTAGTATTTATATCACTAGCTTTTACCTGCGATTTCGATCCCATAGAAGTTGAATTTTTTAATTAATACTCCGCTCCTATTGGTCCTAGGGTGATGGTGTCCTTGCTTGTTAAACAGGCTATCTAACACTGAGATAAATTTTCAAATCGGACCAGTAGTTGGTGAGATTAGTGCATTCAACTAAGCAAACACACAAACATAAGTACTCTTCAGCTTTATATTCTTACAAGAAGTATAGATGCTGACCCAGAGTGGGCAATTCAAACATCGACCACGCCAAGCACATCTGTACCTCAACCATGAGTTCTATCGAATGGCTTTCGATAGGTTTTTACGCATCGAAACGCTGTAATCTCATAGCCGATTTTAGTTCCTTACGTAACCGCTAGAGACGCTGCGAGGGTTTTACATACAAAATAAATAATATTTTACGGCGTCGCTAGCGAGTCTAGTGAGAAAAACTCATGGCACAGGAAACGAACACCAAGTACACAACACAATGCAATTATACATTTTATAACGGCCATTCGAAGCGAAGCTATTATTCTGCGTTTTATGAGTAAAATGTGTACTGCAGTTGCAGTAAAATGAGAAGCATTACCTGTTATCTCCAAGCCAGACAGCACAAGGACAGACGACAGGATATTGTGCGTACACACATCAATGTTATGACAATACCAGTATATGCAGACCTTGCATTGTATAGGCTTTTTGTACAATGAGAGATCAGCGTATGCTGGAAGCGTAGCTAGATGTGTAGTCGACTGTACACATATCACATTATTTACACGAAACAAGGAATACAAAAGATTTTTATTTAAAAACGAAGACGCTTTTTTTAGTACAAATATATTGCCAGTTGTCACACTATATTCTTCTTTAAGCGTACGTTATAGAATGTAACTTTTTTTCTTCAGAAATAATTATAACAAAAGAATAAGTAGCAGATAGGATATTAGTTTACCACCTGTTTGAAAGTCACACGCAATAGTATAGGTAATTCAGGCATATAAGAGTAATATTATTTAACAGATTAATCCAGAGCCGTAAAAATAGATCTATACTAATATTATAAAAAGATTTGAAAAAATCTTTTAGTGTTAGATAGCCTCGGGGAAGGCTAAAGGCTATATATGATCACGCTACGACTAATAGGAGCGGAGAAGTGATGAAAAATGTTGCAGAAACTGTAAACACTGTCGGAAAGCTAGATAAAAAAAAATAACAAATTTAATCAAGCTTGTAAGAAGGAATAATTTTATATTTACATCCCATAGCAGTTCTTTAGCATTTTTCTGAACTGATTCATATGACCAAACAAAGGGGGCCATATTGGCCGTGCTCGTCCTTTCTCACTCGACTACACTACTACGTAGTACGTACCTACAAAGGTACTTTAGAATCGTTAGTAATTAACATTCCAAGCCTACATTACTTTAAAATCAGTCTTACTTTTTTTTTACATCAAATGTGCCGGTCGTAATGGCTTCGGATGGGTCCGTCTACAAAAAAAATTAAGGTATGAAGGCACGTCCCGAAGGCACCGGGTGCCTTTTCTAAAAGGTAATCGTCGTAGGCTTCGTTTTTTTTTAATTTCGTAGAAGGCAAAGGCACAAAGAGTTGAGACAGCTGCCAGTATCAGCTGGCGTGTGGCTATGGTGATAGTTTTTTAAATTCACCTGGACGTAGAATTAAGTGGTCGTTCTTGAATTAATTAAACTAATAAGTATGTAAATCGCAGATCCCTATGTATTCTAAAAAAATATAAGTATGGATATGACCAGGTTCTTATGATTTCTAAAAAAATATTTTTTTTACTTATAATTTGTTTAAAAGACTTCTTGGGTGGAAGAAAATTGTTGCAAAAACAAATTTAAAATAATTTCTCATGTAGGCAGTTTGTTAAAAAACCTTGCACGGAAACTCGACACTCATTATGCTGTCAATGTGACAAATGTTTTCTGCAAACATTGTTTAACTTCCTTCCTCGAAGATGCTACTTTGAAATACCGAGAGAATATTGGTTTACTTGCATAAGTTGCATAAAACGGCGAATGTGCGGAATACAATCTCACTATCACGTCCGTCACTACCAATAGTCATTCTTATTGTGTTAAGCGCGACTGCTGCTCTAGAGATCCTGGGTTCGATTCCCAACTCAAGCAAAGTATGATCAATAACGTCTCGGAGTTTGGATTTGTTGTTAGTAGCAATACCTTCCTATTACATGGGACTAAAAGCACACCAGCCTCTGCCTAACCCTTCGTGGAAAACCGGCGTGATGGTATGGGCATGATAAAAATGAAGACATAGTATACACTTAATAAATTGGCGTCAATATTGGTTAAACTTGCATCGTTATCTCATTTACATGCACATAAGGTAAAACAAAGATAAAATCAAAAGACAATTAATGTCTTGGCGCCGAATGTCGCGATTTACAATTTTACATAAACACCAGTAACTGAATGCATTCATTTACTTTTGCTAACATTGACAATACTCTCTTGTCGCCTTGACCCAGTCATACTTAAAAACGCTGGCCGCATTGTCCGAGTCCTCGACCGACACTGATTCGGATTAGTCGGACAATAGATGCGACTCTACTGTGTGGCTATTTTCACTTAAACTTCGAAATGTCTACCGAAGTACCGACTTACCGAGTTTACTGACTTACCGAGTTTACCGACTAGGCTCCGAAAACTTTTCGTCATATTTATGAGAAGTTTAGAAGAGTTTTAGCTGTGCACTTCTGTGCAGGCGTACAAAAAGTATTAAGGTAAAGTAGGTCATTCATATTTTCTTATCAGGTTAGACTGGAGTAGAAAGAGTATCCAGTACTTACGCTCCAAACATTCTGTCATAGTTATTTGGGAAAAATAAAAAGTTATTATTTGGTAGAGCAGTGAGAAGTATAGATTATTTTAATAGAGGTTTTATGGTCTTATTAACTTTTTTTTATTTATTTTTTAACGGCTAGACAGCGTTCATAATTTTATAAATTAACAGTATATTTTACCTATTAATGATCTACAAATAAAATATAGTTAGGTACTTGGTTGTTGATCATAGATGAAGCGAAAGTGGTGTGCCTGGATCGTGGCAATTGGAAATCTATAGTCTCTGCCTACCCCTATGGGAAACAGGCGTGAAGCTATGTATGTATGTTAGAATTTCGATATTTATTTTTGTGGATAACAGTTACAGATTACTTTCAAAGCAAATGTATAAGTATGACACATTTTGCACGAGGACAACCGGAAATCGCACTTCCACAAAGTATTCAAGAAATTGTCAAATTACTTGCTAAATCTGTGAGCTGTGACTCAAAATACTGACTAATCCAAAATCAATCCATATCTATATCATCGACGGCCACTTAGGTTGGCCGTCGATGTTACTAGATGACTAAAGTGACTCAATTTATTAACGCGTAAACACTTATTATTTCTTAAAAATCAATGTGTGCAGTCAACGTCAGCAGAGAAACGTGCCAGTATCACATTTCCTCCTAGATAATCATTTATCATTGTTGTAATAAGTTATAAATAACGTTACAAGTGTCTGTTTACAATAAATAAATAAATATACATTTCTACAATACGTGTCTGCATATTTACGTTACTTCGAAAATTTCGAAAACATTTGAATTTGTTCTCAGAATGACGTTCGGTGAATGATTGGACCGGCTTTACTGTCAGTATTTATGGCAAATGCGCTCATTCTATGTCAATCTATTATCAATCAATATTGAAGTTTTCCGTTTCCGGGAATCGCGTTCAACCTTCAACCGCAGTTTAGTTTATCTGTTGCGGTCGTTGTTCTGCTCTGCAAGGCCAGTTTTTATATTATTTGTATACTTACAACTTTACGTAAAAGTGCTCGCTAAAATCAGTCAAATAACAAAATTCCAGAAGATAGGTAAATGATTGTAGGTTATATAATTTATATAGGTAAATTATTGTACTGGGACACCGGGAACGAGAGTCTAGTGGTCGAAACGACTGCTACGCTCGAGGTCCTGGGTTCAATTCTCAGGTCGAGCAGTGTTTTGGGTCTTTTATGAAATTTGGCAGTAGTTCAGAGGTCAGATTTCTTCCCGATTAATGGCAATAGGCTCGACACCTATTACATACCGGCGAACTCTGCCTGACCCTTTGGACAACACAGGCGTGATGATCATACAGTAAAGCACATTTTTATATACACGAAAAAAATATTTTCTGCCTTTCTGATAAAAGCCTGATATTTATAAAATTGGAGCGTAGACACACGACCCAATTCTATTGCATTATCGACAAGACTATCAGTTTATTAAAATTTATTTAAATATATCGAAATGGAACGCGACCAAATATCGTCGTAACCGGATTAATGGCACAAGTGTTCTTAAATCAAATCGAGACGGTACTGTTAATTTGTGACCCGATTCGATTGCAACACATCTCCCCTGAAAGTTTATCGGTAGCGGTAGAATTAGGCCGATCTGTCGAAATGTACTCATATACCTACGAATAAACGTTGTGAAAACTTTCAATTTTTATACACAATGTATCTCTTGTGTAATACTTGCATTGTATAAAATGAACGTTGGACTAAAAGTATTTCATACTAGCTGTTACTCGAGTACATACCTTTTTTAAAAATAAATGAATAAAATTTCTAAAATAAAAGTAGCTTAAGTTACTCCTTATAACATTAGCTATCTGCGAGTGAAAGTCCCGTCAAAATTGGTGCAACCGTTTCAGAGATTATCCGGAACAAACAGACAGATAAAGACAAAAAAAATAAAAATTGATTTTTTTATGTAAGTACCGATATACTTTCATAATGATTCAGACTTCAATTTCATTTTTATTTGTACAGATTGCGTAGACTCAGAAATAAAGTTTAAATACAATGAGTGAGTATTGTATTGAAAGGTGTGTCTATGATGGTGACGACATAGGTCTTTCCGATTTTTAGTCAAGTAACACCTGCTATATGAACCAACCTAATTTACAATAATATAATTGTTTGTTTTTAAAAAGTTAACCTTGTAGTTCCAGCTCTACAATTCTAGATTGTTTCAACGGTTTAGCCTATCTAAATTTCAAGCTGATATTGTAAATAGAAAGTATATCCGTTAATGTTACTTCTTCAAGGATAAACAAACCGATGATTGCCACAGATATAACCTGAATATTATACAGACAAAAGCGTCCAAAGTAATCAGTACTTATTTCCATTTTGATCACCAATTACAATAATGACCAACTGGGCCCAACAACAAAGAAGTGTAAACAACATATTTACGGGGATTTACCCGTTTATTTATATAGAAATTATACATTAACAAACCTTACTGTCTTGAAAGAATTTTACTTTTTTTATATCGAAAAACAAACAATCGTCTCTATCTCCAAAGTCACGGGCGGAAGCAAACTTTCATCAGAATGTGTGCAAAGAAAATGTAAAGAGTCAGCAATACATTTTATACATTTTACTTCCTAATATTCAATCAAACACGTAATCTTACGAAATAAGTACTTATTAGATTCTCACATGCAAAACAGCACAAAACGTAACAGGAAATATATATACTTTATCATTAGTTTAGACCATTATTTAATTCACCTACATTATTTCTAAACTTAACGACGTGTGTTGCAAGTATACATATTTTATTTTGTAACACTTGGTACTTATTGCGCGCACACGGCTGCCAATAAAGAATATTGCGAATTTTCTGTGTATTCGCCAACTTGTGATTTTAGTTTGCAAAATGTTATAAGTAACCTATAAAATACGTTTGTTTATGTAAGGAGTATTTATGTAAAAAAATCGTTAGAAAAATATTTGAAAAAAATAATAACCATGGTGTGTGAAGTTAGTTACGGTCACGGAGAATTTACACCGGTTACGGTTACTTAGCAATTTCATGATTTTAGCGTCTTCTTCGATGTTTTCGAGTGTTTTTATTTTATATCAAAACATTATAATAATCAGGAGGTGACTGGCTGGCAGGGATGAACGGAAGATCTTTTCTATGATACGATGCAATGGTTCCAAACACAGAGACTTTTACCACCACGTACACGCAACACAGGCAAATTCGCGAGAGGAATCCAGTTTGGCCAATGAATGACCAGAAAATCTCAAACCTCTAAAGGAGTTGCGTTAGAGGAAAACCTAACCATAGATACATTCGTTTAGACTTTAGACATTAGGTTTAACCACGCTCAGCCACTTTCAATGTCCACAGTTCTTTAAACCCAAGATTATTTGCATGCAAATGCAGAAGCCGGCGAAAGTACATTGTCTTGATACTTTCACATTAACATGCAGACATAATACCTTGGTAGTGTTTCCTGGAAACTATCACGATAAGTTGTAACTGTGTGTTTAGCAGGGGCAATGTTTTTTTATGATCGTATTGTCTGTACGCGGAACATCTTCGCCTTTTCTGTACGCCTGGTACGCTAAGGTCGGGTCCCGCCAATCATTTATTACAGTGACAGGTTAGGTGGAAGAATTTTTAGTAGCTATATGTAGATTGTTATTATGTACATTGTTAAAAAACTTCTTGTATAGGTAGCTAGCTCATGAGAAAATATAATTATTATACTCTACCTTAAGAAGTCACCGCCCACTGGCCCACCAGTCACCTTCATCCGTTAGGAATAACAAATCATCGCGTTTTTCATCCATAAATAGGTACCATTCTATAATGCTGTAGGTATGTATTAAATAGGTTTCCATTTGTCTAAGCTAAAATATCTGGTCAATCCAATTATGTCATACTCTATTACGCCTGCAAACTCAATTTGCGTGAAGTCATTAGCGTCAGATATAATCATGCCATTACCAAACTTACGACACTGTTACCACATTTTTATTAATGAGTACCTAGTACGAAAGAAGTTTTTAATGGGTTTCGTAAACAATGTATCATTAAAAGTATAAGATTTATTAATGAAAGGAAAATCTGTTTAGCAAGATTTGGGCCACCCACAACCACAACACAACTATTTTTAATCTCTTTATCCATACTTCTAATATTATAAAAGTGAAAGTAACTATGTCTGTTTGTCACCTTTTCACGCCACATCGGATTTCGGTAAAATTTGCCAAAGAAAAAGATCCTGGGCAAGGAAGGAGGATGGCTTTACCTTATCTTTTGCCTCAAAAACTCCTGCCTTTGGGATGCAAGTGAAACGCAGGCAACAGCTAGTTGGCCTTAATTATTTTATTACACAAGGCTGTATTTGGGCACATAACCACCATTCAATGAAATAGCCATTATGGAGAAAATGTGGCGCCACGCACTTTCACTGTGTTCTGGACATTCTGTGGCTTCTGAACAAAGTGCCGTTAAAGGGATTTGTCTTTTATGGGTTTCTCGTCGTAGCAAATTCTTTCCCAAAGACCGACACAATACGACGACTTAATAGGTTTTTAAACACTTCAGTTTTAAAGGGCAGGTAAATTGCATGGCCACGCTCTGGCACAAAGGCCGGTGACTTGTAAAGGACTTCCTTTTATTTTATTATGATTACTAAGATTAGTGACAGTTGACAGAGTTGAATTTTTCTATTATTTACTAGAAGATGAGATGAGTGCTTATCTTCTTTATAAACGAAAAGATTAGACCATGATAAATGGACAGAAATCAGTCGATGTTATGTTAAAATATGGGAAGCATTACAAACTAAACGTCTTATCTACAACATATTAATCACTTCGAACACATTAAAAGCGAAGATGAATTATTTAGAAAGCTGATCTTATCTTAACAGAGGATTTATTCTACAGGAAACTATATAGAACATTATGTAAACAAAGTAAAATTCTCTAATCAGCCTATTCATTTGTTTCGACTTTTGGTACTCAAACTGTTTATTTGCACACTAAGGTTGATAATTATTATGGTTTTTAAATATAATAAAGTGTACAGCTTAGCACCCTTTCCAGATATTGCAAATTTTTGAGGGTTCTAACTAGTACAATAAAATAAAATATTAACAGCTATCATTCTTATTCATACAATCGCGTCTCCTATAAAAGGGTTGCGCCTAGTCCACGGCGCTAGGCTAGGGAGGGCTGTCTTTAGACGCCTTTTACAAAATCCCTCACGAATGCAATTTTTCCTCCACTGTTTTTTCGACTGATAATCAATTCATAAAACAAGTGCGTATTTAGAAATATCCTTGGATCTACGATTGGCAGATCATGGTATCATTGCTTACTACGTCACAATCAGGAACTAATTAGATATACATAATTAAGATATTATTTAGTATTACTTCAAACAAGTGTCACCTGGCTTCAAGGACTTGGCGACCAAAATTTTCCTCAATTAATGATACCGAATGATAGCCTGTACCGGATGGATGACGTGAAGTCGGAATTAAAGTCTCCGAACAATGCAGTGACACGGAAAACTGGCTTCAATTTTATTTAGGTAGATAACTCACAACCCTGACTTCATGCAGTATAGAATTGAAGTGAAAAGCAGCTATGACTATACCAATTCTGTTTCCTCTATAGTTTTGCCTTCAGTCTACTGAGATTGATTGTGACCATCAACAGGATCCACGATTGATACCATTATATTACCATTGTGCATAACAACTTTTAGCATTGTAGCAATTATAATATTAATCTACTTTAGTCAGTTTCAGGTAAAAAAAAAAAAATGTTCAAGCTTTAGTCCCTGAAAGTAGGTCTTGTGCCACCTCGCTGTCAAGTCAACGATTGAAGAGAGTGGAAAATGTTCTGGAAAATTAAGAAAGTTGACGTCAGTACATACAATACGTAGTTGTTTTACAATCGTTATTTTCATAAGCTTTGTTGTTTTAAGCAAACAAACAGTGTCCTAAATGGCTTAGGTTCTAGAAGCTACATTGACTAAAACAATACCAACTAGAATGAATGGATTTTGTTATTTCACCTTCATGTTTCATTAACCAGTTCTAGCTACATTTATGTTATTCAGTATAATATGGTAGTTTAAATACTAATAATCCCGAAGAAGAAGTGAAATTACATGTTTTTTTATTATTACTGTGTGACCTTCGTTTACAGGATACAAGCAAGTGATCGATCGGAGAGGAAGAGGAGTATTATGAATATGATTACCTCCTTTTATGCAAATGCCTCTTTCCTCTTAATTTGCAGGCCCATAGGTAATACAAGGGTAAGGTAATACACAAATTATATTTCTGTCTAATAACAGATTTTGTCGTGAAAATATCCTGTTTACTTCTTTTAATTGCAATATTTTAGGATCATTAATTAAAGCCGAAATCAAAATATCTACGTATTGTAAAAGTTCGTTTACGCACAATGGCCACATTTCATTGGCCAATTTCCCTTTGATCAAAGAGATTGGATGCGTTGGGTACGAGAGTATTATTATTACTAAAAGAAAGAAAGATCATATCTTGGGCCAGTTGCATACGACCCTTTTGCGGCGTTTGAGTGATGTAGTCGATTGTCACTTAGCAGCTATTTTAACTCAGTACGGTTATTCTAAGTAAGGACGCGATGGTCAGTCATTCGCTTATCTATAGGTAAGTACAAAAGTAACCCTCACAATGTTAACGACTTGCGGCTTGCGTGGGTTGATGCTGGTTAAACGTCTTTTTATTTTGGTTAAGATCACGTGAAAGAATCTAGCATTATTGCATCTTCTATACTTATTTGCCTCAGGGCTTAAAGTCTGCTGCTTTGCTTAGAGATTTTTTGAGTAAGTGGTAACACTGACAAGTGGGCATTGAGGGCCGTATTATAAAGCTTTAGAGCCTTTGTCGTTACAGTGCGGGAGAGAGGTGCTACTATACAAGTTGGGTAACACCATCTCTTTTTTGCAGCGTAACAATAATGGCCTTAGCACATAATACGGTCCCTGCAGTTATAATAAAGCCGAGCTCAACATTGTTCGGAAAAGGCTGCTGAGTATGAGAATGATTAACAAAATAATGCCTGATCCATCCACACAATATCCTCTTGATTAATTAACGTCAAACTCTTTGTTCCACTCTGTATTCAAATCCCAAAGGCGGTGTAACATTAATTGGTCTCGGTATTAGACACTACATATTAAAAAGGGTCAACAAACCTGTTCTACGTGCAGGTATGGTGAGAATTTACAATTTTTTTTTTGTACATTTCTGGGTAATATTATTCTATCGTCATACGAAAATCGCGCGTGGTTTGAATTTCAATAGAATATCTATTAGGCACAATGCGAAGTTAAGTACTAAATAAGTGTTAAAGTTATGTCATGCTTTGTTAGTTGCTAATAAATTAATGCTTGCATGTCACAAAAGATGTTGATGGTACTATTATTGCATTTAAATTTTATAACTAGAGGCCTTTATAGAGAACAAAATTATTGTTTAAGAATCGTTGTTAATATATTCTGGACATGTTTTATGCTAACAATAGAGATAGGTAGCGCCACTTGAATGGTAGCTATTATTAAAAACTAAATGTTTAATATGGATAATAAACGCAGTATCGTTTTGAACCTTTACGGTTTACTGCAATAGAAACATACAACGGGACCTTCTGTACACACTACAACATAGCTGCTGTAGAGACTTTTTAGTTATTCTGTGATAGAGACACTGTGTATTTTGTATTTTGAAGCAGTATTGAACATTACGCATTACATAGCTATTGCTATCGGTTTCATTCGCTTTCTTAAGGGCTTTATGAGGCAAAAGATAGCCAACATCCTTCATATGTAAGTATCTTTTGCCAAATATCCAAAACTATGCAGCTTTTTGGAGTGAAAAGGTAAAAGAGAAACGAAGTAACTTTCGCAGTTAGTATATGGATAGTATGGATGTAAATACTTAGGTAATAAGTTACAACACAATATTGTTTCTTCATTCAAGACATGCATGCTGATAAAACCGTGTCAATAAAAATGTTCCGTATTATAATCATAATGTAGACATTCAATTCAAGGATGCATTTATTTCCATTTCGCAGAAGTGTTATGTCTCACTAGATAAGCTATCAATTTTATGACGTGACAGCTACAACACTGAAGTACAGTGGGACAGAACGGCTTGAAGATGCCGCTGCGCCTGCGCCGGTTCATTAAGTACATCGACATGCTTTTATGAGTACATTGAGAATTTTTGTCCTTGTACTTAACCATTTAGTGATGAGAGGGTATAAACTAATATAACGCGGGTAATATTTAATTTTCTTCGTTTTAATGTATAGTCGACCATATAACTGCTTCACCACCCTTAGGCTAATATTCAGAGACGATGCTAAGCATAAACTCAGGCTTCCGTATGTCAAATTGTCATACAAATTTGACATACGGAAGCATAAGTTCATGTTGAGTCTCGTTTCTGAATATCAGCCTTAGAGTGAATGTCGTTTGCACATCACAAAACAACAAGGTCTATTTTTGCTTACAAGACCAAGTGACAGATTGATAATGAGCCTTAGTAAATTTTATTTTGACGGAAGTTTTTGTCAAAAGTGGAAAAGCAATTTTATGGTCTACTATACTTAGTAGGAACTGTAATGGATATTGATTGGGAAGGAACTGGAATATTTCAGTTCTTTCTACCAAAATAAAAAAATGATTATACACAATACACATGGCAGCCAAACCTTCATAAAATTTTAAGGTTTGATTCCAGTACGGAACAAATATATTTGATGGCATACAAGGATCTGAATTTTAAGACTGAGTATTTGCACAGGTATTTGTAAATGCAGGAGACTAGGGGAGAGAGACGTTTTTTATCGATTTAAAAGGGGCCCCTGCAGGTATGGCCTAAGTCATAAGAGAAGACAAGTCCTAAGACGACACTAATCATAGGTAGGTACGTACCTAAAGGTAAACACATCATCATCCTTTATTAAAGTCTTATCGCGATATCTTCCACTCCAAACAATTCTTTAAAATACCAGAAACCTTGACGTTTGTAACGTCAAAGATAAAAGTTAATTTTCACAAGAAAAAATCTACACTTATCGGTATATATGAAAGCGTTGGCGTTCAGGGTAAAGTAAACATAATAATATTACTTCTGAAATTAGAATCTATAAACTAGTTCTAGTAATGCCCCGAAACACGATTTGATTTATTTTGTCCTAATCACGTGGGAATTTTCCAAAAGGGTTACATAAAAAAAAGTGAGACATATTTTTTTTTAATTATAGTGAGTTCCTGAACTTTGATAGAGGTACTTTAGTCAAGGTCAAAGTTAACCTGTTTCGTTCATATTATAGTATTTTTTATAACTGCGTTATATGGTTGCATACGCGGCTGCTGGGCGATTTCTCCTGGGTTCGATGTTCCGGTCAAGCAGTGTTATTGTCATTTTCTATGAAATTCTCCGTAGTGGAAATTCTCAACTCTTTCATGACTCAATTCTAAATGTATTGTTTTCCCAGAAAATTACTCTACGTACAAAATTGTATTCTGTTTATTTCTGAAATATGTTTAAGTTCCTCATAATATTGAGTTGTGATTAATAGGTCCTAAAGTTTCCTTGCTAGTAATGTTCTGACTAATGTCAAAATAATATAAGTAGGTAAGTTGATATAGGCATCTCAATTACTGTATTTGCGCTACATTTTTGAAACTGTAGGTATAATATAAAATAAAATAATATATATAAAACAGTTATTATTTTATTTTTCCTTTACCTACTAAGTAGTACTTACTTCCTAAAAATAAGTCTGTATATTTGCGTAAATATAAATATTACCTCACGGTTATTGTTTAAACAAGGTAGAGTTCGCAGAAATTTACCATCTGCGCTTTATTATTAAGTATTTTCGATCGTTTACAACACTACAAACGCGAACAGTACTCGACGTTAGTTATTAAACAATTTATTTATGTATGCAATTTCTGGTAAAATCAAATCTGTGCTATGACTTTGGGATTACGATACGCAGAACACTTCTTGTCTATTACAATTTTATTTGGAAAATGTTCCAGATGTGGGTTGCTTTACTTGCTTTACTACTTAGATAGGTACAGTTTACTGACGTTTCGGAAGATTTTGATTTTATTATAGATAGATAGATAGATATAGATATTTATTTTTGAGGTATTAACGTAACTAGGTAACTATTTGAGACTATAAAAAAATCTCCACGTTTTCTGTCAAATAAATTTTGCCGAGAATGACAGTTGTCATAATATTATTATTTTTACGTCATAAATAACGCAGAAGTTCAAAGAAATCATGTAAGTAGGTACTTCCTGTAATTAGTATTTAAACAGTACTTTAAGTAGCATTTACTAGTTTCGTTATTTAGCGAAACTAGCACATCAGATCCACCTTTCCCAGGGTCCAAAAAATAAACAATGATACCATTTAAATTATGTAATATGAAAAAATGGTTCTGAAATCTGAATGCCAGTTATAAATTGAAATGAGAAAGCGTAACAAGAATTTTAAATAAGAAACCGACCGGCGTTATTGGTACGTGTGTTTAAAAACAAGTTTCTTTTGTTGATAAGCCAACAGAAAATGTCTGGACGAGTCATTGACTCCTGCTGTGTATTTTTATTTCATACATTTATGTATGAATATGGCTGTGTTAAGTTAAAGGGTTAATTATGCAGTGTATTACACGTAATCATCTGCGTTTATAAAGATGCAATATTAGAGTTTTTATCTCATTTCCTTCTAAAAAATAAAAAAGTTCTAAGTATTGTTACAATTTTGATAAAAAAAAATCCTCATGTTGGAAAATTTGGTTGATTAGCTGTTGATAATTTTTGGTGTGTACTTTGCGTACCTACAACTGCTTACAAGCCACAAGGTGATCTCAAAATTTGTATAATTAGAGGCTTAATTAATTTTTAAATTTCCGTGTTTAGCTTGGTTGTTCTTTCATACCGGCCTTATCAATGGACCTAGTATCTACTAATTAATAATCACCTAGGTACGTGTTTTTTACCACGTGCCTAAGTATGATATTCCTTTAATTTTAGGCTCATAATACCTATACAATTATCCCAGATTGATAACTAATGTTTTGATGACGTATGGCAAAACGAAAACGTGTTCACTGGCTGAGCATGACCAGTGAGCACCATTCTAGCATGCCGGCCTAAATGCGTAATAAAGCCTAGTATGCTCGCTGGCAAAAGAAGATTATTTAAATTGTAATGAGCTAAACAGAGCGTGTAAGTATAAAAAAATCTATTATTCAGTGTAATAAGTGCCTTGCGTTTCTGGTTTTATGTGGAGAGTAGAGAAGAATAAAACTAGTTTTGCAGTTCCATTTTTTCAAAGGCCTATTATAGGTAATAGGTTTACAACTTCTTTTGTTATCTTTCATTAATTATTTTTTTAATTTTCAAACGGGCTACAAAGTCCAGTCTTGAGTCTTTTACAGCCAAGGGCCACTGGATGGGATGATAAAATGAAAAAAAAAACATATAAGTAAACATCCGAATTGAGAACCTCCTCCGGATCTAGATAGGGGGCAACAGACATCATGCTGATTGTTTATGTCGAATTATTTGACGATTACATTTTTATCAAGTCTAGGTAGGTAGGTGTTTGTGGATGTGGCGCCAGTAATACCAAAACACATTAAGGAGTTGATATCACAAAATGCAGCTAGTGATACTTACGATTGCTAACCAGACGATAATTCTAGGGGTAATCACTCATTATCTCAACAAATCAGGGTCGTTGCGATAAGTCACGCAAGTGGACGGCACACAGAGCTCTAGTCTTTGTCTTTTATTTTATCTCAAGCATATTGTTTATAAGCAATGAACTAAATGCAGCAGTGAATTGGCCGATGATGAAGTCTTAGGCCTTAGGTCCTATAATTGTGTCATTTGCATGCTATCTTACCGTTAAATGTGTCGTAAGCTGTAGGCTGATACTCCTCCCGGAACGTGTCCTGCGCATACGCAGCTATCAACGAACTCTTCCCCACAGCCCCATCACCAACCAACACACACTTTATCTTCTCCTTCTTTCCACCTTTAACCTTCCTCCTGTCTTTTATTTGAAACATTCGGTTCAAAGTCCGTCTGCTTTTCTTGTCCCTGACCGCCCACTCATTCACTTTATCACAGCAATTCAAGTCTTCAGACACATCGTCTCGTATCACAGTGCGACCGTTCTCCTCCGCCACTTCTGAGTAGTCGTAGTCGTCGTCGTCGTCCCGTCGAGAAATCGGGAACTGGCTGGGACTGTGCACACCGAACACAAACGGCCCGTCTCTCTCGGGCACACGGGCAGCGAACCCGTTCGCTGGAGTCGGGGGCTTCGCGTAATGCACTACCGGGGCACGGTACTGACTTGAAAGGTATTCGTCAGACGCCTGCGGATCGAACCTAAATACAAGTTCAGCTTCTCTCCGATCCAAACTTAAGTCTGGCGGCGTAACTTTGTCTTGAAAGTATCCGACTTTCTCGCGTGCCCTTGTCTCCTGTAGTCTCCTCTCGAGTTCGACGTTCGATGGTTTCCAATAATCTGGTCGGTATTCATAAGAATAATCTGTGGGCAGGTTCCTGGGCGCGGGCAAGGGCCTGTGCGGGCCAGTGTCGCGGGGAGGCGCGCGTGGTGGGACCACTAGAGGCTTTTGCGGTTCCGCCAACAACGGCCGGCGCGCCGACAGGTTCGCGTTTCTGTTAAACATGATCCCTTCTAAACTGGGAGACATTTGCACTGTCACCATTGAATACCGACAATCGGACTATCGAGATGTGCGTTCGCGCACATAACTTGCGCGATGCACTTCGAAATTATATCGCGGTTTGTAGAGCGCGCGGGCGCGAATAGCGACGTGGCGTCACTTCGGAGAACAAAACGCGACTGTCTGCGAACGAGGCGGCCGCGGAGGTCGGCGACGACGGCAGCCGCAGCCGGGCGGCCGATAGCCGCGCTCCCCTCGCCCGGAGAAATGACCTGTTGCTTCTGTTACCTGTTCAGGTACAAGCGACCGTTTCGCGAGCAAAGCGCAGCTGCTGCTAGGGAACAAAGCCGTCATACATAAGGCGTCGACGTCGCCAGCCGCCTCACAAAGCCCCGCAAGTAAATTCATTCACGATATCCACAATGAATGAACCACGACGTGTTTTGTTTACCAAATGTTTTAACATTCACTTATTTGGCTCAGATAGGTTCTAACCTCGTTCGTCAATGTGTTATATTTATGTGTTATATTAGGTATGTCAATGTGGTATAGAAATGTACGACACGTTTGGCACAGGGGCTGAGCAACCGGCTTCTGCGCCAAGGGTTGTAGTTTCGATTCCGGCATGGAACGCGAAAGTTTGTCGTAGGTACACCAGTGTCTGATGTATCTACGATAAACTTTGTGATGATCAAACAAATTACGATAAGATTGATCAGTCTTCATAATGCCGTTGATTAATCAAAAGAAAAAAATGCACATCGAATATTAAATTATTGCGTTTAGAAGAACTTCTGACAATAGCGCAGTGTAAACGTTGCTTTGTTATTGTTATCCTTCAAGCACGAAGAATTGAATGGTGGTCGATGCGGTGACTAACCTAGCCTGTGTGTCATATTTGCGGTTTACCGAAAAGCGAGCCGTCTGCTTGTTTACCCTCGTTTATAAAAAAACAAAGCGTGAGAGGACGAGGAGGACGAGAAGAAAAATCTCTACATACCTTTATCTCGGGGAACTAACAGCTAAATTCTTACTTAATTTAATATTTTACAAGTCGAGATGACGTTGAAAACCACCACTTATTTACATAAATTAATTGAATTTTATAGTATATCAATGCATAAATTATAAACCAATCTTAGTTGTACGTTCTATAATCTAAGTTATAAACGTTGTGCCTCGCCGTGAGCGTGAGCGATACCGCCATTAAGCTAAAAAACAGAAATGTTAACTTCTTTTTCTATCTTCTACTTTTTGATCGCCAGGCACCAGTTGACACGAAGCACAACACCAACAGAGACAAATTCTTCCAACAGAGAAAAATATATCATTAGCTGATTTAAAACGACAGCCAGAAGACTAGAGCTTTTGTTTTTCAGATCGCGATTTAAAAAATGCAATTTCACAGATTGATGACTTGAACTTTGTAAAAATAATTTAATCTATGGCATCGTAGCAAAACCACGTGCTAATATTTTGACATAATATTGACAGATGACAGTTACCATGCTAGTCAAAGTGTTCCAGTGATACGTATTAGCACATTTTAGATTTTGTGGTTATGTCTGCACTAAAGAAAGAGAGAGCATAACACATGTGTTGTCAAAAAGACAGAGATACCATACAAAAGTTAAGGTACATTGCGTTGCAGATGTTTGATGTATCAATGTCAGAATTTGGACATTTGGTAAATTTGGTTGGATTTTGAGAAAATGTGGTTATGTTCAACAGTGAACATTTAAATAAAAAATAAAAACGTTATTTATCTTCTACGCTAGTGTAAGAAAAGTATTCTAAGTATAATCATATTACACAATGGCCAAATTTAAATTGAGTAAGTAATTTCTTGATTAATAACACCAGACAGCAGTGCAAGCTAATTTTAAAACTTGTTTTTTTTTTGGCAAATACAGCAATATAACATATTAGATGTTTACTTAAATATCAGCGTTTTACAAGTAGCATCTGCCATTACCTAGACACACACCCACTTTTTGAGCAATACCCAAATCCAACAAAACTGCTTTTACTATTTATACTTAATCCAGCAACCCGAAATCCATGCCACCTGTTTCTAATCCCTTCCTAACTCATTGATTGTTCCAGAGAAACCATCAAAGAGGCAGCCAGCCCGTCTCCGCTACAAAATAGAAAAAAAAGTAAGAGATCACAACAAAAAACAGAAGAAGGAAGCAAAAAAGAATCCTAAATCCAAGAAAGCCAAGCCTATTCAGATCCCAAATGGTTGTCCATTCAAAGATGACATATTAAAAGAGGTAGAGGCTGTGAAGAAGCATAAAGAGGAAGAAAGGCAGAAAAAGAAAGACTTGGCTAAACTCGAGAAACAAAAGAAAATGGAAGAAAAGAAAAATAGTAAAATAAGCATGGGAACATTGGTGAGTTAGTTATGCAAGTAAATCTATTCTGGAATAACTGTTATCATCCTGACCTTGCCACAATTTATTGGAAATCAATATCAATTATTAGTTTTTTCGCTTGATGTTATAGTCTGCGTGGAAATTCAAATTCATCCATAATCATTTATAGCATTGGCAACAATATCTTTAAACAACATAACTAATGGGTATTACTGTATGACATAGCTGGTCCAGGATGAAGTTGGTTGTTTGAATGCACAATACATTGTTTAGGTTATAAATTGTGTAGTGCACAACTAAGCAGATAAACCGCTAACTTCAATCCGTCCAAGTTATGTTGTGCATACCGTACAACAGAATTATTCCCCTGCATTAAATGACAACTGCATTTGAACTGTAGGCTTAAATGGTGTTGTTTGTACTACAAATAAAACAATTTTACACAATTTACAGGTAGAAAATGCACAAGCAAGAGGCAAGGTCCATGATGCCTTCAAAGGTGATGAAGCTTCCGATGACATAGAGTTTGGCAAGGACAGAAGACAAGAAAACTCACTCAAGACTTACTACAGAGAGTTCAAGAAGGTCATATCGGAAGCAGAAGTTATTTTAGAAGTAGTTGATGCCAGAGATCCATTGGGTGAGGATATATTTTATTAATAAAAAAAAAAATATTGGCTGACTATAGATATTGGAAACTTTTTCTTTTGTTGGAAGAATAATTATAGTAATTGATCAATTGATGGTATTATATTTCTTGACTGGCCTGTCATCAAAATATAATACCAATTTGAATTTTAATGCCATGAGTATAAAATGATTATGGATGAAATCCACAGGTACCCGTTGTGCCCAAGTAGAGGAAGCAGTCCGAGAAGCAGGCAAACGTCTAGTTCTAGTTCTAAACAAAGCGGACCTTGTACCTCGCACCAACCTCGAGGCGTGGCTCAAGTACTTGCGTCGGACGGCCCCCGCGGTGCCTTTCAAGGCCTCAACACAAGACCAACAACATAACCTTGGTACGAGGAAGATGAAACATGTTGTCAAGGAGAAGCAGATGAAGGGTTAGTGTTGAGTTATTACAATTTGTCTAAGCAGGGCCGTATTGTGACATCGCATTATACCATATTTTTAAGCTGTGTGAGGACGATACATTTCCTGGATCAATTAAAATTTCGCTTTGCTTTAGGTTCTAATTTCTAGGGTGTTATGTTACAACTGTACTTCTTTTCTAGCATGAAAATAGAAGTAATAGCTCCGTTTTTTACCCAAATTCAGTTTAGTTTTGAGGGTTAACAATTACAATTAATGAAAGGATTCATTTGCTGCCATTGTAATAAAAAAGAATTAAATAATCAACCAATAATAATAAATATTTTTCAGGATCAGCATGTGTGGGTGCTGAGCTGGTGATGAGTCTGCTGGGCAATTACTGTAGGAACAAGGGCATCAAGACGTCCATCACAGTGGGCGTGGTGGGCCTGCCCAACGTGGGCAAGAGCTCCATCATCAACAGCTTGAACAGGTCCAAGGCTTGCAATGTTGGCAGCACGCCCGGAGTTACTAAGTAAGTGAAGTCTCCTTATCGTAAGGACTTGGAAGTAAATAGTGCCTAGAAACAGTGTATATTGAAATGGATTTTTTTATGTCGTCGTCGTTTTGTGTTTTACGACGTCTGTGGTCTAGTGGTTCGAGTACCGGACTGCTGATCACGAGGTCGTGGGTTCGATTCCCACAGGGCACAAACATTTATTGTGATGAACTTAAGTGTTTGTGTTTGTCTGGGTGTTTCTTATGTATTATAAGTATGTATTTACAAAAAAAAAGTATATAAGTATTATATCCATTGTCTAGTACCCATAGTACAAGCTCTGCTTAGTTTGGGACTAGTCGGTGCTGTGTGACAATGTCTCAGGATATTTATTTATTATTTATTATCAAAACTCACGATTGTATTTTGTATATAGTATACACACGCCTTTTATCCATGGGGGTAGGCAGAATTTGTATGTATTCGTTACTGCATCATGCCTTTGTCTTTTTTGACAACTGTCTTAAGAGACAGAGTGCTTTTTAATTTATTCTTTACTAGCTTTCCGCTAGCGGCTTCGCTCGCGTGGTCTGGGTTTATCTTATAATTTTCGTCCCCCATTTCAACCCCTTACAGCCCTTTTTTCGCATTAAAAAGTAGCCTATGTCCTTTCTAAGGCTCTAGACTATCTGTGTACCAAATTTCATTTAAATCAATCCAGTAGTTTTGGAAGCGTAACAGAGAGACAGATAGACAGAAAGACAGAGTTACTTTCTCATTTGTAATATTAGTAAGGATAAGTAATAAATATATTTATTTCCAGACAAATGCAAACAGTTCAACTGGACTCTAAGATCAAGATCCTGGACAGTCCTGGCATAGTGTTCCACTCTGGCCCCGAGACGGACTCGTCCGTGGCGCTCAAGAACGCGGTGCGCGTGGGCAGCCTCAAAGACCCGATCACACCCGCGGCCGCCATATTGCAACGAGCCAACAAACAGACACTCACAGAACTTTATAGTATACCTGAGTTCAATACGCCACAAGTAAGTTTATCATGATCATCAACACATTTGTACCCTCTCAGTATGGGAAGGATTGGGTTATAGTTCACCACGCTGGCTGAATGTGGGTTGGCAGATTTCACATGGTTCGTGAAAATCTCTCAAGTTTCTCACGATGTTTTCCTTCACCGTTAAAGCTAGCTATAATTATGCACATGATTTCGAAAAAGTCCGAGATGTGTGGCTTGGATTTGAACTAGAGACCTTTGATTGGTAGTCCAATGGTCATATAAATAATAAATAAATATCTTGGGACATTTTTACTCAGCACCATCTAGTGCCAAACTAAGCAGAGCTTGTACTATGGGTACTAGACAATGGATATACTTATATACTTTTTTTTTGTAAATACATACTTATAATACATGAGGAACACCCTTAACACAAACACAAATACTTATATTCATCACATAAATATTTGTGTCCTGTGGGAATCGAACCCACAGCCTCGTGAACAGCAGTCGGGTACTCGAACCACTAGACTACAGACGTCGTCTATCACTAGGTTATCACTGCTTGTACTTAAGTTTTGTGAACATAAACGGTCGTTTTGAATATTTTTTTATTGTTAACGGCCGTGAGTCTCGCCTTGGTAGGGATGACTCTGTAATTATATTCAAGACCATCATAGACTATTCAGGGCCCTTGACTTTTAAAAAAGTAGAAAATATGTTTTTTTTTTATATACCACTAAGGTGACAAACAACATACGACCCGCCTGATGGTAAGCGGTTACCATAGCCTATGGACGCTTGCAACACCAGGGGTATTACTCGCGCGTTGCCGACCCTAAAAACCTCTTAGAGGTTTATGGAGGATTCACTGCGCCGACAGTTTGAGGGAATATTCCTCTTGCTGCCACCGCAGCGCATCCTTAGAAGGAGCTCTGAATGAGAACAAAATTAAAGCAAGCACTCTGCGTGTGCCCCTTGCGCCGTTATGGAAATGTATATACATACTAGCTAACCCGGCAAACGTTGTTTTGCCATATAGGGGTGGGTCATTTTAGGGGGATGAAAAATAGATGTTGGCCGATTCTCATAGATACCGGATAAGCACACAAAATTTCATACAAATCGGTCCAGCCGTTTCGGAGGAGTATGGCAACTAAAACTGTGACACGAGAATTTTATATATACGGATCCTCCATAGACTTTTTTCTGATGTATAAGCTATAATATTGTAAAATTGTATTAAAATCTGTTCAATAGTTTTTGCATGGAAGAGTAAAAAACATCCATTCATCTATACATCCTCAAAATGTTTCAGATTTATGAAATTAGTAGGATTATAGCATCTGATTGGTCTGACGTCCGATTTGAAAAAATATTTCAGTGTTAGATAGCCTGATTTAACGAGGAAGGCTATAGGCTTTATATCATCACGCTACGACTAATAGACGCGAAGTGTCAATGAAAAATGTTGCAAAAACGGGTGAAAAATTTAACTTCTACGGGAACGGAGACCCGGGTAAAGGATAGTTCTAAAATAACGTACTAGGTCTACTCTAGTTTACTGAATGTATGTACATCTGTTTAAGGAATTCTTCGCACATTTGGCATCTCGGATGGGTAGGTTCAAGAAGGGTGGCGTCCCCGACCAGGAGTCCTCCGCTAGGATACTACTCAACGACTGGAACACCGGCAAGGTATGACAAGAATAAAAACATTTTCATTCTGTATAACATACTGTACGATTCAAACTTAATGGCCGCTCGGAACGAGGCGAGTCACTGCTCAGTGGTTTGGGGGCGTCCATTATTTACGTGGGGCTGATTTTAGCGATTTATGAGACCCCCGCCCCCCTTGATGAGACCGTAAGTATATAATATAGTGTAAATACGTTTAACCAATCGAGGGGCTACTGTGCTACTTTGTGGCGTTCGCGTAACCGACATAGATTATTATTATTGTGTAGGATTTATGCATATTTTGCTTAATTTTATTATATTAACCCAGTTTTCTCGCAATTTTTCCACTGTTTTTATGTGGCACAAAAATTACATGATATTTGGAGAGACCCCCTCTCCCCCACGTGAGATTGGGTGAGATTCGGCTCGAACCCCTCCCCCCACTAAACGCCTCAAGTTATTTATCGACGCCCCCTTTGATCTGTGAGTTGATAGATCAGTGAGTCACCTTTTCTCTATATTACTTAATTATGTATTTTTTCTTCGCTAAATAGGTTAGGTACTTCACACTGCCTCCCGAGACGCCTGATTCGGAGATCCACGTAGACGCGAAGATTGTGTCGACCATAGCAGCTGAGTTCGACATTAACTCGTTTGAGGCGATGGAGACGGAGGCCATCAACGAACTTGCCGAACACGACACCGGCGTCGAGGGCATTACGGTAATGTGTACCTTATTATTATTATTGTAAGGTCTGTTTGTATAAAAAGTGCATTATTAAACAAAATCGCCATATACTGAGTTGATTATTCTATTTGCAAAAAAAAAAAATTAATACGGTCTCAAAAATAAGTACTTACGATTACCATTAGCCCGGTGTGGTCCCACTGCTGGGCAAAGGCCTCAGGCCTCAAAATCATTATTGTAAAATGTATTATTCATTATGATAAATGAATCAGCAGGTGAGGTGCTGCGAAACGCACTCAAATTTATAATTTAAAAATAATCGTACAGAAATATCAAGGCAGTACCTCACATAATATACATATACATATACATATTGCGTACACATATAACCAGATCAGGAAAAAACCAAAACCAAAACCGAAACGTGCGATAGTAATTCTTAAATAAAAGTTTTCAGACAGTCTCTTTTGCGTTCCACTAAATATGTCTACGAGTCTATAGAATATCTACAATCAAAACTATTTATTACACAGATTTCAAGCACGGGACCCGTCAAAGCAGCTTTAGAAACTGACATGCAAGTCGACGAAGAAGATTCAAGTCTTCTCCCCAAGTCTGTGAGCATACGATCCAAGCTGGAAAAAGGGAATAAAACGAATGAGAAGACCAAAGCAGACCCAGAAATGCTTATCGAAGGTAACACTAAGCTCAATAAGCTTAGGAAACAACAATTCAAGAAAGATAAAAAGAAAAAGGCCAAGAATGAGAAGCAGGCAGTCAATCTAGCTGATGTGTTAGAAAATGTTACTATTACATCATACAAGAAGAAAGATGACTACGATTTTAAAGAAGCTTTTGCCTTGTAACTAAATAATGTAGATTTTTATTGTTATAACAATAAATTATTCAATTAAGTTGTACATATGTACGGCCGTGTTTATCGAACTGTTTCAAGGATGATATTTTTAATGGTGATTTTTTGATGGGATAAGATAAATCAACATATTTTTGCTTGTTTTGTAAGTAAAAAGCTGGCTTAAATCAGTCTAATATAACAAGTTAACGTGTAGTAAGTAATTATCCAGAACCATTGATTAAAAAAAAAATACTTTGCAGAACTTGGATTTGTTATAGTCTGCGCGGAACTAGTTGGCCGCGACTTAGGAATGTGAGCGGTGGGTCGGAGGGGCGGGAGCGCTTGTTTTTGTTCACAGTAACCCGCCGCCTCACCCCCGTCCCTACCTAAGGCGTGGCCAACTAGTTCCACGCGGACTATAGATGATGTCATATTTTTTTGCATCTAAAATAATTGAATTCATTTTACATTTTAAGATAAATGATCATATCTTTTGGCCTTGTAATCCCATTCTTCAAACTCGCCTGTATAAAAATCAAACAGTAATTGAAATTAATAATATATAATGTCATACGTTCTATACTTATTAGCTTGAAGCTATTTAATCCAGTATTCGACACGGCTATCTGTAAACTTGATGAATAATTAAAGAAATTAATATGGAAATTGGTGTTTTAATGTCTGTTAATTAATATATTCTACTGGGAAGGCTGATAACAGGACGAGAACTGTTTTAGGTACGCTTGTCTTATTTAAATATTAAAGGATCATTAGCATCATTTTTCCACGTAAACGCAAGAAACGTTCTGCCATAGTTTCGATTAGTGTAACTGGGTTGTGACTTGTAGATAACATTTCAAGTTACGAGTGAACTGAATATAGGAACGTAATACAGAATGTACTAACTAAATTATCACAGAAAAACTGGTCAAGTGCGAAATATAAAGGGTCTTGTCGTTATAGACATAGAAACTGAAAATTTTACTATTCTAACTATATATATTACGGTTAATGAGATACAGCTGACAGACGGACGGACGTACAGCGGGGGCTTAGTAATAGGGTCCCGTTGGCACCCCTTGGGTACGGAACGCTGAAAATCATTATAATATGAATTTGAATAGATTACCGACTAGCTTCGTTTCGTGGTCCTATCATCAGTCACTCAATACCGTACGTAGGTACATAGAATTCGCGAGTTGCAGCCAACATAAACCGGTATTCCTGGTGGTAGATATAATTAGCGGCAGCACTGGCCAAATTCCGCCGTCACAAGTTTAAATAAAAAAAAAAATACTTTTGTATTTTAAAATTTCGTGTAATTTCGTCGCCCCCCCTAGACCCGATCCGCCAGCCTATACAAGGTTAACCATGTAAGATTTACTCCAAAGAGTTTTACTGTTTCCAATCGCGTGTATGGACCAGCTCCGACTAGCCAAAATCCATTAGCTTTCCATCAGGCAAGACAAGGGTCAGCAGTAGCCGAGCCACAACATTTATTTTACCAGCTACTGTATCTCGATGACTAAAAAATGTTCTAGAACTATCGGCATGTCAACAATGTCATATTTTACTACTACTACTACTAATCAGCCGGTAACTCACAATATCGTCATATTCTACACCTAAGTATTAAAACAGTAATCCTTCCTTACTCCTTTGGATAGTCGCTACCCGCCGAATAAATAAAAAAAATGGAAAAACATTATTATGACGTTATCTGCCAAGTAATTTAAGGGAAACTTATCAGTAAGCTGTAAAACAGACCCTAAGGACATTGTTATGAGAGATGAAGGCCTATTTATGACTATCTACCACGATCGACGTCATTATTTCATCAAATGTGAATCGACAGGAAGGTAGGTAGCTGCTAGCAGTATTGTCCGGTTCTCTGAACGAATACCGGAAATACGCTACGTCATAACACTCAGCTGGTAGATCGGGGCCCTAAATATACATGCCACTCATTGTCTTAACATAATATAAACAAAGTAGCAATAGTTTAACAGCTAGGCTAGTAGTTGGACTGGTGTTAGAGAATAAGACTTTACTTTTTACTAGAAACGAACCCTTTTATTAAGTAGGCAGGTTATACCTACATAAGTAGGTAACTACTTATTCACGCCATTGCTATCTGATCATTTCCAACACTGAGGCCCCGTTTCACTACCTCTCTATTTAATTAAATTGGCAGATAATTTCATACAACATTTGTATGAAGTTATCTGCCAAGTAATTTAACGGGAACTTATCAGTAAGCTGTGGAACAGGCCCTGAGTGATGTCAAACATAGGGTGAAGTGGAGGATATGGATGAGGAAGGCTCCTGGCTCACTGCCATGTGGTAGAGACAGAGAAAGTTTGGGGGGTCTATCGTTTAGTTTACTTCTAAACTAAGACCCGACTAAATTTGATATTTGGCGACTAATGTCGACTAAATCTGGAAGAAAACAGATATTCGCTAGTTGCCCTAATTTCTGAGACAAATGTGGACTAGCTGGGGAGGCTGACTCCAGCACGGCCACTTATAAACCCTTATAACTTTTGAACCGTTGACCGACTAAATCTGATAATTGGCGACTAATTTCGATAAATTTTTACGTCATCAAAATTAAAATCCCTGATTGTGGCCAAGCCAGGATCAGTCACACCTATTTGTGCATAAATCCTAACACAGAGCTGAACCCAAAGGATAACCCAACAACAATGCTCCCTTAGCTCAGCTCCTACTTTTGTTGTTAGACAGAAGAGGCGGAACAACTTTATTGTCCTATTTTAAAGGAAGGAAAATACACTGTCATGTCATCTTCACAATTTTCAATGGTTTTATAAACAACACAGCAGTATTACATTGAAAATGTTTAGCAATATAAAGTTTATGGGGTTTTGAGAGCAGGCGTAGGTATTGCATTTTAGATTAGATAAGCTATGTTATGATGGATAGCAGTAAAGACCTACTCGTGGGTAGGTACTGCAATCATAGTTACGAAATAAGTTAAGTTTTTGTTTGTCAAAAGTTGTTGGTACCTATTTGGATTCGTGGGACTTCTACCCATGAGGGCTTACCCTCTATTAGTTACGTCTAGTTGCGTCATGATCAAAGGTTGAAAGGTTCTGGTTTTAAAAACCATCCCATTGATTTTTTTAATAGTTCCAAACATAGACTATAGGTTATTACTCTTTAAATTTGACAGTGTCAATTTTTGTCAAACAAATCGTGGAATTTAAATATTCCTCTGTTAAAAGTAAGGATAAACGTTTTCTTATTAAAAATCGCCGCTTTGTACATTAGGTAATACACGCTTTATTTGATATCAATAATTTATTATAAACCTGATCAGTTTTTTTAAAACCGGGATAGCGCGATTTGGTCTCGCGCTGGGGTTCCGTAAGGTTTTAAATGAATGGTAAACAGCTACGTACAGTAAGCAAACTAAGCAATAAAGTTGGGCCAAGGTAAGGAATAAGTGAGTTCTTCCTCCTCATGAAATTAGTGCCTATACCTACTTGGTCGAGTAGTCGTACCTAAGCGCGACTGCTACGCTATAACGCTAGAGGGTTCGATTCCTGGATCTAGCAGTGTGACCTGCGGAAAGCTTACAGAAAGCGGGGTTAGCGTATACTGAAAATATTTAAGTAGCTTGATGTGTACGAAGGAAACTATGTCGGTTGTAATATGGGCCCTGTCACAAACTAAGGTCCCGTTTATCTTTACATAGCTCACATGAATGGAACCCTGAAAATGTTGAGTGTTTTCAAATACTGTGTTAGATTATATAGCTCATCTTTACATGTATGACCGCATGACCTTTCTGTCTAGCCATGTATATCCGATATTCCGTTTGTGAAGGTTTTCAAGGCTTTATTCTAATCGCATAAACCGATTAAGTAGGTACCTACCGGTACCGACCCATATCTACTCATAAAATATTCAAGTGTCAATGCGGTGTAGGTACCTAATACTGATAAATATTTACTTGAACGATACAAATTAATTACGATATTAAATTGCGTGTAACCATTTCATTATTTTGTAATATAAAATAACCCTAAACAGCAACTAATGCGAAAAGTCCACGACAATGGTAATACACGTACTATCAGAGCATTTTCTCTCTTTCTGACTAATGATTATTTGTAATTTTATCTCTTTCTGATGCCATGTGCAGTAGTGATTGGCGAACCACGCAAAATTGTTTTATGAATAAACTTACGTGAATTACAAAAAACAAAAATAACTTGTGAATAATAAAATAATGCACTAAACAGTTACAATATATTTATTACATAAAATGAATCTAAAACATTTTAGATCTCACATGAAACATCAGCGCAAAATATAAAAATGTTTGCCGACAAAAAAAATATAATGCGGATTCATATTTTCGCGCCTGTTAAATCATTAATTTCGTGCAGTGTGTTCAATTCCTATTTGCTAACACTCCGCCAATAGAAGCTTTCCATCTGTCTGTCGTAATTTTACGTAAAACGTCATTTGGGCACTATTTTTTCTTTCTGTCGCACATAAGCAAACATACCGGATCAAAAATATATTCTGTCTCACTTTTGCATTTCCCAATACGTTTACATTTTCAGCCCGTCTCAGTCGCTCTACAGGCATTTTCGTTGATCAGAGCGGGATAGCAGGTTTCTGAAGCTGACTAACCGGTCGAAGTAATAATAGAGAATTCGCTAATTTTCGAAGTTATTCGTGGCCAGTCCTTTGAACGTATAGGTGGTTGTGTGAATCAAAAATGAAGTCTCTAGTGCTAGCTGTTGTCAGTTTACTGGCAATTTCATCAATAAATTGTGAAGTGTTCTTCGAGGAAAAATTCCCCGATGGTAAGTTTATATATTTTATTCAAAAAACTTAATTTTGTGCTGTGCCGGCTTGCCGCGTGTGCTATCGATCGATTGTCTCCAAGATTATCTGTCGGCAGCCGGTTTATTTCGGGGAGTAATGTGTTAAAACAGTGCGTTTTCATTACAGACTCATGGGAATCCAACTGGGTTTACAGTGAACATCCCGGCAAAGAGTTCGGCAAGTTCAAGCTGACTGCTGGAAAGTTCTTCAATGATAAGGAAGAAGATAAAGGTAGGTGTCGGCCAGTCCCCTTCTAATATCACTATTCACATTCGACTGATAGATTTTGCTTTGCAAAAAATTACATTGATATGTACTTACACATTCATGTATATTTAGTAAATTACCCAATACTGGCGTGCAAAGGCCACTGAACTCAATTACACATAACAAATTAACAATAGGCTGGGCGTCACATAGGTATACAAATACATACGCCACTCACTACAGCTTCTATACATTCTGTCGTCCTGGTACTTGTCAGGTCTGCAGACATCTGAGGACGCCAGGTTCTACGCGTTGTCGCGCAAGTTCAAGCCTTTCAGCAATGAAGGCAAGCCCCTCGTGGTCCAGTTCTCCGTGAAACATGAGCAGGACATTGACTGCGGAGGTGGCTACCTCAAGGTGTTTGACTGCAAACTGGAGCAGAAGGACATGCATGGCGAGTCTCCCTACGAAATCATGTTTGGCCCCGACATCTGCGGTCCTGGTACCAAGAAGGTGAGAATACAATATGATGTTTTTTTTTAAACAAAACCTCTAGCAGTACAGTCATGAGCAAAAACATGTATACACTAACAGAAGTGCTAAATCAATATTCTCTTAAAGTACATAATTCTTTTATAATACTCACATATTAATTGACTCACCAGTATTCTGAGTAGAGGACTAATGTGTATTACTTGAAATACAACTAATGAAAGTTATTAGGTAATGCCAAATTAATGTCCCCACTAATCTTGAATAACTAGTTTTTCATACCCACAGTCATTAAAGTTGAATAATAGAATGCTAAATATTTATGATTTACTATAAAATGTATACATAGGTCTACATCCAGCATGATGAATACAGGCTGACAATGATGACTAAAGTTTAATCATTATGATCCACATTGCTTTATTATTATTTTTCTATTTCTTCATATTTTTACATACTTTTTTACATTTTTAAATATTTTACTCTAATACAAAAAAAAAAATTTAAAATATAATAAAGAATAGTAGCCCACCAGTATCAGGAACAGTGTCCAAGCTACTGGTGGTCAGGACTTCAGGGAAATGAACCTCCTAACAATATGTGCCGTATCTAGGAGTACCATTTTATATATCAAGCCCTTGATATTTTTATCATTATTATTTTTATTACTAGCTTGTGCTGTCTCCTTGAGATGAGGCTCAATATTGTGTCAAGTTTCCCACAATTTGGTTCAGCAGTTAGTTATTAGTCAAATAAACAATAGTTGTTATATTGTTAGTTAGGATAGCATTGGGAAATATTCTATTGTTCAAAATAGAACACAATGTTGTGAGATTGTTGTCAGTAAATATGAAAATAATTGAAATATTACATTGTTGTATTGTAGCTAAATATAAAATTCTGAAACTCTTAACAGACTATTCTGAAAGTATTATCAAAGGGGATATCACTTTTCAATTTGGTGTGTTTTACAAAAACTTTTAAATTTTAAATATTTGTAAGATAATTCTCATTTTACAATAACAGCTTGATAAATGAAAATAACAAATAAATTATGAGCTGCCTAAATAAGAAATACCTAGTCTTATTTTTTTACTAATTATTTGAAAATTTAAAACATGTCTAAGAATTAAATTACCATAACAATATTCTTTTGTTGAAGTTAATAATAGGTGTAATATACAAAGTAGGTGCCATGACTAGATTTGCATACTTGTTTCTAAAATTATTCTCATTCTAAATTAACAGACAATGCACAGTAGTAAGCTGTAGGTAGGTATTTATGTTTGCATTTTTTCTTATTAAATGTAGTGAAAGAATAGAAGGCATTATAAAAATCTTTCTACTACCACCAACTATACCTACCTACCTAACCTATTTGGTTAGGGGTAACAGGAAAATACTTCTTTTGAAAATACTTATATGCTTTCATTCTATCAATGAGATAGTTCTCATTAGCTACATAACTATCAGATTTTTAGCTGGCTGCTAATGAATCAACCCAGCCTATCGCAGTTTGCTAATCAGTACTAAAAACTGAAATTTAATGAATCCAATTAATATTCACACTAATGAAGTTCTGAAGGTTGTGGTTTATTAAAAAATAATAAGTATGCCTACAACCTAAATACATAATATGCATTACCATAATGTTATATCGTGACAACTGAACAAATATCACTCTGCTATTTACAATATTGTTTTTATTATTAAAAACTCGAGGTCGGCAAATATGCATTGTTTCAATATTGTTTAATGCATAATTTCATTTTGAATGGCTTTTAAAATATAGGTTTACTTTGAAGCCATGTAACAATAATTTATGGGTTTTGACATAGTTTACCTATCTGGGTACCATGTATCTGACTAAAAAAATACAATACATAAACTACCTAATACCTAGCAGTTGGTATTAGGTAGTTTATATGTATTGTATTTTTTTTCTATAAATGTTGCTCATTAATTCATTATTCTACGCGTGTGGGACCACTATATTTTGATTAATACTTCAACATTGATTAATAGCCATCACAATAACAAAATTAATAGCCTATCTTAGAGATAATACATAATTATATCCAGCGAGCTTAATACGCGATTGGCGTGATCAGTCGTCAGGGAAAGTGATCAACTTTAAGTAAAAAAAATTGTCACAAATAGTCTCAAATTCTCGATATAATATCGATAATTTCAGTGCCTCGAAGGGCACATGAAAAGTCAATACCGGTGGTTACTTTTACATAACGATAACACTCGTTGAATCCCGAAAATTGTAATAATCGGATTGTAGAGGTCGTTCCATTTTAAAAGCCGGTACCTATTCACTCAGAAGCCAAAGTAGACAAACCTAGACAATAGTAGTCATGTCACCGAGTTCAACATTCGCAAGTTTGCAACAAAACGAACGGCTTTTGCTACCTTATTGTTATATCGTAATATTTGGATCTCCACCACCGACACGTCTTATAACAAATATTGAATGGTGCATTGAAACGCCCGGATATTGCATAACATTGGTTTCCAACCGGCAGATTTCACACCGAAATTGTCTGTCTATAAGTAGCTACTAGCTAGCAAAACTAATTGGTATTCATTTACTAATGTAATGAGAATCATTCTTAATTATAATTACGAAAATGATAGTGCATTTTTTAAATTACGTTACTTGTTGTTGAATATAAGCAGCTAATCTTCCAAAAACCTATTACATATTTCTTTCGAAACTTGTATTCAAGTCTAGTTTAATAAAATATGCAAACTTATTATTATCATCTATGGTAAAAGTTGAATGAATCGGCATAGTTCGTCGACCTCACCCACATGTAGAGACATTAACCTCTTCTGGCTGTCTCTCCATCTCTTTCCATCTTCCTCAAGTTTATATCTGCGATCTTTGTCTCCAGGTGCACGTTATCTTCAGCTACAAAGGCAAGAACCACCTGATCAAGAAGGACATCCGCTGTAAGGATGATGTGTACACCCACTTGTACACTTTGATTGTTAAGCCTGACAACACATATGAGGTCCTCATTGACAATGAGAAGGTTGAGTCTGGAGACTTGGAGACCGACTGGGACTTCCTGGCGCCTAAGAAGATCAAGGCAAGTGCTCATTTCGAAGATTTTTTCTACGAGACATAGTTTTGATTTTTTTAAATTGTAAATGACTTTCCTTATCGCCAAGTTTTTCGAGGTTTTAATTAGAGTAGGTGCCCGCCGTGACTAAAAGTTGCAGTTAATATAATTCCCTTTAATCCAATTCACAAAACATTTCTGGCGATTTTTTGCAGCAGTTGGTAAAGTATAACTGCAAAATTCTTAACGAAAATTAAATCCTTAGGATCCCGAAGCCAAGAAACCTGAGGACTGGGACGACAAGCCCACCATCCCCGACCCTGAGGACAAGAAGCCCGAGGACTGGGACAAGCCTGAGCACATCCCCGACCCTGACGCCGCTAAACCTGAGGACTGGGACGACGAGATGGACGGTGAATGGGAGCCTCCTATGATCGACAACCCTGACTACAAGGGTGTTTGGGCGCCTAAACAGGTAATTACTCACACCCTTTTGTGTCAAATTACAGGACAATAACTTCAGTCGTAAGATAAGATTAAGTTTTTTCAAAATAAAAATTATCCTAAAATCTGTTTAGCTATATCAGAGCCTTATTTTTGCATGGATTATGAAGGGTTGCCTATTTCATTCGGCTCTTAGGTCTTGCAATAGATCCATTGAACTAGTGTCTTTGAACTAGACGTTTGGGTTAGTTGATCGTTGAACTCAACTGCGCTGACGCAACCAGCGGGGCACGGGCGTCGCGTGCGCAGCTTGGCTTTGTATTGTTGCGAAAAATATAAAAAATAGGATGTTTCGTAACTGTTGTGAAAGAGAAAGCAATATCTATCTCTGTCTAAACTGCTATTTTTGTGTCACTCTTTGAGTAATAATGTAAAAATTTATAGATCTTTCTAACTTTAAAAGAAGGCCAAGTCAATAGCGATAAAAATTGAACTGAATTCCGAGCAACGGCCAGAGAAGATGCAACTTTTGTGGTGAAAACTTTTTACGAAAAGAAAACCGAGTTTAGAATTTTGTGTTGAGATGTAGGCTGAGATCGATCGGACATCAATAGAAATAAGGCAGGACTATAGAAGAAGTCTATTCTATCAAATAGAAAGAATATCGCATAACATTATGAATACAGAAACAAGACGGGAAATTGAGAACTTCCTTCTTTTTTGAAGTTGGCTAAAATACAGTTTCTTTTATCTACTGTTGATAAAATGTCGACGACAAGATGTATTTTGAAGTAATTGAAAAATAATTGAAAGCGATAAAATTTCTCCAATCAATAGAACTAAAAATTTATTTATCCTAAATAAATGTTCATGGTCATGGTCATGTTCGAGCCAGAATCGCACATAAAGGGTTCCGTACCATTTTTAATTAGTATGCTATTAGTTATTGTCGTTATAGTTGCATTAGAAATAGAAACTGAAAATTGCAACTGTCTACCTATTACGGTTCATAAGATACAACCCACTGACACACAGACAGACAGACGCACGGATGAACGGACGGACAGCGGAGGCCGTTAGTAATAGGGTCTAAGTTCCACTGAAATGACATGATTTTATGAAGCCAGAAATAATGCGTGGTAATCGTCGTAATCGCCATTTGCGAGTCTTTCGCAATAATAATAAATACCTGTACCACAACCATGAGTTCTATCGAATGGCTCTCGATAGGTTTTTTACGCATCGAAACGCTGTAATCTCATAGCAGATTTTAGTTCCTTACGTAACCGCTAGAGGCGCTGCGAGGGTCTTCCATACAAATATTATACGGCGTCGCTAGCGAGTCTAGTGAGAAAAACTCATGGTCGAGGCACTGGTTAGTCTAGTGTTACCTAAGTGCTAAAGTACCACTTGAGTTGCCTGTAGCCTTCGAATAGGTGACCTTTTTGTATTTCAATCAATAATACCTACTGGTTAAGTATGTACAGTCAACAAAAGATATAAGTATACAGGCAAGATTGTGATATACCTAAGTAAAATTATTATCCGCTTTAGGATTTGGTATTTAGGCAGCTAAAAACCCTGCCTTTTGACAAATTTTGCGTAATACATTATTTCACAATCTTTTTTAAAACACAGATGTAATTATCTGTCTGCATACTTATCTTTTTTGTTGACTGTACGATATCTATATAACCATTATTGATCATGCAAAAATATTTCTGCATAGTTTTCGCTTTCTCGTCTTTTTCTTTACTATTTCGGATCTTTGGTAACTAGGATTTGGGGCCTTTTAAAAGATCAGTCCCTCTAATGATACTTTAACATTATTTTGTGATTTTATATTAATAAACTAAAACGGCACTAGAAGATGTAGAAATTATACATTTTAGCTAGAGTTTTTTTTAAATACGGGGTTTATCTTTTAGCTTCTTTATGCATTTTAACACGGTAACGGTAACACATACCATACAATTATGTAGGTCTGTATGTATTAAATCATAACCATCAACAAATTTTCTTATCAAGAAACCAGAGATATTTAATATTGCACCTGCACTGTGTCTAACTCTATTAAAAACTTGAGAAAGGCCACTTCGAGTCATCGGGGTGACGTCATTTTCTAGCACGTCGTGTGTCGCGATGTTTGCATAACGTTCATAACGTTTATTGACCCGAGTTACCGTTATGAAGTGAAAATTGGACGTCTCATTGACTGTCAATTGCTATTCAGCCGTAAATAATAGTTCAATACACTCGAAATGTACACTGTTGTTGTTCATTCATTCATAACATATTGAATATACATCAACATATTGCACTGGGTTTTTAAATTTCCCGCAATTAATCATTAGCCTGGTTTTTGATGAGCGATTAGTCCGGTTGCGGTCGGATAGATGGTTCATTTTTTCCAAAAAACCAACTGCTTTTGACAGCTAAAAATAAAGCAAAATCTGATACAAAAGCATATTTTATTTCGATCTGACAAAATAAAGCAGCCACAATTGAGAAAGAAAATAAATAAAAAACTGTAACTGTAAGGCAATGTTTAGCTCTAAAATCAAGAATTATGACCACCTTTTAGTTCAAATAAATCACAACCAAATTCTTTATTCACAGATTGACAACCCTGCTTACAAGGGACCGTGGGTACACCCAGAGATCGACAACCCAGAGTACACTCCTGACGCGAACCTGTACAAACGCGACGAGATCTGCGCAGTCGGTCTCGACTTATGGCAGGTCAAGTCAGGCACCATCTTCGACAACTTCCTCATCGGAGACAGCATTGAGGAGGCCGCAGAACGCGGTGAGGCCCTCAAGAAGAGGCTAGAAGGTGAAAAGAAGATGAAGGGTGAACAGGACGAGGCGGAGCGGGAGAAGGAAAAGGATGAGAAGCCTGATGACGATGAGGATGATGAGGATCTGGATGATGAAGTCAATGAACCTCAGCCTGTGGTAAGTGCACGTTTTTTAATCATAATACATATAACTGTATTCACTGCTAAGTCAAATTAAAATGAAAATATTGCAAGCAGAACTTAACATGCAACATTCAGGAGATAAAGATAAAAGTAACATCACAAAGTAAACTAATGAATTGGGTCATATACCTACCTTGCATTGTACTAAAATTCTTGGCATTATGATCGCCTTTTGTTGTTTATCAATTAGAATACATTACACTTGAATACATCCAACGTAATAGCGTCTTCTATAAAACATTTTTGGCCGTAATTCTAATTTTAAATTGTCTTTGTTACAGGAGGATCACGATGAGCTGTAAATCAGTGTCTAAATTGTGTGTGTAAAGACAATAAGTATCGTCGGGTACATACGAGTACGTGGGCGTGTGAGTGCGCAGGGCGTGCGTGGGCGCATGGTTTAGTTCCAAAAACTTGAAGAACCTTTAGTTCATCATAGTGTTATAGTGTGTTCTGTTCCAGTCTTCTCTATCTAATATGTATGATAAAAAGCTGTAAAATTTAATGATAATCATACTTAGTTTCTTACAATGCGTGTGCTGCTCGAAATATTCCAAGTTGGGGTTGAATATTATTTATTTTTGTTTACCCAACATACTGATTTTTATGTATAAAGGTTGAATCACGCTCAGTTTTATTGTATTAATGTTAATACGGCACTGTGTGTCGTCGAGTGCAGGGATTTATTGTACACTGTTAGTTGCTGTAGCCTAAATTTTTTGTAAGAATTTGAACTAATGTTGTAGAATAAATCTGTGAGTGAAAGTTTCTCATTTATGTTGTGAAACGAGTCTGATTAAAATTAATATATTAAATTATTTTTTCGTTTTATTTCTTTTGTTTGGTAGTTGTGAAAAAGGACAAAGAGTAGTTGTGTGCTGAAGAAAAACTTGACAAAGGCAAATTGTGTGAATTTTAATATTATTCAAAAGTTCTTACTTATTCCGTAATTGAGATAGAATTTCGATGATTCCAGTGAATTAGCGTAAATTAGTTATCTAAGTGATGTATATTAGTAACTGGGACAGCAGGGAGAGATTTATCTCTAATCCAAGTCATGGTAAAGATTTATTCTATTAAATTTTTTGCCAACAATCAGTTCTTTGTTTATAAAACCAATTCGTATAAAAATAGATCAATCGGAGATTTGTAGCACGTACATGATTACATTTACAAACAAATAGCTAAAGATTTAAAACGTTTGCTATAAATTTGATGTAACTTGAAATAATTGTTTCCAAGGGATTTCTGGATGGTGGTTTCTTCTGACTTTCGCTGCGCGGTCCCCACATCACTGTTAGGAATTATGGTAATGTAATATTATTGGAAATAACAGAATTTTAATAACTAATAATTAGAGATGGGATTCTACCCGGTATTTTCCCGGGTAGATTGAAATTTGGGTAAAAATCGGGTATTTACCCGGGAAAATACCCAAAAGGTGGGTATTTATTTTTCTGAGAACGAAATAATTTTAACATATTTGTAATAACTTCTACGGGTGATAAGTGTAGCAAAGCTAGCTTTTTCAAAATACTTGCTATTATTACGTTTCACGGGGATGACATATTGTTAATTAATTGCACCAAATCGAAAATCACACTTGTAATAAGTTATTTAAGTGTTCCATAAATTATTATGTATCAATTTACTAAGCAATGTGCTAATATTATTTTAATCTAATATTGCGTTTCGATTTGAAGGCAATGTTGTCACTGAAAGAACTGGGGAAATAAGACTCAAGATACCACCAATAGAGTTGCTGACGTTAATATTATTTTTATAAAACATATTTACCCGATTTTTACCCAAAATAATATTTACCCGGGAGCGAACGACCGACCGAAACGACCTTGGATCCAACATAACATTATAGGTGAATACAACAAATCTATATCTAATATATAAAACAAAGTCGGGTTTGTTACAACACTTATAACTCGAGAACTGCTGGGCCGATTTTCATGATTTTTGATTTGTTGGATTTGTCTTCGCCCCGAATAACAGAATAAAAAAAAACGGGGTTCAAACTTAGCGCGAGCGAAGCTGCGGCAAAAAGCTAGACTAGTATGTATATAAAAGAAAGTCGTGTTAGTTACACTATTTATAAATGAAGAACAGCTCAGCCGATTAGGCTGAAAATTGGTTCGGAGGTAGCTTAGAACCAGAAGACGAACATAGAATACTTTTTACTACTACTACTACTTTACCATGACAGCTGATGACAAACTTAAGCAATCCGATGGAAAGTACTATAGTCTGTTTTTTAATCTCAGAGACTAAAGTGACATTTCGTGGGATACCAGTTTTTTGCAATTCTTAAATAGTAATGTGCCCCTATCGAAGATTATCGCTAATAAATTGAAGTGTCGGTTTTTTTATATTGAGTTATCCTGGTAAAAAAAGTAGGTCTTATTTAAAACGTAATAATCATGGGTGGGATTAGTTAGAGTTTTTAAGGAGTAAATAACGACAGCGAAATCAACATAATCTTCTAAAACTTTTTTACAGTTATTGATATAGTTTTCTAATACTTATTACCTCGTTGGAACATAAGACTAAATTTATTAAAGTTCTTTCTTAGTTTTTTTTTGTTATGTAATTTTACGTCATTTGGTACTTAAAAACTCTACGACGACTTACCTTTCATAGACTGTATTGTGCATTCTGACAATTTTAATTAATTTGGGCTTTAATAATACGATTTGGGATAAAAAACTTTTAATTTAATCGTCTAAAAGTTACGATTCAACAAACCGGTATCGTAGGTACAACACTACACAAAAAAGCTGGTATCATTATTTGTAATTTTGACAGTTGCATGTGTCAATCTAGTCTCTGAGATTAAAAAACGGACTATAGGGTAGCATAAGCTGTACCAAGATAGTAGGTACTGGTTTTCGTCACGGGGGGCGCTGTGTATGACCGATGACGTTGATGTTCTGAGAGACTTCGGAATACTAGGGTTGCATAAAACATGAATCGTGGCGTTGTGTGCTGATTCCGGTAGTATGTACCCGTGTAAAACCGGGGCCGGTTGGTTAGTTAAATATAAAGTGAAACGTCAGTAGTATATTTACTACATTTAAACTTAAATTCTGTGAAACCAAGAACCTATATTCCAAATGACATGCCTGATTTGTGAATTGATACAATTTACAAACAATACGTTATCCCAGTGCAGTTTAGTAATAACTAGCATTTTGAAAACTGCTAACTATGCAACCATTTTTGCACCAATAACATTTTAAGAAGTAATTACGAATATATTTATATACTTCGTTCTTAGAAAAATAAATACCCACCTTTTGGGTATATACCCGGGAAAATACCCGATATTTACCCAAATGGGTATTTACCTGGGTATTTTCCCAACGGGTATTTACCCATCGCCCATCTCTACTAATAATACAAAGACTCAATGAAATAAGTAATATTTTTCCATTTTATATTTTGAATTCCCAATTCTCTCCATTTGCCGTCGTAGCAGCAAGTTTCTCAATATTGTGCTAGATGTCTCCGTTTTAAAATGGCACGAAAAGCCTTCATGCATGAGTGACATCTATCGTTAGTTGTTCGCAGAATAGTTTAGCTGATCTGAATAGATTCAAGTTTTACTTACTCCATTCTGTGACTGAAACATAAAGAAAAATTTGTTGCAATAATTTATAAACAATACTACATTTCGCTGAGGTGTGGCTGACCCTGGCTTGGCCATAATCAGGGATTTTAATTTTGATGACGTAAAAATTTAGTCGCTATTTATTTAGTCGAACTTAGTCGCCAAATATCAGATTTAGTCGGTCACCGGTTCAAAAGTTATTCACCGATTTAAAAGGGTTCATAGGTGGCCGTGCCAGAGTCAGCCTCCCCAGCTTGGCCACATTTTATATCTCGGAAACTAGGGCACCTAGCGAAGATCTGTTTTATTCCAGATTTATCAATTTAGAAAATCCCTGATTGTGGCCAAGCCAGGGTCAGCTACACTTCGCTGAGTACATTGAGTCCTCTCTAATAAACATTATTTATGATAAACATGTAAGGACTAAGCACACTCTTAGCTTTATCTTTTTGGGACTAGCATTACGTCACTCAGGTCTGCCTGGCAGATGCCAGGCAGGCATGGGATATCTAAGAATGATTAAAAATACACTGGTACTAGCAATTAGCAGCTTTTTGAAAATTAAATAGAGTAGCTTTGCAAAGCGCCTGAAAATAATTATAATGCAATACGGCTAAGTGCGTCTTTTTTTTATCTTAGATAGGCTTGCGCTTAAGTTAACTTTTATATTATGTAAATTAAGGCACTCTAACTTTCTTGTTTAGAGATAATTATTGTACTAACGTTTATCCAGTGGAAATCCCGTTTTATGCTTCAAGCTATTGAATTCTTCGACTAGTTCAGGCTTCACCGTAGTTGGCGGCTGGTGGGGTTTGTCTAGCATCCATAAACAGGGTGCAGCATTCACTATAAATTATGAAAATAGATTAAAAATATGAGAAGCGATTTTTTGAATAGGTATTATTAAAATTACTAGGGCGGAACAACTATTTTTGAATCTTATTTGCATTTAGAAGTCACGTGACGCGCACTCGTTAATTATTGAGTAAAGTAATAGCATAAGTAAAATAGGTATAAATTACCTTCATTATGCGTTTCGAAGATTAAAACCTGAAAATCGTAAAATGAATAATAATCGTTAGCAATTTATTCCGTAGTGGGCACATTTTGACTGATACTAGGATGATGATGATAGAATGACCTTTATTTATTCGGTAGCCAAGAAAATTCGTATACATTGATATTTAGAAACTTGACTGGAATGTGGCTAATGTAAAATTTCAGATATAATGAGATAAAAAAAAACAAAGATAAAGTTTCAGAAACATCATTTTAAACTTATTCGACACCATGTGACGTAAGTAGAAGTAGTTTTAAGCTGAAAAAAGATCGTATACCTAGTTCTTTTTCTATACTAATATTATAAAGAGGAAAGATTTGTTTGTTTGTTTGTTTGTTTGTTTGTAATGAATAGGCTCCGAAACTACTGGACCGATTTCAAAAATTCTTTCACCTTTGGAAAGCTACATTATCCCCGAGTAACATAGGCTATATATCATCACGCTACGACTAGTGTTTTAATAAATTGGAAACGTCTTACCAAAATCGCGCCAACGCCCAAGAAAAACTTAAAACTCATGTTTATCTTCTTGACGAGCTAACACTTAACAATGACACCGAGGTGTCGCCTTGTTTATTTATATGTATGGAGACAACGCCTTTGGCACGGACTATTATACGCCTGTTAACGAACACTGGTAGCAAACAATATTTCCTTGGTATTGTAGCTAAAGAATTCGGTAAATATGAATAAAACTTTTAAATTGTTCCAAGGTGTGATATATAATTTGTTAGGTTAGGTAAGGGTAGGGTAGGGTTAGGGTAAGTACCTAATTACACGTATGATAAGTACGACGACGTCTGTGGTCTAGTGGTTCGAGTACCGGACTGCTGATCACGAGGTCGTGGGTTCGATTCCCACAGGACATAAATATTTATGTGATGAATATAAGTATTTGTGTTTGTCTGGGTGTTTCTTATGTATTATAAGTATGTATTTACAAAAAAAAAGTATATCAGTATTGTATCCATTGTCTAGTACCCACAGTACAAGCTCTGCTTAGTTTGGAACTAGATGGTGCTGTGTAAAAATGTCCCAAGATATTTATTTATTCTTTATTATTATTATTAATATGACCATTCGACTGCCAAGCCAAAGGTCTCTAGTTCGAATCCAAGGCACGCACCTTTGACTTTGCGAAATCATGTGCGCAATTATCACTCGCTGAAAACATTGTGAGGAAACCTGCATACCTGAGAGAGAGATTTTCTTGGCGGCATGTAAAGTCTGCCAATCCGCATTAGGCCAGCGTGGTCCCGCAATATCTGGTGAAATTGGATTACATGTGGAAAAGGTACTAATAATAGGTAGGTACTGACACATTTGGCACCTAAGTATTTTCCAACCGTAAATATATTTTATTGTCAACTTCGTCAGGTCTGTGAGAAGTGAGACCAATTTTGAATACTTTTTAAAAATCTCAATGATTGATTAAAACACAAGTGGACGGAAATTTATATGCCTTCGAGGGTATGACTAAAAAGTATGGGATTCTTACCCACTAAAACTAGCCCTGTGGCTACCGCCATAAAAATCCCTATTTTAGAAATGGGGTAGTTTTTCCATCCCTCCCTCTGTTCTTGATCCCCACCTTTGTTATTACTTATGTTCTAAATTAATCAGTGACTCCTATCGTCCCTATCTTGAAAATAGACAAAGGGGCTTTGCGATGCGTCACCATCACTCATGTCAATCACCGTAAGGGTGTGAATAGTTTTAACTTTGACACCTAATCTATTTTTGAGTAGGAACCCCAGGTTTTAGAAACAATATTTTCTTCACTCACAAGTTTATTTTGAGCGTAGTTTTATAGCCGCCCTACAATACAGCATTGTTTTCTCAGACACCCCTCAAGTTAACTAACCCACACTTATACCAGAACTTTCATGAATAAGATTGGCTATCTTAAGTCTTAGGAATAAGGTTTCAATTGGCATGAATAAAGTGTAAGAATATGTTTGGATCCCTTAGGGCAGGGTGATAACATAAAGTGTCAACATTTGCCCTGCATCGCTGGATATCCGGTGTCGACTGACGTGACCGATTTTTGTCTATGGCCGGGAAGAACGCGGGAAATAAATGATAGTGATGGAATGCCCCTTTTTTTCATGAATTTGGGTATGATAAATTGCTCACGCGATAAAATTATAATAAAAATAAATTGATAAAATCAACAGGAGTTTATGTTTCTTATGATCGGTTTCACCACTTCCTCGTAAGATCCCGTTTTAAATACTTGACAGATGAGTTTTGGTTAGTGGTGACGACTGTTCTAATCCAAACTTAAAATATTTAAAAATCCCAATACCGGCCAAACTCCACATAATTGGGGATTATCGTCATAGCAAAAAAAAATGTATCCACTGAGACCTTTCACGTGAGATTGGTTTGAATTCTGTTGGTTAGTGGTGACGACTGTTCTAATCCAAACTTAAAATATTTAAAAATCCTAATACCGGCCAAACCCCACATATTATCGTCATAGTGAAAAAATATCTATCCACTACGACCTTCCACATGAGACTTGTTTGAAATCTGTTGGAGGGTGGGGACGGTGTCCATACAAAATCCCCCATCGTCCTTTATCCGTTGGGTAGTGGCTATATTCAGATGTGGTGAACAGGCCCTTCTATGAATTCATAAGGAATTTATTTATTCAAATTACGAGCTGCTACTGACAATTTCATAAACAAACCGCCCACTGCTCGGGCTGGGAATCGAATCCAGACCAGGAACAAGAAAGGCGTAGCAGTTTTATTCAAAGTAATAATATTCAAACACAATTCTATAATTAAACATAACCCTATTCGACAAAAAAAAAACAAATCTTACCTACTTTTGCAGCGGAACTAACATGAATTTACTGTCGGCAACTTTACTGTTCTTGTAAATCGTCGCTGGTTTTACAGCAGTGGGGCTTAGCCGTTATGACATTTTTATGCCCGGGCAGGGACGCTGGGCACATGAATCGATGCTAACACGATTAGGGGATACGGACATCATTAGAACCCCCACAGCACGGTAACAGGGAACTGACTACATAGAAAATAAGTGTAATATCACTTATTTTCTGTGTGTGAGTGATAATAGTGTAGAATAAATAGTATAAGTAGTTGGGAATGATATTTAAATTTCGATAATGAATATATCGCAGTATATTTTTGTTTCGATTTTGTTTTTGAATTTGTTTGTAATTTGTATTTTTAACAGGTTAAAACTGGGCACAATCAAACTCCAAGCAGCTACTTAAGTAAGTAGATACTCAGAATTTCATGGAAAAACTCAACACTTTGTTCGACCTGAAAATGGTATCCAGACTTCAAGGGTAGGATTAGCTTACAACCAGGCTAATGAGGGAGTTGTAAGAATGTGTATAATACATAAATTATATTAAGCTCATTATAGAATTATAGATTATGATAACAACTGTTAAAATAACATTGTGGAGTGCAATAAATATATTGAGTATTGAGTATTGAGAAGCATAAACATGATATCCTCCCATTTTGCTGCGAAAAGCGAGGTTTTTTGAAATTCAGCATCACGAGTAAAGGCTATAGAAGTACGTAACTGAAGTTTCAAGTGTCTGTTGAATTAAGGTATGACAAAATTATAAGAATCTGTTATTAGCCAGTTAAGGAAAATCTTCAGTAATTCAATTAGTTACTTACTTACTCAATTATCATGATACGACCAGCTAGATATGACACTAAGTTGACTCATCTGATTCGTAAGACATTTCCAAGAACGTACGTAAAATTATATTCTATAGTCTTGGTCCACACAGCGATAATGAAGTGTACAACTACCGCCATCTGTGATCTTTACGTACTAACTTAGTTGGTGTAATTTGTCCGACGCTGCGCCCGCGCCCGTAGCGAAAGCATTTGTCTCACTTGAAGGTGCTTTAGCCGCGGTATACTGTTGCCAAGGTCACGGGTGGCTTGTGTGATTGACTTGCTGATTATGATAACGTCGTATTTCTTTGTTTTTTTTTATTGTAATAAGCAACAATGGCCACCCGGCCGTCTGAACAGCAACTGTAGCCTTTAAGACGATAGTATGTTTCACCACTTCCTAAAGTCCTGTTAAATAACTTGGCAGATAATTGCATTTACAGAATTTATCGGGTGGTTAGCGCCTGTCAGTCCAGAGGTGGCGAAATAGGCCCTTAGTATTATCACTATTAACGTTGTCATCTTGAGACCTCAGTGTTGTTCTGATTTGCCTGGTAATTTGACTGGCTACTTGCGCTGCCATTCGGAACATTGTGTAACACATTATATCGCTTACTTAGCGGCAGAATATTTACAGCGAAACCCTAATAACCTTTAAACATTAATAAAATATCTTGTCTTTTAAAAAAAAAAGTGTAAGATGTTATATAACATTTGCTATATGTTATTGAACAGGTCAACACGGAGAGCATATTAAATAGTTTACCAACGTTTTTGAAGGACCAGGATTTTCAGTCTATAACAAAGCTAGCTACCCGACATTACACGTAGGTTACGCCGCTTATAATACAACGCTTGACGGGAATTTATCTCTACCTTCACGCACTTTTTGGTTTCAGCTAGAGCAGAACCGTGACACCGCATGTGAAGGCTGTGAAGCAAAGAGTTCTTAGTGCGAGCAACAGAGGGTGGCAGAAAAAGTTACTCAGCGCAAACCATAGAGATGTAACTTGCACTAGAATAATAATCGTTGCTATCACTAGATTTAATAAAATTAAAAATATTAAAATCCACCGCCGCACTGTCTTTAAATTTGTTCGGGCTAATCTCAAAACTCTTATACGGATCTTCGTACGGTTTTCACCAATAAAAGAGTTTGTCGAGGAAGTTTTTCAGTTTAAATACAACAACTAAGTATGTAAGAGCAGTAAAAGTTTAAACTGGGCCATCTGTGTAAAACTAAACTCAAAGAAAGTAGTTTGAATCCCGGAAACTTAACGAAGTTCCTTCTGAAACTATAAATTTTATGTGGAACTTTAGTGGCAGTCTTACAATAAATCTTTTTACATAAATACATTGTTACTTACCTTACTACTCCATTGGCCTTACGCCAGACCAGTGGGCTGTGTACAGTGGTACACCGTGACTTTCCAGGACAAGCTGAACTGAAATTGTAAAAATAAAAAAAGAATCATCAAACTCGGTTCACCCAGTCGAAAGTTCTGAGGTTAAGTCCACGCGGAACTAGGCCGCCTCACCCCCGCCCCCACCTAAGGCGCGGCCAACTAGTTCTACGCAGACTATAACAAACATTAAAAAAATACGGTCGAATTGGGAACCTCCTCCCTTTTGTTAAGTCGGTTGTAAAAAGCGCGATGCGAGGTCAGCCCATATAGATGTCAGCTCCCCGAATTGATTTAATCCAAAAGTAATCCCAATCCCAAAGCAAAAATCCTTTTGCTGGCTCGTTAGCCAAGTGCTCGTTAGCGCGACTGATCGCTTCGGTTCGATTCGGATAAAATTTTATTGGGATTTTCTATGAATTTCTTAGTCGCTCAGTGTTTGGCTTTGTGGTCGGTTAACGGGTTAATGGCAACAGGCTCGTCAGAATACAGAATATTTATTTGCAACTGTGACAAATGGTGTTTGTTATAAAGAAATATAGGATCTCCCCCTCTCTCTCGTCCCTAATTAAATGGGACCTAAAATATACCTGCGAACTACGGGTAAGTATACATTAGTACACTTCTGCCTAGCTCTGTGGAGTACAGGCGTGATGGTATGTGGATCATTTGGGTATTGTATATTTTAAAATAAAATTACAAGTTGAACAAGGCTTTCCGCACAGTTTAGGCGTTGTTGGTAACACAACACACCCCGTCCCCAGATACCGTCTGTAATCGATTACTGTCCGTTTGTATAATTTGATTAACTTCAAACTTATCATTTTGCACCAACAGTGAGGCTCCTCCCTAAACATTAAACTGTCATTTGTGACGACCCTAACCTCTACGGGCGATGTTGAAATAATATGTGTATTATGTGTCCCGTGCCGTACCGTCCCGTGGTGGACAGGGCCGGACAGGGTGCTCAAATAGTAGTTTTTTTTTATCGTTGATGGGTTTGCGCTTGACCACAATCTCACCTGATGATAAGTGTAGATGTGGTCTAAGATGGACCACTCCTACCCAAAAGATGCCCATTCACTCTGGCCTTGAAAAGACCCATGTTGTAGGTGTCAGGGAACACAGTCGCCGGAAGAGAATTCCACAACTTCGCTGTGCGCACAAGGAATGATGAAGCGAAACGGTTAGTGCGGTAAGGTGGAACGTCTACGACATAGGGGGTTGCGCCCAGAGTTAAAATGATCACTGAGTGACTGAGTGCAGCTTTCTAGATACTACGATTCCAGTACCTGCAGTCGGTAGGGCCCTTTATGGGTCGGCAACGCATAAGCAACGGCTCTGGATTGGCTCTGGCTTGTAGGTGTCTATGGGCAGCGATGACTGTTTACCATCATGGCTCGTCTGGTCAGGTGAACCATAAAAAAGTTAGGTAATCTGGTCGGGTGAGCCATAAAAAAAGTTAAGTAAAATTAAGTTTACGACTAATGAAATAAATAGTCCGCCATATTGGATTTAGAATGACGTCAATCAGCTAACCATGCATTTATCCAAATTAAACGTGTACCTATTGCAAAATTTCATTTCAATCAATTGAGGATAACTGCTTTAAAATTCAGTTGCAAGATTTGACCCGTACCTATATACATATTAACGTTACAAGTCAAATAAAAGCTTAAAAAATTACAAAAAAACTGACTATCAGATAAGTTCAACTCGTACCATCACGCCTGTATTGGCCGAAGGGATAGGCAGAGGCAGAGGTGTATCAATCTACACCCACGTTTTGCCGGTATTTTTAGGTCCCATGTAATAGGGGGCGAGCCTATCAACCATCAACCGGTCACAAATCTAGACTCCGAGCTGCTACTGGGAATTTCACAGAAAATCCCAACCACGCTTTGCTCGGATTCGAAGCCAGGACCTCTAGCGTGGGAGTCGCGCTTAGGACCACTAGACCAACGAGGCAGTTACTAAGTTCAACTATCTCCTATAAATTATTTTTGCGTGTGTTACCTTGTTGGCATCAAATCAACACTGAATATTATATACCTATCCTATTATGTATTCTGCGAACATAACACAATTAGAATAAGAGGTTTGTGAGAGTATTTTTTTCTCGTGATAGGCACACCAGTCGGAAAAGTATTGAGGTACCTATTGTTGTATTGTTAGTACCTAGATGTATCATAATATGATTGTAAGTATAAATATTGACATTCATACCGCATCTGGTAAGACCGGAAGGCGACCTCCACTACTATGAAGATAATATATTTCTATTCATATATTATAATTTAGCCCCATGCCTGTCTAACCAACTCTTGCAGTTAACCGCCAGATAACCCGCCAAAAATGGAAAAACAAATTATCTGCCAAGCAAGCGCGACTGTAAAGAGGTCTTGGGTTTGATTTGCATGTCGAGCAAAGTTTTTTTTTTATACCACTAAGGTGGCAAACAAGCATACGGCCCGCCTTATGGTAAGCGGTTACCATAGCCTATGGACGCTTGCAACACCAGGGGTATCACTCGCGCGTTGCCGGCCCGAAAAACCTCTTAGAGGTTTATGGAGGATTCACTGCGCCGACAGTTTGAGGGAATATTCCTGCCAGCGCAGCGCATCCTTAGAAGGAGCTCTGGCGACCTTACTCACTGCAGGAACACAACACACAATAAAGTGTGTTATTTGGCTGCAGTTTTCTGTAAGGTGGAGGTACTTCCCCAGATGGGCTGCTCCAGATTTGAGCAATAAAAAAAAAAATGGCTGTGCCCTATCTCTCTTAGTTTAGTTAGTATTATTCTCTCTCTGAGTTAGTATTATTGGGATTTTGCATTGAAATTCTTAGTGCAGTTTGGAGCAAACTCCAACCCGCTTAATGGTACAGTACACGGGATTGGTGTACTAATAATTATACATTCTCGTACTCAACCTAATCTTATCTCGTCGTCTCGTCCTTTTAAATCTTCTGATGAAAATGTTCTTTTTTCAGTACCTAATATGCTCGCCTCTTATTATTTGTGATTGGGACCTAAACATGTCAGCGAATTCCATGCACCTATGTCTTACCCTCAGGGAATACAGGCGTCATGATTTGAAGTTGATGATATTTTGTTTCTATAACGTACGGTCAGCAGCGAAAGTCGTTGAACACAGCCAAAGTTTAAAAACATCACAGTACCAAAACGATTTATTAGATTTTGACTAAGGTAAAGGATATAATTTTCCTCTATTATGAGACTTTGTACTGCCTTCACGGGTCAGTCAATTCTGAATATTAAAGATGTTAAAGCATTTTTAAGATTCAGTGTTCAGCGACTTTCGTTGCTGACTGTACAATAAATAAATAGCAATGTCTTGGGTTAAAATCCGGAAGTAATTTTTTTAAACTTTAATGTTTGTTAAAGTTACAATTGTTACTCCAACTGATAACAATTTCTTTCTATGAGGACGATGAGTCATTATAAGATAACTGGTAATTATAATCTTTTACACTTGCGTTATCTATTGCATTTCTTATCGCCAACAATTGCCTCATTGGTTTAGTGGTTCCAAGCGCGATTAATAAGCACGAGCACTGCCTTCAATTCCTACATCTAACAAAGTTTTATTGGGATTGTTCTATAACTTATGACTTGCGTTGAAATAAAATTACTTTTTACGGATTTTATTACGTTTTTATTTCATAATTTAACGTAACTGTTACTAATTATAAAGTCGAGATAGACGCCTACCAGCTTAGTCTGCCCGTTACCATGGACACTGTAAAGGGTCCGAAACATCGGGGTCCAAATTATAATAATAATGCGTTTGCCCGCAACTTCGTTCCCGTGAAAGTTGAATTTTTTCCCCCGTTTTTCCAACGTTTTTAATTTATACTATTGGTTGTAGCGTGATGATATATAAGTAGCCTTAGCCTATAACAGCCTTCCTCCTTAAACAGGCTATCTAACACTGAAAGAATTTTTCAAATCGGGCCAGTAGTTCCTGAGATTAGTGCGTTCAACCAAACAAACAAACCCTTCAGTTTTATAATATTAGTATACTTAGATATCGCGATAAAATCCGTGAAAAGTAGTTTTATTTCAATGTCTAATAACTGCGTGAGTTTCAGAAACCAGTATTATGATTTGTGTGGAAAGAAAGAATTGCAACATGGTGGAAGTGCCAAAATCCCGCACTTGAAACGTTATGCCTCCACATATATAAGTAGTGCGAACTGCTCTACTGTGGAACTCACTGCCGGAATCCTTATTCCCAGAGACCTATAATTTGGGTGTCTTCAAGACGACAGTGAATCGGTTTCTTCTAGGCAAGCGCGCTCCATCGTAGGCCACATCGTTGCTTAATATCGGGCGAGTTGTGGTCAAGCGTATGCCTATCTAAGATTAAAAAAAAATACACTGATCAATGGTGTTGTTGGTTATCAGAACATGGAGAACCCTTCGGCGGGCATTAGGCATGCAGTTGTAATGATTTGATATGTTGGCATTGTATTAGGTACTACGTTCGCTTGCTCCGCCAAATTCAATTTTGAAACAGGTTTTTCGCAATACGTAGTAATCCAAAAACTGAGCCAACGGTTAAAATTCGAATCTTGGAGACTGGTCGTGAACTCGTGAACTTCATCACAAAGTTTTGAAGAATCCATCAAAGCTTTGCGAGGAAGTAAATAGTGATTATCTTTTTCTAAAGCTTTATGTAGTTTTCCGGGATCATTTTTCCTATTCTTCATCTTTAGCTATCATTATTAGATAACTTACAATGTCGAGACCAAGCTTTAATCTATAAGAAACCAGAAGACGAGATGAAATCGTATCACGTTTGATCTCAAAGTATTAGCAGCCTATCGTTGAAGCTGCAATCACCTAGATGCAACCGTTGCGGAACTCGGCCCGTGAGTCGCTCCGAAACACGAGTCGGCGACCTTACTGCTGCTGTGCCGGTAATGAGAAACGGTTCACTGTAATGAGACTTTGGTCCCTGTATGAGTAAATTGCGGGCCGTATGCCGTATACCCATGTTTGTCTGAAATTAATGAGCTTATTTATTCACATAATTACAGTGATTAATGACTTATTGTAAGTTGTTGAAAGACGTATGAATGTTTGTGTTATTTTGCTCTGACGATCAATTATATGAATTACCTACTCGAAAAGTAAGTGTTGGTAATGAATATAACGAGCAATGTACGCAGAAACTAAGTAATTGTCGCTAGAGGATCGACTGCGCTACGGAGGCGCTCTGCCCCGCTTCCCTCACTAGTGAGGGCGTCCCTCAGTCCTCTCGCAAACCCCGTGCAGACCGCACGCCCCCTCGCGTCACAACTGAGTGCCGGAAAAAAACAGTTGAATTTTTTTTATAAAGAAAAAACGGTGCTGTGTTTCAGAAATTTCTAAGAGAACATTGGATTTTTATTTATGTAAGTATCTTTTGAAATTGTTTCAGTCGTCTGAAGTGAAAGCTCTGAGCTTTGAAGGCTTAGCTTAGGCCATTCGAAAGGTGAATGAATCAGGGCGACTTGCTTAGTACGTTCTATATTGTTGTAAATATTGGGACATGATTGTGTTTTAAAACCAAAGGAGTTGTTACTAAACTATTAAAACTTATTTATAGAAAGTACCTAGGTATCTCGGTGATATTTTAATTAGGTATGTTTTTAAAATCAGCTGTTTGTTAGACTTAATTTAACGAGACTAGTGAAAGTTAAGTTTTAAAATAATATTAGGTTTATTTTTTGTAAAAAAGTCTGAAATTTTGAATCTTAAACTGTTTTAATTATAAATTTACATGTAAGTAAGTAATTAAGTATGTGTATTCCGTCTCTATGATTTGTTACTTATAAAAAATAATAATAAAGACGCGCACACACAAGACAATGCTAAAACAAAGTTTTTTTTATAATAAAATAACAATTATTGTCCACGGATGACATCATGACCATAAAACGAATTCAGTTTTTTTAACTAGTTTTTTTTCTTTCTGCCAACAAACAACCAATTAGGTACTGAAGCGGTTTATTATAATGTTTGCATATTTCGTTATAATTATTAAACGTTTTTCTTTTAGTTGCGTAATGACGGATGGTATACGCGTCTTTGCGAGTTTCATCATTACCTATTACAGTAAAAGATTCACCTAGATATAACAATGTTTATTATAATTATCTTCCTAGTATACATAACATGGGTCTTGCTTTAATAGTTTCATTCGTTTGATAGCTTAGAATTATTGTTCAATAAGCAATAAATCTGCAATTTCTGCCAGTTTTAATAACTATGATACGTTTTTTAATCTAAACATAACGATTATTACAGTGTTTTATACACACATTTATAGGTAAGTAGGTAATATATAATAATGGTGTCTTTTGAAGACAAGACAAGTCTTTGCGCGCTACAAGACGTAAAAATGATCAACGAATAAATCTCAAAGATTCAACGGATGTTTCAAAATGGAAACATTCAGTAGTCATTCTGACATGAATTTTATTCCATTGCGCTAAGGTGTCATTTCATTAGAAGATATTGTTTGTCGTGTTATGTTGATGCTGATTGTACCTACTTGAGTTTTTCACGGTAGCGGCGCAATTTCGTGCTTTTTTAACCCCCGACGCAAAAACGACGGGGTGTTATAAGTTTGACGTGTCTGTGTGTGTGTGTGTGTGTGTGTGTGTCTGTCTGTGGCATCGTAGCTCCCTAACGGATGAACCGATTTTGATTTTGATTTTTTTATTTGTAAGGTGAATTAGTCGGGAGTGTTCTTAGCTATGTTTGATGAAAATCGGTCCAAGATGGCCGCCGCCACAAAATTGCGAATTACAGATTTTTACAGAACTCCCTCAACATGGGTATCAAATGAAAGGGCTTAACTAGGAGAACACTATACACTATGATAAATTTCAAATGCAAGATGGCCGCCACCACAAAAGTCAAATTACAAATAACATTTCGTGTCGGGGGTTTTCTAAATTTTTAATTTAGGTTAGGTTATATTTATTAATTTACGGATCTTACCTTGAATATAAAATGTCAAATGAATATTTAGTGCAAAAATCTTTTTATAGGTACTTATATTTTCTTCATCTAATTTATTTATTATTCAGATGTAGAAAGAGCTAAACTGGGTAGAGCCTAGATACTTGAATACAAAAATGAGTTTATTTGTTTTTGTTGACGATTGCGCATAACTTGATATTTTGTTATTCGGGGAGCTTTTTTCGCCTAATTTAATTGACTAATAATGTGAAGCTAAAATTTCGAATACCAAAATTGTATACTTACCTCAATTAATTATCCTATTGCATCTCCAAGCTGCTGAACTTTGAGCTGAACGTTGATTCTCATATAATTAGCAAAAAAAAAACAGTTTTTTTAACGCACGATTAAAAAGAAATGCAAGCGATGCGCGATTCTTTGTCATTACCGTCGCGTCCTTTGTTTGCCAATTAGTTCGTTGACACACGCAGACCGACTGACACTAGTTAATGGTAATCAAACGACGAACTCTGAATATCAATCACTCGGAAACTCGCAGAAAAACGTCACTAAAATGCCGCCTTTAAAAGTGAAGTTTAATCTTTTGATTGATAAAGATGTCATTAATTTATTTGTTGTTTTATGCCAATGATGATAGGTATAAGTATACAAAAAAGAGGTTTTATGCGAAGACTAAATTAAAATATTATTAGCTCTCTTTTTTAAAACCTACTTCGTTTTTTTTGCAAGCTCTTCTTGACCACGTATCGTCATTAAGCATTAATTAGTCTGCTTGTCTTATTATTTATTGATAAATATTGATAATAGATTATAGACAATATTTTTAAATGGTTTTAGTTCTACGAAAAAGGTATAATTAAAATAGAAACTTGATGATCAAGTATTAATTTCTCTTTAGTATGTGTGTTAGTCACGACTAAATAATAAAATATAGTCTAAATTAACCAGGAGGAATTAATGAGTGTGCCTCACTAATACAAGTAGGTACTACATATTTTTAATTGGTATAAATTTAATTCACTTTTATAAACTTTATCTTTATATTTTAAGAATGCTTATGATTTGTGTTGTGTACCTACCTACTTATATAAATACTTTGCAAAATAGTCAAGTCAGTATCAGTTTTTAGTATTCGTATTCGTGTGACTGCTGAGTGAGTCGTGGGTTCGGTTCCCGGGTCGAGCAATGTTATTGATTTTTGGTGAAATTCTCACTAGTAGCTCGGAGTTAGGATTTGTGCCTGCGTTAATGACAATAGGCTCGCACTACATTACACGGGACCTAATCTAATCATACTGATGTACTGTGTAGTACCTACCTACATCTCTGCCTATACCTACTAAATACGGGCGTGATGGTATTTTATGTTTCTTTGCCAATGAAATTGTGCGTATGATAAATAGAAACACACTTATTTGCATATAATATGTTTACATGTATATTTATTATACATTATGTCTTGGCACTTGTGAGGTTTAAATGAAATAAATAAGCACTTCGTCTTCATGTCATTCCAGGAAGTAATATCATATTAATAGTTAAAACTTACATATACCTACCTAGCTATTTTTTATTTCTAAGGACACAATGCTACGGTAGGTTCATGGTTTTAAGAGAGGTAGGGCACAGCAATTTATCGCTCAAATCTGGAGAGCGTTTGGGGATGGGGAAGTACCTCCACCTTACAGAAAACTGCAGCCAAATAACATACTTTATTGTGTGTTGTGCCCCTGCAGTAAGTAAGGTCTCCAGAGCTTCTTCTCAGGATGCGCTGCGCTGGCAGCAAGAGGTCCATTCCCTTAAACTGTCGGCGCAGTAAACCTTCAAGAGGTTTTTGCAGGGTCGGTAACGCGTGAGTGACGCTTCGGTGTGGTAAACGTCCATAGGATGCGGTAACTGCCTACTATCAAACGGGTTGGACGCTTGTTTGCCACCCTTGTGGTGTAAAAAAATAGTAGCATAATGATACAATAATTAAAACTGTGTAAGTATTAAAACTGTTTATCTTTCTTTTTTGTATTTTTTAAGCATTTTCCATGCTAAGATTACAAGTTATTTTTAATGAAGGACGAAGGTTCGAATCCTGCCCGCCCGCCGATTTTTTCCTTCATTAAAAATAACTCTTTATCTTGTTTCATAAATAGTATAATTATCAATTCTGGCACGGTTTTTTGAATAAGCAATAAGCCAATTGAAATTTAAAATTTGCCAGGACAGTAACTAGAAAATAATATAGAAACTCCAAAGCACTCTTACTCTAGGGCTAATATTCATATGTCTTTGTATGAAAATTTGACATACCTACGGAAGCATAAGTTCATGCTTAGCCTCGTCTCTGAATATTAGCCTAGGAGTCACTGATGTTTTCCGTGTACACAATTCTACACATCCAAATATAAACTGACTCCGAATTCACCGGCTTTCCATACAATAAGAGGTCGGCTTATAATGGAATTGTAAAGCTTCTTACGTCATAAATTGTGGCTGCTTTTGTAGGTTTGGTGGCGGGTCGGGTCATATGTTTGCAGACTGCTGTAAAAGTCGTATTAAATTGTAAGTTTGTGGCTTGGACCTAACCCTGCCGAATGTCTGGGCGTGTTTAGTCTGTGTGTATTTACTGAACAAAGTTTTCGTAGCTACAGGCCTTGCTTAATTACTTTTTGATATTAGACAAACTGATAAATAACATATACCATCACGCCTGTATATCTCGAAGGGTTAGGCAGAGGAGTACTGCTGTACACCCACAGTGCACCGGTATATTTAGGTCCTGTGCAATAGGAGGCAAGCCTATTCCAATCCGGGTACAAATACTCGAGCTGCTAGTAAATTTCTTATAATCAAACCCACTAACACTGATCGACCTGGGAATTATTGGGCTCAAATAAGCCTTATAAAACTCTCTGGAGCCACTTACAAGTTGTAAGGTTGGAAGCTATCCAGGGGAACCATTACATGCTACCACCAGCGAACATCAAATAGTACATAATAAAGACATCTTAATCTTATAGTATATAAAGACCATAAAATTATATAGTGACAGCTCTTCAGACGACCAGGACTTGAGCGAAGCAGCCTCTGCAGAGGAACCTCCTTGGGTCTCTACAGTATCTACTGTTTTTTTTTAGTTTATCTTTCTATTTATAGTAAAGTAAGAATCTGACTGGCTGACTGATTCACTGACTGACTGATCGATCAACGCACAGCTGAAGTCGCTAAACGGATTGGACATGGATTATGATATCCGCTAAGAAAACATTTTGGGAAATTCCCAGGGGAATAGGGAAAAATTTGATGAACGCGAGTGGCACTACGACCAACATCTAGTAGGTTCTAATAGGATTTGATCTTAGCCTGACCCTGAGTAAAAGAATGATAGCTACGAATCAATCCTCTTATCCAATAAAACCTTTTTATCTAAATCAATGATATATCTTTTTTATAAACTAATGTAATGTCATTGATCAGTTTATCTGACGTGTCGATAACGTCTATTTTAAGGATGGTCTAGTGGTGCGAATTTCAGACTGCTCTTCACAAGATCCTGAGTTCGATTCAAACAAAAAATTTGATGATAGATATAAGTGTTTGTGTTGGTCTGGGAGTTTTTATGTAGGTATTATAAGTATACGTATAAAATTTCCAAAAAGAAGTAGGTATCCTTTATCTAATGTCTATGTAACCAATTTTTGCTTAGTTTGGGACCAGATGGTGTTGTGTAAAATGTCCTAATAATTTATTTACTATTTAAACTTTAATTAGGGACACTGGTACCACTTTCAAACTTGGACCCCGATTTGATTGTTTTTTACTTTGTAAGGCATATGACATGAGACGAAGCTAAGCGTAAACTAACGCTATCTCTCGTAATATTTAAATATCTTTGATTTTACGCCAGTAAAGTAAATACAACCTAACACAGGCACAAATAAAATTATAATGCGTTCTAAAAAACGACGCGACGTGTCATTGAAAACAGAATCGAGTTTGTTTATTCAAATGCACACGTTGCTACATGTGACTGCCGACGTCATTAATTCGTGTACCTACCGTGTTTTTGTATATTTTTTATTCCTAGTCTGTGGTTAAGTTGAGTGGAGGTTCATGAAGAATGATTGTTTTCTTTTGTAAAATTCGAGACAGACCTTTTTTGTTAGACCGTTTTTCATTTGAGGATGCGGGTTCTTAATTTGACATGTTTGTGACAATAGCGCCTTCCGTTATTCCTGTGGAGGGGTCTGGAAATAAAGAGAATGTCTGGATTTGAATGCCATGCTGATTGGAATAGGTACTAGATACATACTAAGTGTTGGTTCATATAATTTCATATAGGCCTATTGCCGTCTACTGCTGAACGTGTTGGTTATGGAAATATATTGAAGTCAGTTATTGAGATGTAAGGCTTAGAGACTTCATGACGATCAGACTTCTTGGTGTAGACACAATAAGTTACACTTCTTTGAATATGCATTCAGATGCAAATAAAAATCTTACCACTTTCATCAAAATTAATGCTAACAACGCAACTTGGTCTTTTTATATATCAACAAAGTAATCAATATTTCTTACTAATTACTTGCTATTTCCAACTAGAGAGTACTGTGTTTTTTTCTGAATACAGAATACTTAATGTTATTTTATAAAAACTTTGTGGGATTTATCGTACGTGAAATATATATAACTATGGTCTATGTATATTGTAGGTTTACGTACGACAAATGGTTCTTTGGAAATCTTCAAACTGGACTATTAGCATAGCAAACTAAAGCAATTCAACAAAACCTTCAGGAAATTGAAAGTTGCTATCTACACTTTGTCAAAGATGTACTAAAATCAAAAGTTTTGCACCGATTCCTCTATAATAAACATGAATTTAAGCATACATATAACATAAACTGGAGTACAAACATGGTGAGGTCTAATATTGTTGAACTTTACGAGCCGCCCACGCCGCCCACGCTATTGCCATGCACTTTCCTTATGCGCACAAAAGTAGTCCGTGCAAAAGGTAGATATCAAGTTTTAGTGTTACCTACACCGAATTATTTGCGAGGTTTTACCAACTTTATCTAATTTGTGATGTGTGCAAAAAATTTAACGATTAATTCTGTCTGGGTTTGTGTTGAAAAGTCGGGGTTTAGTTTAAGAATCTTATCTTACTTCTTACTAATATTATAAATGTAAAAGTTTGTGAGGATGGATGGATGGATGGATGTTTGTTACTCTTTCACGCAAAAACTACTGAACGGATCTGGATGAAATTTGGCACAGAGATAGATTATAGTCTGGAATAGCACATAAGCTACTTTTTATCCCGGTAAAATGTATGGTTCCCTTAGGATAGCGGGCGAAGCCGCTGGCGGAAAGCTAGTTATTAATAAAAGTCTATAGTTTAATTATTCTCTTTAGTGTAATCATGCATTTAAGCATTCTATTTTACTTTGAGAGGCGTTTGAACTATGTTCAAGTGAAAATTATACCTTCAAGTTGCACTTTGACATTCGAATCGACAAACGAATAGAAACAAAATTTATGGAACTGACGTAAGCTTTTGACAAATCGGGCTGTCACTAATGTCATTTCCATACATTTTCTTTTTATTTGTTTGTCGATTCGAATGTGAAATTACAACTTGTCTAGTGACCGCCGCCTATGCCGCGCGTAAGTACTGGACTGGGCCAGTACTTACACGCGGCATAGGTAGCTTAGCCGGGCTGAAGTTGGCCGTTTGAATGCGCAACGGCGTGTTTAGTTTATAAATTGTGTACTGCGCAACTAAACGGCTAACTTCACTCCAGCCAAGTTATGCTGCGCGTACTGTAGTTCTGCTTTTGAGAGCTGTCACAAATGTTTCAATTTAGCATAGACCAAGTGCTTTAGTGCTTTCAAGTGCTTTAGTAGGATAAAACTGTTCTTTAATAATAGACAGCACTTGTAACCGCTTTAAGTAGCGTTTTTAAAGATTGAAATGTCTCAAAAACTGCCATTTTGTATTCACATTGCAAAAATCCAGTTCGCCAAAGTACCTACTCAACATTTCGTAAGACTATATACTCTCCCGTTATGACAACCAACGGTTAAGCACCATTACGAACCAAGTAACTGATCATTTGAGTCTCAAATCAAACCAATAAGGATACAAAGTTGCACAAAACGCGAAACGTTAGCTGGCTGAACGTATTATCGATATTTATGCAGTATAAACTTGTATCTCAGTCGGAACCGGTCCCCGAGTCACCAGGCTACAACTGCGGCTAACGTGTCGGTTTGCGTCCACTTTATATTGTTTGAAACACAAGGGCAGGACGGTAACGTGGTTTGCAAAGCTGGTGGCTCGTTCGACGGTGAGTCACCGGCTATAGATGCGTGGATAGGTGTTGCGTCTGGTCGTGTGACTCAGCTGCTTGCAGTGAATCAGGATCGAGTCCTGAGAGACGAGTTTTACTCTAGTCTAGAGTGTCTTTTTATTTTTACCTTTGCCCTACTTTGTAACTCTCCCATATTTTCTACTGTGATGCTTGGATTTTAAAAGGGATAATCTGGAAGAGCATTACAAAATTAATCGCAGACCTCGTCAGATAGGAAATACCGGTACATCTTCAAGCTGATTGTGCGCTTAGATCTTTGAAACTACGCAGCGGATTTTAATGCAGTGTTAAGCAATAGATATTGTTTCAAGAGGAAGGTTTATAAATAGTCAATATGCATACAGCATATTATAGTAAAGAAAAGCTAAGAAATTGTTGTATATATGAAAAAACCTACATTGCACCCGTGCGAAGCCGGGGCAGGTCGCTAGTTTAGAATATAAAACAGTTAATTTGTAAAAGTATTTAAGACAGATTTATTTACAGAAATGATATTTGTAATTTATTATTTGTTCAATACCTAGATTCAACGTGTCCATCTAGACAGATTTCGATGTTCGGTTACGGTACTTAGACTCGACTAATGCCAGTAAAAAATGCAAGTCCAATACCGTACGCTTGGTGAAGCGATTAATCGATTTGCGATTTATCGCCTTCACTAGTATTGATTAACGCGCTTAATTTTCTTGTCTGGCAACTCATATTAATTTCATATTGATTGCATAGAATCGATACGTGGGGTTCAAGCCTGAGACTACCAACATGGGGTGGATCACCCTATTCGCCCCATGGCTATGTACGATAAATTTAATTGTGATAAATGATTAGGTATATTTCTGTTAAGTTTTTTTTTAAGGATTATAGTGCTGAATATGAGTGCTAAAGTGTCCAAATGACACGCAAAAACGAATACGTCTAGCGTATGCGAGCGTGATAGATAACTCTACACCTCTAGTTGGTAAAATCGGGCTGCGGTTGATGGTGATACAACGAAGAACGTCAAGCTTCGAACTTGCGTTCGATTCTCAGGGAGCCTAGCCAAGTTGAAATTTGACTCGAATCGACAAACGCTTTCGACAAATCTTATAAATAGTGTTGCCATACATTTTGTTTCTGTTCACTTGCCCATCCGAAAGTTAAATTGCCACTTGCCTAAGCCCGCTGGTCGGGCAAAGAGTGTATTGCGTGTATTTCCTAGTACACTCTCAGTAACATTCCGCAGTTAGGATTTATGCGCGGATACCATTGACTTATATATTATATCAATGGCCGATACTCAAACTTCTCATTTCAGGGAACGTGACGGTAAATAAAATTGACTGTAGATATATAATTGGGATAGTAGGTGACCCAAAAAATTCAAATTTCCTTTTATGGCGCATCGTAATAAATTTTAATTAATTAAAAATGAGAATTTCAATTAATTACTTTATCCCCGCAATCTACCTTTAATTAACATGAAAAAATAATGATAGAATAAAATTCCCGCCTATTTTTTGCCGACCATAGATTATATACATTATTTTTAATGCGCTGCGGGCCTGTCATGGCGTTGGCGTGGCGTATCGGTCACGGAATCTCACCCCTATTTACATTTGACCCATTTCACATATGATTACCCGCAGTCAGCTAAAATTGACCACGTTGAAACAAAATCCATGGAATGGCTTTGCAAACAGAACAATTTTAATTTTACATTGCACAACTATAAGGGTATGTTTAACCACCTCTGGATAGCCGCTAACTGCCGGATAAATTAATAAAGAGAATAAAATTTCTATGAAATTATCTGCCAAGTAATTTAACGGGAACTTATCAAGGAGTAATGAAACAGGCCCTAAGACCCTTGTCCTCTAGTAAATGGGTTGGGTTGATGAAAATCATCATTAACGCCGAAATAATATAGGTGCGTTGAAATAATTAATTCATCAGACAAATTATTTAATTACTTCATCGCGCCCGTTTTATATTAATTATAATTAGTGTAATAATGAAAATAATTTTTACTATAGGTATTATTTCCTATGGAATCGTAACCATACCGTATCAAAACTTAGAAGTTATAAAACCATAACTAAAAACTCAATTACTTAAACCAACGTACATTACATTTTTTTAGAAAAGATATTAATTATAATATTTTTGTGCCCCACCATTGAGGTATTAATAAAGTCAAAGTCCAAGTAAGAAGAAGATATGTTATAATATTTTTATACCCAACCATTGAGGTATTAGTAAAGAATAATGATAAAATTTCCAGTTCAGTTACTTCTGCAAAATGCTCCTGGTCTTATTGACTTTCGGTGAGCGATGCAATTTTGATGAGCACTCTGGCGTGACAGTACACTAACGGTGGGGGAGCCTGCGAAAATTCAACGACGGACAAACAAAAACAAAGGAAACCATACAAGGACTGAAAACTGATGATAGGTAATGGTAGGTACATACCATTGCAGAGAGATTAATTAATCTCCGAGAGTGAGCAACTGATTGATATGTTGCTTGTGTCAAAAAATTAATAATTGAATAATTCAATTCATAGCGTACCTATGTAAGCAACGGATTCTATTATAACATGACTTTTATAAGTAAATATTTGATGGAATTTTATCAATGATGAATTTTATACACATAACCTTTGATCGCACAACGTAGATGCTGTGTAGGCAACATGCACACGTAGATGCTTCGTAGGCGTTGCGTAGCGTAGACGGTGCGTAGACCCTGCGTAGTCACTGTGAGTGTGTAGTGCATAGGAGCTGCGTTACAAACACAAAAGTGCAGTCTACGCGAGTCTACGCCGTAGACTGTCCGTAGTCACTGCGTAGACCCTGCGTAGTCGCTGCGTAGTCATTTCGTAGACCCTGCGTAGTCACTGCGTAGGCGCTGCGTAGTCATTTCGTAGACCCTGCGTAGTCACTGCGTAGGCGCTGCGTAGTCTTTTCGTAGACCCTGCGTAGTCGCTGCGTAGTCATTTCGTATACCCTGCGTAGTCACTGCGTAGGCGCTGCGTAGTCATTTCGTAGACCCTGCGTAGTCGCTGCGTAGTCATTTCGTAGACTCTGCGTAGTTGCTGCGTAGTCATTTCGTAGACCCTGCGTAGTCGCTGCGTAGTCATTTCGTAGACCCTGTGTAGTCACTGCGTAGGCGCTGCGTAGTCTTTTCGTAGACCCTGCGTAGGCGCTGCGTAGTCATTTAGTAGACCCTTCGTAGTCGCTGCGTAGTCATCTCGTAGACCCTGCATAGTCACTGCGTAGTTTCGTAGACCTTGCGTTGTCAATTCGTAGGTGTTGCGTAAACATCTCGTTGCGCGTTGCGTTGTCGCGTTGCCGTAACCCATAGACGCATGTACCTGTTCATTACCAGGCGTCGGACTGACAGGCCTACAAAATCTGTCAACGAGTTATCACCTCATTAGTCTGAAGGTTTGAGAAATCGAATGTGTACAAACTAAGTAAAATGATGCACATTGTAACTCTATCCGGTAGAACGCGGCACCTGACCGCTCCGATTTCTGTAACGAGCACTCCATACGGAGGCGTCTGGTTACAATGACGTTTCTTCGTTTCGTTTTCTAAACACTTTTATTTTATTGTCTTTTTACTTATTTGTGTGTAATCGTGGCTAAGTAAAAACAACGCAAATCACTCTTCAAGGTCAAGTTGCATATCGTGTCAGTCTACCTGACAATTAATAACTACACCCTTCGGGATCATACTATAAAGATGATAGTAAAATTGTGTTATCTGACGTCCGAAACACCTGACAACCAGTCAACCATTTTATCATTAGGATGTATTAACTAAGGATGGTATTGGCAACATTTGGGCTGTGGACGGATCCTTAATAGCAATTGCTGTGCGTAAAATATACATTTTAGTGTAAAAAATTACTTAAACTTACAAAAATATGATCATGTACTTACCTACTTACAATCTGAGCCTTAGCACCTGTTTCACCACTTCTGGATAACCGCTGAACGCCTAAAAATTTTAAAAATGGAATTTAATTTGTATGAAAATACGTGCCAAGTAGTTTAAGGGGAAGTTATTAGGACCGGATGTGGTAAAACAAGCCCTAATTATTAAGAATATGAGTGTTTAAATAAATCATAAGTTTCTTCAACATATTAAGCTTTTTTTGCGCATAAAGGCAGGTGTACACGCAGGCACACACGGATCACCTTGAAGCAAATATATTGGCAGAGTTGTGTTAAATAACAAGCTTATGAAACCCCAAATGTGTTTAGTTGGTCTGTTATCTTATCTTTGTGTTAGATAAGGCGCGCTTTTGATTAGCTACCTGCTATCAAATAGTGATGGATCGAGTTTGCCTAGCTATTCAACTACTAGCTTTTTTTTTATTATTATTAGCTTATGACTTCATAGGTTTAAATTGATTAAAAAAGGACCTGTTTCACCACCACTGGATAGCTGCTATCCATCGGAGAAATTAAAAAATGGAATAAAATTTGACGACGTCTGTGGTCTAGTGGTTCGAGTACCGGACTGCTGATCCCTAGGTCGTGGGTTCGATTCCCACAGGACACAAATATTTATGTGATGAATATAAGTTTTTGTGTTTGTGTTAGGGTGTTTCTTATGTATTTATAAGTATGTATTTACAAAAAAATGATATAATTATTATATCGATCGTCTAGTACCCATAGTACAAGCTCTGCTTAGTTTGGGACTAGATGGTGCTGTGTAAAAATGTCCCAAGATATTTATTTATTTATTTAAAATTTGTGAAAAAAAAAACTGCCAATTTAACGGGAACTTATTAGGAGATTATGGCCTTAGTCTTACTACTCTAAAAAAGGAGGATCTTGTTTGTTATAAATAATGATTACATATTGTTAAATCTGCCAAAAGATTGTTCGCCAAAAATTGAATAGGCCTCTTAGGTTCTTGTGCATTAGAACTTTAAACCGGTTGTGAAACAAGAGTTCTAAGACTTGCAAGGTTGTAGTCTTCATGTCACGCACAAGAATATATGAACTCATGTCAAGTTACATTGCCTCAGATGAGGTATTATGGGTCATCTGTAGAAAAAGCGTATACATTCGTATTTTTTTAGACTGTGGCATAATAAGTACCTCAGCCTCCTCTGAGGTATATACCTACTGCTCGGCTCGATCTGTTGTTTGTTTATTTTATAAAAATATCACCCTTTTTTTGGGTTTCGCCACTGTCAGGTAATAAATATCCGTCCCAACAAATGATACAGAAGATATTTAGAGAAACGCTACTATACTTTGGGAACCTAGTGTTTCAATATGAAATTAGCAATGTGCCAGATATTTTGGAAACTATTTTTCTGCCCTGTAATTGGGAATTTTCTGCAAAAAAAATAATAAATCAACGACAGACATCAACGAAAGTCATATTTAAATTAAATTAGTAGTTTGGCACCGCCTCCAAATTAGTTAGAAATCATAATGTAAATATGTACATGTGATTTTTTTGCTTTTTAGTTTCTAGGTTTTTTTTGGAGTCGGTTTGTTTTTTGTTTAAAAATAATTTATTTTCAGTTTTAGTGGAATATAGATGTATTTTGTTTTGTACCATATATTATATGGGGAGGGGAACTAAACGCACTGCCCGGCACAAACAGTGACATTACTGAGAAAACCAAAATATCATTTACGTATACAATTTTTTAAACTTTCGTCGATTTTATTATTTCCACACTCAAACAACACAAAATTCTACCTCAGAACTTTCGACTGGGTGAACCGATTTTGATGATTCTTTTTCTTTTCTTCGAAACCGGATCGCACACCGGATTTCGATAAAAATTTTAACTCGAGTAACACCGCGGGAAAGCACTAGTACCTAATATATTAACATTTAACAAATCACTCTTATGAAAGAGAGAACACTGTATTCTTATAATATCTATCGTTATATGATTAGTTTCCGCCTCAAGCTTTGATGTAACATAACGTTATTGTTATGTATGATGAATAGCAGCCCCTATGATATTAAATTGATCATTGTTGCTTAATCTTGTGTCAATTGATCGATCAAACGGTTATCTAATACTTAATAAAGATTAAGTATTTACTTCTGTTTTTGGTAATCTCAAACAGAGAACTTTTTCTTATTTCTTTACAATAATCAAAGGATTATTAATGCCTAATAATATGGACCTCTCTATGAACTCTCGAGTTCAAATCAAAGGCACGCCTTCCTTTCGGAAATCTCTCTTAAAACTTACCTGAGAGAGTTATTCTCTCTTAAACGATGAAGTAAAATATCGTGATAATACCTGAGAGACTTACTTAAAAATTCAATATGAAATACAATTTATGGAAAAATTACATAAATCACCAGACTAAATAATATTCAAGATTTTGAATAATAATTGGTCGCTAATCTTGGAAGGAAAAAACCTGTAATATTATATCGAAAGCCGCTGAACCGAAAATGAATCGCGAACGGCAGGTGTACCAGCCGATAAGTTGGCAGCTGTAACACTAAAAATATTGTGATACAAGAAAAAAAACTAACTTTGATCAATATCAGCAGCGTTGCATGCTGGCTTTGGATTTAATTAAGATAATATTATCTTGACCGGTTTTCCTTGACGGTCCGTGCCAAAGTTCAGACGATCTTGACTTGCTTTAATCTATTATATTACGTGCCATAGACGAGCCATAGCTTGAGCATAGAAGCAGCGTAATGACGTCTTTCCGTTCCGTTGTCATCTTCGTTAGTTTTTCCAAGCTGTGATATATTATATTTCCAAGATTACACTGGAAGACTCAAGTCTTCCAGTGTAATCTTATCAGTATTTGGTTGGTATGTTGGTTCGCCTGTTATTGGCAACTGTATAAGTCCATTACCAATTGTTATTTTAAATGTTGTATACAGAAGCTGTTGGTGTACCTTTAACTAATAAATAAATAATCAGTTGAGGCTGACATTGTTAAGAAAAAATCCAATAAATATATCAGTATATGAATCAGACTTACGCAATCCAATTTCAGAAGTCGGATTGTGGATCAGTGAGCTTTACAACCAGTCCACTGAGTCCACTCTTAGGATCTATATTTGTCAGTCTGATTGAGCTTCTGACGACTGTCTTACTAGGCGTTTGAATAACAAATCAGCGATGTTATTAATTAGTCAGTCATCTTTTATCAAGTAGTTTATAGACCACGACTTACTTACTTTCTTTTAAAATTTCGCTTTAATGTAACTTCTTAAGAATAGATATAAAAAATTCAACAAACGACTCCGCTTGTTACAGATATTCATATTCTCATGCATAATTTAAATGGCGCCATTAACATTATCTTGATCTATTAGTAGATCTGATATTTTGCGGACAGTATTGAGCTCAATAGAAACTAAAATGTTATTATAATATAGTAAGGCGGCATGTTACCTTGAATGAGGACATTTTAAAACTGCATAATACAGATTTTTTATATCTTAGTAGTTGGCGATGCAATAATAATGAATGCGGGTTTCGCTCGCTCCAAGCTTGAATCCCTTAGATGCCCTCAGTGCAATCCGTTCAGTGGTTTGATCTAAATATGTGTTAATAGATCAGTCAGATCAGTCACGGTTTCTTTTTATATAAAGAGTGACATTGTAGTGGTTTTAAAGCCGAAAGTCGGGACACTAAAAACAAGAAATAAAAACAGATCTACAGAAAAAAATTATACCGAAATCAAACCGCTCATAAATTACTTTATGGACGATGTATATGTCTGAAATAAATGAATTATTATTATTATAACGTAGTTTAGAGAAACCAGATAGTTAACAATCGATATCCAAAACCCTCTGATCTATAAAGGGAACATGTAACATTATTACTTCCACATGTAAGAAAGACAAGTTTCCTCAATTCGTTGTTATTTGCGAAAACATATTTCCTTGTCATGCCTTTTATTCCAGGATTTGCAGACACCAGCTTTATTGCGTATCTTGTTACATATTGCAAGTAGTTTGATGAACACGCATCAACTTTTACACACTTGTATAAAATGAAATAAGGTCGAGTAAGTACTTACTTGATAATATTAACAAACTACTTGCGAAATAGTCACACTCCGCTGGAGCACGTTGTTCAAGACATTTCAGTTTAGAAACTCACAGTTCTATGCGTCGTTATTTGGAACACTATTGCTGCAACTTTCATCCTTAACACCTTACATATAGAGTAATAAATTGCACAAGATATTAACTTAAAATTTTGCATTACCACGAAATGTACTTTATAAAATCATTGTCATGATATTCGTCAATTGTTTTACTATTGTGGCAGTAATTGAAAATATTTGTACGGAGGCACAACATAATTTTTATTGTTAACCACAAATCAACCTAAATTTGTTAATACCATCAAGCCAATGTTATCTTTATGTGCCCTTACTTTACGGGCTATATAAGTGTGAATGTTTATGGTATATAATTTGATCTGCGCGGCTGTACGTCCGAACCATATGCCAAATTGGGTCATAAATCGTGTGTACTTCTACTCGTTGAGGTATCTTTTATAGCGCGCAGAATTTCTAGATATAAATGAGGCAATTTTTCATTATCTGCTTGGAATAATTATGACCATAATTTGTTTATAGACTATAAACAATTATAGAGATAAGTTTAGATGTACTAATATTAATTCTGGTTACTGACTTCTTCAAAGGGGAACTGAAAATACGGTTCAAAATTCTTTATTTCTCTAAGATTACAAATCACTTACAAGGAGAAATAAATTATAAAACAAAGTTAAAGTTATTTGGAATGAATGCGCATAAGTTGACGGTACTCTTAAAAAAAAAATACGTATATAACAAATTAATTTTTGCACGAAAGGTATGCAGGTAGACCTAAACACTTTTATGATCTTCGCTAATATAAGGACCGGTTTACATGCAACAAGTTAATATTTTTGTAGGCAGTAGATATTCACTTTTTAGATAGGTACACCTTTGAAAATGTGTTGTTTTAATATTCTTTTATATGACATTAACGACTTAGTGTCTTTTATAATTTTAGGCAATGAGTTGTAAATCTGTGCTCCTTGATACAATATGCACTTTTTTCCATAGTTAGTTCTAGGTTTATACAATTTAATGTTATGTGCACGTCTTGAACTGCGTATGTGTGTGTGTTTTGAGAATTGTATATTTGTGTGTATTGATTTGTTTAAAATTTTTCGTATTAAGATTGATATATTATAATGGTAGGTTTGTGTTATATTGAATAATTTCATTTCCTTATAAATTGTGTGTGTTGGGGTTAAGTAATTGTAGTGAAAAATGACTTTAATTAATTTATTTTGAGCTCGTTGTAATTTATCAAGATGTACTTTTGCAGCTGATCCCCATACCTCTACCAGATAATCGATATGAGGTTTAACCATGGAATTATAGATGGTATAGCGCACATTTAGTGGAAGACATCTCACAATACCACGTAAAGCACCTGTAAGACAGCTTATTTTTAACCGTATATTCTCAATATGTGGTTTCCATTGTAGTTGGTTATCCAATGTAAGCCCGAGATATTTTTCTTTATTTACCTTTGTCAATATAGTTCCATTGATAGTTAAGGGTCTATGATCATGGATTTTTTTATTTTTTGCTGCGAAAATTATGTAATTTGTTTTTGACGCGTTTACAGTTAATAAGTTTTTTTGGAACCATTTTTCCAAAATAATAAGGTCATTCTGTGCTTCCTGTATGATGGATTCTATGGAATTACCAAAGTAAAATAGGCACGTATCGTCCGCATATAGGGAAATATGTCCTTTGAGTCCTATTTCGTGTATGCTATTTATATAAACGAGGAATAGGAGCGGCCCGATGATGGATCCTTGAGGAACACCGCATTTGATTACTTTAGGTTCGCTAGCAATCGCCTATCTTTACCACCTGATATCGATTGTCTAGATAAGACTTAAAGATTTTATATGCATTTTCGGTTATACCAATTATTATTGATGCTAGCTTATATAAGAGTAATTCATGGCTAACGGTATCAAAGGCCTTTTTTAAGTCTATAAACACCCCGAGTGCTATTTGTTTTTGATCTATATTTGTTTTAATTTTGGTCACGAGGTCAATTGCAGCCGACAGAGTGTTAGACTTTTGTCTGAATCCATATTGGCCATCAAAGAGGAAATCAAATGTATTAAGATATTGTAACAGTCTATTATGTAGTATCTTTTCAAATATTTTTGAGGCCACGGGCAGAACCGAAATAGGTCTATAATTACCTGGATCTACTTTAGATCCAGATTTGTAAATAGGGGTGACTTTTGCGACTTTAAGTATGTCGGGAAACAAACCTTCGTCTAGGGCTTTATTAATGCATTTTGTTAGGGTAGGTAGAATTAGATTCCCACATGCCTTAATGGCCTTAGCACTGATGCCATCTATTCCTGTACTTGTGTTTGTCTTAAGACAGTCAATGATTTTTGCTACCTCGTTTATAGTAGTAGGTGTTATTTGTGCCAGTTTGCGTGTAGAATTATTGTGAGTATAGGTATGACTGTAATGATATATCGTGGGTATTTGACTTGCCAGTAGAATGCCAATGTTAGAGAAATAGTCATTAAAGGTTTCGCATATATCTTTTATATTTATGACAACTCCAGAAGGTGAATCTAATTTTGAAGGAACACGGTTTTCTTTAACTTTATTATTAGAAAGACTATTTATTAATTGCCACATTTTCAAAGGCTTACCTTCACATTCCTTGAATGATTTCTTATAGTAGTTACTCTTGGTTCGCTGAATCAGATCAAAAACATTTTGTCTCTCCCTTTTGTACTTAGCTTCTATATCTTTATCCTTTGGATTATCCTTATAATATTTCCATGATTCGTTTCTTCTGTTTATTTTGTTAATTATATCCTTGTTGATCCAGTCAGATTTGGGGGTATTTAGGATTTTAGTTTTTATTGTTGTATTTCTATTAACAGCCATTTGTATCAATTCGTGTAATTTGGTGTAATCGACAATGTGCTCCAGGTCTAGGTCTTCCAAAGATTTATAAAGGTGAGCGTAGTTCATAGCTTTGTACTGTATCTTTTTGGCAGGATTAGGTTTATATTGCTTTACTTCTAGAAAGATCTGTTTATGGTCAGATATGGCAGACTCAATTATGGCAAGATGAAAGCTATTCTCTTTGAGACTGGTTATAACATGGTCCAGTATAGTTTTTGTTGTTGATGTTTCACGCGTACAATGTTTTGAATTTATTTTATTTAATATATTGTATCCATTTTCTAACAAAGTTTCTTTATATGCACTTGTGTTATGATCTTTGCTAAGGAGATTATAGTTGAAGTCACCGAAGAGAATTGTTCTTTTTCGTTTTTGCAATTCACCTGCCAATATCTCAAGAAAGTTTGTTGTGTTTGTCCTTTCTGGCTTATAAATGGCACCAATGTCCAACGAAAACTTTTCCAGGCGCACCCATAAGTAGTGGTTATCGTGTTCACATGTACTGCTTATAAATTCATGCTTTAGGTTTTTATGGACAAAAATGGACACTCCTCCTCCTCTGCTATGGGTTCTGAAGTTATAATAGTGTTCATAGTCTGGAAGTCGTATGTTATTGGCTTCATTTTCGGATTTAATCCAAGTTTCAACTAATATAACTACATGGATATTTTTAATAGCTGTCAATATACACTTAAGTTCGTCAATCTTGCCTGGTTTTACTACACTACGAATGTTCGCGTATAGAAATCTTAGTGACTTTCGACTTTCTCCTAAATTGTCATATCTGTTCGTAATTTCATATGTAATTTGGTCCTGTTCTGTATCTTGATTAAGTTGTGTAGGCGTACTTAGTTTTTTGCTTGTTGTTTTAGTATTTTAGGAGTATTGTTTACGTATTTAATAATAAGATCTTTCTCACCCTTTTGGATACGTGTTTGTAGCTCTTCTACTAGATTTTTCATGTATTGTTGTTGATATTGAGTTTGGTCTTGATATATTTTAATAGGTTCCTTAACAGTTGATTTCTTACGCAGAATTTTCCTCGCAATTTCTTGAGATGTTAGATAAACTTTGATAGGGCGGTTTTTTTCCGGTTTAAACAGACCTATACGATGGATCTTAAGAGGGTGTGGGCATTCAGGAATAACTACATTAAGTACTTTGTTAACCTCACTGTTGTCGGATGCATTGCGTACTTCCTTATTATGTCCTGTAGCTTCAGGTATACCCATTATGATAATGTTTCTGCTTCTTGCTTCTCTTTCGTGGAGTTCGGAAACGATATCTTCACAGGTTTGGTTTTCGGATGCTTGTCGTATAAGAGGAAAAGTCTTTAAATTTTGAACATCGGTTTCAAGGTCGACGATTTGAGTGTTTATTGCAGTATTAGCATTTTTGAGGTCAGCAACATCTGCTTTTATTTTGGTTTGTTCCGAAAGAAGAGTATTTGTTGTAATCTGCAGATTTTTTATTTCGTCTCGAATAATAGACACATCATCTGATATTCTGCTCATTAATTCTGTTTGTTTGTCAACAAACCCATTTAAGGTGGTAATTAATTCCTTGCGGAAAGTAGCAAATTCACTCCTTGAAAAGACTAGAAAAATGTCTGAGAAAAATGTAGACTGCTTCAATTTTATAATGAATACTCATTTAACACAAACTTCCGAAACCTTACTCCTTAATTAGAACCTTTCTCATCTTCACTTTCTAATGTCCAGAACCTGTTAAAGAACAGGAAACAATATAAATTACTTATGTAAGCTCTCAGGTGCACGTAAAGCTTCCAAGCGACTGTAAACAAACTTAAGATTGCCATCGAAAAACGTTTGATACAATGGCCCAAGTATTGAACCCTTGGGTACTCCAATGTAAAACAATTGTTGCATTTAAAATTTCTGTTCTATTCGTGGTTTGAACAAAAAAAGACCATATTTAGATGGCAATAAGAATGAAATTCTGTTAGTGTGGTCGTTAGAATTAAGTTAGAGCTACCGAAAAAGTAGGGTGTCGTGGTCACGAGCTTAAAGTTAGAATGTTTTATTTCGAGTCGTGACGGATGGTTGAGCGAAGGTAGGGGTCCACAGTAATTGTTACTATTAGATAAAATTACTGGTTTCAAGACAAATAATACTGGCTCACGACAATCTTTATAAGTCAGTCGCAACTCGCAATCAAGCTCTCTCTGCGTTTTGTTCAAACGATGCAGAAAGTGGTTATCCTTGAAACTTTTTAAATCGTGGGAACCCTTGCTTGGTAAATTTTAGTACAGAGGTTGCAATGCTATAAAACCGTTTTTTAAGTGTGAATTCATTGTTCCTTTTTTAAATCAACAACAAAAATAATAGATGGCCCTGAGAGCACTTTAAAAATAATAATTGTCGATTGTGTTTTGTTTGACCGTCAATTTTTAGGACAATAATTAAGTTTTTTTTTTAAATACAAGATATTTATTGTCTTTGTACTGTGAAAAGCCTTCACGGATCGTCTTCGATCAAAAGAAAAGACGGAGAGGCAAAATAATTGCGGTTTTCTTCATGGATCGATCTTCTAACGTCTGAAACCGCACTAATTTTGCCTTACCTTGTTCTATAGCCGAGATAGCCATGGCCTGTAGTAATCAAATTATGACTTCAAACGGTTAATTTTCGAAGTGTGTTTCGGTGTGTCTGATAACGGCAATAGTTAGTAGTAAAAAGGTCGTAATACCTATCGAACTATCATTAGCTAGGTGCTTATTTAGCAATATATAAGGGAATCTATAAGTAGGTATATGTTTACAGTTCGTGGTCTTTATAAATTAATGGCAATTAACTTGTAATTGTAGAACGTTCACCTCTGACTTGTCAAAATCATGTTTGTCATTTGTTTTAACAAAATTAATGAATTCCATTAACATGATTAATTTAATTTAATTAATTGATTTAATGTTTAATTTTAAATTGTTATTTAGTTAACTAATACATAGATGCGTGTCTGGACAAAGCCAAAGTTAAATGTATTATGTAATGTAACCTCTTTAAGTGTTAAACTATTTGTATTCAATTACCTTTAAGTACCCATTAATATAAATGTAGTAATTGTTTTACCCGTTGAATAACCCGCAGTGCCCGTATCAAAACATTAAGGGTTAATTTAATGTTTACAAAATATAAACAATTCAATATCGATTATATTAATTTTATCGAACCAACTGCTGTGCCTACCGGTCCCCGTGGAAGTCTATGGGTGAGGCCTTTGTTTAGCAGTGCATCTCTTTAGACTGTTAAGATGATGAAAGTTGTGCTACTCAATGTTTTTTTTTTTCTAATGATTTAGTTAACGCAATATTTATATTACTCCTGTTTTGGTTACTTAAGTAACAATAAATGCAAGGATTTGTGTCTCAAGCAAACAAAATTAGAGTACATAAGTAAGCGTATTAATTCATACGATAATTTGAAGAACTTTTGTTATACTTACTGTTCCTGCGGATAAATGTTATTATTTCATTCTTTACTTTTTTGTTACAATCATGTTTCGAATAATTACGCAAATAATACTAAATTTTCCATATGAAACCATTTAGTCTGTTAATGATGTCTATATTTTCGGGTAATACTTATTCCTAATAAACCAGAAGTGGTTCTTCATGTTAAAATTATCATAATTATCAAATTTAGTCAATGTTCAAAAAATTATCGCAAATATTTACATATTTTTTCAAATTGTTATCTTTTAAGATAATTGTATTCAAAGGTTCATTACTACGATGTTTTGTTCGGAGCCACTGTTTCGAAACCCGATTTGCACATAAGATAAATTATAATGACGTTAAGGAAGAGGAAGAGGTTGGGTAACATTTTAACGAGATAAATTAAAAAAAAAGTGAACAGAAGCTGATAAAAATTATAACGCGCACATAAATCAACTAGAAGCCACTGACGATATTAATGAAATTGTGTCCTAATTAGTTATTTAACGCGTTTTTATTTCCGATTTCGGTTTTTTTTTCATGATTTTTTTACCTAAGACCCTATTTCCCAATTCGAAGAATTCGGAACATGTAAGCTTGCGTTTGACAACTAACTAACTACTTATATCGCAACGATTTAGTTGTTTATGGAGCATACTTGCCTAGAAGTAACCATTATAACAAAAAATAATGAAATAGCTATTCGTATATTTTAAAATATTAATATAAGTACCTATGCAATTGTTTTCAAAATTTTGTTTTACGATAATGCACATTATCATAAATCATTAACAATATAAGATGTTATAAACATTATAACTTGTTAAGCAGTTTTTTGCTTCGCCGAAATAGGTTCTATGAACTTTTTGCGAACTTTTGTTGTTTTGACTTGTGCCATTGCATTATACTTTGGTGCAACCGCAAAACGGTCAAGGATAGGAGAGCTAAGGTGATACCAAGTCATTATCTTTGTTTTTAGCTTTTAAACAAAGCGTTTGTGATGGAGTGTTGTGAGTTTTGAAAGAAATATTGTACACGTGAACATTTACTTGTTCACACAATAATTCAGAGTTATCTGAGAAAATTTTGATTGCTATCAAAATACTTATGTTAATTTCTACAATTTTATATAAATGAAGCTCTTATGTCTATATATGTAAAGATACTATTTCTTTCTTCTTAGCTGCTTGGATTTAAAACTTAAGTTTACTGTAACTTTATTGCGTCACTGCTAGATTTTCTGTTTATTGCCTTTGCTCTGGATTTATATGTAAATCCATTATCTCCAAATATTATTTCATGCTTTACTGGTTTTGTAAATACAACACTTATCACCTTCTTCGTCGCTATTCTAATTTGCGTATACAAACTAAATATTGTCTGTGAATGGCTAAAGATTTTCTTATTTAATATTTATATTACATGAATCAGAAAACTGAGAAATCATTTGAATGTGTACATTAGATACTCAGTTGGATACTAACTAACCTTGAAATATAATCGTTGATATTAGTTATATAATATTTTAAAGTGCACTGCCATTCTCTCCAAAAGTTTAACGATAAAGATTTTTATTAAATCTGTTTTTTTTTTCAATAAACGGACGAAATCTTGATTAGCTTGCATTTCTATTGGAAGTTTGGAGAACAAAGTGTTCGTTTATATGAATGGAAGCCTCTTTCCGGTGTCTGTACAGTCAGTGTACTTATTTGTATCGGCTATAATTCAGCCTATTGTGTTCTCGGCCTTGCTTCGCCTTTCACCGCTCCGGTTGAGAAATTACGCCTAAAATTTAAACAGATCGGTGGTTGACTATTCGAACTGTGTCTGTGCAAATAAAAAGTTGTTGCACAAAATGGAATACTTATAACAACATTTTTAGCTAATTTCAAATTTCGAACTGTCTGAAGTTAGGCGGGATAAATCACACTGGACTATTCGTGGTGATGTTAGGTGCAATCGTATTATGCCAGATTGGACACTAATAACGGATAAAAGTAGTGGACACCGGTAAAAAGATGAGTAGGTATATGAGTAATGTGTGGAAGTTAGTATCAAAAAGTATAGATCCTTTTATTTTTCAGTCAAGATGTGCTGAAATGAGCGGCAACTGAGTTACAGTGTTTTTTGTAAACCTTTACTGATCAGACAATAATTTCCAAATGAATTGAGAGCTGGAAAATTAGTGAAACTAATGGATTAGAATCTAAATAATTAGTATGCTTCATGAAGTTCAAACTACAAGAAATTTATCTGAATACTAGTCTAGAATGACTTCTAGACATAAACAAATGCTTCTTCATGCTTACGTGCAGGTCAAAGAGAAATTATAACGATACGTGGAATGAGAAATATCTTGTATGCGCCATTTCTTTTGCTGCAAGTCATGGAACAATGAAGAAAGTTTGCTTTTGACTTACTACTTTTAATTTAAATATTTTTATTCTAATGTAATAAAATATCAATCAAATGACGTCGACGAGTCAAATCCCCTTTCAAAATATGTATTAGGAATTAATTGAAACGATGTGTGGTTGGAATGTATACAATTAAAATAGTAGCCTACGCAATAAGCTCACTAATTTAGGCTCTATAATAATAATAATCAACTCATATACTGTCCCACTGCTGGGCACGGGTCTCCTCTCAGTATGAGAGGGATTAGGCTATAGTCCACCACGCTAGCCTAATGCGGGTTGGCAGACTTCACAAGCCGTCGAGAAAATCTCTCAGGCGTGTAGGTTTCTTCACGATGTTTTCCTTTACCGTTAAAGCGACTGATAATTACGCACATGATTTCGAAAAGTCAGAGGTGCGAGGCTTGGATTCGAACACGAGACCTTTGACTTGGCAGTCCAGTGGTCATACCGCTCGGCTATCATTTCAGAGAAATTATCTGCCAAGTAATTTAACGGGAATTTATCAGTAAGCCGTGAATCGTGCCCTAAGCCTGGTAAGACAACTGTTTTGATGTGGAAAATACTTCTTCAGTCCTTAGGTATTTCGATACTTTCATATGAAGTCGTGTCGTAAATCTATTATCCTATTATAACTACAATCTGTTCTGTATTTTCTGTAGTAACTACATTTATCTAACAATATGTCTTTATTGTTTCAGGTCCATGTTATTTCGAGCATAGCAGAGTATCGACCAGTGCGGAGTGCCTTCTTCTTCCTACTAGGTGGGTATGAGTGTACTTTAAGTGAATCTGTAGTGGTACCGAGATTTCGGTGAAACGTAGACTTTGTCGTCACTCGTCAATGGTAGTTTTGTATATTGATTTGAATTCCTCAATAGACGAATTATCTCGTCAGACGACAAAAATATTTCATCTCACGAATCTTAGACTAGTAGGTGAGGTGATGCTTGACCATAATAAATACATTAAAGTACTTAACTATGGTACGCAGATTATATAAATATCCATATTTCCCGCATATGCGGTGAATAATTAGTGTAGCTGTTAGTAATAGTTTTAGGAAAGATGATATTATTACAAAGGAAGAAATTAGATGACATGATGGTTGATAAAGACAGAGACAAATGGCGCCAACCTAAAACTGTCTTGAAATAAGATGTCGGTACATTTCTAAGGAACGAAATTAGAGACAAAAGTGTTTCTATTCTAAGGACCCTTAGTATAAACTGATAACCCTTCCTCGATCTGCAAATAGATTTCCAACGAAATAGAATGACGTCATATAGGTATCTATTAATGAAGAAGTACTTAACTATAAATCATGCTTATTATGCACTTCTTTGCGTTAATTACGTATTGCAATGTCGTTTAATTTTACGTCTCTGGTTAATAAACAAGCCGTCACACTTTATAGACGTATGGATTATTTGAGCAAGTTTCGCTTAGCTAGAGGTTTTCGTCAATATAATTAGAGTTCAAATTTCAATGGGCAAAGGAGACTTAACAACTGAAAACGATCATGACGATACCACTGGAGTTGCTGACATCAGCATTAGTTTTTCTCACTAGACTAGCTAGCGACGCCGTAAAATTTTTGTATGGAAAACCCTCGCAGCGCCTCTAGCGGTTACGTAAGGAACAAAAATCTGTTATGAGATTACAGCGTTTCGATGCGTAAAAAACCTATCGAAAGCCATTCGATAGAACTCATGGTTGAGGTACAGGCGGGCCGAACCCTTCGTAACATCCGATGCATATTTCGTTGTTTCCTCCACAATAATTTTACAGATAAGTGTTGATCTTTACAATGACGGAATGCATGCACGCGCGTGTAATTTTGACCTTTTTTATTATCATACCATCATATCACATGTTAGCTTCAAGAAATCGAGGTATTGAGAACCGATAAAGATTGTTTATCTTGAAGTATCTAACTCGAGATCAATATTTTCTATATTAACATAATTTACGCATGCTGTATATCAATCTGACTCACATTTATGTCACCTTGAAATGCATCTTCCAAAACTTCATCGGTTATCAAAAAGTAGGCTATAAAAAGCTAAGCATTTATATATCTTAAGTACTTACAGGTAGATTACAAGACAGCCGTCTTTCTTTAGATTTTGTGCAAACCCAACGCAATAATACAAGTATTTCAAAGTTAAAGTTAGATGTAACCGCGTAACACCGCGGAAGCGTAGCGAACTGGTCGTGATAAAGAAACACGCTCGGCGATTTTGCACCACGAACAACTTATAAAAGAAGGTGCAATCAATGTTTAATGACCTTTTTGAAGCTGATCTGCACGAAGATTGCGAATTAAGACATAACACTGGCAACACACCTTTCAAATTTGGAATATCAACCATTATGTTTTTTTAATTAAAAGGTGGTATTGTAATGAGTGGTCCAGGAAAAGTATCTAAGTATTTTTTGAGAATTTTGCATTTATGGAAATATTAAGTAGGTATACATTTTTTAAATGATAACAATGTTTATTGAAAGTGTTCATTATGCAAATACAAAAACTGCATCTAAGTATATTTGATCTAGACACGAACATAGGTTAGGAAGTAGTATTAAAAACGATCGAAAAAAAGGTTCTCATATTTGCATTTTTTTAAACGGTGTTTTATTGATAGCATTAACAATTTACGTTAATTTAATGCTACAGATGTCGCTGGCTGTTACATTATTCATTAAAATACGAAGATTATCACACATCATGAAATAGTTACGATATAAGTACATATGTAATTAATAAATCTTAACACGTTTGCTTTATATGTGACACAAGTACTTCTCTAGACAAAGAGTCTGCGTTTTGCGTTCTTCAACACAGAAAAGTTATTCTGGAAAACCTCATTTATAAGGCATCATCAAGATAACGACGATCATGCCGCAATAAATTTAAACCATAGTTTAAAAAAGTCGAAAGTGACACTAAAATAAAATAGTAAGTTATTAAAACAAAATTACTGCCTCGTTGTTCTAGTGGTCCCAAGCTCGACTGCTACGCTAGACGTCCTGGGTTCGATCCCCGTGTCGAGCAGTGTTCTTGGGTTTTCTGTGAGATTCTCAGTAGCAGCTCGAAGTCGGAAGCCCGGTTGAGGGCAATAGGCTCGCCTCCTATTACATGGGATGTTTAGGTACCGGCGAAATGTGGGTGTATATTAGTACGCCTCTGGCTACCCCTTCGGGGAATACAGGCGTGATGGTACGTAAAACAAAATGTCATGTTATACCACATCTCTGTCCTGTGTCTCACTGTCTAGCGATGATTAAAAAAGTATACTTATTTACGTATTTTTTTTACCCCCGATTATATATTAAAAACACCTATTCGAATAGTCTTACTTGGTATTGATTCGCATAAAGATCATCATTAGACAATTAATTTATGCGATTGGCGGTGTAGTTAATAAATGAGTGACAACGCGTGTATCAAATCCTTGTCTATGATCGTCAGACGCCATTTTAGTATGATGCCATCATAAATAAATGTCAATTGAAACACTATTACATCATTAAATATAATTAAGTTGTATTATAAGTTGCATATACTATAAAGTTATACATATTCACTAAGAGGATCGCTCCTATTACATATGCGTATTATCGGTGTATGTACTACTAGCTTCCCGCCAGCGGCTTCGCCCGCGTGGTCTTATAATTTTTTCCCCGTTTTTGCTACATTTTTCATTACTACTCTGCTCCTATTAGTCGTAGCGTGATGATATATAGCCTATGTTACTCGGGGATAATGTAGCTTTCCAAAGGTGAAAGAATTTTTGAAATCGGTCCAGTAGTTTCGGAGCCTATTCATTACAAACAAACAACGAACAAACAAATAAATCTTTCCTCTTTATAATATTAGTATAGATATAGACTAGTGTACAACTCTGATGTATTTACAGTTCCTAATTCGTCTATTTTGCCTAACATCGATTTAAATACTAAAGATGAGGCCGTCCGAACATTTCACAGTCGCGTTCGCCACACACATAAACATTAACGCTAACGCCATCTTTGTTAGTATCGAATGGCATTTGTTTTTTAGCTGATCGCGGACTCACTTCGGTTTAGAGAAGACCATTTTGGGACCAAGTTCGGGGGTGTATTGTGACATGCGGTCCGCCCAGTCCTTACGCAGTAATATAAGTAAAAGTTAATACTGCCTAACCATTCCTTGAACACCGGAGAGATGTATGTAGGTAATTCTTCTTCTTTTTCTTCCTAGCCTTTTCCCAACCATGTTGGGGTCGGCTTCCAGTCTAACCAGGATGCGGCTGAATATCAATATTTTACACGGAGTGACCGCCATCAGACCTCCGCAACCCAATTTCGGGGCAATACCGATATTCGATGGAAAGACTGGTTGTCATGCTATTTAGGTTTCTGACTACCACTAACGATTGTCATAGGTGTTCGTATGACAACCGGGAGCGACGGCTTTACGTGCTCTCCGAGGCACGGAGGGGTCTCGATATGTTAAGAATGGTTACCCATCCACAGACTGACCGCGGCAAGTGTAGCTTAACCTTGCAGATCGGTTGATCAGCGTTGGTACTACTTGGCCACGAGCCTGTAGTAGTATGTAGGTAATTAATATTTATATTTTAAATAAATTGTTAACGCAAAAATGTTTTACTTATTGACCGGATATGCAAGCAAAAACAATATTTCACAATCCAGTCACATACAGTGATGTAAACAACTTCATTTACCGAATCAATAAAAGCCATAATAACACACATATAAAAACGTAAGAAATTGTGCTTGCTTATATTATAATCATAGTTTTTTTATGTTCGTGCAAGTTTCATATCGCAAATTGTATTTTTTTATGATTATGTTCTATGATTTTCGGTTTAGAAAAACAGCTACCTATGTAAATTGTTTTTTACCTACAGCAGGTGGCTAGGCCGTTCAATGGCGATGTACCTGCTGGTGCTAAGTATTTCTATATAAAACACAAGCTTCGCCCGCGTGGCCTTATAATTTTTCCCCCGTTTTCGCAACATTTTTCATTACTACTCCGCTCCTATTAGTCGTAGCATGATTATATATAGCTAACAGCCTTCCCCGATAAATGGGCTTTCTAACATTGAAAGAACTTTTCAAATCGGTCCAGTAGTTTCGGAGCCTACTCAAAACAAATAAACAATAAAATCTTTCCTCTTTATAACATTAGTATAGAAGTATAGATACCATCACGCTTGTATTCCCCGAATGGTTAGGCAGAAGTGTACTTAATGTACTTGTACACCCGCAGTTCGTCGGTCCGCTTAGGTCCCATGTAATAGAGGGCGAGCCTATTGTCATTAACCGGTTACAAATCCAGACTCCGACAGGGAACTTCAATGGGAATTTCACAGAAAAACTCAACAACAAATCTTTGCTTGATCTGGGAATCGAACCAAGGACCTCTAGCGAAGCAGTCGCACTGCTATGCGCGTTATTCAAAATGGAATATATCTTATCTAATTGTATCGAAATCTGTTTAGTGGTTCAGCAACAAACTGACAGGAACAGTTTCGCTTTTATAATATTAAATATCAGCAGGGCTTATAGTATTTTATTGACGGTAATATATTATTGTACTCTATGATCACTATAACCGAGAAAATACCGGTACCTACGTAGGTTTCCTCACAATGTTTTCTTCAATTTAATTCCTTATTGATTGCGAAAAGTCAGTGCCTTGGATTCGAACACATAAACACTTTAAAATCCCTTGCTCCATTTCGTATAGACTATACAAAACGTCTATCAAAGAGCCTATCAATTGGTGAGCTATTGCAGAGGGCTAAAGGAACTATTTATAAATTGTGAGCATAACATTGATTTCTGATACGATTACATTATTAGGGCCAACACCTCTGGAAAGCGGATTTTAGTTCCTAACGTAACCGCTAGAGGCGCTGCAAGGGTTTTCCATACAAATATTTTACGGCGTCGCTAGCGAGTCCGGTGAGAAAAATGGTCGAGGCACTGGATTTTACACGTAGGTACTATATTCCCCTAATCTTCCCCTTAGGCCTTAGGGGAACAGTGAGCTTATTTTTCGCCTAGAATGGAATGGACTTGTGAACAGGTTGCTAGATGTTCAAAGGTTTTGTGCTCTGCTGCTTTTTCTACATAAAACATCAACGTCTGTATTTTCCTACTGCTAGACCAGAACAAAGGATCTGAAGATCCGCCAGAATTGAATAATGGCATTGTCTTTCTAAGATTTTAGCTATTTCCGACTAAAAGCGGTAAACAACCGCACAAAAAACAAGATCCATTTTTTTTCCTCACAAACTCGTGTATAGAATAGAATAGAATATACTTTATTGTACACCACGAAACAACACAACTTTAAAAAACGTGTATCGTTTAGTTAAAGGATAAAAGCGTGGCCACCAGTTTGTTATCGCGTCGGCAATTCGTCCGAAGGCCGTATTATGTCAGACAACGCGTTGTGGCGCCTTTCCACCGCGGACCAGTCGCGCTGCCTCTTCAAGAATTATTGATGCTTCGGTTACTGTTTTATTATCAGGTTTAATTTGAAATTCAAGGATCTTGTGTATCGAAGTGAAAGCCGTCGTAATATCATTTTCTTAGTAACATTTTATCGCTTTGATATTGGATCTTATTATTTTTTTATTATGTTTTAATGTAAAACCTATTTGTTTTTATTCTACATTAATTTCTAAGTTTTAAGTTCTCTGGTATATATGGTAATAAGTACCTATTTTCTTCAGATTAAAAGTTGCTCAACAATATATATACTAGTTCGGCAACAATATCTATATTATTACCTACTAATAACATAATCTACATATCACTAGTAAAGCATAATTATCACTTTGACAGTCCCTTGCAAATAGCGTGGGTTGACAAGCTACAAAATAACATCAAGGATAATTTTGTTTTATATGTAAATTACCAAAGTCTAAGCAACAACATTTACCCGAATGACTTTCCACTTTGAATTACAATATTGCTTTGAGAGACACGGAAAGTTTCGTGTCAGATGTTTCTTCGAAGTAAAACAAGGAAAGTTAAAGATAAACATTAGACATACATGCGTAGTCATGCGTACAAGGATATTAAGAAGGCTGTCAGATTAAAAGCAGCCAGCAGACGAAACAAGAAACTTTAATCCCTAATATAAATTTCCACCGTACAGGTACCTATGTAGAATTTCGTCTGTATCTTTGTCGGGAGGGGGCGAAAGTTTTTGAATAGGTACTGTTCCAAGAAAACTTCGTTAAGATTGTTAGGCTATCTACGTCATTAATCTTTTTCGTAGTTCATCAATGGAGCATTGGATTAAAAACCAAACTTAAGCAGATCTACAAAATATTATGTTTGAATATTGTGATGAATATAAATGTTTGTGTTTGTCTGGGTGTTTCCTATAATAATAAGTATGTATTTAATGTCTAATAAGTATGTATTTACAAAAAAAAGTGTATACGTATTATATCCATTGTCTTGTACCCATAGTACAAGCTCTGCTTAGTTTGGTGCTGTGTAAAATGTCCCAGGATATTTATTTATTTATTAATTCCAAGAAGTAATAAAATTATACAGGCATAAAGGAATCAACACAGTGAACAATTTGTGCGTAGGATTCATCAGATAACACTTGATTTATAAAACTAGAATTCATACTGGGTCTTTGCAAATTCAACCGTCATCGTCGCCTACCTTCGGCAAAAACGCGTGACAAGTGTTCTCTAGGTAATTAGCGCTTAAGTTCTTATCTTATTTAATAAAACTGTGACTGATTGACAGACAAACCGTGAATACAGCTGAAAGTGAATTGATAAGACAGTTTTAGAAAATTCCCATGGGATTTAGAAAAACGCGATAATTCCGATTTCTCGACTGTTTATCATCGTGGATAAACAGCCGAGAAATATACAAACTAATTTTAAATTTTCAACCGAACACGTTATTTAAATTCGTTACTCATTGTCACACGTGTTTTTTCGATATTTTTTAACGTGATATTTTTCTCACGTGAATAATCTTACAAAATTACCCAAACCGTGTGCGATTAGATATTTTTATATTAAGATAAACACAACAAAAACAGTCGCACTTACAATCTTTCGAATTTATAACACATTAATATGGATATGGTTTTTAAATGATGTCATCGTATTCATAACAAACCTTAATACAAGGCCAGATCCTTATTTTATTACAACTAATACGTGTTTAAAAGTAATCATTCACGTCATTGTGTGGCGCTAAGTTGGCTAACCTTCGGTCTGGAGGCAGCAAGGTGAATGTCCACAAATTAAGACCCTCGTTCAATGCTAACTCATCTCATCGAACTTGACCGACTGGCCAGCTACTGATTTAAATTTGGAATACGGAACACAGATAATGAAGACATTCCCATAGAGGCGATTTTCCCGCGTTGTCAAAAGTATTTTTTTGAAGCATAGATAATTATCTAGAAAATAGGTAGACTACTTTATAAAATTAAATTGATAATTTTCCTACAGTTTTTTCATATCGATATGCGTAGGTCAGATTCCAAGTGGAGTTACAGTAATTCAGCTATCATGTATGTATTATTGAAATCATGATTATAATTAACGCTATATTCTTAGATTAACTTTAACGTCATGGCCAGTGTTAAAAACTACTGATAATTTTCTTAGTAGCAAAATAAGAACTTATATGGCCAAGTTTACAATAAAAAGTAAAATAGCGATAGAAACCAGTTTTTAAAATTAGTTGTAACGTGACTTTTTTGGATTCATCAATACAGAAGATAAATTCTGTATAATTAATTATCGTATCATTATGGAGAGTTCAAGTAGGTTCAATCGCAACTTAATTTTCATCTAGCCGCCTTTTACTACACCCACTATTCGATGATAAAGTGGGATAAACGGAGTATTGATTCAAATTATGAGTTATGTTATTGGATAAGAACAAGGTAATTTAGAAGATGTATGGTCAAATTTTAACATAAATATGTACATCGATTATATACTTTAAGATATATTATGTTATAGCATGTTATAGCATGATAGTTATGTTACTAATTAAAATTCAATGATTATCGTTCGCAACAAAAATGTGGCTCTACCTAACAGAGTTCAAATCGCTTCATTGAAGTATAGCATAAGAAATATCATAAACATCATTAAAATAAGCTATTTTTATTCGTAAAGTAAACCAGATCACTTTTTAAATCACTTAATCACTAAAACAACTTTCGAGGTCGATACTTTATGCGTCTACATAAAAATGACGATATATTTAACACCCAAACAGTTTTATTATTCTGAATAATAAAGTATTGCAAAAATGCATCGTAAGAAGTTTTTAATTGAGTCGTTTCTCGTCTTTTATTGTGCAACAACTACACGGATCTGACTTTGTGGAAACTTTTTTTTATTGGCAGATAATTTAAGAGTGAATTTTAATTGGTACAATAAGTACATTAAGTTTATCATAAATCATCTAAATAGATTATTCAGTTGCAGACGTAGTATACAATTCCACATTGCATTAAAAAAAAACAGATTAAAACCTCTTTAAAAAGTAACCTGGTTTAGTACGCCCACAAGAAGGATATTCTCGACTGCCTCACCCACATTAATAAAACAATTGTTGCGTTTTTTTCCGTATACAAATTTCACATCCTACACGGCAATTTAAGCGAGTTGACTACAATAAAATAAATCGTTCGCGATCACCACAAAAGATTCGCGTTATCCTATCGGCTATTAATATTAATCGCTGTCCGGAGCTATTGCTCGAACCGGTCGGCTATAAGGTCATGATCCGACCGATCTAGCCGCACAACATTAGGATCGGTCTATAAATATCTAACGACTAGATTATTTCCTTACAGACTTTTGTATTTGTACGGTTTAACAAATCCAACGTAATGTTTGTTTAGGTACTTATTTTGTTTGTATTTATATTTTAAATTTGTGAAAGATTTAAGGCATGTCACAGCTTACTGATTAGCTTAGCTAATTTAAGTTCCCGTTAAATTAGCTGACACATAATTTTATATAAATTTTGTTCCATTTTTGAATTTATTCGGCAGTTAAGTAACGGCTATTCAGAAGCTTGTGAAACAGGCCTATAAGATTAGGAAGGACCTCATTATTAAAACTTTTTCCTCATTATTTCTTTAAAGGTACCATATTTATTACATCATAGGCTTAGATATGTTATTAATCTAAGATCATAGGTATATTTTGTTTTCTTTTAGCCTGCTCGCATAGTGCATAGTACATTGAAGAACTAAAAAAGCTCTTGTCAGATATACTTTAAAGACTTACATTTGTTAACTTTAAATAAATATTATAGATTTCACAATAGTAATAACTTGACGCTACGAGCATTTTTTGACATTATTATTAACATTATGAACCTTTTCCTAATAATAGGAAAATAGATATAATCCGGTTTACTAGTCGATATTTTATTAGCCTCATCTGGTTTTGCTAATTTCACCCGTGATCTGTCTCTGTTTTGAATTAAATTTAGATTAGTTATGGTAGAACCTATGTGTGATTTTAATATCCATATATGGCAAAATTTATTAGAGCTATTAGAACATTCGTTATTTGTTTTTTCTTGTACGAGGCATTAATTTTATAATTAGAAGTTTATTATTAAGATTTTGTGTCTGTGCGAAAGTGTCGAACGGCTCAACGAATTCTATTTTTATTCGTGAATGTTTTGATGTCTTGTTGAATTCAGAAGATTTTATAATTTGTTTTGGTATTTAAACTATCCAGAGAAATCCGGGTAACACAGCGGAACACAATTAGTAGGTATTACATAAGCTATGACAGTAGAAATTTTTCTTTCTTTTCTCTTTCTTTCTTCTTCTAGATGTTTCTTTTTTCTTTCTATCTTTTCTTTCATCCAGTACCTGTAGGTAGCTTAAACTTCAGGGTACTCATATTTGTATTAGGACTAATACTATTAAATTATGGTTCCAATACTGGCGTGTATGGGTTGTTATTTTTACACAATAGTAAATATTATTAGGTATACTTAAAGTAAAAAATAAATACCGTACCTAATTTGGTGACCCCGTTTTGAGGTCATTGCGACAAATAATAGCAATTTGTGACATAACAATATTGCCTGTATGTGACCCAGTCATTATGGCTATCCGAAATGTCATCAGTTAAATGTTGGTCTATTACAAGGTTCTTCCGCGATAAACCCGCGCTAAAAGGACTGGCCGATTCATAGAGCTCTGGCAAAAAAAAAACAAAAAACAGTATTCGATATTTGACATTACCTCTATAGAGCTCAATTTTCCATCTCTAGTCGGGAAAAAGCGAAAGAAATGATAGTTCGAGTGGCAGGTACTTATTTCAAAACATTAACTATCTAATGACATTTTAAAATATATGTATATTTCGCGGCACGTAAGTTGAACCAAAACTAACGGAGAGGGGGAAAGTTTGCGCAGCGCATTTGCGTGTAAAGTGTACTAAAAATCGACTACTGCGCATCCGCCATATTAGTTCAAGTTATTTGTGCCGGCAACTATAAATAGGTATAGTCACAAGCAAAAACATGTACATACAAAAAAAAATGCTAAAGCAATTTTCTCCTTAAGTACTAATAGAACTTTTGTGATTTATTGCGAACACAGTATTTACGTACCAATACTATAGTGACATTGGTGTTATCACAAAGTTGCAATTCATTAATGAAAAAATCACTTTAGCACTTTTGTTAGTGTATACATGTTTTGCTCGTGACAGTACACCTGTTTGTCATTTTGATGTGTTAGTGAAGAGAAACAGCTTTAACGATTATACAATAAACGCACTCTAGTTAAGACATGCCTAATGCACTTTATCGTAATGAGTCTAGTGTGGAATCAACTTGGAAAGTGAACTATGATCCGTAGTGAAATGCTTATCAAAAACAATTGTGAAAATTAATTAATGATTCGCCGAAAGCACCGGTGTGTTTAAAACAATGGAACCAATTGCACTCGGCTTTCTCTGCTCTGAATGCCAAATGATATTGGTATCGATAACAATAAGATTACGATTACCATACCACCATGAAGACATTACCATTTTGATAAGAGACAGAAAATACAATGTGTACAAATACAATTAAGGTTACGAAATTGCAAACGACGACGTCTGTGGTCTAGTGGTTCGACGACCGGATCAATGGGTTCGATTCCCACAGTTGGTGTCTGTCTGGGTGTTTCGTATATATTATAAGCATGTATTTACAAAAAAAAAGTATATTATTATTATATTCATTGTCTAGTACTCATAGTACAAGCTCTGCTTAGTTTGGTACTATATGGTGCGGTGTAAGATGTCCCAGGATGTTTATTGTATTTCAAACATCCCAGGATATTGAAATAAAACTACTTTTTACGGATTTTATCGGGTTATATTGATATTAATTTAAGGGATTAAAATAATATCAATATAACGCGATAAAATCCGTAAAAAGTAGTTTTATTTCAATGTCTAGTATTCGCGTAAGTGTCATAAATCAGTACATCCCAGGATATTTATTTTATTTATTAGTTTAATTGTGGTGTACTAAATAACATTTCAGCAATAGAAAACTGACATTGAGGATTTTGTGTTTTATTTTCAGAACTGTCAACACCTATTCGAGATAAAAGTGATACCTCGGAAGTATTCAACTATTTTAATAAAGAAAATAAAAATAAGTTTCACGATCGGCGAAGATACAAACAAAAAAATAAACAATCGAATTCTAAACCTTCTTTCTCCTTTTCTTTGAAGTTTAGTTCATACTCGTTCCATTATTCTCGTTCCAATATTTCTGTTAAAGCTCAGTAGTTGTCGTCTAGAGACACTGAGCATCCAGCATCTATGGGTATCCATGAGGTTTTTCACACGGAAAAAAGTATATGAACTCAAGTTATTCTACTAGTTACCAAGCTCTGCATAAATATGCACTTTGCGATATTAAATAAAAACAGACGCGGTTGCTTTAGAAAGCTCTGCTGAACATATCAAATCATTACTATAACCGCAACAGGTAGAAAAGTGTATGGAAAGCGAAAGCACGAATGTTTACAAGCTATAAGTGAACTTTTAGCACTCACCTGTGCTTTAAACGCCATAAAATAGAAAACAACGATAATCTATAATAAACACATCACTATTTGGTTTGCTTAGGCAGAATATGATATCGCCGTAGTCCACCCTGCGCGGCGCGATAAATATTATTAAGTTCTCTATGGACATGGAAGTTTTTATTGGCATGCCAAAGTTTGAGCAATGATCAAAGTTTGCTCATCGGTCAAAGTTTGAGATGATCAGCTGATAATGGGCTACTTATAATATAAAAATCTGATATTTGGACTTTTTCGTGTACATAAATCATTATGTAATAATTTAAGAGAATACGGGATGGCTTAGATAGGAGTAAGCATAATATGTCAGATTTTACATAAAGTTATTTTTTTTTCCGATTTGATAATTTCCCAAATAAAGAAAATAATAACGAGCGCCTCACATTTCCCACACAAACTGAGCATACTTAATTAAATAAATAAAAATTCTGAATGTACGTAGGTTACACTACTGAACGATTAAACTAAGTGTGTGTTGTACTTTTTAAACAAGCCGTTAAATATTTAGAAACAAATATAGTGTTTTAATATCAATAAAAATATTCATGATCCAAGTAGTAGGTTTGTATGGATTTTCATAAATTGATAGTTAATCAATAATGTCAAGATACCTTCGACAAATTAAAATTTGGGCAATTTAAAAGTTGTAAATTCTTAACAATGACACCGTAGGTCAGCTGTTGTAGTCTGTATTTCCCCGAATGTTTTCAAGATGTGACCTTGTCGAGACGTAAGGTTACTTCATACATCACTGCATCGGAATAGAACGTTCGTACAAGTTGCAGACGTGCACGAGAAAATGTAATGTAATCCCGAAACCGTTGCTTCATGAGCTTCCGCGACAAAAAATCTTTTAAATTGTAGACCTTATTAGCAGGAGATAGAGGTGAGTAATTTAAGCTCAGAGGTCAATTGGAGTGGACGAAGGTGTCGTGAGTCTATTGAAGTTTGGAATACAAAGGTTGTATAGTTGTAACATCTTGGTCTCGTGTCGAGTTCGTTGGGAAATGGTCGGAGATGGCAATTGCTTTTTGGTCCATTGTGTTGTGGCGCAACTTGTACCAGTGCTCGTGTTGCTACGTTAAATGGACATAGGATAGGCTGTGATGACACTGATTTTACAATACTGCTTTATACAGAACGTACGTACTAAACGTAACCGAAAATGCTTTTATAAAAGGATCCTTCTAGAGTTAGGATTACGAGTACATAAAGGTATACGAGCACGTACGCTGATATCGTTTGTCCTAACGCCCTTGGGAGTTTCCCATATTCCTTTTTTAAAGTGTTTCTCATTACGGTTGAATACAATTTCAAAGCTCTACAATTATTACAATTTTGTGAGTACTCGAAGTACTACCACTCTTTCATTCGGAGTCGTATTACGTCTATATACAGGAACAGAATAAAAAGGGCGCCATTTAATTCATTTTTTTTAATTATAAATGTGGACGAAGCAAAACAAGAATCGTAGCTAGTGGATGCATAGTTTTTGTTTAACCATATAGGAAAAAGGCTTGATTAAATAATTTATTATCAGCCATTTTCTTTTTAAATAAATACCTAACATACACTGTACGTAGGTACGTAAATTAATTATTAGGTATTTCTTTAAAAGAAAATGGCTAAGAATCCTCTTGGCCAATAAGTTTTTAACGCAAAATATATTTTTCAGTGGAGCGTGAAAGTCAATTGGATAACATTGATTATTTAGCAAAGCTCTCACTCCCAGACGACATTTCAAGTAAATTTTGCTGGATTGAATATTTAAAACCCACTTCGTTCTTGGTTGCTCGAGACCTTCCGGTTGATTTATTATTACTTGCTGCTTGGTTGCTGCTGTTTGCACAGTCAAGCAAAAAGGTTTTAGGTGGATTTTATACATATTTAATTTCGATAAACTTGTATATAGAAAAATCAAACAATGTAAACTAAATTATGTTTAAAGTAAAAAATCTGTGTAAGGAAACTATTGTCTCTATTCTTTCCACTCCTCCAAATGCGAAAAACCTAATTATGTTTTTTTCATTATTGTCAAAGTTTTAATCCATGTCAACTTTGTTAAGTATTAGTGAAGTGACAGCAGAAAACATGATTTTATAGAAGTTATTTGAATGAAGGAAAAAATTAAATTAAAATTAAAGATGATTTATAAGTTAATGTTACTTGATTTATTCGCTCACTAAAGTATTCTGTGAAGTTCTCTCCTTTACTTGTACTTTCATAAGTTTCACTGTTTGCTGGCGTCTTTCAATGATGTTATCTCATAATTAGGACAAAAACGAGACCTTTTATTATCCAATGTCAGACAAAAAGCGTGCTTCAATCAGAAATAATCTCACGCAGTCACGATATAATTTGTTCGTCACCCGTAAGTGCTAGTTGCCGCGAACAACTCCGAAACTGATTATTATTGGATAAAAAGTATAACACTGACATTAACGCCGGCGGCACACTGAGTACAATTAATGACTTTGCACATGCATTGCATGGATATTTGAAAAGTGAGTCGATAAAAGTGGATATAACAAATATCGTTAGTTGGCTGTGGGGATATACAGCATGCTGTGTGTTATGAGCAATGATATATAATATTACTATTACATACGCCATGTTCATCGTAGGTTGTAAATGTCATTAAACATTGATCAACTACAACCTACCCAGTCTACCTCAACTCCTCAATTGAACTCAAACCACTAAACGGATTGGGCTGAAATTTGGCATACAGATACTTATTATGACGTAGACATCTGTAATGATTATGGGAAATTCTCCCGGATTGAGGAATGAACGCGGTTAATGGTAGGTACACGCTACAAACAGTATCTGAGATCCTTTCTAATATTATAAATGCGAAAGTTACTCTATCTCTATATGTCTGTCTTTCTCGCTTTCACGCCTAAACAGCTTAACCGATTTTTATGAAATTTGGGTCCTAGATAGATTAGTACCAGAAGGAGACTTTTGTCGTTAAAAAAGGCTTTAAGGGGATGAAAAAAGGCAAAACCACATTTTTTATATCCTCATTAATTTGCTGTACAGTACAAAACATAGTAAATATATTAAGCAATAAAGTATTACTTACATAAAATATTTACTGTTTTATGACCAATTTCTCTTGGAAGAGTGTAATTAAATGTATAAATTTTATTCAATTTGCTGTAAAATTTATCACACAAAGATTTTATTTGCGCTGTAACATTTTGTCAAGAACTGTATAACGGTATTTTTTCCATGTAAGTAATTTTTTATAGATATTTAATAATTCTCGGTACTTACACATCAATTTTTTTTATTTTTACTCACCGTTCGAAAACGTTACAAACATAAAAACATTGTAACATCGAGGGTGAGGTTCGATTACCAAGTTGAGTATTTATTGTCAATAGACATCAATCAAATCAAATCAAATCTTTATTGCGTCTTATAATACTGATTTCTGACACTTTTTGATATATTAAAATAATATCAATATATCGCGATAAAATCCGTAAAAAAGTAGTTTTATTTCAGCCTCTTATAATGTTTAAACAGATGACAAAACAAAACGTGAACAAAACTAAAAGACTAGATATGATTTTTTATCAAAATGTTCGTGGATTAAAGTCAAGACGCTCAGAAACAAAAAACTTTCTTCACACTTTTCCAAGCAATTTATTAGCCTTAACTGAAACTCGGCTTGATGACAGTGTGTTTGACTCGGAGGTTTTCCCGCAAGATTATGCTGTACTGCGCTGTGACCGTCTGGGCAGAGGTGGGGGCGGAGTGCTGCTTGCTGCCCGCTCGCCGTACTCACTCACACGGTTGGACTGTAAACCCGGACGGTACGACGAAATTGTATGTGCAATAGTTACCAAAGGTCGCATACGTTTTGTTTGCTGTGTTATATACCTAGCTCCCAAAGTACCTGATGCTAAATATTATTCTATTTTTAATTGCCTAAGAACTATAATACTTAATAATGGCAAACTACCTGTGATCATATTAGGTGATTTTAACCTTTGCTCTGCTAGTGTAAGTGCATGTAACGACTTTGAATTATTTATTTCTGAATGTAATTTATTCCAAAAAAATGAAATATTTAATGATCTTGGCAGGATGTTAGATTTGGTATTAGTTAACTCGTATGTGGCGGATGTCTCAGTTTCGTCATGTTCTGGCATCGTTTCACATGAAATGCATCACAAACCGTTGGACATCACTCTCAGTATGAATACACCATACTCAAGTATGAGCAAAAATACCTATAGTTCAGTTAACACGACCACAGATACACTATTAGAGCGCAACTTCCGTAAGGCGGACTTCTTGGTTTTGTACTCAGAACTGGCCGAAATTGACTGGGAGGCAGTGTGTTCGTGTAGCGATGTTGACATGGCTGTTGACACCTTTTATATGTTAATTAATAACATAATTTCCCAAACCGTCCCGACTAAAAAAACTAAAACGTTACGATTTACTTACCCAAAATGGTTTTCATCTGACACTATTACACTTAACAAACTCAAAATTCATTACCATAGACTCTATAAACAGAATAATAATAGTCAGCTTTACTACGCCTTCTTTACATATTATAGGCGTTTAACTAAAAGAAGTACTGAATCTGATTTTTCTGCATACACAAACCGCATCGAATCAAATATTAAACGTGACCCAAAAACTTTCTGGACATTTGTAAGTGAGAACAGAAAAAATAATGAAGAAGCTACCTTTGGCAGCATGTCACCAACGCAAGTGGTGGCTGCCTTTTCAAAATACTTTAGTAGTGTCTTTCTACCAAACTTGCCATCATTAAATGTTAAACGCGCATGTTCTACTGCCAATATGTGTCCTAATAATACGTCCCACATTGTAAACATTGAAAAAATCGAGGAGTCTGAAGTTAGAGATGCTATGTCTCGCCTTCCACCGAAATCTACCTACGGTCCCGACGGAATACCCCAGTACTTAGTTAAAGACGGCTGTGACATATTTAAACGGCCCTTACAATTTATATTTAACCTCTCTATTAAAACTAATACATATCCAGCAGTATGGAAAACCACTAAAGTAATTCCAGTGCATAAAAGCGGCCCAAAATCTGACATTCATAATTATAGACCAATAGCTGTTTTATCCATATTTGGTAAGGTTTTTGAGTCGGTTCTCCATAAAAAAATATCAAAAAAATTGCATCGTTGGTTTGCGGACGAACAACATGGATTTCTGCCGAATCGCTCAACTACATCAAATCTTCTAAATATTACTACGCTTCTAGCTAAATATATTAATAACAAAAAGCAAGTTGATGTAGCCTATTTCGACTTCCAAAAGGCTTTTGATCGGGTTGATAACGATATATTATTAAGCAAAATGGCCATGGCGGGTTTTTCAGAAACACTGCTGAAATTCTTTGCAGACTACTTGATTGGCCGAAAGCAATATGTTACTTATAAAAAAGTCTGTTCGGAACTTTACCCAGTTACATCCGGCATTGGGCAAGGTACTAACCTTGGACCCCTATTCTTTCTTATAGTTGTTAACGACCTACCAACACATGTAAAACACGCCACAGTACTGATGTTTGCCGATGATGTCAAAGTTGCCCTTCCAATTAATAATGATAGAGATATTGTCACATTACAACAAGACATAGACAACATTTGCACCTGGAGCACTGTAAATAATCTCAGCTTAAATATCAACAAATGCGCGGTCATGTCCTACACAAAAGCAAGACAACCCATACACAACATCTATACATTAAACAATGAGACCTTGAAACGTGTTTTCACTGTACGTGATCTTGGCACAAACTTTGACCCTCATATCACCTTTAATAATCACATCATACAAATCTGTAACAAAGCCCGAAAAAATCTTGGTTTCGTCCTGCGACAGGCAAAAATATTTAACAACAGACAGGCCATTACAATACTCAACTCATTTATCCGCAGTTTATTAGAAACAAATAATGTGATCTGGAACCCACATGAAAAAGTCTACACCCTGCTTATAGAGCAAGTTCAGAAGTCCTTTGCTCGCTATCTCTACCTCAAGCTATATGGATATTACCCATACATGTACCCGACACCATTCGTGCTAGGGATGGTTACTTACCAGAGTTTAGAGGTTAGACGAAATCTTACACTCGTCAAATATTTTATCCTTCTAATTCGTGGTTCCATCTTAAATTCTTCCTTACTGCAATACATTTCTATCAACGTTCCACTGCCAATTAGACATACGCTTCGCCATCGCCAACTGCCTCTATTTTCGGTACCTCAAGCTAGTACTATGTGTCTTAAAACAAGTCCCTTGTACTTAGCCCTTACCCACATAAATAACATATTACAATATGATCAATCCCTAGATGCCTTTACAAGCACTGAACTGAGTTTTCTGAGTACAGCAAATCATTACTTGGAGTCCATTGCCACTCCCAGTACTATTTCTCCGTCTTAGATTAATACCTATATATATATATATATATTTTTTATGTTGTATTGATTATGTTAATTTTATGTTCAAAATTTAATTTCATTTATAATAGATTATGTTAATTTTATTTTCAAATTCTAATTTCATTTATAATAGATAAATACTTCTATGTCTATAATACTTTTGACCTATAACTTGTACGTGTAGAATAGTCTGTAAGTATAAGTTGGTTATTAATAAATAAATAAATAAATAAATAAATGACATAATATTATCATCATTTTATCATCAATTTACTTGGGTTTTTACCGTATATTTTTTTCTTCCATATTATATCTCTATCAGCCGTCATTCACTTCACAAGCGTCAATAGATAAAACATTTTTTTATTAGCCAAGGTTTTTAGCATTCATCCATTTAGTTGCATGCTGTGTATCGCCATCCTAATGCCTATATCTATAATAATGCCAGTGAAAATGTCTCGGCTACTAGTTCACTTTCACTGTAAGATTAGCCTTTTTTCTTCTTCACCCGTTTAAACGTAACCGTCGCCTCACTAATAGTTATCGAGTCTGATCGTAGCTTAGCGTTTTTCTAAGTCTTTAGATGTCTAGTAGATAGCTTTTGTATCGCCCACTGTCCTTTGTTCGATAGAAAGTTGTGTGCTGTTCCGCAACGCTTTGATTTTAAATTGTAATTTAGCTATTGTTATCCTTTGTGTTCGTAATCAGCGTGAAATATTATGGAATCCTTTTACTTTAAAAACTGTAAGGTCGCTTTTAATTATGCACAATTTAAGATATTCCTTTCCTGAAATTATTAATACATTTTTATTTTTCTAGAATATTTTTCAAAGCCACATTGGAAGAGAACATAACGACGCGTTAAATGACCATTCATAATAAAGCCCCCACACCACGGAAACGTCACCTAATTTTTTATACGGAACTCCAGTAGCTTAAAAGCGGAAATTCTCTAACAGCCTACTTATCTCCTTATAAAGTGAGTTTGTACTCAAGTGAGGCTCATACAGCCCTTACTGTCACTATGATTTGTGATGCGTCAGAGATTTATGTAAATAGGTATACGGATACACAGAAGGCCTATTCTACACTATAACAAACTTTGATTAACTTTTTCGTCTAAGATACCTTATTATTATCGATATAGCTGCATAACATAACAGAAAAGCAAGTAGACGTAAAGTTGTGTTGAAATTATATTGACATAATTCAGAAATTAGTGCCATTGTAACTATTGGAATTCTAATGCATTTTCTATAGACGTTGAAATGTATAATAATAAATCTATATTTATACTTACAATAACCGTTGACACATCACAAATTATGTGACGTTTGGGTTTTTAAAGTACCTTAATAGTAGGCACATAAGAGTGTATTTCGAGCGGCTCGTGGCTTAGTTGTAACTACGCTGATCAACCGATCTGCAAGGTTAAGCTGTGCTTGCCACGGTCAGTCTGTGGGTGACCATTCTTAACACATCGAGACCCCTCCGTGCCTCGGAGAGCACGTAAAGCACGCTGTCGGTCCCCGTTGTCATACGAACACCTATGACAATCGTTAGTGGTAGTCGCCCAAAAAGCCTGACAACCAGTCTATCCTTCGAATATCGGTATTGCCCAGAAATGGGTTGCGGAGGTCTGATGGCAGTTGCTTCGTGTAAAATACTGATATTCAGCCGCATCTGGTTAGACTGGAAGCCGACCCCAACATGGTTGGGAAAAGGCTAGGATGATAAGAGTGTATTTCGATCGGTGTATAAAATATATTGAAGAGACCAAAATGTACGCCTCAATGATCAGACGGCCCAAGTTCCATTAATTTCCTGTGTCTATTCTTAAGTTTTCGCATGTCATGTACAGTTGTATTTCTGTTTTTTTTTTCATAGGAAGTGAGAGGTCGAGATGACATGACGAAGTGTTCATCCGCATCCGCAGCTTTTATAATGTAAACATGACAACTGGCGTCTGCGTCTGCGTCTGTCGCAGTCTGAGTCGTGCTACTGCAAAATGGGACTAACGCTTTTTTAAAGATTAAAAAGTTTGAATGTCGCGGTAGCTAAATAGCATAGCATAGAGCAGAGAGTAAATTCGCTAGGACCGTCTTGTTTCGTGGACCTCTGTGGATTGTAATTGTGCTATGTCAGTATCGAGGTGCTTACTTCAATCATTCAAAGATTTACTAATTCGCAATTATACTATGTAGAATTAGAAACAGATGATTTATAGCTCCATTTTGCAATTACACGGTATTTTATTTGATTGTTGTATAACAATGTAATATTAGAACAGCTATTTGTGATTATTATAAGCTTATAATTGTGCATTTGTTGTACAATAATTCCATAATAAATACCCAAAATATAGGACGCATTAGGTTTAGGTACCTACCTGTCAATTATTTGTGTATCCAAGGATGCAATTAGTGATCTATAAATTTGGTGTTCCACTTTTGCGTGATAAGTGTTTTGATACATTGAGCTATTAAATACAATTTACTAAGTACAAAAAGTATAATTATCATACAAGTTCGATAATTAACTGGGTGTTTTGCAAGTGCAATCTACGATAGCCATGGGTAACGTTTTAATTCTACTTTTTTTAGTAAATACAAAGGAGACAATGTCTTATTATGTAGGTACACACGATAAACGGTATAGTTGCGTTATAAAAAACAACGGGGAGTCCGCAGTATAACTACGAATCCAGCTGTATAACTTAATGTGTCGCCGTCTAAAACTGTGTTCATAATATCACAAAAGTTCTAGTACTTTAGGAGTAAATCGCTTTAGCACTTTTGTTAGTGTACTTATACTACTTATACATGTTTTTGCTCAAGACTGTACCTACACTAAAAATCTATGTAAGAAAACAAATAACTTTATGCCGTTGCTTTATTTAGTAAAAAAGTTCTTACTACCTCAATTCATTTTGAACAAACTAAAACAAAATGTTTTGCTGGTTTTGCATTATGTACCTACAACTACATTTAAAATTAATCTCCGTCTTCCGTATCTACGTTTTACAATTTATTAATTAGTGCAAAAAATAATATAGTGGTAGTAATTTTGCACGATTTAGTCAAAGAGGTCACGGAAACAGTTTGGTTTATACACGAAATTTAAATAATAACATTATTTAAATAATAACATTATTGAACTTAACGAAGATTTGATTTCATTATTATAAAAAAATCCTACACTTTGTTTTTAGGCACATTCCGGCCTAAAAAAGGCCTTCGCGCAAAACAACTTGTGAAAATTTTATCACAATCGGATAAGCATTCATTTTTGTTTATTTAGATAGTATAAGCAGGTGGATAAGTAAAGGCCGTATAGTCAAATCGTATTTAATCTACATTGATATATAAGAAAACGTTATCACAAGAAGTGTTACTAAATATCATGTTCTCTATAATTATCTAGAGATATAGAGAATAACTAAATCGTATAGTTAATAATAATTGTATGGCTAAATAGCCATCAGTGTTATTATCATAACAGTGTGATAAGGAAAGTCAACGGATGCTTACGATGCTCACACGATGCCTTGAACTTACAATATAATTACCAGATGTTTCTAATCTGCAATAAATAAAATAGGAAACTAACTGATTGATTTCATTGATATATCAATGCACAGCCGAATCTTTCTGTTTAGAAGCTTGCAAAGTGAAAGATAACTTCCTCAATTTTTATTTTTGGTGTGGTTTTGGTCGGTACGTGTTCAACTTATCCTGCAAAATCCCTGTGGAGATAATCCACAATGATTTCTTGCACTTTATAAAAAGGTTTTACGTTAGAGATTTAAATAACGAGGTCTCATTTTAGTTCAAAATTCAACCAAAAACAATTTCGGAGGTGGAACAACACTCAAAATTTCCAAATTATCCAGCCCGTTTCAAAGTATAATTGAATAAAATTTTAACCTCAACCCTTTATGCTCTTAAATAATAATTTCAGGGGTTGTTTTATCAATCGGTTTTATTTAGGTCAATTGCCGATAAGGTAAAATTTGAAGATAAAATCAATCTGAAAAGGCAACGCAACAGTAACTATCACTTGTTTTGTTTACTTGGTGAGGCTTAGGTTCTACGGTGGACGAATACGACTAAGTAAAATGATGATGAAGCATTTTAAAATCTTACTAACATTATAAAGGCAAAAGTTTGTTCATTTGTTGCTCTTTCACGCCAAAACGGCTGAACCGATTTGGCTGAAAGTTGAAATAGTGATGGCTTATACCTTGGATTAGGACCCTACGCTACGTTTTAACCCCGAAAAATTCAAAGTTCCTGGAGTTAGGAACATAGAACCCGTTTCACGGGAAACGGGTTCAAAGTTCCCAACTGGAAGCCGCGGGAAAATGCTAGTTGTTATCTATCCTAATATTATAAAGAAGAAAGATTTGATTGTTTGTTTGTTTGTATTGAATAGGCTCCGAAACAACTGGACCGATTTGAATAATTCTTTCAATGTTACATAGCCCATTTTTCGGGGAAGGCTATAAGGCTATATACCATCACGCTACGACTAATAGAAGCGGAGTAGCAATGAAAAATGTTGCAAAAACAGGGGAAAAGGTTATCAAGACCACGCGGGTGAAGCCGCTGGCCGGCCGGCCGTATAATATAATTACAGACCCCCTTTTATAATGTCTGTACCTAAGTACTTCACAATTAACATTAAACATACTCTAATTACAGTTAATTATAAGTAAACAGGAAATCCTGAGATAAAACATGAATTACTTTACTGTGAATAATAAAATCTTTTACGTGACATTAACACCTGGCTGCTTTAATGGTGGGTATATTAACATCACGCCCGTGTTCGTCGAGGGGTTAGTCAGACGTATAATAACTAATGTACACCCACATCTCCCCGGTCCCATGTAATAGGGGGCGAGCCTATTGCCAACCAGGCGAAAATCCCGACTCCGAGCTGCTACTGGAAATTTTACTGAAACCCAACAATACTTTGCTTGACCTGGGATTCAAACCCAGGACCTCTAGCGTAGCACGCGCTTGGGACCACTAGACCAACTATGTCCAATGTGAAGTCCAACGTGAATTGCAGCAATGAAGTGTTGAACGTTATTTATATTAATAAGAATATAATGACGTCTGTAACCAGCGGATTGTCTTTACATCCCATGTAGGGAATAGGTCCAATTAGGTAATTCAATTCATTCATTCCTACTTCCCTTCAATACTGCCCGCCAGTCCATTTTCTCCATCAATAAAATGACTATAGGTAATTTCATATTGAAACTGACCAGAATGAGAATTCACAGAAAAAACCCATAACATTGCTAGATCAGTAGAGAATCAAACTAGGGCCTCTATCCACAGTCAGCAACCATAAGTGCACACCTTTGAACATGGCAATTAGCCATATTTATACACGGATGCGTAATTATATAACCTGCATAAGTAATAATACTGCGCAACTCAGACTATGGCGCGCGCGCATTGCTTCAGAACTATGCTCTATATTTCTTAAATGGGAGTTGTGATGATTGCATGGTTAAATTTTTTCTCTGTTATATCATCGATTGTCAGTTAACGTAAACGTGTCTCTAGGCCAAGTTTCATATACCTTTTGATTTTTTTATTATAATGCTTAGACCTTATGGATTGTCCACAGCTACGCGGAGAGATTTTCGAACTCATATTGACAAAAAACCACAAATTTCGGACTCGTCCCGACAAAAACTACACGTAAATAACTCGTCCCTACTAAATTCCACACGTCGCGCTTGTCCCGACTAAAAACCACATACATTCCGGATTTACCCCTACTAAAAACCACAAATATCGGACTCGTCCCTACTAAACCACATAATATCGAACTCGCCCCGATCTGAGGATATTGATGCTATTTTCATATGACTTTGCACCTACCGATTCTATTTGCCAGTCACCTTAATCCTACCTCATTCAATCACCAATTACAAGCCAAAAATCTTCACAAAAAGCTTGTTTTCTTTAAACCTTTTATAAAAACATCAATCATCACGGTAATCCATTGAACGCATCCGATCGTAGGTGACTTGCGCCTGCGCCGGTGACGTCACGCGCCGTGATCGATCGGTCGGAAACAGAAACACATTAATCAGCTGACACTAGGAAGTGATATCGCTAATATACTCAAGTTATCTTAATCTTGGTTTAAATAAAGTAATACAAGCCGGGTATATTGGTTACATAAGTTTCTTTAATAAGGTCAGGTCCGTAGGTACTCCTCGTTTATTCCCCAAATGCTTGTCAAATTTTCACTGAAATTGCGATCACTGAAATCAATTTTCGTTGAATCATAACTTACATAAATGCATGTTTGAAAATAAAGAAAATAGATTGTCTACACATGGCCTTAAATACCCATAAAAATCATTAGATCTTGCGGTAAAGGTTATTTTACACTTGTCTATGTCAGAAACCATTTACAGAAATTAATGCTAGTTAGATTTCATTACCAAAATTTAGGTACCACATCGTAACTAACATTAGTTGCTTTAGTATTTCGCATCTACGCACGTACAATGTAAATACAGAAGTGGAAATCTTAAAATGAATCTCTCAGTCAAATTCAGTTGGCAACAGTAAGCGAAATAGTTTTTATGTAGGTATTTCAATTGCAGATGAAAGATATCAAAGACCGTGCCTTGAATATCTTAAATTTGAATACATTGAGATATTATTAGTGCGCCACCGTCGGAATCGCATACGCCACAGTTGTGGCTGATTGTAAAGTTAAATGTTTTACCTCAAGTATATACAAATTTCGAATTAAACAGATGAGAAATATACATATAAATTAATAGGGCAAAGATAGATAATTTTGACTAATGTGGTTTCTATAGTACGACAGTACTTACCACCTCAATGCTAACAAAAATATTCTTGCGGAAATCAAAAACATGCACGGGTAGGTAAAAAGAGGCTTAGGGATATTTGCATACTTTGAAAATAGAAATACCATAAGACTCATGAGCTCAGCTCAACAATGCATTTGCTATATTATTTTAGCGGTTAAACAATAAACAAACGTGACAAGATCTCAATTTAGCTAATGTCAAGGTTCTACTAATTGTGTTGGCTGACGCAAACAATTGAATGGGGCAAAACTAAAATATTTCACCATCTACCAGTAAGTTCCCTTTAAATTACTTGGCAGGGCCGGATTTAAGGGAGAGCAACAGGGGCTACTGTCCCGGGGCCTCCACAAGAGGGGGGCCCCCACAAACCGGTAAAATTAAAATTTTTGTTTACTAATTATTTTTAAGTCTTATTTTATTTTATTTTATTTTCAAGTTTCCGATCATAATTTTATATGTTTGTTATATACCAAAATAATTTACCTAGTTTTTCAATAAATAATTTATTTATTGAAAAACTCGACTCAATTAAATTTTTCTTTTTATTTGGAAAATAATTTGGGGCCAGGGGACCTCCACTCCTTTGTTGCCCCGAGCCCTCCACATCTCTAAATCCAGCCCTGTTACTTGGCAGATAACTTTATACAAATTTTGTTTCATTTTTTAATTTATCCAGTGGTTAGCGTCCATGCAGATATGCGGCCTAAGTAAATAACTAAATACCTAATAAAATCGTAAACAACTTGTGTCTGTAAGTACATTTAAAAAGTGGATATTGTATACACGTGAACAAAAACTCAAAAAGTTTGGAATTCTAGTTAGTTTTCTATCGAGGAAGCAATAGGCTCGCCCCCTATTACAGCAATAAGACTTGCCCCCTATTACATAGGACCTAAAAACAGACCTACCGGCGAGCTGTGGGTGTATATCTCTGCCTAATCCTTTGGGGAATACAGGCGTGATGGTAAGCAGTTAGTTTTATAAAATTTTGTATTAAGTCAATTGATCCTTAAAAATAACTTGGTAACAATAGGATTAACTTCCGACAAATGTCAATGCACTTATATTTAGGTACAGACTATTTGATTCCCACGACATCTCGACTGGTATCTACAAAAGAATTTGGGTCTTGAGATGTCTTCGAGATAGAACGCTTCCTTGGTACTTGTGCCACATTGTGAATAAAAGTCATTTCATAAGAAAGGTTGATAGAACTGAGATTAAGGGACTGTTTACCACGCCCGGATAGCCGCTAACCACTGAATAAATTTAAAAATGGAACAATAAAATTAACTGCCAAGTATTTTAACTGGAACTTACTGGGAGCTGGTATGCAGTTTGCCTCAGGAAGCTTTCCTTTACCGTTAAAGCAAATGATAAATACGCACATGATTTTGAAAAGTAAGAGGTGTGTGCGTTCGATTTGAACTCGAGACCTTTGACTTGGCAGTCCAACAGTCGCATCACTAGTCTGTTTGTGAAAAAATTTATAATAAAAATAAAATAAAGTACCTATATAATTTGTCGTATTATCGTTAAACCGAATTATCATATCGACATTAGAAGATAATTTATAGTTTAGTAACATAAATAGAAAAACTAAGTAGTTTTAGTATTATCTTATAAGATAAAACACTTAAGGGATAATTAATTTAAGCTCAAATTTATCTCCTAAATAGAAAATAATGTCAGATATAATTTATCAAGCTAGACACAGTTCACTTTTCTACCATTAGACACAGTCGCCTTTGACTTTGAGGCCAATGATTTGAAGTGTTAAAGCCAATAAAAAGGATAAAGAAAACTCCCGGAAAAAGGGTATGAAAAATAAATAATATAAATACGCCATTATCGTTTTTATTGGAAAAAATTAAATAAAAATACTTGTCTGTGTGAATTTAAGTCATTGTTACGTACATTATTATAATTGGATTTATTTATTATCATCATTTTTCTTTTTTAAATTGAGCTATTAGTAACTTAGTATCCATCTATGTTATAATACATAACGGAAATGTATTTAAAGCTTTTGACAATACAATACAGTTTATCCTCTACATATTATTATTCATAACACATCCAAGTCACTATTTGGATAACTTAATTCCATTTATTCTCAGAGAGATTTTTTTGTTACTGGTATAATATTTACTGTAATCTGTATTCAACAAATAGTGATTTGCATACAATGCCAGTAATTACTTCATACAATACATGTTTATTGACAAAACACCCACCGTGTATGAGAGGGGATTATATAAATAGATTTGCTGTGCCTGTTATAAAGTCTTATGGTTTTTGTAGCAGTTAGTTTAGTTTTAGTTTAAAGATGTTAGCACCTTTGGTCTGTTTAGCAAGCGTTCTATAGTTTCCGCCTAACCTTACCAGAAAAATACAGTCGAATTGAGAACCTCCTCCTTTTTTGAAGTCGGTTGAAAATAGTATAACTTTATGCATTATATATTCGTAGTATTTGTTCAAAAAGAGGCTTCAATCAAACTGTATTTTGTTTAAAACTTTTTGTTCTTTAATTTCTGGTGGAAAACCATATTGAATATGATTTGTAAAAAAAAAAATATTCGATTGCATAGATATTTTAAAATCAATGCTACAAAACTTTTAGAAGTACATTTTATTTTCTAACTGTATTGGAGATAGTAAGCATCTGCTATTGTCGGCAGCATCGCAGATCGCGGGCCATTGTACTTAGACCTATTTTAGTCAAAAGCTATGCGCAAACGCAAGTGTACAATTAAAATAGGGAGTTTAGACTTTTTGGAAACGTCTGACAATTGTTATTACCGTTCAAAAATAGATGTCAAGTTTCTTGAACTGTTTTCTTTTGTTCTTTATCGTTCGTTGTACGACTCCAATGGGACTTTAGGAATTATGAAATTATCAACTCTTTAGAAAACTGTCTACACTTTTTTGTGATGCGTCTTTAGAACAGATGCTCAGACGTCACCCAAAATTATATCGGGGAATTTAAAAATAATGATATCCACTACCATAAAGAAAGTCAATCAAAGTAGGTTCACAAACAAAAGAACTATAACCGAACATGCAGACAGATTGAGATGATCTCCTTTTTTGAGATCGGTTAAAGGTAAAATTTTATAAAACATTTAGAAATAACATCGGCTATTAAAAATCTCATCGCAATTTAAACCGACTATTTAACTACTTATAGCGTAAGATAGCACCACTAGACCACTAAACGATAAAAAAAAATACAGAGCATGTGACGATTACAAAAATCGCCTGTGTTCATAGTTTCAGTACTTACTAAACGGATGTTTTGAAATCTGCGAATCAGATACAAGAAGAACTAGGACGCTTTGCAGGATGTCTGCAAACCTCGCCTAGGGTTGTTCGTCTAAACAAACAAATAACTGTAATGTAACGTAAACAAATAACATTGTATAGGCAGCATATACATATTAGAATCATAAACATCTAGCATAATACATCTATGGAGTTTCTTGCTGGCTCATCTCCATAAGATTCAGTTTTTGGAACAGTGCGACTAGTTTGACTTTTCGAAAGTACCTATTGATATGGTCTAATTGAAATAAAACATTTGACTTTGACTTTGACATAGAGATACTATAACACACAAACAGTCCAACATGATCTAAACAACTGAGATACATAACATAACAGTTACATCACACTGTTCGATTCTCAGGTCGAGCAAAGCACCATATAGATAGACCTAGTGTGAATTTCAACTTAATTTTTTACATTGAGGATCCTTGGGCAAACAACAAAGACTAAACAATTATGACGTTTCTAGAACACGTTTGACAACCCTAGCGTTACTAATTGTTTGTTATCATTTTGTTTAGCAATTTGTTTTGAAACTGGTTTTGTTTGACCCCGGCAATGTTGTCAGGTTTGTTTTATTTTTCACGAACATTTCAAAGAGCACGCATTACATACGTTTTCAAACCATGTCTAGGTTGTCTACATTATAAATAAAATATTATAATAGATTTAAATTCTATTAAGTAAATACGAACGTAATTTACATAAGTATAATAAAAAAAATACAAAATTTTTGACTAAAAAGTATGAGTGTTCATCGATTTCTCCGTCTATCTTGAACTGATTTGCTCTGCCGCCTATCTGTTATATTTATAATCTACCAATTAGGTAATTTACCAGTAGCTTGGTAAGAAGAAATTGCTTTGTAAATTAATAATTATTCACATTTTCAGACCCTCATTGGAAAAACACAACGTTCAAGGAAATTTTTATCATGGAAGATAAAACCCTTCCGTCCACCTTGACATATAGTCATAAACTCAAATATTAGCTGCTATCATTGGCAACAATAGCAACACCGACAATTAAAACAGCTGACGTATAACCGTTAATTTCGTTATCAGATCTCTTTTCATATTCCATTATATTTTTTTGTGTGGCAACACTGCAAGGTTGTGCCGATCTTCGCCGTAGGAATTGTCTAATTCAGCCGAATTAGATTTTGATGCAAATTGGTGGTTTTCCGGGCGCCATTGTTTGTGTCTGCGAAATTATCACGCATAAATTAATTGTAATTTTGTTATGTTGTTGTGATTCTTATTGTCCTGAAGTTAGGGAAGAAATTAATTAACTTTGTAGTTAATGATGAAACTTGAATCGTTAATGGTGATAGTTTTGTTACACGTTTAACTAAATTCATTTAAACAGTTTCGGATTTGTTTAAAAAATTATAAGAATATTTAGCTTTCTTCATTTTATTCTAATTTCATTTACTGACTTTCTGAATAATCCACTTATTCGTAAGCTACTTCAAGAATAAATCATTTAACATTTTCAGAGGCAAACATGTACGAAGAGTGAATGACGAAAGAATGTACGCAAATGGTCTCATTCATTCAGCTACCATCTGCTTCCACCATTACTTAATCCTCATATGCCATCTACGCCCACTTATTAATTAATGTCCAAACAAACAGTCATTTATTTAAATTACTTAAGTAGTTCTATTGAAGTCACTTTGACAATGCCATTACCAAAATCTTCTTCTTCTTCTTCTTTTTTCTTTATGGCAATTTGTGCCGATGTCGACAATTCTGCCAATGTCAAAGTGGATAGGAAAAACGTGTGTATGGGAATGGGGTAACTAGGGGAAACAAAATAGGGGGGAGGGGAGAAAAGGAATTATCTGAAAAATGGACGAAATTTAGGAATAATTAGGAACTGGTTGACAGAATAAAACCTTGGTTCTCAATAGAACTAACTGTGAGACTTGGTGACAAATCTAATCACTGAAACAGCCAAGCCTAAAATAAAAGAAAAAAAAAATATATAAATAATAAATATATAAATATGAACTTGTTAAAAAACAATCAGTATACCACATTCACACTCTCATAGCCTTATATCATTAACACGGATAAAATACATCAACGCCTCAAACAGTTTAGGGGAAGAATGAGTTAGTAAAGAAGGGAAATTGATAGGGGCAGGAATCTTTAATTTTATAAGGTGATTATACAAATCCGTCGACTTATCGTTTCTGGGACAGTTAAAAAATATGTGCTCCAAGCAACCTACATCCAGTCCACATTCGCAGAGGGATGAGTCCCGAACATGAATTTTGTTTAAGAAGACAGGAGAGCAGCAATGACCTATGCGAAGCCTCGAAATTACAGATATAGCCGTTTTAGAAGTTTTTTTGTATCGGCAAAACCATGGTTTTGGACTTACATTAGGTTGTACCGCATAATAAAAGCCCCCTTTCTTTTTACTGGAGTAATTCCATAGTTCCTGCCATGAAGACTGGAAATACTTTTTGGGAAGGTTTAAAAGGTCATAGCCCTGGTAACTATAATGCTTTAGATCAGAGGATTGAGATGTGATAGCATCTTTAGCAGACGCATCTACACATTCATTGCCCTTGATGCCACAGTGACTTGGGATCCACACCAACTGAACAGTTTTTTGTTTATATGCACATGATAGAAGAGATTTTTTGATTTCTAAAAGAAGAGGGCTGTGCAATTTGCTTTTGAAGGGATTTTGTTTCAACGCCTGTAAGCAACTTAGAGAGTCTGTAAAGATTACACCCATATTAATATTGTGTGATTCTATGAAAAGGCATGCCTCCAATACAGCTACACACTCACCCGTAAAGACAGAGGATTCCTTAGGACATTTGAATTGCAAAATGATTTTAGAATTTTGATAATATACTGCAGCGCCAGTATCAGAGGAAGTACCCAATTTAGACGCGTCAGTGAAAAACCTTTCGAACCCGTTCCATCTTTCCCCAACCACCGCATTGAAGGCCGAATCCGGTGAAACGGACTTTTTAGATATACCAATATCAAAAAAAATCTCTGGCTTATAACATAAAACCTTATAGTCAAAATTAAAAAGGGAAAGTTTGGGAAATTGAATAAGGGGGGCATCCAGATTTTTATGTTGTCTATATGCTTGGATAAACAAAGGGATATCTTTATGACTCCAGTAAGTGGATCTTCTACAATGAGTATCCAAATCAGATAGTCTATGTACAACAGGGTGGGAAGTTTTAGTAACTAGCCGAAACATAAAACGAGATGCCAGATATTTGTTCCTTAAGGCTAGCGGGGGTTCTGCACATTCGACCTGCAATGCATTGACCGGGGAGGACTTCATACACCCAGATATAATTCGAAGGCACTTAAACTGAATCTTATCTAACCTTGCCAGAGCTCCATTGTTGCATGGTATCAATAGAAAAGTACCATAATCCATTTTACTCCGGATCAGGGCATTATACACTAATTTCATAGTATAGGGGTGGGCACCCCACCAAACACCAGCAAGGGCTTTTAGAATTGGAATAATTTTTTCGCATCTCTGCTCTAAATAACTTATATGATATTGATTTCTGACACTTACGCGAATACTAGACATTGAAATAAAACTACTTTTTACGGATTTTATCGCGTTATATTGATATTATTTTAATCCCGACGTTTCGGACCCTTTACAGCGTCCATGGTCACGGGTGACTAAGGTGGTAGGCGTCTTGAAGTTTTGATTACTAACAGCTACCCTACATTTCTGTTAATCATTGGCAATCCGATTCACGCAGAACGAGCTCACCGTATCCTTCGGTCTTGCAGTTTTAGGCTTGGATTTAGATTTAATTGAATCTATAATCGGGTTCCAAGCAGGTGGTAAGACCCAGCCATCTTCTCTATTGAAATTTGGATGTTTTTGAATTTCAATGGCCTCACGAATCATCCTGGGTAGGAATCGGTTTTCTTTTGCGAGGACTTGTGGTTGGTCAAATCTGATGTAATGCCGGGCCTTGTCAAGGGTGTGCTCACAAATTGCAGACTTTCCGGAACGGCGGTGTTTGACATCAGCGATGTGTTCTTTTACGCGGGTCCCTATGCTTCGTTTAGTTTGGCCTATGTAAGAGAGACCACAGTCACAATCAAGCTTGTATACTCCCGCATCTTGTAGAGGTATATGACACTTTACAGGTGGTAAAAACTGACTGATCTTCTTCAGCGGCTTGAAGTAAGTTTTAATTGAAGCACGCTTCAAGATGTAGCCAATCTTGTCAGTGACTCCTCTCACATATGGTAGTACTGCAGGTAAGCGCTCGACTGTGGCACGTTTCACGCGGTTTCTGTGACGCAGGCGCGGTATTCGGAGCTTGTTGTCGTGCAGTACTTGCTTGACATGTTGAAGCTCTGCAGCCAGGTGTTGCTCGTCACAGATCCCACGTGCTCTCTGAAACAATGATTTACCGACGGTAGATAACTGTGTTGGGTGGTGGTGTGATTCACCATTTAGGTATTTATCCGTATGGGTTTTCTTTCGATACACAGTGTGACTCAAGGTGTTATTATGATTACGACTAACCAAAACATCTAAGAAAGCTAGAGAGTTGTTTGCCTCCGACTCCATAGTAAATTGAATTTTAGAATGTAAGGAGTTGAGATGGTCTAGGAATGCTGTCACTTTGTTAGATGGTAGTATAGTGAAAGTATCATCTACGTACCGCTTGTAGAACCTTGGTGTTACAGGAGCAGATTGAAGGGCCATCTCCTCAAAATCTTCCATGAAGATGTCAGCTATTATGGGAGATACAGGAGAGCCCATTGCTACTCCATCTACTTGCGTGTAGAATTGATTGTTCCACAACAGATAGCCGGATGTTAGGCAATGTTTTAGTAATTCAGCATACTCAATAGGCATGTTGTTCTCTAATAATTTCTTAGACACAATTCTGATGCAGTCTTCCACCGGTAAGCATGTAAATAATGACTGAACATCAAAACTGACCATAGTTTCATCATCAGTGAGTTGTAGGTGTTTTATTTCACTGACAAAATGGTATGAGTCCTTCACATATGCTGCTGTGTTTCCTCTTAGTGGTGAGAGTACTTTACCTAGACATTGTGCCAATCTGTAGGTTGGGGAGTCGATTTGGCTAACTATTGGTCGCAGCGGAGCATTAGGTTTGTGTATCTTAGGTAATCCATACAGTTTTGGTGGTTTTGCACAACTAGGAATTAGGTATTTTACGTCGAGTTTCAATGTGTCGGAGTGCTTTTTAATCAAATCACTAGTTAATTTTAGTGTTTTTGTTGTCGGATCGGTCTTCACTAGTTTGTATATGTATCTGAGAACCAATCACGCGCAGTTGTCAATCTATCAAAACATAACCTGGATGAAAACACGGTTCAAGTTTTAGAAAAAGGCCTAAATTTCGCAATAACACCTCGAAAAATACCGGTGGAAAACATAATTTGCAATGTGGAAGAGTGCCTGCGTAATAATAATGTAAATAAACAAGATTCGGAGGCGATACGTCAGGACATATCGTCGGTGTTACGTCGTAGCAAACCGCCCAAACTAAATCTTACTAAAAATCAATTACATTCGCTAAAAAACCTTCGCGACAGGCCGGAATTAACTATTCTACGTGCAGATAAAGGCAATGCCACGGTGGTAATGGATACGTCAGATTACAATGACAAAATACAAGAGCTTTTATCGGATGTAAGTACATACAAACTAGTGAAGACCGATCCGACAACAAAAACACTAAAATTAACTAGTGATTTGATTAAAAAGCACTCCGACACATTGAAACTCGACGTAAAATACCTAATTCCTAGTTGTGCAAAACCACCAAAACTGTATGGATTACCTAAGATACACAAACCTAATGCTCCGCTGCGACCAATAGTTAGCCAAATCGACTCCCCAACCTACAGATTGGCACAATGTCTAGGTAAAGTACTCTCACCACTAAGAGGAAACACAGCAGCATATGTGAAGGACTCATACCATTTTGTCAGTGAAATAAAACACCTACAACTCACTGATGATGAAACTATGGTCAGTTTTGATGTTCAGTCATTATTTACATGCTTACCGGTGGAAGACTGCATCAGAATTGTGTCTAAGAAATTATTAGAGAACAACATGCCTATTGAGTATGCTGAATTACTAAAACATTGCCTAACATCCGGCTATCTGTTGTGGAACAATCAATTCTACACGCAAGTAGATGGAGTAGCAATGGGCTCTCCTGTATCTCCCATAATAGCTGACATCTTCATGGAAGATTTTGAGGAGATGGCCCTTCAATCTGCTCCTGTAACACCAAGGTTCTACAAGCGGTACGTAGATGATACTTTCACTATACTACCATCTAACAAAGTGACAGCATTCCTAGACCATCTCAACTCCTTACATTCTAAAATTCAATTTACTATGGAGTCGGAGGCAAACAACTCTCTAGCTTTCTTAGATGTTTTGGTTAGTCGTAATCATAATAACACCTTGAGTCACACTGTGTATCGAAAGAAAACCCATACGGATAAATACCTAAATGGTGAATCACACCACCACCCAACACAGTTATCTACCGTCGGTAAATCATTGTTTCAGAGAGCACGTGGGATCTGTGACGAGCAACACCTGGCTGCAGAGCTTCAACATGTCAAGCAAGTACTGCACGACAACAAGCTCCGAATACCGCGCCTGCGTCACAGAAACCGCGTGAAACGTGCCACAGTCGAGCGCTTACCTGCAGTACTACCATATGTGAGAGGAGTCACTGACAAGATTGGCTACATCTTGAAGCGTGCTTCAATTAAAACTTACTTCAAGCCGCTGAAGAAGATCAGTCAGTTTTTACCACCTGTAAAGTGTCATATACCTCTACAAGATGCGGGAGTATACAAGCTTGATTGTGACTGTGGTCTCTCTTACATAGGCCAAACTAAACGAAGCATAGGGACCCGCGTAAAAGAACACATCGCTGATGTCAAACACCGCCGTTCCGGAAAGTCTGCAATTTGTGAGCACACCCTTGACAAGGCCCGGCATTACATCAGATTTGACCAACCACAAGTCCTCGCAAAAGAAAACCGATTCCTACCCAGGATGATTCGTGAGGCCATTGAAATTCAAAAACATCCAAATTTCAATAGAGAAGATGGCTGGGTCTTACCACCTGCTTGGAACCCGATTATAGATTCAATTAAATCTAAATCCAAGCCTAAAACTGCAAGACCGAAGGATACGGTGAGCTCGTTCTGCGTGAATCGGATTGCCAATGATTAACAGAAATGTAGGGTAGCTGTTAGTAATCAAAACTTCAAGACGCCTACCACCTTAGTCACCCGTGACCATGGACGCTGTAAAGGGTCCGAAACGTCGGGATTAAAATAATATCAATATAACGCGATAAAATCCGTAAAAAGTAGTTTTATTTCAACTTATATGATGTAAGCCTGTTAATTTCGAATCCAGAAAGACACCTAAAAATTTAACTTTTGGAACTATTGGAATATTAACACCCTGGATATCTACTGATACTTGTGGAATTCGATTTTTACGAGAGAACATTACCACCGAGCTTTTAGGTGCAGAGAGGCACAGACCATGATTTAAAAGCCACTCATTTAGAGAGTTCAAGGACAGGCAGAGAGATGAAGCTGCATCATTAATGGAATAGTCTGTTACATAAAGAGCCAAATCATCAGCATATTGTAGGATATGGCAATTGCTATTCAGACAAGAGCCAATATCAGCTGTATATAAATTGTAGAGCAATGGACTGAGAACAGAGCCTTGTGGTAAGCCCTTCCATATAATTCTTCGATCGAATTCCTCACCCTGAACCCTCAAAACTACAGATCGGGACATGAGAAGTCCACATATGCACTCAACCATCTTGGGTGGAAGTCTCAGCTGATGCAGTTTCAGCCTAAGAATCGGAAGAAGGACATTGTCATATGCGGAGGATATGTCCAAAAAAGCAGCAATAACAGATTCATTTTTAGAAAAGGCTATGCGGATGTCTGATATTAAAGCTCCAACGCTATCCATAGTACTAAGTCCTTTTCTAAATCCAAATTGGGAACTCGGTAGCAAATCTCTTGATTCGACAATCCACTCTAAACGATTTTTAATTAAATGTTCCAGTAATTTGGCAAAAACTGATGATAGAGCGATTGGTCTAAGGGCATTCAGGTCATTCGCATGTTTACCTGGTTTTACAATAGGTATAATGATTTGCGTCTTCCACTGATCTGGAATCCAGCAATTATGGTAGGAATAATTAATAATTTCTAAAAAATATTTCTGTGCATTAGGCCCAGCCTGCGCCATAAACGAATATGGCACTCCATCAATACCGGGAGCAGAATCACGGACATGATTTAAAACTGTATGAAATTCCGCCATTGAAAACGGAGCGTCCATGGGGTCTTCCGATGAATGCACAGGCGAGATAGCAAACTCTGATAGTGATGGGACATAAGGCGGAGCAAATTTATCAAAAAACTGTTCAGCGGTTTCCCTAGTTATAGGGGATGAGATGGAGGGAGAGCAACCACATCTAAACCTATTTATGCACTTCCATACTTCTGATGCTGGAGTAGAAGGGGATAGGGATGAACAGAACTTAACCCATCCAGCTCGTTTTTTCTTTCTAAGCAGCCTTTTAGATTTAGCTAGGGCATGTCTATAGGCTGTGAGGTTTTGGTCATTCATGGCGCCATTGTAGGTTATTTCAGCCATAACACGTTCCCTTATTATCATTGTACATTCACGATCCCACCATGGCGGTGATGGTATTTTATTGCGGGCACTATTCTTTATTGGAAAACAGGAATCTGCACTTGATGTGATGGCCGCAATGAAACCATCATAGCCATGTTTAACATGGCTGTGACCAACTGGATTAACAATTTTTAAATTTGGAAGGTGTGATATTTTATCCTCCAATGTTGACGAATAGTTCGCCCAATCAGGATTGGACAAGTTATACCTCAGCAGTGGAGGGGAAGTTTTTTCTACAAAAGTTTTTTCAGCTAAAGAAATTATGATAGGATAGTGGTCACTACCATGAGTTAAATCTGTGCATTGCCAATGCATGCAAGCAGCAATTTCAAGAGAACAGAATGTAAGGTCTACACAACTTTTCTGCTGTCCGGGAAGAGATCTGCGGGTAGAGCAACCATTATTTAAGATGCACAGATTTAAATCATCTAAAATATCCACTAATCCTTCACCAAAAGAATCACACCGTTCAGATCCCCATCTAAAATGATGGCAGTTAAAATCACCCATGACTAAGATGGGGCCATTTATACTCATAAGTAAGTTTCTTAAAACAGGTAAAAAATTCTGGCGAGGGTGAGCAATATAAACTGAAAATAGTGTGATGCCTTCTACCCTACCTGCCACAATACTCATATCTCCAAATGAGGGCAAAGATAAAGGCAGCAGAGGAACCCTATTATTTACACAGAGAGCAGATCCTCCATAGCCATCAGATCTGTCGCACCTGAGAATATTATAATGTGGTATACGAAAGCCAAGGCTTGGGACCAGCCAAGTCTCAGCAATAGAAAAAGCCAGTGGCATGTATTTATTGAGTAAAAAGATGAGGTCGTGTTTCTTATGCCACACGCTCCTCACGTTCCACTGTAGAAATACTTGGCGAGTCGCCATTTTTAAAGTTTAGAAGAAAAGTTATAAGTTTATTGGCAACGTTGGACGGTGAATGAGATTGATTATTAGAAGAAGATATAAAAGAAGTAAGAAGTTGTATTAGTAATTCAATGATGGGGGACAAATTATCAGATAAATATGTATTATTAAGAGCACAACCATTTGGCTGAGAGGGTTGGGGGGTGCTAGTAAGCTGATGGTGAGCAACTTTATCATAAGAGGGAGAAAGAGGAGCATGGGCCTTAGATTTGAGGAAGACTGTTTTGCGATATGACTGAGAAGCACTACTTGTTTTAGCTATATCGGCATAGCTACGAGAAGAGATTGGGACAGTTTTGCTAGCTTCAGCATATGAAATAGATTTCTCAGCCATAACAATTTTTATAGATCTTTGCCTATTATACTCCGGACACGCTTTGCTATTAGCAAAATGGCTACCGGAGCATAATACGCAAAAAGCCTCATTCTCCAAAATCCATCACTGGGATGATCATGACCGCACTTGGAACAACGAGGTTTAGATCTGCACAATGATTCCACATGGCCGAATCTGCAGCATTTGCGGCATTGGATTGTGGGATATATATATTGTTCCACAGGCAGGGCAGTAAAGCAACAAAAAATCCTATTAGGCAAAGTTTGCCCGTCAAAAGTTAAAACGCATGTTTCAGTAGGTTTCCACTCAGGGCAGCCATCTACAGTAAATTTTCTTTTAATACGTCTGACTCTAAGAATGTGTCCGCAACCAGAAGGCACTCTTAAATAGTTTTTCGCTTCCTCTTCAGACCAGTCAGCGGGGACTCCTTTTACTACACCCATCCGCGTTATATTAAAAGTTGGAATAGACGCAACATAATTATTCTTTAAAAGTAGACCACAAGATATAAACGAATTTGCGTCCTGTGGGGATGTAAACTCTACAGAAACACGGTTCCTACCAATTTTCTTAACCCCATCTCGGACAATATTAGAAATATTATTTTTTAATAAAAACAACCCAAAATTCACAGGATGGAGAGTAGTACCTGCATTAGGTTGGATTTCAATGCGAGAGACATGCACAATATATGGAGCTTTGTCAAGAGCTGAGTATTTTTCACGTCCAACCAGGCTTCTAGGTAGTTTTGAAGGGCGAATTGTCGTAGCTTGTTCGTTGACTGGGCGTTTTCGCGTGTTTGATTGCGATGATTGATACTGGGAGTCATCGTAGGTACAAACAGCATCAGCAAACTGGCTCAAGGGGTTATTATTTGAGACAAATGGAGAAAATGGACGGGATGGAGTTGAGGGAGTATCTGGAGAATCCGGATCGGGAGGTTTATTTTTATCCATGTTAACAACAAATAGGGACACTCACACAGTACAGACCTGATAACAGACAGTAGAACACTCACAAATCAATAACAAGTCTCACTAGTTACTCGAAAACAACAAATATCACTGAAAAAAAAGCCAAAATTCACGACACACGTGTAACCTAAACACACTCCGTGGCGGGAATCCTACCAAAATCTTAAGTAAACTTTGTTTTGACAGATAACGATTCCGGGCGCCATTTTGTAAAATCATTAAACTTCACTCTGACAGTTCTAACTTAGAACTTTTAGCAAGGCTTCCCTTTTTACACATTATTCTGAAGGTCTAAGTAATTTGACCTATTTTTATAAATAGGTTAAATTAGAAGTTACTTTCGTATTCTGATGAAATGAAATAAAATTATTCAGCAGATCTGAAATGATATTATTTGATGCTACAAATTATTGGTAATTGATGCTAAAAAGGCTTGTCAAAAGAATGATTTTAGTTACCTACTAGGAGATCTAGAAGAGTCTAAACCACAGCTTGGTAAAATTATTGTTATCATTATCATGATCACAAGTCTCGCTTTTAATGTTGTTTTTGACATGTTTACGTATGAAGTCACGTACCAATTCAAAATATGTAGGAACTTAGATTTTTATCCATTAAAAAATTATATTTATTAGAGCAATAACTATATTTAAAACAAACACGCTCACCAAAAATGTAAATTGGCTGGTTTTCGAGGCAAATATTTTAGTTCGTATCAGCCATCCGAAGCTATTCGGTAGAGAAGGTCACTTATCCAGAAACAACACTATCTCTGGTTGACAAAAGCATTGTGATCATGATCACACGTCTCGCCTTGAGGCCTGCGCTTGCGCAATTCAATGAACATTGGTTAAGTAACGTGATTATCCAACCCGGGTCGAGCCGTGGGAATCGTCACAGCTTCTGTTGTCGACACAGTGCTCTTTGAGTTTAGTTATTATACCTCCATGGTAAACTTGAGGATGTTCCCATATTTTTATGGTTTTGTTGAGTTTTTATGGCGTTGTAAATGGGCTGTGCTATGGTGGAGCTTCTTCAAGGTTCTCGTGAACGATGTTGAACATTACAACATACGCTGTAATGTGGATTAGGTACTTGATTCCTCGTATTGCATGAGAATAATTTTTAACGTTTATTACGAAGAAAGTTTTAAAGTGCGTATGACTTGTTGATCCGCTCTGCGATTTAGTCTGTTTCTTACTTCCTTCATGACAGTGGGATCGATCTTTTCTTATTTTCTATCTCCATTACATACTTACATACTGTTTTTTCTTGGCCGATAAGCTCTAACTGATCTCCAATCTTTACCCGTGTATTTGTTGTCTCTGTTCCTAGCAGCTAATCATTTAATTAGATAATTACTACAACATAATATACAACATAGAGGTTTATTTCTTTGTAGGGATGCTGGATGTTTAAAAGATATTAAGAAAATAAAGCTTGTATCTACATACTTCCTTCTGAATGAACGCGATATCAAAGTGTAAATAAATGGGGCATGCCCTGTGCTTAGGGTTAAAAATAGGCCAGTATAGGTTATAGGTATAACAAATAAGGTATGCTTTGCACCGATATTGCCTAAATGGTTTCTGGACTCAATCAATATCTAGACATCATCAATTACTTAAGCTATGATGTGAAGTCATTAGTTGCTACAGGAACTTGAAAGACGACTTGATGACTTGACACGAGGAAAATCCAACTAAACAAACATCATCAATAAGTATTTTTTGTATGGCTGTAGAAGCTTTGAGTGTTTATTTGATACTAGCTTCCCGCCAGCGGCTTCGCCCGCGTGGTCTTATAATTTTTTCCCCGTTTTTGCTACATTTTTCATTACTACTCCGCTCCTATTAGTCGTAGCGTGATGACATATAGCCTATGTTACTCGGGGATAATGTAGCTTTCCAAAGGTAAAAGAATTTTTGAAATCGGTTCAGTAGTTTCGGAGCCTATTCATTACAAACAAACAAACAAACAAGCAAATCTTTCCTCTTTATAATATTAGTATAGAAAAAAAATTGGTTAGAAGCAATATCATTTCGATTTCTGACTCTTACGCGAATTAACAAAAAATTTGCTGTTAGTACCTATCTAATTATAACATGAAGACTACACCAGTATCTCATTCTACCGGTGACCATGGACCATTCTGAAACTTCGGGATTTAATGAGAATCCATCACCAATATAACAGTAGTTATATAATACTTACTATAAAAATAGTTTTATTTCAATAAATTACATTACTACTACTTAAGCGTTATTATTCTGAAGCAATTTACAAAAAAGGAAATAAAAGTGATTTGGATGCGTGTACGCAACATCCTGCGTGCGGCTACTGACGTCATTGTAGGGTGACAATTTAGTCGGATGAGTTAAAACCATATATGTGGTTCTATTTAAGGAGTATATAGGTATACAATACTATAATACTTATTATTAAAGAAATAATTACTTATTCGAAGTTTCTATAAATTGTAAATATTCAGAGCAACCCATTATATTTAAGGGGCCTACTGGGGCCACGTAGGACCGAGTTGATTTTTACTGCACTTAAACTGCCATTCAAAGCAAATCTCATGAATAGGTGTGTAGTAGTAGTGTATTCATTCCTAAAGCTGAAATGTCTGTCTGAATACCCAACACCCCCAATCCATATGCGATTAAAAAGTATGTATTTTTACTCAACTAAAATCTAAACGTGACTCTGCCATAAAAAAACAAAAGCAAAAGTGATTTTCACAAATTTTCCCGCCGCGGCTTGGTATTGCCAGCGCATGCGTGTGACAATTAGGGCGCGACGCCTCGCCATTCGCTCCTCTCTGAATACATTAATTAAACAAGATAAATAACTGGTTGGATACTACACACACACTTTGTACATTGATAAGTGATAAACAGTCGCATAGTTTCACGAGGTTTTGTTTGAAATGCGTGAGAAAGTTGGTAACTCTTTGCGTGATATAGATACTTCAATGGAATTGTGAGAATTACTGAGAGACGTGAGTAATATGTAGTAATAAGCAAAATAAACGTAATTTATCATTTATGAGGAGGCTACAAAGTTCAGCTTGAAGCCAGCACTGAGTAGCTAAACTTAGCTCTGGCTGGCTCTGATAAAGGTTTTTGCGAGTTAATGCAACGTTGTCAAAATTTTGTGACCAGAAACGTGCAGTGTGCACTGGCTGAATTTTGACGTAAAAATAAATGTTAGGTATTTATAAAAATAACTGAGAAGCTGTGTTAATAGATTAGGACCTTTATATAGAAATGAAAAAGTGTAGTGTAAGTTTGAAAGCTAAATAGACTGATTGCCAATAAAATAATACGAACGACCGGGCAGTTTAACGGTTTCGCCAAGAAGTTGAGAGGTCTCGACTGCAGAAGGCTTAGTATTAATCTTCCGTCGATTCCCTACTGACAACTTTAACTTTTTTAATTGATATAATAAGTCGTCTAGATAAGTACCTATTCATTTTTGTTTGGTTGATTTCGATTCGAGCGATGTTAAGGTAGGTAACAAATGTCCACTAATTCGCATGCATTCTGTATTTAAAATATTCTTTACAAAAATGTTAATAAATACTCATTATTCCAAACCTTCAGCGATGTTTGCGTCACCCGTTTTTCTTTGTTCCGAGTTTGATATTTGTACAGAATTGAACAGAGTTCGTCTGGGCGATACGCGGCTATTATACCAAAGTTCACTTGTGCAAACACAAACAACATTATGATATTGTTCTGTGAAAACCCACAAGGCCGTAAAAGTTGTTCGTGCAAGTGCAACGTATCTTTGGAACAGGTATCATGTTTTATACCGATATTCTGTACGTCAACCATGAGTTCTATCGAATGCCTTTCGATAGGTTTTTTACGTATCGAAACGCTGTAATCTCATAGCAGATTTTAGTTCCTTACGTAACCGCTAGAGCCGCGGCGAGGGATTTCCATACAAATATTTTACGGCGTCGCTAGCGAGTCTAGTGAGAAAAACTCATGGTCGAGGCACTGAACAGTATATTTTGGCACGCGGTAAAGTAGGCAGGTATAAGATCATTAGTTAGGTAGATGACTTGTGTTGAGTTTATTGCAAATAGTAGAAGTTTAGTGAAAAATCATAATCCAAGTAATAGGTACCTATAAAATTAAATGAACTATTTAGGTACCATTGGCACCTATGGAAGAATTGATAAGTACAGTTATAAAAGAATCTTCGGTTTAAACGCGTCTATTGATGTAATTAGAGGTGACAAAAATTTCCGTGTACCTACATGAGTTACAGCATGGTACATCCACGTAGAACAAGAAACAATATCAGATCTGTATCCTGCTTTTCTTGCAATTTCCTCGCTTCAGACGTTTTATTTATTATCTTTTATTTTATTTTATTTTTATTATCTTGTCGGATCCGCTCCCAGCTTCGGTCGAGACACTCGAGACTAGACGCAAAATGCTGTTGGAATTATAGTCACTATCATTTCGGGTTATATTTCATGCTAGAGAGGTACTTTCGTGAGTTAAAATAAGAATTTCTTGGTCAGCAAATAAATTTCAAATAAAATTTTAAATATCGCACTTCGAGGATAAAACCGTTTTTTGAAATTTATTTAAAAATCAGTTTATGAATGTCAAATTATTTGACATGTGTCATGCATATTTTTTAGAATTTCTTTTGTTACATTTACAATTTGGGTAAAGTGTGAATTGAATTTATTTTGTTTTCCTATGTTTAATCAAATTGAATAGGTAAGTTTTTTATGAAACGATAACCTAAATAATCTTGAACAGATTTTCCAAGAACGTTTTTATTTGAATTAATTAGTATTGTTAGATAATCACGCAAATTGCTAGAATCTACAATGTCAGGAAATTGTATTCAAAGACAAGAATTACGTAGAGAAGTACGTCATTGTAGAGTCCGCTTGTCCGTTATCTGTAGGTAGGTTGGTACCTACTTTAAATTGAATAGTCATAAAGAGATAACGAAGTCTATTGCGGTTTTTAAGTCCGACGTACTCGACCGCTTCCTTTGGTAGCGGACAATCCATGAGGACTTTCCTCAGTATCTGTAAAATTCTGATTAAAAACTTTGTTTGGTATTCTATCGGATAGGATTGCTACTTGGGACCAAAACATACAGTTCACGCCAAACTTATTGTCCGGGTTTTACGGCCAGGTTAAAGTTAGCTCGTGCCAACTTCAACCCGGACAATAAGATTGGCGATAACTTTACCTATTTAAATAAATTGTGGACGGACCTAATCAACACACTAAGAGAATACAGGCGTGGATGTACCTACCTATATACCTAATCTATTAGTAGTTCCCTTAGTTATCCAGGTACCTACTACCTACTCACACTCATCACATTTTCGCAGTCCTGTAAAAATTTCCCAAAATCTCTTAATTGATGTGTACTTATGTCATATTATTATCTCTGTGTGCCCAAATTTCAGATCAATGCATTGTAGAAATAAGTTATGAAGCAACACATGAGGAAAGAATACCTAGTAGGCACTAATCACTATTACTATGACACAATTAGTGTCATATTTCGATATAATGTACCTATCTTGTATTAATTGAACATGTGAACCGACAACCTAGTAATTATTTTAGACGTAGTAAGCTAATATTCCCATACGTCAGTAAGAAACACACATGACACAACCCTAGAATGCAATTATGCAATTTATTCGTATTATTAACAAATAAAGAATTAGGTACTTACATACATAAAGCTACATGTCTAGATGTTGTAAACTTTAATATTGATTACGATTAATTACTTAGCTAATACATAAATAAATAAATGTATTGAAAATAAAGGTATTGACCTACCTTTAACATTAGAGTCGACAGGGAATGCCGGACTCGTACTGAGTTTGACTAAAAACCCGCATTTTTATTTCCTTCCCGTGTCCCATGACAGGACTTGACATTCGACATCACATGAATTGCCCAGACCCCAGTTACATAGGTACTTTTTTTTGCCAATAACAAGATTTTTTAATAATTAAAAACCGTACGTCTGAATCCGTTTCAAATAAAAAAGTAAAATAAAAAACATCGTTTAAAATTTTAAATCTGGAACGCAAAACAAAACAAAAGCGTCAAAAAATATTCTGTTTCGGATAAAAAGGCATTCCCTGATGGTTGTCGACAAACAATCTGTGGCCCAGTTGTGTACGGGCCTACATAATATAGCGTAACAATCGTGTCAGCGATTCGGCGTGTTTACGCCACGCGGCGGTTGTAAATTGCTGAGCATTGTAACTGGTGATTAACGAACGATTAGTGTCCGCGAATATAATCAACAACTTGGCGCTCTGTTCACTGATCTAGCGATGGTTTACGCATACTAAACGTCTTAATTTCCGGTTGACACGTTATAAACTAAAATTATGTTGACTATTATATTTACCGTATCTAATGCTTTCGTTATATCTTCCTGCATAGAAGAGAATTAATGTAATTACACTATCTACATTATATAGATCTAATAACCCTCCTTCTGGCGCAGTCGAGAAAAACAAAACTAATGTCAGCTGGTGCAGACTGTACTTTGGGCTACTTTAGTTATCGATAATGTTCCATTTTCAAACACATTTTCCTGTGCGCGAAGATTTCCCGCTATAATCTCTACAGGCTAGACTTTGTCTGAATATGATTGAATGAAACCTTGAATTTAGGACATGACTTATGATTTAAAATTAACATCATACATGCCTTTTCCGCAACTAAGATGTACTATGCTGGGATTAGTTTCCAGCCCAGACCGAATCAAGAATTTCAAGGTTAAAATGTCATCATAAATATTAGTGTACAAGAGAAACCAGGTCAAAAATGGTAGATAGGTAATATTTTTCATCCTTACAAAACGAACTTATTTAAAAACCAAAGCCTAACACAAAATATCGTGACCGTTGCCAGTGACGTCACACGCACAAGATGGCGGCCCACAATCATGTGTGGCTAGAGTTAGGTAAAGTGCAGTGACCCCGTCCAATGTTAATGTCAGCTGTTACGACGTCCGTGCCGCATGCCGTAAGAGATGTATTGACGAACCATGGATTTATTGCTAGTGTGGTACAACCATAAACTTGCACACAAACATACGTTATGCTGTTCATAATTTGAGAAAACAAATGATAGTAAGAAGTATCTGCCGTCTTTTGTACTGCAATTTCCTATACTATCATAGAAATTCATTACCATTTAGTTTTTTTTTTCTGTATATATTCTTCTTTTATGTGAATACTAGCTTTTCGCCAGTGGCTTCGCCCGTGTGATCTGGGCATTTATTATAACTTTCATGCCCTATTTCAACCCCTTACAGCCCTTTTGCCGCATTAAAAGTAGCCTATGTCCTTGCTCTAGACTATCTGTATATCAAATTTCATTTAAATCGGTTCAGTGGTTTTGGCGTGAAAACGCGACAGATAAACAAACAGACAGACTTTCGTATTTATAATATTTGTAAGCATAAGGATTTTAAGTATGTTATTTAAGTATGAAAGATTTAAACACTAAAAGTAGCTACAATGTTAAAATTTCAATTTCAGCCTATCATCGGTTAAGTGACCATAAATTAGTATTTTACCGTTAAAATATGCCTGTATTCTCTTGAATTTAGATACCTAAAATAAGCGTCTACATTCCAATGAAGTGCCAGAGATTAATAAACAAATCAGCGCTGACTTATTCATAGTTACAAATGGAGTAGGTACTCCTACTCGCATTGATCACTCTTAAAATAGTTAAACTTAATATGCTGACGATGATTTGAAACAGAACTTCCTCGGTGAAGCTCAAATTCCTAAAGATCTAAACAATTATAGGCTAACGCCCTAATGTTACTGTAACTGGCATAGATTTTAAACAATCTTGTTAGGAATGTCGGCAGGTTTGGCTCTATTAGCAAGGAAAGTAAAGAAAGTGTTTCGTTTACGAACAATTTGTGGAAGAGCGATGCTTTGTATTATGATAGAATGTACGAAATTGTGTTAAACGTTGCATTGTTTGACGACGAACAGGGTTGCCAATGTTTTATTGCCCGACTTTTAATATTGGTCATACGGTGCCAAGGGACACTTTAAAACGCATCGTAATCAACCTTTGTTTCTACGAATATACCAATTTTTATGATTTCCCCTGATTTCAGAAGCTTTTAGGAAAATAAAGCTCAAATTACAGAAATATAGGTACTTGAAAAGCAAAATTACTTAATGATACAATTTTAATTGAGTTAATAATTAATACATAATTATAAAGATCTGTCAGCCGAATAAAAGAGCCTACAAAACTCGACGATAACGATTCTACTTTGTGTTAATCCAAAGTAAGCTTATAAAACATTTCATACGGCTGAGATGTGGGGAAAGAACAATGTGCTAACCCTGCCAGTGAGCGGCCGAGGAGTGCAGTCAAGCGCACTTTATTATATTCTGAACACAATGCAGCTCGTGGATGCTGTACACGCGAACGCAAAACGCTTCCGAGTCAACGTTTATAAGAACTTGTATAGAGCAGCCGCCGAGAAAATTAATAAAAGCGTTTTCTAAAGTCTGTTTAGATATTTTTGAACCATCTATTTCTGTTCAAAACTTAAGTTTCGAAGATATTAGCTAGTTCTCTGGGGCATTTCAGGTGCGGACGACACCTGAAGTGTTATTATTTTTTTACGCCCTTCAACCACCAGAAAAATACAGTAACTTAACTTCTTATCAATCTTTAACTACTATCTTTATCGATAAGAACTGCATTTTACAGCTAATATGATCACGCAATGTACTCCTCACATACAGTTATAATGAGTACTTTTGCCCCAAGTTTAGCTTTTTCTCTCGCAAGTCCGTTCCTAGAAGGGAAGTTGTTACCTTAGTCTGACAGTGCATCGGTTACGGTACGAAGATTCTGTAGTCCATTGTTACGATACAACACTACACAGAATTAATATCTGACGTATTTCACTCCTAGCACTTGAGAAATTCACTTTCACGAAAATGTAACGTTTGGCTGACACCGAGATAGTTTCTAAAAAGCAAGCGTTAAGTAATATTCATGCGATGGTAAAGAGCTCATTCATCATTATAATAATTAAATTATTTCTTTGTAACACATTTTTATTTTGTTTCTAAAAGTAGGTACAAACTGGAACACACAAGAATAGAAAATATTTTGAGGACAAGACAAGCAAATGATTTAATAAAGGATAACAAAATTTTAATACAAAATTCAAATTTCGTTTCCGAACAAATTGGTTTCCTTATACTTTCTGGAGATATTAATGTTTAGGGAACAATCGACAAACGTATCGTATCTTAGAATAAGTAGAATGAATCTGTTGTTTGTCTTTGCCATACTCTACGCAAGTAAATGTCAATTAGGTAAGGGAAGTAGCACAACTCATTATTTCTGTTGGCGATGTGCTTGTTACTTAAGTACTGTGTCTAGAAATCTGCCAGCATGAAGACAAAAACGTGGGCGATATTGTCTATTGTCTAATCATTGAACACTACTAGTTCTATGAGACAATGATACATTGGGCCTCAGTACCTTATACTTATACACAACCAAACATGTTCATTTCAATTTTAAAAGTAAAAATTCTAAAAGTTTTTCTTTCTTCTTTTCAGATCTCAGAATGAGGTGTCTGTGATTTTAAACATCGGGCGGGTTCAACGCCTTCTTTCACTATGACGTCAGAACGGGCTATCCCCCACCTGAGGGACATCTTTGGTCTCAACCAGCAGTACGATGCCAAGACCTTCGACGACAGCGATGATAAAACAAAGAAATCCAAGAAAAAGAAGGAAGACTTCCGCACGTACCCCAACGGCGACGTCAAAACACTTGAGAGACACCTCAGTATGAAGAAGACTATCAGGAAAAAGATAATGCGCGACCTTCAGCAGGCGTTCGTTGAAGACCCTAACGAGTTTAAGGTCGAGAACACGAGCCCTGAGAAACTGAAGGCGGAATTAAGCGCGGAAGCTGTTAAAATCGAGAAAAACGTTCGCAAGAACGACCCGACGTTCCTAGACATCCTGCGAGGGGAGACGCGCGGCGAGGAGGCGAGGGAGGAGCAGCCCCCAGCGGAGAAGACCAGCTTCTGGCGACGTCTCACCATGAAGAATAAAAACAAGAGATAAGACACGAGCCGAGCGCAGGCGCCGGCGCCGGGCGCGCCTCGCTCCGTGCCGACTGACTGCCAGACGCGTCTTTATCATTAAGTATTTATTGTACACTTTTTGATCACTGTATTGAAGCGTATTCGGAACCTTTTTGATCATCTTTACATTTTATGCATAATCTATCGTTATATTTGCTTATGAATCCTTCTAGTTGTTATAATAAAGTCAAATATTATAAGCTTACGAGAGATTTCTAATAAGCTACCGACGCTAAGTTAGCTAAGTAAGTTTTGGTGGGAACGGAGCGAAGCGTTACGAGTATCCTCGGCTATTGTTACTTATTATAAAAAGATATCTCGTTCTACATGTGATGTAACGTTAAGTTAACTAAGTTAAGTGTAAGTGTACTTAGGCTAAGTATTTCGTAAGTGGCGATTGTGTAAGGTAGGCTCGTGGCAATTCGTTGTTGTGACAACTTTTAATTATTATAATGCAATATAAATAATTTTACACATTTATCTGTGTTTGTTTTAATAAACACCATCAATTTTATTAAGGTATCTGTGACCTGTGTGTTGTTGGTCTTGGACTAAGTACTTAGGTTTTTCTTCCTTCCTTTCATGATTTGCTTCTCAAGTCTCTTTTATTTATCTAAAATTCAAAAGAAGATCCATTAGTGCCTAATTATTTCCTAAAAATCTTATTTCACCGATTCAAGTAAATTAAGATTCAAGCCATTTTGGTAGAGAAGAAAGAACCGGACAAGGAAAGAAAGGAACAAAATACGGACCTTAGACATATAGAATTAATAAAATATATTAGGAGTACATGCTAGAAACGGTAGCAGTCTGGGACAAAAAGACTATAGCTAGGTATACTTAACCGCTATCGCCGAGTCTGGGACTTAATCTTATATGAATGAATGCTTCCAAATCCAATAAAGATGCACAGTGTGCATTCATTGATTCGTTCAGGTCAAACCAGTCAATCATATAAAGGGTCTTTTAATCTTATTAGAGAAGTTAGTTCAAATGCACAGTGGGACGTAGGTACTCAAATTCAAAGCCCGAGATTAATCATTTTTCTTGGTCACGTATTATTTGAATTATAACGGAACAGTCTATCCTTCGAATATCGGTATTGCCCAGATATTGGGTTGCGGAGGTCTGATGGCAGTCGCTCCGTGTAAAATACTGATATTCATGTGTGTGAGAACTGAGGGACCGGACTGGGATTTGGAAAAAACTATTGTAGGATTTAGTAGTAGTCCTAAAACAATTGTAGGCTAAATCTGGGAATTTGTAGTAACATATTTTAAAAGTTACAGCCCTTAAAGTGTGGTCCCTCAATCCTCACACACATAAGTGTGATCTCGGAAAGTATCTAAATAACTAAGGTATTGTGAATACAGACATTTAGTAGTAAATTTGCAAAAACTTTTTATTAAATAAAACACCTCTGAGCATCAAAGATAAAAAAGATATTATGACTAAACTGTAGTCCCTCAATTCTCACACAGGCGAATTATTGTTTTTGTGAATTTTACCGAATCTAATTAATAAAATCTTTCTTTTTCTACATCAAGTTTTAGTAGTAGTCGTAAAACGCTTTTAAAACAAAGAATTAGAAAAAATATCGACGGAATATGAAGATATCAATTAAAAACACTGGTCCCTCAGTTCCTGACAAAGTTTATGCAATAGCTGCTTGACGAAAGGAATATTAGAAAGCCTAGTGTGCTTAACTTTTAGTAGTAACTTACTACTAAGTAATAGGTATCTAAAATTGTGTATTTCTTACCTCTTAGCCGAGATAATATACTTACGAAAATCCATGAGATAGGGTGAAAATCTGAATGATAGATGAAGGGTTCGCGTGTGTCGCGGTTCTCCCATTTATATTGGAAAGATAATTTACAACCCTAAGGGAGAAATGAGGATGATTAGTTTTATCTAGGTACCTACTGAATTTTCAAATGACCTGTGTAATTAGAACTGAGAACAAACCTATTTGGTTTTACAATTTCAACAAGGCTGTTTGGGTATAGTTCTTTTGCCTTATTGCCTCTCTACTGACATGAACTAAACCAAAGTTTTTGGCGCCAACTATAATGACAATGTATTGATAACAATAATTAGGTTATTTTCATTGATAGTTATTTTATAAACTTCAAATTGAAATTTCGTAATGTAATTATAACATTAAACTAACCGTACAACCTTATTTTCGCTTTGCTAATGTCATCAAAGTAGGTACTGTACTTCACTGTGTGGTTAGTGTGGTCACCCTATCTCATGGATTTTCGTAAGATTATAATAATCATATTATCTCGGCTAAGAGGTAAGAAATACACAATTTTAGATACCTATTACTTAGTAGTAAATTACTACTAAAAGTTAAGCACACTAGGCTTTCTAATATTCCTTTCGTCAAGCAGCTATTGCATAAACTTTGTCAGGAACTGAGGGACCAGTGTTTTTAATTGATATCTTCATATTCCGTCGATATTTTTTTCTAATTCTTTGTTTTAAAAGCGTTTTACGACTACTACTAAAACTTGATGTAGAAAAAGAAAGATTTTATTTATTAGATTCGGTAAAATTCACAAAAACAATAATTCGCCTGTGTGAGAATTGAGGGACCACAGTTTAGTCATAATATCTTTTTTATCTTTGATGCTCAGAGGTGTTTTATTTAATAAAAAGTCTTTGCAAATTTACTACTAAATGTCTGTATTCACAATACCTTAGTTATTTAGATACTTTCCGAGATCACACTTATGTGTGTGAGGACTGAGGGACCACACTTTAAGGGCTGTAACTTTTAAAATATGTTACTACAAATTCCCAGATTTAGCCTACAATTGTTTTAGGACTACTACTAAATCCTACAATAGTTTTTTTCCAAATCCCAGCGCGGTCCCTCAGTTCTCACACACATTGATATTCAGCCGCATCTGGTTAGACTGGAAGCCGACCCCAACATGGTTGGGAAAAAGGCTAGGAGGATGATAACTGAACAGAGAGATTTAAGGACAATAGCGCCATCTAGTTGAAGAAGTAGAAGGGTAACTATTATATACGCCACTGGTGTTACTAAAATGGCGCCAAAAGACAAAGTATGTACCTACATTCTCTGAGATGGCGCCACAAACGACATTAATACAATCATGGATGGATATTGTTATGGGTAACATTAACAAATAGTAAATTAAAGCGGGCGGCCTGAATTGTATTGAAAAAGTAAACAAGTTGTGTACATCATAATAAGGCTTCTCTTTCTAAAATCCCCTAATGCAATAACAACATGCTTTGCCAAATTATAACCAGATGGCGCTGGAATCGGGGATCGAAACCAACTTGGAATACGAAGAGAGATACGATGACAGCAATATTGTGTCACATTTAGTACTAGAGCTTACCTCAGTCCACCGCCTACAAAAGTTCGCGTTCGTATCGCAACTCTAGTGTTCAGTCATGAGCCTCTTTTGTGTTTCTAGTTCTGAATGACAACCAACGCCATCTAGGTACAGCTACTAGAATTTTGTAACTTTTACCTCAAGTTACAATTAACTGTTCATAGGTGGCATTACTGACCGCAGATTTTTTCCATTACCAAGGCAATATTGGCCCATAATGTGAAAAACAAACACGTATGAAAAAACAAATTTAGAATTTAGTCGGCCAAGATGTAATTTATTACCGGTTGTTAATTGGTACCTATCGAGCTAAGTGCCATCGCGATGTAAAGGTTAATACCCTAGATCTCATAGGCTTATCCCTAAATCTTAACTTACCTTACAGTGCCTCTATAGCGGTATATTTTGTTGAGAATACCGTTACTTGAGGTACTTATTCTACTGGTTGATTGGCAAGAGCTTGCAGATTCTCAAAATGGTAATGATTAGTCTTTGCCGTTGTAATAAATGAACCCTGTGCTTTATAACTTCAACCAAGTTTTGATTTATTTTGAGCTATCTACACCATCACGGCTGTATTCCCGGAAAGGTCAGGCAGAAATGTATTAATGTGCACCCATAGTCCCATAGTTCGTAGCTATAGGATCCCATGTAATAGGCGGCGAAACTATTGCACAAATCCAAATTCCGAGCTGCTATTGAGAATTTTAAAGAGACAATAAAGCCTTGCTGGACCTGGGAATCGAACCCAAGACATCGAGCGTAGCAGTCACGTTAAGATCACTAGGCTAACGAAGCAGTTAACTCTCTACAATGTTATTCTAAATCATAATTTTTGGTGAACTTTGTTTAGGATGGTATAGTTCGCGCCAAACTTATTGTCCGGGCTGTATTTGGCACGAGCTAACTTTAACCCTGCCGTAAAAATTGGAGGAAGAAAAATATTATAATATTATTAAATATTGAAATGATTTAAAACGACAGCCGACGACTTGAGCTTTAGTTTTTATTTATAAAAATCCAATATTTTTCTTTCTCCGATTTTTACGGCCGGGTTAAAGTTAGCTCGTGCCAACTTCAACCCGGACAATAAGTTGGGCGAGAACTGTAATGAAATTTTGTTTGTTTCTCTGATAGTGTTCTCGCCACGTCGTACAGCTTACATACTATTAGAGCAGGGAATCGAACCCAGGCCCATAACTTTGCGTCTTTGCTTATGACAAAGAAGCGGTAGCAAGAACCTATTAGCATTTTCTTGTTTCCTTTCTTTTAGCTAGACTAGTTAGTATCACCAGTCAGCCATTCTTAGGTGTTCTTGCGCCCAACGCAGGGAATAACATTTTTAGATTTTGATACTTACTTTCTTCTTATTTCTGATACTTACATTCCATTTGTGAAGTCATCAGGAATACTATAGAACAACCACGTCGAACTCTACTAAAGGCTCGGGTTGACTTTCTCTACTAAAAACCGTGATTCAACTTCAAAATTGTTGATTGTTGACAGTCTTATCTAGCAAATTTAAGTCCTTGTGTCATGGCAATCATTCTAATGTTATTTTTTATTATTTAGGGGTTTTTATCTGACAAGATACGTCAACTCCTTCGTGACTTTGATATTTTTCATGTTACAAAGTTTTAGGTTAAATTAAAGTATACAAATATTAACACCATATTACAAAGTTATAGGTTACTAGCTGTCCCGGCAAACGTTGTTTTGCCATATAGGGGTGGGTCATTTTAGGGGGATGAAAAATAGATGTTGGCCGATTCTCATAGATACCGGATAAGCACACAAAATTTCATACAAATCGGTCCAGCCGTTTCGGAGGAGTATGGCAACTAAAACTGTGACACGAGAATTTTATATATTAGATAAAGTTACAGAATTACAGCTCGCAAAAGTTGTAACCTGTAACTTTACAAACTGCAGCAACTAACTGTGTAACTGTATTAAGCGGCATAGATTGTAATGTTATTGAAATACTTAGCCAACTTACAAAGTTTGTGACAAACCAAAGATATAAATTAAAATAATTATTTATAATAGCTTTAATTTGAATTAAATTGACCAGTATATGTAGCTACTCAGACTTATTGAATGTGTCTTTACCAGAACAGTGACTTTTTATTTAGATACAAGGACTTTTTTGAACCAATGACAAACAAACAAATGACAAAACACCAATAAAAGTAGTACATAACAACTATGATGACAATATATGTATATGTATCGTACTTACTGTACGTAAGTATTAGTACAGGTTTTTGTTTTACATTGGCTCTGTTAATTGATGACGAAAAAAGAAAATAAAACAGCAGATAGGGTAAAAAATTCATTTATTTTTAATAAATATTATATTGTATTTATACATTCATTTTATTCATTTTTTTATCTACCACCGGTTCGGAACCTACAATCGACTGAGAAGAACCGGCAAGAAACTCAGTAGATTATCAACTTTTTTTGTTACAATAGAAAATGTAAGGTTGGTTACCTAAGTCAGGGACCTATCAGGGACCTAGACTCAACATGTAGAAGACATGTTACTGTTTATTGCAATTAACTTTTAAAAAATGTGGATACCAAGGGGATTTTCGTCAGTCAGTGAAAGCTGTCAACATCTACCTATGCACTCACTCACACTCACTATCATTAATATGGAGTAAAAGAAATATCACTTAAAATTACTTTTTTCAGTCGGAAGAGGAGGGTGTAAGTCCTCTAAAAGTCGTGTTAGTCAGTCTGGAAATTTATACCCAAAACCATCCAAATCTTGAAAATCCCAGTGGGTTTATTTTAGGTTAAATTCTGGACCCCCAAATCTACGCTTAGTGCAACTAATGGAAGGCACTTGTGGATTTCCTATACCTACTCTAACAGCTCTAATCATCAGCTCAAAATCTGTCAGTTGTCATTCCTAATTTCCTAGTAAAGAAGTTTCCCCTTAACTGTGCTTCAGGAAGCACCCTAGCTTTTCACCAGAATATTCTAGGTCGCAATGTCGTCTTTTAGAAGAATTTAGTCAGTAAGATAAGGTATTCAAATAAAAAGAAAAAGATAACCTGCCTCTTAATTAAATTTGCTTAATATATATCGAGGTTTGACTGTACTTATGTCCTACCTGCCCAGAAGAGTACCATCATTTCAATTTTAATAATTATATATCATAGGTCATCTAAACTAAATCTCCTTTGTTGCTGACGATAATAATCGTTTGTAGTTAAGAATCTTAATTATTGCTTAAGTCCTTATGTTATTGACGTGTACCTATCTCCAAATATTAGTGTTACGTTACTAGATTTTCTAATTTCAGTTTTATTGTTGCTAAAATCTTTAAAAAGATTGTGAAAATGTTCTTTGTACAGTCAAGTCGTTAATAGTAGCACTGTCTAATAAAAGATAGTAAATCTAACACTATAATGTCATCATTATGAGTCATTCTGAATATTTAATGGATAGTTTATCAAATAGGTACTAGATCTCAACAAAATATTATATTTTGTAGAATATATTCTAAGACTTAAAAATGAAAATGTATTCTCAAAATTAAACTAGATACCTTTAGGTGATTTAGTGATGTTACTTAATGTCTTGGGAAAATTTTAACTAAGTATTTACACAAAGAAACAAAATTAATACTTCGATTACTAATGATTTATTATTAATTAAATTTACAACGATTCACAGACGTCAAAGAATTTTTCTTTTTCAAAAAAGTAAAAATATTATTAAAAAAATTAACATTTAATCAAAAGCAAATTTATTTATTTATTCGGGGACAGAGATACAATCGAGACAATAAACTAATGTTTGAAAATGACAGTTGAATTTTTAGTACAAAAATATAATTAACTTTTCATTAAAATGTACACAAATTATTGATTAAAGAGTGTAAAGAATTCCAGAAAGTTCTGTCGAGTTCCTCAAGATGTTATTGGTAGAAAATTGCAATCAAGGGCATGTAATCCGAAGCGAATGACTTGAATAAAACTAACATACCTACGCTACGCTGTAATTTATAATTACTTGTTATAACCTTACATTAATCGCAAATAAACAAGTTTAATAGCCGCCATAATACTACAGCTCTAAGTTACTGAAAATTTACTTCTAAGATGTTATGAATAATAATCGTAATTAATACCTTATCCTATATTTTAACCTATGTTTCTAGGAATAAGCCGCGCCTGAGAATTTAGGAGTTTTAATCTAAGCCTGCCAACAAATTAGGCTTCTTCCAGATTCGTTGTATGGAGTCTAAATACGGACATCCCGAATCTACGGCCTGTTTAAACCCTAAACATCAGGGGCTACCATCCTACCTAACCTAGCCTACAATTAACACAAGCATATATACTTATCACCTAGAAGTTAACACTATCGTACTCCGAAAATGCCTTATAATTTTACGATGCTGTAGATACAGCCGTAATGGCTACATTAGTTTATATACTAAGTTTTAATCTAAGAAACTAACTCGATTCCTGGTTTATATCTAGTTTATTGTAAGATGTCAAACACTGAATGTGATAATATAATGTAACCTAATCATAAAATAACCTAAGTCATCGCCCGGTTTAATGTGCTCATTTTCATACCTATCGTTTGTCTATAAGATCTTAAATACATTCTTGGAACTCCGTTTTGTATCAACTTACTTACATCTCTAATTCATGTACTACAACTTAATGATGCGAATGAAATACAAACTATGAGAAAGAAAACCATATTTATAAAATATCTGACCCCTCTCTAAAGTAATAAACATCGCTATAGGTATGTATCGTTATGGTAAATTTAAAACATTGAACGACTTACTTGTCCTAGTACATAATAATCAGTTTGAGAAACATTTGAATTACAAAGATATATAGCTAGTGAATATATATAAAGTTATACCTATTAAGATAAATCTCATATTCGCCTCATGTGTTTACTGGTGCTGAGTTTTGTTCATAGACTTTGGAAACTAACATCGCTGCCTAAGATCCGCTGATAATAAGCCTGCCTGACGCCGCCAACATAACAATAAAACATCTGAAAAATTAAATAAGTTTGCAATAGTTAAATCTAAGTTCGTGTCTCTTAATCTTTGTGTTAAATGGTTGTTCTAATCTCAAGACGATACGCCAAAGTGAGTTAGTATAATTAACACTAGTTTCATTTACAGTAAGCAACTCCGATATTAAGACATGTCTGTCTTCTCTACTTAGATCAATTTGATGATAGGTGATGGAAAAAGGACCACTCTATTAATAGGAGCCATTGAAAACTTCTAACATGCTTTGTGTTTCGTAGAATGAGTGCTAATCTGTTCTTGGAATTGTATCATTACGAACTATTCCATTCGAATGATCATCATCCGCTATTCTGCTAATAATTTTACAGTCGAATGTAGTCAGTAGTGCGCTTATATATATAGAGTCGTTTTTGAATCCTAGTACCTCAACGTGGTAACTGTTCTGACGCATTGACTTAGGTGCAGAGAAAAAACATATTATGTTTTCGACGTTGTAAATATTAGCAGAATTGGGCACGAAATGGCAGAAAAATATTAAGACATTGCCCAAAGACGTTAGTGAATTTCGCAAAAATAATGAAAATAAATTAAAAAACTATATTAATACCTTGGATATTAATTATTTTGTTCTAAATAACGGAGGTGTTATTAATACTGGTGATAATCTAGGGTCCATCCTGCGTCGTCCACGATAACGAGTTGATAAATTGATGAAACTATGTGTCTATAGTTTTGTAGATGGGACAGGCGGCCATGTTGTTTTACGACGGAACCTTACGGGGTCTGCAGGACAAGCGGTGACATTAAATACGTGAACAGTTAATTATAGCTCCTGAAATAATATTAAAGAAAAAATATATTACATATGTAATTTTAAAAAGTTAATCTCATCGAGCAGTGTGTAATATGAATCTCGTGTATCTAAACAGATGCCGCTGAAAATTGTGTCGTGTAATCTAGATAAAAGTATGTCATTTAATCATTGATTTAAAGCGAAACCTCTTTAAAATCCCAATGCATAATATAAACAATAAATATGCAAAGTCATTAGATATTTTAATATGTAAATTAGTAACAATAAGCGTACGTTTTAGAGGAATATTTACAGCTTTACATCAACCCCATGAAGCAAAAATTGGTAAAACAGATAAACAACAAGAATGGACACAGACGAAATAAACCAAACCCATTTTTTCTAAACTGCAATAAAAAAATAAAAAACGCTCTTATAGACTTTATCAACATGCTTACATCTGAACAATCAGAAGCACATACAGAAACTAATTTCCATTCATTAATGAAAAAGAATTAATTAATGTAGGTAACGCAACTGTTCATGCTGTGTGGATTGGCGGGCAAAGGAGATATTGCTCTCCTGGTTAAAATGTTGCAATTTTACTTTGTGCTGTTAGGACAATGATTAGGATTGTGCCTTTTCTACCACGTCTTAGACAAAAATGTGTGCGTTGGTCTAATAGGGAGCATGTATGTATGTAACAAAAATGTGTCCATTAACCTACCCTATAAGCGTGAAAATTAAATAATTCCCTACCTATATACCGTCTTTTGTTTTTTAAAACGTACCTCTATAGTAATTTAAATAAAATATATCAATTATATTCCTTGTATCTATTTTCTTATGTATAGGTATTGTTTAAATAATATAACTCTAAGTAATTATTTTATTACATTTTATTTCGGTTTGTATTTCTATTAGCAGGATTTTTGTATCTAATCAGTACCTATCTTAATTTTATTCCGTTATTATCATTGTGTTTTAATTTCCTAATTAAAATCCTACCTAAAATACTTATAATTATGTATTTTATATTTATAATCCGTTAGAGCTTTCTACTCTTTCAACTGTTTCCGTATAATACCAACTTTATTTACCTTTTAGAGATGAGAATACCTTTTCGAGAATGCCTTTATATCGCTCTTATTAATGATCTCTACCTGCTTTAATATCGTCATTATTCTCTCTTCCTGTCTTTTTATCGCCTGTATAAAAGTATCCATATCTTCCTTTATATCGCTCTTATAAAAATATCTTGTCGCCGTTAAAATATTATCTTTACATGTCTTTATATCGCTCCTATAAAATTATAGCTACCTGCGTTTTTATCGCTTTCATAAAAATATATCTACCTGCATGTATATTGCCCTTATAAAATTATCTGTACCTATATATATCGCTCTTATTAAAATGATATCTACCTGAATTTTTATTACCCGTCTAAGTCTGTGTATCGCTCTTATAAAATTATTTATATCTGCCTCTATGTTGCCCCTTTTATTATATCTCTACCTACGCTTATATAGTCTTTATAAAATTATATCTACCTGCATTTTATATGCCGTTATAAAATTGTCTATACCTGCCTTTATATCGCCGTTATAAAATTATCCTTAGCTGTTATTATATAAGTCTTATAAATTAATTATTTATTATCTTTTCCTGTCTTTATATCGTCGTTATAAAATTATCCCTACCTGTTATTATATCGCTCTTATAAATTAAATCTCTTTACCTGTCTTTATATCGCTTTTATAAAGTTATGTCTACCTGCCTTTACATCGCTCTTATACATTAGTTATCTTAACACGTCTTTATATCGCTCTTAAAACATTATCTCTACCTGCGTTTGTATCGACCATATAAAATTCCCTCTACTTTTATATCGACCTCATAGAATTATCTCTAACTGCTTTTATATAGACCTCATAAAATTATCTCTACCTGCTTATAAATATATCGATCTCATTATCTCTACCTGCTTTTATATAGACCTCATAAAATTATCTCTACCTGCTTATATATCGATTTCATTATCTCTACCTGCTTATATATCGATCTCATTATCTCTACCTGCTTTTATATAGACCTCATAAAATTATCTCTACCTGCTTATATATCGATCTCATTCTCATAAAATTATCTTTACCTGCTTTAGTATCTCCCTTATTTGTTCTCTGTATCTCATTGGTATTACCTAATTTTGTTTCCAATTAATTTGTATCACATGGTATTGGCTTCGTGTTATCCTATTTATATATATGTAAATATTACCTTAAATATTGAATAAATACGTGATCTTGTTATATGTGAATGATACGTGCTTACTAAGTACCTATTAGTACCTATAAATATTTATTTTCTGTCTCAGAAAAAAATCGAAACGTTGAATCTTAACCTAGACTTCGGTGTTTTATATTTGACAACGTTTATTTGACCTTCTTACGAGTGTTTCTTTTGTATCGTATAAATTGATCCATTGTTTTATAAAGTATTTTTAACTTTCATTTTTACAACTTAGTTCTAAAAACGTATCTATCATAAAGTAGTACTTTGATTGCATATTGTTAGGTATCCAATGTGTGACTCAAGGTTAGAATAAAATTACGCTAAGAATATTTTAAATCTGGTTATTGTGATGGTTAAAATAATACTTAATAAATTAAGTACATAGATACGCGCAAATTCATAAAATAACTATAATTATACAAATTATGCAGAAGTGCAGAAATTATTAGTAATTATCTATTGTATTAAAATAATTTGTTTTTTAATGTAGCTTTAAAAAATTTAGAATAATGCGACAATAAAATATTATAATACATACAAATTAGCGTTTAGATTAAAGAATTTAAAACCAATTATACACATATATTTTTATGTATAAAACCGTAAGAGTTATACTATACTTAGTTGCTTTTGGTTAGCAGTTAGGTTAAACCGATGCGTATCTACTTAAAATATTATGATAACTCATAACTTGCCAGTGTTTATTATAAAAAATATTAGTAAAAAGTAGTTTCATGGTTGATAATACTGAGTTAAATGCACAGAAAAGTATATATATGTAAGTACCTATTCAAATCATGAAATAACACAATCTGTAGCAAATATAATATTGGTAAAAAAGTTATGGGGCTATGGTATCAGGGCAACCGAAATCGGTCTACAATGATCGCCACTTGATATTGAGTTCCCCGCTAAACCCTGCAGCTATTATAAACTGAAGGATATGGGGTGAGCTCCTTTATTTAATCTGGGATTAAAATATATTTTCCTATAGGAGCACTGCGCTTGTGCAAGCCACATTCCTCCAGAACATGAAGTGGTGTTTCATCAGCCTCTTCAAAACATCGGAAGGCGTTTCGCTCAGCCTTAGATTCAACATGTGCCTATTAAGGCAACAGTGTCTTGTAAAGGCTCTCGTCACAATGCAAATTGTTCCTGCTCAGCGCTAGGATAAGGCTTGAATGCCTTTTATCGTAGGCTTATTTTGAGCTTTGAAATGGACCATGCCTGGCGATTTCGTCCAGGGCTTGGTGACCGTTTCAAAGTATGAATTCATAAGGGAACTTTGGGCTAGGTTTTTTGGTATTTCACAGAAGGGCTCGGGGTCCTGCTAGACGTACCTACTAGACCATTGCCCACACGACTCGGTACCTGTCATAATATTTCTCTATTCATGCAGCCATGCAGTCATAAACTGTCAGAGCGCTGCGTGGCCATTGGATTTTATCGAATGTAGTGCTTTTGCAGACTAACAGCCGCACATTCTACGATGGCGTACACTTATTCTGCTTGGAATATGAAGGCGTACTGTCCCAAGTTTACAATATTGTTCAACTTGGTTCGCTCTCCATGTATTCCACACACATCCAGAAATATATAGACCATAAAAAATCATAAAATATATACAATTTCAAAAATAAAGTAAGATGTAATGTATATTAAAATTTGAAATTAAAAATATATATATAGTTGTTTATAATAATGTTCTTTTAAAAAACGTTAGTAAATTTAAAAAGTAATCTGATACCACTTATAAATATCATGAATTTATTACGACTAGCGTTAGAATTCGAATAGTCGGGTAAAATAATAAATAATACTAACAACCAAGGTCATAAGACAATATGAATCACAATTCCCACATTGTACCTACCTAGACAGTTAAATACGCAAATATTTCACAAGATTTCATCATACGTAGGTACATCATCGTTTTCTGAAACGTCACTATTAGGCATTAGATATCTCTGTCATTGTGAAACGTCCAACATTTTTAATAGATATCTATTCATTATCTAACACATAGTCATCACCGTTTTTTTAAATTATAAATTCCTACTTAATTTTACCTAGGTGCTGTTAAGTTCGCCAAAACTTACCCCAATTTAGAATGTATCAATTCTACCTATCTACTTATACTAATATTATAAAGAGGAAAGATTTGTGTTTTGTACGTTTAAAAAAAAAAGTTCATAATTAGAATGCTACATTATGTCCGACTAACATACGCTATAAACAATAATTATGATAATAGTAATAGTATTCGGAGCGAACCGAGGGCTCTCTAGTCTATATTAAAGAATAAAATTGAAGAATTTAAATTGGTTTGAGCACGGTAATTTCTGGAAATACCAGTGGGATATTAAATCTCTTTTTGCATTACTACAAGGCCATTTCTGGAAGCTTAACTTCACACAACGTTTCATAAAATCCGAGCAAAAAGAAAAAAGACGCGAGCGAAACCACGGGAATCAGCTGGTTAGATATCAAGATTTTATAACGACCAACCTATATTGGACATATCTTAATTGCCTACTATTAATTTAACCTACCTACTATTACATCGTAAAAACGAACAAAGAACCAAGGCTAAAACGCAGTACATAGCATAATAAAATGTCTTAAAAAAATGGTACATTTATACGCTAAATATGTATAATTATGATACTTGATATTTTGAGTTAAGACCACCTGTGTGCAAAGTCGTCCTTCGTCTAAAACCTGTGTGCAAAATATTTGTATTGTTGAGTATAAAAAGACTATTATAACCGTCATTTATATTCGTCATTTACTGACACGTCCAAAATGTTAAATTACGTCATCATTTCTAAAAATATCTTCGTCTACTTCCTAATTTAGGAAACATTCCAGTAGTAAGTACTTATAATTTTTTTTTAATCAAGTTGGTGTAATACACTTTTTAGCACAATTTAGACACGATTTCGAGATACTTAGCATTACTGTACTCCGAATTCTGATTTAACAACGTTTTATATTTCTTGCATCATAATTTGTAACAAACTTGTTGCAATTTTTCTAGGCTTTAGCCACCTTTCAATGTACCTTATCCTACCTATCCTGTTTATCTCCAGTTTATAATATTCTCTATTCAGTTTATATTTAAAATCATTATGAGAGAAAAATACCCATAAATTTCAATTAAAATATACACCGTGACATTTTAGTCGTTTTACAGTCGAAATGATCGCAATTTTACTCATCATTACCTACGAAAAACTTTTACTATCAAGCCAACCCAAACATCTGAAGAAAATACCAGTAAGTAGGACACTACATTTTGTCGAGTTCAGTGTACATAAATGGTTATAATGGTCGCATTATTCCGCAACACCACACTTTTTATTTTCTATCTATAGAATAATAAATACCTAGTATTTTAAATCGTATTCTATAAAGTCAATGTAAGTGTATTTATTGTAATGTCTATGACATTACGCACTGCTAATTTGACTCTTTATTAGTCTTCAGTACCTACACCAACCAATGTTAGCCGTTCCTGGACGGACCTGACCACTTGCAACCAAATCTGTACTTTTAGGTAAAATACCTTATAACCTCTATAGATACAAATAATCTTTATAGTAAGGCAACCAACGTTAGCCGTTCCTTGACGAACCTGACCACTTGCAACTAGGCCTGTACTTTCTAGGTAAGATACCTTATAACCTCTATAGATACAAATAATCTTTATAGTAAGGCAACCAACGTTAGCCGTTCCTTGACGAACCTGACCACTTGCAAGCAGACCTGTGTACTTTCTAGGTAAATATCTTATAACCCCTACAGATACAAATAATCTTTATAGCTACTAAGGCATCCAACGCTAGCTGTTACTTGACGGACCTAACCACTTGCAAACAAGACCTGTACTTTTGAGGTAAAATACCTTATAACCTCTATATATACAAATAATCTTTATACTAAGGCAACCAACGTTAGCCGTTACTTGACGGACCTAAACACTTGCAACGACCTGTAGATACTTTCTAGGTAAAATATTTTCTTTCTAAGTAAAATACCTAATAACCTCTCCAGATACAAATAATCTTTATACCTACTGTCTTGTTCGTATTATAATTATGTATCTTGATTCATTCTCTAACTCTATCAATTATATCTTTAGTTTTTACTACCTACCACAGATACCTAAGTAAATATTCTCTGTATCACATGTGACGAAAAACAATGACTTTAAGAGTATCTTCACAGATACTCTATCAGTCTCTTAAATGGCGAATGTTACTAGTATAATGTTTATGCATTATGCGTTTATTACCTATAATATACATAATAGGTATATAAAATTGCGCAGCATTCTAATTTTCTCCTCAAAATGCAATAATAGACGCGTTTTATTATGATCAGTTACTACCTATATGATAATATTAATATACATAAGTATAAGAAATTATGATAAATAATAACTATATTTGGTATACGTTCTAAATCGATCAAGTTTCTTACTTGTCATCTTACCCACCTTCTCAAATTTATTAACTTTTGCTAACTTGGCTACCTCTCATAAATGAAACTCGCTTACTTAGTCACCTTCACAAACGTTTATTATCCCAACTCGGTTAAACTCTGAAATTTCTAATTAACTGACTTGGTTACCGTCTTAAATTTCTAACTTGCTAACTTGGCCACCCTCTCAAATTTGTAACTTTCTGACTTTGCCACCCTTTCATATTTTAAACTCGCTAACTTGGCCACCTTTAAAATTTTAACATGACTACTTACTATTACTCTCATAAATTTGAGACTAACGCTAATTTGGCTCTCCTCTTAAACGGTTAGTAGTTAACTTGGCACCCTCTCGAATTTGTAACTAGCGGAAACGGTCATCCTCTTAAATTTCTAACTAGACGATTTGATCACCCTCTCAAATTTCTATCTCACTAACATAGCCATTCTATCAAACAGCAAACTTGAAAATTTGGCCACTCTCTTGAATTTTATTTCTAAAATTCTAACGTGCTAACTTGGTCCCTTTTTCAAACTTACGAACTTGTCCGCCCATTTTATTTCAAATTTTCCAACCTCTTAAAATTGTAACGTGTTGACTCGGCTACTCTGTCACCAACTAGGCCACTCTCTTAAAATTCTAAATTGTTAACTTATTGCCACCACCTCAAACATCTAACTTGTAATTCTGCCACCCTCTTAAATTTCTAATTTTCTAACTTGGCCACCTTCTCAAATTTGTAACTCACTAACTTGGCCACTTTCTCAAACTTGCTAATTTTGATTTATAGTCCTACTACTGTCCGAGAACAATTTAAATATGTGAGTTTCGGTCAATGTTTTAATATTTGTTTTTAACTTAGTGTACCTATCTAAAATTCAACCAATACTCAGCTCTCTCAATATATAATACACCGTAATACTAAAACACCTCTCTCCCTCTTAATATTCTGTTTGATACGCTTTTGAAAATTTGATTGCTTATTTTACTTATAGAGTACCTAAGTACCTATCAAGTCCTTTAAACTCATTTTCATTCCCTAGATCTTTACTAATTTACGACAGCAGACATCTTGCACTGTAAATAAATACTGAAAACATAGCTGAAGTACATAAGTTTGCTTTTGTTACCTCGCTCTATTCAAAATCAAAAGTCGCAAGCCTGGCAAGCTAATAAGCTGAAACGTTTTCACTAAATTATGAAATTATTGGCATGAAACTTACTTGATTATACCTGCACTTGACTAAAGACATGGTGTAACTAGGTTTACCGCTTGCAAACATTTTAAAATGTAGGTGCCTAAATGTATAGTGAAGATTTAAATAATTAAATAACCTTAACGCAAAGCTAATACGCATTATTGTAATCGTAATCCTAAAAGCCTGAGACGATTAATTATCTACTTATCACTGTCTACCTGAGGTGTATTTTAATTTAAAAATATGTGACAAAATCTACAGAAAGCTTGATATTTGTAAAAATATTTTATATAGGTAACACAAACAAAGACACATTTATACTAGACTAGACAATCACTACGCATTAATAAGTAGGCGGTATCATTGATGACGATTTTATAATAAAAATTGGGAAAATTAAAAAAAAGTTGTTAGCGATCTACAACTTATTCGAAAATAATTTCTTTTCAATATTCAAATTTATAGCTACGATATATATATCAATATAAAATATTTATTCCTATCCGTCTCTTCAAATATCAATAAAATTCTATTTCAGAATTAATTATAATAATATTAATCAGAATACCGAACAATGCCGCACAAAATCGATCTGATCCATCTGTTAAACATTCTCATATTATAGTTTAATTTTACACCATAATATAAAAAAAGACCATCTTTTAAGTATAATATTATTTCAATAATACATAATAATATAATTTAGTAAACGATTAAATAAATTATTTGTTTTGTATACATATGCCATTTTGGATGTGGAGTTAGATTAACTTGAGATCTTTCAAAAACATTTCTATTTCTATAAACACACGGTTAAAATAATTACGTTATCGATACTACCAAATCTTTAAAAAAAATGCAATATCATTCGGTTTACCGTCTTATTCCTTAACCACAATAAAATAAGTAAACCTATATTATTTAAAAGAAATTGAAATCATTATAAAATTAGTATCAACTTAGGTCAAAACTGATTATCAGAGAAAATCTCATAATACCCGTATAACAGCTTTAGCTTCAATTTCCTAGAATTTCTTTTTCTTATATCCCTTGTCACGTCGTATCATATTAATTTGATATAGCATTTGATATGCTTACTTAATTTTCTTTTTATTTCTGCTTTCATCATGTTAATCGTCATAAGACTAGCATTTTATAACTTTAAACTTATCTCTACGCACACACTCTTAAATGATTAGGAACTTCACGTTCAATTGTTTCCGCTACTTATTTATTTTTATTAAAATAGCATGCCATTTTGTCATTTATTTTATTTGTGTGGTTATTTAAAATAATTTCATATTCTCATAAATATTGCATTACCTTATTTCGCACGCCATCTGATATTTCCGTGATCAATTATAATAAACAGTAATTGAATACTTTCTTATTGTATTTCTATCTATGCGCACATCAGGGCAGTGTTACAAATATGTCCAACTTTAATATGATATGGTTTAAAATTCTCCTATCCATATTTACGTTTTCTGATTTTGATTATAAATTAGGCCGAATTATAAAACCACCTTGATTAATTTAGTTTCAAGTATTTATGTATACGTTTTTCGTTATCTTATATATCAAATAATACATTGTTATAATCTACGCCTGGGTGAGATTTTTATTAATTATCACTATTAATAATAACTTCGTTTTCAATCGTTTTAGTAATTGTCATATTGTTATGTTCGCCTAATATTATGTAATTTCTTCTCGTTATGTTAAAAGTATTATACATAGCCGGTACAAGTACCATGTCAACATATACGTCCATACATATTAATAATTATTACTTTGTTCGAGTATACATTTTCGTTATACCTTGCTTGTTATTGCTGATAATTGTGTAATACGTATCCTACTTATAAATCAACATATTCTGGCGATTTCACCACCAGTGCTAACATTGCACAATATTGTTTATGAGACCTACTTGTTCTCTGTTTACAGTGACTATTTTTAGTTCACTTAATAAACTAAAATTACCTTATAACACTTTTTCTAAATATCGCTACGCATCTTTCAAATCTTTATTACTAATATGTACCTATTATTTATTAATTTTACTTAATCATTACGTTCTTCATTTTGAAAATACTTATAAATATGTAAATTAAACACAAATAACACTAATCATTTTCACTTTAATGTTTTTCTTCATTCCAAACTTGAGTATTCTTGATTTGGTGCTTGTTATAATTTCAATTAATTTCTACGTCTGTAAATTATTCTTCTTTACTTCAAAACTTAAGAAATCCTTTTTCCTTACAGAACATTTGGTGTACCAATCTTAATTTAATTGAACTGGTTTTTAAGAAGTTGCATATACTTCTGTAAATTAAATGCAATTGTTAACAATAGCAATCTTGCAGTCTTGTAACAACTTGCTCAACCTTGTGCAACAAAAGATACCGTTTCGTTGAGTGCTATGAATCTCAATTTAACGTTCCAGTTAACAAATTTTTACGTACTTAGCATAAACAAGGCACAAACAAATTTTAATCATCAAAGTTACTTAAACGATTGAAGTCATCATACTTAGCTTATAAAACAATCTAAAATTCCAAATATCAATTCCAAGAAAATAATTATCTTAGTCGAACCTGTTTCGATTTTTGTAATTCATATAATTCATGTTAAGTACGAATATCGTTTGTACACCTTATTACATTTTATTTCTTATTTGTAGAATTTTTCAATACTTTAAATGTCATTAAGTCTTTATTCAGTTTGAATGCTTGAGGAATTCATATTTGATTCATTGTACTGATTCAGTTGTATACAGATACAAATTACACGTACAATTACATTACGTGGGTTGCAAGTAAAGTTTACCAAATCTCTAGAATCTTCATGTATTGACTGTGTAGGTGTGTGTATGTTCAAAATGTTATCTTGTAGTTAGTCTAGTTTCTTAGCTTTATCTTTCATAGCTTCAAAATTTGTAACTTCGACTTTGGTAATAAAATCGACATAAGTGATATACCGAATTGACAATAAAATACTCATTTTGAATGAGGTTCTATCAACCGATCTTCTGGACTGAGCCGTTCTTATTACAGCTATCGTAAATAAAGTCTACGAGACAAAACAAGCATACAGTATCTTATGGTGGGATGTGGTTCCTTAGCTCTAGCTTTCTTCCCATTGAAAGTTCAACGTTCTTATCTAACAGACTTTCTAAATAGCAATATTGGTTCTGCTATCTGATCTGAAGTTTACAGTTGCAAATAAAGTTGTATAAACTGTTTTTGCTATTGTGAATAAGTATAATACGAGTATCCTTCACTGGTAAGGCTAGTTTTTTGGCTAGCTTCCTTTAGTTTTTTCCTAGCTTTTGAAATAAATAAAATCTGGAAATGAGAATATTAAAAACAATACTTCAAATTCATAACAGTTAAAGCAGAGTTATGGTTCTTGGTTCTCCCATCAAAGACTTCCATAATAAAACTCGTTATAGCTATGGTTTTATTTCGATATAATCCAGATTAAGCTCAACTTGTTGGTCGACAATAAGTATCTATAATATTATTTATTCTTTTCTTTTAAGGTTCTATTCCATCGCTCAAAATAATACCTTTGTTCAGCAACCGAACACTGTCCAGTTTCAATTTATTGAAACATCAATCCTCTCGGTAATATCAATTATCACGTAATCTGCAGAATATGGAAAACTTCTACAAAAGTTGTTTTTTTCAATTAACAAAAACGAAACGCCTTGCCTACATTATACTGATTCCAAGGCTATATTTGAAAACATTACCGCTTGATTAGTCTTCAATCCGTGTAAAATAGGTATTATTCTTGTTAAGTTATACGCTTCACTTCTTAGCATCTATAGCAATTAGATATCGTGCTTTACTAGGTATCTGCACTTTATTCCTTTATTTATTCATAAAAATAGATTTCACATAAAACCAACCACAATAACTAAAAGCCATCACTAAAACTTAACTCGGTTTTAAATTCACTTAATGTTTTTGCTTTATAATAATATTGGTGAATTGCACCCATTATTGCTCGATTCCGTCTTTGGTGTGGTTTAAATGATTGAATCAGTTATTTATTGTGTTACTTGAAGATATGGAACACTTGGATTTATTTTGTATCTATTTATTAGTCTCTTTACACGAAAATTCATCCGAAACTGTAAACCAATTAAATGCATATCTAAAATGATAAACTCAGTATCTCTAATGGATTCTTTGTTATAGTTTTTCTGTGATAAACGCTCATAAGTACTCAAGACATTAGACATTATTCATTCTTTTTCAATAATATTAATTCACGTAATCTGCACAATATGGAAAACTTCTATAAACGTTGATTTTTTAATTGATTCCAAGGCTATATTCGAAAACGTTACCGCTTCATTAAATCTCCGATCCGTGTAAAATATTCTTGTTAAGTCATACGCTTCACGTGTTAGCACCTAAAGCAATTAGGTATCGTTAATTACTGTAATTGAACGTGTTTCTAATCAATATGTATTCTCATTGTTAATCCAATTTGAACACATTTTGAGATCGCTCTTCTTTATATCCTTGTAATTATTACAGTAACCAGTACCTAATCATTCTTTAATATTAATAATAATAATTTTCATCATTTGTAGCTACTATTATAGGTATATTCTCCGAAATATTGTAGCTAAATAAAGTAATAATCATCACATACACCAAATATTTATCCTCTGAAATATTTTAGATTTATTCATCACATATGCAAGCTTGGAAGAATTATTGCGTCCCATAATTATGTTACATGTCATTTAGAACTTTGTCGGCTACGTAGACCAAATCCTAGGTCATGCCTTGACATTACAATAGTTAAATCTTAGCTTTTAGCAATCTCTGCAAGTCATTCACAAACTAAAACCCTGAAATAGCAATGGCATTCTCTTAAAACACTATCAATGCCGATATATTGCAAAACGGAACGTGTTCGTAGCATACGATGAGGCTTTTAAAATGATTACGCTGCTCTATGTTCTCTAATGTGATATTTATTCTACATTCGGGAACGGTTTAATGCAATTAGTGATCCAATTGAAATCAAGCCTAGACTGTGCGCTGAAAGCGTAAGCGTACCTAGATATTGTATTGTATCAATCAAACATCTCTATGTAAGTAATGAAAAAGCATTCCATTAGTGTATTTTTACTCTAATTCTTTCTTGCACTTAATGCATTCTAGTATCTAGTAATAGTTACTTTTCTCTCAAATGCATTGCTTACTTCAGCTTATTCCGTACCTACAGATAATATGTCAATAAAGCATAATGAAATCATACTAATCTTATTTATTTTATAACAGCGCCAATAAAACATCACAATCATCACTTTGATTCATTTTCACGGTTTTTCTGTTAACTCGTGGTTTTAGACTGTCTTTATTAGATATTGAATTTAAAGTATAAAAAGCAGCTGTTGATTTTATTTCTTCGTTCTTGTTACAGACGTATAAATCCATCACAAATATTCATATGTTCAATTAAAGAATTTTAATTAATTTTTGAAATTACGTACAGTTTATAGAAGGAAAGTAACATACCTATTACTTTCGCAACATCTTACTGATTGGCTTTCCACTTCTTGATAATGTAGTATTATCTATTTGTTTTATCCGCAATTCAATTTCCACAACACATTTACTTCAATGAATCCTACTTATGTACGTTAGTCAGTGGCACCAAATTAAAGTAATCATCATGAGCTCAGTTTGGTTGTAGCAACCTCAAATTTTAAATAATTTGGGATAGGTACCTACAGATCATAACATTAGAAATCCAACATATCCCCATCATGCAAATTTCCAAAATTTTAGGTACGTACTCACTAGCAAATGGTTACTATACCATGCATAACAACGTAAAAGCCTAAACCGTCAATATTCTGAGTGTCGATGAAAAGCAAGCTCCGTGGTAAACTTTATTTACTTGTTGTTACATAAATGACAAGACATCACTACACATCACCCACATGCACTTCACAATAAGAAAAAGAAATATGGATAGGTTGATACTTAAAGAATTGTAATCACATTTTGCATTTCTGAAATTTCACTCCACACAATTTCACTATGGGGAAAATCTCACAACACTTTGAAAGCTAAGCTACTACACTTGATGCCTATAGGTGTATAATAATAAAAATAGATTTCACATAAAACCAACCACAAAAACTAAAAGCCATCACGAACATTAGTAAAAACTTAGGTATCTCAGTTTTAAATTCACGATTTAGAATACTGGTTAATTTATGAACCCGTTGTTGGTTGATTTTTGTCTTTGGTGTTGTTTAAAATGATTGAATCAGATATTTGCAATTTTATTTATTTTGTAGGTATTAATAGAAACATTTGCATTTATTTTATATCTATTAGTCTCTTTACATGAAAATTCATCTGACACTGAAACAAATTAAATGCTGATCTGAAATTAATAAACTCCGTAAATTATTTATAATAATCGTTCATGAAATACTTATAAATAAATATGTTCGCTAAGCATAGGTATATCAGAAATATATTAACAAGAAAGGTAAAAAAAGTAACAGGTTTTCCTACCTGTTCTAGTTCGTCCATCAGATTTTCTTAGAAAAACGTTAACGGTTTGGCTCTTTGAACTTAAAACATGTAATTTTATAAAAGCTTTCTTTAATACTTAAAAAAAATCTGTAATAAAGGCTCTTTTTAAACTTAAAATATTTACTGTAAAAAAGTTTATTTTAAACTCATAAAAATTTTCCGAGGTTAAAGCTCTTTTTAATACTTAAAATATCAACTGTAATAAAAGCTCTTTTTAATAAGTACTTAAAATATTATCGGTGTTAAAAGCTCTTTTTAATACGTAAAATATTTTCTGAGATAAAAGCTTTTTTAATACCAAATATTTTCTAAGATGAAAGCTCTTGTTAAACTACTTAAAATGATTTCTTTAATAAAAGCTGTTTTTAATACCTACTTAAAATATTTTGTGTAATATAAACTCTTTTTAATACGGTAAATATTTTCTGTAATTATTAAAACTCATTTTAATACTTAATTTTTTTCCTGTAAGTAATAAAAACTTTTTAATAAGTAAAATATTTTCTGTAATAAAAGCTCTTTTTAATACTTGAAAATGTTTTCTGTTACAAAAGCTATTTTGTCTTAAAATATTGCATTATAAATTATAGACATTATTTAGTGGTTTAGTTGGAATACCTTCTAATTTTTTTAGAATAATACCATCGACACTTAAAAATTATATATATATACACGAAGCTTGTTTGCCTACCTGCCATAACCAGCCAACAACCCGACGCTTCTAAGTAACTTAATAAGAAAAAAAAACAACGTTGATAATAGTACATTAAATAAATATGCAGTTCAAGCTATAACGACAGCTAAAAACATAGATATTGTTAAACTTATCAATAATTTCAACGTCAAGCTTGCAGGGAACACTAGACAAGAATCAAATGAAGTGCGTTTACGAGAAACTAGAACTTTACGACACACAACACAGACACGTGAATAGCTATCCGTACATTCACTGGGTGATTGTGAATTCTCATAACGATTGCTTTGTACGAGTATTAGTTAAGCGAATAACGCAATTGAACCTATTGGAATTGAATATTCAAGATGCTGAGCTAGAAATAGCCGACATTGTGTGCACAGTGCTTATAAACCCAAGCCACGCATCTATGTAAATCGCATCACATAAACCCAATGCATTTTAATTTAAAAAGTGAAGAACCGAAAGCAAATGCTCCATTTTGTTAAACATTTGATTTAAGTAGTTATGTTTTAGGAATGACAATGTGTTATTGAAACTAGCAATCAGTTTAATGTCAACAAATGACCACCTTATTCCAAACGTAAACTACTTTAAAAACTGTACAATTGATTGTTACAAATGAATACGAAAAAGTGCAAATACGACAGCTAGATTAAAATGAACTCCGTCTTCTGGTTAATCAAATAATATTTTAAACTCTTACTCAGCCTTTTAAAAACCTAATACAATACTCAAAAATACAATGTAGGTAATACAGTAACAGGAAGCTAAGTTCAAAAAACTTATCAGCCAATTATTCAGCCAAACCTCACTTAGGTAAATATCTCAATCAATCTACAAAAACTCAAAATGCATGTACTTATAAATGGTCTAGATTTTTGATTGAGGACAAAACAATTAACTGCGCAATTAATTAGGCTACCACACCACATCCTTATATTGGTTAATAACAAACAGAAATAGGTATCGAATATATATATATATGTGACATCGCTATATACAACTAAATATAGGTACATATACGCAAACACAAAATATTCCACAATTATCGTTGTTGTCGTCTTTCCGAATACAGTACAATCTTTTGAAAACTTGTACAAAATATTATACACACAATTAGAAACAGTTCTTGCTTTTTAAAGCATAAATATGTGCTAATTATCCTTGATCCATTGATTACCATTTATAATGATGAGTAGTCCTTATAGCTACTGGCAAAACGGAACTGCGAAAATGTGCCGTATCTAAAAATATATTTATCACGTTGCGGATTCTTTATTCATTGAATAAGAAATATAGATTTTACCACCACGAGTACAATTATTTACCTAATCAAATATCCAATGCATTTTTACGTCCCTAACTACTTGCAAAAGTATTCATCGAAGATTCTGATCTCTACTATCAAACGCTTTCTCAAAGATTTCATAAAATTAGGTCAGACCTTGTTCATAATTATCTCGGAATAGAATCTTACTTAGATCAGTCATCAAATGCCCTAATAGTCGAAATAGCATTGAGAGACAATAATCTATTCGCAAATTATGAGGTCAATTCATTAGGAACAGAATCTTACTGCAGTCATCAAATGCCTTAATAGTCGAATAGTATTGAGAGACAATAATCTATTCGCAAATTATGAGGTCAATTCATTAGGAACAGAATCTTTCTTGGATGCAGTTATCAAATACCCTAATAATCGAATAGTAGATTGGGAGCCAATATTGCAAATCATAAGGTTAGAGCTTGATCATCAGCAACCGAATCTTTCTAGGATATCATCATCAAATGCCTTAATAATCGAATAGTATTTTGAGACCCAATAATCTGTAAATTATCTTGCAATTAATTTTAGTAAAAGTAATTTTGTAATTTACCAATCTAAAAGGCCTCCTATGCTTAAAATTCAATGAATTACCTATACACCTTGATTTCAAGGATTAGCACTTCTGGGATTAATTTTGGTACTTCACTAATTATAATTATTCTAAAAAAAATTGCCCTACGGCCAATCTATGGCAAAAATAGAATCCTATCGATTTTGTCCTACCTCCTATCGTAGGAGGCTCCTCTCCTACCCTCTATTAGATCTACTTTATATAAATCGTTATCCTTTTCTGTATTTTGAAGTTGTCCTTGCTAACAAAATTAAGGATTTTGCATAAAACACCCAAAGGCTCTAACTCTGCCTTTTATGTCCACGAAGGCCTTCTTCATCGTATCACTTAACCATAAACCACCACCATCAATCTCTGGAAGTTTTCCAGATTGATTTAACCTCTCTAATGTCGTTCTATTTACAAAAAAAACGCATCTTAAATTATACACGTGCCCTGTGCCCAGATTGGACGCCATTTTACGTTTACGAAGGGGTCCTTCTAGCTTTCCTATAACAGTCTCAATACCTTCTTCGTCTTCTGTATAAACTACTACCTTCTTTATCGTAATATTCCTACTTTTTACCAAGATGACCTATTTAGAACTTATAAGGGTACAACGTCATTGAGGTCAGCCAATTATAGTATTGATTCGTCCCCTTTTTCACGTAACACTTTTTGTACCGACTAAATACTTGAGAATTTATAGCGCCCTACAACATTCTCATAGTTTAAAGCGTAATCCTTAAAATTGGTATTGTTGAATTTGATTTCTCATGACCTGGATTTCTTTAAACTTTGTCAATGTTAAAATTTATTTAAGTCATTTTGCGAACTGTTTTGCTGGCTAGAATATCTACTTCACAATTATCTTTATCATTAGTATTATTGTTATACGGATTAAAAATATCAAATACGTGTCCGGTGCATTACCGTCACAGAAAAGGTTTATTATGAAAGTTGAACCGTCACGCTATTCAATCGTTGACGTCATTCTATTGTTTGAACCTGAACACAGCTGTTTCGAGAAAAAATAATCTAGAAATTCAATAGCCTTTTCAATTCGAACACAATGGATAATCCTGCTATTTTGTCTTGTAGGTACTATTATTACTGTATTGTATATTAGGTACTGTACGTACCTACAATAATGGCAATTCCTTTTACGGATTATTACCGAAATTGGTAACGTGTTAAGGGTGCCAATGTGTATTTACAGATAACGAACCTATTTTTGGTTTGTCTTTGTCTGCCTAACTTACGTTACTAAGTAAGTAATTAAAAGTACCTCAGGTATTTCTAAAAATAACAACAGTTAGAATATTACGCTTCCATTAATAATTTTCGGCTGCGACTTAAACAGAACCGAAAGAACAGAAAGACTTAAAAAAACCGTTAAATGTTGGATGTTGGACTATAATTATCTGAACAATTTGTTTCCTTATTACTTAGATTAGTTATTTTTTTTAGAAAATATTGTAAGTACCTATATGTATAGGTATTCTCTTAACGATATTGTAGGTAAGTACATAAAATATCGGTAATAATCAAGCAACGTTATTAAACAATTTCCGACCGAAAGAAAAAATATACCGTCTTAAAAATTATGCATATCAGCTGGCATGTGTTGATAACCGCTTAAATAACATTAACAATAAACAAACGAAGTGAAGGTCAAATAGGACGCCATTTTGGTCACGTATGTCGGCAAATATAAAACACTGAAGTTAACTGATTCTACGTCGAAATATTCGTTAAAACACTTAATTAATCTTCACGTATTACTTAACTATCTTTAAAAGTACACGAAATATAGAATGTAATCGTTACTTTATGGAAAAATTCCAACACACTGCGCCACATCGTGGCGTTTTGCGGCGCATTTCCTAATAAAACCAATTCCTGCCAATAAAATGCAAAACTTTACCTAATAAAAACAAAAATATAATAAAATAATACCTTACCTTACATCTTATCCTTAAAACAAACGTCTTCCCCTGCTTTAAACAACCAAAAATAAGAGAATCTACGCAGTACTCGTCAACCGGGCGATGACTCCGCCATTTTATGCGCTAACGGGACTTGCCACCTCCTTAGCTATACCCCGTACTTTAATATACATTTTTAAAACTACTTTGTTACTAGGTAAATGCCTACATTTTAAATTTAAAGGGCCTGTCTGGTCCTACCGCTACACAATCCTAAAATACATGATAGAAACCGAACCTCACCACTAGACTTGGAAAAGGTATCTCAAAGAAACCCCCCGCGTTACAGTTTATATAGCCATTGCGCCAGATGCAGTCCCCGCAGCCCAGATTACAATGCGAACAATTTCAAAAGGCCAGATATCCCCATGCCATATAATGGAACAAACAAACCATTTCAAATAGTAGGGTAACCATTCTAGAATGTTCGATGCCGCATGATAAGAGATAGACACATAAGAAAGAACGAGACACAGATATGTATTGATTTTATCCTCTAGAACGTTCGTCTGCAGTGCTATCATAAGGTGCGAAAGAGATAGAATATGGACTGACTGAGAAAGCAATATACTTTAGAAGATTCTAGAATCAATAAAGTTCAAAAGTGTTGCCAATGTCCATGTCCAGATTTCCCTGATGGGTAAATTCGTTACGTAGTTTGTAAGTTGATTTTCTTTAATTCGGACTCAATTAAGCAGCATTAAGAGCATTATCAATATCAGATCAATTTTTAATAACAGTTTCCCAATATTAGTGGAGTCTAATTCTGTTCACAGTTTCTGTTTCATGCTTGTAAGGCAAAAGAAAAACTTTTACCTTTCATATATTGATGCAGACATCAATCTACTTAATTGCTTAAAAAAGCATAAAATATATTTTTTTAAGAACGTCATCAAAGTCAAAATCACCACATGGGTGCAGATCAAAGAGATTGATGATAACAGATTATCTCTACGTAATTGCCACTACTTAGTAGCTATTTTATAATACCAAATTTTAATATAAAACTGTTGTTTACTGCTTTTGCATACAATCCTTAAAAGTAATCCATTTTATCAATAGGTACTCATTCTCATCCCGGGATTGCACAAGTAAAAAATAAATTGTGCAATGCGATAAATTGCACTTGAGTCACCCGATATTATCTACTTACTGAACTTACTAAGAACTTGCATATAATCACGCCTATAATCACCGAAGGGTTAAACATACGGGTGCCTGTGTAAATCCACAGTTTGCCACTATAGGTCCCATGTAATAGGGGGCACCATTAACCGGTCACAAATCCAAACTCCGAGGTGGTACTGAGAATCCCATAAAAATCTAATCGGGAATCGAACCCAGGATCTCTAGTGTAGCAGTCGCGCTTACGAATACTAGGCAGTCTGATACACTTAGAATTTTAATTTAACAGATATTTCAAATATGATTTTTAGATATAATTTTAGAGTGTAGATATAATTTATTTATTTATATTAGGTACACTAACAGCATATACAGCACACATTAAACAGAATAAGAACAGGGGATCTAATGCGTATGCTAATTATCCTATACACAACACTCAAAGCTGCAACATTATATTTTGTTAATTAATCTAAAAACACGGTAAAATATATAAAAGAAATCAAATGAAAATATTTTACTGGGGTGACTACGCAATATCTTTTTATTTATATTTAAGGTAAGAACCAAAGAACACGTCCAACTCGGTTACTTTAGAGCAAATTTCATTGTACTGCATGGTCATTCTAGAAATTGGCGAGTGTCTTCCAACATTGGTCCTACTGACGAGGCTGAAATAATAATGATACTATGTCATTATATTCATCACATTTGCGATATCTTTAACAGAAATATAAGTAGAAGAAATAATATACATATACCATCGCGCCTGTATTTCCCGAAGGCAGGTTAGGCAGAGTTGTACTAATGTACACCAACAGTTCGCCGGTGTGTTTAGGTCCCATGTAATACCGTAATAGGGGGCGAGCCTATTGCCATCAACCAGTCACAAATCCAGCCTCCGAGTTGCTTCCGTGAATTTCACAGAAAAACCCAACAACACTTTACTCGACCCGGGAATCTAACCCAAGACCTCCGGAGAAGTAGTTGCGCTTGAGACCACGAGAACAACCAGGCGGTGTAACAAAATAATGATACATTTGTGAAGACAAGCCAGTACGTTCTTAATAATTTTTACCACTTTAATGGGGACTTTTTCACGTCTGGTATTACCTTCAAGTGCTGTCTCACTCTTAAGGATATAGCTTCATCTCTCTCTCGAATGTTGATTGGTCGACAAAAATAAAACTTCGAGAAAGATCTTTCATGGAACGAATCTGATTGGCGCATCGAGTACATTCTAGATTATTCTCTGACGCTATTGGCTCCCGATATATAAGCTCGCCGAGCGCGCCAAGTATTCAGTATTTGAATACACAAGCAATCGAAGAGAAGTCAAGAAGCGGTGTAACCACCGAACAACGTATACAAAGCGAATTATCATCGAGTTTACTGTTCAAGTATAAGAAGAGTATATTATTCATAGACAAAATGCCAGCTATTGGAATTGATCTTGGAACCACCTACTCGTGTGTTGGAGTCTGGCAACACGGAAATGTGGAGATCATCGCCAACGACCAGGGCAACCGCACCACTCCATCCTACGTCGCGTTCACCGACACAGAACGGCTGATCGGCGATGCAGCTAAGAACCAAGTTGCTCTCAACCCCAACAACACCGTATTTGATGCCAAGCGACTCATCGGCCGCAAGTTCGACGACCCGAAGATTCAACAGGACATGAAGCACTGGCCCTTCAAAGTGATCAGTGACTGCGGCAAGCCGAAGATACAAGTCGAGTTTAAGGGAGAAACGAAAAGGTTTGCACCTGAGGAAATCAGCAGTATGGTCCTGACTAAAATGAAGGAGACCGCTGAAGCGTATCTCGGCACTGCAGTTCGCGACGCAGTGATCACAGTACCTGCCTACTTCAACGACTCACAACGGCAGGCGACCAAGGACGCTGGCGCAATCGCTGGGCTGAATGTACTTCGTATCATCAATGAGCCAACAGCCGCCGCCCTCGCCTACGGACTTGACAAGAACCTCAAAGGCGAACGCAACGTGCTCATATTTGATCTCGGCGGCGGTACATTTGATGTATCGATCTTGACCATCGACGAAGGCTCTTTATTCGAAGTGAAGGCGACCGCCGGCGACACACACCTGGGCGGTGAAGACTTTGACAATAGGCTTGTAAACTTCCTCGCCGATGAGTTCAAGCGCAAATACAAGAAGGATATCCAAAACAACTCGCGTGCACTACGCAGACTGCGCACCGCCGCAGAACGTGCTAAGCGCACGCTGTCTTCCAGCACAGAAGCAACCATCGAAATCGATGCGCTGCACGAGGGTGTCGACTTCTACACGCGAATTACTCGCGCGCGCTTTGAGGAGCTGAACGCGGACCTGTTTCGCGGCACTTTGGAGCCCGTCGAAAAGGCTCTCCAAGATGCCAAATTAGACAAGAGCTCTATCCATGATGTCGTGCTTGTCGGAGGCTCTACTCGCATCCCTAAGATCCAGAGCATGTTGCAGAACTTCTTCTGCGGCAAGAAGCTGAATCTGTCTATCAACCCGGATGAGGCAGTCGCGTACGGCGCTGCAGTGCAGGCGGCTATACTGAGCGGCGAGCAGCACTCCAAGATTCAAGACGTACTGCTAGTGGACGTAGCTCCTCTGTCACTTGGCATCGAGACTGCTGGCGGAGTCATGACTAAGATCGTCGAGCGCAACGCCAAGATTCCTTGCAAGCAATCACAAACATTCACCACCTACTCAGACAATCAGCCGGCGGTCACCATCCAAGTGTACGAAGGCGAGAGAGCTATGACGAAGGACAACAACCTACTGGGTCGCTTCGATCTGACTGGCATTCCACCAGCACCTCGCGGAGTGCCTAAGATCGACGTCACCTTCGACTTGGATGCAAACGGTATCCTGAACGTATCTGCCAAGGAAAACAGCACCGGGCGTAGCAAGAACATCGTCATTAAAAACGACAAGGGACGTCTGTCGCAGGCCGAGATTGACCGTATGCTCGCGGAAGCTGAACGCTATAAGGAGGAGGATGAGCGTCAGCGAGAGAGGGTCTCATCACGCAACCAACTAGAGTCATACATCTTCAGCGTTAAGCAGGCCTTAGATGATGCTGGCGGCAAGTTGAGTGAGCAGGACAAGGAGACTGCCCGGCGCGAGTGCGATGAGGCGCTACGGTGGCTCGACAACAACACGCTCGCCGAGAAGGATGAATACGAGCACAGGCTAAAGGAGCTGCAACGCACGTGTTCACCCATCATGAGCAAAATGCACGGGGCAGGTGCAGCAGACGCGGGTGCCGGCCAGCCGCAGTACCAACGGCAGAGCAACACAGGACCCACTGTAGAGGAGGTCGACTAAGGAGTTTCTAATCCCAGTCATTAGTAACAAGAAATCTCTAGTCCCACCTAATTAGTTATAATTTGAAAGTACCTACTGTAAATATTATTTTGTAAGATAATTTATTATTGTAAATAAGCTATAGGTTAACAAAAGATCATGTGCTGGAATCATAAATTATTGTTAGTACCTAAGTACCTAATTAAGTTTACAAAAGATCATGTGCTGAAAAATAAATAGAATATTTTGTAGAAAATTCGTGTTTTTTTTGTTCTTAATAACTATCAACCTTACCTTTATATTTTTTAAATTAACATTACTTTTGAAAATTGACCAATAACGAAAATCGAGTGCCTTAGCTTATGAGGCTTTACCACACGTAATGCTTAAATTCAAGTCAAAACAGTGTCATTGATCTAATGATAGTTGTAAGCGCGACTGCAATAGAATTCCTAGTTCCTACGTTCAATTCCCGAGTCAAGACAGTTGGATTTGTGCCCGGTTGATGGCGATAGCTAGGATCTCTTAGGACACAACTCTTACCTCTGGGTTGGGCCGAGGTGTACTATTGTCCTATTGTACACTCTCAGTTCGCTAGTATATATTTAGGTAAGTTATGTAATGGTAGAAGGCGAGCCTATTAGGTACCATTAATCGAGCCCAATCAAACCTTTGAGCTGATAACACCTTGCTTGACCTGGAAATCGAACCCAGAACTTCTAGCGTAGCAGTCGCTCTTAGGATCGGTAGACTAACAAAGCAGTAAAAACTGATCAAATTATTACCAAAAATAAGTACAGTTTTCGCCATCTTATTGTCCGGCTTGAAGTAGGTACGAGCTAATTTCAACCCGGCCGTTAAAATTGGAGAGAGAGAGAGAGAAATATTGGACTAAAATGGACAGCCTACGACTTGAGCTTTCGTTTTTATTTAACTAATATAGTCCAATATTTTACTTTCTCCGATTTTTACGGCCGGGTTAAAGTTAGCTAGTGCCAACTTCAATCCGGACAATAAGTTTCGCGAGAACTGTACAGTTTTCGCCAAAATTATTGTCCGGGTTGAAGTTAGCTAAAATATTAGATTGTAATAAATAAAAACGCAATCTCAAGTCGTAGGCTGTCGTTTTTAATCATTGTTATCCAATATTTGTCTTTCTCCGATTTTTACGGCTGGGTTAAAGTAAGCTCGTGCCAACTTCAACCCGGACAATAAGTTTGGCGAGAACTGTACAATGAGTGACGTACTACGATACAAACCATATATAATAATTAAAACACCCCATATCCCACTGCTGGGCACGGGTCTCCTCTCAGTATGAGAGGGATTAGGCTATAGTCCACCACGCTGGCCTCATGCGGGTTGGTAGACGACACGTCACATGCCGTTGAGAAAATCTCTCAGGCATGCAGGTTTCCTCACGATGTTTTCCTTGATAATTAGGCATATGATTTCGCAAAGTTGACTTGGCAGTTCAGTGGTCACACCCCTAGTCTATCACTGCTTAAACCGTCAATAATACACACTTACATTATTTTCGCCCCTGTCTCCCATTAGGGTAGGTACTAGGTAGAGATTACAGACTTCCACTTGTTATGATCCTGACACACCACTTTCGCATAATCTACGGTCATCAACCTCTCCATGTATGCAAGTCTACTACCTTGCTCCTTCAAACGAGGCCTAAAACGAGCTCTCTACCATACACAGTAGGCGACTCAGCTCTGTCCCCACGTTGATAATGTCCATGGGCGGCGGTTACCGACCACTTACCAGCAGGCGGGCCGTTTGCTCGTCTACCACTGGTAGGCAATAAAAAGTCGGTTTCAATTTAGTTTGAAACGTAGGTCTGTAGCATTCAGTTTCACATAATATATAGAATTATCATAATTTTATGGTACATACCAAATATGTACCATAAAATTATGATAGGTAATTAAATTAAAAGCTAATTGAATGTTGAATTTGGCGAATCGAGCGAACGCCTCCGTATCCTGTGTATTCTAGTACCTACCTAGCAATCCCGTAAACATGCCCGGGGTGGCTGCGACAAGACTACAGTACTCTCTCATACCTACCATAATAACATACCACCAAGCTCAACCTGGGAATCGAACCTAGGTCCTCGAGCGTAGCAGTCGCGTTTACAAGCACCAGTACCGCAACCATGAGTTCCATCGAATTGCTATCGATAGGTTTTTTACGCATCGAAACGCTGTAATCTCATAGCCGATTTTAGTTCCTTACGTAAACGCTAAAGCGCTGCTAGGGTTTTCCATACAATTATTTTACGTTGTCGCTAGCGAGTTTAGTCAGAAAAACTCATGGTCGAAGCACTGACCAACGAGGCAGTCTCGCGATACGGCATGGGCCAAAGAAAATACACATTCTCTAACGATAATGTTTAAAAGTGCATACATACTGTTGTACTGAGCTATACGTAGCTAACGTCATAAACGCAGCCCCGCATCCCACCGCAGGGAACATCGATCGATAAACTTCATTCAAACAGAACGACCTCTACAATTTTGCATTTTAGCATGTGGCGAAAAAGAGAACTAAAGTTGAATGTACAATGTTCAATGTTGCTTTCGCGCGCTTTCGCCTCGCGGATCTTTGTAAGCGTCTGGGGTGAAATAATTGTATTGCGAAGTGTATTTTTTTATTGATTTATGTAAAATAACGTTTTAATGTGAGAATAAAACAAAAACTTTGAAATATTGGTGTTTTTATTTAGTTATAACGACTATTGTTAAAAAAAAAAAAAAAAAATCGCTCATCGTGATTTCAAATTAGAATTTTTAATACATTACAAGGACAAACTGCCCTAAATCATATTTTAAATTAAAGCTTATTTCATAACGATACCAACGGTATTCATTTTATGTATAGCTCCCATACAAAACTTTAGAGATATCGTCATTTTAATCACACGCGCGAGTTGCGCAGCTCCGCCGCGCAGAACAGCGCCACACTGGTGAAAAAATGCGAACTCGGCGCATCCACAGCGGAACGGTTATGAAAGCGACGGTGAATACGACGTTCGTCGTACGTAATAAAAACTTATACTTAAATTGTGCTGTGCCCTACAGGGTCCATAATAAAATAGATCCTTAGCTTTAAACTTACCATCTGTTTTATTTCTATGTACATTATGGATTGCAATAAAGATTTGAATTTGAATTTAAATCAATGGCCTAAAACAGAATGTCTAATTAACTAATTTGTAAGCGCTTAAAAAATCTTATATCGGATCGGCCTTTGTCGGCCAAACACACCCATTTTCATATTTAAGTGGACACCTACAGCAGGAATTGGGCTTAAACTACCAAAAACCGTGACAAATGGCAGTAAGGTAGGAAGGTCTTCGCTCTGTGCTGAAACAAACTGGATTGATAATAAAATATTATTAATCGACTAAAAACATATCGATATTGATTTTGTTAAGTTACTGTGAAATTGACACTGACAGTTTTTTCTTGAATGACAATCTTGACACATTCCTTCCGTTTGATAGTTTGACACTTGACGTTGACAGTTATTACTTATTCATTCATTCTGTTTGTCATTGGTCTGTTGATTTGATTATCGCGATCGCAATAAACTGATGGAATTTATTAATGAGTGTTACATGTTTGGTGCTCGTGGTCGTGGTATTGTTCCGCGTGTGTTCATAAAAAATAAATGTTGTTAAATAATTAATCAGTACAAACTAGAAATGGCGCCGAACTTTAGTAAAATTACTTCACGGACTGATGTTAAAATTGCGTTAGCAGCTTCTGCAGCGCTTAGTGCTTGGTTAATAAGGAATTCTCTAAAATCAAGGTTAGTTACGAAGACGATAACCTACTTAATAAGTGCCAAAAGTATTAATTAATTCATTTATTTCACCTGGTTGTGGTAACTTATTCAAAATACAAACTTTCATATAGGTACCTACATTCTAGTCAGATATTTTAAAACAAAAAATTGCCATCAAGATAACTTCACGTAATTTTGTATCTTTTGTGGTCTTGAATTAGAATTTAGAATAGAGATGAGAATTAGCTTAGAATTTAGATGTAGTATGACAATAATTATTGTATTGATAGGTCTTTTAAAAACATAAACTAGTCATAAAGCGAAGAGGATTTATTTGCTTTCATTTTTGTTTTTGCTCTACATTGTGCATTGTGTATTTATATTGGACATCTGAGATAGGTACTAAACAATGGCCATTTATTTTATTTTAAATACCAGCTGCCAATGACATTATACAACAAATATGAATCAGTATTCAAATTTATTGTTTCTAAACACTTAAATTCAAATAGAAATCTATGGGGGAGGTCTTTGTTCAGCAGTAAACATCCAATGGCTGACATTATGATTTAGATACCTTTTTTTAAAGTGTGGTAGTTTCACCAAAATAGGTACAAAATATAATATCTAGTAATTTATGAAAATGTAGTCCAAAATCAAAATCAGCAATAAAAGTTCTGATTCATATTCTTTCTTCAAATACCTTTGTTATAAAAACAATACTAGCTGATATTATTATTGCGCTCTGTATAATTGTTCCATTGTTTCAGCAAACACAAAAATGTCAAACCAGGGTTATCACCTGAAGAACAGATACAATACATGATAAAGGAAAAAAACAAAAAAGGTCCAAAAGCACAGGTTGATGCAAGGTTCATTGCTGAACTGAAGACACTATGGAAGATCATGATGCCTTCAATGTGGTCAAAAGAGAGTGGCTTCATGTTTCTTATTGCCCTCTCCTTGATATCACGATCGATGTGTGATTTATGGCTTATTCAACACACCACATTAATTGAAGGGTGAGTACATTTTTTTTTCAAGAATATTTATGCTGAAAGGAGGTTCGACCTCGGTATTATTATTGTTGGAATGTCTCCGAAGCCATGTAAACAAATAAAACCTTCTTCACCAAAAATAATTGGAGCTGTCAATGTCATAATAGTGTCTAGTTAATTGTTTACATGTTGTCTTATACATAACAAGGCTCTCTATGTTAGAATTAATTTAGTTAGTACAGCGCCATTTAGTTCCAAAGTTATAACTAGATGGCGTTAAGATCGATTTAAATCGCGATATGGTTTCGTTCACACGGCTAGTAGATATGCCGTCGAGAACATCGTATCGCCAGGCATTTGTTAAGGGTCTGCCTAAGTCGTTTGTCGTGTCTTGGTTGTCTTGGTCTTATCTGGTCTGGTCTTGGATGTCGTGTTGGTCTTAAAAAATAAATAAAATAAAATAAAATAGTGTGTCGTAAAAACCGTTCAAAGTCTCGCACAAAGTTCTGGTCCTTCGAAGCCGAGATCCACTATAGTTGTGGTGGATTTTGTGAATCGGCTCTGGGTGCGAGTCTTTGTACACTGAGTATACTCAACTGTTTTGTCCATTTGAGTATAGTCGGGGTATACTCAACTGTTCTGTCCAGTTGTGTCGTTTCGTTCAGTTGTGTAAGTCTTTTGTTCGGGCCAGTTTAATAAGTTGGTCGGAATAATGGACGGCTTGTATGCGTTGCAAGAAAATACGCTAGATGCGATTACGAGGGTTGCCATCAACTTCAAAAAAAGTCCCAAGTCACGGTTGTCCAAATCTTATGTCCAAATTAAAGTAGATACACTAGATCAGTATTGGGAATCGTTTCGTAATACTCACATGGAAATTCTTAAGTCGGTTAAAAAGGAGCAAATAAAAAAGGATGCATATTTCGTTGAGGACTTATTCTCTAAGGGTGAAGAAGAATACACCATGGCGAAGTGTGCCATGATGGCGGTTATGGAATCTTTGGAGCCATCTGTTGCCGCAACCTCAAAATCCCAAGAAAGTAATAAAATGCAAGTGAAGTTACCTAAAATAAACATTCCACAGTTTAGTGGAAATTATGATGATTGGGGGACTTTTAAAGATTTGTACACATCCCTCATTCATTGTAACATGTCGTTGAGTAATGTCCAAAAACTTCATTATTTAAAGACCAGTGTGACGGGAGAGGCAGCTCAGCTCTTAAAGAATATCACTGTAATGGAGAAAAATTATGATCTAGCCTGGAACACCCTGAAACAGAGATATAATAATAAGCGTATTATAATCAATAACATATTTAATCGATTTTTTGGTCAGAAAAAACTGTCGAGTGAATCTGCTAAAGGAATGAAAGATTTATTAGACACCACAAAAGAGTGCATTAGTAGTTTGAAAAATTTAGATATTACAGTAGAAAATTGGGATCCGTTAGTCATTTACATTATTGTTAACAAATTAGATACCGATTCTCATAAATACTGGGAAGAAGAAATAAATGAATTACCTGTAGAAGAGTTGCCTACATTAGATTTTTTTCTGAACTTCTTAGAGAAAAGGTTCCGTGTCTTAGAGGTGATGCAAAGTAGTTCAAGTAACTCTCGCAATGTAGCCGCAAAGACTTTTTATACTTCATCTGAAACTAAGTCCACAGTTTGTGTGTTTTGTAAGAATGACCATTTGATATTTAATTGTAAGGAGTTTGCTACTTTAAGTGTAGAAAAAAGATCGGAGTTCGTCCAGGATCAGCGTTTATGTTTTAATTGTTTGTGGCCAGGACATAGTGTAAAGGATTGTCGTCATCAAACTAGGTGTCGTAGATGTAACAAGAAACATCATTCGCTTTTGCACAGACAGATACCCAGTGAAGTGAAGCAGGATGATGTGTTATCAACCCCTTCAACATCAAGCACGGAGTCAAATAAGGAGTTAGAGCATACTATCTTGTCACACGTATCTACACAGAATCAGGTTTCTTTACTCGCAACCGCAATAGTTAACATCCATACTGGAAAAGGTTTTCAGTCAGTGAGAGCGTTAGTAGATCCTTGTTCCCAGGAGTCTTTTATCACAGAAGCAGCAGTCAAAAAATTACAGATAAAATGTAATTTTGTTCAAGGAGAAGTAAAGGGTGTGGGTAAAATGTCTACGCCGATAAGACACGCGGCGGAGATAGAATTGTCATCAAGAACGAACGATAGTTTTAAGATGAAGTTTACTACCTACGTTATTAAGCAAATTACAGACACCATGCCAATAACCAAGATAAATTCACATACTCAGTGGGAGCACTTGAGTAATTTAAAGTTAGCAGACCCAACATATAATACACCTGGTCAGATTGATCTTCTATTAGGAGTAAACGTATACACCGAGATCATGATGACGGGACTTATTAAAGGAGAACCGGGATCACCTGTAGCACAACAGACCCAATTAGGTTGGATTCTCTCAGGAGGTGTTTTTGGAACGCAGAGCCATATTACAACTTTTGTTAGCATGCATACAAGTGTGAATCTAGATCAAATGCTACAAAGATTTTGGGAAGTAGAGAATTTAAATGAGAACCAGTACACTCTTACTCCCTTAGAGGCTAAAGCTGAAGAGATATATACATCCACTGTAACCAGAGACATTTCTGGCAAATATATTGTGGCATTGCCGTTTGAAAAAGATACACCAGTATTGCCAGAGAACTCGAAACAAATTGCGTTAAAGAGATTAAAAGGTTTGGAAAAGAGATTAAATACTAATGAAAAGTTGAGAAACGAATATAATAAGGTACTGCAAGAGTATATTTCGCTTAAACATATGGAACCGATTGATAATGAGAACACAGACGTAAAGGCAGTATACTTACCACATCACGCCGTTGTGCGAGAGGATAAGGAGACTACTAAGGTTAGAGTGGTGTATGATGCATCGTGTAAAGGGACGAATAATGTGAGTTTGAATGATGAATTGCTTGTGGGTCCTCCCATTCAAAAGGAACTAAGAGATGTGTTGATGAGGTGGAGACTTCATAAAACATGTTTTATAGCGGATATCGAAAAAATGTATCGACAGATTCTGGTAAGAAAAGAAGACACAGACTATCAGAGAATTTTATACAGGTTCCATCCACAAGATGAAATAAAGAGTTATAGATTGCTTACGGTAACTTTTGGAACGGCGTGCGCCCCATATTTGGCTATTAAAACTTTGAGACAGGTTGCGCTAGATGAAGCCAGAGATAGCAAATACAATTTAGCAAGAAATATAGTACTGAATGACTTTTACATGGACGATGTTTTAACGGGCCATGATAAAGAAGAAATAGCAATAGAAATGGCGAAACAATTGTCAAGCTTGTTAGAATTAGGAGGTTTCCATTTACAGAAATGGTATTCAAATAGTGAAAAATTTATGAAAGAAATAGACCCTAACCGTATGATTACAGAAAAGGAAATAAATATGTATGGTAAAAGTAGTGTCGGAACGTTAGGTATTCAATGGATGATACAGGATGATAAGTTACAAGTTTCACAAAAGAAATTTAAATTATTCAGTGAAAACCGCCTGTTAACAAAAAGGAATGTGTTAAGTCAAATAGCATCTTTGTTTGATCCGATGGGTTGGTTGGCTCCAGCCATTATTGTAGCAAAAATTTTCATGCAAAAACTATGGTTAAAGAATGTTGACTGGGATGAACAAATTCCTGGAGAGTTAGAGAGTGAATGGTTAAGGTTTAGCAGGGACATACCGACGTTATCAGAACTAACTATAGATCGATGGATAGGTTATACAAGGAAGAATATTATGGAACTGCACGGCTTTTCTGATGCTTCACAAATGGCGTACGCAGCGGTAATATATGCTAGAATTGTAGATTGTGAAACAGGCACAATAAAAACTTCTTTAGTCGTCGCTAAAACTAGAGTAGCACCAGTTAAACAGTTATCGTTACCTAGGTTGGAATTGTGTGCCGCCGTTTTACTCATAAAATTATTGAAACATACATGTGCGACATTAGAGATACCCATTTCTCAAGCTATTGCCTGGAGTGATTCACAAGTTGTTTTAGCTTGGATTAATGGAGAACCTAATAGATGGGTACCATTCGTAAAAAATAGAGTTATTGAAATAAGAAGTACAGATATACCTTGGTTTTATGTTAGGTCAAAGGAAAACCCTGCGGATGTTGCTTCAAGAGGTATTATGCCCAGCCAGATGAAAGATTGTCAGTTATGGTGGACAGGACCCGATTATCTGAAAAGGTCTGATTTTAAATTAACAGTCGTGGATATCCCTGATACTCACACAGAAGAAAGAAAATTGGATAAATGTGTTCTATTAAATATAATAACGGATATTAGTCAGAATTATGTACTTACCATATTGAAGAAATACTCGTCGCTGCAGAAATTAATTCACGTCGTAGCTTACTGTAGAAGATGGCTGCATGTCCTGAAAAAGAATACACAAATTAAATTACCGATGTATATAACCTGTAAAGAAGAGGAAGAAGCACTTACCTTATGCATCAAGATATCCCAAGAAGCTGAGTTTTCTGAAGAGATAGACGCTATGAAAGTCAAAAGAAATCTTAAGAAAAGTAGTCCATTACTACCGTTGAATCCCTATTTGGATGACAATGGAATATTGCGCGTCGGTGGACGATTGAAGCACGCTGATATTGAGGTATTTAGAAAACATCCAATTATTCTTACTAAAAATAACGTTCTTATCCCTCTTTTGTTGAACGAAGCACACAGAGAGACTTTACATGGTGGTCCACAGTTGATGACAGCATACCTACGAAACAAATATTGGATTATCAAAGCAGGTCAAACAATAAAACGATTTTATAGACAATGTACAAAATGTGCCCGATACAATGCAAAAACAGGAAATCAGATTATGGGTAACTTGCCTGAAGTTAGAGTCAATCCATCCCGACCTTTCTTGATTAGTGGAGTCGATTTTGCTGGACCCATATTGTGCAGAAAGAGTAAGGGCAGAGGAGTATCCAGTTTTAAGGCATATATATGCGTTTTTATTTGCATGTGTACTAAGGCAATACACCTAGAACTAGTTAGCGATATGACTTTACAAGCTTTTATAGCGGCGTTTAAGAGGTTTATCGCAAGGAGAGGCCACTGTAAAGAAATCTGGAGTGATCATGGAACCACATTCATAGCTGCTGAAAAGGAGTTACTGGAGATGTGGAAACAAGGTAAATCCGAAATGCCGGAAGATTTACAACAATTATTAGAGCAGAGAGGGACTCGTTGGCGATATATACCACCCGGAGCACCAAACTTTGGCGGACTATGGGAGGCCGGGGTAAAATCAACGAAGTATCACCTTAAAAGAATCATAGGAGAGTCGACGCTTACCTTTGAAGAGTTGTATACAGTCTTGACCCAAATTGAAGCTTGCCTTAATTCTAGGCCTCTGGTACCGCTAGGTGAAGATTTAGAATACTTAACACCCGGCCATTTTTTAGTTGGAGAACCACTGATTGCATTGCTAGAGAGAAATATTGAAGCCACGGAGCTAACACCACTCCATAGATGGAAACAAATGCAACACATGGTTCAGTGTTTCTGGAATAAATGGCAATCGGAGTACCTGGCTCGGTTGCAGGAACGCAACAAATGGCGCACAGTGCAAAAGGAGTTTGAAGTGGGAGAGTTAGTGCTGTTGAAAGATTCTAGACTGCCACCTGCAACCTGGAAGCTAGCTCGAGTTCTGAAAAAGTATCCCGGAACTGATGGGTACACGCGAATGTACGATATTCGTACAAGTTCAGGTATATTGCAACGAGCTGTATCAAAACTTTGTAGACTACCTAACAGTTGCTAGGACTTAATGTCCTAGGCGGCGGAGTGTTGTTAGAATTAATTTAGTTAGTACAGCGCCATTTAGTTCCAAAGTTATAACTAGATGGCGTTAAGATCGATTTAAATCGCGATATGGTTTCGTTCACACGGCTAGTAGATATGCCGTCGAGAACATCGTATCGCCAGGCATTTGTTAAGGGTCTGCCTAAGTCGTTTGTCGTGTCTTGGTTGTCTTGGTCTTATCTGGTCTGGTCTTGGATGTCGTGTTGGTCTTAAAAAATAAATAAAATAAAATAAAATAGTGTGTCGTAAAAACCGTTCAAAGTCTCGCACACTCTAATAATATTAATGTTATATTCACATTTTTCATAACAAAACTGAGCCATGGACCATACTACTAACATATTGTAACTTTATTCCAAACACAAATTGCACTATAAAATCTAACTCTAAATTGATTTGAAAGGCAATATTTCGTGTTTTGTATAAAATCAATTTGCGCTACACACCGGTTGTTTACGTAACTCAATTTTTGAATAATCTTACAATATTATGCAAATATGCACAGACATCACATATGTAAAGCTAGGTTTAGATCAAATGAGTGAGGAGCGAATGTTAATTCTATAACATTCTCTTTTGTGTAAACAGTAAACAGCATTCCTTCCTTCGTTGTTCTATGTTTGTTGGCGTTGATTCATTCTATGGAATGTTCTAAAGCTGGGCATCCACGGGCGTGCTCTGCACATCTGCAACTGCCCTAGTATTAAATAAGTGAATATTATGTACACGCACTTGAAGCTTGTTACGGTGCGCGCTCCAATCAGTGGCGGTTTTTAAGTGACTCAAAGGGGAGCTCAGTCTCTGACTCGTGCATACTGTCTCCGTAAGAGCAGTTGCAGATGCGCAGAGCACGGTTGGTTAGTGGATACTCACCTTAAGAATGCTTGTTCGCTTGATGCAATTGTAAAACGGTGTTTGACTGTACCATTTATATTATATAATTTATAATAGAAAATATTAAAAGGTAAGGTATACAAAACAAAACAGATTGGTTTACAGGGCTCACCAACGTAGATGTTGGTGTGCGTAAACTCAATGCGTCCATTACCCGTTAACCCATTGTCCACACACACATTTGCAATTTCTTGTCATTTTAAAGTTGCAGGGAATATGATGCATAAATTTAGCTAATGAATCAGACTCCACTGTGGCGCATTAGTTGAGCGTGCGAACAATACTTCTTGTCGCCGGCACCGTAAGATCGAAACTTATTACCAACGGCTCAACTTTTTGTATGTTGTTAACATTTGTTTGTTCAATTCATTGTGTAGTATTAGCAAGTCTTCTTTATATTTGGTTTGGATTATATTAGTGGTCTACCCTCTAAAAATGACAAATCATAATATGTTAGTAGTTTAATTTCATCGTCTTAATGCTATTGACTATAGAGCTTTTGATACGTTTTTAGACATTATACCCTGCGTATTTTGAGAAGTGCTATTATTTGTGAATCAATATGAATCACTTAACTACACTTTTAAGAGCTGAGATAATTATTTTGCATGAGCAAAACGTTTCAATTAGTGAAATTGCGAGGCGTTTAAAGATATCGGTGAGTAACAAAATATTATTATTACGTTTAGAAGTTTATTATGTTTAAATAATACACATCTTGTTTATTGATGTTTTATGTAACAATATTTAATTATTGTTCACAGAGAAGAACTGTGCAATTGTGGGTCCATCGTTATGCAGATTCGGGAAGCATTGATCCTTGCCGACCGGGACCAAAGGCTGGATTTGCATATACAGATACCAACCAATGCACGGCACCGTGATTTAGTTGCTACGCATTTGGCTGAGCCCTTCCTCACTACTCGTTCCACGGCGACTAAATATGACGTGACGTTACAAACTGTGCGGAACCACTTGCGTGCAGCTGGTGTGAAATGTCGTAAGCCAGCCAAGAAAATATTACTGTCTGATATTCACATGCAAAACCGGGTTCACTTCGCAAGAGAATATTTGGATTTTGATTGGTGCAATAATATAGTTATATTTAGCGATGAAAAATGTTTTTAAATTTAATTTAATGAAAAAAAACAAGGACGGTCGTAAAATATTATGGCGAAAAGATGGTGAACGCTATAACAAAAAAAATATATTATTCCATGCACGTCTAGTGGCCGCATTACGTTGGGTTATTGGGGATGGATGTCATCAATGGGTCCCGGTGAATTAGTGCAGGTTTTGTGCTGGAATATGGTTGCTAGCATGAGGACACGTTTGCAACAAGTAATAGATAGTGATGGCGCACCAATCGGCTATTAAAAATATCAGGGGGTAATTTGTATTACATGATTGATGTTATTGTTAGTGAGATTACAATTTAGGATCGCCAGTATCTTATTATCTAACTTATTAACACGTTTATTCATATCATTAATAAATAAATTACCCTCTTGAATATGAAAAACAAAGTGAATTCTTGTCCCATTTAGAATATTTGTCATGAACCATACTTTTTAATTTGTATTTATAATTTAAAAAAACCATGTCAATAAATATTGTTGTTATCATATTACACATTGTTTAATATTTTCTTCCATATATCAGTTTTTCTGGAATAATGCTTTTATTATCAGGTTAAATAACAAAAATAAAAATTCAACAAAACGAAAAAAAATAATGATAATAATGCAAAAAGTTAGCGCCGGGCCGGCGTGATTTGGTCATAAGACTAATGTCACACTAGCTGCTTGCATATACACCTATGCCACGGTATCAGTTGATAATACCTTTGAATTTATGCTTCATATTCTTTGTTTCACATATAATGTGAAGCAACAAGAAATTGCAAGTGTGTGCGTGGACAACGGGTTATTGTAAAGCTAACACTAGTAAATAGGCGAAGTAATAACGCGTTGAGTTTACGCACACCAACATCTACGTTGGTGTGCCCTGTAAACCGATCTGTTTTGTTTTGTGTACATTACCTACACGTTATACACGAGTATACAGAAGTATTCTGCATGTGTGTGCATGTGTACCTAATTAAAAGTGCTACATAATTGTTACTTGTCAAGCAAACTGTTATTGGGTTTATCAAAGTATGAAATTCTCAGTAGCTGCTCGAAGTTTGGAAATAGGCTCTCTTCTATTACATAGCCATCACTGGAAAACTTTATTATTTAATAAATTATTAAATGAAACAAGAAACCCGACCGACGACAAAAAACAAATCCGCCATTTTTTTAGATTTTCATGTACCCAGTGACACTCATGCCATCAAGACGAATCTAATGATGTATCATTTGCCTAAATCGGTTGAGCGGTTGAGTAGTTACGAGCGGACATAGACATGGACATACATACATATAAACACATAACCCTCATTAGGCAGTCGGGTAAAAAGTAAACGGGAATGGTATGCGTGCGTAAATCTCAAGAAAATTAAATACTACCGACGACGTCTGTGGTCTAGTAGTTCGGGTACTGGAATGCTGATCACGAGTTCGTGGGTTCCATTCCCACAGGACACAAATAGTAAGCATTAACATTAACTTGAGCGTCTTCAAAATTTTTGTATAAGGTTTATATTTGGTTTACGCAAATATGACCATGTTTCAGAATTCCGCGATAAGCTCAAGTGGTTGCCAATTCGCCTTCGCCGGAATGCTCATATTCTCTCCCTACTTTATAATATTCTTTTTCTACCGTCCACCCCTTTCTATCTTAAAAAGCGTTTTGAGTTCCTTGGCGACACTCACACCCGATTCTTACGGTCATCGGATAACTTGAGGCTCAAGATGCCAATGCACTCCACAACGTTCTTCGATAAATCTTTCACAGTGCAGGCTGCCCGATTATGGAATGCATTGCCAGTATCGATCAGACGTGCGCAATCATTGCCAATATTCAAAAGGCTTGTGAAGGAACATTTTTTGTCACTTTAGCTCTGTGACTACAACATCATCGCGGTACATTCGCTCCTCATACTGTTTATATTATATATGTCGGATGCAGTATCTGTACCCTTAGCAGGAAGGCAAGGTAACGACTATATTGTGGGCAACAGGTGGGTTATGCTGGTTCAAACATTAAAACACAGAACTCGTACTCAACTGTCATTATATTTGGTTTTGACCGAGTACGAAATATTACAATACAGACATCCCCCAAAACGCCCGCCCTTCGCAGCTTCGCTAGTGCTACCTACTGAGGAGAAGAAGCCGCGGAAGAAACTCCTCAAGCACATTTGTCTGTTACGAATTTACGATTACCAAGCTACATTTAAATTACAATTCAGCAATAGCAATAACAATGTAGGTAGAACTATAAAGTAACGTGAGTCAGTCAGTCAATCAAGCCAGACGTCCCTACGAGTCGACTACACAGTGTGAAGTGCCGAGAGCAAGTGCAACCGCGCGAGGCACAACTGTAACTGTTTCCCCCACTGCGCCACCGTGCCCTTTATGTGATATCATTGGTTCCATTCGACGTCACCAGGGGCGCTGTCATCTCAATAGTGTCACCCGATCGTCCGTAATCATGTCCGATCCGACATATATGTATTTATGTATTGTTATGTATGTAATATTTATAATTATAGGATTTATATATATATATATTTATATAAGTATGTATTATAGATGTAGGTTTAGTTGAGATATGGTATATTTACTTATTGTATTGTGAAATATTTGTGTACTTTAACATAAATTGTCCTTTATCGAAATATTGCACCATTGTCAACCCCATTTTTGTTCTGTTCTGATTATGTCCATGCTAAGGTTGCCTGGAAGAGATCGCAGTCTGCGATAAGGCCGCCCATTGTATATCTTTAATAACTTATGTATCCTGTTTTATTGTGTTATATTCGGTGTACAATAAAGTATATATAAATAAATAAAATTAAGTAAGTAAGTATTTGTACTTGTCTGGGTGTTTCTTATGTATTATTATATCCATTGTCTAGTACCTATAGTACAAGCTCTGCTTAGTTTGGGCATGGAATCTAGATGGTTCTGTGTAAATGTCACCAAATATTTCTTTATAAATTTTTCGACCTTTACCTTATTTTCATTCTCCGACATTAGTAACCTACTTTATATCTTGTATAAAATTTTGGCAATTGGCAACCCTAAGGACTTCAGTTTAGTCATAGAATGGTTAAGTTCACGTGATTATTTAAAATCCAAATGAGTTCAAATACTTGCCTGCCTACAGTGCCTACATTGTATGCAAAGCAGTTGATTTTGTTAGGGCTTTGTCTTGTCGGTGACATTTTGGTCAATTCACCTTTATTCAATTTTTGAACGAATTTAGACGAAAATGGAATTACCTACGTATAGGTACATTCATTTTGTAAGCGCGCTGAGGTTAAATACCTTAATGCAAGTTAAACTATGCATGTCTAGAGTTGACTGACTCTAGTCCATTGCACTTGGACCTTGTACGATCTAGTTTTCTAGTACTTGTATGTACTATTTTTAAGTACTTTTAGTAGTTTTATGTACCTACCTTTGTTATACGTCCAATAGACGTCTAGTCTAGGTCGTCCAGCCATCCATTCTATCATCACCACATTAAAAATCACACAGGACGGGGGCCATTTTTTTTTTTTTACGTCTGGAAATGCTTTATGCACCGTCACGCCGCCCTGGGGAAGGCGGCGCGGTGTGTGGGACTCCATCCTGAAAAGGACGTATACCCACTAAAACCAGACGGGTGTTCGGCTCATCACCATTCAGCCGGGGTGCGGGGACGTGTTGACATTCTTCCGCGACAGGACGGGGGCCCTGAACTATCTATCCGAAATTGGGGTAGGTCGGTAGTAATATTATTCGAAAGTAACTGGACATCTGTTTGTCTGTGACCTTTTCACGCCTAAACTGTTGAACAGATTGCAATAACATGTGATATGAGCGAAACAGCCTTCTGGATGCGAGTGCGGGTAATAGCTAGTAATTAGTATTAGTATGTACCTCGTAATTAGTATTAGTATGGGGGGGCTCGTAGCCAAGTTGTAACTACGCTGATCAATCGATCTGCAAGGTACAAGCTACACTTGCCGCGGTCAGTCTGTGGATGGGTGACCATTCTTTACGTATCGAGACCCCTCCGTGCCTCGGAGAGCACGTAAAGCCGTCAGTCCGTTCATAGGAACACATGACAATCGTTAGTGGTAGTCAGAAGCCTAAAAAAGCCTGACAACCAGTCTTTCCTTCGAATATCGGTATTGCCTAGAAATTAAGTTGCGGAGGTCTAATGGCAGTCACTCCGTGTAAAATACTGATACTGGTTAGACTGGAAGCCGACCCCAACATAGTTGGGAAAAGGTTAGGAGGAAGGATGTACCTACTTATAACTACAATATAGATAACTTCTGCTCCATCTGTTATTTATTTAGGGGTTCCGTGCTTACCCCAGACTAGTCTCATGTCTGAACCTCCGATCAACATTGATAGCCAACACACAATAAGCATCAAGATAAATCGTTCATCTCTAAACATATCGTGTGATACCGATGATAGTGATATGACGTCATCGTGTTGTATTTATATAAAACCGGATTTTAGTTAGTGGTTCAAAAATAACCTGCCGCAAACATACCGTAAACAGTTTTACTGAAGTAGGTATCTATGAGTGCAGATGGTAGAACATTCTCGATAATGTCATGTTCCAATCAGGGATGTTGCAAATTACAATATGCCTTTATCGGTCATAACAATAAGTAGTGTCCTTATTGTTGCGACCTTTAAAAAGTTATAAAACAGGGGAAAACAGCTACTGGAACCACAGAATAGGTAATAGTTGCTGGAATCCAAGATCCATAGCTATTCTTGGATGAATGGTGATGACGATGTGTTGACTACACGTTTGGTGTAGCGGCTATGTCGCTTCTCTACTGTTGTGCCCAGTATGGCAGGCTCTATTCCTATCTGAGGTTAAAAAAAACAAATAAATTTACTAAGAATACTGATGATGATACTATGCTGATCACGAGGTCGTGGGTTCGATTCCCACAAGACACAAATTTTTATGTGATGAACTTAAGTGTTTGTGTTTGTCTGGGTGTTTCTTATATATATATTATAAGTATGTATTTACAACAAAAAAAAGTATATATATAAGTATTATATCCATTGTCTAGTACCCATAGTAAGCTCTGCTTAGTTTGGGACTAGATGGTGCTGTGTAAAATGTCCCAGGATATTTATTTATTTAAAAAATACTCATAGAATAGTAGCAAAATGTTGTTACCAGCAGGCAAAGTATCGGTTAACCGCAAACATTGTGTATTAAAAAAAATACAATGTTAGCTCCAATAGTTTGACACTACAACAAAGTGTTTGCGATATGAGGTGTGGATCGAGGTTATTCATAATGTTAGTAGGTGAACAGCCAAAAATATTTCTGTGGTCGCAACACTCCAACACAAATGTTATGTAAAAACATGTTCGGAGATTTGAAGCCTGCGAACGGATAATTATGTAATGGAGGTGAGTTGAAAAAAATAAATGCTTGTAGCTGGCCAGTTTATAAATGTCCGTATAGCACACTAGGAATTGTTATTTAAAATTAGCGACCCGTGCAGCTTTGCCGGCGTTTCCGTGTTTTTACTTTTTGTCGCCTATTTTTCACGATTTTCTCTCCGTAATAACCTTCCTCAGACCTCATCAAACACAACAAAAAAGAAATTAGCCAAATCGGTTCAGCCGTTCTCGAGTTTTGCGCTTAGCAACACATTTGGTGACTTTTTTTTATTTATATAGATAGATAGATAGATTACTTTAGTCGTTTTTAATACATACTATCACGCCTGTGTTCCGAAGGGTAAGGCAGAGCTGTAGATACTGATCACCCACAGTTTGCCCATATGTTTTTAGGTTCCGAGGCTATTGCCGTTATCCAAACTCCTTTTGACGAAACGAGAATTTAATACTAATATTCACGCTAAGTTATAACAACGCTGATCAACCGATCTGCAAGGTTAAGCTACGCTTGCCGAGGTCAGCCTGTGCATGGGTGACAATTTTTAACACATAGAGACCCCTCCATGCCTCGGAGAGCACGTAAAGCCGTCGGTCCCGGTTGTCATACGAACACCTATGACAATCGTTAGTGTCAGTCAGAAGCCCAAAAACCCTGACAACCAGTCTATCCTTCGAATATCGGTATTGCCCAGAAATTGGGTTGCGGAGGTCTGATTCTAGTCGTGATTTCGTGTAAAGTACTGATATTCCGCCGCATCTGGTTAGACTGGAAGTCGACCCCAACATGGTTTGGAAAAAGGCTAGGAGGATGATTCACATAACCTGCTTGACCTGGGAGTCGAACCTCATGCTCGTGCATAACTGCTGCTAGATCAATTAGGAACTCGTTTTTCCATAAGAGGTTTTACTTGAAAGTAGTTTTTCAACTTTCCTATTTGCAGACTTTGCAGTCTCAGTTTCTTGTATTGGCTACGTAGAATTTTAAGTTGGAAACTATGGAAAATATCGGTAGATACAAGTCCGTCACAGGTTTTTCGACGTATTACTGGACAAGTTATTGAAAAACAAGATTATTTAGTGTTGATCTATAAAATAGTCTTGACATTTCCTCCTTTGTAAGACCGGTTACGCACTACATCCGATCCGAATCCGTGAAAATACGGTCCGGTGTAGTCGTAGAACTATTTGTATAGAGAAACCGCATCCGGTTTCTCGGACGGACATCGGATCTAGTGCGTAAACTACCATACAAATAGTCCTACGACTACACCGGACCGTATTTTCACGGATTCGGATCGGACGAATTTTTTTTTTACTAGCCCACTTTGTCCCACTGCTGGGCAAAGGCCTCCCTCCCTCCAAGCCGCTCTGTCTGTTGACTGAGGCTTAGACGAAACTTAGGATTCCGTATGTCGAATTGTAATACAAATTTGACATACGAAAGCATTACTTTAGGCTTAGCGTCGTTTCTGAATAATATTATTAGCCTTAGGTAAAGATCTTTTCTCTCGTGGGAGTCGAGTTCGTCACACCACCTCCTGGGCCGACCACGCCTTCTATTATGTATATTTGTAAGACACTATTAGCTCGAGCTAAAAAATGGGTATAATTATATTAACATACTAGCTTTTTGCCGCGGTTTCGCCGGCGTGAACTTTAAATCCGTTTCCCGTAGAAACTTAGAATTTTTCAAGATTAAAATGAAGCCTATGTTTTAATCCAAGGTATAAGTCATCACCACTTCAACTTTCAGCCAAATCGGTTCAGCCATTTCGCCCTGAAAGAGCTACAAACATCTACCTAGGAGGTCATCGAGATCGGCCCAAATGATGTACTGAAGGTACACTTATTGGAAAAAAATACTCTATATTACGCTGGTTAAAACTCTAGTCGTAGTTTTTTTTAATGTTGACTGGGGTTGAGAAAGAACTTAACACTTTACTTTTCGCCTTTACCTATATAATATATAGATTATTAGTAAGATACCTTTTTTAGGATTAACTGCATCATTTATCTGTCTAATGGGTGAGAATTGGGTGCAGCAGAGAGAATAGCGCACTTGCCAGTAAACGTCAAAAATATTTTAGAACAATGATGATAGTACCACCCATGATTGTGCATTTAAATCCCTATGTCGATTAAGCATTTATAAATGTTTTATAGTTCGAAGTTCAGAGTCACAACCTTGACTAAAAATGTATGATAATTTTATTGAAAACGCTTGCGCTGTTACATACTGTGGAAACACAACAGAAAAGTTTCCAGTATTTACATATGTTATAATATTGTTTGTATACTCGACCTGCCGGGCTAACATGCACGCCGCGAGAAAATTTTGTCGACGCTTATGTCATGCTTTTGTCTCGTTTTCGCACGAGGAAGAGCGAGACAAAACAGTAGACAAAATTTTGTCGTGGCGCGCATGTTAGCCTTGCTGGAAATATTCTGCCATATAAAATATTTCTAGATAAGGCCCCCTTATCAACTAGGCCCTAGGGTATAACCTATTCTCAAACCTACTAAAACCTATACAAAAAGAACATAAAAATTCATAATTTCGGAGCAGTTCGATAACAAACACCGTGACACGATATCTAAAATCTAATATATAAAATTCTCGTGTCACAGTTTTAGTTGCCATACTCCTCCGAAACGGCTGGACCGATTTGTATGAAATTTTGTGTGTATATCGGGTAGGTCTGAGAATCGGCCAACATCTATTTTTCATACCCCTAAATGATAAGGGTGACCCACAGACCCCTATATGGCAAAACAACGTTTGCTGGATTAGCTAGATTTTATATAAATATTAGAGATTTTTATAAAATACTAACTTTTTATAACTAACTAACTAACTACTACCTACATTTGTAAACGTGAGCATCATGATTGTATTCCTCATTTAGTTCCTGTGGAATATGAGACGAGCATATTTGCATAAACTATGCCCAAAATATAACTTTATAGTAAGTTATACTTGATTATTCGTGACTATAGAGACTAAAGAGTAACCATGGAGTTTTTTGCAGGTTCTTCTCCATAGGAAACGACTAATTTGGAACCGTTAATTTCGACATTTCATAAGTGCCTGCATAAGGTCTATGTGAAAATAAATCTATATTGTTTTTATTTTGACTATGTTGTATAAGTATTTTAAGGATGGAACTAATCGATGTTTTCCTTCATTAAAATAACTAGTAATCTTAGCATGGAAAATGCTTAAAAAATACAAAAAGATTATGTACATTGTTGTTGCATTGGGAATTAGCCTCTTAAAACAACTGTAGTTGATGAAATAAAAAATAATTAGAGACCACTGAAAATTTCATACAAAAACCTAAAAACACTTACCTCGATCTGGGTATCTAGGTACCCAGGCTTTAGCTATCTATCTGGGTACCCAGGACCAGCCGCATTTGCGACCACTTGGCCTTTATAATACTTTGTGTACCAATTTACATAATATTTTTGTTGCAGGTCCATAATCACCATGAATCACAAGGAATTCAGAAGGTTATTAACACAATTCTTCATTTCCATGCCAATCGTTAGTATTTTTTTTTAATTTACATCATTATGACCATACTTAAATCTCAGAAATGCTAAAAACTCATCCAACACTACAATCAGCAGTTGCATAAGAAATGAAATTAAGACTAATGGTAATGACACTTAATGATAAAATAAGTAATATGTTGGTGCTCACTTTCAAAAATCTCTTGTTAAAAACAAAAACTTAAGAGAAAAATTTTCAAGTCAGTAATAAGCCGTTATGTTGTTCAAAATATAGACATGAGTAATGTACTTATCACTTAAGTGGTGTAAATCATTGGTCCACAACTTTATGTTCCAGAGCCCCCAATTTTTTTTTATTTGCTTCTCATATTACTGCTATTCGCTATATACATATTGCTACCAGCTCGTCCCCCGACTTCGCACGAAGCGACTTTTTCCACTTTCATCGTCATCTTTCTGACAATTTATGCAAAAACTTCATAAATTTTACACATATACTTAAACCTTCCTCATGAATCATTTTGTCTATTGGTGAAAACCGCATGAAAATCCTTTCAGTACTTTTGGACTTTATCGCAAAGAGACAGACCGACAATCGCTGCGTTGGATTTAAGCTAAACCTACATCATCAGTTAGGAGAATCAGATTTTTCAAATATCATGTCACTACAATTCATTCACTTCTCATTTAATTCAAGTACAATGAACTTCGTCGCAGTAAATATTTATTTTATCTATGTTTCAGATATCATTAGTAAATAATGTACTAAAATGGAGTATAGGAGAGCTGAAACTGAGACTTAGGACCAATCTGACGCTATTCCTGTATCAGCAGTACTTGAAGTAAGTACAAAACATGCCAATGACTTAGAACTAGTAGCGACGACCTTCTTTAAGAGTTCGTTGTGCCGTTTCATTTTCTTCCTAGGTAACAAACTGAGGACGATAAACAGTGACAAATTATGTCCAGTCTGTAATGTCTAAAGTATTTAAAAATTATGTTTAGTCAATTACTTAGATTTGCACTTGTATTCAAGTAAAGTTGTAATTATACAAATTGAGTCTCGCTTTTTACAAATAATCTACAAAACGTTTTAGTATTACCTTAATTATTATTGATTAACGTACATTGCAGAGGTACGGAAACATGGCACCGTAACAAAGGACCAAAAAATAATAACTGTAACTATATTTGTCGTCCTTTGGTACGGGAACCAAGATGTGTCTGACTTAGATTTTAATAATACCTACATAGTGTCTGGTGATTGATCTCATTTAGAAATATAGAATAAAAGCGGTTTGGTTTTGTTACATCATTTAAGACACCTATAAGGTGCTCGCCCTTGTTACCTAGACGATATTTCCGGTTTATTCATAGGATTGTTATTTCGGTACACATTAACACAACAAGAATATTCATTGAAACCAACATTAGGTATTGTTGATTCCCGTTTATTGGTAACAGGCAGGTTGTTAGTTCAACTGCCACTCTTTTGAACTTACCTAGTGAATTAACATAAACGACGGCAATGAGAATGCTAATTATTCAAAAACGTACGTATTTGTGCAACGAAGAAGAATCAAAGGGGTAGCAAATTGAAGTAGCGCTTAATTACAATAAAAAAAATAAATTGAAGCGCAACGACATGCTCCGGAAGAGATTTTGGAAAAACTTTGTTGTATGTCAAATGTGGAAGAGATAGTTCGGTTTTAAGAAATACGTCAAGCAATCTCAAATCTGTGAACAACATAATTTCTGACAAATCTCTAATTAATATAATTATGATACCAACCATTTGTTATAAAAACTCTTTGTAGTTAGATACTATTATATTTATTTTTGGTTGATTTTAATCAAATAAATTAATGAATCTTGATACATTAATAAAGTAACGGGGGTGACCTTTATATTTCTCGAATAATTAAAGTACCTATTTATTTCAACAATTATCATCCTATTACTGTGTTACTAGGTGACCAGTGCCTCGACCATGAGTTTTTCTCACTAGACTCGCTAGCGACAACGTAAAATACTTGTATTGGACAACCCTCGCAGCGCCTCTAGCGGTTACGTAAGGAATTAAAATCTGTTATGAGATTACACCATTTCGAAGCGTAAAAAACCTATCGAAAGCCATTCCATAGAACTCATGGTGGAGGTACAGTTCTTACTCTTATTTTTAGAACAGTAAGGTGGAAAAGTGGTTATCCGCCAAGGACACCGAATGGACCCATATATGTCTAGATATTGCAAATAAAAAGAAAGAAAAACAAAACATACTGGGATTCCAACCACAGATAACCACTGATACCAATAACTGAAAGTATTTCTTCCCCCCCCCCCCAATAATCAGAAACACATTGCTCCACCTTATGTAGTAGCCAAGCTTAGTCTATGGAACGTGCTATGCTTGTATTTTCTCTGAAGGATCGAATCAATAACAGTATATAATACCGGGAGAGACTTAACAATGGTAATTTAGGAGACTACCTATATTTATGATGCATTGAGATTGATACTAGATTCGAACTATATTTTAAGCATTTTAAGTTAGCATAATTATCCTTCTGGTCATCACTATGCTTGGTTACCAAATCAATGGTCATAGATTGGACTTGGAACTTTAAAATCGCGGATGTTGACTAAGGTCAACGTCCGCGGTTCAGAATATTAACTCGTTATTTTATAATGTGTAGGTACATAATTATAGTACTTCAGATGACGTATCTAGATCTTCTTAACAATGTTAGCGCGGAAAATTTTATCATGCTAAAAAATAACACAAAAACCTACTAAGCTGAAGAACTGGTTCCCAGAAAAGTTTTGAATAAACTTTAATTTGATATTGACAGTTTAAATTTTATTAAACCTTGTGGTATTCCAACATTTCTACAGTAAACGATTTCATCGTATTAATCTTATTAATTGAATATTCAATTAACGCAGGGGGGTTCAGAATCACGTACTGAACTCATGGCATTCGGATGTGCGATTCCACCTTGTATTTTCATGTAATTTTTTTATGAGAATCTCGAGTTCGAATCCAAGGCACGACTATTCGAAATCATGTTCGTAATTATCACTCGCTTTAACGGTGAAAGAAAACATCGTGAGGAAACCTGAGAGATTATCTCGACGGCATGTGAAGTCTGCCAACCCGCATTAGGCTAACGTGTTGGACTATAGCGTAATCCCTCTCATACTGAGAGGAGACCCATACTCAGCCGTGGGACAGTATATAGGTTTATAACGATGATGATATAAAATGATACCTATTTATTTCTGCAAAAAGATGTTTTCAGACATTTTTACAAGTCAATATTTTGCGGTTTTGTGCTAGATGTCGCCGGCATTTCCTAACAGACGACCTCTGAGATGAAACGCCGAAACAAACTTAGAAAAAGATGGTCTCTTTTAAAGTCCAGACATAGTTTTTTTTGTATCAAATATGTGAGTGTCACAGTATAGGACAATGTCTGCAATAGCCTTTTGGGAAAAGAGCCGCAGCAGCATATGATGATGAAATGTCCAATTATAACTGGACGTGGCGTTATTGTGAAAAGTATAATCACTCGGTTTAATCGTCGAATCAGAAACACCTTTGTGGTAGGAAAAGTACTATTCCCGTGATATTGGTATTTAAATAAAACATTGTCGGGGCTGTTACTATTGGAAACCTGTTTAATAACGTGTATTGTGTTTATAAGAAAGCTCAAGGTCACTCAGCGAGCTATGGAACGAGCTATGCTTGGTGTTTCTCTACGCGATCAAATCAGAAATGAGGAGATCCGTAGAAGAACCAAAGTGACCGACATAGCTGAAAGGATTAGCAAGCTAAAGTGGCAGTGGGCGGGGCACATAGCTCGTAGAACCGATGGCCGCTGGGGCAGAAAGGTTCTCGAATGGAGACCACGCACCGGAAAGCGCAGCGTGGGACGGCCTCCAACGAGATGGACCGATGACCTGGTAAAGGTCGCTGGAAGTCGCTGGATGCAGGTAGCATGCGTCCGGTCCCTGTGGAAGTCAATGGGGGAGGCCTTTGTTCAGCAGTGGACCTCTTTTGGCTGACATGATGATGATGATGATTGTGTTTATAGATAGGACCTATTGCGCAGTATTGGTGACCTCTGTTAATGCGTCCACGCCGTCATACTGAGAAAGGAAATAGTTTAGGTACATCCAATATATATTAAAGGCGTATAATTTCTTTGTTTAAATAGAATGCTGATACCACTATATATAATTATATAGATTTTCATGTGTCTAGGCCAATGGTATATATTATCGTCTAACTAGCCCTACGTTCTGTCAGCTTGTCATGCTCACTTAAATGTCCTGTTGATAGTGGCGTTTTGTTGGTTCAATTCTCTACTACATGTTCAGTCAAACGACGCCGATACACACGTCATGCTTGTGAACGGGTGCTGTCTGTAGTGGCTGGTCGGCTCTTACCATCTCTCCTTTTTAATCCTAATACCTAGGTACTCTTTAATTTTACACATCAAGCTGCATTATCCTCGATACTATTAACAAAATGGTAACTGTTACCATACTTTTAAAAAAAAGGGTCTATGGAGTTTCTTTTCGGCTCTTCTCTAAATAGTTTAACTTTTTAAAAGTGTCTATTTATATGGTCAAATTGAAATAAAAATATATCAATATATCAATTTTATCATCTACCACTACAAGCCAATCTTGTACGTCACGTGACGTTGCACAAGGTAGCAACAAAGTATAGAAATCCGAGTCAAAATGTGGTAATCCAATCATTTTTTGCACCTGGAAGCGGGACGGCGCAGTTTAATCTGCATTTCTCTCCAACAATCTAAATATCACGGCCTCAGTTGGTCATTGGAGTTGATTCTGTTTTGGCAGTGTTGCATCAAAACAAACAATTGTCTACTGCTGGCAATGAATAGATTCCTATCGCCTACCCAGTCGAACGATACGACGAACACTGTGGAGACCTTCATTGTATTTGCACTGCAATTAACGTTACACAAAATACACCACACCACAAATACCTGTATAAGTATTGTTACGTCTTTTACATCGTCGTTTTGATAAAGTACTTATGTCATGATGTAAAAATGTCATGACGTATTGCAAAACTAAACATGTAGGTAAGAACCTTTTAATTACACCTTGTTAAGAAACAATGTGGTTTTAGGTCATTTTTAATGAGAAGCCACCATACTGCCATTAAACAGAAACCAGAGAATTTGAGAGAATTTTGATCTCAACAACACTCAAAATAATGATGTCGCTAAACTATAGTTACTAGTAAATTCAGTAATCTAAATGAGCTAAATAGCTAAAAGTGATACGGCTCTGAGCAAAGATGTTGTATTTCTTTTTTTACTTTTCAGTAAAACGTTTAACGCATCTGAAATGTATGTTAGGTCTATTGTCTACTGTACTACAACAAGTATATAAACACCGGGGATATTTCATTCAGGTGAATCATGTATGAATGCATAGTGTCATCTCTTTACAAGACAAAGGCTTCAGACGAGATAATGCAATGACTAAATTATGTCGCTACACTTCGGAGTAACTAGTTAATGAATCTGACGAGTAACCGAAGTAAAATGGAAGGGTTGCCATCAGATTTGCATGATATTAAATTATCCTCTAAAGTCTAAGATCTAAAGTCCAAATCGATAATGAAAACAGAGAACAAAGTATATCAGCTGGTGATAAGTAGATACACTTCAGATTATCACGTTATCTGTGTTTCATTTTGTTATGACTAAGTGTTAGTCGTAATAGCATGTTTTATCATGCGCTGCTATCTGCGAACCGGGGAATCTGCTATGCATGGCGATAGTTACTATTTTCAAAATCAATTTCCCTCTGTTTTTGTCCTAGTTACTTGCAAATCTTTATTTTACGCTACTCTTCCTAAAACCAGTAAAGTGTATCAAAGGACCAATAACAAATTTTCGAAGCAACCGATTGCTTGACCACCACCAATCTAATGTATCAAAGAACTGGTTATAAAGAATCGCAGTGCAAATATAAAAAGAAAATGAAAAATTTTCTAAGTTTATTAAATCTTATCTGTCACAACAGTACTGCGCCAATTGTGACTAAATGGCGGTTATATATGACCTATAAACATATATGGAACCCATAGATAGAAGATAACAACAAATAGTCCTATAATATCAATTTGAACCGAGAAATCTTTGACGTAACGAAAGTATTTTTAATGAAATTGACATTATTATTTTACCGTGCGTTTTCTATTACAGAGGTTTTACATATTACCAAGTATCGAACCTTGACAATCGGATATCAAACGCTGATCAACTGCTGACGACCGATATAGAGAAGTTCTGTGATACAATTGTAGACTTGTACGGTAATATCAGCAAGCCAATGCTGGACATTGGTATCTACCTGTATAGACTTACTGTGAATTTGGGTGCATCGGTAAGTGCAAAATAAACAGCGTTATTTTGTAACACTTAACTGAATTTTTTGGTCCTATGATCCATCTTAAACACTTTATCTCCAAACTTTAGCACGTCAGCTTACGATTATTTAGGAGTACATTATTATATCATCGTAAATTAAATGTCTATTTTTGAATTACAGACACCAGGTATAATGATGGCATATTTGTTGTTGTCTGGAGTATTACTAACCTATCTAAGAAGACCGACAGGTAAGACTCAATACTTTTGATTCTATTTTTCATTGTATAATTAAATTAAATTTTAAAATATCTTCTCATATCTTTCTATCATATGAAAAAAAAGGATATACCACCCGCTCACTTGCCTTTCCATTTCTTAACAGAGTAAATATTTCGTATAACAAAACAATTATAATTTAAAATAAAATATTTAACATATTATTTTTATATTCGTTAAGAATTAATGAAACGTTCTAATGGTCGCGTCAAATCTCTTGAATGATCAAGATAATTATGTTCTATTGCAGCCAAGATGACAGTTCAAGAACAGAAACTCGAAGGAGAATTCAGATATGTCAATTCTAGGTTGATAACTTATTCGGAAGAAGTGGCTTTCTATCAGGTAAAAAAACTTTGATTACACATATAGCTATTTTAAAGACCAAAGTAGTAAAAATCACTATGAAAAGGGTTGAAATTGAAACAGAAGTTTAACGAGCCCGTCCTGGGTTTTACCTTTGTCTTTGGAGAAGGTTAGGAAGCTATGGAAGGGTTATATCGGACTAACAAGCTTTACTGTCTATGAATGGCTATGAAATTCACGAGTGCATCTGCTGAATCCTAACATACAACTTGGCCTTATATTGACGCACTAAAATGGTAAAATATCAAAGATAAAAAAAAAAATTTATAATAACATTTATAAATAGACCGTGAATCATGATAAATATACGTGTTTTATTTAGAAATTTATGACTACAATAAATTAATTTATTATTACATAATCAAATTACGTGATTGAACTTTGTGGTGTTATTATCAGTAACACAGGGCCTCTCCCAGACATACGCGGCCTGCGGTGGCGGTCAGTACAACTGACTGACAGATTAGTAATTATTACAACTGACCGCCACCGCAGACCGCGTATGCTTGGGAGACCCCTAACACAAAATGTATGTTATGAACTTTAAACTTTAACATATTTGGCAAAGCGGTGCCATCCTAGATAAACTATAGCAGCGGAGTTCTTGCTGATGTCTCTTTGTCCCCCTCCAGGGTAATCATCGGGAGCAATTGACGCTGCTGGCCAGCTTCTACAAGCTCACGAGACACCTGCGGAACTTCCTTAACTTCAGGGTCGGCATGGGATTCGTTGATAACATTATTGCTAAATGTAAGTACCTACCTGTCACCTAGGTTAATAGGTATTCAGAGACGACGGTAAGCGTAAAGTAACGATTCCGTATGTATCCGTATATATTGTTCCGTATTAGCCTTAAGTATTAAAAAAAATTACGACAAAACTATTGGCTTTTTCGTTGTGCCTTCAATCCCTCAAATTGAACAAGTATTTGTATAATCGTAATAAAGTAGATTGTTGTCTATGGTTGTCAAAAAGTAAACATTACCTTGCAATTGGTCCGCCGAAAATAATTGTAAATCACTAGTTATTCAGTGCTATAACATCAACTGCTGCAATAAACATTAACATCAAGGGACACTGAACATCTTGTGATATAGACACCGTGAAATTACAAGTAAATACGCTTTTATTAACATCATTTATACTCCATTATTTTGAGGTTATAAGAAATTAATTAAGTGAGACGTGAGTCATACGTCACTGACATTGACATTCGACGGAAGTGCGACAGACGTCATAGCACAGATTCACAATAACATCAAACGTCAAATACACTTCAGTGTTGCCAGTAGAAAAAATAAAAACCCACAAGAATGGAGGGACAATTCAAACTTCTTTTCGACCAAATGAAAATAGAGATGGAAAAGCAAACAAATATTATATTTGAAAAAATGGACGAAAAACTAGAACCACTAATAAATGAAAATAAAATTTTGAAAAATAAAATAGAAATATTAGAAAAGAAAATTGAGTATCTCGAAAAGGAAAAAAAGAAACACAACATTCTGTATTTTGGTTTGGATGAGAGAAGAGATTCTCCTTCTGAGTTGCTTCAGAGAGTCCAAGATATTTTTAAACAAGATCTAAAAATCACCTTGGAAGCTAGTGATGTATCAAAAATCCATCGCATAGGCCCCATCAAAGAGAGTAAAATAAGACCGGTTCTCATTAGTTTTGCCAACAACTGGAAGAAAAACGAGGTCTTGAAAATGAAAAGGAGCCTAAAGATGGTTACATCACTGAAGATTTTCCTAAAGAAGTATTAGAAAAAAGAAGGGAATTAAAGCCGAAACTAATAGAAGAACGTGCGAAAGGAAACACTGCATACATTAAATACGATCAACTGGTAGTGAAAGAGGGGAACCTGATCAAAGAAAAAAGGAGAAGAGACCAATTAACTTCGCCGGATAACCAGAATCAAGCCAAAAAGACAACAATAACCAACAGTTCTATTATAAAAGAAAATAGGAAGAACGCATTTGATTTGATGAGACCGAGGTCAAGCTCAGTTACTAATAATTCAAACAACTCAAAGTAGCAACTAAACATTAGCAACCAGAGACAAAACAACCCCAATCCGGCTGGTCCCCGTGGGGTTGCACGACCACCACCCCCCCAAAGAAATACATCCCTACGTCAAAATAGAAACTACAACAAGATTTACGTTGCAACGTTAAACGTTAGAACGTTAATGTCGGACAACAGACTACAAGAATTGGAAGAAGCAATAACACCTATAAAATGGGATGTCATAGGCCTTTGTGAAGTAAGAAGAATAGGAGAAGAGATAAGAGAATACGAGGAATACATTTTTTATTCTTATGGTAAACAAAAAGGTATATATGGAATGGGATTTCTAGTAAAAAAATATTTAAAAGATAAAATAATTAGCTTCCAAGGAATATCAGATAGAATCGCCGTACTCAACATTCAATTAACAGAATCTAAACAACCATGGTCGATTATTCAAGTACATGCACCCACAGAACAAGATAAAAAATTAGCGAAAGATAAATTCTACAAGGACATGATAGAGTTGATGCGAATGAAGAACATAATTATTATGGGAGACTTTAACGCCAAGGTTGGTAGGAAATCAAACAAAGATGAATTTGTCTTAGGAGAGTACAGTAGTGGTGACAGAAATGACAATGGTCAAAGACTAATAGATTTTTCTTTCGCTTATAATCTTAAAATAATGAATACTTTCTTTAAAAAACGAAAGTTGAGAAAGTGGACATGGGTAGCACCGAATGGCATAGATAGAAATGAAATTGATTTTATACTTACAAGAGAAAAACATATATTTACTGACATTGAAGTACTTAATAAGATAAATTTTAATACAGATCATAGAATAGTAAGAGGAGTTATACAAGACAGAAACAACAAATCAAGAAGACATATTATACACTCGACCATGAACAAGATAATAACATCACCGATACCACAAAATATATTGAGTGATCTAGAGATAACATTAAATGGAATGAAAGATACTGAAACATTGCAGGAGAAGTATAATTTTTTGGAAAAAGAACTTATAAATATAAACAAAACGAGTACGAAAAAAGTGAAGAAAAATAAGTTAGGAGAAGAAACATTAAAATTAATGAAAGAAAGAAATGAAATGTTAGACAAACGAAAAGAAAATAAACAAAACATCGCAATTATTAGTAAGAAAATTCAAGAAACGATAAGAAAACATAAAAAATCAGAAAGACTGGATGTTTTGAAAGAACAAATAGAAAAAACAGGCGGAATTAAGAGAGGTCTAAAACAGTTAAAAGAATATACACAATGGATACCCAACATGAAAACCAAAAACAAGAAGAAAAAAGAGAAAATGACGACAAAGAGACTATCAATAGCGAAAGTAGCGACAGACTTTTACAAAAGCTTATACACAGAGACAGACAGAACAACGCCAAAAGAAGAAAAAAAGGAACCTTACGAAGAAGAAGAAATACCTTGTATACTAGAACCTGAGGTCACAAATGCTATAAAATCACAAAAAAGTGGAAAGGCTCCTGGAGATGATAAAATATCAAACGAATTACTAAAACAGTCTCTACCCGCGATATCCAAATATTTGACCCATCTTTTTAACGAAATAATAGCAACTGAACAAATACCCATTCAATGGACGAAATCAACAATCATTCTACTACACAAAAAAGGTGACAAAACTGAAATAAATAATTATAGACCTATAAGCCTTATGTCCAACCTATACAAGGTGTTCTCTAAAATAATACTCGGGCGAATATCGAAAAAGCTGGAAGAAAACCAACCGAGGGAGCAAGCTGGATTTCGCGCCGATTACTCTACCATCGACCATATTCATGTTGTGAAGCAAGTAATTGAAAAGTTCAATGAATACGGGCAACTGTATTATATGGCATTCGTCGATTACAATAAGGCTTTTGATTAGCTGAGCCATACCTATATCTGGAAAACGCTAGAAAACCAAGGAGTAGAAGTAAAATACATAAAAATCATAAAAGAAATTTACAAAAACACCACAGCAACAGTCCAACTTGAGCAACAAGGCGAAGAATTTAGAGTTCAAAAAGGCGTTAGGCAAGGCGATCCACTTTCCCCAAAACTCTTCACCGCAGTGTTAGAAAATATATTCAGGAACTTAGACTGGGGCCATTTTGGAATCAATATTAACGGATTGAACCTAAATCATTTAAGATTTGCCGACGATATAGTAATTTTCGCTGAGAAACCAAGCATATTACAAACTATGCTACAACAATTAGATGTTGAAAGCAGAAAAGCAGGTTTGTCAATGAACCCAACGAAAACTAAAGTAATGACAAATGCTATAAAAGAAAACATAGTAATAGGACAAGAAAGAATAGAATATGTAGAAGAATATATATATTTAGGACAACTTATTTAAATAAAAGACCAATATTCTAAAGAAATAGATAGAAGAATATGCAACACTTGGAAACGGTACTGGTCTCTAAAAGAAATCGTTAAAAATGAAACAGTTCCCATGGTATTGAAAAGCAAATTATATAACACATGTATTCTACCATGTCTTACATATGGATGTCAAACTTGGCCTGCAACGAGCAAAAACAACCAAAAACTAGTAGTCTGTCAACGCAGCATGGAAAGGAGCATGCTTAACATAAGACTACGGGATCGGTGGACAACTCCAAAAATAAGAAAAAGAACAAAGGTCAATGACGTATTACAAAAAATAAGAAAACTTAAATGGAACTGGACTGGACATATAATGAGGACTAACAAAGAAAAATGGTCTAAGGATGTAATAGAGTGGTATCCGAGGAACGGGAAAAGACAACGAGGAGGTCAAATCAAAAGATGGGAGGACGATTTACCAAAAGGATGGAGAAGGTCTGCCAAAGATAGAGAGAAATGGAAACAATTGGGGGAGGCCTATGTCGACAGACAACCTGACCAAAGTGGTTGCTAACACATTTTTATTTTGCTGTGTAAATTAGATTTAAGAATATGTACTTCTGTTTTATAAGAATAGCATGTAAGTTAATACGGTCAGCGAATAAAGGCTTTTATTATTATTATTATTATTATAATAAAGTAGATTATTGGCAACTTAAGACACTAACCTTATAAACTACCTTTTTTACAGACATAGCCATCACTGTAGGTTTTTACGCGGTATCACGACCATTCTTTGTTATGGACCACAATCTACTTACCGCGGGAACAGAAAATGATAGATTTAAGGTATGTATCTATTATAATAATTGAATAATATATTCATATCATCATTCAACATTGAAGTCGCGAAATAAAACTGGCTGTTACATACAATTTGTTAGGTTTAGTAAATATAAATGTAATTTAGTAAATGGCGTTCATAGTCGTAATACGAAGTTATTACTAAGAGATTGCTAGTGTTCTTATACTTTGTCAAACAGTCCAACTCCAAGTATTTTGGGATGAGGGTAGCATTAAAATATGATAAAACTTGATCAAGATTGACCTATCAAGTGTAAAGATGTTGTTAAATTAAAAAAAACCTATTCTATTTTTGAAAAATGACACTTAATTCCAGCATTACTATACATACGGACGTATGTTAGTTAAAATGGCTGAAGGTATCGGCCGCCTAGTGTTGTCTGGCCGCGAGCTCAGCAAGCTGGCGGGTCTGACGTCACGTGTGACGCAGTTGCGCACTGTGCTCGATGACATCAACAAGGGCAACTACACCAGGACCATGGTCGACAGGAACTCGCAAAATGGAAGCGGTGAGTGACTTACGCCGATCTCACACACGTGTCATGCCGCGATTAGAGATGGGTCAAAAAATCAGTGTGTCGGTCGATAAATCCATCTCTAGTTATAAAACTTTAGTATGTACGTTAGTGGCCTATTAAACACACAGTAATTAGCAGATTATTTTTATGATAAATACTAAATGGTCTACTATAATAAATTATTGGCATCAAAATATATATACCCTTATGGGAAACAGGCGTGAAGCTATGTATGTATGTATGTATGTAAAATATATATTTATCGACAAGGTATTTTTGGTCCTTAGAGAAAAAAATCTCTAAGGACCAAAAAAAACCTTGTTTTCTATATCCATTAAGTAGTCCGAAATGAAGTTTTTTTACAATTTCAATATTTGGTAACAGCTGAGGTCCCCGCGCTGCTAGCCCCAGGCGCTGGTCGCATCATCTACCAAGACAAGATCATCCGCTTCGACAAGGTGCCGCTGGTCACACCCAACGGAGACGTACTCATCAAGGAATTGTCATTCGAAGTGCGGTCAGTATCTCCTAGAAAGCTTTTATGCTTTTTCCTCTTAAAATATTTCAGTTAATCTTATTATTTCTTAGTTCCTGTCATCACCTTAGTACCTTAGTATAAACCACCACATTACTAAAAGGACCAATATTCGTCTCAAAGGACCAAAACATACTAAAACAAATATTATGTCTTACAGTCAAATATTTTATTTGTCTCCAGTTCGGGCATTAACGTGTTAGTGTGCGGTCCCAATGGCTGCGGCAAGTCGTCCATGTTCCGTCAGCTAGGCGAGCTGTGGCCGATCTTCGGTGGTACACTCACCAAGCCGCCTAAAGGCAAGCTGTTCTATGTGCCGCAGAGACCTTACATGACCCTGGGAACGTTGCGAGATCAGGTTAGTAGCACTGAATTGCTTGACACTTTGGTTACACTAACAGTAGTTGTAAGCAGACTTGCATTGCTGCAACTCTTGATAGCGAGATAAAGAGGTAGGGCACAGCCATTCATGGCTCATATCTGAAGCAGCCCATCTACAACAGACAAACAGGAAACTGCAGCCAAATAACACACTTTATTGTGTGTTGTATTCCTGCAGTGTTAGGCTGCCAGGGCTCCTTCTAAGGATGCGCTGCGCTGGCAGTAAGAGGAATATTCCCTTAAACTGTCGGCGCAGTGAATCCATATACCTCTAAGAGGCTTTCAGGGTCGGCAACGCGTGAGTGATACCACTAGTGAAAAAAAAAATATAGTATTCGAAATTGACCGTATCATTCATTAATCAACTATTCATATTCCAGCAATTTAATTGAAGTTTCAATTTTCAATTAAATTTTTCTTAGGCTTATATTCAGAGACGATGCTAAGCATAAACTTAGGCTTCCAAATGTCAAAATGTAATACAAATTAGACATACGGAAGCATTACTTTACGCTTAGCATCGTCTCTGAATATTAGCCCTAGTGTTGCAGTGCGGGTAATAAGATACTCAGAAATATAAATCCACGTCTAATATCGTTTAGATAATCTATCCTCAAACTCGCGAAGAGATGGCCCGCCGCGGCCGGACAGACGATCAGCTGCACCACTTCCTCGACATAGTGCAGCTCTCCTACCTGACCAACCGCGACGGTGGACTCGACGCGGTCGAAGACTGGATGGACGTACTGTCCGGGGGCGAGAAGCAGAGGGTAGCGGTGAGTGACCGATATACAGTATATTATAACATTAGATGTAGCGTTGAAATAATACAGATGTAATAATCTCACAATCACTTTTATTTGTCGACTGACAACCCGACACAAGACTGCGGTGCATTTTTATAGTGGCTGGTTGCCTGGCTAGGCGGCGAATATCACACCTCACTCTTTAGCTGGCCTGAGTGGCGGTAGGGTGTGACGTCACGGCTGTTGACTGGCTTGTGAACAACACGGTAGCGACATCTCTTGGCAAGGTGTTACAATAGTCAATTTTAGTGTTCATTAAAATCGGGGCCGAAACTCCTTGAGTATTTTTCGGATTTGGCCATCCATGGCTACTTTTAAAATTTACCCTGTAGTATATCTTACTAGCAACCCGCCCGGCGTAGTACTGTGTTATAGATAAACTGAATTTCTATTGATGAAAATGCGGCACTCTAATTTACTTGACGTAAATATTTTAATATGGTAGCTGGTTGTCGTTGGATGCAGGCGTCTTATAACCGCTCCTTGAAGAAGTCTATGGTCCCAGGCCATAATTATTTACTTATAAAACTCACAGATGGCGCGTCTGTTCTACCACGAGCCTCAGTTCGCTATTCTCGACGAGTGCACCAGCGCCGTGTCTGTAGACGTAGAGGGGCAGATGTACCAATACTGCAGAGAGGTATGTCTTCTGATTTTACCATAATCGATAATAAATATTTTTGGTCAATTTGACAGCACCGTCCAGTCCCACACTAAGCAAGCTTTTACTATGAGTACTAGACAATGGATATAATAAAATAATAAATATCCTGGGACATTTTTTACACAGCATCATCTAGTCCCAAACTCTATCTATAATCTAGATATATAATCTGGTACTAGGCAATGGATATATACTAATATACTTTTTTTGTGAATATATTCTTATAATATATGAGAATACACAAACACTTTCAGTTCACATAAATATTTGTGTCTTGTGGAAACCGAACCTACCTTGTAGCAGTCGTACTTAAACCAAAAGACCACTGACAGACTGTCCTGGCGTTTTAACCCGATTCCCACCCTACTATGTACAGTTCGCGCCAAACTTATTGTCCGGCTTGAAGTTGGCACGAGCTAGCTTTAACCCGGCCGTAAAAATCGAAGAAAGAAAAAAATTGGATTAAAATTATTTAAAACGACAGCCTACGACTAGAGCTTCCGTTTTTATTTATTACAATCTAATAATATTCTTTCTCCGATTTTTACGGCTGAGTTAAAGTTAGCTAGTGCCAACTTCAACCCGGACAATAAGTTTGGCGCGAACTGTACCCTGTATTGATTAAAGCTTCTTCTTCAGGTGGGTATATCCCTGTTCACTGTGTCTCATCGCAAGTCGCTGTGGAAACATCACGACCACTACCTGCAGATGGACGGCCGCGGAGGCTACGTGTTCGAAGAGATCGACAACGAAACGCTAGAGTTCGGCTCGTGATGACTTATAAATAACTCTAAGGCCCCAACCAGAGACGTCACTTTACCAAAATTAATCGTTAACAAACAGTGGCTACTATATCTTGGCCTATTTTTCCGTATTTGAGTTTGTTGTCAGTGTACTAAGATATACTGGTTCTCATTAGCTAATGATACATTAGGTTAAGTGATGTCTCTGAGCGCGGCCCATAGCTTTGTAATCGCTAATGCACACCGAACATTGACAACTATGTAAGATTTTATGATAAAAAAAAATACCGATTTCTTAAAAAGGATAGAGCACAGATTAAGAATAAATACAAAAATGAACTCATTAAATTATTACAGCCAGAGAAAATCTCACCGAAAAGCCGAAAGGTAGAAAAAGTATTTTTTGTCGGTGTTGGAAGCTATGTGTGCATTGGTCCTAATATAAAATAGTCTATTATATGTAAAAAAGTTATAAGTATATATAATTATAATATTTTAAGTAAAAGTTATAGTAAAGGTTGATATGAGGATAACTCTTAACGTGCGTAATTATTAATATTACCGGTAACCGTTTATAGACTAAGTATCGTGTTTTTACGACACTGGGCTCAAAATATCGCATTTGACGGAAAATATACAGATGTAAATTATATGAAATTCTCATGTTTGTAATTATGTTTTATTTAAAAATGACTTTTTATGGAGAGAAAACTTTAGAAAAATTTTATGGATATAAATTCTAATGAGAAATCGTTTTCTTATGAACCTGTAATTGGAACTAAAAGTCATGAACCAATTATGCGGTAACCATGCAAATCCAATGGCTTTTAGCTTTTTCAGGAAAAATTACTCAAATTCTCGTTAGAATTAAAATATCGCAAAATATTTTAAAAACACCCAGTATAAAATAAATAGCTCTAGCTATACCTACTTACTATATTTAAGGAAGCAAATATAATATTTTATATAGATATTGTTACTCGGATCTATCAGAAATATTGTAAAGTAAATATTATTTATATAACAACATTACTTATTCTTTTTTGTCTATGATTAAGGAATAATGAATAATTTTTAAAACAACAATAGCTTAATGACACCTTCTGTGTAGTAACTATAAATATTTAATTTCTTGTTCAGCGTAATATGTATAAATTGAAGAATCTTTTTATGTTTTATAAATATAATATTTAAAATATCAATTATACCTGACCTCTATCGATTTTTTGCACTTATAATATTTATTTAATTGGTATAAACGACACAGCTCTAAGGCATCTCATAAATTAATTTAGTTATAAGAGAAATTTTAATCATTATAATACTAACTTTCATTAAAATACATAATATCTTACAGAATAATTTATTAATACAAATTAATTATTTTCTTTGTTATTATTTTGTCATATTTTTTTATTTGGTTTGACACATACTTAGTAGAGAATCAAGGATTTTGTGATTTTAATTAAATGATTTTACAATACGCAACAAAAAGCCCTGTCCAGTCCTTTCAGCTGAAATATCTGATCGATATTGTAACCAAGTAAATAACTCGGATTGCAATAAATGGTTTATAAAAAAAATCGATCCCAGCTACCGTTCAGTGCATCGATCTAGCACAGATCTAGTGAGTCTACGATCGAGCAGCACTTGAATTAGTCATCACCTTTTGCTGTGGTTACGTCATAGTATGTATAATGATTCGGTATGAAGTTTTTTTATTATTATTAGTATGGATTCTGATATCATGGCTGAAAGGACCAAAATATATGTTTTTTTTTTCTAATTGTAGACATAGCCTAGTTACCGATCTTAGAAACTTTACAAAATATGTAAGAAAATTATTATATTAAATAAATAATTCTTTAGAATTTTATAGACACGTTAGGTAGTTATAACTTGATTGTCTTGTGATAATTTACAAACAAAAGATGATTAAATTATCTTGTACCTGTTTTCTAAAAAAAAATTTGCTCGTAAATTAATTGATTCGCCTTTGTTGATGTTTAGCGTATTTTTTTTATGTTAAAATCCACTACCGTTTTAGAACCAACAGTTTGGTGTTGATTGATGCACGATGCGGGATGCTCAACACCGAAAAATTATTCAGTGAGGAGAAACCTTGCTGCTCCACATTTTCAAGAACAGAGGTGTCAATGAAGTGACCTTGATACTAACAATAGTTATTTGTTTTCTATAAGACATAATTGAACGAATATTGCAAATAATTATCAAGGTCACTGCACTGCGCCGTCGTTTTTACTTGAGGCCATGGCCCATTATTTGTATAATTTATGTACTGTGAATTTTATTTTAATTAAACAACTTTGTTGCTGTGATTGATGTTAAGTTTTGTTCATATCGTGTTGGTGGGTGCTGGGTCAATAAAGAGGGTTGGAGAATGCATTCTTTTTGTTTTTTATTATGATTATCTGCACACATCCTCCTGCCATAGCCTAGAACTAGAACACGTATCGTGAGTTGTTTAAAATGTCCTAAGTTGCATAAAATGGCAGGCACACAGAACAGAACCCTTTTCGTTCGCAAAAATACGATCGTATCATAAGGTCCCGGCCTTTGGTAGATAAAGGGCCTTCGTCTGGTTTTAGACAATAATAGCTAGACACCCCACCAAGTCTTAAAATAGAAATACACACCCATTTCACCCTTATTTGAATGATTCTAAATTTGATCTTTTTCTTCGGCATAAAACAAAACTGTTTTAGCAAATGACTCACATTAATACTTGCAAAACTTATCGTCTTCATAATCTTATCAATTACTTAGGTAGTTACCATAAAAATACGACGTCAGAATAATAAATTAGGTTCCGCCAATTTAAGTTTACCGCTAAATTGAGCAACATGAACAAGCGTTGCATGACGTCATGTGACGTTTACTTTTTTGACGTTCGTATCGGAAACGCGTATTACGTCATCATTTAGTTCAAACCATGACAACATCTCGTCATTTAATAAATAGAAATTTTACTTATCATAAAAATTTTGACACGAAGTAAGCTCAGTTTTCTTAGTTTGTTTGATACGTAGACACAGAAATATTTTACTGTGCTAAAAATGTTACTTTGTATGAACAAAGACGTAGAACAAAACGCATTGTAGTCAGCGCTTCGCATCAGCTGTTGTAAAAAAAAATTAACGGGATATCGCGAATGAAAACTGGTCACACCGACGGCCACATCAAAAAACTGGGGGTCTGGCGTGACCCTGTTATTTCTATCCTGCAATAAAATAGCTGTGTAATTTAAGATAGTTCGTGTGTGCTTCGAACAGTGTTATAGAGCAAATTCTAGTGTAATTTATGAAGAAATTATGGAACGCGCGACTGGAACAGAGGTATACGGGTGTGGCTCACCCCAAACCTCGGACATAACGCTGAATATACAAACTACTACGGGTGGTAATTTCTCCATCAGTTTGAACGGTAAAAATACAGTGGAGCACCTCAAGAAGTTAGTTTCGAAGAAACTGAAGGTGTCTAAAGATAGAATATGCTTGCTGCATCGCGAAAGGTAAGCGTTTTATGTCGAGACGCCAAGCTTCTATTGTCAAACATAATCACGGAAATATGTCGATACGATGACGCATCAGTGTTATTTGACTTGCGTATTGAAGTTGAGTTTTGTGTTTGCAGACAACTGAGGGACGGCACGATGGAGGAGAACGGTCTGCTGGACGGATCGCGCGTGATCCTGCTGCCCAGCGTGGAGACTGGCCTGCTGGTGAGTGCGTCACTTTCGCAGTGTGCAGTGTCGAAACCCCCCAAGTACCGCCTGATAATCACGTGTTTCACAACTATGACAAACTAATCAATACACATTTATCTCTAATGCCACTGCTGCCTGTTGACTAATTAACTGTTTCATTAATATTATCACTCTGTCCTTTACAGAGCCACAGGCCAGAAAATTCTGTGATGCAAGCATTGGAATCCTTAAATGACACCCAAGTTAATGACTTTTTAAGTGGTAAATCTCCACTGAATTTGACAATGAGGTTAGGTGACCATATGATGCTGATACAACTACAGCTGTCTACCCTCAACTCGAGTTCCAGTGGCTGCAGGTCCTTGAGAACTTCCACTCCTACCAAAAGCTCTTCAACATCAGTACGGACTAGTAAATGTGACGCCAGGGAATCACCCAGCCCTCAGACTGCAACACCACCTACCTGTACTCCTGTGCCCACGGACCACTCCTACATAAGCAGTGAAACTCCTAAACCAGAACCAGCTGCACCACATGGTCTACAGAAGAAAGACTTTGAAATGTTACAGAACTGTTTTGATTTGTACCGGTCAATGGCTGAAGAGAAATATAGTGAAAAAACTGACACTTGTGATGACAAAGAAGAAACAATGGACACAAGCAATTGCACCCTTTCAGATATGTCGGATGCATCTTTAGAAAATGAACAGTCTCCTATCAAATCCTTGTCCAATTTAGTGTCCAGCCCTATAGATGCTTCCACCTCAGAGAGAGATGCTGCTCTTGTGAACACTGTTAAAAATAACTTGATAGAATTTTTATCGCAAAATAAGATAAGCAATGATGTGATACCTTCAACAAGTGCCATCTGTGACAAGCAGTGCCCCTCCACATCTTCCCACACTCCAGACAGCTCACTCAGTGATGACAGTGATAATTTTACAGACCAAAGTTCATTCCTTGCTGAAAGTACTATAGATGAATACCCCATGGAAAATCTCTTCAACAGTGCAGTTGATAAAGGATTGTTTGAAGATCAAGATGAATCTATGATGGATAGGGAAATATCTAATTTGGCTACAACTAGTCATGGCAGCCAGGAGGCTAACTCAGGCACACTGCCTTCTTTCCAAAGTATAAATGAACCTTTGAAAAATAAGAGATTCCAATATTTACTGCATAAGACTTCCAAATTCAAACATCCTATAGGTCAGAATAAGCAGAAAGCCTTTATGCAATCTGTTGTGAATAAACATAAGAAAAGGATGCAAAATCGACAAGACACAAACTTGTCCCAGCCCTCTACTTCTAGAACTGAACCATATATAACAAATTCTAGAAAACTAATTCTGCAGCCCAGCAGTGGACAGACTGATGATGCAGCAACACCATCTACATCTAAACAGACTGTCTTTAAAGCTCCTGATGCTCCGAAGAAGCCTCAGAGAGCATCACCAACACCTCCTGTGGACACCAAAGCTCTCATCGAAGCATCAAAGAATCTAACTCAGAAATTAAAGAAGTTGTCTAAAGAGGTTCTGACAAATAAGATTGACTTAAGGGCGGCCGAGGAGACAGTGTGCAGAAAGATTGGTCCTGGAGCTGTGATAGAGTCCATGAAACACCATGGCAAAGGAATTTATTCTGGGACATTTTCAGGCACATTGAATCCTGCTCTGCAAGACAGGTGAGGATTTACATTTGGCCACACATAAATAATTTTAAACAAAAGATAATGATAAAAGCCTAGATGTGTGTCAGTACATATTTACACATGTGCCGACACAATTTTTTTAATCAAAGATGGCGGCCATATTTCATGGCAATTTGAAAGTAGAAATGTGTAAAGTGAACTTTGTTTGATGTGTGTTTCATAAAGTAAACTTAAGATTTCTCTTCATGGAGATTACAAAAAATAAAGTCGTCACTAATAAAATATTATTAATAATGTAATATTTACTAAAGTGAAAATTTTGTGTGTACTGTTGTTTATGTTATCTTGTCCTTATTTAGACTGTTAATGTTCCAGATATGGCCGACCTAAACGAGATATATCCACAATAATACATATACTGAATGACTTGTTATGTGCTGCGCCGCCTATTGCTTTAGCACAGGTATGTTAATTTGCATAAAACATGTCATTACTTTATAGGATAATTATTATAATGAACAAAAATAGCTTACTTATCTTTAATAATATATTTACCGCAACTACGAACATACTTAATGCCAGATGCGCTTTCTAAACAATTGTTGAACATTACAGAAGGAGCCAAACCACTCATGCTCAACGAGTACTGCGGAGGACAGCACCAAGTGCGTGGGGTGCAGCCAGCCGACCTGCTCGTACGGGCAGTGCGACGGCCACCTGCCGGCCGCGAGCGCCGCCGGCAAGCGATGCTCCGGCGAGCACAAGGACTGCCAGTGCCGGCGGCTCGACCCCAAACTGTGCCCCGCGTGCGTCGGCAAAACCGCCGGTGAGATGTGCAAGAAATGTGATACAGCTAAGACTTTGGCCATGGAAAACTCCAAAACTAAATGCAAACTTGAGCAACTAAGGCTCGTGATGCAGCAGAAGAAGCAGAGGCGCGAAGCCCGGAAACTAAAGACTTTGCCTTACACTAACTCGCCCTCTAAGACGATATCATCCCCCGAGCAAGCGCCCGTCTTACAGGAAGAAATAGAAACAGTTGCCTAACATCCAATTATAATCGCGTAATTTATTAACTCGCGCTTCTAGATTTGTAACGGTACTCCGCCATCTTGTCTTGCTTTTGTATGGAAATTACTAATTACCTATTTCTGTTGTCTCATTATTAAAGGTACCATAATATGTTATTTAATGTATGCCTTTATGCACAAGATATTATATTACAACTGCAGAAATTAGCAACTTGATAACTAACAAATTGTTGCACTGTGTTATCTTTGTACAGTTAATGTTTACCGTACATACCTAAAGCTTTTGTGAATGCGTGTTGACAATGGTGTTTCGAGATTTGTGTTACGCGTGTGCATTTCAAAGGTGGACATGTTTTCAAAATCTACAAAATGCGAATTTATGCAAATAGTTTATTGTCTTACGCGTAACTCTCGAATAGGTTGCGAAATATTTATTCTTTTGACTCACAACAGGTTCTGGTGAAAATGAAATATATTTTTTTCAGTTTTCACAAGTGAACAAAAGCGTTAAGTATGTGCGCCGACTCAAAAGTTTAAGGCAAGTGCGGATAATATTCTAAATTACCATTTTAACTAAGTTCGAATAGTATACCCACAATAACTGTTAAGTGCTATTATACGCATGTACAAATGATAAAGATTGATTAGCGAAATCATAGTTCGTAGCTAAAGTAACCAGTATAAGGTCCACGACACACTTGCCTGGCGCGACTTCAAATTGGTTTTTTGTTGTTATATTTTAGATTATATTTTATCGGTTCGAAGTTTTAGACACTTGTGTACCTAGTTTAATTTTTTGAAAATCACTATTGATTGATATTCGACATACGGGGTTTATTAGTAACTAACGTATTTTATTAATTGATCCTCTAAGAAAACTGTTTGAAATTTAGGACAAGTGATCTTATATCCCACTTTTTTTAGTTGATAATTGGCACTGTTATTCTTATAGTTATTTTTTCTTTGTTTTTCTTTTCTCCTTTCACGGATATGTTGTTAAAGATAATAAAAATGTTTTCTGGATTACACATGTTTCGTTTAGTTTTGTTGTGTTTTTATGTCATTTTTGGTTTATACAAACTACTATTATTTATTATGTGATGTGAAGGGTTCCAATCCATGTTAAATGCAATATACGACTATGACCGATGACGACATAGCGATCATATAACACTAGAACTAGCTTTGTACATACATATTATGCAAAAGTTTTAGTAGCGGTAAAGTGCTTTTTTGAGTATATCTCATCGATTTTATAAAAAAAAGTTTTATCATTAAATTGCCTAGAAATAATTTAGGGGTATATTGTGAAATATCTCTGTGAATACTAATTAGTAGATAACTAGTGACCCACTAAACTAAACAATGGCAGGACGGAAATTATTAGTGTAAAAAATCAAATCAACGTATGCTATTTATTTAAGTTAATGTTGAGAATTACATACCCATTATGAATTTGTTTCTTGGTACACGGGTACATGATGTGAGACCATAACAGGACAACACCATGAGACATAATATTGTTAATTTCACTTTACTAGTCTCACATTTGACAAAAAGACATCAAGGCATTGATTGGGTACGTTTTGGGTATTGATACTGACCAGTCTTCCATAAGAAGTCCAGAATGAAACAGTAACGTTTTCCTCAATCCGATGATGGTAAGGGACCAAGACCAGGCCATTATAAAAATTTCTTAATTATGAACGAAAGCAATAATTGAATTCCTAATCGCCGTCGTTATTTTACCGAGGCCAGGTTACGGTCATGACTGAACAGCGTCTTCCGAACAAGTCTAATGGGGAAAGCAAAGAATGTGATGTTTGTCTGAAATACTTAAAATCTGGTTCATGCTTATTACAGTTTGAAAGTCTTCTTTAGTAGAATATTATGATAAATATAGATTATAAACATAAGTAGTTATGAGCTATAGTTGATATTATTGTTAGAGACCATTGCGAGGCCGTCGTCCTGTGTTAGTTCATACCACTTGAGGTTCCTCAGCCTCAAACGCTAGTGGGTAAATTCGCTTTTCAGTCGTGACAAAGCCTTTCCTTCCAAAGTGCCTATAACTGTAAGGGCACATAAATGTATTTAGTGTTGTGCCATACGTGTATACTATTTAAGTTCCATAATTTAAATGTTTATGGCACTATTCCAAGTTCGAATATTCTGTTCGATCTCTTACCGATCATGTTCCTAAGATCTCAATTATTTTTCCGACAACTTGTAATGTTTTGGCGGCAAACTTATTCGGTCTATTGTTTATGTAAATACATTTTGTTACCGTTTAATTTAGTCGTGATGAATTTTTGTTATAAGGTTTTGAGGGAAAATCGTAAATTGTTTTTTTGTCCTTGTATTTGCATGTCTAGTGAGGAGAATAAAGTTACATAACAAAAGTATTTAGTTGTTTTATGAACCTTATTTAATTTTATCAAACTAGGAAATAAATATAAACGAAATAAAAAATGATTTGATCGAAAACAATATAAATGAGTTTATTCGGGTAATTTTATTGATTCTGTTGTATTATAATGTGCAGAGAATAGGAACCTAGTGAATTATAGTAACTTAATCACATATTATTTCTGATAAACTGGACGACAGAATCAATACGTGAATCTAATATTCGCGATCAACAGCATAACAAGATATACATAATGTAGTATTACAAAAATCCAACGCGAACTTAAGAAAACATAAGTTTTGTAAGATATTCTTAACAAAGTTGGATACTAAACATTTATACTATAAATTACAATATACTGTTATTTTCACTTATTTGTAAGAAACTGATAATTACAAAAATAGTCGAGTAAAACCAGGAAAATGTCTTAATTTCAGTCTTTATACTAGACAATGTTGCAGGTTTGAATAGATTATTACTTTCTGTTATAATTGACCGATCGAATTCTCATGATTATAATATTCTAGTGTGTACAGCATAAATAGAAAAGAAATACTATTATTATTGTCTTGATGAGAAATGCAACTGACGTCAATGAAAACATGAATCCTGCTTAGGGTCTATAAAAAACAAAGTCTGTACTTGTAAATTATTTTATTATAAAGTTCATTTATATAAATTAGCACATAACCCACACACGCGTAGCCACGCACACTACAACAGCGTCGTAGAGAGCGCTGCGCTCCGCAAATAAAAAACTGTAAACCCAGCGCTTTCTGCGGCGAGGACTATTATGAGTTTAGAAGAGCAATGTACTCATGCCGCCCATCTCAGCTTGCTCCTTAACGAAGATTTCGAAGTACTGGTAGATGATGGTAACGGCGAGCAGGATACCAGTGCCGGAGCCGATGGCGCCGAGGAAGTCGGCAAGCACTGAGAGGGCGCCGATGCAGAGACCTCCGAACGCGGCCGCCGTCGGGATGTATCGGTTAAGTTCGTGGATCATCGAGTTGTCTCGGTGACCGCGCATCACCATCTGTTGTTCCTTCAGTTGCTTGGCGACCTGCAATTTGTAAGTAAAGCGTAAGCATAAATCAATATTCATTTATTCACCCTCTCTTTTTACAAACTTTATTTTAGACATTTCGACAAAAATGAATTTTGGTCATCATTCGCATGAAAATTAAAATTCCGCTGATGTAATTTCAAACGTTATTGTGAAGACTCAAATTACAAATTTTTAGTTCATTGGAAATAATTAGGCTTCACCTCTAAGTATTAAAACAGGTCATGCTATATGAAATACGATTTGAAAGTCAATACTAATAAGAAAGCTAAATAAAATATTGATCTATTTCTGAACCAAAATAGTTCAATCGAACGCGCTATTTCTATAGATCAATTTGGTAATAAATACACTTTCACTAATTGGAAAGTTAAGTGAGGGCCACCGGGCGTCTAGTCGAGCCGTATCACAACGTAAAGGCGCTGATTAAGTTAGGAGGGTCGTTGACCTCCAGTGGATAAAAAAAACTGCTTTATAACAGTTTGGATGTATTATTTGAATGCTGAAACTAGCTATGCATTTAAATGAGGTTAACGCATCAATCGGTAATCGTAAGCGCGCATTAAATGAATAATTTGTAGGTTAAACAACTTTGACATGAATACCTGTCTAAATTTAATGTAGGTACAAAAAAGGTACGTGTAAGTAACAGTATTTATAGAAATTTTGTATACATTACGTTAAATATATGTTATGCAGTTAGGCTGTGTTCTTTGGTATCATTAAGTTCAGCTAAAATTTGTCTTATACATTTGGTGACTGAGTTATATACATCTGCCAGTGCCAGCTATTATCCTTTAGCAATAGCTAGAATTATTCTGTTTTATAAGTGTATCCATCTATCTAGAGAAATTACTGTAGAATTGAAACCCGGGAGAGTATACTGTCACTTAATTAGAGAAAAAAAATATTCCTTATCAGAAAAAATCTTTTAGGCTAAGGGCTTATTACACCACCTCTGGATAACCGCTAACTGCGGGATAAATTAAAAATGAAACAAAATTTGTATGAAATTATCTGCTAAGTAATTTAACGGTGACTTATCAGTGAGCTGTGAAACAGGCCGTAATAGTTTATAAATAAGTAACTTACATCCTTAGCTGAAGATCCAGACACATCGATCCATGTCTTTGAGAAGAACGCGCAAGAGCCGAGCATGAAGATGATGTAGAGCACCGCGTGCAGCGGGTCGTGCGCGATGTGCGTGAGCGACTCCGGCGGGCTGAAGTAGTAGCACAGCCCACCCACCGGGTAGGCGCGCGCCGGCCCGCCGCCGCCCACGTCCGCCCACACGCCCAGCAAGTTCACTAGGAAGTTGCCGCTGAACTTGACAGCTAACATCTGTGGGATGGTCACAACTCCTTTAGGACCAGAGGAGGAATTCACCATACAAGACATACATATATGGACCACGAGATTTTTCGAGACCAGTAGAAATGCCGTGGTAGATATTGTTATCCTTGGGATACAATAATATTTTCTTGGCATGAAATGCCTTAGCTGACACAATTTTATTAAGACGACGATTATTACAACAGTTCTCAGGGGTACTGGATAATAATGATTTTTTAAAATTCGCAACTATATTGTTATTTAAATATTAATATTTAAAATATTTAAGTCATAATATCGACGATTGTAATAATAATATTTACAAACCTGTGAGATAACGTATAGATTAGAAACAAGCGCAGATTGCAAGATGATAGGTATGTTGGAAGTGTAGAAAAGTTTGATGGGGTATGAAGAGTACTGGCCGCGGTAACGCGCAGACTTGATTGGTAGGTCCACGCGGAAGCCCTGAGGAAGAAACAGGTATTGTAGAAATTACATCAATAAATACATTTTTATTGACGGTTTTTGGGTTTCATTTATGAAATAAACTAAAATTAAGCAAATTCAAAATGAAAAACAAGGGATACAGAAATACAAGTAATGTTTAAAAAATTTATGATTTTTTTCGTAATATTAATTATTGTTTTCGAGTTAAATATTACGCAGTTTTGCCAAGTACAAAACAATAAGTTTTACAAGTCTTGGTAACTGTTTAGATGTCTTTAATGTCCTTACCTGGAAGTATATGACGATAGCAAACACGAGGACAGTGGCGAGCAGGTTCATGAGATTGGGCAGGTTCTGGCGGTAGAAGGCTTCCCTGAGGGCGCGCACCTTGTCCGGCCGGGTGGCCAGCAGGTGGAACAGCGCTATCACTGCGCCTTCGAACTCTGTGCCGCGACCTACACAAACAATACACCATAAATATTGATTGTTCCACAACTAATCCTTACTGCTTACTAATATTATAAATGCGAAAGTAACTCTGTCTGTCTGTCGCGCTTTCACGCCAAAACTACTGAACCGATTTAAATGAAATTTGGACATAGGAGATAGGCTTTTATTGCGAAAAAAGGGCTGTAAGGGGGCGTCCATAAATTACGTGAGGTGTTTTTTTTAATTTTCTATCCCTCCCTCCCCCCTTGGTGAGATGTCATCAGATTTTATTCAACCCCCTCCCCCATCCCCCAATCTCACGTGAGATTGTTCAAAATGTGGGTTTCTTACGTAAACCGGTTGGATTGTTATTGTAAAAAGAAAAAAAAATTCTTCGTGCTTTTATTTACGACTAGTTAAGACTAGTAATCAATATTGCTGAAAGTTTAATTATAAGTGTAATAAAAATAGTTTTTTTTTTGTTTCAATCAGAAAATAAAATTGCGTGATATTTGCCGAGACCCCCCCCTCTCTCCAACGTAAGATTAGATGAGATTTGACTCGACACCCTCCCCCCCTTAAACATCTCACGTATTTTATGAACACCGCCTAAGGGGTTGAAATATATTGAAAGTTATGAGAAATACCCAGACCACGCCGGCGAAGCTGCTGGCGAAAAGCTAATATAATATGATTATATGGAGTTTACATATTGTATATTAATTTATACTGCTAGGCAGTAGTGCACTGACCTATACCAGTTTACAGTCATGATCAGCAATATTACATGTTTCGAACAATTAATTTAAAAAAACAGGACTTCTAAAGTTTATTGTCCTCATTTAATTTGTTACTAAGCTAGCTAGCTTCCTATAATGAGTTACTTTTATCAGCTAACTAAGTCATTAACTGAATGTGAAACTTAAATAATTAAGTGCAATTTATTTGGAAACCAGTTATACAGTTTAAAATTATGTATGTAAGAAGTAAATGACTAAGATATCTCTAATAATTATGTGTGACGTAAAAATGTGTTTATTGTGTGTGGTGTACATTCACAAACTATTTTTCTGTGCCATAGTGAGTAGATGAATGAAATGCTAAATTATTAAGGCCTGGCTAACATGTAACATAACCTTAACCTTACATGTGTTACTTTGAAAAGTTTTTATGTTACAATAGATAACTTTAAAGTATTAATACTATGGATAACTTGAATGTAGGCATGTGATATTTATACGTTTTCTGTATGCTTAATAGTTAGATATTACATTGTATTTGAGGATAAAATAATGTCACCCATGTTTAGAAATTTTACATTTTAAGAGTTTATCTAATTGATTTGCGAAATACATACCAGTGTTGACGGTAGCAGGAGAGAATGCCTTCCAGACGATAGTTTCACAGATGTTTGTGGCGATGAAGAGAGAAATACCAGAGCCCAGACCATATCCTGCAAACACAAGTTTATTTAGTAACTATTTACATACACTTAAATAGCTATCCCTAAAAAAGATGTAACATGTCTTTTATTTCCTTAATTAGCATATTAAATTGATAATTATAGTTATTAAGGAATTAGTCAGCCTTTCAAAGACAAAATTATATTATACTAATAATAACATACTTTTCAATTCTTCAATTAAAAAGATTTAAAAGCTTCTAGACTTACAAAGAGACTAATTAGAATCATGTAAGAGATGTTTAGTCTAACACATAAAAAAACTAAGTAGGTATATTGAAAAAACTTTTCGTAAAGAACTCAAAAAAAGGTAAAGACTGCACTCATAAGGGCTTTTGTTTTTACACTTTTGACAATAAATATGATACGACTATTGATTATTTTTTATTTTCTATACTGACCTTTCTGTAGCAGTTCATCAAGCAGCAATACAATGAGACCAGCAACGAACAGTTGGATGATGATGAGCAGACAGACACCAGCACCAATCTCACTTGGTTCACCGTACATGCCAGTCATTACATACACAATAGCTTGACCTACTGTTATCACCATGCCAAATACTGCAGACAAGAGAAAAGGTTATTAACTTATTAGTAAAGAGTATGCCTGAAATTAATATGTGCTATTTTACTTGTGGAGTAAAATTATCTCCTGAGTAAATAAAATAAATTCTAGAGGTTTACTGGTTTTAATTATTACTTCAGATTTTTATGAAAGCCTAGTTTGAAAGAACTAGTAGTGTAGTGCAGTAGTACTTCATTAAAAATAACTTGTAATCTTAGCATGAAAAATGCTTAAAAAAATACATAAAGATAGATTCTGGCTTATTTATTTAAAATAGAAAAATGGTAGTTAAAATTATTATTACGAACACATTTTGTTTAAATGGTATATGTACTGTCTTATTGATAGTTCGACTTTTATAACAATTTGTATTAAAGTTCATACATCATCATAACATTTACTATTGATATTTTCAGATATTAACATTATGTGTATGATGATATTTAAAAAAAATTACTACCAATAGCAACACACCTAAATATTTGAAATTAGAAAGTAGTTCCTTCATTTTGTAATTATAAATAAATATAAATTGGCAAAGTGCCTGGTACTTTGGATATTGGCATTCTGCCCCCATATACAAGGTTTAGAAGACATTGGGTAAATATAAACAGTCAGAATAATTTGGATTATGAAGAAAATTGTGCATTTGTATTTAGTTTTAGTACAGTATTTCTTTCACAAATCTAATCAATGTTGTTGCCAGAGATATATTTTGTCTTCATGAACATCAAACTCATTGAAATTCAAGGGACTTATAAGATGTCAATCTCCTATTGATCATACAATAACCTAAAAGAGAATGTATATTATTATATTGACTTACATTTCTGTGCACCGTTGAACAAAGCTCTGTCTTTCGGTGTGTCACCAACTTCTATGATTTTCGCACCAGCTAACAGTTGCATGATAAGACCTGATGTCACGATGGGAGAAATACCAAGTTCCATAAGAGTACCTCTATTTGATGCAAGAATTACACGGATCCAGTAGAATGGATCCGCACTGTCTGATGACATTATACCGAATAAGGGGATCTGAAACAAAAACATCGAGGTTAGGATAACTTAAGACATGTTTATAATAAAAAACCTATTCTCATCTCTAAATAAATTTCCATATGTTACAATTTAAATTGCAAAGTATGAGATAAATCTGAATTTTATTTATTCTAATGGGATTTTGCTGGGCTGTTTATGTTTTCATGAAATAAGCAAGTGAAGGTAGTTTTGAAACCTTTGTAAACCATAGTAATATCAACTATAACTTTACAGTGACTTCTAAATTGCTTGTATCATTCATGTTTCTTGATAAAATCAGTTAGAATTACGATGGAACATAAGTTTATCTTAAGTAGCATATGGCCACATCACAATAAAATATCAAATATTACAACACTCACCTGACAACATACTAAGAAAATAAATAGTGTGATTGCAGTCCATAATACTTTCTCTCGGAATTGGATCTGAAATACAAAGCGTTCAGTTAGAAATGTACCAAATAGGTAATTCACTTCAAAATGTTCTACAAAAAGTACTGTTACCTATCCCACATATACCAACATTAGGGTTAGGTATGCACTTTCACTTACATTTTAACACATATATAGGGCTTTAAACATTAATATAGGTCTGAAATAACAAATATATGCTCCTAAATATACAAATAACACGAAATTAATACACAAGCATGCGAAATAAAACCGTGGCTTACCTTTCTTTCTGGTTTTGCTATTTCTGGCAATATACTGCAAAACGGCTTTATAACTTCGAGGAATTTGACTGCAAGGAAAACAATAACATTAGAAGACTCCACCTTTATCACACTACACACAATTCCAGGACAAAATGATATGAAAATGTGGAAATACGTGTCCTAGGTTTTACACTATTTTTAGTAAAAATATGAACGATACTCACTTCCCATTTTGATTTATTGCGAATTAACTACCCTAACTAAAATATTAACTGATCAATTCGGCTAAAACCATTCAACTTTTGTTCATTAGTAACACTCCAATAGGACTTTTTGCGAGAAAGAGCCTGCGCAACGCCGCCAACGAGCCGTCCGCGAATGACACGTCCACAACGTCACGTCACGTGACCTGTGATGTTGGCGTGTATAATGTTACCCTCAGAAATTGAAAAAAATATCAACAAAAACGTTCGAATAGTTTTGTTTTTAATGTGAAAATATTTGTATCGTTTTCACAGGAACAAAAATATTTTAAGTTAAAATAAATAGGAAAATAATCCAAGATACCTAGTTAGTGTTATTTTTTAATGTAAATGAAAAAAAATCGTGGTTAACCTTTTGCTCTTCTACAAAGTTAAACTTCTACAAAAATATAAAATAAAAATTTACAGTTTTCTTTGGCAGTGTTATAGACACCCCTCTAAATTATTATATAAGGACCATCTTTTAGAATCTGCTGTCGGTTGTCAACAAGGTGACCCTCTCGGACCAGTCATCTTTAGTTTAGCAATAAATCCCATTATTAAGGAACTAAATTCAAAATTCAACTTGTGGTACTTAGATGACGGGACTCTAGGAGGTGATGCAGACACAGTTTTGGAAGATTTAAAATTTTTAAAACATAAATTCAATTCTATTGGCCTTGACCTCAATCCATCTAAGTGCGAAATCTTTTTACCAGACACTACTGACAGACAAGTGACTTTACAAAAATTTTATGAAATCGCTCCTGACATCAAAATTGTTGATAAAAGTAGTCTTCATCTGCTAGGGTCCCCAATCTTCGATGAATCTTTTCCGTATTTCATCGAAGAAAAAATACAAAATTTTAATGACATTTCGGAAAGACTTTTCAAAATTAATATACATTCGGCTTTTACTATTATTAGATTTTGTTGTTTTGGACCAAAATTTACGTATTTTCTCCGTTCTTCACATTTGTGGATGTACCCACATCTTTTGGAAAAAGTCGATCAAATCATACGAAATTTTCTTTCTTCTCTTTTAAACGTGGCACTGGATGACCGAGCTTGGCTTCAAGCATCGCTTCCCATTCGTTTGGGTGGCCTGGGCATCCGCAAAATTTCAAGTATTAGTTTACCTGCGTTTATATCCTCAGTCCACGGTACTGATAAGTTGACCAGAGATATCTTAGGACCATCTCGGGTTGACTTTGAAGTGCCGTTCATGTCTGATGCTATGAACGTATGGAAAATGGCTTGTCCGAGTACGGTTTTACCTTTGATCCCATCTTCCCAGAGGCTGTGGGACGAGCCGCTTTGCAGTTTGACGCGGAAAGAACTTCTACATACGTCAGTCAATACTGCCGAGCGTGCTCGTCTGATGGCTGTGGGTGAATGGGAATCGGGTCTCTGGCTTCGGGCACTTCCGTCGTCCAACATAGGGACTATGTTGGATGACACAACTTTTCGGCTCGCTACGTGTCTTCGTCTAGGCGCTCCTTGTGTTGCTCCGCATCGGTGTCACTGTGGTGAAGCTGTCGGCAGCCTCGGACATCACGGTCTGTCGTGTTGCAGGAGTGCAGGCCGCATAGCGCGACATGCCAGCATTAACGACATTCTTCGTCGCGCTCTTGCCACCGCCGGCGTACCAGCTGTTTTAGAACCTAATGGCTTGGTACGTGACGATGGTAAGAGACCAGATGGTATGACGCTTTTGCCATGGAAAATGGGTAGGCCTTTGGTGTGGGATGCAACTTGTGTTGACACCCTTGCTCCATCCCATCTTTCAAGCTCAGCTGGCTGCGCTGGCGCTGCTGCTGCTGCTGCGGAGACTCTCAAACGGCGCAAGTATACTAACTTATCTGGTAGTTATGTATTTGAGCCGTTTGGAGTCGAAACGCTCGGTTCGTGGGGTCCGAGTGCTCGTCTCCTTTTTAAAGAAATTTCAAGGAGACTGGTCGACTCTTCACGTGACCAGAGGGCTGGCTTGTTTCTAGGGGAACGTATAAGCATTGCCATTCAACGTGGCAATGCTGCCAGTCTTCTGGGCACGTTGCCAGACGACAGTGATGCGGAGGAATTCTTCGACGCTTAGTGTAACGGTTTTTTTTTCCTCTGTAGGTGTTTATTATTTTTCTCTTGTGTAAATGTTTAATGTTAGATTAGGGTAGTTTAATATTTCTTGAGTGTGTAAATAAAAATTCATATATTAGAGTATGTATGTTATAATTATAATTATTATTAATTTTATTTTGTATTTTATGGATTATATTTAGTTTTCGTGCTTCTTTTATTTTAACAGTTCCACCTTCATGAGATGAAGAAATATTGGCTGAAATTATATTCTCGTAATCTGGAAAGAATAAATGTTGTTATCGAGAATATCAGGAATAAAATGGTACCAACTGCCAGTATGATCATCTGTCAATGTCAAACAGGAACAGACAATTTTGACAAATTATTGTCACCAAGACACCAATTGTCACTTTTAAAATCAAGCCGCACCATGTGCTGATATTAGTAAATATTTTATATTTTTAATTTTTATGCATTTCTAACGAACAAAAATGCAGCAAGCACATCGTCCAGGAAATCTTAAGCAAAGCAATAAATCTCATAAGTCGCGTCACCGCTCTAAGCGTGGAATTTCAGCCGCTGTAAAAGGTTAGCTAAAATGTTGTTCTAACATGCTTGTTTCACATTTCGGTACTGAATCAAAATAATGCTACAATTATACTTTTAATAATATTACAGGCAAAGTTAATGTGAAGGAGTTTGTGCGGCGCAATCGTCACATACTAAAAAAAGATGAGCGTCGTCACCAAGCGCTTCAAATCAGAAAGAACAAACGGGAGGAAGTTTTGTCAAAGAAACGGGCCTTAGGTGGAACTCGTAATCCTCCGTTCTTGGTATGTGTGGTGCCATTGAACGCGCAGCTAGATGTACAATCGGCCCTTGTAATTTTGAAAACTTGTTCTGAAGGAGCAGTGTTAACTCAATCTTCTCATGGGATCCTGCATGTTGGGTAAGTTTCACTCCGCCCTTAAGGCAACTCCTTGAAATAAGTTTCTAATGTGAATATAAATAGTGCAATTAGTTAAATATTTCAAACTATTTATTAATTTATGTAATTCTTTTAATATTTTAGCTTACCAAACTTCAAGCAGAGATTCTCATTCATATGCCCCGAAGTAGACAATGACTTTGCCCTGTTGGATGCACTAAAAGTTGCAGATACAGCTCTCTTTGTTACTTCTGCACTTGATGAACCAGTTGATGAATGGGGGGAGAAAGTTCTTGCATTATCAATGGCTCAAGGCATGCCTACTCCCATAGTAGCTACAATGGACATTGAAGGAGTACATCCTAAAAAGCGCACAACTGAAAAGCAGAATGTGCAAAAACTAATATCAAAATGGCTACCAGAAGAAAAAGTAATGCAGCTAGATAAAAGTTCAGATGGCTTGAACCTATTACGTAGAATTGGTAACCAGAAACGCAACATTATCCATCATAGAGAAAAGAGGCCCTATATGTTGGCAGAAGAGGTTGAATATGTGGCTGATAGTGAAGGAGAAAATGGTACTCTCAAAATCAGTGGGTATTTACGTGGTATGCCACTGAATGTTAATGGTTTGGTACATATAACTGGGCTGGGAGATTTCCAGATGTCAAGGATTGATGGATTGGAGGACCCCCATCCATTAAATTTAGGGAAAGAAAATACTAAATCAGATGAAACAATGGATGCTGAAGTTACAAAGGTTGCAGTGCTGCAAGTTACTGACCCTGCCAAGCAGGAGAGTCTGGTAACAGAAAATGTTCCTGATCCTATGGAAGCTGAGCAGACATGGCCCACTGAGGAGGAAATCCAACAAGCTAATCTAGAGGTAAACAAGAAACTGTCTCAACATTAATGAAATTTTTTTTTGTTTACATTATAATAATTATGTTAGAACTTCTTATTAATTAATTAAAGTTCTTAGGGTCTGATTCACTACCTCTGAATAGCCGTAATCTGCCAGAAAAATAAAAAAATGGAACCTTTGTATGAAATGATCAGGGAAATACTTTATTGGAAACTAATTAAGAGGTGGTGTAACAGCTCCTAAATATTGATAAATTTAATTAATTAGTAGTATTTACGAGTAGATAATTTAAAGTAAATTTATATTACACAGACTAAAACAAGAAAGGTGAAGAAGGTTCCCAAAGGCTGGTCGGACTACCAAGCAGCTTGGATTGTCGAGTCTGACGCGGAAGACGAAGGTTCTGATGAAGGCAGCGAAAGTGATGATGATGATGATGACGAATTTATGTCTTGTGAAGAAGATAAGTCTGACCAAGAAGAGAATGGCGAGGATAATGACTTTGAATCTGTTACCGAGTCTGAAGTAGGACCAACAGATGAGAAGTACGACGCAACTATAGATGCCGCTGAAGAACATGAAATGCTTCAGAAACTAGCTGCTGCTAAAGAAGACCGTCAGTTCCCAGATGAAGTTGATACTCCTCAGGATATACCAGCCAAGGAAAGATTCATGCGTTACAGGGGATTGGAGTCATTCAGAACATCTTCTTGGGACCCCAAAGAGAACCTGCCTGAAGATTATGCTAGAATTTTCCAGTTTGAGAACTATGATAGGACAAGGAGGAGGGTGTTTAAGGAGTTGGAAGATAGCTTGATTAATATGGTGAGTTGTTTTCATAATTGGTAAAATATCTATCTATCAGTAAGGATAATAGAGAATGGCCTCTGATGATGTAATAATGTTAGGAGTACCGCAGGGATCAATGCTTGGACCCATTTTTTGTGGCAATATAAAACCAATATCCTATCCTATATGAGAAATTAGGGCTAATATTCAGAGAGGATGCTCAGCGTAAAGTAATGCTTCCGTATGTCAAATTTGTATGACAATTTGACATACGGAAGCATGAGTTTATGCTTAGCATCGTCTCTGAATATTAGCCTAAGTGTCATATCATATTTTATTCCTTTACAGTACGGTTTCTACATCACAATCCATGTCAAGGATGTTCGTCAAGACTTATGGAAGGCGTTCCACTCGGCCAACGCAAACGCTCCTCTTTCAGTCTTCGGACTTCTACCGCACGAACAAAAGATGTCCGTTATGAACGTAGCTCTGAAACGTACGGGGGCTAGCGACGAACCAATCAAGAGTAAAGAGCGGCTGATCTTCCAAGTTGGCTATCGGAGGTTTATCGTCAACCCTATTTTCAGTCAGCATACTAATGGCGCTAAACATAAGGTAAATATAGTTCATTATCAAGGTTGCTACTAATACAATCTTTAATTAAAAAAAAAAAACAAGTTTACGGAATATTAATTTTATTTTCAGTACGAGAGATTCTTCCAACCCGGCTCGACGTGTGTAGCGTCTTTCTATGCACCCATACAGTTTAGTCCGTCTTCAGTTCTTTGTTTTAAGGTAAACTAATAAAAACTTGATTTAAAATAACCCCCCACTGCCGAGACAGATGTAAGAATGCTCTGTATTACCTATGCCCCACCCTTCTGTATCTCCCAAATTAGATTGATTGGGGCAGGCAATCGATGAACTAATGACGCAGCCTGCAATTGGCCAATGTAATTCTATTGGCTGAATGATTTTTGACATAATTTTAATTGGCTGAATGATTTTTGACATAATTTTTTTTATGAAGAAATAAATTCTAATGTCAAAATAAGACGTTTTGATTGGTTGCCATAGGAAAAGGCGGTGGTGCTGACATCTGTTTAGCATTGCGTTGCTATCCAGATTGCCTAAGTTTTATAATTAGTCCATATTTTTATTATTATTATTATTTTTATTATTGTTTTATTTATACAGGAGAAGAGAAGTACAAAACTACAGTTATTAGCAACAGGAGTATTATTGTCGTGCAACCCAGATAGACTGATAATTAAAAGAATTGTGCTGTCTGGTCACCCATACAAGGTAATAATTGATACTTACGCTATGTTTTTTTGGCATAAAAATGAGTATTTATAGATTCAGGGTTATTGGAAAAATATCAGATACCTTTTAGTACTAGCAGTGGAACAAACAATACTTGTTCTAATATCCTGGTATATACATGTTTGTTGTATGCCAGAAATAATCTGTACCCAAATACATAGCAAATTCTACGTTTATTTTCAGGTTCACAAGAGATCAGCAGTAATAAGATTCATGTTTTTCAATAGAGATGATGTTGTATACTTCAAACCTTGCAAACTGAGGACAAAGTATGGTCGCACTGGACACATCAAAGAACCATTAGGTGAGTATTTTATAATTCTCACCAATGATACACTGGGAGTTAACGAAGTTTAGTTAGAAGTTATTGTGGGTAGTTTTTGGCATAACATTCATTACCGCCATCATATATTCATCCGAAACACTTTCTATTTTAAATAAGATGACAATGTCAAAGATGACAGTATTATCATTCGAACGTCTCTTTATAGACCTAGGTAACTGTTGGAAGCTTATTTTGTCCACTAATTTATTGGCTACATTCAAACTAAAATATAAGTCCCGCAAGTTGCATTAGCAACTTTGGCTGGAACCTTGTCTAATTAACTTCAAAGTGACGTCATCCGCCGTACTTGCCGGTGGGTGTTGCTAACGGGTACTGAGAGCGCTTACGTAATTTTTACGTCACCAAGATATCTGCCAGGCAATTTTCCGAGCCCTGGAGTCTGACAATAAAAATATATATTTCTGTGTGCAGGTACTCACGGCCACATGAAGTGCGTGTTCGACGGTCAGCTCAAATCTCAAGACACAGTGCTCCTGAATTTGTACAAGCGAATGTTCCCCAAGTGGACGTACGAGAACTGCATCGTCACTGATAGAGACACTAAGGACACTGAAATGACGGATTAGTTATATTAAGTATAAATAAAGATATTAGACTAATTGATGTTATTCTTTTTATTAATATTGAACGCAAGCAATGCGGTCATCAAAAATCTCTATAGGGATTCTCTTAAATGTCTCGATATGCGTAGTATAACATGACGTTTAAATCTACGTCTGTGGGCTTAACTTATTTTAACAAAAAAGCCTGATGAATGGTTCTCGCCCCCTATTACATGGTACCTAAACATACCTAGGAATCCGGCGAACGGTGGTTTTACAATAGTGACCTGGCCCCCAAACAGCCAGCGGAATACAGACGTAGGCCTGTTATGCATTACAAAACGAACGAATCATTTTTAAGCGCCAGTTTTAATGTTCTGAAATAGTAAATACATGAAAAAACGCATAGTGGTGGTAGACGCATCGAAAAATGAAAATATATAAATAAAATCCACATTTTACGTTTCCACATCTTTATTGACACATGAAGCGCGGAGGCCTACACAGTGAACATCGGGCAGCAATCTCCTCGCCACTAACCTAACGTTAACCGTAATCTCATATGAGGCAGTGAAACAAGTGAAATACTATATCATACGTTATTTTAAGTCGACAAGTTTAACATTACCGTGTAGTTCTCGCCAATCTTACTGTCCGGCTTGAAGTTGGTACGAGCTAACTTCAACCTGTAAAAATCGGAGAAAGAAAAATATTGGAATATAATAAATAAAAACGTCGTTTTAAATCATTTTAATCCAATATTATTCTCTCCGATTTTTAGGCCGGGTTGAAGATTATTCGTGCGAACTTCAAGCCGGACAATAAGATTGGCGAGAATTGTACAATGTCACTTATTACATTTTTACGACTTGAGAGAGGTCAGAGAACAATAAAATTTATATACGAATAAAGTAATGCCCAAACGTAACAAAAATAAAAATATACAAACAGACAAATTGATAACCTCCTCTTTTGTAGTCGGTTAAAAACTATACTAAAACTGCGCAATGATTTTTAGAACGATAACCTCTTTCGTCCTATCAAACACTTTCAACGCAGCCCAGTTAGATCGACGCCTTTACGATTACTGAACATACCTAATTTCTGTAAAAAAAAAACAAACATATTTTTTCAATATAAATCTATCCCGTAAATTGTCTCTACCGCCTTCAAACTTAACTTAGTTACTTACTCGTCGACTTAAAACAACTTATAGTCTAAAAAAAGTTGCACAGAACGTCACAAATAACATTATTTTAATAGTACAAAAATTAGTGAGTTATTAAGAAAAAAAAAACTGAATTTTCTGCATTCTCTGCAATCGCGCGGACACGACCGTATTATTATAACAAAGAATTATTTATTAAAAATAACTAATAATGTATGAATGCAAACAAATTGTACTATTCGGTGTGATTAGTGGAAAAAAATATTACTTAAATAACGTACATTAAATTTTTAAGAGTATTTTCACGCAGTTCCTGCTGCTTTGTCAAATTGAACCTTATATTCATAGCACTAAAACATTAAATGTAATGTAGAAAGCGTTTTATGGAAACAAGTATGGAAATAAAGCGTTCAGATATTGATATTAATTCTGATAAGATTAGCATTGCTTTGATCAGCTAAAACTATAATAGTGGATTGCATTGGTTTTTCTATTTAGCGGCTTTTAAAGCCAAATATCTACAGAAACTCTTGTCAATTTTGAATGATGTTTTCTGATGTCTTGCGGACAGGAAACCATCAAAATATTATCACTCAAAATGAATAAGCACTTCAGTATTTAGCCGTTATAATATTGAGTATTTTATAGCTTTATCAGATAGCCAATAGCTGGCTCTGGTGAAAGCAATATCTGAATGCATCATAATCTCGAGGGCACACAATCGAATCGTCAATTGAATCATTTATTCCATGAAAGACAACACGAAATCAGATTTACTACTAATGACTCGAGTGGTTTCATTTACCATAAGTTTAATTAAAATCAGCAAGTGAAAAGTTTCTAAACGTCTAAGTTAACGTTAAACATTCAATTTTCAACTCGCCGACTCGCATTATACCTAGGAAATCTATATAATCGTAACTTCAAAATCTCATGTATCACAAATTAAGAATGATAGAAACTAATGTTAACTAGCAAAGACTTGAAATTTTCTCAAAATCGTTAAAGTATTTAACCTAAATAGGTACGTCAGGGACATTTCATACACATAGTTATTTAACTCTTACACAAACTATCCTCAAGCGCCATCTTAGCCACACAATATTTTTTATTTAGAAATTAACATTATAGAACAGTATTTAGGTTTAATTTTGTTTTAATTTATATTTCTCTATTTTTTAAAAGGCAAGTGTTTCACAGTTGGGTCGGTAGACGTAACGTGAGCGCGATTAGCTCACGTCAAATGCGTTCGATATTTGAATTGCGCGCGAATTCACGTCCGTTTATTTTGATAGCTCGGATATATTTTTTTAATATTTTTTTTAAGAGGCATTGGGTTTATGCTTTAGGTTTTTTATTGCGTCGCTTCTTGACGTCGGCGGCGTCGGGAGGCGATTGCTTGGCGCTGGTCGTGTTGGCTGACACACCTGACTTGCTGTAGAGGTTGTTGAGGAACTCTTCGAGGTTGGGATCGTGACTGCAACGTGGAAAAGAATGTTTGTACAACATTTTCACTATAAAATAAATCTGTTCTTAAAAGTTTTGATAAAGGCTGATTTACATTGATACAGTAGCTGGCGCCAGCATCACTGGATTCCGGCGCTGGATCAGCACTGCATCAATGTAAACATGTTTCACTGGACGATAGACATGTTTGTTTAAATTGATACAGATACAGTGCTAATTCAGCGCCAGCCTTAACGCGTATTTCTACGTTGTTTTATGCCTTTAACCTTATAAGCTATGTTAAAAAAAAGTTAGACACCTTTTGACCTCACAATTCTTTGAAAAAATTGTGATTTTGAGTGGGTTGTATTTACTTACCCAGTAGACGGTCTCTGGTTGAGGTCGGCCGCGGCGGCTGCTTTGTTGCCGAGCACGATCCGGTACTGTACCACGTGACAGTCAGGCCTCAGTTGCTTTAGGTTCTTTTTCTGCTCAAATAACAAATATTTTGTTACAAACAGAACTAATGTTTTGGATGTATTCACAAACGTATGTGAGTATAGTCATTGTATCTCACGATGACATGTGTGATAACCTTTGTCATTGACATAAGTTTAAAGGCTCAAATCGAGGGCATCAAAGTCTGCCCAAATGATGTTCCGAGGGTACACTTATTGGAAGGAATACCCTGTATTACGCTGGTTAAAACTAGTAGGACTTTTTTATGCTTACTAGTTGGAGAGAAAAAAATACTTTTAATTTAAAAGAAAACGTATGCCATCTTGACACACTATTATCAGTTTCATAGTGTTTTATAGTATAAACTGGCAACTTGACAGCTATCTGCTGTCAGTGTCAGTTTCGGAATGTCAAACGCACGCCTTTATGGCACATTATTAATTTCTTTTCTCTCTCCTTTTTTTCCATCCCCCACATTTCACATTGACAGAATTGTCCACATCGGCACCAATTGCCATAAAGAAATAAGAAGTTTCATAGTGATTTCATGGTAAGAACTGTCAACTTGACAGCTGTCATGTACTTCAGGTAAAAATTTTAGGACCTTCTTTCATTAATTTTACGGACTTGATGAGATAGTCGCAGTATACCATACCTGGCAACTGGCCCACTGTGTGATCTGGTATACGGCGCCGTCCATGCACGCGTAGTACATCACGAGCAGTCCCATCATACTCGACTCTGCCCATATGTCACCCTAAACACACAAATAATTTAAGCAAAAGGGGTGTCATAAGTTAAATAGACGAGTTAGAGTTCGACGATGTCTATGGTCTAGTGGTTCGCATGTAAGACTACTGATCGCGTTCGATTCTCACAAAATATTATGTTATGAACATAAATATTTGTGTCCTGTTTTTATTTTCAGTATCTGGGTATTTCTAATGTATTACAAGTATGTTTTAACAAAAAAAGGTATATAAATATTATATCTAATATCTAGTATCTGTAGTACAGGCTCTGCTTAGTTAAAGAGTAGGTGTTAGGGAAAGCAACTGCGGTTTTTATTCGAGATTTTATATAATTACTAGCAGTCCCGGCAAACGTTGTTTTGCCATATCCCTATATGGCAAAACAACGTTTGCCGGGACTGCTAGTATAGTGGGTCATTTTAGGGGGATGAAAAATAGATGTTGGCCGATTCTCATAGATACCGGATAAGCACACAAAATTTCATACAAATCGGTCCAGCCGTTTCGGAGGAGTATGGCAACTAAAACTGTGACACGAGAATTTTATATATTAGATATATATTATATAATTTATTTTTTATATATAACGCCGAGGTGACCTGTACTTCAACCATAAGTTCTATCGAATGACTTTGGATAGGTTTTTTACGCATTGCAACGCTGTAATCTCATAGCAGATTTTAGCTCCTTACGTAACCGCTAGAGGCGCTGCGAGGGTTTTCCATACAAATATTATACGGCGTCGCTAGCGAGTCTAATGAGAAAAACTCTGTGCTTAGCAGTGAGTCAGTAAATGAGTTGGTGATGATAGCAGGGTATACTGCTTAACCGTTCGACGTGTTACCTCTTTAGCGGAGTGGCGTATCTTGCACTGCACGCAGTAGCGCGCGGCGTAGCACGGCCGCTCCGTGAGCACGCGCTTGTGGCGCCGCCCGCAGTTCGTACATCTGACACAACATACACGTATGACGTCACTATACACAATTACACATACACCTGTCAAAATAAACAATACACAGTCCATTTAAAAAATGAACTGGCAAATGGCAAATGTTGGTGGTGGTTGGTTGGTGGCAAATGGTTTTTAGTCAGTATTTCGGTTTCTGAACGGACGTCCATGAAGTAGGTTACCTGATGGTATTAGCCGCGAATTCCATCTTGTCGTGAAGCTGAGCGAGCAGTTGGCTCAGCTCACTCCACGCGGCTTCCACGTGTCGGGACTCTAGAGCGCGACGCTCGTAAGCTTCTCGACGTTCCTAGATGACGAAAATGGTCTTATTTATTTATTTAAGGCCAACCAACAAAGCTTAACAGCAAAGCATATAATTGATACATTTGTGTTGTGTCTTCATAATAATTTGCGGTTTATTTAAAGTCTGAATTCATATCCAGATAAGTTAGAAACCCTTGCTACAGTTGATGACGAAATGCTAATAATAGTGTTTTAACTATTTTTCATGAGATTCTTCCACAAAAACAGGTTTACTTATATCTTTTCAAGGTATTAAATGAATGCATAAATATAATAAAAAATAACTAAACAATTTTATTTACTCCACTGAAAGGCACATGCAAAGTAAATTGAAACTAACCGGCTCGCCTATAAGGTCGAAAGCGTGTTGCAGTATCTTGAAGGCTTCCTCCGCGCCAGGCTGCTGATTCTTGTCAGGGTGTACAAGAAACGCTTGCCGTCTATAGTACCGCTTTATCTCATCGTCTGTACACGTCACGCTTACACCTAGTATGCTGCAAACAAATGGTTTATTATAACACTAAATTTCCGCCAGCGGCCTCACCCGCGTGATCTGGGTATTTCTTATAAATACCCAGAATATAACCTGTATTACTCCGTAAAGATGTAGCGTGAATATTTTTTCAAATCGGTCCCGTAGTTTTGAAGCCTATTCAATTCAAACAAACAGTCAAATCTTTCCTCTTTATAATATAAGTATACATAAACAACATAGCACCACCCCTGTATTCCCGAAAGCGAAGAAGAAAGGCAAGTGTAATAATGTACACTAACAGTTCACCCATATTCGACCAAGTCCTATGTAATAGGGGGCCAGCCTTTAACCAGGCACAAATCTAATAGTTTAGATTTGTGCCAAGCTGCTTCTGAGAATTTCATAAAAAACCTCAATAACGTTTTGCTTGACATGGGAAACCCTGGAAATTATGGAACATTGAATTATAGTATCTAATGATCCATTTCGCCACAAATCTTACATGCTGTAGAATAGAAGATAATCCTCTTGCTGCTAGCGCAGCGCATCCCTAGGAGCTCTGGCAACCTTACTCACTGCAGGAACACAACACACAATAAAGTGTTTTATTTGGCGGCAGTTCTTTGTAAGGTGGAGGTAATTGCCCAGATCGGCTGCTCCAGATTTGTGACATAAATGGCTGTGCCCTACCTCTCTTAAGGATAAGTTAGTTAAATAATATCTCAACTACGTCAACAACACCTGTCGCTTGGTTTTGTTGACATAGGCGCCTTCTCTATGGACCACATTCAACAAACACGATACAAACCACCCCATTTAAAGGAGAATCATCATAAAATTAAATCACCATCCAGTTTAACAGTGTTTAAGATCTAGGTAATATAAATATGCCATTTAGGACATCATATTATCATCGCAGCGTGGCGTTGCGTAGCGCAGCATTTCCTTAGTGTCTTTGTTTATTTAATTTGTGTTATCATTGCGCAAGTTTCTAAAGACATCCAACAGTTCAAATACTTAATGACACAATTAAATTGATAAGGAGTAGTAGTTAAATTACCATCTAAATTAAAAAAAAAACTACCTGCATAAAACAAACTAAAAAATAATTATAATTAAAGCACCTGTCTGATAACATTTTATTTATTATTATCTAGTTTGATAGTTATTTTATTTTAATTATGTTAAATTCTTCTCCTTATTCAAACCTAAATGAGTTAAAAAAAAGTGCCATTTTAAGTGTGGAAATTACATTCTGTGGGATAAACGACCTTAACTCTATGCCACATATGGTTCAATTTCAAAAAAATCTTCAGGGTGTAGTCTGTCTTTGCTCCTTATATCCAGAAGTAAATCCTGGATCGCGTTTGCGTGCGGGTATCGAATGTGCGTAGGAGTCGATCGTTCGCAAACGGAGATGGAACCATAGTTAGTGCTTAAAACCGTAGTGTTACGCGACATACCTGTAAGGATCTTTTCCCTTGCATGCCAATAGTCTCTTCATGGCTTCCTCGCCAGTCGCTGGCAACGGTATATTCGCATTCAGCTTGGTCGAATCATTTCCGTTGTCCGTTTCTATTTCTGCTGCAAGAAAATATGTTTTTGTAGTAAAAAATTTGGGCTTTCCGACTAGGCTAGGGCCCCACAATTTTTTTACGCACTATTTGACGCTTATCTAAATCAGCTATAATTGCCATGACTAAACATACAGTTCCGACCCACAGGTGGCCGGTATGTTTAGACCACATGTAATTGGGGGCGAGGCTATTGCCATCAACTGGGCACAAATCCATACTCCAAGCTGCTATTGGGAATTTCATAGAAAACCCCACCGACACGTTGCTTGACCCGGGAATTAAATCCAGGACGTGCATAGTAGTCGCGCTTGGACTTAGACTGCGAGGCAGGCAAAGGCAGAGGAATTTTTAGTGTACAGAAATTGCACAGCAGCTTTTAAAATTTTAAAGTGTTACATTTACTTGTAGTAGTTAAATTAAGCTTGGTCTAAGCCACTAAGCTTAACATAACCAAATTTTCTATGTCATGTCTAGAAAGCCTTATTACGGTCGTATTAATGTTTGCATGCTAATTTAATTCAGGCAATTTAATAAGTAAACCAGCGTTACTAGAGCATGACAATTATTATACCGTAACTATATACTTTTTTAATGATTGGGGCTCTATATATACTGTTTTTGGGCTCATGGACAACATGTATCAAAAATATTATTGCAATCCATTTTGCATTTTATCTACATCTTAAAGGATTATTTTTAATTGAGAGTATGAAAATGGTAGACTTCTCTAAATAGTAGAAAAATGTGGAATGCCAGACGGTAGAAATTCCTTGTACCGCACAAACGCTTTTAGTATGGATTACTTACCTTTTTTAAACCATTTAAGCTTCCTCCAAAAGCCAAGTCTGGTATGTCCAAACTTCCTGTCTATGTACAGCAAGTACTTGTTGTCACCGAGCTTGCTCAGCCAGTCCTTGCTGCTACGCCAGACCGCTTGGGAGCTCACATATGTTTGTGTGAACACTGAAGTGCACCTGGAGCAAGATTTGTATGAAATACATCAGGAATGTTATGTAGCTCATCAATTACTAGAATTTAGAGCTTATAGAACTGTAAATTCTAGTTAACATTATTCATCCTATGTCCTATAAGGATGAATAATTAGGGAAACCACATGGAAAGTGGTAGGTGAATCTCAATTACAATTTTATACTGTTGTTAAAATGATACCACTACACTTGTATTCCCCAAAAGAGTATGGTAGAGGCATGTAGAGATGTACATCACTACATCCACAGTTCACCCATTAATTTTAGTGAGTGACTAATAAAGACATTCCCAGCAGAAAAATGTAATAACACTGCCTGACCTGGGAATCAAACTCAGGACTTCCAGCTAAGGAAGAACTAGTAGACTCGCACAATGATCCAATTATAAAGCTAAGTGCGGAATATGCCCAGCAAAACAAATGTTTACTGAACACAAAAAATGCTAAATTTGAATAAAATGAACTTACAAGTCAAACGACAAATGGAAACTCATGCGGCATATATCGGAAAGCAGATACATGAACCACACAAGTGCCTTCCAGGTCGCTCCACCCCAGTGTTCCAAATAGTTCTGAGCCAAGCCCAAGTAGCCTGGTTTGTTCCTCCTCAGCTTTGACTGACACTTTTTCTTATCCTGCACAGGCTTAGCAGCTTTGTGATAACTGCGTCCATCCTTCTTCTTTCTAGCCTTTGCAGTTTCACCTTGCCCCTCCTGAATGACAAATGGTGAGTGATCATCCTCTTCATCCAACTTAAATTCATCCTCTGTGGCAGCACTCTTCTCAGAAGTCTTAGATTTATTGTCACACTTTTTCTCCTTTTTCGACGGTTTCTCTGGGTTCTCAATGAACACAAACTGACTTTCCGCATCATGTGTGTAGCTTGATTCTTCTTCGTTTGTTATGTCGTCCAGAGAGGACCATTTTCGGGAGATGTTGCTGCGTTTGTTTTTGGACTTTTTGTTTGGTTTAGGACGCTTTTCATTGTCATCTGTATTGATGTCTCCGGACTCACTGCCAGATGATATAGTGTTTGTGTGCTGTTTCTTTTCATTCTTATGTTTATTATCTTCTTGTTTGATGTTATTTGGTTTCTCTGGCTTTGAATTGGTTTTATTATTCATTGGCTTAGTTTCAATATTCTGAGGTCTTACTTTTCGAGTAGTCTCTGTCTGAGGAGTATTTTTAGTATTCTTAGCCAGCACATCTGAGTATGTTGGACGCATGGGCTTCACTTCAGCCACAATACGTTTTTTATTACTTGTATCAGCAAGCGGACTGTTTTCATTTCTCTTTGGTGAGTTTTCGACTTTCACAGTCTGATTCTTAAGTGGGTCAATTACAGGATTATTTATAAGAATATTCATATTTGAAGCATCCGGATGATTGAGAGGATAGTTCTGTCCAAAGGGTGAATAGGTGCCAGTAGAATTAGGCTCCAAATTTCCCAGCAAATCTTTTAGGAAATTAGAAGTAGGGGCCTGATTGTTAACATTTACATTATCTTGATAAGTTGTTGGATTGATATTTGTTGGTGGTACATGAACGTTATTGTTGTTCATAGAGAAATCTTGGTTGAGTGTGAACATATGTGAAGGTTGGGGCATCTGCAGGGGGTTGTCGCGCACTGCCTGGTTGTGATTGAACAGTTCATACTGACCAGACATAGGGAAGATGAGCTGCTGGTTGTTCTCGTCGTAAAACACACGCACTAACTGGCCGTTGCTTAGCTTCAGCATAGCGTTACCGTAGTTCTGGTTACCGCGGGGAACGCTGGCCATGTTATTGAAAGGTATCTTTTCGTCATTATTAGCGGCGGTATCCCCCGTTTGCACGTTATAAGCGTGTTTGTTCAGATAAACATCGTTGCCGAAACTCGGGTTGACGTAAATACTATTATCGTTTAGGACACCCGGGTTTGGTGAGATCTGCGGTGTTTTTCTCTCATTCAAAGCTCCAGGTGCACAATTTTCTGCGGCTTCCGCATGATAGTTCCATGTATTGTGCTTCATATCATTGTATATCGAATCATCCTTAGGCGACCTTGCCATTTTTGGTTACTTTTCAATGGACACAATTAACATGAACACTGTTTTAGTGCACTCACAACTGCGGCATACAACTCAAGGATTTAACATTTTAATATTTTATAGATAAAATTCGAGATTATGTTGTTTAAAACGTGGATTACAATTTTATTGACGATTTGACGCTTTTCGCATTTTTAAGCACAGACTATATTTTCTTTTAAGTTTTATTTATTTGACATTTCAGGTAAAGCTGATATTCTCGTCGTAGTCAATTGGATTCAGACAGATTAAATAATTTTGTAGAAATTACAAAAAAAAGAAGCTCTGCTTTGTTTGGGACTAGACGCAGGCGACGCAGCTATGTAAAATATCCCAGAATATTTAATATTTATTTGATTACTAAATATTCTCGTGTCATTCTATCGTAGACGTTTTTAATTATTATTAAAAACTCTTCAACTCTGACTATGGAATGAGGTTATCGCGTATGAATCCGCCGCTAGAGGCGCATGTGTAGCGTGAGGTCTTCAGAATTTCAACTGTCATTGCTTTTGGGTTCACTTGACGCAGGTTTATTTATATTTATAATAATGTTGTGAATGGCCAACGAATGTCAGTGATCTAGACGCGAAGAAACAAGAGTGCAAAATTGAACGAATGTCCTATTTTTTTTCGAACTAAACGGAACTGCGCAACACTGTGGCATGGCCGATATGCTTACGCTACGGTTCTATTGTATTATTGATTTGAATGTACACTTTGTTTACTTGCGCGTATTAACAAACTTTGACAGCCTTACTTCAGAACCTCACTCAACAGTGGCACCATCTAGCGAGTCAAATAACGGTAGTCCTTATTGAATAAATTATATTTATTTACGTAAATAAATCTTGTAGACACTTTTACAAGTAAATATTTAGCTAGCAACTATATAGTTTCTATGTACGATAAGTAGGTAGGTACAGTTCTTGCTAATCATATTGTCCGGCTTGAAGTTGTCACGAGCTAACTTCAACCCGGCAAAGCTCAAGTCGTAGGCTGTCGTTTTTAAATCATTTTAACAATATTTTTCTTTCTCCGATTTTTACGGCCGTGTTTAAATGGCGAGAGCTGAACCTACCTACACTTACAGTTTGATATGTTTACGTCACATTTAATGGGGGGGGGGGGGGGGCATAAAAAAACATTAACCAATAATACTGTTCGACCAGAGAAACCTCTAATATCATCACTTGAACATTGGACTTTATCTTGCCCCAAAATTTTAGGTTACCTATATGTTTCGTATAACCTAACGCCTACTTCTTATATTTTTTCCTGCTTTCATGACTAGCTTTCTGCCAGCGGCTTCGCCCATACGTAAGGATGTTACCTATTCTTATTCTATAACTTATCAAGCTGTGACTGCATACGCTAAAAAAATCTATCTAAGTATCAAACTGCCCCTAGCCATGACCAGATTACTAAAGTGTACCAGGGTTGAACACAATCATCTCTGTCGTCATTGGTTAGCTACCTAGGCCCCGTTGTGGTCGATTACTCGTAATTCAGTTGTTGGCCGTCAAGGTGTGGTCCACTTTTTGTTCAATTACCTATAACAAACCTTGGGAGTAATAATGTGAGAATGATTAGGTATTCTTAACTAATTTCGTGGTATATTAGGTCCAAGTAATGAATTACTATCTACTAAAATGTTTTTTGATTGAGCATGGCTATGATTGTGCCAATACTTTGGGCACGCAGGCTAGTAGTTAGTATAGTGATGCAAAGGAATTTAAATGAAGAGTCCATAATTTGTCTGTGATCTTAGGTGTACAACTCGCTCTTCGAGAAAAGCTCTGTGGGAGAATGTAAGCCTGGTCAAGTGACTAGTAGAGTACCTACCCATTAAACTAGAGTGTCTATACCTACAGAAGTAGTTACTCACCAGTAGTTTCCGTAGTTTGCACACAAGGATTTGCCTAAGACGAGGAAAAGGAACATCATGTTCCACTCCACTCATGTCTTCGTATAAACTTCTGTCATGAAAAATCCAGCATGTAGGCTACGTTATAATAACAGCTGTGTCAATGTTTTTCTCGTGGGATTGCACAGAATACAATTAGGTATAATTCTGCTATTCAGACCAGAGGCGAGAAAAGATCTGATTTGACTCGGTGGTACGACCTTTTGGGTATGACTGAATGTCTGGCTGGCGAACACCCTTAGGAATCATTCGTAAAGCACGAGTTTTTGTTGCTTTCCCATCGACGCATCAGCAACATTCAAATATGGGAAAATTGTTACTGGGTTTTTTGTTTTTCTTCGAATTTTAGTTTAGAATTTAGAAATTAGAAATAAAGCAACTCGAAATTTGGTTATGTTGATAAATGGCATCATACTTCGCACAGTAATATTAATATCACTGGAGTTTTACATCTCTCCGTAATCTTTCAGGGGTTTAATAAAAATCAACCAAGGTTAATGATTGACATTGCTGAACTTCAAATCTGTGCAGATTGAAGTTAGTAGGCCGAGTGAGTCTTATTGCGATTTTTTATGTCCTCAAGTGTAAAATGAAAGCGATTCTGATTGCCATTCAATTACAAAACAAGATTAGAATTTGCATGTCACAATGTTTCATGTTAGCTAGATAGGTAAGCACTATTCCGTTGACGAGTCGTGTTGGTTAAAAATTTAAAATTAGTTTACTAAGGGCCTGTTTACTGATAGGTTCCCGCTAAATTAGCTGGCAGATAGTTTCATACAATTTTGTTGAATTTTTTTAATTATTCGGTAGTTAGCGGCTATCCAGAGGTGGTGAAACAGGCCCTAACCCAGCCTTTTTCAAAAAGCCCGACAAGGACAACCAGTCTTTTCTTCCAAGATTGGTTTTTGAAGAGAAATTGGGTTATGAAGGTGGCTTCGTGTGAAATACCGATTGTTTAATTGCATTTTCAAAACTTAGGAAAAAGCTTGGATCAATAAGGATCACGCTCAGTATGGAGCAAAGAGTGGCCTCACACGGATGGGGGTCTGTTGGTTGGAACGGACCAGCGCCCGTCATGATCATGGTGAATGTTTCTGTTCCCATAGCCAAGACAAATAAGGCAAATGCGATTTTATTTATTTATTGGTATACCAACAGCTATACATACTGAGATTGTGTTGAAAGATATACAGTGATAAAGGCGCTTATATGTATGCCCATTACAGGTACACTCAGCATTCACATAAAAAGTATATACGTCACACGTGTTACAGTATTATATATATAGTCCTCCTCATCGTTTTCGATGACGGCGAACCTGACTAGTTAAATTATTATTTTATAAATAAATTTTTAAACTACTTGAATTTTTTTAATTATTCGGTAGTTAGCGGCTATCCAGAGGTGGTGAAACAGGCCCTAACCCAGCCTTTTTCAAAAAGCCCGACAAGGACAACCAGTCTTTTCTTCCAAGATTGGTTTTTGAAGAGAAATAATAACATTATAATTATATATATTATGTTTTTGTTATTTTCTATCATGAGCCCTAATATGACTCGCTAGACCGAACTTTGTTTAAAAAACTCTATCGCAAGTAATGCAGTAGAGTTGGCCTTGTGTGTTATATGTGTAGTTATAGGAGGGCTTGGGTCTACTTTTTCGAACTTGGCATTTTAAGTCTAGTGCCTCAAGTCGATTTTCCTCAAAGGTTTTAATTTTGGCGTGGATGGTAGATCGCCATGAGGATGTCTCAGATGCAAGCACCTCCCAGTATTATTTTTATTGTGTAAAATGGGGCTTGAAATATATAATATTAAGAGAATTTAGATTTTTCGTTGGTACGAGTCCTCCCGAAGTGGCAGGGATCTATGAGGATTTTCCGCATCAAAAAAGGATCAGTGAGGATCATAATGATACTCCTTTTTCCAACTAGATTTTGGATTGGCTTACAGTTTTATTAGATGCGGCTGAATATCGGTATTACGTGAAGCGGTTTGACGTCCTGCTCGAGGAACGCAAGAAGGTGGATGGGGTTTTGTTAGATGTGGGTTCCTACGACATCTATAATAAACCCCTCTCGTCTCCATCCACATACACAAACATTACATCCATGGACTGACCCCGGCAAGAGCAGCTTAACCTGTCAGAACATCTTTAACAGCGTTAAAAATAACCTATTACATAGACACTAGCCTCAGTTATGTCATAATAGTTATGTAGGTAAAATGAAACTGAAAAGTACGTCTAACCTTCTGCACATTTTTCGTTGACCTTCCAGTTTTGGTTTTGTTAGTTGTTAAAGTTACGTATCTACCTATTTACTTGTATGTTAGGAACGTAGGTACACTTAATTTTTAATTAGCGGAAGATGTAAAAATCTTATATAGGTATGTAACTACCAAATTAATTTTAATAGGTACCCAGATAAGTAACAGTGGGCGGCTAAGAATCGAGTCTCCAGTGTTATACCTATATTAGTCTATGGAGACGAGTGTGTCACATACTATACTATGTAGAGTTTCGTGGTTTTACGTCATGAAGATATTGGATAGTATCAATATGACCATGAAATCGACCCTTTCAAATAAAAAATATTTTCAAAATCAGTCCACTAAAAATTGTCAAAGAAATCGGTGAACTGATTAAAATCCATTGCGAAGTTTAAATAACCTAACCTAAATTTAAAATTTTGAAAACTCCCGTCACGAAATGTAATTTGCCATTTTGTGGTGGCGGCCATCTTGAATTTGAAATTTATCATTGTGTATAGTCTCCTAGTTAAGCCCTTTCATTTGATACCCATATTGAGGGAGTTGTGAAAAAATATGTAATACGCTATTTTGCGGCCATCTTGGACCGATTTTCATCAAACATAGCTAAGAACAATTCCGACTAATTCACCTTTCTAATAAAAAAAAACAATTTCAAAATCGGTTTATCCGTTCGGGAGCTACGATGCCACAGACAGACACGCACACACACACACACACACACACACACATACACGTCAAACTTATAACACCCCGTCGTTTTTGTGTCGGGGGTTAAAAAGATGTAAGCGTATAAACAGCGGTACTTAGCAACTGTTTTAAACTATGTAAAGATTATTAATACACTGACAGTTTGCGAGTAAAAAAAGGGCTGGGACATACGGTTACACGAACATGCATACAGATACAGGGGTGAGTAGTTTTCATTTTATATTTTCGATTCAATTTCAAACGATTCTTGCCGAAGTAAATAATTATAAGTCACTGTATTTGATATTGCATGTCACAACTTATACAAGAAAAGAAAGATGTTAGATAAACCCGTATCTATACATTACTGGTTTTGTAACTTCTTTGACAGTAGTGTTGTAAACACAAAGAGCATTCTAAGTCTGAAATGCTCTAACGCGATACCAGAGCAATTTTATTACACTTGTTACATTTAGGCCAGAATATTGAATAATTGAACTGTATAAGAAAAACGTCTATTGCTTCACTGTTTATTTCATAATCACTAGACTGTGACGGAGGTCGTTAGAAAAGTTCGCGTGTTGCCGCCAACAGCTTCAATATGGCCGATAGCAGTGTCCGTTGGAAGTCGTTAGACTATTTTTGAACTTCGAAGCATTTAAATATTTATTGTTATATTTTTTTTAATAATTATAATCAAGACGTGATATTAATTAATAGGTATGTGGTTTGTTATTATGTGACATTTAGATGACCAGTGGTTTGTCAGTGATCATTTTAATTATATCTTAAATTTTTTCACTTCGTACCAACATTTAAACTTAAATTTTATTTAAAATTGTTGGTCTCATGAGCCGTTAGTTCGTATTTCGCTATTTCATGTGTAAATTTGGTAAGTACTCCCTATGAGTGTTTTACATTTTTTAATTTAAATTATTGGTTAAGCTTTTGTGAAACTTAACATAGCGATGTCATGAAGTTTGAATAAGTTATTGGATGGGTACTTTTTTCTACGCCACTATGAAGTTCACGCGAATTAAGATATAGAGAGAGGAAACTGGGAAGGTAGTTTGCTTCTTGAATTTTAGAGATTAGTTCTGCTGATGGTGATGACTGTGCCTTTTTAAATCGGAGCCTCAATTTCATATGTACTAAAAGAGCCCAAAGATTCTTCTAGGAATAAGTGGTAGTTTTTACTTCTTCGCTCTCTTAAACACTGGGTTTACGTTTGGCTACTTTGCCTGTTGATAATCCAGTGCGATCGACGATGGTGCAGGTTAACAAAGTAAAATCCTGTTCACTTCAGTGTTGAAGACTGCTAGATGATATTTTTCCAGAAACATACGCTGGCAATAAGTTCCACTCCTTGGCGGTACGCATGATAAAAGTATTAGCAAATCACTTTGTGCGTAAGGGTGTAACCTTTCCCACGATTAGAATGCAACCTATGCGAAAATGTGCAGTAGGTATGCGTTTGCATATAATTATGACTATTATTGCCATCCTTTTCGTTTCCCTACATTTAGTAATAATATAGTTTTACGAATTTCTATGATGAAAAAAATCGCCAAATCTTTTGTACACTTGGTGTACAAACGACTTATTGGAATCATGTAGGGGTGGTCCATTGCACTTCTTACTTTCATCATTCTCCTGCTTCATTCATCCCAATTTATTTGCAGTCGGTGCAGTACCTATTTATGCCCTTTTTTCTTTAGACGTCATCTCATTATTCACTCCCCTACTTACGTAATTTTTTACGATTCTTTATTCCTTTTATTTTTTTACTTCTTAGCCTGTCACTAACAATTAAAAAACACAATAGAAAAACAATTGCTACCCATGATCCACTGCAGGATCTCCTTTCTTTAATATAATTAATGTCCAGTCTCCCTTGATATAGTATTAAACTTTCTTGTTATTGGCTTGACTTAAATTGTATGTTGGTGTTGTATTGAGCAATTAAGGTCTTGCTCATGTCGACCAAGTATATTATATATAAGTTAACTAGGTCTTATTGATATTTATATACTATTGACTGCGGCTCCGTCCAAATAAAATTCAGTTTTTATTAGTATTTTTCCCCGTTGAACCCCCGATCGGGATAAAAAATCCTATTCTATTTGTTAATCCAGGGTTGCTATCTCTATTCGAAAACTGTAGCTAATACGCTCAGTCGCTGCAGCATGAATTGACTGAAGTAACAATCTAAACTTTCGCATTCTATAATGTTATTAGCATTCTTTGGTAGTACATGCAATGGTCTAGCTAAAACATAATTTACCTGCTAAAATATTTATGTAATAAATTTCATCAAACAAAATCCGTTCAGCCGTTACGAAGCTGAGTAGTATCAAATAAATGAACACATATTCTTGAGCAATGAAATAATAGTAGTTATTTGGAGCTAGAGCAGCTTTCTCTCTTTGATCGAAAATCTACAGGAAGATCTGGGATACAGTGGAATACTGTAGTGCAAAACGACATGAGTGAATGTTAGGTTTCCGAAGACGATGTCTTGGACGGAGTGAAGTGGAGAAGAGATAAACGGAAGGTTGACTTCACGACGTCAGGAAGAGAGACGGAGAGAGAGTTTATACTCGACTGCTAAGGGATAGTTTTTTAGAATTATATATAATTATTATGGTTGTGGTTGTGCCATATGATGACTGCGTTGATTGATAATTTGATATGTATACTATGCACCCCGGCGGATAGATATATACACGGACAGCAGAAATTGGGCTGGACGGGTGTGAGCCCATAATTTTTTTATTTCTAATTTGCCATCGACACGCTGTGAAGATGCGGATTATACATATATATATATTTTATTTTATTAGAGACAACAAACAGCAGTATACAATACAGTAATCACAATTATATATAGCTAGGTATCACTTTACATTACCTATCTGGCGAAGATACATACTTATTTTTTAATTATTACGGATGTAACTATATATACTTATGTACTTATTTATAGCCTATACCAGTGATGGCGAACCAATGGCACGCGTGCCATTGCTGGCACGTGTCAAAATATTTTGGGCACTAAACTTTGGGCTTTAGGTGCCTCATAGATATTCTTTCCCCCATTAATTACTGAATTAAGATTGTATATCGGCACGTCACGGTCTCTTCAATTTAAAAAAAATAAAAATTAGAACACAGATGAGTAAAGGTTCGCCATCCCTGGCCTATACCTACACCTATTTTTAACCCCCGACGCAAAAACGACGGGGTGTGTGTGTGTGTGTCTCCCTCAATAATGGGTATCAAATGAAGGGGCTTAACTAGGAGAATACTATACACTACTAGATGGCCGCCACCACAAAATGGTAAACTAAATTTCGTGTCGGGGGTGTTCTAAATTTTTAATTTAGGTTATTTATTTAGGTTTTGTATTTTAATTATTTGTGTTATAAGGAAAACTATGTAGGATCACAGCGTTACCTCGAGAAGATTATTAGTTTTAAATGTTTGTTTTAGTGTTTAGTCAGTCGCCTCGTACACTTCTATGAAGTTGTATGTGGTTAGAATGGAAGTCGACCCCAATAGAATTGCGGAAACCATAGAGAGATGTTTATACATAAGTTGAGCAACAAATAAGTATTAAATATACAATCTCAGGTGCAGTTCTTTATCACATTTCATAAACAATACAAGTAAAAACATATTTGTTGTCCGTTCAAATTGTGTAATGTATCGTAACCTTAATAAACAACTTTTTTTCCAGAGACAAACGTGTCGCGTGCCGGACCGCCTATAAAACAAATCGCACACGAAATTTTAAAAGATTGCAATGGCGATACTTAATTGAAACTCAATGCAGAGTAACAGTAAGGATAAATAAAAGTCACCATGTATTTAAAAATGTTACGAGTGCTGTTTTTGGTGGTCCTGGCGGCAGTCACTGCGAAGGTCCAAGATGATCCCGCTGCTAATCAGATCGTGAACTTCAAACAGAAAACATCGGTGAGTTGATTATAGTTAAGTTGCATACAGGATTTTTTACCCGACTGCCGAAGGAGGGTTATGTGTTTGACGCGTATGTATGTATGTCCGTTCCTATGTCCGCTCGTAACTACGCAACGGCGGGATTTAGATAAATGATACATCATTAGATTCGTCTTGATGGCACGAGCGTCAGGGTACATTAATATCTAAAAAAAATGCGGATTTAGTGCACTTTAATGTGGGGGTTGATTTTGAAAATAATCTTTAGGTGTATCATTTTTCAATTCAAATTATTATTTAGGATCTATCGAGTGATTCTATGATGATTTACAAACTAAAAAGAAGGAAATAAAATCAATGATTAAATTTAACAAAAACCCGACTGCGTTAAAAGTACTAACTAATATCTAAAAATCTAAAAACAAGCTCTATGTATGAAAATGTATTGCAGGCGGGACAAACAAAGAAACAATTTTGTTTATAATTTAGATTGAACGAATAGCTTGTCCCGCCTGCAATACTTTTCCAAATACTTATATGAGAAATTGCAGTTATCAAATAATGGTTACATGAGCGTAAGACAGCGCTGCTTTTTAACCACAGCCGGTATCAACATTTTGCCCCCGGAATACTGTTCCGGGTATAAGTGCAATTATTTTAATGAAGGAAAAAAAATTCTCGCAGGCAGGACTGCGAGAATTGCCTGCTTCTCCTGGTTCACGCTAAGTCGAAATCTTACTCCACAAACACATTCTAAACGTCTCAAGGTGATGTTTAGGACTTGGCGTGTAGGACTCGCGGTGGTTTAGTGGTCATATAGCGTCTGGTGTATTGAACCAGAAGACGCAGTTACGACTACATGCTGTCCACGAATCAATGTTTTCCTTTATTAAAATAACTAGTAACCTTAGTGTGGAAAATGGTTAAAAACATATCATTTTGACGACGTCTGTGGTCGTGGGTTCGATTCCCACAAGACACTAACATTTATGTGATGAACTTAGGTGTTTGTGTTTGTCTGGGTGTTTCTTATATATTATAAGTATGTATTTACAAAAAAGTATGTAAGTATTATATCCATTGTCTAGTACTCGTAGTACAAGCTCTGCTTAGTTTGGGACTAGATGGTGCTGTGTAAAAATGTCCCAAGATATTTATTTATTTATTTATTAATAAAAATAAATAAAACAAATTTTTTTTTTGTCGGTGGCGTCCGACGTAGGTATCATGGTGAATGTTTCAAGTCCCATACATAAGCGATAAAAGGCTTGTGCGGTTTTTAGTCGGTACGAGTATGTACAAGTCCGACTTACCCTGCCGCCTCTCCAGGGGGGCTAGACAAGTTGCATTTTGACATTCGAATCGACAAACAAAATGTATGAAAATGACATTAGTGACAGCCCGGTTTGTCGAAAGCTTGTGTCATTTCCATACATTTTATTTGTCGATTCGAATGTCAAAGTGCAACTTGTCTAGCCCCCCTGGTTAGCAGACGATCATTACGATATTCTGAAACATTTAAATGTGGATATTGTTATAGACACACTACTTTATTTTAAATAATTTGGCCATGGTTCAATTCAACATTCAACGCATGTGATAATAATAATCATCATGTGCCAAATATTTCGAATACCTAATTACAGGAAATTGGCAATTCTAAATAAAACAATAAATGTTTGGCAACACAATTAAGATATTCATGGTTTCGATAAAACATAACCCCATTAAAGAACCAGTTTAACAGAAAACTCGTATATAAGCTTACTTATACCTAAAATAATAATGCGTTTGAAACTTATAACGTATTACTCTCGGTGCGACTGAATATAAGTAACTTACCGACTTACACCTCCTAAATATTTCATCATCATCATCATCATATCAGCCAAAAGAGGTCCACTGCTGAACAAAGGCCTCCCCCAGAGACTTCCACCGGGACCGGTCGTATGTCTAAACATTTAAGAAGCTTTAATTAAAAATACTTAAAGGCTATAATTAAGATATGTTCAGCTTCATCTCCTAATATCTATAATTTTAGTGTGTAACGACCCTGTTCCAATATCCAATCTGTCGATAGATTTGTTTACTTGGATTTGATTTGATTTGGAGATTGGATATAGGATCGGGCCTTAAGTGAGACTGGGCTGGTGTGTTTCAGGGCCCCATCGCAGTGATGACGACGTCTGCCGGTGCACCGATCGATTACAAAGACGCAACATTAACATTAAACAGAAGACTAATTTTTAACGAATACTTTATGGATTCTATGACGCATTTGGTTCGAGAGAGAACACCAGAAAGAGTGGTCCACGCTAAGGCAGGAGGAGCATTCGGATACTTTGAAGTTACCCATGATATATCGGATATTTGTAAAGCAAAAGTATTTAGCAAAGTCGGCAAGAGAACACCAATCGCAGCCAGGTTCTCTCCAGTGGTAGTCGAAAGAGGAGGCATAGACACATCTAGGGACGCCAGAGGCTTCGCCCTTAAATTTTACACTGAAGACGGAAACTTTGATATAGTTGGTTTTAGCACTCCCATGTATGTTTACAATGACCCCCTTCTCTTCCCCACGTTCGTGAGAGCACAGAAAAGAAATCCAGCGACGAATTTGTTGGACCCACACATGCTTTGGGACTTTCTAACGTTGCGTCCAGAAAGTTTGCATATGTTTTTGCTGGTGTTTGGTGATCGCGGTATCCCAGATGGCTACCGACATATGCCTGGATTTGGCATTCATTCCTTCCAAGTGGTCAATGAGCATGGAGAGAGTCACTTTATCAGATTCCACTTTATGCCTGATGCGGGAATTAAAAATCTACGTTCCAATGAAGCTAGGAAGATATCAGGTGTTGATCCTGATTATGCAACAAGAGATTTATACAGAGCAATTGGTAACGGAGATTTTCCGAGCTGGACTGCCAGTATTCAGGTTTTAACACTAAGTGACGTCAAAAATGCAAATTTCGATGTCTTTGATGTAACTAACGTGTTGCCTTTGGACAAGTATCCATTACGACCGTTGGGTCGATTCGTTTTGAATAAGAATCCGATTAATTACTTTGCTGAAATTGAGCAGTTGGCTTTCAGTCCGGCAAATCTTGTGCCGGGTATACTCGGAGGGCCGGACAAAGTCTTCGAAGCTCGTCGTTTAGCGTACAGGGATGCTCAGTATTACCGATTAGGAGCGAATTTCTTCAACATACCAGTTAATTGCCCTATTCAGCATAAAGCTTTCACATACAATCGTGATGGTCCACCGCCCATCAAGGACAATCAACGAGACATACCAAACTACTATCCTAATTCTTTCAATGGTCCAGCTCCATACAAAGATGACGATAAGGTTGAACTAATAGAGATACATCAGGATCAGCCAGATAATTTCGAGCAGGCTCGTGAAATATATGTGAATGAAATGACACCGGAGGAAAGAAAGCGATTGGTGGAAAATATCTTGTACAGTTTAGGTCCTGCCACCAGTTTCTTGCAAGATCGGGCTGTCAAAATGTTTGGGAAGATACACTCAGACCTTAGTGCAAGAATATGGGAAGGCTTGCAGGCGAACAGAACAAAGTTTGATTGGGATGACTAAATCACAACAAATATGATTTTTTTTAATGATCCAGATATTTAATTGTACTGAATGTGTACCAACTATAAAGTTTTACGGGATTCTGAGATAGGTACGTACAGAAATATAGAAGAAGAAAATTAATGTATATAATAATACTTACAATTAAGAACAAAATTATCTCATCAATTAACTTTACCTACACAAAAAAATCTTAAAGACGAAGGTTAAGAATTAATATAAAGTACCTATTGTAAGTTAATTATTAGCAGCAGTAAAAAGTTCAAATATAGTTTGTAGTATTTTTTTTTGTTACATTTTTATACTTATGTTTATGTATGAGTACTATTGTTCTTAATAATTTACCGGATTTGTATCTTACAAGTTAAGGAAAAAACTTTGTTGTTATGTCTAATTAAAATATTAATCTATGACGTGTGAATGTGTTTTCTTTTATTTAAAGATTGTAATTAGACATAGGTAAGTAGGTATTGCAGGCTTGCTGACGATTCGGACACAACGGACACAGTATCCGAATTGACATTTGTTAATATTGTGCAACAAGACTTAATTATAAAATATGACTTCTTTACCATTTTTGCAAAAATAATACCACAACACAGTAGATCTCGATAGCAATTTTCATGGTGGCGCAGACTAGTAAATTTTTGAATGTCTGTCTGTTTTTTGACGAGCTTGACACCTACCGAAAATACTGGAAACCATCTTCAATAGGGAACACATATCTCTATGTGGGAAGGGTACAGGGAATCGTCAAAAAAGTTAAGTAAAGTAAAAAAGGTTTTCTGTGAAATTTCCAGTAGCCACAAGGAGTTTCGATTTGTGCCCTTGTAAGACGCTTGCCTCATAATCAGTGATCGGCGTAGGTAGTGCTATTTTCGGTCAATGACCCTGAATGATTATGTTAATATGGACATGTCCCGGGATTTTCGGGGTTCACGGGAATATTTTTCGGAATGTTGATGTAAATGAAGTTATACTGTTAAAGATACCATGAATATGTACTGCGTCATATCAGACTACTTATTTCTGGTTTAACTGGTCCCGCACAGTGCTGTTTGCCATATTACTTACTGGTCAATAGGTAGGATCTGATTATACCCGAAACAGGTGGCATGATAAGTCGTCATGTGTACAACTACAATTACTTTACAATTGCTCGTCAATGTGATATAAATTAGTATGTAACATGTATGCCGGGATTTAGACGGCATATCCATGTTAAGTTAACGGTCACTAATTCCCGTGAATAGCACTACCTTCGCCGATCTCTGCTCATAATACATGGGACCTAATATACAAACTGTGGGTGTACATACCTATAAATCAAGACATCCTGTAGTGAGTAGTAATTAGCTTACCTACCTAGTGTACCTACCTAATCTAGACACAATAAAACAGTAGATCTGATTGCGTTGCCAGATAACAGCAGGAAGCTTCAAATTTTGCATTTATTTTTCTGCAAAAAACGGTTAGCTGGCATAAAATTCATAAATAACTAAGCATAATTATTATCTGCCTTTATCCTCGGTCAGCTAGAGGACGATGGTAGTAAAGTGCACTCTAACCATGACGATATTCTGTATCATATCGGGGAAGACCAGCTCGGGAAATGCATTTCACATTTCAGCCTTACACGTAATAAAAAATCACTTTAAGGGTCGTTCGGGTTTTTGGAATATCCACCGTGAATCGATGAGTTCCAAGTGATCTCTGGCTTTTCGTTCTTCTGGTCCTCCGATTGAAGAAAGGGCAAAAGGACAAGAGGGAATACGATTGTAGAGATCTGATGTACACTCTCCAAAATGTATCCGATAAAAAACCTATAAGCTAGCAAGTTTTTGCGGTGGTCTTGGGGTCTCACTGGCAGGCCAATACCCTTCAGGGTTACTCTCGGTTGCTTAAGGGCTGGCAACGCCTCTGTGGTTTCAGAAATCTATGGGCCGCAATGACTACTTACCATCAGGAGGCTTGTCTGCTCGCTTGTTAGCTTGGCATCATGGAAAAAACTTAATCATCATCAAACCATTAATTGTTCCACTGCTAGGTACGGGTCTTCTCTCAGTGTGAGAAAGATAAGGCCACAGTCCCCCACGCTGGCTTAATGCGGGTTGGAAAAAACGAACAATTGAGCAATACGAGAATTATTCACTACCATAGCCTAAATTTTACTGTTACTAAAGTAGGGTGTTAACATTGAAACTTTACCTGCAAAGACAAACGTGACTGATAACGGAATGCATTAATTAGCATTGTATGCAAATAATTGGTAGACGTATTTGTTAAATATATATTTTGTTTGCGACCGTGTTCAGTGCATGGAGTGGCAACGTGCAGTCTGCAGTGACAAAAAAGTGGTACTTTGTTTAGTTAAAAGATCTCAAAATCATCATCATCTTCCTGCTCTGGTCCCAATTTATTTGGGGTCGGTATACAAGGCGCCCAGAGTGGGTTTTATTGTGTTCCATTGTGTGTGGCTCTGATTCTATATATAGAGGTATGATATGGCCTGTTTCAGCACCTCTAGATAACCGCTAACCACCAGATAAATTAAGAAACAAAAAATAAATCGCCTCCAAAAAACACCTAGGAACTAAAAAGCAAAAAATAACAGGTACATATTTACATTAAAATTTCTAACTAATTTAGAGTCGGCGCCGAACAGACATAAACGAAAGTCATATTTAAATTAAATTAGCAGTTTTAGTTACTTTTAGTAAAATTTTTGAAAATTTTTTTAAAACCGCTTTTCGGGACCGCTATATGGGACCAATCTGGAAGCACCAACTTTCGAATAAAAAAAAACATCAAAATCGGTTCACCCAGTTGAAAATTCTGAGATAACAATCATAAAAAAAAACGGTGGAATCGGGAACTTCCTCCTTTTGACAAATGAAAGTAATTTAACGGAAACTTATCAGGAAGTGGTGAAAAAGGCCCTTTTTGTGTTTTCCATCGGTTAAGACACAAGTCAATAAACAATTGCAAAGTTTCACCAACTAATTGAATTTAACCCAACATATCTTGGCCTTTGATGCAGGCGCTAATTGCAAAGTAAAAAGCAGCTGCAATACGTATATAGTTTAGTTCCTTATTATTCCGCGTGTCTATATATATTGGACGCACTGAAGCCAATAAAACGGACTATTAACTTAGGTGTTAGACTATCTACTATGTATTTTTCCCGGTGTATAGGTAATACCTTATACAAGGTGTTGATTTGTGTCCGTGTGATATTGTTAGGACAAGTGCCAAACGATTGATCGATTGCTTAATGAAATAACATAAAAAAATATTACCCATAGTTATGAAAAACAAAAGAAAAACACTTTCAAAGTTAGAGCATTTCAGGGGGGCTAGACAAGTTGCATTTTGACATTCGAATCGACAAACAAAATGTATGTAAATGACATAAGCTTTCGACAAATCGGGCTGTCACTAATGTCAATTACATACATTTTGTTACCACTTTTTTGTCACTGCAGACTGCACGTTGCCACTCCATGCACTGAACACGGTCGCAAACAAAATATATATTTAACAAATACGTCTACCAATTATTTGCATACAATGCTAATTAATGCATTCCGTTATCAGTCACGTTTGTCTTTGCAGGTAAAGTTTCAATGTTAACACCCTACTTTAGTAACAGTAAAATTTAGGCTATGGTAGTGAATAATTCTCGTATTGCTCAATTGTTCGTTTTTTCCAACCCGCATTAAGCCAGCGTGGGGGACTGTGGCCTTATCTTTCTCACACTGAGAGAAGACCCGTACCTAGCAGTGGAACAATTAATGGTTTGATGATGATTAAGTTTTTTCCATGATGCCAAGCTAACAAGCGAGCAGACAAGCCTCCTGATGGTAAGTAGTCATTGCGGCCCATAGATTTCTGAAACCACAGAGGCGTTGCCAGCCCTTAAGCAACCGAGAGTAACCCTGAAGGGTATTGGCCTGCCAGTGAGACCCCAAGACCACCGCAAAAACTTGCTAGCTTATAGGTTTTTTATCGGATACATTTTGGAGAGTGTACATCAGATCTCTACAATCGTATTCCCTCTTGTCCTTTTGCCCTTTCTTCAATCGGAGGACCAGAAGAACGAAAAGCCAGAGATCACTTGGAACTCATCGATTCACGGTGGATATTCCAAAAACCCGAACGACCCTTAAAGTGATTTTTTATTACGGGTACATAAAAATTAAAATGGTGGATTTTATGCGCTTCATTTTATTGATTCGTGTGCATAGCCACCTCCTTAAGGCACGGACAAAAATCAACAACTTGTATAATCTAGGGCACAAGGACGCAATGCTTGGTCAGTACTTATTATAAAAGCCGCAGAACAGCAAGTATCGGTGATTGTTCGCTCTCGACACCGACATGAAGAAAGAATTGTGTTTGCTTACTGCCATAGTGATGGCGTATGGTATTGATGATCCTGCTGGAAACCAAATTGTTGAGTTCAGAGAAAAAACTTCGGTGAGTGTTCGTATTTTTTTATTGTACGAATATCACCAACAAGCCGGCCGACTTAGGCTAATATTCAGAGACAGAGACGCTAAGCGTAAAGTAACGCTTCCGTATGTCAAATTGTCATACTTTGACATACGGAAGCCTAAGTTCATGCTTAGTTTCGGCTCTGAATATCAGCCTTAGGCTAATATTCAGAGACGACGCTAAGCGTAAAGTAACGCTTCCGTATGTCAAATTTGTATCACAATTTGACACACAGAAGCATAAGTTTACGCTTAGCATCGTCTCTGAATATTAGCCTTAGACACTAGAGACACCAGTAGAATTTATATTCCCCAAGAGGTCAGAGAAGCGGACAATGATGTCATGAATCTTCAACCCCCTGGTGAAGAGTACAGCAGTTTCTGAGATTAATCCGATTAGTCCAGATACCCTCATGGTATACATTTGAGTAAATATTATATTTGGTTCGTTGAACATGAGTTGAGTTTGCTCAACCGAACGAACGATTAGGATCCATGCTACAACTGTAATTAAATTGCGTTTTGTAAGCGGATTCTGCAACCAATATAAAAAGTTTATTTATGTATAAATGTGTGAGGGTCCCGTTTACAAAGGTCAGGAAATAAAGTATTAATCTCCTTGAATTATTTTATAATACTAAGTATTAATCTTCTTATTTTGAACGATTTTTTCAGAGACCAGTCGGAATTATGAGCACTTCAAATGGAGCACCAATTAATTATGATGCTGCAAGAAGCACTCTAAATAAACGACTGATTTTCCATGAGTTTTTCATGGATTCCATGACGCACTTTAACCGTGAAAGATTACCTCCAAGGGTAGTACATGCTAAGGGCAGTGGAGCGTTTGGCTACTTTGAAGTCACACACGACGTTAAAGACATTTGTAAAGCTAAACTTTTTAGTGAAGTTGGAAAGAGAACACCGGTAGCTGTACGATTCTCGCCGATAGTTCAAGAAGTAGGTGGTGTCGACACATCCAGAGACGCAAGAGGTTTTGCTATAAAATTTTACACTGAAGATGGAAACTTTGACATAGTTGGGCTCAGCACACCCGTGTTCGTAATAAAAGATCCCCTATTTTTCCCAACCTTTGTACATTCACGAAAAAAGAACCCGCAAACTTTTCTATATGACTCAAACATGTTTTGGGATTTCCTGATTCAACGGCCTGAAAGTATGCATGTTCATATGTATATTTTTGGTGATTTAGGTATACCTGACGGTTACAGACATATGCCTGGCTTCGGTATTCATACTTTTCAAGTTGTAAATGAGCTGGGAGGAACATATTTTGTAAGATTTCATTTCATCCCTGATGCAGGGGTCAAGTATTTGGGATCATCTGAGGCTCAGAAAATAGCGGCTATTGATCCCGATTATGCAAACAGAGATTTATATAATGCGATAGGCACAGGAAATTGCCCCAGTTGGAGAGTAAGTATTCAAGTCTTGAGTGAAAGCGACGTCAAAAATGCAGGCTTTGATGTTTTTGATGTAACTAAACGTTTGCCTGAAGATCTCTTCCCATTGAGGCCTCTGGGTCGATTCGTTTTGAATAAAAACCCCGAAAATTACTTCAGTAATATTGAGCAGTTAGCTTATTGTCCTGGAAATCTCGTACCAGGTATTCTTGGAGCTCCTGACAAACTCTTTGAGGCACGTCGTTTGGGTTACCGCGATGCTCAGAATTATCGATTAGGAGCAAACTTTGAAAAGATTGATGTAAATACTCCAATTGGAGAAACTTTGACTTACAATCGAGATGGCAGACCTCCTGTTAAGCACAATCAAGGATATATACCTAATTACTACCCAAATTCGTTTAATGGACCTGTTTCTTACTTAGAAAGGAATGAAGTTGAATTGATAAAAATCTTCGAGGCTCCTCCTGATAATGTTGAACAAGTTCGTGAGTTGTATAATGAAATGACTTCTGATGAGAGAGCCAGATTAGTGGAGAATGTATTGTATAGCTTAGGTGGTGTAACCGATAATTCAGTAAAGGACCGAAGCGTTAAATTGCTTAAATATATACACACGGACTTTGGTAATAGAGTGTGGGAAGGTTTACTACAAAATAAAACAAAATATTATTGACAAGACAAGAACACATTTTGAAGAGAGAAACAAGAATGAAACGTTTCCATTTATTGCTGTGATAATATAGTACTTATTAATTAAAAAACATTTAAGCATGTACGGTTTCTTTACGGCATGTATACAATGTTTACGATAAATAAAATAAATTGTTCCTTTAATTTTATCTTGCTTTCAATAAAATATGGTACAAAAGTACAAATCAAAGTGCCTGCGAACTTAACAAAGCAACATATTTTTAGCTAGCGTAACAAAACTCTAGTAAGCGTAGGCGACAGAAAACCCATTAAATGTACATACTAAACTTAAGTACCTACTGCGTATCTTTTTTTTACCTGTCTAGCAGTTTGCAGTGTTTATTTACATTTTTATAGTTCTGGTTGGTAGTAAAAGTATATAATTGGTCTTAAAGCTAACTAAGATAATAATGTTAACTGACTGATGGCTTTGAGATGTTCAATTGTTCAGACTTTTGTTGCCACTAGTAAAATATATTTGTCCAATGTATTTACTTACTTTGATCAAAGAATTGTTGTTGGTTGAATGGTTGTTTGATGACTTTATCAAATATAATAAGTTCATAGTCACAGCCTAGAACCTATTTGGTCGCGTTTTAGAAGGTGATACATAAAAATAAAGAAAGAAAAACTATATTTTTGGACTCACACGGATAAACAAAATTAAAACACAAAGACACCCTTAAAGTTTACACCCTTATAATAATTATTTAATAAAAGATAATACTATACCTAATCATCACGGCAAATTTTCAAGTGTATTTTCTGTGTCTATGTAATTAAGTATCCCTAAGTATTCTGCTAATAGGTATTATACAAAATTTTTTAGAACATACACTACTTATAATTATATAAGTTCAGTAATTTCTATTTATTTGTAAAGAAAAGTCCCAATAACACAAAATCTGGTGGCAAATCATGTCTAGTTTGCGAATGATTGCAAATCAAGTCCTATCTTCTCTTGTTGGAAATCTCATTGTTTCAGGTTTGATCCCAGCTTATTGATAGTTGTTTCAAGTCTGAGTGGTTTCAATCACTCTAAACTTAATATAAGATTTGTGTTTGTTTACTTCCAAAATACAAGAAAAAAGCTAAATATTTAGTTGTAGATTTGTGCTAGACCATAATTGCAAATCACCAAAGGAACTCTAAAAGCAATTTGCTTCAAAACATTTAAAACATAGCCGTAGGTCTCCGATTCCTCATTGTGACTTGTACATGTTTAGACGCACCGCAACGACCACGACCCTCAGACGACCAGGCAAAACTTTTTAAACTGTCCACAGAGTAAATAAATCACGTACAATTACACGCAGATTTCCAACAAGGTGTAACTGACTGTTGGAGTATTGTTTACACTGTGGTTGTTTATGGAAACTAGCAGTGAAATGTTGGCCGTAGTAACTTGAGCTGCAAAGTACCCTTTCATGTCGTGGGAAAGTGTTCTGCTCGTTATGTTTTAAAGTGGTCCTACTTCGAAGTGACCTGACGCTGGCTGGAATGTGAGCCTTAGAATGTCTGCTAATTTAACAATAGGCTTTATGTGAAGCTCGACGTTAGAAAAGGGTATGACATAGCTTAATGACGTAAGAAAATGTTGGTTTTGAACGGACACGTCACGAACTTAAAGTTTTTAATAAGAAAATAATGCAGCTCTGCCTCGTTAGCTTAGTGTTCGTAAGTGTGACTGCTACGCTCGACGTCTTGGGTTCGATTCCCGCATCGAGCTGTGTTATTGGATATTGTTTTTCTATGAATTATCAGTGGCGCCTCGGAGTTGGAAAATGACAATTTTATTATACATCCGTCCCCTATTATATGGGAGTTAAACACCAGCGAACTATCAGTGTAAATTAGTACATATCTGCCTAACGCTTCGGGGAACACAGGCGTGAGTATGGTATGTTAATGTTCTTTTTTTGAGACTTCTGTCATATCAGAATGCAATGAAGGTGCAAACACTAAAAAAGTTACCTAGTTTGAAAATTAAACGAAATATTTATTTATGTCCAACTGGAACTTAGGACCTGGAATTGCATGATTATACATTATACGTATTCGAATTACTTAACATTAGCGCAAATGACCATTAACTAATTGTAAGCGGCAAGTCTTTGAAATTATGCAAAACCACGCTCGTAACTAAGTATTTGTTAGAAGAAAGCTCTTGGTATATATTTCCTAGAATGCTAAACAATAAACACCATTAGCGGGGCTCTTAACATCGTAGATTATGAGGTAAATTAACCGAAACACTCGTCGATGGGCCCCGAGTTAGTACAACACTACATTGTCATTGAAACCTCTTTGCATTAAGGTCCTAGGGTTGGCAACGTGGCTACATTGTCGTGTGGTCAATCTGGCCACGGATATTAAAAAAAAACATCAATTTGTAATGTCACATTTTGACATTTGTCACATTTGGCGGGAGTCCGCTGAGTAACTGACACAAAAAATGTGTTTCAATTCTATTCATTAGCGGTCTAGGCGTAATAGGTTACATACAGAGCAACTTTTCTTAAATATAATCTTTCTTACGTAGTGTTAAAATTGAAGGAGTATTTAGGTATAGGTACCTTCTTCTTCTTCTTCTTTAGGTGCCTCTCCACTACTGAAGGTCGGCAGTCATCCTTTTAAATTCTTCCTTGTTCAGTGCCAGTCTGAACAGATCTTCTGCTTGGTAAAAATAAACAAATAAGTTCGTATATTAAAAAAGGATTCGTTATTAGTAAGTAGCCTTACATTTTTTGGTAGGTCACAAGGAAAAAGCCACATTTGAAAATACTTTCAGATACTTTAGCCATCCCTGTATAACTACATTAGTGATACAAATCGTAAAATCTACAAGGTATTGTTGGTTTGCGTGAACGCAGACACCACAATGTGCTACACAGTCGGGGGCCTATTCCTGTGTCAATCAGAGCGCTACAAACGATATTCGATACCACGCATTCGATACCAACTTTCACGATTAAGTATACATCGTCACAGCTCCACACTTTTTTATCTGTGGACACCGAACTGGACTGGTGTTGATAGTTCCCACGATATCTTTGTTCATTTGTTTTGCACTGTTGCATATTTTTTGGACAGATCAATTTTTGCATGGTTACGTCACCAACAATTTTTGAATTGCGCACTCATTAAGCACTGATTAAAATAAATGAATTCCTGATAACCTTAATGAGTGTTTTAGTAGCCTAGTGGTGCTACGTTCGAGGTCCTGGGTTCGATTCCCAGGTCGAGCAAAGTGCGTTTGTTTTCTACGGAATTCTCAGTAGCAGCTCGGAGTACGGATTTGTGCATGGTTAATGGCAATGGGCTCGCTCCACATAGGACCTTAACATCCGGCGATTTTGGGTGCTTACTAACCCTTCGGGGAATTCAAGCGTGATGGTTTGATGATATTTGTAATGAAAGAAAATATGTTTATTGCCAAAAAAAAAAATCTAATATATGAAATTCTCGTGTCGCGGTGTTTGTTACCCAACTTCTCTAAAACGGCTGGACCGATATGTATGAAATTATGTGTGCATATTGGGTAGATCTGAGAACCAGCCAACATCTATTTTTCATACCCCTAAATCATAAGGGTGATTCACCCCTATATGAGCTATGTCAGCTAATAAAATATAATGGCAATCCAACTCCTCATAAAAAGGAACCAAAAAGTTCTGGCACATCATAGGTGGTATCCTTTAGTACACCACAGAGGGGCTCGCGGCCAAGTTGTAACTACGCTGATCAACCGATCTGCAAGGTTAAGCTGCACTTGATGCGGTCAGTTTGTGGATTGGTGACAGTTCTTAACATATCGAGACCCCTCCGTGCCTCGGAGAGCACGTCGGTCCTGGTTGTCATAACACCTATGACAATCGTAAGTGTTAGTCAGAAACCTAAAAAAAGCCTGACAAACAGACTTTCCTTCGAATATCGGTATTGCCCAGAAATTGGGTTGCGGAGGTCTGAAGGCAGTCGCTCCGTGTAAAATACTGATATTCAGCCGCATCCTGGGAAAAGGCTAGGAAAAAGAAAAGGTCCTTTAGTGGGTACACCTTTGCCTTACCTTTCATGTATCGCTCACCCCATTACATGAGACCTAATAATACCGGCGAACAGTGGAAACTTCGAGAAATACAGGCTTGATGGTATGGTGGTATGTAATAGCTGTTTTTGACTAACCCCGGATTTATAAACATAGCCAAGGGTCCGAGCTAACTGTTTCGTAAAATAAGGGACTCATTAAATAAATATTACAGTCAGATTGAACAATGAACATAAAATAATAATTTAACTACCATATTTAAAGTTTTTTTAATACAGTGTGATTTTTTGGTAGGTAGTACATATTTTTCTCACAGTAACGTTCTAAAGTCACAAATATTTTTTCGTGAAACTTAAAAGGCATTGAAAAAAAGTTCCAATACTCATAAATCTTGGAACCTACTATCATAAAAGCACTTTTTTAGTGATAATATATTTCCTAGAAGCAACTAGACATAATTTTTATTGTTTTAAAATAGGTACCCATTTTACTCTAATTGCCTATTTACTAAAAAAATTGGTATTTTCTTCAGAGAACACTCAAATAATAATAATAAATAACTTGGGACATTTTTACACAGCACCATCTAGTCGCAAACTAAGCAGAGCTTGTACTATGGGTACTAGACCATGGATATAATACTTATATACTTTTTTTTGTAAATACATACTAATAATATATAAGAAACACCCAGACAAACACAAACAGCTAAGTTCATCACATTAATGTTTGTGTCTTGTGGAAATCGAACCCCTAGACCACAGTCGTCGTCAAATGGTCATAACTTTTAAGGAAATTAAGTTAGAGATCTGCCCCAGAGGTATTTTTTACTGCAAATAACCCCAACCATAATGTAACAATTACACTGTGCCCCAACTATCCCTGTTTCGTTTGATCCACGATTTTCTGCCCACGCTGTATATTAAACTTTAAGCATGTTATTATGTAAGTAACAAAACTGTTTCATGAATTCTTAATTATTTTGTCGTGGGAACAAGGTCTTGTTGCTTTGTGGAACAACTTATGTATGTATTTGTGTTCCTTGTTCAAACAAGGATATATGGTTGATTGTTAATGTGACTGCATACCTTATAACAGTTATATCATTGCTACGAATATTATTGCATAGAGATTTAATGAGATATAGGTATATGTACATATTTAATAATGTATGTATGTATATTGTAAATATGATAAGATATGATGTATGGACTACAACGGACGTGAATGCTGTCAAATCTTGTAATAATTACTATTTAACAAAACACGATGCGATAGCTTCTAGTTAGTACCTATTTAAGTAGGTACTATTCCAAAGAGCAGAAACAAAATCACTTGACATCAAACGAAGCTGGATGATTGTGTCTAGCGAATTGAGATATTAATCAATAAAGTAGGGGAAGTGCACACGATCAAACTTGTAATTCGTTGCCCCGCAGCCACAAGTCACCACATCCATCCAAGTGGAATAAACAATCCACGAAACACGGCTTATATTTCTTTAACAATTTTAAACAGAAACTATTACGTGACGTAACTCATTAGAATAGTGTTTGAAAAAAGAATTATGGACTTTTGTAGTAAAGAATGCCTCATAGATCTATATAGCTAGCGGGTGCAATCTGTTGCTAAGCGTTCGATCCTGGGTTTAATAAAAATGAACTTATTTGCAAGAGCAATTACAACGCGTGATAAGGATTGAAGGATATTTTGAGAGGGTTATCTGTAAAAACTGCTTGAAATTTCTTAGTTTCTTTTTTGTAAAACTTTTGATGTTGGCTAGTGGCTACTCTATCTACTTATAATTAAAACGTATTTATTTGCCAGAAGCAGTTAAGCTCAGTGAGGAATGTGAGGATTGAAGGATATTTCTAGCTGTGAAAGCTTGAGACAAAAGAATTTGTTCATGCTTATTCAATATTCATTGGTATGATATAATAATTGATTTCACTGCGATTGGCAGTCACTGAGAAGTAACATAGATCTAATCAGTTGAATGCAAATGAGCTGTGTGCTTTTTAACAACTTATATCCGATTGTAATTGACGTAATAATATATTATTATTATATGTATTTATATACATAGGCGCCATAGGTTGTCTCCCATTGGGGCAGACAGAGGTTACGATTACGATTCTGGCATACCACTTTCATCTCATATATTCTCATCAACCTCCCAATGTATGCTTGTCGGTTTAGGCCTTGACTTTATTGAGAATTTGATTTTGATACGTGCGCCGAGGAGTGTCCCTTCCAACTCTTTCATCCGTACTCGCCAAGTCGCCATGTATGTCGCCAGCGGCTTCACCCGCGTGATTTGGGTAGCCTATGGTTGGTATGGTCCAGTAGTTTCGGAGCCTATTCAATGCGAACAAATAAACAATTAAATCTTTATTCTTTATAATATTATATTATAGATTTCTTTATTTCTATTCTTAATTATTATTTTTTTGTATGTAGGGTACTTTGTGTAAATATTGTTTAAAAGTATTATGTAAATCTAAAGTAGGAAGCTGATTCTTTGCTAGTAACTCATATCTGTAGGGTAGCCTACACAGCAGAACACCATAGCCCTTCATCGCTCGCCATCAGAAACTTCGCGAATCGCGTCGCTTTTGGACTCGGTGTGGGTTGCGCAAGAGTGGAAATAATATTTTCCCAACTCTTACATCAAAAGTTATTATCGGGGTAATCTACAAGATAGAAACGTTACCGGCTTTCTCAGATAACAGTGACATGTAAAAAGGTTGAGGTTTTATCATCTTAATCAGTATTGTTGCCTCCATTGTGAGTTTCATGTCCAAGGGCTAACACATATACTGCTTACACAATTATTTATTACATAACATGCGAATTCCGTTACATAAATTCAAATCGAGCATTTATATATTACCATTCGCCTTTACGCGTAATAAAAGCCATTTAAAACAAACACATTGCAGGTTATGTTTCACGAAAATTACTTTTGCAGTCGTCATTGGCGCTACGAGACTCACCAACCCGCAAATTCAAAGCAGTGAATTTAAGTTCCAAATTTTGCCACCCGCAAAATTATCTTGGTAAAACAGCAAGGAAGTTGATTACTGGCAGATAGTTTAGTATTATCAAAAAATGGATCTGTAATTATTCATTGTCTAGTCCCGCGGTCGATTTTATTACGAATGTAATTACTGTAATTTAGGTAATTAGATTAAGATATCGATTTGTGATTGGTAAATACTGTGATTATTGATTTATTGGATCATTTGTCTCCTTGTTTGATAATGGGGTGATTAATATTATATAATCTATGACAGCCTCAAGCTATCCGTGTAAGACTTTCAAGATAATCTATATGCTTAGTTAGCGGGTACTACTCTAAGCAAAGAAAGAGAAGTAGAAAAAAAAGAAGACTCCTTCACTCAACACGACGTTTGGGAAGAGAGACACACAGAGATAGACTAAGGGCCCGTTTCATCACTTCTAGATAGCCGCTAACTGAAACTATCTGTCAAGTAATTTAACTGGAGGTGATGAAAAAGGCTCTCTTGAGCCGTAAGGCTAATATTCAGGCTGATATTCAGAAACGAGACTCAACATGAACTTATGCTTCCGTATGTCAAATTTGTATCACAATTTGACATACGGAAGCGTAAGTTCACGCTGAGTCTCTTCTCTGAATCTCAGCCTCAGACACGACGCTAAGCGTAAACTTACGCTTCCATATATCAAATTGTAATACAAATTTGACATACCGAAGCGTTACTTTACGTTTAGCGTCGTCTCTGAATATTAGCCTAAGAGTCGTAAGAACTAAGATGCACCAGAAATTAAGTAATGTAATTGTAATGAGAAAAAGTAAAAACTCAAGCAATATCAAAATGCAGTTAAGTGTAGGTATTTGGGAGCCCCTCCAGAGTGTCATAACATTTTTTTTTCTATTGTTTTTGCTAATCTTTTCAGTCTTTGCAGCGCCCTGAAAAAGGCAGTAGGAATGAAGTACTTACTATACCTACCACGTTAAATGTAGTAAGGCCTTTTGTATACCCATATAGTTTGCAATTATACCTTGACAGTTAAATACATTTCTACATACCCTTTCGGGAAGCACAGCAGTGACATAATGTGTTTCTATTGACAGCAATACTATGCACCAAGTACGAGTTTGTTAAGTCATAATTTCTCTACACATTAATTACTGCTTGCAGCTAAACAATGGCGTCTTATAGCGCATACGATATGGTCTCAAGATATAATGGTCTCTCGTGTATGACCAACGACCCGTATTATTTAACCCGATTAATTACATTTGATGTATTCATTTACATACAAACATAGCTTCACGCCTGCTTCCCATAGGGGTAGGCAGAGACTATAGCTTTTTGATCCTGGCACACCACTTTCGCTTCATCTATGTTCATCATATCCCCATGCATGCTCGTCGGTTTAGGGTTCTAATTTTTTGAGAAAATCCGTAATTTGGTTGTGGTACGTTCGCTGAGGTCGACCCCTTCCAATTCGTATTCTCCATGTATACTTGTTTCGTATTTGTTAATATATTCATTGAATTCTTAAAGTAGTGACGACTTGCGGAAGCAGCTGGCAGAGATTGGATGAAAACAGTTGAAGATCGGGCTAAAACAGGCCGAATTCCAGCAGTGGGTAAATACGGGCTGATGATAATGCTTGGGTTTATCTCTGTGCGTTCTGCTATTTTGTCCTTTCTTCTCAGTGCGACTACAAAGCAACCGAGGCACGGAACTGGCTCTTATCTACAAAAGTTGGAACATACACAAAGGTACCTTATAACTATAACAGACTCCGGTGTAAGGTTGGTCCCCAGGTAAACCCCAAGAAGTCTTACCACCGAACCAGTCAGATATTTTCTCGACTCTTACGAGATGCCTATCTCATCAGTAAGGAATTATAGAATTCTAACGCATTCTTCAGGACAAAAAAAAACAGGGAAACTAGGGGCCTATTTCACCACCTCCCAATAACTTCCCGTTAAATTACTTGGCACTTTTGGCAGATGGTTTCATACAAATTTTGTTCCAAATTTTTATTTTATCAGGCGCAGCGGTTATTGGCTATCCAGAGCTGGTGAAACAGGGCAAAAATGACTAACTTATCTATCCGACTGTACTTCGTCAACGTTTCCAAGAACCACCATTGTATTCGCATTCCCATGTCCGACGAGTGCTTTCCATTACGTCACAATATAGTAAACAGTCCCACATAGTTGTATCACCTGCTAGAACGCAATTAGCGCGGCAATTATCTCACTTCCGCCTGAACTGCTGGTCATAACAGTTTAATATTGACAGATCAAAGTACTAGTGATTATAATGGCGGATATGTAGCGTCGATGGTTGTAAAATAGGTGAAGTGCTTGCGATCGGACGTTCTACTATGTCGTTGTAGAAGGCAGTGTGTGTAAGTTTTGGAGAAAACGGTTATTTTTATAAACTTCATTACGTTTCACATTGTCTGTAGACCGTCAGACGGTCAATGGAGCAGACAAGTGTTAGAGTGGAGACCACGTTTGACCACGCTGCAAGCAATAATGATGAGAAAAGTTCCGGGCAAAAGAAGTGTTGGACGAAGAAAATTATCCTGGCACCGCAACATCCGACAATGGACGGGGATAAGGAAAGTAGAAGATCTGTTCAGACTGGCTCTGAACAAAAAAGAATTTAAATGAATGACTATCAACCTTCAGTAGTAGAGAGGCACCTAAAGAAGAAGAAATTTTCTGATGACGTAGCTACAAATAGCAACATTTTCTTAGTTCCATTTCAATAACCCTAACTTTCATTAGTAGTTACATTAATATCCAGGGTTACAGATACTCCGCTCTTCTAGTGTTACACATATTGGATACAGCTTTCTAGTGAAAACAGATCGTTTGTGGTAAGTACGTTGTGCAACGCACCGGAAGACACAACACTACATACGATTACAAGAAATATTTCACTATAGTTCGTTTTAAGAGATCTTGCCAACTAAGTATGTAAACAAACTATATATTTTAAGTTCACTATTAACTACTTTCCTGTTTTTTAACAACTTAAAATTGCCGTTAGATATAACTTTTAATATATTGTGGAAATATGTCGTTGGTTTATACATTTTTAAATCTTGTATATTTATAACTTAGTATAAGATTTTATTTATTTGAGAAAATAAACAGTTATACCTCATAACTGTTTAATTTCTCGAATAAATAAAATAAAATTACGTTCCTACCTTTTTTGGGGGTGCGGAAAGCATATTGATGAGGATTTTCCTTTTTTCAGGAGTAGGTATTTGGGATTCCTTCCGACTAAAAACCACAGTTGCCTTCCCTTGCTCTACAATATTATTATGTTTATAAGAAACATTGTAACACAAAACAAACAATGTATAAGTATATGTATAGATGATGATATATCTTTTAAAATGTGGATAACGATGTCGGTTACTCATTGACAAATTCTATAAATCATAACTAAGTTATTAAGAAAAGTGTGTAACCGTTTGTATTCCCGAACAAATAAATAAAATAGTTCGCCGTCCAACTGGACGATGTAATAGAAACCAATAACTCTTTGCTCAACCTGGGAGTCCCGGCAAAGCGTTGGATCTCAAAGCATACAATAACTCAGAATTCGATGTATTCAGTTTCACGTTATAACATTGTTCCCACTGTATGCAATTGCTTTGCAGACAGACTATACTTATATTTTTTGCAATCAAAACTATGAAATGTTGTCGTCAGATATGTTTAATGTCAACATGTTGAAGGTTTGTTCTTGTGATGTCGTTCGCAACTAGTTTTTGTTGTAAGTTTTTGTGTTTGTGTTATTGAACTTCAAGATGGGGGATTGTCCTGTTATGTTGATACGTAGACAAGACGTTTCAAATTATTTCCTTGAATTTTATCCTGATAGTGAAAGTATGTTAGGAGAGATGTCAGTCGCGTGGTGAACAACAATTTTATTGTTTTTGGTTTTATAGATGCTTGTACGTTTTAAGAGAGCTCTGCCAGCTATGAGGCTTATTGGTATAAGCTACAAATGCGAATAATACTAGGACTACCAGAGTTTTTATCTTATTCAATAAAATATGAGGTATACTAACTGCTGCTTATGGTTCGACTCGCATTCCAATGCACTTTTTGAGACAAAAGGTAGCCCAGGCCTTTCGATGAAATTGTAACCTTTTCATGACTCAATGAAGACACCATCAACAACTAATTAGAACTGCCATAGCCACAGTTAAATAATATTACTTTTTAAAAACTGAAATTTTGTACGTATATAAAATGACCCTACCTGATATCGTATTTTTCTTTCGCTAAAATGTATGTCTTACAAGATATTTATAATATTGAATAAAACATCTAATATCACTTCTTTCAAAAACTACCTTTCGAAAGCCTTTACTAGCTTGGCGCTTCTCTAAATTACCCACTCGGAAAAACAAGAACTTTCCCACCTCCATTATGGCCATTGTTACATTTTGACGACAACCACGATTTATGACGAAGCATCCCGCCCTCGGTTACCTAAGCGATGCTAGTGAGATACTGCCGTCATTGTTACACATAACAGTCTTATATACTGTGTAATTAAAACTTAGGAAAACTTTAAACACCCATTCATGCAGCGATTTTAGTAATGACAGCTTGTTGACATAATTGTAGCGCCTGCAAGAATTAAGTGGCGTTTCTGCGCACGAAAGCTGCTTGTGCAATTTTGGTTTAAATTGAAAGAAATAGATATTTTTATGAGGTAAGTCAATGCTAATATAAATAATTAGCGAATCAATTTTGGAAATTATTGCTATTTTAGTATCATAAAGTGCAGCAAAAAGGTAAAGATCAGAATAGTACCCCAGAGATATACAAGGTGGAAGGCATCGACGCACATCCAAATACCATGAGTTCAGTACATGATTATGAACCCCCCTGCGTTGAAATTTTCCCTAACTTTTTTCATCAATTTTTTCTGCAGTTTTTTCTGCAGCAAATTAGATTAATAATTAAAAAATCATTATCTACATAAACCTAGGTCATATTATTTTACCTTGAGTGAAACCTTGTCACGACTTTTGTGCGTCGATGTCCCTTGTATAATCTGCTATTTTTCACTCTGTAGGCAACAAACTAACTGCAAAGACGATTTTTGATTCATTAGACAATTTTCCTTTTGACAGTTTATTCAATTCATTGTCATAGCCATTTAACGCTGACTTATTGTCGCACAAAGCAACGACTAATCGCACGTGAACAGCAATCTTTTGCTCACGTATCTGCTATAGGGGCGTTTTCATAGGCGTGGTGTGTAACGACACGCGTAAATCTTACATTGAATAGACAAAGAAAGTGCATGTATTTAACTATACAGTATAATAGTATTTAAGCGTATATTCCTGTACATTTTATTATGCCGGTGAGAAATGAAAGTTCTTTGGTGTTGAGTGTTGTCGGAGTGTCAATGGGCATTAATAAGTAAGTGTGAATAACATGAAATAATGGAATTTTAAGATTAAATAAAATAAATAATCTTTATGTATTATAGGTATGCAAAATAAGGAATACATTGTATGAATAATATCGTATCGAATACGTAATTTTGGAATGTATTTTTTTTATGGTTTATTGCTAATAACCGGGCACAAATATAATCTCTGCTACTGAGAATTTCCTAGGCCTGGGTATCGAAGCCCAGGACTTCGAACGTAGCAGTCGCGCTTACGACCACTAGACTACGGGTCTGTTTCATCACCTCCTAGTACTCCTGCTACAAAAGAAAGAATCACAGAAAGGCCCGGCCTTTGCGACTTCGACCCGGGATTCGAACCCAGGACTTTTAGCGTAGCAGTCGCACTGATCTGACTGCCTCGTTGGTCTTATGGTGGGACCAGTTAAAACAATCAAAGAAAATATTGTCAATGTGTATAAAATCCCACATAGAGACCGCACCGTGATCACATCATTAAAAGTAAGTCCGTATTTCCACTATAACACCATTAAAGCACGGGGTCAGCAATTAAGTGCGGCTAATTTGTTCAACAGTAAGGAAATAGCCTGGAATAGGTTCGTGAGGATCAAACTGCAGGTGCCTGGTGCTAAGGTGAGGTGAAAGGGCCAGCTGTTGACCCGACTGACTTATTCTGGAGAGAAAATTATTCGACTTGACATAACTCAAAATCACATTTACGAAAAGAGGTGCAATATCGAGTAGGTTATTCACAATTGATGCCAGTATTAATTTCATGTTTTTCTTTTTAATGTTAACTTTTTGGATCCATCTCTCTTTCATTTTTGTGGAACTTCTCTTTTTTAATGTAAACTTTTTGGATCCATGTTAGTTATGACGATTTTTTTGTGGAAACCTTCTTTTTCTTACCTAAGTATCTTTCTTCTTCGTTCTCTTCGGCATTTTATAGGGTAAGTTAAACTTGATTAATTTGAAAAAATGTTTTAGTATATAAAACTAAAGGACAGGCTGAAAAATATTATATTACCCATAGGTACAACAAATACATTGAAATATGAATCATAGTTAGTATATGATTTCTTAACCTTTTAAAGGTCGAAACATTATAGAAATTATTACTATGACAGATAAGAAAAAAAAAATGAAAAATGGAGCTTTTCATGTACGATTTCAGTCCCAGAAGACTATGGAAATATTTTAGTGATCCTGTTTTTGTGTACTAACATTTTTTTTTCTTTATTCCCTATTAATATAATTATTCTTGTAAATAAAGACCTAGATTAACTATTTTTTATTTATTTAATTAGGCTTAGGCTACAAGCCAAAGTAACAATTTACACAGTTAGGATCTAATTAGACCTGATAGATCCTGACGATACCCAACTATTGAATTGAGAGAATTGATTGAATAGAGATTTGTTATCACTCACACAACCACCAGCGGCCAAGTGCGGACATAGCACGTCTGTACTATCCGAGTTCTCGAGCAGAAGAAAGTAAAATGAAAAAAAAAAACTTTTATTATTATATATACAAAGGGAGTATTTACATTGAGGAAAGGGACTAAGCACTAACTTTAACTAGATTAAAATAACTTAATTCTATGTAGGTCTCAGACAAGAGCTACCTGCAACCCTATCTAGGTGTTAACGGTAAAGGTGCTTTTTTAATAATTTTAATGTTTACAATATTATCTTAAGAGTATAACCAGGAAAGCTAGGAAAACCTGGTGGTTTGTAACAGAGACAGTGAATTCTGACACTTACGCGAATACTAGAAATTGAAATAAAACCTACCACCTTAGTCACCCGTGACCATCGACTCTGTAAAGGGTCCGAAACGTCGGGATTAAAATAATATCAATATAACGCGATAAAATCCGTAAAAAGTAGTTTTATTTCAGAGACAGTGAAGTGACTTTCTGGCAAGCCTTTTATACATTCTGACACAATGTAATGACATTGCATTGTGTCAGAATGTATATTGCCAGAAACTATCCGCCTATTTTCATAATGATGAGTCTTGAAAATATTATCAAATTCCTAACAATATTATTATTTCTCAACGAGTGAGAAATCTTCAGAATAGTGACGTGTTGAATAAAAACAGTTCGTGCGTGCTTTAATGCCTTTGTCGCTTGTAAGTGATTACACGGCTAGTGGCGAAGCACTGCACTCGACTGGAATGTACATACGTTTACTACTTGCGTTATGTATTGAAAGCTTATTATGTATAGAATGTATGTTCCGAGCTTGTTAGTGGTTACATGGTTATTGGCAACGTATACTGTAAGCGCCAGGAATGCAATATTTTATTTCACTTAGAACATAAGTACCTTATTTTATACAGGATTTATAAATGGTATTTATTTCTTTGAAAGATATACTTCTCTAAGTTAATGTATTTTTGCGCTTAACTTATTGTCCGGCTTGAAGTTGGCACGAGCTAACTTAAACTTGACCGTAAAAATCGGAGAAAGAAAAATGTAGGTACTAGATGGTGCTGGCATTTCAAAACTGACGATCTTAGAGAAGATACGCCAAAACAAACTTAGAGAATATCTCTTTTAAAGTCTAGCACGTAGTATCAAATATCCAAATGTCATGCAAGGGAATGTCTGAAAAAGCCTTTTGAAGAAAGAACCATACCAGCTTTGAGTAGACCAGTTCGCATTCACGTGTTGTAGTCATAGTGTAACTTGACCATAATTTGTGATATTTACATTTTGGGAATTCGATTCTCCACTCACACCTACACCAGTAAGGAGTTTAATATGCGATAGATGCGGCCAGTGTCAAAGACAGTGTCAAGTGTGGCAAATGTGTGTAGATATCTTCACTGATGATGACAAACATTTGTGAAATATGGCAAACATGAAGACAAACATTTGCCACATTTGATCCTAGTATGCTTGAGAACCTCTCCTGGGGGGTCAGACAAGTTGCATTTTGACACTCGAATCGACAAACAAAATGTATGGAAATGACATTAGTGACAGCCCGATTTGTCGTTAGCTTGTGTCATTTGCATACATTTTGTTTGTCGATTCGAATGTCTAAATGCAACTTGTCTAGCCCCCTGTAGCGTGAACGGACGGCAAGTAAAAAATGTATAAGACTGATATACCATGAAAATAGCGTATTCTCTCCTTAAAGGCAGGCAATGCACTTGCAATCCCTCCGTTGTTATGGGTGTCAATGGGCGGTGGTGATCACTGACCATCAAGAGACTTTTTTGTCTCCCTCTATCATAAAAAAAAATGCGGATGACATTTCACACGCTCTATCTGATGGAAACTGTCAAACCTACCCATTTTCAACCAACGAAATAGAAAATAGAAGGCGGTTCTCGTCGGTTGTTTTTCTTTTGTTATTTTATGGCATGTTCACGATAACAAAATATCATAGGAACGGGTTCAGGACCTTTAGACAAGTTGTAATTTGACTTCTTTTTAAATTTAAAAGCGGTGTCATTTCCATACATTTTGCTTCTATTCGTTTGTCGATTCGAATGTCAAAATGCAACTTGTCTAGTCCCAAGGATCGTGTAGACTTACCAAAAAAGAATCTGATGCAGTTAAAGACGGACACTGCGATACACTATCTATAACAGTGACTCTTTGTTAACCAAATCGAGAACGCCAAAGAACTTGACCCGTAAAGGTCACGTTATTATTTGCATATCACAACATTGTAAAAGATAAAAGAACTCTTCGAATGCTTTTACAAAAGACTTCATTGTTATCTTATTATTTGCTGTTTTGTGAATCGTTGTAGTTTGAGACATCGTCCGTAATGATAGAGTTCATATTGGTTTGCTAAATATTGACATATCTTCAGATTTTCATCACCGCAGGCGATATTATGGGTTGGTGTAAAAGATACGCTTATGGCGGATGCAATTCATCGGTTAAAAACCGTTTGAATTTAAATAATTTAATAAAAGCAATTAAGTATATAAGATACTTATTTTATTGTTTTACGATACAATAATCCAAAATTGAAACTTTTATCCTTATATTTCTGTAAAGTTTATTTTGTTTTTGCTAGTTTTTAGATCATCATCATGAACCCATTAACTGTCCCACTGCTGGGCACGGGTCTCCTTTTCGTATAAGAGGGATTAGACCATAGTCCACCACGCTGGCCTGATGCGGGTTGGCAGACTGTTGCGGGTTCACATGCTTTCGAGAAAATCTCTCAGGCATGCAGGTTTCCTCTCGATGATCCTTCACCGTAAAGCGAGTGATATTTACGCACATGATTTCGAAAAGTCAGAAGTGCGTGCCTTGGATTTAGATCAAATAGCTTTCGGATAGAATATTTATGGCAAGGTTGTTTCATGGTATGAAACATATTTTTAAACTTGTTGGTTTACTAAAATGTATTAACGCGTCGATTTAGAAAAGTTTTAAAACTTTTTAGAACGCTTCCGCTGCTCTCTTGAGCTGATCACCAATTGACATGCATCGAAGTTCGACAACGGAATGTTGCCCTTTGCCGAGGTCAAGTTGATGGTCCCACACTAGACCACACGGAGTTTCCATTGACAATCATACAATTACTTTATGGTTCGCATGCAAATCGATTAATTCCTAATTGATTGGATCTATCTTTTATGCACAGTGAAAAGGGTTTTGTAAGTGATTTTATGCTTTTCGTACATGAATGAAAGTATTTAATTCCCAGTCATGTCATAAAAGCTTGATGCCCTATCGTTAAAGCTTGACTACGGTAATGAATAACGTTGTAACAGTCGTAAGGAATGATCAATGCCTGGTTATCATTCTCGGAGAAGAGATATCGCGATGGCACCAAAATTGATTTTTAATGACTGCAAAAAAGGAGAATGTACTTAAGAAAGTTTGTTCCCGCACGAAGCAGATCTGCTGGTCAGCCAAGACCAGTCTCAAGTTTGAATCTAAAGCACGTAATTTACTTTTCGCAATCATGTGCGTATTAATAATTAGTTATCACTCACTTACAACGGTGAAGGTAAATATCGTGAAGTTGACTATAGCTTAACCCTTCTCATTCTGAGAGGAGAGCCATGCCTAGGAGTGGGACGATTAATGGGTTGATCGATGATGTTCCCGCACTTCTTTTGTATGTGAGAGCATACCGAGATGGTTTAATAACTAGATGTCCGCCAGCGGCTTTGCCCGCGTGGCCGCGTAGTCTTGATAATCTTTTCCCCCGATGTTATAACATTTTTCATTGCTACTCCGCTCTTATTAGTCGTAGCGTGATAGTAAATAGCCTATAGTCTTCCTCGATAAATGGGCTATCTATCACTGAAAGAATTTTACTTTTCAAATCGGTCTAGTAGTTTCGGAGCCTTTCAATACAAACAATCAAATCTTTTCTCTTTATAGTATTAGTATAGATATAGATTGGTTGGTGACCATTGGTGCTTTGGAAATCCTAGTCGCAGTTTTGTCAGTCTCTGTGTTTGATTTCCAGGTCGAGCGAAGTGATTTTGGGTTTTTCTATGCAGTTCTCAGTAACAGCTCAGAGTTTGATGCCGATTTTTGGCCGGTTAATGGCGATAGGGTCGGACCTAAACATACCCTGAAACTTTTAGGGAATAGAATAGAGGCGTCTTGACGTATTCTTTCAATGTATCCATTATTCATGTCTTTAAATAAGGTGTTCAAGTTTTGCTTTATGAGTTTTCACAAGAAAGTCTCACTTGGCCATTGTCTAGTTAGATAAGGCTTTAGTACCGCTTTTACTTCACAAATAATTTCACCAAGTTCTTCTTACTTTACATGTATGGGAGGTCACTCAGTTCACTCTCGCTTTAATATATGGACTTAAAATATCCAAAGTATCTTATTACCTGAAGAGGTTTTACATTCCACTGTAGGTACAGTTCTCGATCTTTTTGTCCTGCTTGAAGTTGGCACGAGCTAACTTTACTAAGAAAAAATCGGAGAAAGAAAAATATTGGAATCAAATACATAACAACGAAAGTTCAAGTCGTAGGCTGTCGATTTGATTCACTTCAATCCGATACTTTTCTTCGATTTTTACGGCCGGGTTGACGTTAGCTCGTCGTCGAAGCCAGACAAAAAGATTTGCGAGAACTGTATGTATGTTTTTTTATGTATGTTCCATCTTGTAATCATCTTGCATCAACTCACGGTGGTCTACCAAAGTGATTGCGGGCAGTTATTGCTAATATACAAGACTGCACGCTCTGGCATGCGACTACATTATCTGGACCGCACAGATTAATTACCAGATAGCACTCTCTCTGACACAATGTATGTTATATAACACACGACATATTGTTAGGTTCATTGTACACCGAGTGATGACTGCTGAGTGTACCTACTGTTGTTAATTAATCTCTACAGCTTGTTACGGTAATAACGAGATTATTGTAGATAAATAATAATAATAATAATTTATTTGCAGACCTTAAAATCCATAGTATTAGTAATTACACAAAAGATTCTTATTTTACTATTGTTAGTAACACATACACAATCATAAACAGAAATAATAATAATATAATGAAATACGATAAATTAAATTAAATTATAAATTAAATTAACATGCTCTTATAAATTTATTTATAACCGACCTGTGTGTGAAATGAAATAAGTATTTATTTGTTATACTATACTTAATTTATTCATTTGACGTCATTCATTGCCAGACACCTAACATCGTGGCAACCCCTTGCCAGACACCCTTAATGTTCATGAAATTCCTCTTACGTTATACCTCTTATAAAACAGATTTTTTATATATAATACTTGGGTAATAATTAAATGATGTTTACTCATTTCTGGTTTTCAGCTTAAGAAGGATTAGACGTTTTGACGGAGAGTAGACTCACTGAGTTCTGGGGTAATGAAAAACGAATAGTAACATAACACAAAAGAATTTCATTTAATTCACTAATCACGAGATGATGACTGATTTAGATGTATGGAAGAATAAGTTATATACTACGTCGACATCAATAAACGGGGATACGGGCAGAAGGGTGATTATTATAGATCATGAGATACCGATTTTTTTATAGTGCAGAAAGTTTTCATATATATTCTGGATGCTTTAGATATGTTAGATTCGTACTTAATAAAAACCATACCCGCCATAAAGCAAGGAAAGTATAAGGAAGGCAATTGAGGTGCCATAAGACTCAAATCCGCCATGATTCATGTATAGGTAACATGTCAAAATTGAAACGAAATCAAACTAAAAACTATCACCGAATCAACGTTTATTAAATGAACTGGGTCGTCTGAAATATCCTCAAGCCATAAATTAATAAAGCAGTAGCAGATGCGTGCAATCGCTTTTCAATAGACAATAATTTCGCCCGCAGTAACGGGATCAGAGTCATGTGAAGTATGATTGGATAGAATTGGATGTCTCGGTCTCTTTCATTATTATTTATGTCCTGGGAATAGTGAGAACTGAGAACTACTTAATAGAACACAATGAAGTTTGAGCTGGAGATGAAATCTAATATAACCACGGAACAGAAACAACTGTTTTTAACTTTTAATGTTCAGTGAATAAAACGACATTCCAGCAAAGGGTAGAGCAGTTTTTTTGGTATACAAGGTGGAAGGGACATCGACCCACAAACGTCGTGACAAGGTTTTACTTAAGGTCAAAAATAAAATGACCTAGGTCATTAATGTAGAAAATTAATAACCGATGTTATTACAGATAATGACATTTTTGAGCGCGCAGTGTATTACTAAAAACGCGATCATAACGCTCCGCGGTGAATGTTATCGTACGCGCGATCCGATAAAAACGAAATAAGTAATGATTTTTTTATCATATATCTAATTTGGATAGATAGAAATAACTATTTTTTACACGTTCAAGTAAAAAATAACTGCAGAAAATTGAAAAATTTATGAAAAATATTACGGAAAATTTCAACGGACGGACTGGTTACTTACTTACCTACATATCCGTTTTGTTTGCATTGAGAAACAATTTTGTCTAAGGGGTAAGTCCTGTCCTGTCCTGTAACGAAACACTCTAAATACTAAAATCTTTTAAACTTGTTTTGATTGTGTGGACAGGTCCGCGTCTGTTCGCCAGCAGCAAAGAAATGACAAGCAATAGCTTCAGTATCTACACTATTTCGGAAAGTAACCTTCGAGTTTTTTGAGACCCACGGAAGAGTGAAGAGTTGGTCGTGGGCCACTTAAAACAATGGCTTTTGTACCCTGTGTGTTCCTAACCTCCGTCTATTGTGAATGAGCCCACGATCTTTGACACATCCAATCGGTCTCACTACCATTAATACACTTCAAACCATATTTGTTATGCTAAAAGTACATTTTAATAACTATATCGTTCTGCGACGTTCAATATGAACGAACGATTCATTCGTGGGAACGAACGGTTATGACATGTTCGGTCACTGATGAGAAAATGGCTAATGATTGCTATGAAGCTCTTCTCAGGGATCGTGAACGTGAACGAAAACTGAAGTGGACAAGGACTTGAAAAGTTTTTATAAGCCTCACAAAAAACTTTTTAAAATGCAAAGCAATGATAAAAATCTCTCCAAGGATTGGAAGTTAGAAAAAAGAGCTCTTAAAAATATCTATTATAAAGTTGACCCAAATTTTGAGATAAGAAATCTCAACTTTACTTTTAGTGAAAAGAATATTGCGTCAATTTAATTTAAATAAATTTTAGCTTTTATGAAAACGCTTATCATTTTATCAATAACTAACTATTTCCAATAAACTTCTTTTTACTGGTTTTTTGTCGCGTCATATTGATAGTATTTTTAACCCGACGTTTCAGAACGAAATCCGTAAACATTGCATTATTTCAATGTCCTAATATTCGCGTAGGTTTTTAAAATCAATCAATAGTGTGCCAAAGGTTTGCGGGCGCTGGTATTTGTAAATATATGAGTTTTTTATGTTATGGGTCAACCGTGGTCACGTTTGACAAGACGTCTTGGTATGAGGACTCGTGTTTCATTGTTTGAAATACAATGAAATATGTAATTATGTGTGTCCGATTTATGAGAAAATGGTATAATAAAAATACCAGATTTAATATTTCCTTGCTTGTTACAACAGTTGACGGAGTTTTAAACATAAATCTTTTGTGACATTCATGTTAATATTTCCAATAGAAATTGCAAATATTTGTTTATACGATAGTAACGATTATTCATTACGAATTACTTCCGTATCTAGAAAATCCTTTTACACGCAAAGTACTCACATTTTCTCCACTTGAAAATTCAAAGAAATTGTGCAGTAAGTGAACGGTATTAGGTAATTTTATAATAGTCACATATGCATATATGTATTTTGTTTCTGTGTAGTTACGAATATTACATAATGTTAAAATCCATCGATTTCTGATAGGCGTTAATTTTAAACCAATCAATCCATGAATTCAGTCACAATATAATACTTCTTAGTTAGGCGCAGTCATTAATTTGCACCTTCTAGCCCATTGAAATGAAAAAAATAATTGATAATCGTAACGACTTAATCGTGTTACCCGCGAGTATCGTGACATAACCTCGTTATCTCGAGTAGATCTCATCTCGGTTCGTATTAAGTTTCATTCACATTTCCTCTAGCGTTCTCACACCCGTTAATGTGTTATAAACATTATAAAAAAATTTGGTTGGTATTCGGGATTTCACTTTTCATTTTTTTTATTTGCAATAGATTCTTATTTTAAAATCTTTCGCAAAGTATTTGGAAAATTTGCATGTAGGTATGTCAAATTAAATAAAAACTGTTTTGTATTGTCTTTGATTTTATTAAATGACATTAGTGACAGCCTGATTTGTCGAAAGGTTGTGTCATTTCCATACATTTTGTTTATCGATTCGAATGTCAAAATGCAACTCGTCTAGCCCCCCTGTTTAATTATAATATTATAGTAATAAATTATAGTATTTCTTTCTGGTAAAAAAAAAACTCACCAGGGTAAAAAAATGATTTTCTTCGTTTGTCTTTCTATTGTATTAACTTAATTAAATCCTCATTTTATGATGATTACTGATTTAATTTCTAATTTAATTTCTAGTTTGAGGATTTAATTTCTTCTAGTCTATCCAGATATAGCTGGATATCAATATTTATCTCACTGCCGAAGAAGAAGAATGGTAATGTTTTTCGAGCATAGTTATCCAGACCTCCGTTAATTACAGTATCAAAGTATTGTTAACTAGCTTCCCGCCAGCGGCTTCGCCCGCGTGGTCTTATAATTTTTTCCCCGTTTTTGCTACATTTTTCATTACTACTCCGCTCCTATTAGTCGTAGCGTGATGATATATAGCCTATGTTACTCGGGGATAATGTAGCTTTCCAAAGGTGAAAGAATTTTTGAAATCGGTCCAGTAGTTTCGGAGCCTATTCATTACAAACAAACAAACAAACAAATCTTTCCTCTTTATAATATTAGTATAGATTATATAAACTAATTTTGAGACTGATTGTTATCATAAGTAATTCAGTTAGTAACACTATTGTTTATTAGCGTGCATGCGACAGTCGAGTGTGAAGAGTTCTTAATGTCTGTCGACGTTCACAAGTTTCGCTCTGAATATTTATTCATATACTTATAGCAAACCCATTGTTTATCAATCATGTTGTAAGTGACATGAAAGAGTTCGTCGAGATGTTGTCACCTAATTAGTTCACTAGAGAAGGCACAAATCGAAACTACGGGTACTAAGAAATTAATAGAAAAACCTGGATTCTGCTTTTCTGAATTGAATCTCGCAATCCTTGCTTGGAACTCCATATTGCAAATCGGAATTGCGTGCTGGGGGGCTAGACAAGTTGCATTTTGACATTCGAATCGACAAACAAAATGTATGGAAATGACACAAGCTTTTGACAAATCGGGCTGACACTAATGTCATTTCCATACATTTTGTTTGTCGATTCGAATGTCAAAATGCAACTTGTCTAGCCCCCCTGAAAGGCTTTGTCTTCTTCGTCTTCGTTGTCTGTTTGACAGGTCAAAGCATGTTCATTACAACACAACGCGGCGCTTTAGCGCGACGCTAGTCTGAGACGCTCTAGCGCCTCTACGCGCGCTAAAAACGCGTTCTGTTTGACGAAGCCTTTAGAGTTACCCATTGCAAAATCTGGATTCGAATCCACGACCTCGAGCGTAACAGTCACACTTAGAACTGAGCTAACGGTGCAGATATTCAATTACTTTTTAATTACTAAGTATATAGAATGCCCTCCACTCCTCCTAGCCTAGTCGGCTTCCAGTCTAACCAGATGCGGCTGAATATCAGTATTTTACACAAAGCGGCTGCTATCCGACTTCCGCAATCCATTTCTGGGCAATACCGTTATTCGAAGGATAGACTGGTTGTCAGGCTTGGGCTTTTGACTAACCCTAACGAATGTCATAGGTCTTCGTATGACATACGTATATTATACAATAATGACAAATAGAATGCGCTTATCGAAATATGGATACAAATGTGTTCATGTGTTTATGTCGCAACTTCCTAACATACACGCAATACTCAGACTGCGTTGTGTCAGAAGTGTTCAAGAGCTGCTCTTGACTGGTGTACACAGGTTAAGAGGTACCACGTACTCCTAGGTACTCACCACTTGAGCTTGCATTTTGCATCATTGAGCGCTTGCAAAACAGTCCGAATGTGCTGACGGGTTTAGAGTAAAATTCCTCACTGTCCCTCAGATCAGCATCTCGTAAGATTTGAATCTGACTTGCTCTGTGGTAGGACTTTTTGGGGTCTGACTGGCTGACAACCTAAGAGTCTGTCGTAGAACAACTTTGTGTGTTATTTTAATGAAGGAAAAAATCGGCTGGAGGGCAGGATACGAACCTGCGTCTTCTGGTTCGGAACACCAGACGCTATGACCGCTAAGCCACCGCGAGCCCTGCTCGCCACCTCGATATCTTCCTTCAAATTCTAAACTTACGTCTTAAGGTGACGATTCCTTCATTAAAATAACCTGTAATCTTAGCATGGAAAATGCTTAAAAAATATAAAAAGATACCTATGTGTGTGTACCGGACAACACTCGCACGCAGTTTCCAAACGCGCACACGCATCAGTTGTCTTCCCTTATTTTACTTGCGCCTATAGACAGTACACCTGTACTGTCTATAGGCGCAAGTACTGTACTGTCTATAGGGACGGAGGGGCGGGGGCGCTTGCTTTCATGCACAGTAACCCGCCACCTCACTCCTGGCCCTACCTAAGGCGCGGTCAACTAGTTCCACGCGGACTATATTTACCGAAGTCTAGTATTTCATTCTCTAGTCGAGACCCAAGCACACACCTGGAGCTTAACATTCAAACAATGTATGTTCCGACTTTGCGCATGAGGACCTGGTCTCCCTTTTGGTTGTTTTTATATGAAATTTTCAGTAGTAACTCGGAGTTTGAAGTTGTGGTTAATAGCAATAGTCTCGTCCTCTATTGGACATTGCAACCTAAACATACCAGCGAACTATCGGTGTACATTACCAACACCACCTTCGCTTAACACTTTGGAGCGTACAGGCGTGATTATATATGTTATGTTATTAATTGCCAATAAGCACATTCATCACCGAAATGATTATGACAACCATATCAATGTGGTACACACACTGTGATTTACACATAGTTACATAAATACTAATCTATCATATTACGTTGATGTGTGAACATCGGAAATTAAACACGGGAGCCGTTTGATTGGTCTGTATTTGAACAAGAAACTTTCAATTAACCGTTGATTGGTTATGACGTAAGAAAATAGGATGTATATAATCCTTATCTAATATTTCATAACGCTAACACCGATTCTATGGGAATGCAGACATCCGATTTGCAATATGGAATTCGAAGCAATGATTGCGAGATTGTTAATTGAAGCACAATAAATCACAGCATCTTTTAAGGTGAAGGCTTTCGCTTGGTCCGGAAATTTCAAATTGATTAAAACTGCTGAACCGATTGTTGTTCTTGAATACAATTTAGCAAAGAGGTTGGGTCTTCGGAAAGGATATACTTAGGGCTCCTGTTTCACTACCTCTGGATAGCCGCTGATCGCCAGATAAATTCGAAATTGGAACAATATTGTAAGAAATGATCTGCCAATTAATTTAACGGAAATTTATCAGTAAGCTGTGAAAAGGCCCTTAGAGTACGAAAGTCCTTTGTTACTGATAACTTTTTCAAACAAACGTACTTTTTATTGTGATATATTGATACCTATTATTTAAATAATGTCATTTAAATTTATCTTTATCTATATTTCTAAAACTATATTAAGTATTATAAAGAGGAAAGATTAGATTGTTTGTTTGAATTGAAATTCTTTTAGTGTTAGATAACCCATTAATCGGGAAAGGCTATATACATAGTATCACGCTACGACTAATAGGAGCGGAGTAGTAATGAAAAATGTTGCGAAAATGGGGGAAAGAAATTATAAGAACACGCGGGTGAAGCCGCTAGCACAAAGCTAGTACATTATATAACTAACTAATGCATATCAACAGCTCTTACCACTGAAGGCATTAGGCTCAAAATTGGTACAATTTAGTTATTATGACGTAAGCATACGCTAAGAAAGGTTTAGGAAAACCTAGACGAACGCCAGTGACGCCGCAGCGAACAGCTAGTAAATAAATAATATCAATAGTGAGCACATCAGCCTTAATCCATTAAAACGTCAATTCAATTAAAACAAAATAAACTTTTCACCCATTCAGAACAATCACAATTAACAACATAGAAGTTGTTGGAAATATTTTCTGGAAAAGTAAAAGTGAATCACTTACGTACGCACATTGGTTATATTAAATTGATCGTTGAATGTATAAATTATAATGATAGATTGGACTGATGGTCAATAATACGTAGACAGATAATTGGGCAGTACTTGTATCAGTTTAAAGTGAAAACTGTAACTACCGGGACACTCCCATTGAAGGAGTGTCGCAAAGTTGCAATTGACTGATAATTTGTTGATGGGTTCATGAGAAAGTGGTTTCATGATAAACCAATACATCTAAGCTGTCTTGGATCCTGGATCTCTTTCGTACGTTACCGCAAAGTTAAATCATCGCTGCCTATACCTATATCCCCCCCTACACCAGGCGGGGCCCGCCGAGGCGGGCCAACACAAGTCGGGGGCTGCGGAAGAATGCGTTGTTCCCGTAGCCCCCGACGCAAGTGCGAGTGGGAACACCGGGGTTGGTTTTAGTCAGTAGGAGTCTGACAGAACCCCCCCGCCCACCCCGGGGCGGGGGACTTCCATAAGGATTTCAAACCTCGAAAAAAAAAAACAAAGGATACACACCACGCTGTAATAATCAAAATAAAATATAATTATTTTAAAATAGAAAAATAATAATTTACATTACTAGATGCTGCACAGCATTCCAAAACATCCAGGATAGAATTTGTAAATATCTTACTCAAAAACCCTTTCGCAAAAAAACATCAGTAAAGTCTCCAAGATATTCAATCTCTCTAAAGTTCTTCTCTACTAAATTAACATGAGAGAGACTGTTAACAGACAAACACACACGTAAACACCATCAAAACCGATGTTACCGGCAGTTGTCCAATTTCTAGCAATTACTGAACCATTATCGAATTACGTTCTTCTATGTAATAGCGGTCAGAAAAAGTTATCATCATAGACTAAAAAGTTGCTTGAAGATGTGGAACTCCGTTGCGTTCGACCACTATTTACCTACCTATTGTCTTTCAAATATTTTATACCTTTGGAAAATGTTTACATCATGCCTTATTGTCAAATACATAATAAAAGGCAAAACTAGTTATTGTTATGCACATTAGTTGGGCCATTTGTATGATTAAAAGTGGAGTCACATTTTTCCAGTGACCTGAAAACCAATGTTACTAACAAAACTGTTTGTGAAATTAGTCTATATGGATAAACTACCGATGCACTATTTTTAACGTTTTTTATTCTTGGTAGGTACTTAAATTTTATTGATCCGTTGCTAAAACTACAAATAAAACGGCCAACCAGACTTATTTGATTTCTACTCATATAAAAATTAATGTTTCTTTAATTTAAATATCCTAATGTCCAATCTGTTTCTTTTTCTCCATTGATCTTCGTATCAAGGTTGTTGACGGCACGGCGCGAATTGATTTCTTGTAACGAAGACGGATGACGATTGTTCATAGAATTTATTGCTCAGTATAAGTACCTAGTACAAGTACCTACCCACATATGGCTACAAAAATCAAAGTAAAAGCGTTTTTTCTATCAATCAGTCGCTTCAAATGTGTTGCTTATTTAGTAAGATTTATGGCCTTAGGAAGGAAGCCGTGAGTAGTGGTATCGAATTGATTTTGTTCGAACGCATAACTAATCTAATATTGAATCAACAAATAGTAATGTTAAAAAGTTGATCCATTTCCTGGAGATAATTGTGGTCTCATTTATCATGACATTGTGCTGGTTCCTTTATGTAACGCAATGAGAATAAGAAATGGTTAAAGTCTGGACTGGATTTCAAGATGTAGTTAAAAAGACTTACCATTTAAAATATTGAACCGATTTAAAGTATAATAATAATAATTCCAAAGTAAGCATAGACACCAATATAAAGAAGAATTGAGAAATCTCTTCTTTTGAAACTTGACAAGCGCGATTACCCTAAAACGCACACACATATGGCGTAAACTACCTTATCTATTTGTGTGGGTGTATGTTGGTATTTGGCGGGAAGTCGCGGACAAAAGTCTTTGCACTTTAGTATCCAAACTTCATAGCGCTAACCTCACAACCTACAAGGAAATAAAACCTGCAAGGAAATATTATGTCAATTTTACTATTACTGTGACGACTAATTCTGTAACTTGCTAGATGTGTTATTAAGTGTTATGGGTACCGGCTGCTGTGTCCTGGGGCGAACAAAATATACGGTTTACAGTCTGTGTTTATGTGGTACTTGTTTGTCAACGAGTGATCAACACGTTTATTTTCTACTTGGGCACGGTAAATAAAAGGAAAAGGTGAATGACTGATTGACTGACTGATCTATCAACTCGCATCTTATAACCCTGAACGGATTGACCTAAAATCTGGCTCACATATCATCACAGTCATATAGTAAGTACGTAGGCATCCGTTCCGCATCCGCAGAAAAAGTTTTGGGAAATTCCCACAGGATTGGGAATAACTATAATTATGAACGCGTTAAACATCGCGGGGCACAGCTATTTGTTATTAATTTAATATTCAGCAATTAATTCAGTAATTTTAACTAAAACCTAAAAAAATGTTTCAGAGTACACAACAATTAGTGTCATTCTGATATGATTTTTTAACATTAGATGGTTTTAATGTATTTAGTGGTTCAGATAATTATTTTATTTATTTAAAATACAAGCACAACTTACTAGTACGTACAGCAACAACGAGGCATTGTAAAGTTCAAAATATGTAGTAAATAACAAAACAAAAACAACATTATAATAAAATTATAGGTACCTATGTAGTTGTTAATTTTCATTCATCCTCTCACAGAATCTCAGACATTCCACAGCACTATTCCATCCATCTTGATGCAAACAGATTTATAAACAGTCCCGAAACATTTGATTGCGACTGTACTAACTACTCAGTTCACGAAGTACGCTACTGTTTCGACACCGGCCCTTGTCATGTTTCATCTTAACAACTATGCTAAATCGTTTAGGAAGGTGAAACCGAAGAAAATTAAAAATGTACATTTTCCATAGTTTTGAATGACCATGAACTATTTGTTTGTTACAAGGGCTTGTAGATTATATAGGTATACCTAAAGAGTTTACTTTCTTGGTGGTAAAGAACCACCAAGAAAGTCTGCCTGCTTGCAATGCTTTTGTTATCCCTTTCGGTCGTGGGGCACACAATTTTTGGTTCTTTTGTGTGCTTTGTGACTGAATATATAAATCTTTTTTACTTTTCTATTCTGTGGCTGTGACTGCGACCGTAGTAGTGTACTATTGTAATTGCCGCATGATGATCTAGATTCAGAGTTCACTGGTAAACCCTGCGGCTGACACAAACTGCAGGATTAGCATAGGGGCGAGCTTCTTGGTCCTGGACCTTTCGATAACCCTTCGATACAAGCGCGTGGAGTTCATCCACATTCCTTAGAACCACTAAGGTCACATACTGCGATTCCAGAGGCATCTCCTCCCACGCACGCTCAGGTTGTGGAATTAGCTTCCTGCCGAGGTTCCCCGAGACGGGGGGTGGGGTTCTTCAATAAGGGTGTGAAAAGATTTTTACAGGGTCGGCAACGTGCAAGTGATACCCCTGGTGTTGCAAGGGTCCATAGGCTACGGTAATCGCTTACCATCAGGCGGGCCGTAAGCTTCTTTGCCACCTTAGTGGTATAAAAAAAGGCGCGATGGTATAATTAGATCCTACTTATATCTTATATGCTAAACAAACAATCTCAATGTAATCACCATTTATAACAATTACAATTTGCCATCATTCAAGACAGACGAATACAAAGCACGTTGTAACCGTCATACAATTGTTTTATGTAAGCATCGCCGCGGGGCGACGCTAGCTCACGATTTAATATCATATTTACAAGATATGCCCTCGGAAACAGTTCGATAGATATACGACATGACTTTATAATAAGTATCATAATATGATTTCTTTAGTGACGAGAAGCTCTGGCTTTCTATAGTCCTTTGATTAGGGATGCCAGAATGGCCGGCTTTAATGAATCATATTATGAAGATTGGCTATATTGGCACGGTATGCAGTCTTATGTACGCCATTCATATTTAGATTGAATGGAAAGAAAGAATATCGAAAGCCTGGGGGGCTAGACAAGTTGCATTTTGATATTCTTTCTTCGAGAGCTTCTCTAAATGAAAGCATGATTTTAATTTCAACAGTCTTAACGGTATAGATATATAGGTATATACGGTTGATATTTCTTCAGCTCTTAAGCGTTAAACTGCTCTGTGTTGTAATGATAGTACTTTTCAGCAATTTTGCTATTGCATAAATTGTTGCATTTTCCTTAAAGTTTAAATTAAATCACTTTGTTATAATAAACCTTATTGCTCTTTTTTGACCTAGATACTTTTTGGTCTAATTCTCTTTATAACTAATAAACCGATATCCATTTCTCCATCTCTTATTTATTCCTTTTATTCATATTATAAGTATGTATTTAAAGAAAAAGTATTATATCCATTGTCTTGTATCAATAGTACCTACAAGCTCTGCTAAGTTTGGGACTAGATGATGCAATGTTAAATGTCCCAAATATTTTATAATGCCCAACTGCGTTATAAGCGTAGCGCGTAGTCGTAAGCGCCGACTGTTACGAGGTCCAGGGTTCGATAGGTACCCATGTTGAGTAGTGTTATTGAGGTTTTCTTTAACATTCTTAGTAGCAGCTCGGAGTTTATATTTGAGCCCGTTAATGACAATAGGGTCGCCCCTATTAGGTACATGGGACCTAAACATGCTGTGCGCAAATTGGGGATATGCGCTTCTGCCTAACCTTTGGGGAATATAGGCGTAATAGTATGTATTATTTTCCAAACCAAGTTCTAAGATACAAAATGAGTAATTAACACAAAAATCTTCAAACTCCTTGTTAAATTCTGTTCCAAATCCTATCAACAGTAGGTTACGTTATATAACAAACAAATAAAAACAATTTACATTGTAGACTTCTACTAATTAAATACGTTATTGTAGTACATACAATTGATTATATCGTAACGTTGCAAAATTCTTAATCTGAATTATGTCATCGCGTAAGCTAAGTATGTTGTTAGTTAAGTGATGAAATGCTATTTAGTAGGTACCTACCAGTATTAATAATGTTTAATAACGGATATCCGGACATAGGTCATTAATATAGGACATACTTAGATTACGACACTGTAAGCTGTCGAAATAAGCACTGACTAAAAATTTAAAAAACATAGCTGACAAAAAAATACACAATTAAATGGTTTCACCTTACATTAAAATAAGGTTTTACTGCTTCATGTCCTAAGGGGCCGTTTCCACGAGCGAGAGAATCGCGGCGATATTATCCCCGTGCCACGAATTTTCCCACTGTTTTTTTTTATACCACTAAGATGGCAAACTAGCATACGGCCCGCCTGATGGTAAGCGGTTACCATAGCCTATGGATGCTTGCAACACCAGGGGTATCACTCGCGCGTTGCCGACCCGATAAACCTCTTAGAGGTTTATGGAGGATTCACTGCACCGACAGTTTGAGGGAATATTCCTCTTACTGCCAGCGCAGCGCATCCTTAGAAGGAGCTCTGGCGACCTTACTCACTGCAGGAACACAACACACAATAAAGTGTGTTATTTGGCTGCAGTTTTCTGTAAGGTGGAGGTACTTCCCCAGATGGGCTGCTCTAGATTAGAGCCATAGCACATGTTGGACCTGAGATAGGATACATGGTATATTATGTCCTGTCTTAATCGCTGAACGTATTTCGATATATAATTTGGAAGGTAGATAAATTGAATCTTGGGGCCCTAGGGATATAAGTAAGTAGGCTATCAAATGAAACTGCATTCAGCCAGTTGGCTTCGAGTAGGATATGTGGAGACGCCTTGTCCTTTGAAGGGGTTCCTTAGCCTGAAGCCTATCACGGTCCGTGACTCTAGTGAGTAAGCAAGTGCAGTTTTTAGTTAACGCGAGTCTGACATACCCTGCTCAGTTGGCAGAAGACCTATGATTTCCCACAAGCCAAATGAATGATGCTTGTGCTTAACCACAGATGTGAATCGCATATTATAAAACTCTTGAATTCTCCTCCCATTCGTGGGTACTCGCTATGGTATACTTGTTTCGTCAATCTCCGTTTATCCATCCTCTCTATATACCCAAACCATCATAGCATACCTTACATAACCGATACTAGCATTAAAGTTAACCCACAGATAATCGGACACAAAAAAGGCGGGGGAGGCTGGACGTTTACTTGTGAGTACAAACAGTAATTGTAATGTACAAAGTAATATTTGTAACTCATTGCAGTAATGGCTATAGAAAGCCTAATACTTTGGAGTATGAATAAGACAAGTTATTGGGCCCCTTGTGTGCGGAACGGTTCTTTTACGGGAAGGCGCGCCATATTTGACGTGTGCAAACACTTGACATGACTTCGAAAAGTCAGCATGGTTAATATTTGAGGCCTAAGAACTTAAAGAACCTCTCAATATTGGTAACATTAACCCAATTCTCACAAATGTAAGTCAGTAATTACCTGACATCGAAACAGTAATATAAAGTCTTAAGCGCAAAGCTACAACGAGCTTAGTTACTTAGCTTAGCTTACGGCGCTGCTACTTGAGCTTATTTAAATTTATCATAGATCACGTAGCGGCGGCGTCTTTTTATATTTTAGTTCACACTACAAGCTAAGCTATTGCAATAAAACCGACTCTTTACAGCGTCCATGGTCACGGGTAGACTAAGATGGTAGGGGTCTTGATGTTACAATTACTAAATTCTGGGCACTTATCATCATTATTGGCCACAACATCTTAACAGATGATTGTTACAGCGCTCGATTTGGGTAGGTATATGGGTATATGGGCACTTAAATATAAAAATAACGCATAGAAAGTAGGTATATAGTATTATTTCAATAAATACTTGCGTTAATGTCAATAACTTATATGTAAGCTCAGTTAATTTTCGCTTAGTTAACTTATCTCGCAGTGTAACTTGCCCTAAACACAAGCTCAAACCTTTAACATTTACTTAGTAATGGTCGTAACCTATCATAAAGTTCCCGGTAATCAGATTTAGTTGCGTTCGATACAGAAAATGTCAAATGAGATCGGGTCTCATTATTGAAATAAATGTTATTGGAGAGGATTCCCAGGTTTTGTGACATTTAACTTGGAATTAGGAATTACAAAAGCAGGATATAACAGAAATAATGATATTTCGCACTCGTAGCGAATAAATACTTCACTTACTTACACAATGGTCACAGCCATATAAAAGTGGGAGTCCCACCCATAGAAAGAATGGAGATGGATGAAAGAAAGACAGAGAATGTGGCATGAAAGTACGAGAGGCATGAAGTGAGAACTGGAATGAATGAGATAAGATAGTAATAGGCGCCAATTAAGTTGGCGGGATTGGAGTAAAAAAAATGGTCACAGCTATAGGATAACGTAACATTTGCAACAAGACCACCAGTCAAATCGAGGCTATTTAAGAGCTTTTAATCTATCTTTACATCTAAAATGAACGTTAATTTAACCGCTGTTCATTGGTGAGCGCATCATTTGAGAACAGCTGGACAGATTTGATGCATCTTTTTTTTTAAATATACGTGTATAAGGTTTTATGAAAACAACAATTGGAAAAGTTCTTTGAATATTGAATAATTTGGTAAATACCGAAAGTGATGTACTCGTATGCTCTATTAAAATTTGGACAGAACAACGTCTGTCGGGTCATGTAGTTATTATTATTATACTAGTTATTAATAATAAGGATTGTTACATAATAGGCGGATTTATTATGTTACAGAATGGGCTTAAGCAGATAAGGATGTCCAAAGTGAGAAGCCGTGAAAATAAATAGATTAAAAATGAAAGTGTTGCCACAATGGTGTAGGTATGCGAAGTTTTGACATAGCAAACACCCACGGGGCGGTCGATTATTATGAATGTTATAATCTTATCTGTTTATGACGAATGCGGACTTCTGTGATTGTTTAAGATGAAGTACTTTTTTGCCTTGAGTTTGTAAGCATTTCAAATTTTTTAAGGTGGTAGGGCTGCGCTGCTGTTGTGTATCTAGGGTCCAACGCATTGATAAATAATCTACGGATAACATTAATGTGTGTCGGTTTTAAGGGCAATGTAGCCCGAGAAATAACTAGGCAAATGAGACTTTGCAAGTAAGGGCTCAAAACAACGTGCTACTGGTGTTGCCGGCGTCTATAGGCTGGGGTTATAGCTTATCTTATGTACCATATGTCTTGTGCAACATTTTTTTTAAATCCTGTTGGTTGGCTTGACAATGTGACCGGACAAAGGCTCTAAAAAGGTTTAAAGTCGATTATCGTCACCTGTCAAGGAATCAAAATGGGAATATCCATTCCATATCTGTCATTGTATAGTTTGCTGTGTGTGGGCTACAGTCGACAGCTTCCATACATGGCCTGTTACGATAGGACGTGTCATCACGTACTGTTATTAGATAATCCATACAAACTATTATAAAACAACGGGACTCGTACATACTTGGAAGGTTTACCGTAAACTAGTACCAAATAGAGATTATAGAATAGACTGTCCGCCTGGGTCATCGTTCTATGAACGATCAGACGTTTATGATAGGTTTTTTTTTTCTAAATTTGGTGAGATTTAAAATACTTTATTGCCACTATCTCTGTTTATATTTTTATTCCTTGGTCTACTCTTAACATACATGATACTACCTATAATGTATACCGGACTTTTCACCCCCCCCGTCGATTGAATGAAATAATAATAATAATAAATATATATCCTGGGACATATTTTTACACAGCACCATCTAGTCCCAAACTAAGCAGAGCTTGTACTATGGGTACTAGACAATGGATATAATATATAGATACTTTTTTTTTGTAAATACATAGCAAACACACTCAGACAAACACAAACATTTATATTCAACACATAAATATTTGTGTCCTGCGGGAATCAAACCCACGATCTCGTGATCAGAAGTCTTAATTGAATACAAAGTTTTAATTGAATACAAATAACTAATTCTCAGTAGCAGCTTGGAGTTCTTATTTGTGGCCGGTTAATGGCAATAGGCTCGCACGTATGGGGCCTAAAACATACCAGGCGAACTGGGCTCCTCTACCTAATCCTCCGGTTATGGTTCTATTGTAGGGACACTGCTGACGCATTTACATTGTTACTAGCTTAGTGACTTGCGCAGCGCGGCAGTCATCTCCCCGCATCTACCCGGTTATGTCGTTTAGTTATGTAGCCTATAATATAGCCAAAAAAAGTATATAAGTATTATATCCATTGTCTAGTACTCATAGTACAAGCTCTGCTTAGTTTAGGACTAGATGGTGCTGTGTAAAAATGTCACAAGATATTTATTTATTTATTTAATATGTATGTGTATAACTGGTACCAGTAAAGTAATAGTATCTAATGAGTTCCACATTTATTTCTCCGAAAACTATCATCGTCCACAAGTGAAGTTCCTTATATGGTTTTTGTGGCAATCAAAAATATCTGCATATTTTTATTAACTAAGGTTTACTGATTTCTGAATCTTACGCGAATACTAGACATTGAAATAAAACTACTTTTTACGGATTTTATCGCGTTTGAGCTTGTTCTGCGTGAATCAGATTGCCAACAATTAACAAAAATGTAGGGTAGCTGTTAATAATTGAAACATCAAGACGCTTGCCACCTTAGTCACCCGTGACCATGGACGGGGTCCGAAACGTTGGGATTAAAATAATATCAATATAACGCGATAAAATCCGTAAAAAGTAGTTTTATTTCAATAACTAAGGTTTGCTCTACCTTGTGAAACCTTCGCCTTAAACTAAATAAATATCAATCACGTATGTCGGTAATATATAGATTAATAGTAATGGCCATTTATCGGGCACTTGTCATTAAATAGAGAACGCTTTCAATATGTTCTGAGCGCAGTTACGTCGACGTATTTGTCATAGTTCGGATAAGATTATATACTTGATTGATTACTCTCGTGTTTGCATAATATAAGGGTAAGTTGCGCAAAACTGTTATACGTTATTAGGTAATTAAGCCAACAATTCGTTTTGGACCTACTGTACTGTAGAACCTGTGGTATTTCTTATCTTAGCTTAGGTACTCTGCAAACGTCAAAAGGAAGGAAAGCTTAAATAATTTTTCAAAAATATTTCCTTAATTTGTTGTGTAGGTATTGTTTTTATGGTTTATGTCGGTAAATGAGTAGACGAGGCACCTGATGTCATTCAAGCACTTTTACATTCTGTTATATATAATTGAAATAACAAACTTAGGATGGATCTTTTTTTTTTTTTATTCAGCCATTATCGTCCCTCTGCAGGGAAAGGCCTCCCTACCCGCCTTCCACTCCACTCTCAGTTAAGGACTAGCCCGTAGGATGAATCGATCGGCTTCTTGGGCTCCACTTTTAGAGCCGAAGAAGTGATGTCTTTTCATAAGTAAAGCATAATAATATATTTTCTACTGGCGGATCATTCTTAATCGAAGGCAATAAAACCTTTAGTTTTTCAAATATTTCTTAAGAAACTTTTAAATCCAATCACCCAATCATTCAAAGGTCACTTCTATAAAGGTTGGTACACACACAGAATACGTGAATACTTTATGCGGACCGATGCAAAACAGGAGCTGACTGACAACAACTTAAAACCAATAGGTACCATGAAGTTTTCCACAGAAGTTCTTTATACATTCTAGTATAATATAACAACACTGAGATGTGTTTTTGGGAAATTCCTATTAAAATTTGAAAAAAACGACATCATCGCGGGGAACAATTCGGTAATAAAAATATTTGAATATGACTTTGTGCATGAAGTGCGCTGACGAGCAAAACATGAACGAGATATTGCTTATACACAATTTTTCTGGGCACGCTTTAGAGTGACAACACACATTCCAACTACTGCTGTTCCGCATGACATGTTTTGCGCACGCACTCAGTGTGAACCAACCTTAACCATTCCTCTAAACGGTTGCCATTACTTAACAAATCAAATCCATCTTGTTTGTGCGTGTTTATCCTATTAACTTTATAATCCGCTCAGAACAACAATGGCAGGGCGAAAGGAATATCGCAATTTGTCAAATGTCACATTGCACGCTAATAGTTACCAGTTTGAGCTGACCTCTGTATAACTGCTTACAGTTCCATCAATAACGGAAGGTGTAAAAGAGGTGGGAGGCCATGTTATAATGGCGTTAATAATCTTAAGACATCAATAGGTTGTCGATAGGTGTGACATGTAAGTGCGTATTTAAGTTGCTTAATGTTATTGGAACTTGTAATGGATGATCTAATCAAAACATTGTCTTGAGCAATTTTGGGTTTTACTTAAAATACGTAGCTTGTGGACTTGCGGTGTTGGTTGCATAGCATTGGTTATGAAAATATGCTGTAGGAAAAGTAAATCCATTCCTGAAAGCTTATAAAGTTAAAAACACACTTCGTTACAAAGTTCTATAATCAGTGACAGCATTTGACAACAGCTAGAAGAATATCAAAGTTCTTATGTATGTACGTACTTTATAGAGAACGCTTAGCTTTTGCCCGCGGTTTTGGTCGTACCCATTGATTATTAAAATACTAAAGATAGGGCCGTCGGAAAATTTGACAGATTTGATGCGTTTGCCATACAAAGAAACACTAACGCGATCTTTGTTAGTATCGTAGTGCACTTGTTTTTATCCAATCGCGGACTATGTTTAGAGAAGATCATTATGGGACCACGTTCGGAGATGTTATTGTGACATAAGGTCCGCCCAGTCCTTATGCAGTACTAAACATAAAAGCCAATGCTTGTCTCTAATATTATTTTGTCACTGGGTGTTCATATTTGGCACGATGGTTGGATGCAACGGGGGTCAAATTTTTAAAATCCCATCTTAGCGGTTGCCTTCTTATAATAACTAGTGTTCGGCAATTTCAGTGGGTAGTTTGAGTACAATCCATCCTTACATATTATAAAACAAAGTCCTCCGTCGCGTCTGTCTGTCCCTATATGTGCTTAGATCTTTAAAACTACGCAACGGATTTTGATGCGTTTTTTTTTAATATATAGAGTCATTCAAGAGGAAGGTTTATATGTATAATACATGACCACGCGGGCGAAGCCGCTGGCGGAAAGCTAGTTTATAGTAAATATATCTTGATAAATCAGTCCCTCAGTCACGGTTTCCATTTTACAGATTTAGGTACAAGTGTGTGTATTTACGTTTTGTAACAAGCAACCTTAAAATTAAGTTGTTTGTTCAAGAGTAAATTCTTAAAGTATTCATTAAAATAACATTTACTCGTAGGTACTTATTTAGTTAATATTTTGCAATGTTTTAAATTTATGACGACTTACGCACTGCCGTTCGGAAATATGACGGTATACTTAAATTATGCTTTTACGAAATCGTATAGGGCTCGATATAAAATTTATGTTTCGTCTTGAGAAAGGTTGAGAAAGTGCTACTTATGCGTGACGAAGTCTTGCAAAAAAGTATCTTTAGGTATCGTTATAGGAAACAAATTTAAGAGTAGGTGGGTAATATTGGTTCTAACCCCCATTAGGCCAGCGTGATGGACTACTTATAGCCTGATCTCTATCGTTCTGAATGTAATGCCAAGCAGTAGGACCCCTTAGATTAGATAGATAGATAGATTACACTGAAAAAACTAATTAACAAAAACTGTTTAGCTATTGTAAATATAGCATAACTTTGTTTACTCGTAAACAAAGTTTGTTTACATGCAAGCAATACGCTTGAGTTACATCGAATAAAACGAGTTATGCTACTTAAGTTAGGCTGTCCTTTTCAAAACTGTTAAGTTAATGGTTACCAATTACTAATCAGGTAGTTCTCAACAGGAATATTTAGATTATATGTAAACAAACTGTTCCTAGTTATTTACACAACCGTTTTGTCGCCAGCAACACAATTGTTTTACTATATTTTATGTTAGTTCCAGCATACTGCATTTGTTATTAACAGCAATTTAGAAGTTATTATTTACACAAACAAATGTTGCATACGACGAAACGTTTTGCTACCACGCCCGCGCATCATTCCTGTTTTTTGCACTCGTTTTCCGCACCTCATGTCACCCACCATTTTTTTCGTGAAGTCGCCGCCGCCGTGATGTGTTGTTGTTCAGCAAGACCACAGAATTACCTCTACTCATTAAAGATTGCTCTGTTGTCTCATCAAGTTCCCATTTTATGTTTTTGTTAAGTGAAAGAGTTGCGGAATTGAAACGCAAGGACATGGAACCATCAGAGGAGGTACCCGAAAAATTTACCATCACGGACTATCCTAGATTTTGGGGCCTTGAAATATACATTCATAAGTTCAACGGTAAGTACATTACATTATAATACATTGTATCCCAATTACTTGGATACAATTCTTGTTTAGAATAATTTCCACCTCTAGCTACAAAAAGTTACAAATATTTAAAAAAATATTTCTATGGTAATCTTTTTTAGTGTTCAGTCTGTCCTCAGGTCAGAAAACAGAAACTTTTATTATTTATGTTTGTATTATTTTTAGAACATGCAATTGATCTGGAGACTACAAATGTTGTCAGACACAGACTTAGAAGACTTAGTGCCTGGGACACAGTGCAAAACTTGCCTTGCAAATTAAATTGCTTAAAGAAATAATGGCAAATGCTTTCACAACCCCAAGTGCAAATCAAGAAAGTGTGGTCGCTGTAAGTACCAAAAAAATTTTCATGACTATATTATTTCTGAATTATTTAATTTACCTACATTTTACTGGTGTAAATATGTGTCAATAACCTTCAGGTTTACATTATTGCTTTACATCACATTTCCCTTTGTTTTCAGTCAAATATTACATTGGATGATGCAAACGTTATGCAGTATGAATATACACTCCCGGGAGTTAATGTCACTGAACCGGTGACTGATCCAGAAGTGACAGAGACATCAGCAATTTCTGCTACACTTGATCGTGATAGAGTTTCAGAACATGGTGTAAGTTTTTTAATTGATTTGAATGTTATAAATTTGAAAGGGATTGTATTATTTTTTTACAAGCTTTTATTTATTCTTGCAAGCTAAATTTGACCCATTTCCGGAGGTCCGATTGAGCTGAAATTTTGCACGCATATGTACGTGACAGTGCAATCTTACGCTGACATGAAACTGATCTGATGATGCAGGTGGAAGGTGGCTATATGAACTAAACTAAATAAGATAACTCCATCGTTGTTTTTAATTAAGGAAATCTTAGCATGGAAAATGCTTAAAAAAATACAAAAAGATAACTCCATCGTGTTTGGGCTTATCTGTTTTGTTTAGATAAGCACTATACAGAATTAATGTGTTCATAATAAAAGCTTGTCACAAAAATGTAATTTTTGCAAAAAACTTATTTGGTAAATAAAATATATATTAATGTTTTCTATTTTAGGATGTGTATAAAATCCTGAATTCTTGTAATGACGGCAAAGGACTTCTGCTGCAGTATGAAGAAAATGGTCTGTTAAGTGATTTTATTTTTATGACTGTTAGTAAAGTGATTATATAGGTATAACGAAACCAGAATTATTTTTGAATGTACACTGTTGGTGACGGTTGATTTTGATTATCATTTGAATTGTTTTCAAGTAGAATATCCAGAAATATAAAAAAAGTACAGGTGTTTATGAGTATAGTATCTCATGCAGTTATAACTTAAGTACCAGAAATATTTTGAATGTACACTGCAGTCGTAGGTTGATTATGACGAATATTTGAGTTGTTTTAATAATAAAACTAACTTTGTTAATTATATCTAATTGTTTTAATTATAATTTCTGTTAACCAAAGTTATTGTAAAAGCCAGTTTTGTCAGAATAAATCGTGTTATTCTTTAGTCAAAGTAGGTACTTACTTTTATTATGAGATGATAATAGTAAGTACCTACTTTGACTAAAGAATGACTGTCGAGTCGCGGCTTATAATAATTTTGGTTAAAATTTAAACCCTTAATACCCCTAAAGTAACGTAACAGTGTGGTTAAAAATAACAAAAGAGTTTGGTAATATATAACACATCCGAGAGGTTATGCTTACACAAACGATTGGTTAATAGTAACAAAATGTTTTATTAAAATTAACAACAATGCTTAGCATAAACCTACAAAAGTTTTAGCTATATTTAACCAAATTGTTTGACAGTAAATAACAAACGATGTAGTCTATTCCGAACAAAATTATTTTGTTGCTAATAACGTTCAATAGACTTGAATAATACAAAATGGTTTTGTTATATGCTACAAATACAGTTGGTTAATATTAACTAAAGAAGTTATGTTAGAAAAACATAATTGGGTTTTGTTACTGGTGGCAATAGTTATGTTGTCACTATTTTTAGGTAACCAGTAACATAATTTTTTGTAATATATAGCCAAACAGTTTTTTCAGTGTAGATAGAATATTCTTTATTGTACACCAACATATATTATAACAGGACACAAATAGATTAAGAGTAGTACAATTGGCGGTCTTATCGCTAATAGCAATTTCTTACAGACAACCATAGAATGGACATGAATCATGCAAGAAAAAATAAATAAATGGGATGATAACATATTACGTAGGACCCTATATAATTATTATGATGAATGATGATGATGGTGATGTTTCATAGCAATTAGAAAATGACTGCAGTTCACAGCAAAAAAAATATCGGAGGTTTTTCTATTTTTTTTATTTCTTATAATTGTTCTCCGTATTGTACCTACTTTAAGAAGATCATGCAGTTATCTTACTGCTAGTACTTACCTACAAACACAGTAGGTACTTAATGCACTGGTATGATTTTAATGTTCCATGTACGAGTATGTAGTTAAAGAGACATCCTATAACCAACTATCGCGAACTTTCTAGACAGCTACAGTTCTCGCCAAACTTATTGTCCGGGTTGAAGTTGGCACGAGCTAACTTTAACCCGGCCGTAAAAATCGGAGAATGAAAAATATTAGATTTTAATAAATATAAACGAAAGCTCAAGTCGTAGGCTGTCGTTTTAAATCATTCTAATCCAATATTTTTCTATCTCCGATTTTTACGGCCGGGTTAAAGTTAGCTCGTGCCAACTTCAACCCGGACAATAAGTTTGGCGAGAACTGTACTTAGAATAACTCGCATATCCGATATATACTACGTTTGTCTAGACTTTAAAAGAGACCATGATTCTCTGAGTTTGTTTCGGCGTTTCGTCTCAGAGGTCGTCAGTTAGGAAACGCCGGCGACATTTAAAAAAAAAGACTTGTAAAAGTGTCTTTAAAGGATCTACTTACAGAAATAAATATCATTTCATTTTATCATTTCATTTCAATATCTTTTTGTATTTGCTAAGCATTTTTCATGCTAAGATTACAAGTTATTTTAATGAAATAAATACTTAGAATGTTCTACTTCAAAAAACTAAATAATACTTTTCTCGATCTGGGAATCGAATCGAGGACACCGTGCTCTGAGCCGCCGTACTTGTGACGACTAGATAAGTAGATAAAAATAAAAAACAAAAAACGTAAACACAAGCATAGGAAAAGGTAAATGAATAACGAGGAACTATTCACAGAAATGTAAGATTTAATTAATTACTGCACATGCCTACTAATTAGTGACTAATAGGATTTCCTATAAGGTAATATATTGCTTACCATGGCGGCATTAGCGTTAGCCGTGATAGTTCCCACAGAAGATGCCATCCCTTCTCTTATAAGTAGTGATTTATGTCAACAGGGTTTGTGGTAACATTTTCCTTTTTGCAAATTTTTAAAATTCAATTTCAAAAACCTAACATACCCGCCTGCGTATTCTCGGGTTTAGTTAAAGGTGTATTAATGAATACCCACAGTTTATCTTTGGGTCCCATGTAATAGGGGGCGAGCCTATTGCACAGGCACAAATAATAATATAGGTACTTAATGATAGTGGTATTTATTGGCCTGAAATGGTGTTTTACAAGAATACTACTCGTAATAACAGTTGTTCGTCATATTTCACAATCTTTATTCAGCATGCAAATTAAGGGTTTACACTGTCCAAACTTCGAGATGCTCCTAAGAATTTCATAGAAAAACCCAATAATACTCGGCCTGGGACTCGAAGCGAGCCTCGATCGTAGCAGTGGATTCCAATTGCAATGTTACTGGCAATAATTGATTGTCGTTGTTATTTATCAAAATGTGAATATCATTAACGAGCCAATAACCCATAAATTGCATTACATTCAAAACAAAGCTTCCACTACTCGCCACTAGATGGCGCTGTGTTAAATTTCCGACACCGTGTAATTGGCACTCCTTTTACAGAATCGTTCAACGAATTCGCCTTACAGAGTTATGAACATGATAACCCGTGTTAACCCATCAATTTGCCCTCATGTTATGCTATATAATGACATGTCGGTGTAAGTCTGACTGATGAAAAATGTCCCGTGATAAAACTCTTTAATTCCTTGCGCTTGCGGCGATTTAGTATGTAGTAATTTAACTTTCTGATGATTGTATGTAATTTTGATTAAATTTATTGGAGCCGCATTGAGGGTGAACGTAATTTTGTGAAAACAAGTCTTTATTACGATTAAGTTACTAGTTAAAATTCGTATATTCTTTTCAATGCATTATTATCTAACTTATTTTCGAGGGTTGTAAAACATACCATGAGTGCTCTATCGATAGGTTTCGCCGTCACCACACAGATACTTATCGAGAGAGATATAGGATATCATCTAGCTGGTGCTCTGGATGTAAATATCCAGGTGACCGCTAGCAGGGTCGGACTGAGCCGAAAGAGCCCGGGTGGCTCACCCTCCCCAAAAGCCCGGGATCCGGGGCGTGATAGTGGTAAAAGGAATACTATCAAAAAATAATGGTTTTTTTACTCCTATACAATGTCAAAACTCGTGTAAGCACGTCAAAATCCGTTCAGAAACGGCGCGCAAGCCAGGCCCGTGGGGGGCCAGTGCAGGCTAGGGCCCGGCTGGCAATTGCCACCCTGGCTATATGGCCAGTCTCGAGAACATCGTGAGGAAACCATGAGGAGATTTTCTCTACGGAGCGTGAAGTCTGCAAACCCGCAGTAGGCTAGGTTAGGGACTAACCTCTCTCATTGTAAGAGCAAACCCGTGCAGCAGCAGCAGCAAGCAAGCAGTGGTACAGTAAAATGGGTTGATCATTACAATTATAGATAATAATTAAGACAAAACGTGCCCATTTAGAAAAAACTGTTATTTGAAGCAAAACCCTGTTATAAATTTTTTGAGGCCACCAAGGCCTCAAAAAATGTGTGCCCAAAAAACTGCGAAATAGTTTAATTAATTAATCTATATCTATACTAATATTATGAAGAGAAAACATTTGATTGATTGTTTGTTTGTATTAAATAGGCTCCGAAACTACTGGACCGTATTGAAAAATCCTTTCAGTGTTAGATAGCCCATTTATCAGGGAAGGCTATATACCATCACGCTAAAACTAATAGGAGTGGAGTAATAATGAAATGTGTTGCAAAAACGGGGGAATAATTATAAGAACACGCGGGCGAAGCCGCTGGCGGAAAGCTAGCATTTTATAATTACTTGATATATATTATATTTACTATAATATCACTGCGACTATCTTTTTGTATTTTTTTCTAAGCATTTTCCATGCTAAGATTACAAGTTATTTTTAATGAAGGAAAAAATCGGCTGGTGGGCAGTATTCGAACCTGCGTCTTCTGGTTCGGTACACCAGACGCTTTGACCACTAAGCCACCGCTCGCCCCGCTCGCCAGTCGAAATCTTCCTTCACATTCTAATTTACGTCTTAAAGGTGACGTAGCGACATCTATTGTGACTGCTTCACAACCGACACGACTAACTTTACAGCTAGTTCGATGTCGTATGATGCCACCTTACCTATTGTGTTTGTTTGTATGTTTTTTGCTTTTTTTAAGCATTTTCCATGCTAAGATTACAAGTTATTTTTAATGAAGGAAAAAATCGGCTGGCGGGCAGGATTCGAACCTGTGTCTTCTGGTTCGGTACACCAAACGCTTTGACCACTAAGCCACCGCTTTTTTTTCCTTCATTAAAAATAATCACTGCGACTGCTGACCGTCTAAAATGTCGATAACTCAATAAATTAATGCTGTCGGCTTTGCATTGCTCTATTACCAACTCTTTATCGTCACGACGTCTGTGGTCTAGTGGTTCGAGTACCGGACTGTTGATCACGAGGTCGTGGGTTCGATTCCCGCAAGACACAAACATTTATGTGATGAACATAGGTGTTTGTGTTTGTCTGGGTGTTTCTTATATAATATAAGTATATATTTACAAAAAAAAAGTATATAAGTATTATATCCATTGTCTAGTACCCATAATACAAGCTCTGCTTAGTTTGGGACTAGATGGTGCTGTGTAAAAATGTCCCAAGGTATTTATTTATTATTTATCTTAACGACACGGTCTCCTGCCATCAGAGTTAGCTAATAAAATAAATTAACACTGTCCACTTAACATCACACTATCTTCTAAATACATTTCACCTTACATACATACAGTGCTTAGTATTTTGATTTAAAGCCTCGTTCACACCCCTGTGGCTTTCTTATACAACTTCACCAACGTATATTTGTACCGATAGAAAAACACCGTACATTCTAAAATCACTCTTGTGATTGAGTTATAAGGGAGATTTTAAAATAGATTATAGTTTTATGAACGCAAAATTAAGTTTGCTATTGATGGATATAATGAAGCATATTAGTTTTGCGCGTGCTCGAGCATCGAGCGTCATTCATCATCGTAATAGTGGTCATTTGGCGTTATGTCATTGGCAATGACGTTTTGGCAAATATTTTTAAGTACAAGACAAATCGTTTTGTATTCTAATGTCCGTTACGTGGTATGTTGAGTCGCAGCGATTTTTACTCGTGTGAACGCTCGTTTATTTTTTGTGTAAGAGAAAGGTTGGAATTAGCGGTCCTAATACGAACTATATCAATTTGTAATATAGGAGGACCATCATAATAAATAAATAAATAAATATCCTGGGACATTTTACACAGCATCATCTAGTCCCAAATTAAGCAGAGCTTGTACTATGGGTATTAAATATATAATACTTATATATGATTTTTTTTGTAAAAACATACTTATAATACACTAGCTTCCCGCCAGCGGCTTCGCCCGCGTGGTCTTATAATTTTTTCCCCGTTTTTGCTACATTTTTCATTACTACTCCACTCCTATTAGTCGTAGCGTGATGATATATAGCCTATGTTACTCGGGGATAATGTAGCTTTCCAAAGGTGAAAGAATTTTTGAAATCGGTCCAGTAGTTTCGGAGCCTATTCATTACAAACAAACAAACAAATCTTTCCTCTTTATAATATTAGTATAGATATTATAGGTAGGAAACACCCAGACAAACACAAACATTTATATTCAACACATAAATATTTGTGTCCTGTGGGAATCGAACCCACGACTTCGTGATCAGCAGTCCGGTACTCGAACCACTAGACCACAGACGTCGAATCATAGATAAAGTATACTTGTACTAAATTATAAAAGAGCGCCACTATCGCCAACAAACTGTTGCACAGTTTGGCGATGATAAATTTAATTGTACATGTATGTATTTTAATATGAATAAACGATAAAAAAAATAATAATAACATAAACAGTAAAATACATTTATTTCAGACTTAGATTTGTCCATATGTTGTTAGTTATAAAGGTTAAACAATGTTAGTATTGTTTAATGTCGACTAAACTATAGTTGCCTCATTAGTCTATTGGTCCTAAGCAGTCGTGCTTTGATGCAGGGCTGCTATGCTTCGATTTCCAGGTCGGACAAAGTGTTATTGGGTTATTCGATGAAAATCTCAGAAGCAGCTTGGTTTTTGGAATTGTGTTCGTTATTAACAATAGGCTGGCCAAAACCCCCGGCCCCTTGCTAAGACATTTCGGTGAATTGTAGGTGTACATAACACCTCTGCCTCTACCTTTTTGGGGAATAAAAGCGTGATGGTCTGTTTTATGTTAATGTGTATTCGATTGCTGCTGTTGGCAGCAGCTGAAGGGTCAAACTATTCATAATTGCAAAATACAGCCCGTATAACTATGTCGTTTTATTTATTACTAGCTCTTAACTTCGCTCGCGTCAAGTTTGAACCCCATTTTAATTATTATTCTTTTTTTCGGGGCAGAGACAAACCCAACAAATCCAAAACCATGAAAATCTTTGAAATGAAAGACTTTGATTTATACATACACAGAAGAAGATTTAAGGCCATTCTATCACTACGACCGCCAACCGTCTTGTGATTTGTACACGTTTTGTCAAAATACAAATTTAAATGACAACGCCGATATTCTAAACTTACTAACCCATTTCATGGTGCAAAGTCAACAACAGCATTCACAGAACACCCTCAACCGGTTACCATTGTTTGCTATGTTTTAACCTTAATGGTTATTCGGGATTGTTGAATGGGCCAGTTACTTACATGTATGACTAGATTTGAGGCATTTTTGGAACGTTACAAGGTGTTGACATCTTTTTGTGTGAAGGCAAGAGGTTTCTCGTGTTCAGTACAGTTTATGTACCTACATACAGTTTAAAATACTTTACGTATTTGTTACGATACATTATTATAATTGTGTTAAGTAAAGGGTTCAAGTTAAGTTTAGTAAAGTAATGCATGATTTTAGTATTTTGAGAAGTAGCAATAACAACGTCATTGTCATATGAATATCTATGACAATCGTTATTAGTCAGAAGCCCAAAAAGCCTGACAACCAGTTTATCCTTCGAATATCAGTATTGTCAAGAAATTGGGTTGCGGAGGCCTGATGGCAGTCGCTTCGTGCAAAATACTGATAATCAGCTGCGTTTGGGTAGACTGGAAGCCGACCCCAACATGATTGGGAAAAGGCTAGGAAGAAGATTTTTTTTTCTTTGATTGCCTGGAAGAAATCGCTTTAAGCGATAAGGCCGCCCATTGTACATAAATAACATATTGTGTTCTGTTTCTTTTTATATTTATTTTGTATTTTAAGTGTACAATAAAGTGTTTAATAAATAAATAAGAAGAGCAATAACAACGTTGAAAAGTATATGGCAGACTTCAGGTGAACCTAGTCTTATCTAAGAAAAGGGTTCACCAATAACAATAATAACCTAAGACTCATATCATGGTCAATATGACCAGTCTCACTGTGCCCCATTTCCCACAAGCGACACTACTATTACAGGAACACAAACAGTGACCGACTATCCCACAAAAGTAGACATACAACAACTTGGAAACTTTACTACCTTGAATTTAAAGAAAAAAAAACAAGTAGTTATAACTGGTGGCTATGATTGACTCGTCCCTCAAACGAGTATCTACGCTAACAACCCGTCCTATAAATCTTCCATGCAAAGAAAGCCTTATAATCAATACTTTTATCTTTACCTTATCGAGAGCCGCGTACGGTTTATTTTTAAATAGTTTTCTAAATGAGGCATCGAAAGTATTGGGTTTAATAAGTGGTGGTGACGACATGTGACTTGGACAGATACATAAGGGCAGTGTGTTTGCGAACGACCGGACCAACTAAACCTGTTGTGTGCGACGCGGTGACTATGAATTTATGGTGGAAATGTCAACAATAATAACTGTAGACTTTTTTCTTTTCTACCCTCAATCATAACAATATTTCATCATCATCACTTATTAATTGTCCCACTGCTGGGCCCGTGTCTCCTCTCAGTAAGTATGAGACGGTTTAGGCTATAGTCGACTACGCTGGCCTTGGGTCAGTCAGGTCATCAATCGGGTTGGCAGACTTCACATGCCCTTGAGAAAATCTCTCAGGCATGCAGGTTTCCTCACAATATTTTTCTTCACCGATAAAGCGAGTGATAATTACGCACATGATATCGAAAAGTCAGAGGTGCGTGCCTTGGATTAGAACATAAAAACAAATACTTACTCGACATAGTTCCTGAAACCTAAATCAACGGCGGATCAGCCGTGTAGTCGTGCTTATGGCATAATAAACAATCATATGGGCCGTCTGAGGGTGAGTTGAAACAACAGCCTATAGTTATTAAAAAAGTCGGTGTTATCACTCGCGCGTTGTCATCTTGAGCCCTCAATTGCAAAATTTCATTTGACAAGTAATTTCATGGGCTAGGACCTTTAAAGTGGAACACAATCAAATTAGCATGTTATTGCTAAGCAGTAGAATATTTGGCAGTAAAGGTACCCGAGGCCTACGTTCAGCAGCGGAAGAATACAGGCTGATGAGTAAGAAGTATGTCTAGACAAACTTAGAGCAGAGTTCTATCAATCTAATCCACCTTTTTCATAAAGTTAGCTTAGAAATAACGAGTAATTTTGCTCAGGTATTAAACATTTTTGAGTTACCTATTGCAATATACAGGTTTTGCCAAATATCACGGATCACCGTCTAAAATAAAATTAGATCACTGCTTACTTCACTGGTGATTCAATCACCATGAGATTGATGGGTAGAGGGATCCGTTGATGACTTCATACTGAGGTCACTGGTTTACCTGCCAAGCCTACCACATTATCCGTCAGAGATCGTTCAAGGTAGTATATATTAACTTGACTTCTTTATAAAAATATATACTAACATAGACTGTTTTGCCTCCCTATTTTCCTTCAAAGATTGCCTAAGTATAGAAAATAGTACTTATCTAAAAACTTCTTTAAACACACGTGTACCTTTCAGATCAATTAAACACCGGGAAGTGGGTCAGAATGAGCTCTCAAATTTTGATCTCATCATGAATAAAAGTTTGTAAAAAATAAAATCTACTTTAGAAAAATATAGGTAAGCCTTTTTAAGTCGCCAGAAGAAGACACTTAATGACAATATTTGGTAAATCTGATTGTATCCAACATAATCCATGTTCACCCTACAGCTGTGGAACAAGTGCAGGCGGTTCGCCTTGCACGGACGTTTCACTGCGCGTGCGCGCACACACAGAGCGCACGCACACATACGCGCCGTGCGCACGAGCCGCAGCATTTGCAACAAATCCGATTGATATTGATTTCTCTCCATAATATTAAATATTGGATATTTCTGTATTAATGATAGCTGTATCATTTGCATTAAGTGTTATGATTTGAGATTTCTTATTTATCGAATTATGTTGTAGAAATTTGTAAATTGATTTTGTGTGATAATCGTACATTTTAATTTATTTTTTATAACGTTAAAGAAAGCATAATCATGGAGAGAGAATTAGAGGAATGTGTACATCAATTTTTCTAATATTACGTATACATATATTACTAAGTTTGGTGTTTGGAATTTTAAGTAGTTAGATAATTATTTAAATAAATTGTGTGATTTATTTTGGCATAGATTGGTGAAGCTGTTGCATCACCGGCTTATCACTATAGATACGTTATCCTACAAATCCTGGCTTGAATTCGGAGTTCCTTGGATTCGAATACCAGTCACGTTTTAAAAGGTAATACGCTAGAGGTCTTAGGTTCGATTCACACGTCGATCAGTGTTATTGAGTTTTTCTCTGGAATTCTCGATAGTACCCCGGAGTTTGGATTTATGCCCTTACAATAGGAGTGTACATTAATACGCCTCTGCCTAACCCTTTGGGGAATACAGGCGTGATGATATGTCGTATTTTTCTAAATCTTGATGCAAAATCGATCGACATTAAATAAATCAAACATTAAGCTATTTAGCCTTGAAAGTAATCAGCAAAAGTCAAAGGTTTCTAATACATCACGAGCTAGATCTTGAACGATACACACCAGAATAACTACATAAACTGTTTGTTGTTATTGTAATTGTGTGTTTAATAAAATTTAGTTAAATTGGGAACGGGAAATATCAAGTAATCTCAATAAGATACTTAGGAGTTATCGACTAGCGGGCAGGATTCGAACCTGCGTGTTCTGGTTCAATACACCAGACGCTATGACTGCTAAGCCACCGCGAGTCCTGCTAAGATACTTAGGTTTAAAACTGATGTTCAGTGATCACGTTTTCATATCACAATAGTCGACCGTCTTCTTTTGTTTTATGTATTTATTGATAACAGTTATTGTTGATTATTTTTGCCCACCTGCCCCTTGAAAAATATCCTGGATCAACCCTTGATTTTGTCTTCCTAGAAAACAGTACCGTGAGTGACAGACATCACACACCCTCAACCGTTATTATACCTAGAGATTTGACATTTGGATTAAATAACCTCATTAGCAGAGAATGGCGTGTGAAAAAAGTAGACGGAGGCTTCTGCCCTATAGTGAGCCAATACAGACTGGATAGTAAAGATTCCCTTAGTACATTTTGAGGGTACTCAAAATATTTTGACATTTGAAATTTTGCCCCTGAAAGGAGTGGTCAAATTTGTATGAAGAAATAACTTTTATTGATATTCAATATCCATGTGAATTAAAATGCGAATATTGGCAGAACTTACGACAAGTAAAGTCACAATCGTTATATTAAAATCCGAGAAACTATTTCAACGAAACCACAAACTCAGAGTGCGAACTCTATGCGCCTTATAACACATTCACAAAACTTGTACAACACAATAAAGTCAAAGACAAGCAGATAAAATGATACTTGCTTCCATCTCTTAACGATATCAGTAACAAGATACCTTTAACAAATATGGTTAAAACCAATAACAATGAATTGGCCGCCTACTCCTGAGGCGGCAAACTCTACAGTCAGATACACCGTGTTACAAGTATTTCGCAATAGGCCACGGATCGAGGATTTATACACAAATGTAAGGCATGCCCGCGTGATATCGCTTGTTATAATTCGAACAAAGATTATGAAATACGAATATTCATGAGGCGAAAGAAATTTTCTTCAAATAAGGTTGAATTACAAATTCAATGCAAAATCTTTTTTTGTTGTATGCCCCAGTGCCCTTCGCGCTTTGCTGATTTAAAAATAGAATTCGGATAGGGTGCTAGCTTTTTTCGCTTCGTTTTACAGGATAATCTGGATACCTTATGAAACTATGTGCATCTTAATCTTTCTGTAGGAGTCATACAATATTAGTGTACTAAATATTTTTCATAGATTTTTATACTATACGGACACAGCTTTACGTCATAGATTTAATTTTATCTACAAGCTCTACCTAAATAAATATAATTAAGTAGGTACAATAAAAATACTTACGTCGGCAAGTTCCTTTGGATTGCGAATTTCCAATGTTACACAGCGAGAACGAAAGTTCGGAAAACCGGAGAAAGCACGTCATCCCAAGGTATGTTTATCGTCCAAAAAGGCATAAACTTGGGCGTTGAGTCACACTTCACGAATGAATCACAAAAACTTCACTACATGACCGAACATCTGACTCAGAAAATACTCACAGAATATTAACGCATTTTGAATATAGAAGTATTACTAATGAAATGAATGAATTTGTGGAACGGAACGTGTGATATTTAAATTACTTAGTTCTTATTTTAAAAATTGTTTAAAGAATTGTGTTTCAAGTTATTTCTTAATTTAAAAAGTGATGCTGGCAGTTTTTTTTGGATTGTATTCTCGTTAGTCTTAAACATTTGACGTTTGATGTATCGTATTACATTTTCATTCAAAACGAAATCATTGGAACTAATTTGTAGCTAACTTTTTTTCTTATTGATGTGGAATCAAGGCGGAGGCCATTTGAATTCTTTAGTATTTTGTTTTAATAGTTTGAATAACCTAAACCTAACGTGTATTGATATGTAATGAAAGTTTAGATACCTACCATTAGAAATAAGTTTTTGTCATTTTGATCTTAATAAACTGACATGCCACTTTAGCTTTTAGGTAATGAGCATTGTTGAATAAATCCAATAAAATAAATAAAAATTAATATTATTGAACTGAAGATAAACGGACTATGAATGTATACTTGCCCTGACATCACCATTTTTCACCACCTCTATACATATAGCCGCCGGATAAATTCGAAAATGGAACAAAACTTCTATGTAATGATCTGTCAAGTAATTTAACGGTAACTTATCAGGAGGTACTGAAACCAGGCGGTAATAATCGTAAAAAAAACTAACTTAACCCTAACCTTATACAATGAAATATTTTTCTCAGCCCTATTTTTATCATACGTCATATCATACATAACAACTATCTGTCAGTCAAATTGAGCGGAGATCAATCAACAATCCAACACATAGCTCTAATGCGGTCACTGTTTCCTTTTTTATAATTAAAAGAAATAATTAAAAAAAAAACTGCCTCTAAAAACACCTAGGAACTAAAATGCAAAAATAACAGGTACATAATATATTACGAATAATAATATTACGAATTGTGACTAATTTGGAGTCGGTGCCAAACGGACAATCAACGGAACTTATATTTAAATTAAATTATCTATGTAGTAGTTTGGCACCGCCTCCAAATTAGTTGGTTTTGGTATTAGTTGTTATAGGGGAATATATGCATTTTGTTTTGTACCTATTATATTATATGGGGAGGCCAACTAAACGCATGGCCTTAATAAGACAGCGAGGTTTCGGAGAAAACCAAAAATCATCTATGTATATATTTTTTGGATTTTTGTTAATTTTTTAAAAAAATCACTCGACCGATTTCGATTAAACTTATATGGGACCACCTCGGGGGTAGGTATACTCTTTCAAACAACATAAGAAATTTCAAAATCAGTCCACTATTGACTGAGAAATCGCGTAACATACATACAAAAAAAAAACATACAGTCGAATTGAGAACCCGCTCCTTTTTGAAGTCGGTTAAATATTCGCATACATGCGTTACATTCTCCTCATAAATCCAGAACAAACCGCGCAACATACACCCACAAACCAACTATACGTTTGTCATAATCCGTCGCACACAACTGCGTGTTTACAAGCAGTTTGCTATCTGCTGGCTGCTCTATGGCAGTTGACAAAGGTCAGCGCAGCCACGTCACGAGTTGAACCCTGGCCGACAGCGCATGGGAACAGGACCTCGGCGACCATACCATTTGTCTGGTCATTATTGCCAGCTTATAGGTGAAAAGTCAAAGGCGTAATATTTTGCGCCTTAAAGATTAATTTCTTTTCGTTTTCAAACGAGGTTTAGTTACAAAATGTAAATCCTTACATTAAAAATCTGATGAAAAAAAAACATAGCATACCATCACGTCTATATTATCTGAAGGGGTAGGTTAGTAGGTAGTTTAGACTATATTATACTTATTAACTATTTCCGCCGGCGACTTCGTCCCCGTGGAAGTAGATTTTTTTCCCCCGTTTTTGCAACATTTTTTATTACTACACAGCTCCTATTAGTCGTAGCGTGATGGTACATAGCCTAAAGCCTTCCCCGATAAATGGGCTATCTAACACTGAAAGAATTTTTGAAATCGTACCAGTAGTTTCGGAGCCTATTCAATACAAATAAACAATCAATCAAATCTTTCCTCTTTATAATATTAGTACCTATAGATTTACTTATGCACTCACAGTTCGTCGATATATTTAGGTTGGTGATGTGTCCTAAGAAACATCAACTTAATTCGTTGTGGAGTCTTTTAACAGAGATTCAGAATTACACGTAGTTTTCTATATAATATCAGATGGAACGTTAAGGCAAATACCCTGTATCCCTATGGAAACAAAAGAAGACTTTATTAGATATTTGGTTGAATTAAAGAAACTTGATCATAAGTAGGTAACAGCCTACTGATTTCTGACACTTACGCGAATACTAGACATTGAAATAAAACTACTTTTTACGGATTTTATCGCGTTATATTGATATTAATTTAATCCCGACGTTTCGGACCCTTTACAGCGTCCATGGTCACGGGTGACTAAGGTGGTAGGCGTCACCCGTCACCATGGACGCTGTAAATAAATAAAATAATATAAATTTCAAGGTAACAGCCTTTTCCCAGCGATTCTAGTGATCGTTATTGACAGCGCCCAATTACTTGATCCGTACCCAATTGATAAATTGCATCTGCTCTATTCGTGTGTGACAGAACAGTAGTACAAAACACAATTAAACTAGGGGATAATAAATCACAATCACGACTAAAGAGTAAACTAGAAGCTAGGCGTCCTTGTTACCCATTCCTTATACATAAATATTATTTATCTTATCGTGTGTTTTCAGTGAAAATGAACCGATGGTAAGGCGTTAGGGAGTAAGGCGCGGCGCCGGCCGACCACTCAAGATAACTGGCTTACTAATGTACCAGATAGTATTGAATTATGACGTTCAACAACGATATTGTTCTACGTGAAATTTAGCGAAAGTTTGTATATCGCAGAATGTTTGTTTGATGTGTTTATTTGTGTTGGATATCCTGGTGTTGCCGTAGTGGTCTGGTTTCGAGTAATTCATGGCGTTCCCCTACTTGGGTGTGCTTTCTTTGAAGTACGACAATGTGACGGCAATGTCTTGTGGCTCAATGGGAGTAAGTTTATGGCATAGAGAAAGGAGGAAAAATATTAAGTACAACGCATTCTTTAGATGTAGATATTTTACTAGCGACCCATGTGCATTGTGCAAATACGTGCTGTGCTTTTCGATCAATTAAAAAAACTGCCAAATCGACAGTCAAGTGATGATGTTTCGTACATACCTACGGAAATTAGTTTTTCTTTTTAATTAAACAAATTTATGGTAAAGTTTGTGAGGTTGTAGGGGTAATCTCTGGATCTACTGAACCAATTTTGTAAATTCTTTCAGTTAGAAAGTTACATCCTTCATTATCCCACCCATCCAAAGGTATTCCCGCGTGCTATAATCTTTTTGACCGGGCCGGTTGGAGAGCTGGCTATCGTCTTAGAAGACATAGTGGCCACGATCCTCAGCATTGTGGGACCGACGAGATGCATGGATGGATAATCTTTTTACATAAAGCTATAATAATATAGTACCCAAAGCGAAGCGATGGCGAATCGCTACTATACAAGGTGGTAGGGACATCGGCGTACATCCGAATACCATGAGTTCAGTCTGTACATGATTCTGGACCCCCTGCGTTGAAATTTTCCGTAACTTTTTTCATCAATTTTTTCTGCAGTTTTTTTTTTACTTGAACGTGTAGAAACACATTATTTCTATCTACCCAAATTAGATTTATAATTAAATAATCATTATTTTATTTATTTTGAATCGCGCGCGCGATAACATTCACCGCGGAGCGTTATGAACGCGTTTTTAGCAATACACTGCGCGCTCAAAAATGACAATATTTGTAATAACCTATCGTTTTCTACATGAATGACCTAGGACAATTTATTTTTGACATTGAGTGAAACCTTGTCACGACGTTTGTGCGTCGATGTCCCTTCCACCTTGTATAAATAAGATGCAGAAGAGGTTCAGAAAAGGTATATTGATACATAATATACAACGTATTTACCGCATGCTATGACGTCACACACATTGCTCACGAAACTGTTGTTATCGGAAGTAAAAACAAAAAATATGTAATCAATTATTTTCGGTTAAATTTTCCGAATTGTAAGACAAAACGTGCGATGTGTGAATGATTTTGTCCCAAATATTTCGGTGCGTGAGCGCAGCCGCGATCGCTTACAGCTTCGTTACGGTCGAGTTTAGCATAATCTCACGTGCCTGCTACCGATAGAGATGACCGATTTCTCGAGTATTCTTGACTTCTTTAGTGTTTTGTTGTAAATCGTATTTATAATTTAACGGGAACTTATCAATAGGTAAGCTGTGAAACAGGCCTTACAAATGCTAAGTCAGTTTTAAGTAATTGTCCGGTCTGAATCGTTGTTAAATGCTAGGCCATCGGCATTTGCCGCCGGCGCAGCATCAAGTTGTAAGGTGTACATAGATAAAATAGGTCATGCTAGTACTTAGTGTAAAGGTATACCATTACTTTGTCTATGTGCTTGTCTGTTATCTATATACATTATTGTAGTATTTAGAATAATGAGAGTACCTACTTGTGTTCACTTACTGTTTATGCTTGTGTGAGTGACATTAACGCCCTCAATTTTAATGATGCCTATTAAAGTTGCTTTAGAGCAACATAGGGGTTCGTAGCCAAGTTGTAACTACGCTGATCAACCGATCTGCAAGGTTAAGCTACGCTTGCCGCGGTCAGTCTGTGGATAGGTGACCATTCTTAACATATCGAGATCCCTCCGTGCCTCGGAGAGCACGCGAAGCCGTCGGTTCCGGTTGTCATAGGAACACCTATGATAATCGTTAATGGTAGTCAGAAACCTAAAAAGCCTGACAACCAGTCTTTCCTCCGAATATCATTATTGCCCAGAAATTGGGTTGCGTAGGTCTGATGGCAGTCGCTCCGTGTAAAATACTGATATTCAGCTGCATCTTGGTTAGACTGGAAGCCGACCCCAACATGGTTGGGAAAAACGCTAGGAGGAAGAACATAAATTAAGACGACTATATATAGGTATAAAGGCTACCAGGAAGAACATAAATTAAGGCGACTATGTATATAATATCATTATTAGCCTGTGATTGTCTACTGCTGGACTTAGGGTTCTCCCAGTGAACGCCACAGAACCCGAACTTCGACTTTCCTCATCCAGTCGCTGCCAGCTGCCTTCCGTAGAACAGAGATGCTTATATAGAACAATAAACTCATACATAACTGACATAATATAATATGAGTTATGCAAACATGTTAGGCGTCAACAAATTAGATCAAGTCGTGAGCAGATTCTGGGCTGCATTTTCATATGTCTGTCGGTAACACAATAAGGAACTACGTCTAATCGCGCCGGATAACCTCAGGGCAATTAATTTGTTCTTACACTCTGTGACACACTGCTCTTAGTAATCGCTAGCTGTGACTTATGTTGTAGCAGTTGGGGATGTAGTAGGTACAGTCACGAGCAAAAACATGTATAGATTAACAAAAGTGCTAAATCGATTTTCTCCTAAAGTACTGATAGAACCATTGTGGTATTACGAACACAGTATTTACGAATCAATATAATAGTGACATCGGTGTCATCTCAAAGTTGCAATCGTTAATTCATGAAAAATTCGCTTTAGCACTTTGTAAATGTTTATATGTCTGTGCTCGTGACTGTACGGAGTTCTGTTATCCTAGTAACGAATGTCAGAAATGTCAAGAACCTGAGTGTAGAATTAAGAGTAGGTAAGCACGATTTTTATTCAGTACTAGAGCGACATACCGTGCTGTCTTTTCATGAGGCTTCATGAGGATTTTACCAGGTTACCATCAGGCGGGCCGTATGCTTGTTTCCTACCTTAGTGGTATAACAAAAGGACAAATTTTTGCTTTGATCATCAGGCCAATGTCCGGAGTCTGGCTTATGAGAAAATTATATGAAAGAAAGAAATAATTGGCATAACATCTCATCTTCCTAGCCATATTGGGGTCGGCTTCCAGTTCCAATATTCCAACGAAGTGACTGTCATCAGAATTCCGCAACCCAATTTCTGGGCAATATCGATATTCAAAGAAAATACTAGTTGTCAGGCTTTTTGGGCTTCTGTCTTCCACTAAAGATGAGGTGTTCGTATGACAACCTGTGGATAGTTTTTTTATAGCCTACAGTGGCAGACGAGCAGGCGGTCCACCTGATGTAGCCGCGTAAGTGGTAACCGCCGCTCATGGACATCAGCAACGTCGGGGACAGAGCTGACCATTCTTAACACGTCATCTTGACCCCTTCGAGCCTTGAAACATGTGGGCTTCATTTGTGTCGTATATCCAGCACCAAAGTGTAATAATTATAAGGTGTGCACTGACATCGGTCATTGACCCGTCTAAAATGAATTTCTGTTCGTACGTATCGCAAGGCAACTTGCTAGGCCACTTGCCCTCCAACCATCACAACCGTATGTCACAAAAATACTTTAACAATTAACACGAACGAGATTGTCTGAGAACGGACGAACAATTGTTTGCCAACGAAACTTTACGGATGCGTTGTTTTTGTTGTTCGTGTGTTTCACAACGCTCGACGCACTCGGCTCCCGTGTGTGTCGCAAGTTAATTAGCGGAACGAAAATTATGTTTAACACAAATTGCATAGTTATTGTTGTTTAATAAATACTTGAGGACCCTACTTGAAGTTAGCTAATCATTTTGCGCCTGTGTGTTTCTAGTAATAACATTGTGCAAGTTTTGTCGTATGTTTCTTGTTTTATTTGCTTGTCAGTTTATTTATTGGCTTGTAGAGAATATGGAATAACGCAACAAGCGGTATTTTCATTGCCCGTTTAATGTACAGACCCGTCCTGCGTCCCGATTTAAAATGGCGACATACATATGTGTGTTTATTTATTTTGATGAATTACTGATTCAACTAAACGTTGCAGTAGTATTGGCTAATGATAATTAGTATAATTTGAATGAAAATTGTGAAAAATATAAATACAAGTTATTACGCACGCCGTTTTAAATTTAGAACGCATCATAACTCAAAATATTTGCCATACAAGCTTCTTTTTTAATTATGCTTTATCCTGTAACTACGCTGAACTTGTTTGTGTCCTAGTGGAAAATTATAGGTATTTTACTACGCTGTGATAACACCAGAATCAAAGCAATACTCAATAGATAGCCTAGATAGGTATACACCGTATACAGATAGATATTAAATTAATATATAGTTATAATAGTCAGATAAGCAGTAAAAAATGAGTTGCGTATGTTTCACTGCAGTGGAAGCTCTTGTTACTCATTAATAACTACGCAAAAAATAGGATATTATATAGTATGATGCTTGTTCTGTGATCCTACAACGTAAAACTAGTGCAAAGGCATACATGCGCATACGCCATAATAATCCGACGTCCGCAAGTAGGTGCTACTTAAGATAACCTTGTTGCGGTCGCGGCCCACTTGTCCCAACGGCTTTCCCATCGCCCAAGTGGATTAGTATGTATTGTTAGCAGTTGAAACATTCCATTTTTAAATAAAATCCATTTAAAAAAAATGAGATGAACCTAAAGTGTCATTGAGACCAACGAGGTTAATGCGTTAGAAAATTCTGACAGTTGCCAGCTATATAAATATAAATAAAAACAAAAAATTCGTTGTTAATTGCAACATTAGAGAACGGGTGCACCGATTTGGCTATTTAAAAAAAATAAAAGAAAAAAATTAAATTTCGGAGAAACTGAAACTACCTACTTCTTTCTTGCTAACAAAATTTTTTATATTAAAATTTACACGAATTCTAAAAGTAGCCTTCTAGTCCTCCCAATGGTAACCCATAGCATCTGTTTTTTTTTGTAAGTTATCAAAGACTGAGTGCAATATTTATTATCTACTGCGCTATTACAACTTCCATAAAGGTAAAGTGTGGTGGTGTAAAGTTAAAAAGCTTACCTACTAAGTAAAATTGCATTACCCTGATAAAATTAGTCGTCTCTTTGACACCCGAGTCCTAATAGATATACATTATACCTACTTACTTAGATTGTTTTTCCTACTAGAGATAAAAGGAGATCATCGAAATAGGCCCAAATGATGTACCGAAGGTAAACTAATGTTGATTGGGGGATGAGAAAAAAACTTTTAATTTGAGAAAAATCATGCCATTTTGGCGGTTAACTGTTTCGTAATTATTTCATAGGAAAAAGTCAGTGTCAGTTTCGGAATGTCAAACGCACGCCATTACGGCAGATTATTAGCAGCTTCATAGTGATTTCATGGTAAAAGCTATAAATTTGACAGCTGTCATGTACCTCTGGTACAATTTTGGGCTGAGTTGTAGGGGCCTTTGATAACCTCCTTTGACTACTACTATAGAGCTTATGCCAAATTTCGATCTCCAGTAGGGAAAACAATCTACAGATACGTTATTAATTTCGGCCGTTAGCTAACTCAAGGGAGCATTAAGCTAAAAAGGCCTGGCAGCTCTTGTTACTCAGTGATAACTACGCAAGACTAAGTTCCTGTTTCATCTGTGGATAGCCGCTAATTGCCGGATAAATTAAAAAATGGAACAACATTTGTATAATGTTATCTGCCAATTAATTTAACAGGAACTTATCAGGCGGTACCTAGTGAAAGAGCCCTAAACTAAGACACGTAGAACATGAAGGCAATGCGCATCAAACAAATCACTATCACATTATTAGCCGTAATATTCTTCAATCTTATTGCTTACGCACATCAATAACCTAATTTCTTCAATTGGTATTCAATTAGGGTTGAATTGATTTATGCATAGTCGAAACTATATGAAGATACATGACGGTACTAAGCAACGCCAGCTCCCATTACCGTCATAAATTAGGTACATAGATCAATTTTTGAACTTACTGCTAATAAAGTTAAAACAATAATACACGGTGGAAGGGACATCGACGCACATCCGAATACCATGAGTTCAGTACCTGATTCTGGACCCCCCTGCGTTGAAATTTTCCGTAACTTTTTTTATCAATTTTTCATTTTTTTCAAGAGGCATACTAATGTTTACCCACATTACGCCGTTATATTTAGGTCCCATGCAATAGGGGGCAAGCCTATTGCCATCAACCGGGCACAAATCCAGACTCCGAGCTGCTAATGGGAATTTCACAGAAAACCCAACAACACTGCTCAACCCGGGGATCGAACCCACGACCTTTAGCGTAACAGTCGCGCTTGGGACTTCTAGACCAACGAACCAGTCTTTCAGTCAGTTATTTTACTCATCTTGCAGTATTTCAATTTATAAAAAGTATGTTTGTTTTTGCTAGTTTATCAAAAAATCTCGTTTCCTCTAGGGAAGTGTGTCGTCAAACAATTCTTGAGCGGCGCATAATCAACCATTGTAGTGTAATCTACTAATTTATATTGTTTTGTTTATCCCCCTAATTATGCGAATTTACAGAGAAGGGACCGTGTGAATACTGAATACTGACATTTCATCACGGTAGCTCAGAATGGGCTCACAGCAGCGAGTGAAGGGGCCCGTCTCATTACAATTTATTTTGACTTTTTTGTATCTAAAACATTGTACCTGAATTGAGTTGCTCTCCTAAAATCTGTGCCTAAATTTGGTTATTCTTAATAATGAATTAGCAAGCTAAAGTGGCAGTGGGCGGGGCACATAGCTCGTAGAACTGATGGCCGCTGGGGCAGAAAGGTTCTCGAGTGGAGACCACGCACCGGAAAGCGCAGCGTGGGACGGCCTCCAACGAGATGGACCGATGACCTGGTAAAGGTTGCTGGAAGTCGTTGGATGCAGGTAGCATGCGTCCGGTCCCTGTGGAAGTCAATGGGGGAGGCCTTTAATCAGCAGTGGACCTCTTTTGGCTGACATGATGATGACATGATGAATAATGAATTCGAAATATTATTGTTACGATATTTAATAGTAATTAGAGCATTAGTATTTCCTTTTGCAATAATTCCGCCAAAGGAATAATTTTGTTTCAAAGATTCTCTCCTAGATGGCGGTGTAAGCATCACATCACAACATGCATAAAATATTATTTAAACCAAGATAGTTCTTTTTAAGCTTGACTTTGAATAGTTATATTATTGAAACATCGAGGAAAATATCAGCAATATTTTTTATATTCTACACAATCAATTATTTTATTCAGGTAATGACGAAATAATAAAAATTATAAGTCTTTTTTAATACAATAGAAGTACTTTCATAGTGGTTGTACCTATCTATGTAATTTACGTATTGTGCCTTTCTTTCCTGCATAGTAGAACGAATAGAAATTATGTTGGAATCACTGAACAATAACCTTATTGATTATTTCATTAAATTAGATATACTTATTTATGCACAAATGACATAGAAAATTATGATTATAAGTACAAAAGACATAATGTATTGACTATTATAAACTTTTATGCATCTATGTGATGAAAGGCTAATATTATTAGACCAATTGATTTTTTAGATTGGATTTTGAATTAGATGGGTGAGGAGACTTTGATGGAAGTTTTTATGTTTTTTTTAAATAAGTATACATTAGCTTACATCTGAGCATCTCATCAGAGTGGTGTTACTGTTTTACCGATTAATGCTCTGCAACCGAAACCGTAGTTTTCATCAAAAAAGCCTATGCACGGGGCTAAGAAGGTGACTTCGAGAAATTTCTCGTGAATCACTTCATATTGACCAGGAGCAGTGAAGGAAATGTGGCTTTTCCAACCCGCTGACCTGATCATTCTATACCACATCCAAAAATATCGGAGAATTTAGCATTTTGGCCGTCATTGAACAAAAACCAGCTTTTAAGTGTTCTCTTGTTTGATTTTAATAGTCTCTTGTTTGTTGTTTGTTTGAGGAAGTTTACAGTAATCAGTTGTTCTTTTGTTTCGAAAGTTTTGTGTGATCTTCGTGAAGCAGGGCAGGTTTCCTTTTACATCCTTTTAGACCGTTACCAGTTCCGGAAACTGTTTGAGTAAAGTTCTGTGTACTTCTTCGTCTGTTTCTTTAACTTGGCAAAGATTATCATTTAGCTTACACATATAGTTACATCTATTGGAAAGTTAAACGAAAATAGTAGGTATTAAGTAAACTCTTTTGGAAAAAATCATTTGTGTTTTGGTTTTATTTAAATTATAATATACCATTTTAAAATTTTAAGAAATATTTGGGACAGTTTTACACGGGACCAAACTAATAAACACTGGGTACCTACTAGAAAATCGATAGATATAACACCTACTTTTTAAAATGTAAATATAATACAATAGGAAACACATAGTTTATGTTTATGTGTACGGGTATCGAACGCACGAAATGGTGATACACAATGTAAAAAAAAAATATAAGGTCATACACATCAATACAATAAATATGTCATATTGTGGTAAAAAGGTTGCCAGTTAGTAGTCATCAAGTATAGTCAATAGGCAGGCTGATTACGATGATACTACCGAAATGACGATAAAGAAGAAAACAGTATCCTAAGTGGTGATGACGATATTTCAGATCATATAAACTAACAAACTGCATGCAAAAATCTTGTAACTTAAATTATAAATTCAAATAACAAGACGCAATTTAGCAATATCTAAGTATAATGTGTAGCTTAAGGCTTAAGTGCAACAAGGGATTGTCCAAGCTTGAACCAATATTCAGTAAATGTTAAAATAAATCAGACTAAAGCCCAGCCCACAATATCAATATGAAATTCCTGTTTACTTTATTATTCATAGGTTAGGTTCAATTTGGAGCGTGGGATAGTTGAAACATTTTCTGGGCAAACAGATGTTTTATAGTCACGCCTTGTGTCGCCAAGTAAGGGAATCTATTATGTTTTAATTGTTTTCCTTGTGCGAATTTCGTTCTTACGCAAATTAAGTAGGCAAGTCACTTTTATTGTGTAGGTGGACGTGTGATTTTGGATAATGTTTAGTAATGGGTTCATGATGTCTAGTGCTGTTGTTGTTGCGAAATTTGGTGTTGGTTATTAAGTAGATGGCCGTATTTGAGAGTACGTAACGATATTTATCAGATACACTTTAATAATAATACAATTTACTACGTTAAAAAGACCAACATGCTCGCGAAAGTTATTATCATTTATTTTAATGCAATGCAACCCCACAATATTGTTACTATTATTTTAAAACCGCATGATTCCGCTAGAGGCGCTGAAAGAGTTTCTTTTCACGTGAAGATTGAGTTTAAACTCCCGAAAAAGCTACGGGACCTTATAACAATAATACTAGCTTACATAAATGCATTGCGTGTTGACTATATGACTGTTAATTTTAATTAAGATGGCTATGCGATTGTGATAAAAAAATTAGGGAAGTTAAAAAAATTCTCTTCTAAATGAAATTTCACGAAAGAGCCCCCATGATCTGACGTAATTTGGTTATGGTCAATAAATAAAAAATCAGGACTAAAAACCAGGTATTTTTAAAATCGTGGATGAGGACAGTACGAATAAAGCGTATAGTATAAAATTTAATCCAAAACTTACTGTTAGGAGGGCAGAGCGCTATAATTTTCGGTCAAGTGTTTATTAAATTTACATTATAAAGAAAATCTAGGACATAAGAAAAGAAGAACTGACACACGAATAACACCTCAATGAGATGAGTATAACAGGAAAGTACGTGACGAAAGACAGAGAGTTTATATAAAGTCTGCAAGCTTAGAAAATATAAAAAGAGCAATAATTCCACGCCACTTTTAATATTTTATTTAAGACAAAATTCAATTTACCCATTTTTCAAGAGGGTGTCATGACAGTCACAACTTTTTTAATTAATGAATACTAACAGAACTTACAACCATATAAACTGAGAAAATAAATACAACACTCTGATACTACGCTAAAACCTTTGACAAATGTACAGAGAGAATCTGAAATAATTATAATTAGAAGATAGTGGAAATAAAACTCATACATTCATTTGAAACCATTAAAAAATTCCATTCACATGGAACTCTAGAACTAAATAATTAGAAGACAAAACTTAAAAATGATTTATTGGAGATTAATTTTTTTTAAATAGTAAATACATATTAGTAAATCTAGAAATAGGAACCTACAAGTTTATTTATAGGTACAGAAGTGAGGAAATCCATACTTTGCTAATTATAAGCTCCATAAATGTGTGTAATTAGTGCTATGTGAGTGGCGTAGGACAACCTGTCACCTTGTGCGTAAACTACCGGCTTATTGGCTATATTGATGAGGGTATCACTTGCATTTACTATCACTTTTACTTGCAGCTTAATAATTTAGTTAATTAATAGAATTAAATTGTATATCTGTTTGTAGTGGAGTGTAAAATTTCATCGCCTTGGTTTAGGGAGCTCAGGCGGACTAAATTCGATTGCATTTATAGACAAAAACCTCAATAGTAAATCTGTACTATAGTTTTGATGCTTGGCAGAACTTTTTAAATACTATGATTACACGCCTGTTCAGAACCTTAAAATTAATTACCCTTTCGCCAAACACACGAAATTATCGATTCTTTAAATAATACACGCTAATGAAAATACGAGCAAAGTTCAGTGGCCGAGCCTAATGCGTCTTTACGACCGAGTCCAGAGGGACCTGCCAGCCAGACGGTTCGAACAAAAAGCCAATTTCATAAAACTATGCACCCGACTGCGGCCCATAACAATAAATGAGCAAACCTCCAGAACCTGATACCTCGCCCGGATATACTTTTCACATGTCCTGTGTCAAAGCACACAGAAAATTTAACAACCATCACTAAAACACTTCAAATGTAGAGTTTGAAAGCTCTAACTGGAGCGGCATTGGATAAACTTCGCTTGCAACGGACGTATCGCTGGTCGCAGTGGTAGAGGAATCTGCAAGTCTACCGCACACACAAGCATCCGTGTTGCGACGAGGAGGCTTCGATGGCACACTGCTATAATTTTACATCGCGCGCCAGTCTGCACCGTGCTACCGCCCGCGACGCTCGTGTCGTGAGGCGCGACGACGCCGAACCTCCGACATCGCGAAAAAAGTTTTCGTCCGCCATACGAAACTTTCCTAGACTTTCCTTTCAACCCGCACATTGTTGAATTGGAACAGTCTGTTTTGAACCCGGCGAACGCGAAAAGTGACCTTCTCAAACCGGAATTCGGTATCCTCCGGAACGGGTTTAGTCTCGGACCCCGCCGTGCCAGGACTTTCGTGAAGTGCTAACTTGATTTTCATAGTGGAGTGTTCAGTGTGAGTGACTGGATTCTACGCTTAACACGGAAGGCCGGACGTTGTCCCAACCGTTTTAAGGTCGGCTTCCAAGTAAAAGTGCTGTTAAAAATTTCAGTAAGTATTGTCCTAAGTTGCGGTTCAAAGACCTCAATAAAACAGATGACTGTAACTAAACTCTTTGCAGACGATGCTTATTGGACAGAAACTGCCAAATTGGAACATAATGGTAACACAAGACTGAATGTTGTAATAGTCCTTGCCCTTGTCAAAACAAAAAATGAACTCATATTTCCACGAGACGACTTAATTCGGTCCATAGACAGCAAAAAATAAGTCGGTCACAGCGTAAACAATAGTCTTTTATCTATTTGAAGTAATCAGCAAAATCATTGATTGTCGACATAGCTTTAATCTCAGGCCAACAATAAGGGAAATTACGAAAGCGACTCTAATACAGTTAAAATGCAATTAATTTTAATACTACTCGTATTTTTAATCGCTGCAGGCTTAAATGCAACATTCGGTAATACATAGATATTTGAATTTATTAATTGAAACAGGTGAAAAACGTTTCGAGTCACTGCACCTTTACCGGATCTTATAATACGTTCAATTTGTGAAGCTTTTTTGGCATGTTTGCATATTCAGAAGACTCAGTCGACCTCAGAATGTTTTGCATCAATCGAAAGTGCCATGTGTCTGTTAGTCTATTTCGAACCGAACAGATGTGCAAAAACTGAACCAAAAAACGACTATTGAACGCTTTGTAGAGTGAAAAAAACATTGCAGCGTTAACTTTATTATTTTTACTTTGATGCCAAATTCGCTCTCGACAGAACGTTAGCAATGTGCTCTTATTCTTTTTACATCGCCGAAAATTATTTTTTCATCATAAGTGTCATGTCATCATTCATGCTCTGAACTTTGAATACCTTTGATTTTTTTCGGTTACTATTCTATTTTCAATTAATATTTATTTCATAAGACTTATTAAGAATAGCGTTTCACAAGGCTGTATTTTCACAGGTCATAATGCCAAGGCCGTACCTAACAGTGGATAACTTTAGAAATTCTGTAGCACCTAGTAATATTTTTACTGCAAATTTTGAAATGTTTACCAATGGCTTCCACCAATGGTTCTTTTATTTGGAATTGTTCTTACTTTTTCAATTTTTGATAGATTTTGTTATATGTCTAGAGTATTAAAATTTTATATTTATTACTTCTATCCTAATTTTTGAGTATAATTACATCTCCCTTTTTCTCCTTAGTTGATGAAGTATAAAACTAATTAACCCACTCGTTCCAAAATAACACAAGTAAAATAAATTATTTCATTGGGTTCTCCTCTTACTTGTAATTTGTAATAATGTTTTTGTGTCACACTTTGATTTATTTTTCGCCAGCTTTGCGAATTACGCCAATTCTTTCAAACAATCTTTTTTTTTATCAGCGACCAGATCTGTTCCATTAAAAACAATCTTCACATAGTGTTACGTGATTTAAAAATGGTACTGAATCAGTCGTGCGTTTCTTAGACCCAGGTCGTCGAATTAAAAAAACCTTATTTACTTTAGCCTCGATACGTTGAAAGCCTATAGGTCGTCTTCTGTGACTTTAATCTTTTTTTGCCATGAGCCTACCTGTTTTTTCTTCTTGGCAATGCTTTTTACTACATTTGTGTTCTACTGATATGAATAGTTTTACTAATTTAAATTCTAATTAGATTTATTATTCAACACAAAAAGTTTAATTTGCATTACCTACTTCTTACATCGTATTGCTTAATTTGTAAAGTTATTAGATACTTCATTTCAAGTTATAAATAGATGTAATAGACGTAATTAATATCCAATAATAGCGAATAAAGTTGGGTAGTCTTGGATTCTTGTATGTTTAATAATAATAAAGTAATATTAAAAATCTTTGGGGAAGTTAAGTCCGCACTGCCTGACAGGATTTTACAGGTTGCATCAAAACCTTGAAGCTACAGATAGCAAATATTGACTTTTGGATAAATGTTGAACGCGAAACGAAAGAGTAAGCAATCATTTGTTGCCTTTTTTCGTGATGTATTGATTGAATATTGACCTCAAATGTTTAAACTTCAATTTTAGAAACACTTTCACAGCGTGGCGATAGAGAGATCGTTTGTATAGGTTCATTGACAATGTATCATACGGTTTTGTCAATACAATGTAGTTAGTTACTTACTAGTTATTTTCATTTAGTTCTAGAACCATTTCTTTAAGCTTTCTACGGATGATCTTGATAGTAATTGGATTATTCTCGATGTCCGTTCTTCGAGCAAAAACTGACGAATGACTACAATGGCCTAAGGTTATGAACCTATCGGTATTTTGTATATTCATCCATTTTGAACGCAAGTTTTTCTAGGCTTGGAAATGGTGTCAACTGTCAAGATTAAATACTTATCATGTTTCGATATTTTTGCGTCGACTATGTGAGAGAGCATAGAAATAAAAGACATTATAAACGAATAATTGGAAGACAGTATATTGCTGTTGATATTTTAAGCAATGAAAATAGTAAAGCCAATCTAGCAACTACAAACAATATTTTTCTATTACCATTTTTTTACTGAAACAGTTTGGGATTTTATTTGTATTGGATACAACTGAATCACGGTTAATAGTGGCACCTGGAGATTAAGTAACATCAACAGAATCAGAAGTAAAACCTGTATTTACCGGGCCTTCAATTCTTAGATCATCACAGAGTTCTTCACAAAACACGATTTGTTTGTCAATCTAATTCAGTTTCCTGGTGTCGTATGTATCTGTATGGTCGTGTAAATGTGTTTACATTAATATTTACATTCATTAGTATCATTGAAGGCCATCTATATTGACGGTTCGTTATACCTGAACGTGATTTGACTTTGTAACTGGATAGTCGGTAAGTAATATATTTTTTAACATCTGTTGCTTAGGAGGAAGCAAAAAATAATTTTGATAGGACTTTAGCGTATTGAGTGTTAGCTAACTGTGTGGTCTTCCACTTAAAATACAACTTATACAATTTTTTTTGTTAATTTTTTCATCGTTTTACATTTCAACGAAGCGACTACTGATGATTACACCGTCAACGATAATTGAACAAATGATTTCGATTATGACTAGAAGTCACTACCCGTAGGCACGACAATAATCAAAGACAATAAGAAATTTACTCATTTAAAGCTACTGTTAGACGAAACTAACAATTTCAGCACAGCACACAAAAAATACTTGCCCGATCAAAGTTGAAAAGATTTGGCTCAAAATATGATAGTTGAAATTTAACCTGAATAATAAAATCAAACACAGACAAAATAACATCTAAACATAACAGTAGTATAAAAATATTATCAATTTGGAAAATTTTCCCAGTGTTAGAGCATGCCTAAGCCAGTTTTGCGGTGTTCTTGAGAATGATGGAACATGCGGCCACTGACCTGACTCCACGACAACTCATAATAACAAAAAATCTCGGCATGTTTATATCTTAGCAATTACTGTACATAACATTGTGTTTATAGCGCCCTATGGTGCAAAAGTCACGTCATAATGACAATACAGAACTTAAAAATTATTCATAATTCAATCTTAAGCGGGGTCGAGTTGACAGATCTGACGTGATTTATGTATTTAATACATCGGTATACATCGAAGTTCTTTATGTACTTCAAAACTAACCTTGAGAATTCTAGTAGAAATGGTAAAATTCTTCGAGTAAATATGATTTTTCTTGTCACGATTCTGATATTAGTAAAACGTACACGTCAGTAGATTTAATCATTAACACAAGAATACAATTAAAACATGAATAAATTAAAGAAAATTAAATTAGTAATCTTTATGTCATCTACCGTTTTCATTAGCATTGATTTGACTACTAATATACCTACTAGTTACGTCAATTATAAAATAATTATAATCTATATAGGTACATATATAAAAAAATATTTATAAAAAAAAAATTGCAATTTCGCCCTATATAATAATGTAGTAATGTCTCAATATGGCAATTTTAATTACTATTTACCAAGCCCAAGGCTCACTTTCTCGTGTATTAATTCCATCAATGTTTTTTTATTTGAGTTACTTTACATTTGATTTCGAGATAACTATCGTCTTGTATGTCATTCTGACAAGATTATCTAGTGATGCAACGATAGCGTTCGTAACAGGTGTCTAGATCTAACGATAAATTCATACTTGCTACTTGGACGTGAAATTTCACAGCTTGTTTTGTATATTTCCATGGTTAAAGTAGAACCAATATTCTTGGTACTAATCAGCCTGTCAGAAGAATGAAATAGAAGAAAGTAATTGAAGAATTTCGATTTGTTTAGTTACTCATCTACATATTCCGAGAAAATGTAAGATTTTACGAATTTATAGCAATGTTTTGGAAGAAATAAGTAACCAATATTAAAAAGTATATTATTTAATGAATCCTTAGCAGACATTCAGCGTTCAAGGTACCATGAATCATAAGTATTAGCATATCTATTTTAAGCCAATGCATTATCGTGACCCGTGGTCAGCAATACCTCTCACCATATCTCACGAGCAGCATAAAACCTCTTGTGATACGTTTCTTTCCAAGTTTGAACGCTATTACACACTCATCAATTACAGACATAAGTTAGACACAGGTCATGGACATGGGAACAGCAAACAATGCTTCTGTTTCAGATGGAACCACTTTCGGAATATCAGCTTTTAAACATTACAAAATCAATGTTGTAACTAGACAAATCGTTTGTCTAATAAACGATTATTAAGACGGGATCAAACATTGCACGGCCTTGTGTTCCGAGTCCGACCTGTCGGTACACAATCGTTGTGAAACATGCGTTGTCAACTTTATTACAGCTTATTACTTCGTCATAGATATCATGTGTCTTCATATTATCCATACCACCTTGACACATAGGTAATCGTCACCCTTCGATATTTGCGTTTGCTTCGCTATATACTACTAATCATTGGTAATCATTAATACCTGCCAATCTTGTTTTTAGTGATCATTTATCGAGTTCTCACACATTCAGCTCATGTACAATCTCGTGCAATAACTTTATCAAGCTCGTTAAACATACGGAGATTAGCAATTACAAAATTGAATGCAAGTAATAAATCATTAGCTTTATTAAAATCCTGTACAGCTTAAAACAACATTTTTGAATGTAAGGTCTGTATGAATTTATATTAGGCGTGCATTCATTACTTCAATAACCAAAGAGTTTAGCATTAAGATTGTATTCAGCATGTGGCCTTCGCTGCATCGTTTGTGGTCCTATTTGAATAGCTAGTAAATATTGACCGGCAGACATCTGTTTACGGACTATTGAAGTGGATTGAGTATTATTACGATTTTGAAGAATTATGTCGAGGTCTCCATTGTGCAAGGTGATCGATGGTCCTCTTGGTAGCTTGATGGTGCCTTCTTCGTTCTTGACGTTTTCTATCCAATCGGTGAAAGTGTTAGATCGATTTATTTATTTTACGTTAGATACATGTTTCATTTTATGGAAACGCTCTATAGGTATAAAATAAACACGAGATGTCAGAGAATAGACCTTTTCTTAGGAGTGGGGCAAAACTAATTTAAGAAAGGTTTCATCTATTTCTATAGTTTATGTGTATTATATGAAGTTCGTTTCATGTGCTATGTGGTGTTCATTCTACATTTTATTAAATAGATAATAGTACGCTTAATTAATCTGCATTCAAATTAAGTTTTGCATTAATGTCAATGGTAGTAAACAATTACTTGTTTGACCTATAGTCGGTTAATCGATAGAATCTCACACCTTTTCATTCAATTAAGATCATGGTAATGATAATGATTTGCAGGCCTTAATTAAAGGCCCCTGCAGCCGCTAATTGTGAATGCACTTCTGTGCCATTGTTCCAATTGTGTAGAGGTACAATTATTCAGATTTCCGTTCTTAACTCGTTTAGCACCTCCCTGACCGAGATATGAGAAGAAGGTCGTGTAAGGGCCGCCCTAATTTGAAATATACACACTTTAGTAAAGTTTTTGTTAGTTTGGTTAAGAATTCGGGATGGAAGTGTTAGAAGAAAGATATTAATATGTTCGGTGCCCTTTTTCTCACAGGTGCAAGCCTCTAATTGGAAGGTATTGAAGTGTAAATTTGTATTGTTTGCAACAACCCATTTGGAACATCAATTATGAAGTAAACCTTGCTAGGTAAGTGTGTTGTGCGTTGTAAACGTGTGAGAATCGAAAGGAATCGATCAGGTTTATACTAAAGCGTAGGCGATCATCTAACTAATGAACTATAATTATGAGCTTTAAATCCAACACTTTATTATTGTGAAAGTCGCTTGAAGCAGTGAAATGAAAACATAAAAATATATTTTTGACTTCACAAGTTCAAGGAAACAGAAATGGACCCGCTTAAAACTGACACTAATGATAGTCATAAAGAAAATAATATTTGGACAATAGTAATTACGGTGACTATTGTACCATATTTGTCAAATGTAGGCAAGTAGACCATAAGAACTGTGTGAAATCAAACATGGGAGTTTTTTATGAGAGAAGCTTTGTGAATCGAGCTTATTTTTTCTTTATAAATTCATACTAGTTTGATGTTGAAAACAATGTTTTTAAACATTGCCCTGCTATATTGGAGGAGCTAAATATAGAATGTAATTATCCGGAACAAAAACAGAGTTCAAGGCATAGGATTTGGACTACAGCACACACCACACACGTTCTAGCACCAATTTTTCATTTATCACCCCCGATGGTAGTCAATATTTCGATTAAAGATTTGATAGCCTAGCAAGATACACAATAATGATTATAATAATGTGAAGACTAAAGATTAATGTCAAAAATAAATAGAAAGACACACCAATCACGTCCGACCTTCAACAGTATTGCACAATCCAAGGAGACTGCATTAATTTACAATATCGTTACGTTAGTTTGCAAATTGACCTAATAAGGTCTTAATAAGTCAATGAGCTAACAAGGTCACATCGTAAATGAAAGCTAGTGCATTACAATGGTTATTGTTTTCACTGTTTGCAGGTACATCGAACAATACCAATCATCTGGTAGACAATGTTGATAGACTATTACTGAATTAATATGATCATGATTCATTATTCAGCACAATCTCAGATCATAATACAGTTATATCGTGACTTTGACTGTGACCAGATTGTAAGCTTTTATTTGGAAAGTATTTGGTTGTAACACTTCATAAATCTGATAAAAAAGGAGATCACTTGCGCATCATGCTATTGATAAAAACTGATCTATTCATGAAGATTTTTTCAGGAAAGTGGCGCAAGATTAATCATTTATAAGATTCATAAATCTATTAGAACATTGAGGTCAAAAGTGCATTGCGGAAGTACCGGAAAAATATACAATTACTAATTAGACATATGGTTCGTCCATTAAATCAATGAGAACTTCTGTGTTGATGTATTACTGCTACTGTACAGATGTCTATTTATACCGCACCACTTGGAAGAAATTCTTTCTAAGCTCAACATTCTCATTTGGTAGCGGCACTTACTATTTTTAGGTTACCCAAACATACTTAATTTCAAAGAAGTTGTTTACAACTTCCACTTAAGACACCAAAAAAAAGTCTGTTATAATCCGTACAGTTCCGATTACTTGAATCGATACAGCTACACAAAGAGTTTAATCGATTACAATATCGATAGGTAGACACACTATTGATTCGGTGGCCTTTGTTCATAATTTTGAAAAATCATTAATATTATTGTTATGAGCTATCGGATCTCTTTCGTAATGTCTGATATAAAAATCTATGAAGTAGAAAATCGTTTTATTTTATTTTGACGAAACTCGATTACTTTAAAGTAAAATGCACAGTCGGAATTAGATGGTATTTAGTTAAGTCATCAGACACGTAACCGTTAAAAGAGAAAACAAATCTGCTTCACTTTCATTTTTGGCTTGTCGCGTTTTCAATATCAAGGTCATTGCATGGTTAGCATTGACGTTTGTATCAGATACAGCATCTGTTGCATGTCCATTGTTTATATTCATATTCGCATCTTAATTGTCACATTCTTGTAAATTCGAATTTCATGTTTTCAGGTTGATGTTTTATTTACTTAAAGCCTGCTCATTCTTAACAGTTCTAACAATCATGTTTACAAGTTCTGCCTTTGTATTGTTTGAGGTTTAATTATCTAAGTAATATTATTTTGTAGTTATTTAAAGAGGTGGTGATAGTGATCTGGGGTTACATAAACAGAAAAAAATATTCCTTATGGTTATCTTTGCTTGTAATGGGTGCATGAGAATATGGGAGATACATTTTATTACGTAGAAACAATTAAATATCTGCAAGATTTTTACAATTAAAATTACTACCTGATGAAAGGAATAAAAGTAAATTAGTTACTTAATTAAGATTTAATGAAATAAAATACCTATTGAGTCATAGAAATTTTGAAACCGATAATTGTATTTCCTAAGCGGACAACTGTAGAAACGTTAAATTTTGTTCCTGCTGCTGTCCTAAACAATATCTCTAACATCAAGAACATATAGCTGTCTCAATAAGTTATGTTCTGATTAGATCTCTCAGAGCAATAACGACGCATTGTATCGAAATATCACTATTAGTTCCGCTCGGATTTGCTGCGGGCGACACTACCAATGCCCTTTCCCTTTCTCTGATTGTTAACACTTCTTTTATATACATTGCTTCTTTTACACGATCTGCTCTATCTACATCTTTATTAGTATAGTAATGAATGTTGAACAATTTATTGTTTCTCCTTTGATCTTCCATTACTGGTAGGTCGTGATGACCTGTCATTAGAGGGCAAAGCAGTGTGTATTAGTAACTGAATGCTGTGGATCCGTAAAAGAAAAGTATGTGCTTTCAATTGTCAAGTTGTATTGTTTTTGCATTAGATCTGTTTATCTGAGAACCAGTCGTGAGTGAGCATTTCTTAGTTCTATTGTTACATCATGGTGTTTATGTGAAGGTTGTGATTTCGAATCATTGAACTGCAGAGAAATGTTGATTGAGACATTGATAGCAGCTACTTGAGTTCCGTTTAAAATCGCGTTAGGGAATTTTTTATATGTTTTTACTTTATCTGTACGATAGTATCTTTAAAAATGTCACTTTATCTCACTGGAAATCTAATTTTAATTAATTTTTGATCGGCATTATATTAAGTTAGTTTCTCTTCTGACCACTCCTTACATGATGGTAAAAAATAAGATATCGACTGTGTTGACATCTGGCTTACATTTGTTTAAAATAATACTAGGTATTTGTCTGCGTCCTTTGCTTCCTCTGGTATTGGTTACCACATATATAAGTATTTAATCAAATAAAAAATCTATGTATAAATTTAAATATCAGCCTATTTAGTCAAGGGCGAGTGATACTGGCCGCTGATAATCATTTATAGTTCTGCGATAAGATATTCTATAAGATGACAAATGAGATTCAAAACAGTGTCAAAAAACTACGCGCAATTTACCAAGTCTTTGTTCGAATAATTATTATTCGCGTTCTTTTGTTCGAACTTTTTTTAATTACTCTTTAGTCTGTGAGGGTTGAAAATTCCAATTTGCATACAGAGGGAGGAGATATTAAAGGCGTTGCAAGTTTTATAAAAAGTAATGGGCAGGTGGTATTACTTATAGTATTATTTGTTGAGTATAAATTAAAATTTATTCATTTTAGGCAGGTGTTTATTGCGATGTAATGTAGCTAAAGAAAATCATTAATTTGTAAATAGAACAGTTATTAAGTTGTTTATTTAACAATAGAAACTTATTAGTAACCATTTTCTAAATGACAATGTTTTTTTCTTAACTGTTTGAACTTGAACTCGGCTTATCATTATATATGATGTTGAACCGACCCCTGAAAAAAAATAAAAAGCAAGTTTGAAGTGTTCACGAGTAAAGTCGCTTACGCACTGACCCCTATATAGCACTTGCAGATACCTAAATGAGCGTTGGCCTTTTTTTATATACCATAAAAGTTCTAGATATTACCCCTAATAAGGGTTGCTTCTAAATTGTCTGTGGTGACGATATGCTTTAAATAAACTTTCAGGGTTATAGGACACACGTCACGCTTAGTTGCACTACAAAAATAGCCGCTATTACAACAGAATAAAAGCTATCCAAGCTTATTTAGCATATTATAATCATGACCTTGATTCATTAAAGAAATGATAGGGTCGCAGAATAATAGTTTTTTCTATTGTGTATGTTAATAATATTGTTCCTTGAGAGGTTGATAAGGTTCGTTTGGAATTGGATACATTTAGGTACACCCCTGTCTGTCTAGAGTAAGCAGAGATCTCTTTCGCTTCATTTCCTTCAATGATAGGGTTCAATATGCAGCTGCGTATTTAATGTCCTATTCAAGTAAAGTTAATCGCCCCTAACCAGAGCCCAGAGTTACCCAGAGAACCCAGTCTTACACGTGGGGGTGGTAGCTAGCTAGCTAGCCAGTCTTCTGTCGCTTAGTAAAGTTCATACAAAAACGTTTGTTAGGCGTTGACGATTGTGAAAATGGCATCTTGTCAACGCAAAGTATAGAGATTAGCGAAAAAATACGACAAAACTTAAGCATTTCGATTGAGAGAATAGAATTAATGGTACGTTGTCTACGAATCACCCTGAATCACGTGACAAATGTCAATCCCATTCATTTTCATTCGGATACGCTCATATAATGCCTTTTCTCTAGGGCCTGCCTGTTATATTTTCGTCCACACAAACGAAACTTCAAGTCTTCAACGTTTTACGATAGTTAGCTTCACAGCTCATTGAAATAAAATGAAAGTGTTTTCGCTATAAAATGGCGGCTCCATTCGTCTTGCTGTGTGTCGGAAATTAAACTATTGACGGACAGTTCTCGACTGAGTACTTTAATTGGTATAACTGACGCTTTTTTGGAAGTAAAGAAAATTGGAAGAAAGTGGTGTTGAGTTGTTATGTGGTGTTTATTTATTTTAAGCTGCCCGCAATTTTGTGTGGTGTGAACAATAAAAATATAGCCTATATTACTCAGGGATAGTGTGGCTTTCTATCAGTATTCTTTTCACAATCGGTCTTGTAGTTCCTGAGATAATATCTTACAAACATAACATAACCTAACCTAACCTAAATTAAAAATTTTGAAAACCCCCGACACAAAATGTAATTTGCCATTTTGTGGTGGCGGCCATCTCGGATTTGAAATTTTTGAAATTTTTACTTGGCAGATAATTTCATACGAATTTTGTTCTATTTTCGATCTTAACTGGCAGTTAGCGGGTATCCAGTAGTGGTAACACAACCTCTAAATGTCTCGCAAATAATTATAACTGGCATAAAATCATGGTTGATCTGCAAATTCCAAAATCAAATTCAAATTTCAAAGAGGAACGCCAAGCGAACGCCTTCGCCTTATGAAAAGCATGGTTAACAGTTACAGATTTGAATTATTAAGTAGCGTGTAATTATAATAAACAAATTAAGGCCAATCAGATATAAAAACGGCTTACTCGGTCAAGACTGAGCACTAAGTTGTGACATTATAAAATAGTCGATAGATATCGTATCGACACTTTCTTGGAACAGCTCTAGATAGCGACTTATCAAGAACTTGATGTAAGACCTAAATAATAATATTTACTGTTATACTGATACTTGATACGAGTATTACTAAGCAACTTCTTCACCAAGGTGGTCTGAAAGCTATTTTTGCTTTGATCTAGTTGTGGGTTTGATTCCCAGAGGGGCTAGACAAGTTGCATTTTGACATTCGAATCGACAAACAAAATGTATGGAAATGACACTAGCTTTCGACAAATCGGGCTGTCACTAATGTCATTTACATACATTTTGTTTGTCAATTCGAATGTCAAAATGCAACTTGTCTAGCCCCTCAGGTCAGGAGTAGAAAACTTATTAAGGAATAATTATATACTAAATCATAATTTATAATATACCTGTATATTCGAAAGATTAGGTTAAGAGATTATAAGTTTCTTATATATTATAAGTATGTATTTACAAAAAAAAAGTATATAAGTATTATACCCATTGTCGAGTACCCATAGTACAAGCTCTGCTTAGTTTGGGACTGGATGGTGCTGTGTAAAAATGTCCAGGGTTTATTTAGATATTAGTTGTGAATACACGCTGTTCACCGGTATGTTTAAAGGCTTACAAATACGAGTTTCTACTAAGAAAACAACATATAAAAATATCAATCATGTGGTATGATTAGAAGCCGCGCTTCTTCTTCATAGCGTGTCGATGGCTGATAATAATAGGCTCACACCTTGTCTGTCCCAAAACTCAGCAACGCGGACTGCGTTTGTTGACGCGACCATCAGGTCTTCACGTGTGCAGTTAAGCAGCGCTTGCTTTTTTTTTTATTGCCTACAGTGGCAGACGAGCAGGTGGCCCACCTGATGGTAAGTGGTAACCACCGCCCATGGACTTTAGCAACGCCAGGGGCAAAGCTGAGCCGCCGCCTACTGTGTACTGTGTATGGTAGAGAGCTCGTTTGAAGAAGAACATGTCATAGCATACGGGAAACACCGCAGCAGAAAATTTTGCTAATTAAATTTAGTCTTTCTACGAAGACTAAAAATACGTAACTATTATAACCAGTAAGTAATTGAATACAGTTAACTTCTTAAGTCACCGACAGCGCCTATCAGTAACCTTGGGAATTACTACGCACATTTTGATACGGTTTTCATAGAGCACCTTCGTTCCGCCATTCGTTCTACACGTGCCGGCGAACCGACACATTTATGTAATAGAAATAAGCAATAAAATTCTGTAATTAGGTTTCACGCACACACGATACTTTTCTAGATCTAGATCTCTTTTTTTAAAAGTACCCCATTTACGGGAACCACGTTTGATTTGTGCCCGGTTAATGGCCATAAGGTCGCCCCCTATTACATGGGACCTAAAATATACCAGCGAAACGTGGGTGTACCTGTGGTGATCTCTGCTTATCATTTCGGGGAATACAGTCGTGATGGTATATTGTGCTGACAAGACACAACTTCATTGTAGGCATTGTACACTGATTAGCATTTAATAGTTAAGCATTTTTATTACGAATAATTTCCGATACTTAGCTCAGCACTGCTTGTGCATGATTAGAGCTACGTTTAGTCGTCAATCTTTTTGTCCGGGCTTAGATGATTGGACTTAATTTAATAAAAACTAAAGCTAGCCATATTCAGCCCGGACAAAAAGATTGGTGACTACTTTAAACATTTTAAACTGTTCTCAATCCGTCAGCGCCAAACTAACAAAATCGCATCGCGATTCAGTCGCAAATTCGTCGTGTGTGCTTTAGGCATTAGATACGATCTGCGGTGTAATCGGGAAACAAATCGGCCCATACAAACGGATAAGCGCATACAAGGAGCGAAAGCTGGCGCCGGTCAGCTCTATAGAGTCTGCGTTTATTGATGGCTTGCAACCCGTGACTATAGTTGTATCGAATCATAGTGTGTCGTATCGTGTCCTTAGTGAAGTACTCGGTTCAAGGAGACTTGCAAATAAAAATATACGCTCAACTGCAAAATATAAGCTACAATTTACAATGGAAGTTAATTGACGGCATGAATGTGACTGTGAAATCGCCTTCTTCGCTAAGGGTGTGGATTCGATTCCCGCATGGATCAATTATTTGTATGGATTGCTAAAAGTTGTTGTAGGTCTGGGTGTGTCTGTGTGAGAATTTGTGTTTGTAAATGTGGGTGGGTTTCGACGAGAAAAGGCCAGTTTTATTTATAAAAAAAGATTTAACGGCATAAATATGCTTTACAAAATCTTCACACTTCAATATTACAATAAATAAAATAAACCTTAAAAATACTCACCTAACTACTTATGGTAAAGTTTAATCAGAGTTTAATCCCACTCCTGTTCAATCAAGGGCTCATAATATAATATTTTGCCAACCTATTGCTATAAAATCGCATCTACACATTATGATTATAAATTCGATTCATACAGATATTAGAGATACATACGATAAATACAGATATTCAATTCAGTGAATTGAATATATGTATTTATCGGAATTATCAGTAAGTCAAGAAAGACTAATGTACTAACCTCACAGCACTCTACACCGGTTTGTTTACAATCAACTCTAGTGTCAACAAACTGCGCAAATATCTTCCAAGCAAAACATTCTACAATAAGTGCATCCATTCACTACAAATCAAGTTTTATTAACACCTTGCCGCTCCACAGTTTTACAATTCGTCAGCGTGGTGACAATTATTAGGCAAGCCTGACTGGTCTCGCCTCTCGCCAGTTATATTGCCCAACGACTTAAAATTACACATTGCTAACATAATTTCTGTGGACTAAGTGAATAGTGTCGCACCCAGTTTCAAGAGCGGCTGTGCAAACAATGTTGAAAAAAAAAATTATAAAGAAAGAAACTCCATGAATAAATCTTTGCTTTTTACATGAACATTATTTCGAAGGTTTTGTAAAATGTACTTTTATATAATGTTATTCTATCGTGCAAATATCCAATATTGATCCTAAATCAACAGAAACAAAATATCACTAAATGCTAAAAATTATGAATTTAGTAACTCAAAATAAATTCTATCCATATTTCTGCAAAGTGATTTAAATATTAAATTATATAATGGACTCGATAACCAAGTTGGCTAAAGCGTCTGGTGTACGTATCCGGAGCGAGGTTCGAACCCTGTCTGAGATCTTTCAATGGAATGTATGTTTGAATTGAATTGAATTGAATTGAATATTACTAAGGGGTGAAACAGACCTTAAGTGAACCTTACAAGTAATTAAGTTATCTAAACACCTAATACATTCAAAATCTTTGCAAGCACAGTCTCACGGGGATCGCATTAATAAAACGAGTTGTCTATAGAGAAAAACGATACTGTTTACTATTCAGATCACATACACAGTATCTTAAGTAGAATGACGCTTCAAGATTTTCTCGGGCACGCAGTCTTAGGGAAACGATGCTTTGAAAGTTATGGCACAAACTATGAGCGATCTGCGATAACGACGAAGGGAAATTGAATTTAGTTTTCCACAAAGGTAACATAAATTAAGTATCTTTTCCTCAATATTCAGGGGACAGCTTGGTAGGTTTTAACTAAATTCATAGTATTTTTTAAGATTTCTACCATAGTGTCTACGGAGAATAATATCTATACAATGAATAATAACTAAAAAATAACCAGCCAGCATAATGCTCTCTTTCTGAGAGAAAAAGGAAACCCGTACCCAGCAGTGCAACGGTTGATGATGGTAATGTTTTTATGTAGTCGTGGTTATTATTCTACGATGATTTAAGAATTGAGAAGTATATTCTTCAGTCATTCAATAGTTTTTTTTTTAACTGACCATTTATTTATTCGTTCCTCATAATGCAAGAGAATACAGTTAGTGGTAGTCAGAAGCCCAAAAAGCCTGACAACCAATCTATCCTTCGAATATCGGTGTTGCCCAGAAATTGGGTTGCGGAGGTCTGATGGCAGTCGCTTCGTGTAAAATACTAATATTCAGCCGACTGGTTAGACTGGAAGTCGACCCCAACAGGGTTGGAAAAAGGCTAGAAGGATGATGATGAATGCAAGAGAATACATATTTTTTATACCAATGTGTGATAGTAAAAACATTTAAAGTAGGTACCTAAAGCAGTAGACTTCAAAATAAATAAATCATAACATTGATAATGTTATATACTTTACACAAGTGTGCACTGTAACGGTGAACAAATAAAACACTTATGCAATAAATGTGTGTGAATGAGATACCTACTTTATTTAATTTATATAATGAAATATTACACCCACATGTGCAGTGAATGAATCAATTTATTATATAATTTGAGTATCATATTTTTTAATATACTTCACTTAAGTGGTCGTAAGATTTAATCAAAAGTATCATATTACAATTCGGTGTTGGTTTGTTGGTCAATGATTTTAAGTACTCTCGACAGACTATTATAACAACTGCAAAATTTGCTTCCTCAAAGTACACGGAGAAATGAATTACTCAATCTGATGTTAAATTATATAAAATAACGGTCTAATCTTAATATATAAAACAAAGTCGGGTTTGTTACAACACTTATAACTCGAGAACTGCAGGACCGATTTGCATGGTTTTTGCTTTGTTGGATTTGTCTTCGCTCCGAATAACAGAATAACTCTTAAAACATCTGAAAATTGTAACGGGGTTCAAACTTGACGCGAGCGAAGCTGCGTTAAAAAGGCTAGTTACTGATATAAGTAATGGATTATGTGAAAGATGATTACAGCAAGGTTGATGAAGACAATATGTGGGTTAGCCGCCTTCATGAACCACGTCTTCAAAGACTAAGGCATATACGGTAATGGGGACAACACAAAGATCCCATTTCTTCGAAGTGTTGCCGGGGGTCTAGACAAGTTGCATTTTGACATTCGAATCGACAAACAAAATGTATAGAAATGACACAAGCTTTCCACAAATCGGGCTGTCACTAATGTCATTTACATACATTTTGTTTCTATTCGTTTGTCGATTCGAATGTCAAATTGCAACTTGTCTAGCCCCCCTGGTTGTACCAGCCCCCATAGCAAGATAAGATAAGATGAGATAAGACAATATCATCATCTTAATCATATCAGCCAAAAGATGCCCACTGTTGAACAACGGCTTTCCCCATAGACATCCACAAGGACCGTTCATATGCCGCCTGCATCCAATGACTCCCAGCGACCTTTACTAGGTCGTCGGTCCATATCTTTGGAGGCCGAGAATACTGGGATAAGGATTGATGATGCTAAATGAAAATGTATTGCAATACAATGGTTAGTTTTATTTTTACATTAATAGATAAAAAATAAAAAGTTTCTTAGGCACAGAGTGCACTCAGTAACAGTAGATCTTTGGCCGATTCTGATTGGCAATCTTATGTAAATAGGAGTACCTTTTATGTGTTAATATGTAGTTGCAGTTTAAATTCATTGTCTGAACAGTAATATACTTTTCATCCCACCATCTCGGAAAGTGTATTTTTACTCTTCGATATCTGAGTGCAAAAGTCGTTTTTATCCTCTAGAGAGACAAAGTAAATTGAATTTAGAACATCGTGCTTTTACCCCCCTGGCGCCGAATTTATCATACAACTTTTTTTTAATTTGTTAAAAACTCAGACTTGGAACCTTCCCTAGGTTCCGAGTCTAAACGCAACAAAGTATCGATATATGTCGAATCGATATTTTTTGAAAATATCAGTATCGATACTGATATTTTTATTTAAAAATATCGATATATGGGCGATATATCTTAAAAACCAAATTATAAAACAACATATCAAGTCGACCAAAAACAAAAAATACATTAAATATAATTTGTTAAAAAGATGGTATTATAAAAAAAGTATTCCTTTTTGGGATTTTATAATCTTAAAACTTATAAATGTTTATTGATCTGTAAAAAATATAGATTTTTATACCTTTTCGATACTTTGAATTTTATATCGATGCATCGATATATCGAATTATTAAATATCGCTCAAAAATATCGATACATTAAAAAAATTATATCGATATTTTTTTAACAACCCTACCGGAACTTCTTGGTGTACTTTTTTAAGTCACTAACACCAACATTACAATACCTAACAAAAATATTACACTCAAGTAATTGTAGCAACGTTACTTTCAATTTCTCTTAATTATACCTAGTATTATTTGTTATAATTTAAAGAATAGGTATTCTGTAAAACTTACCTATAATATAGTATTTAATACCTAAATTGAAATAAAAGTATCTTGTGGTTGTAAATGTTTTTTTAGTCATTTCCTCGCTGAGGTGGAATGAAAAGTTACGTGTTGCACTCGAGTGCAAAGATTTTTCACCTTGTGCTCTTTTAATTCCCTCGCTGACGCTCAGGATTCTAATTTTTGAATCACTCGCTCCGCTCGTGATTCAATTTTAGAATCCTTCGCTTGCTCGGTCATCAAAATTGAGCACGCGGTTAAAAAGCAACTTTGCACTCTTGTATAACAAATAACTATTCTGAAACAGATTAACAGTCATACCGTGACAAAGTTTTTTGACACGCTTGTCAAAGTTAATCATATTGTATATCCTAAACGATTTAACACTCACTGTAGTGTTAAATCGTTCAAGTGTAAGTAAATTACATAAACTACATTACATAACTGCCTTTTCAACCTCGTGATCCTAAGCGCCGCTAATACGCTCAAGGTTGAAAAAAGTGCTATTAGATTTTTCTATAAAATTGGGAGTTTTAAGTTGTGCCTGGTTAATTGCAATAGGCTCGCACGCTATTACATAGGACCTTTACATACCGACGCAATTTTGCCTGTGGGTGTTAATTAGTATTGTTTCTTATCTTAAGTCTATTTTCCTAAAAGTCTATTATTTTCCTAAAAGGTTATTATTTTCCTCAAAGTCTATTAATTCCCTTTAAAGCTATTATTTTCCTGAAAGTCAATTTCTATTGTCGTCAGTGTTCAACTTGGGCCATCCGACAAGCCCTAGGCCGAGTTGATGTGGTGTGTCCTCTCACTTTCACCAGTTGCTCGGTATCACTCAAATCTGCCATCTCATTAGAATAACCCTTGAAGGGATAGCAACATGGTGTTTTAATCTACTCGGACACTATCCAATAGTTTATGGAGCAAATATTAGCTTGAAATTGTGTAACCAATATTGCGAATACTTCTCGACTTCGCTTTCCTTAGTTTCTTAGCGATACTGGGATATTCTGGATTACTTCTCTTAATTTCTGAATGCAAATCTAATAAATATAAGACGCTACTAATGATCTACCTATGTAAACTTGGCACATTTGATAATACCTTTTATAAGGAAAAAACCATTTAATTTTGTGTTATAGATCTTTTGCCAAGGTTACTGACTTAGTTTTAATTATGGTAGGTTTTTCGCATTAGCTTATTAAAAACCTGCTTTTTAAGATAACTTTGCCCTTTTTTGGTGAATAAAAAATCATAGACAGTCCTACAGTCAAAGCTTTTAAAATCGTGACCATATTTACCTAGACCGTCAACATTAAGCTACTATTGTAAAGGCTTGTCTACAAGCTCGATGTCAGCCATGTAAATGACGACAGTGAGTGGGGCGTTACGTTGGTATCGCTTTCCATGCATTAAAGTAATGGGATGTTGTATTGTTGTCAAAGTGCAGGCTATGATGTTGGAAATACGATACACAAGCTTAACATAATCACTCTTAATCATTTAGAATATGGCAGGGGATTTAGTTCTTTATTTTGTGTAGATTCATGGCGTAGCAATATGCTGAGATATGGCCTTTTCTGGTTCCGTGCAGGGTATTTACATAGTTTTTCATTAATATTTGGTTTTCTGCATGCGACGAGAATAAATATTTTTCTTTTCTTTCTAAGTTGTAGCTGTAGGGTTTATGGTAGTATTAATGCCGCTACACTTTCCAAATAAATTGGATTCAACTTCCAGTCTACCCATACGTGGCTGAATATTATCTGTATTTTACTCGACTGCTATCAAACCTTCACCACCCAATTTCTGGGCAATACTGGTACCCTAGATGATAAACTAGTTGTCCAACTTGGCTGTTACTTATACCTTTTTTTACGTAGCCTCTTTTGTGTCTCTACAACTGGGCAAAGACCTCCCCTAAGTTATTCCAGGATTTTCTACTATAGCCTTCTTCATACCACATTGGAAAAAAGTGGTCTAAATCATCTCGTCAACGTCTCTTCGGTCGACCTCGTTCACGAATAGCGTTGCATGGGACCCACTCGGCAGCTATCTTTCCCCACCGGTCCGGTGGCCCTTAGGTACACCTTTTACACCTTATACATTTAAATATGTAAATTATAACGGTTTTATTTGCATTCGGCATAGTTTATTTGTGTATTTTCGGAACTATTCCCTTTTACCACAAGGTGAACAAGTTAACCGTCCATTATAATAACTACAAAACATTGTTACAGTTTTTTTATAGCTAGCCCATTATTCCACAATGTTGTCAAGAAATAACGATACCATTTAAACTGATAACAAAACATCTAAAATTAATTTAAAACTAAACTTTTCCTCGACAGATTTCTTGGAACCTTGACAAAAGCAATTAGCAATGTCAACCTTCTAAACAGTTCCTATGACAGCTTGTCGACGGCCGAAACCATTACTTCGCCATCGTTTAGATGAATATCTCGTTATGGACGCAAAGACACGTCATAATGACAGTAGGGCCATCATTGTCATTGACAGATGTGTCACACCTTGAAGGGGCCTTTATTAAGGTTTCGACGTAAATATGCCACAGTAATAAAGTCGCTAGTTTTTATTGCAATGTCTTTACCTTTTTATAATTAAGAAGACAGGAAAAAAGAGTAGCTACATTACTTATACACAAAATAATCTACTTAATTCGACAATTATTTATATAAGCCAATACCCGTACAAATTCTATTTATTTAAGCCAATTAACTATATTGGTTTTAAACTAATGTTCTGTAAGCAATAATTATTTGCCAGAGTTTAAATTCAAAGTGGATAAACTTGACATTTCAACAATTTAATTATAATGTGCTAACAAGCATGTTTAAGTAATTACTGCCTATGCTTAGCGTTCAACTGCGTTTATAACAGGTCTAGGCAATTACGATCCTATTAAGAAATAACTATGACGTATTAAGACGAAATATGGACTAGAATTATTAAGAAAGAATAAATAAATGGTTTGATAAGGTTGTAGTTGAAAGGATTAATGAATAGCGATTTTATTCGAATCCAGGCAACTGTCTATTGAGCTATCCAATTGAAGAGTGATTAACTTTGGTACAAAAGTACCTACCATCTCGCCTCTATTCCCTGAAGGGTTCATATGCTTTAAGAGATTATCTTAAGAGAGGTAGGGCACAGCCATTTACAGGTCAAATCTGGAGCAGCCCATCTGGGGAAGTACCTCCAGCTTACAGAAAACTGCAGCCAAATAACACACTTGCGGTGAGTAAGGTTGTCAGAGCTCCTTCTAAGTTTGCGCTGGCAGCAAGAGGAATATTCCCTTAAACTGTCGGCGCAGTGAATTCTTCATAAACCTCTAAGAGGTTTTTAGGGTCGGAAATGCGCGAGTGCTACCCCTGGTTTTGCAAGCGTCCATAGGCTACGGTAACCGCTTACTATCAGGTGGGCCGTATGCTTGTTTGCCACCATATACTAGTTGGTCACCTTAGTGGTAAATCCGTGGCGTAGTTTAAAGATCTAAGCTAACAAACAGCGGGAACGACTTTGTTTTATAGTTACTACGTGAAGATGTAGTAGGTATGTCTCCAGCTTCAAAGTTGAAACCCTTAGTTATTTAGATATTCAATTACAAATAAAATATTTTCTAGAATCTCATTATAAAGGCACAGACATACATTGAAGGGTTTGACAAGGTTGCGTCAACGTCAGTGTCATTGACGTCACCATTTGACACTTCACGCATGTCAGTCACTGTTTTGTCATTCTTATTTCAACCTTGGTAATAATAAATTATTAATTTATTGACGTTTTTGTATGGACACCAATGACAAATTGATTGGTTAAGCACTCCTTGTTATGTTAAACGAAGTGTGGATTATTTAAGGTCGCGCTAAAGATGTTTTTAATGTCGTTGATTGAATTGAATTTAAATAAGTGTGTTTATTACGTCATGTGTATTTATTAAATATTAATTCTTTGTATGAACTTGCTTTATAAGCGGGGCAAAATATATAAAACAATTACCTACTTATGTCGTCACAAAACAAACGATACCTAAATGGACGATGTCTCTGTGGTCTAGTGGTTTGAGTGTCGGACTGCTGATCAAGAAATCGTGGGTTCAAATCCTACTGGTCAAAAATATTTACGTGATAAACACACACAAGCATTGTCTAGTACCCATATTACAAGCTCTGTTAAGTTTGGGTTTGGAATTAGCTGATGCGGTGTAAAATTATTTATTATACAGTGTAAATTATTTATTTACATTACTTATTAGGCACCATAGGCAGAATACTGAACCAAACTTGTAACAATTCTTGCCCAACAATTTAAATTCTGTTTAATTCCATCAAGCCGTTCCAGTGATATGATGCAATAAAGAATCACGAAAACATTACCCCACTTTTACTTTGCACAATCGGATAAAAACAAGGTAAAAATTTACCATGTAAATATAGAATATAGAATAAACATAATATTATTAAGCCTTCTAAAAATATACTAAAGTTATTTCCAACTTTATTTAAAAACACGTACATTTATTGTCTCAGGCAAATAATCTTAAATCTTAAGCGTATTATTTCAAGCTAAGAACACCCAAGTTTAAATTGCCGGTACCATAAACAATAAGTTGATGCTTCGAACATCTTATTATAGCCATAGGCAATCCCATAAAAGGGCATTTTACTACGCTAGTGCGCCGACCTTGAAAGCAGACTCCCTCGACGGTGTGTCGACAACCCTAGAATACGCGCGATGGGATTACTGCACCATAACGCTTTTTATAGCATGCGATTTTGAAACGATACGACCACGATTGTTTTATTCTTTTATCTTCGGCATGGGCTACTCAATAATAGTTCATGCAATAGTTTAAAGATAGTCATGCAAATCAGCAGGTTGTTAATGAGGTTGAGTGCCCGTGGGGTGCCCGCCGGTGGATCATTTGGATATCGCCCCTGTTGGAGCTGTTTTGACATACCATCGCGTTCGAAGGGTTAGGCAAAGATGTACTAATGACAATCCAGAAATCGCTGGTATGTTAAGTTTAGGTTTAGTCTATGTACAGTTCTCGCCAAACTTATTGTCCGGGAAGTTGGCACGAGCTAACTTTAACCCGGCCGTAAAAATCGGAGAAAGAAAAATATTGGATTAGAATGATTTAAAAAGACAGCCTTGAGATGTTTTTGGCGAGTACTGTAAATGGCTATAAATTGCCATTATCAAAGTCCAAATTCAAAGCTGCTACTGAGAATTTCAGATTGTCATTGACTTGATTTCGAATCTAAGGCACGCACCTCTGACTTTTCGAATAATATACTCGTTTTAACGGTGAAGGAAAACATCTTGAGGAAATCTCCAGGCTTGAGAGATTTCCTCAACGGCAGGTGAAATCTGTCAAGCCGCATTAGGCCAGCGTGGTCAACTATGGCCTAATTCCTCTCATACTGAGAGGAGACCCGTGCTCAGCAGTGGGACAATTTTATGGCGCTGTCTCCGTAACTTCAATGGGTATTATGAGTCTGTTTCACGATCTCGTAGTAAACTCGCGTTACATTACTTGAAAGATATTTTCATACAATTTTTTATAGGAACATGTACACAAAAACAAGTTAGAAGTAGTTCAAATTTAAATTAGTAACAACTAGCTTTCCGCCAGCGGCTTCGCCCGCGTGGTCTTGATAACCTTTTTAACCCGCTTTTCTGTTGACATTTTTCCTGAATTTTCTTTGCTATAAACCTCACGGAACCCGAGACCTTTCCAATGAATGCAAAACCGTGGAAATCGGTTCGTGCGTTCTGGAGTTATAGCGTCAGGAAGGAAAACCCGACTTATTTTTATATAGTAGATAGATTATTCAGATCTAACCTAGCTTAATTTGTAACAGACTGTACCATTAATTTGTGAATTATAAATAAATAAATAAAAATAAATAAATGGGTTAATGATGATGACTGAGAATTTTATATAACAACCCACCAACTGTTGAATCGAATCCAGGACCTTGAGTATGGCAGTCGCACTTACGACCCAGGCAGTTCAACATAATATTCAAAAAATTATACTTACCTAGGTATTTCAAGTTTAAAGTTTGACCTTTACGTTAATCTTTGTCAATCAAGGAACTGTCAGAAAAATATATAAAAATAAATATAATTTTTATATTGACACTAATAAAAAAAGTATTGAAGGTACACAGTATATCATATTATATCTTTAGGTCAGGTATCGGTCTCACGAATATTATTTACAACAAACTAATCGTAGGTATATAACAGGAACGTAAAATGACATTGACATTTACTTAACAAAATGGTTTCAGAATTAGGTAATAAACTGACTCACGTGCAAGCGTGCGTGACTCAAATAATACTATATTTAAGACCGAGACATATGTCTCATTTAAGTCTATGTACTAAATATGTATTAGGTACTTTCCTAACCGGTTCGTTAAGCTAGAAACAAGTATCTACATTTTTTTTATCGATAAACCGTATAAATATCATTAGTCACTGGAGTAACATCGGCTTTATTTCGCAAGTTGAAATAGGTAAGGTTGAATACATTCTTAATTTAAAAAAACATTCGATTCGATTTTGTTTTTCAAAGTGGAATGTTGGACAACCTGCCCCCCAACCATGAGTTCTATCGAATGACTTTCGATAGGTTTTTTACGCATCGAAACGCTGTAATCCCATAGCAGGTTTTAGTTCTTTACGTAACCGCTAGAGGCGCTGCGAGAGTTTTCCATACAAATATTTTACCGCGTCGCTAGCGAGTCTAGTGACAAAAACTCATGGTCGAGGCACTGGTTTTTTGCGTTAATCAAGTTTAGCGTTCGATGTTTAAAATAATACAAACGACTGATTGACAGGTGTTTTCAAGTAAAAACCAAAATGGCGGATGATTATCTAGCCGACGAAATCTATTAAACAAGTAGGTATGTGTTAATATTATGTAAACGGTTTTTATTTGTAGTAGGTACATTTTTTTAATTGCCGGCCATTCAACGTATTCCGTTGAACGTGATACAGCGTTAATTAGTTTGTGGTTTTATTGATATAAAATGCACGTGTTGCCCGATAATTAAATACTTACAATGTCATCTTTCGACTAATAAACCCTTTGTTTGGGTGAATTCTCTTTCAACACTACATTTCAAACCCGACTTATAGAAACAAGAGCATACTTTTTACCCGGTCAATCCCGCTTTGCTCTAGTCCCGCTATGCACCACTAAAAATATATACTAAAAAGTTCCACTATGCACGAAACTCTTCGATTCTACGTAAACAATGGAGGGTACCCGAGGACGGCAAAAAGCCAAAAGGAAGGGTAATGAATTAGGCAGAGCAGAGTTAAACTAATTTATTTAAGGGGTGGAAACCCTCCCGGCGTCTGGTTGTCCGATGAAGGAATAGAAAAGAAAGAATAGAGTATAGTAATCCGAGCTGCAACTGAGAATTTAAAAAAAAACGCAATAACACTGCTTAACCTGGTAATCGAACCCAGGAAATCTGCGTAGCAGTCACGTCAAGAACCAATAGGTTACCGAGGCTGTAAAAGACAAGAAAATAATAAGCACACAATCGTATAAAAAATTGTATGAAAACATCTGGCAACTAATGTAACGCGAGTTTACTACGAGATCATGAAACGGACCCTTATTACCCATTGAAGTTACGGAGACAGTGCCATAAAATTGTAAATCGTGCGATATAAAGCGGCCCATAGACGGGGTGGCGTGTAGACGCGGGATGCGATCGATACGCCCGTCTGCAACCCCCGCACTGCGGCCTGACCTTGCACCCGCCTTACTACCGAGCAGGTTTGCGTAAACTGCAGAACTTACGGGACGACCGACGACGCAACGGTTGAGTTTAGAAGTTGGCTAATCCATACTAATCCAACCAACATTACTTATAAATGTAAAAGTTTGTAAGGAAGGATGTTTGTTATTCCTTCACGCAAAAATTACTAAACGGATTTTGATGACATGATATGCGATGCGAGAATGCGAAGCGGGCAACAGCTAGTATTATAAATGCAAAAGTAACTTTGTCCGTCTGTTACTTTTTCACGCCTAACGGCTCAACGGATTTTAGTGAAATTCGGGAAAAACAGGAATCAGATTTGGAGGCAGATGTGGGTGTATCTAATGTCCATTTCTGTCTAACACTTCACGGATACAGGCGTGATAGCATCTGTGTCTTAATAAATAACTCCAAAAGATCGTTAACAGCCGTATCTGTTAAAGTACTTGTTAAAACCAGCTTCTTATTTTATTTGCGACGGACTTTCGAGCGCGACACACTTAGTATGCCATCTCGGTGCCATCACGGACACCGACAAACTGATTACCATGGGAAATCGCACAAATTACACATATTTACACATGCTATATACAGCTGCTTAGGTAAAAATGTGTTGGCCTATTTTCTTCTTGGTGAAATCCTTCAAAAAGGCCAGGGGACTAGTTGCAATTTGACATTCGAATAGACAAACAAATAGAACGAAAATGTATGTAAATGACATTAGTGACAGTCCGATTTGACGAAAGCTTGTGTCATTTCCATACATTTTCTTTTTATTCGTTTCTTGATTTGAATGTCAAATTGCAACGTGTCTGTAGGCCCAGGGGGGCCAGACAAGTTGCATTTTGACATTCGAATCGACAAACAAAATGTTTGTAAATGACATTAGTGACAGCCCGATTTTTCGAAAGCTTGTATTATTTCCATACATTTTGTTTGTCGATTCGAATGTCAAAATGCAACTTGTCTAGCCCCCCAGGTGCGTTGCACTCGCAACCGGCGCGTGTGTATCAAAAATATTATGTTTTTTTTTTCTAAAACAATAGATAGTTACTATTGCCGGAATATAACACGTATGGAAATCTCCGATATATGTCAGCATAGCCATTATCAATCATAGGCATAATTCTCTGAAACTAGTGGACTAGATTATAATGTTTACTATTTCATCGAAAAAATCACGTTTAGTGATAAAATAGGATATTCGTTTTTATAACTCACGAAGTTATCTATGATAATGAAACAATGATAGCGTTTCCCGCAACTATTCTCTATGTTATTATCTTGGTTGTAACAGAAGCTTTTGCCTGTCAAACAGTTTAGACGGCACGATTAGCGCAGTTATAAGACGATCGGTTTTTAAGTCACGGGTCGCGAGGTTGATTCTCGCAGTGGACGCAAAGTATGATCTAAAATATGCATTAGTATGGCCTAATACAAGCAGTGATAGCCTAGTGATATGACCACTGGTCTGCTAAGTCAAAGGGCTCGAGTTCATATCCAAGGCACGCACTTCTGACTTTTAATGAAATCATATTATGCGTAAATATCACTCTCTTTAACGGTGAAGGAAAACATCGTGAGGAAACCTGCATGCCTGAGAGATTTACTCGATGGCATGTGAAGTCTGCCAACCCGCACTAGGCCAGCGTGGTGGACTATAGCCTAATCTCTCTCATACTGAGAGGCGACCCGTGTTCACTGTCCAGCAGTGGGACTGAATATGGGTCCGTGATAAATACAAGGGCGGATCCAGGGCGAGGGGCTCATCCCGTCATGGTGAATATTACTGATCCCATGGCTATGCCATGACATAATAGAGAAGGTAATGCGGTTTTAAGATGGTAGGTACGAGTCCGATATACCGTACCACCTCTCCAGGTGACAGAGATCCACGAGGACTAAGGGCGAGGGGCACAAGGGCTCTCCATCTCAGATAGTTCAAAGAAAACAAAGAGCTAAGGTCTTGTCCATTTGGTAATCTGAAGCTCCTTGCTTGCCGGGATATAAATCCTGGATCCCTCAATGCGTCTACACAGTCACAGTCGTTTGATAGTGAGAATATTAATTTGTAAACTCACCTGAGATACTGGAGGACATTTTAGGCTAATATTCAGAGACGATGCTAAGCGTAAAGTAATACTTCCGTATGTCAAATTAGTATTACAATTTGACATACGGCACACATAGCCTAAGTTTATGCTTAGCATCGTCTCTGAATATAAGCCTTAGCGAGGGGCAACGTACTTTTCAAGAACAATTAATTATTAACAACACCGTATCTCCTCTTATTTTGGTAGATTTCGCAAGTTCTATTAGTATTTTGATGAGGGTATAGGTGAATGGAAAAATAGAGTAAAAAACTGCGATTGTCCTGTTAAAACAATGGTTGGTCGCGCGTCGTTGGATGCGATTATGCGACCTTGACAATCGACGTTTCCGTCGCGTGAGTCATGTCGCACGACTTTTTTGTAGCGAAATTGACGTTCTGGTGTCAATTACTCGAAAACTGTTTTTGTACTTGATTGTACTCGTATTTCCATTTGTCTCCGTAAATTAAAGAATGTACTTCTGTATTTGGTTGTACACTGTCTGTCTCAAGTGCCTGAAAGAATATTGCTGAGTTGAAGGTATTTCATCAGTATTTTATCAGTGAAAAGAATATAAATAACAATAAAAGTTTTATATAACAATAATAATTGTCATTTGCATATTGTTTTAATCAATGTTGATGGTATTCAATGATTGAGACCTCTGTAATGCAAAAAAAAACTGAAAATTTAAAAACATGTACCCATGCAAAATATTATAAGTAAATCGTAATCAGAGTAGAAATTATTACAGTTTGAAGTAGGTATACCTAAATGTTAACCTACTTAATTAATTATAAATTTTGCTTCAGCGCTTATTATGCTGACTGTACGCCTGCCAATGAGTGCACGAGCAGTTTTAAGTGAAGCGAAACGACTTGGCAATACGCCGCGAAAACGTCAAGATGAAAAGTGACTTGTTTGTACCATGCAGGTATGCACGAAAGAGGTTTATTACTTTTTTTGGTGTGTGTAAATCTTCGTTAATTCCCAGGCGTCAGTATTTCAACGTGGGTGACCTTTTGAGCGTCTGAGACTGTCATGGGGGTAATAGAAGACGCCAAGAAAATTAGGGGGCGTTATTACAAGTGTAAATAGCTGCTTCAGCTGCGGACAGTTGGTTATGAAAAAAAATTTTAAATGTTCAAAAAAAACAACTCAAACTTTTTAATACAGAAAGAGGTTTTAAGACCCCGGTTTTAAATAGCCCATCTCTTTTTGGCATACTACGTTAGAAAGTGATGTGATGGATATAGTTTTAGTCTGGGTTTAACTTAGACTATCTTTTGTAATAAGAACGAAGGTGCCGGTGGGCCAAATAAGGTTGAGAATCTATGCATTAGATTTTAACGTCAAAGACACTCTTATACGATACTTTGTTTTTGGATATGGAATATCCTCATGGATCCTCACTGATTATCCTGCAGTTGTTCAGGAACGTGCAGTTGCGTTTAAGAAAGATACATTTTTTTTAAAGCTGAGTATTTTTTAGATAATACGATAATATTTTCCTTTATAAGGAATTCAATACATTATGCAGTCAAAGGCTTTGATCGAGTTTTCATTCATTGATTCAACATGTTAATGAGTCTGCAGCATTTTAATTACCTTTTATTATTTTATGTATCGTTTCTACTTGAATGAGAAGTGTTTATTGTTTGAATCTTCGATAGCTAGCAATATTTAATGTTGAAGTAAGTGTTAGCTTTCGTTGTTTTTGTATAGTACCTATTATTATTCAAAGCAGGTGGCAGGGCCATAATTTCTTCAACTTTGCACATCAAACTGCATTATCCTCAATACAATTCACAACAAAATTGTATTGTTACTTTTGTCAATTTTTTTCAAATGAGTATCTATGACGTTTCTTGCCGGCTCTTCTCCATAGGACCCACTTTTGCAACAGTGCAACTAGAATGACTTTACAAAAGTGCCTATTTATATGGAATTGGAATAAAACATTTGAATTTTAATTGATAACAAGATTTTCTTATAGAAAAACTTATGGAAATCAAGAGTATTAGACATTAAAAAAAAAACATGCCCATTATTATAATCATCAGTTTATATTCGCCCAGTGCTGGACTTGAGCCTCTTCTAGTGAACGTGAAAAAAGTTATATTATTATGTCATCACTCAACACAACACCAAAATCCAAGTACGAAGTGATTATTACACAATAAAGCTATTAGAATTGATTATTTGAGTAGGAAAATCTAAGAAAAACCGCTCAATGCTTATTATTATCTTTATTACTAATACAATTAAAGTTGCGGTATATTAAGCAATTATTTCTGTACCTAGAATTAATGTCTACATAATTGTGTTTGAAGGTTTAATAAAAATAACCTATACCTGAATATATTATGCAATGGAGTGAGCATTCATTAAAATAACACCTCAATAGAATACAAATAATTGCGATACATTAAAAATTTAAGGGTTGCGGAAATAAAACCTTTTTACGGATTATCACGTTTTATTGATACCTAATTATTTCCAGACGTTTGAGATCCTTTTTTAAACAAAATACCAAAATACGTGTCAGAAATTTTAACAATTAAAATGTTAAATAATCATTAAATGGTAATCATCAAACCTTAAATTATCTTCTAAACAGTAGAATATTTGATAGGGATCTAAAAGATAATCACAGCTTTTAAAGTATTCTTTTAATTGCGCCTGGTCAAAAGGAACTTTGTATGCCACATTGTTTATAAGCTATAATAATCTGGAGAATACAATCACCAATTATTGTCTGCAGCAATGAAATACTTTACTTCCCTCGATTTGTATTCTTGCATCGCTTCCAGGAAAAAGCAATACAATTTTGAAATAACACATAAATTTTTAGATAAACAATCTTAATCCTCAATCCCTGCCAAGGTCTTAACTAGCCATATATAATCTGTCAAGTTACATGCTAAGTCTAGACATATCGGGCCATAAACTTGGTCCCTTTATTAAGTTACTACAGCATGAGATGTTCGTTGGTGGCCAAGTTAAATTGCTGCCATGTTAGTTTGAAACTTTATTACAGTTTTTTTATCTGCGGCAGTAGTCTGTACGAGACAGAATGATAGATGTCGATAGGACTTCTTAGATAGGAACTGTTTGTTACTTACATTTATACTTAATTTATCTTTGAACTAATTGTGTTAGTAAGTCTTGCTTAAAGCAAATGGATAGTAAATTCCCCTGTAGGTAACGCTACTCCATATAAGTAAATACATAGTTTTATATGTATAATAATAATTAACTATATATATTTAAATATTAATTATTATAAATGCGAAAGTTACTCTGTCCATCTGTCGAGCTTTCAGGCCAAAACTACTGAACCGATTTAAATGAAATTTGGTACACAGATAGCCTAGAGCCTGAGAAAGCATATAGGCTACATTTTAAGAAAGATTTTGCGAAGAAAGGGCTGTAAGGGGTGAAAATAGGGGATGAAAGTTATAAGAAATACCCAAATAACGCGGGCGAAGCTGGTGGAAAGCTAGTTTACTATATTTGAATAGAAACGGTCGTCTAACGTTATTTCCTGGCATAAGTGAAGTTTTCTAAAGTATACTTATCATTAAAAAATCAAATGGGTTCAGACATGGAAATGTCCGCAAATAAAAAATTAAGTTGCCAGTAATAAAAATTAGAATTCCATTTCACTGAATCGTGTTCATTGCAAATGTTGCTATCACCATTTCATCAATATATTTAATTACTATGAATATAAATGATATAAGCAAGGAGTCATTAATCTTAATCGTGAGATTAATTTCATAATTTTGAGCTAAAATTAATTTGTTTTTAAATAAAAACAATCTATAATATATGCAATTTCTACAACTTAATTGATATGTTTAATGACTTTAGCTAATTGGCTATGTTTATTAGCTACTTTTCATTTGCAGCTAGACGTAGAATGTGAATGAGAAATCCGACATCTCAGGCAATTTCGGTAGCTTTAGTTAGTTTAGTTTATATAGTGGCTAAACCATCCGGTGTATCTGAAAGGACTGCCTGAGATCAAATATTTCTTTCGCTAAAATTGATACATAGCTAGCTTCACGTCTGTTTCCCATAGGAGTTGGCATCAAAGACTATAGATTTCCACTTGCTACGATCCTGGCACACCACATTCGCTTCATCGATGCTCATCAACCTCCCCATGCAATATGCATGCTCGTCGATTTTGGGTGCTCCTAATTCGTAAGAACGTCCGTGCATTATTTGCATTGCGTCCGTGCATTATTGCGTGAATTATTGCTATTTGTTTGTTTGTATGTATGTATGTATGTAAAATTGATGTCTTTAAAAAGGTTTGGGGTTAGAGACATTTTTATTTCTCATAAGAATTTAACAATTCACTTACATGAGAACATTTAACATAATCTGATATTACAAATATATTAAATCTGGTCAGGTCAGGTTTAGCATATTTATGCTAAATTCAATAAAAATGTTAGTTCAAACATGTATCAATTAAAGGGAGATCAAATTTCAATTTTGCCGCTACTAGAACAGTTACATCCATCTTCCTAGGTTACATCAAATAGACTTCAAATCCCTCCTAATAAGTCAAGAGTTCGGTGCCCAGTGGTAGGTTGTTTCCAACTTGATAGAGATCTTATAAAGAAGGAAGGAGGTAATATCAAAATTACGGTACTGAAACGAAGTTAACGAAATCGCATGCGTATGCGCAGGTTTTTCCGAATGATATCCTTATCAATTTTCGATATTTACGACTTTCACTGTCATGATATGATACGATTATATTGATAGCGTCGGATGTATTAAGATAAATTATTGCTATTGCGCACTTTCTTATATTTTATGAAAAAAGTTAGATGTAATAACTTGTCTGACCTCTTAGAAAATATTAATAAAATAAAAATTAATTACATTACATTAAATAAAAATTAATTACGCTCAATATTTTTAATTGAAAACTAATTTCTCTAATTAATTACATATAGGTAGATATTATTAAGTTATAATTTTTTGACAAGTTTTGCTCAACAATTTCCGCAAAACTATTGGTGTAATTACCGCATTTAGAAGACAGGAAAGCGTTGCTACCGTGTCTAGATAACATAAAAACTTGTATGCGTAACTTAGTAAAGAAATAACAGTTCCACTTTCAACAAGTCTACTTAAACTGGTATTTTTTCTAATATTTAATTAACATTCACACGTAACCAGTGTCTAGTAAATCAAGTCCTTGTGTTTGGCATTGACATTCAGAGCGCCACTGCGCCCGCGCCGGTCGGATGTAGCGGTGTTATGTCCGGTACCAGCTGCGCTTGCGCCGGCGACAAATACACATACAAACATATAACTAGGTTTGGTCCCGCGACTTTGTCCGATTATTTTGCGAACTTCATTATACCTATATGATGTTACGTTTGAGACGACGGCTAATAGAGATGTATGGAAGAATAAAACATACCTACTGCGCCAATCGACCTCACGTAAGTGGGGCGTGGTTTTAATATTTTGATTGGTTGAATCTTGTAGTTGTTTTCATCCCTATCATGGATTTTTATTCTTTGTCCTGAAGAGTTTTATATCAGATCTGCACGGCTACTTACCAACCTAAACATGTTCAATATAACTCGACCTCTAATTGTATTGAAAGCTGGTACAGTACGAGGTCAGCTAATCCTGGATAGTTTATATATGTATAAACAAACATCAAATAAATATTCTTATCGAGCGTGGAACTTAACCTTAAACTTGTGTGTATTTCATGTGTTTTGCCTTAGTATGACCAAATGTTTATTTGTGCGGAAGGTGGAGAAACTAGTGATGTGACAGGAGGTGTAATAAACTCATTAAAGTCGAGTTTTGACGGAAAGAGAATGAATTGAATTCATAATATTGTTTGACAGACAGTAATTTTATATGTTTTGATATGCAGAAGTAAAACAAAGTATTAGCAAGCTGAAGTGCAATTATCAAAGGAGTTCATACTTATTATACATTGTATAAACATTATATAGGCAAGCGTAGTGTAGAATGGCCGCTAGACAAGTTGCAATTTGACATTCGAATCGAAAAACTAACAGAAGCAAAATGTATGGAAATGACATTAGTGACAGCCCGATTTGTCAAAACCATGTGTCATTTCCATAGACTTTTGTTTTTATTCGTTTGTCGATTCGAATGTCAAAATGCAATTTGTCTATACGCCCAGTTATGACTCGGGGAAGGTAGCTTGCAGTGACTGGATGAGAAAAGCTAACATAGTAACACTCACATGCAAACACAAACTCACACATATAGGTGTAGTAAAACACAATGTATTACTACCAAGATATTTATGATAATGTCTAACGGTATCATTGTATTAAGTAGGGATTCGTATTCTAGACTTAAGGCTAGTGCTCATATAATATTCCTTTATTAAAATAAAGACAGGTGCATACTGTTAATACGTTGTGCGTTTGTTTATAATGGCTTGTGTTGTGGATAGCATCGGTGATTAGACATTAGACAATTTTGAATACTAAACTAGGGTAGATGAGTGATGTTGAATTTATTAAAAATAGCAAGCTTAGTGTAAGATATAATTCAATATAACAGCATAGCGACATACCTAATATAATATAAGGTTATGAGAAATAATTATTTAATAAACCATTCCTTTTTTCGTCTTTAAATTTTTAGTAGCAATGAAAAGGGGACGTTCTATCCCTTTTCCGCATAACGAGTGTAAGTATAGACTTTGTATGGTGCACCCAAGTCTTGACGTCATCTCTCGGGAGAGTGCCATCTCGGTCTAGCATTAAAATTAATTTCTTTATTATTTTGTTTTTGTTGTTCGACTGTCTTTATTGTCAACTTTTCATGAGGCCACAAAACGGCATTTGATTGTGAAGCTCCACCTTAATCTCAAAAATATTCGATAATTTTTAATCGAAAATGTATGCATTCGATTTTTATTGTCCGTTCAAAATCTTTCAAAGCTAGGGTTATTCTGGATTTATTGAATTGTATTAAAGAGTACCTACTTATACAACTACTTCCGACGCTCCTTTTTTGTGAGCAAACATACAATGAATCATCATGTTTAAAAAAATCAGTGACTCCTATTATTATGAGTTACAAATTTTGAACACGACCCAAGTATCAAGTCAAGTATAACAATAACTGTTACTTTTACACAAAACCTCTTTTGAAGCAATATTCAATAAACGATGACTTTCATTATTACAAAGCAAAAATTTTACAATGCACCCAAAATCGTATTCACTTTATCCAGGATAACTTAATCCGTACGTACAACGGACGTATACGTACAACTTATATCTAATCAGAGGTCTTTAACTACTGGTTTTGTTAGTCTTAGGTGTGCAGAAAAAGACAAAATAGTGTGATTTCGAATACAGTAAATTGACACGATAATATTAATTCTTTATGAATGGTCACACCTACACCCACTAGGTTCATTCACATGCCGCGATGGACTTGTGGGCCATTAATGCGCGTGCGCACGGTGCTGTACGTTACGAATTTGCACTTTCACTTCAAATTTATTTAAAAAATCTTGTGAAGATTTATTAGAGTTCAAATCTACAGTAGGCACTAGGCAGGTAATATAATTTTTGGTTCTCTTATATTTTTACGCTTAAATGAGCAAAATGGTTTAGAAATCTGCATTTTGTCATACGGGGTTAACAGGGCCTTCCATTTGTAATACAGTAATTAAATATTAGTTCAAAATATAAGGAAAGAGAAGTTAATGCCAGTGAGAAAAAAAAATGAGAAAAAGTATTGAATTGGCCACATTTTATCCTTTGCACACAAGAGGGACCAATTTTTTTTAATATTTTTTTTACTTTAATGGAACTTCGATGAAAGCACATGCATCGTTCGCTATTTTACTCGTGTAGGGTAACGTTTCTTTAACATTGAACATAAAATTACCACTGCGCGTACGCAATTTTTTACACACTTTTCTTTTTGTCCAATGGAAACTCGCAACAGCTGTGCTTAATAAACAGAACGCTATCTGTCGCCCACGAAGCCCGCTGATTTATCGCCGACTACACCACTGATCTAGTTGAGAGCGAAGCTACTATACCGGTCACATTAGTAATAGTATAGTCATAAGTATATGTATGTATAATATTTGCTACTTTTATTAAGCGTAGCACTTCCCGAGTGGGTCTTCCCCGATAGATTTAAGGCGTCGTCAAACAGAACGCGTATTTAGCGCGCGCAGTGCGCTAGAGCGTACCAGACTAGCGCCGCGCTATAGCGCTGCGTTGTGTTGTACTGAACATAGTTTGGCATGTCAAGTCAAACAGACCGAGCGCGCTAGAATACGTTCTGCGGCGTCTTGACGTTGCGTTGTATTTTTGTATACACATTGGGTGAGCGTCCAAGTCCTTCAAACAGAAAATACGCGACGCTAGTCTGGTACGCTCTAGCGTCCTGACGCGCGCTAAATACTCGTTCTGTTTGACGAAGCCTTTAATCTGGGTGTCTTTAAATCACGAGTGAATCGGTGTCCTCCAGGAAAGCGCGCTCCGTCGTAGATCGTAGTGTTGCTTAACGTCGGCCAAACTGGCGGTCAAACTTAGGCCGTAAAAAAACATGCAAATTTTTTGATGTTGAAGTCTCTTGTATCGACCTTTTCATGCTTTTCATACAGATATAGTGTTTTTAAGCCACGAAATTTAGTTTAGTTTATTTACTATACAATTATAAAAAACTATATATAATTCACAGAGAATAAACCAGTCATACAGGTAGGCATACTCTTGTATACTTCGTTCATTTCACGAAGCCGAGTAAATCAATTGAATTTTTACCATATGTTATTGACATAAGACTCACTGTACGCGCTATCCTCAAATGAACTTACCATACAGGCGTGTCATTTCGCAGAATCCTAGTATCATCTACATCTTAAATGTTTTGTGCTACATCATCATAAGGTCAAAGTATTTCGGTGGGAAAATACTATTTTGTCAACGACATCTTTGAACATTAGAAAACTGACAAAACCACTGATAAACCCGCCATTTTTATGTAAACATGTACATTTAAAACGGTATCTACATTTTGACACCGTTCTTTTTCGAATTTCGGGCAAAAACACATCGCGGTTGCTAAAGGCGATTCTGTGAATGAATGAATTCGTAGGATTACCTTTTCAATGATCCATGTTAGGGGACACTAGGAGAATGTTCGTACTAGTTTTTTTTTTCTATAAATTGTGGTTGGTTCTAGTATAACCAAACTGAATATCAATATTTACAAAAAGCTACGGCCATCAGACTTCGCCAGCCCAATACTGACTGTTACCACTAAAGATTGCCATAAGTAGATGTTCGTATGACAGCTGGGACTAAGGCTTTACGTGCTCTGCAAGGCACAGAGAGGTTTTATTGTGTCAAGAATTATCATACATTCATACTAACCGTATCAGGCGCAACTGCAAATCTATATCAGCGCAGATATTAAAAGTTACTCAATATTTAAGTTAATCTGAGAACACTGTGGTTTTGCTTTACTGCTATTGTTTCTCTAAACTGCTTTCGAAGCATAAAGTTGTTACATGAGTTGGATCATATAACATCATTGGAACCTGGAGTTATAGGACCTGAAGAGTATGATGTTACTTTATTTTTCTTCTTATCAACATTGCAAACGTTGCAAGCGTCAGATGCTGGCGCTAACATTATTAAGTAACCAGATCCCTTCATTACCGGGCCTAGAGGGTGGAGGAGAGAAGGGCGGGGGGGATACTTGACTTCACAACCTGTGTGGGTTTGTCAAACAGCAAACACTTCAATATCTAGTTCTTTTCCCACGTTAAAACAAGTACGGAACCCTAACAATAATACCGTTATTTGCGAATTGGTAAATGCCGAATATTTTTTTGCATTCCATTCTTTATATCATGAGTTATTCGAATAAAGACATCTCGATATGAGTATATGTATGATATGCATCTCGGTATGATATAAATTGTCGATTGGGCACCACAACTTTTTTAAGACTGTTAAAAACGTTAAAACTATAATACACGTATTTCCCACCACTAGTATTTCACCAATTGATAGAGGGATTCAAGAAGAAAGTTTAAACATGTAGAGAAAAGCCGTGAAATTCATTGCCCCACATTAGTGTCTACATTGGATCCTTGCGAAGCCGGGGCGGATTATATTTAATTTTTATTATAAATTTAAAGTAAATTATTTGCACATATTATATCTCAATGCTCAGATAGCGTATGTGTATGGGCTGGGGCCGTATTATAAAGCTTTAGAGTCATCAGCCATTATAATACGACCCCAGGTCATCAAAATATAAGGGCATTGTTTCTACATGCTTTATGTCAGAAACTTCGAGCCTAAATCCATTTCGGATATCGTATACGAGTACATTGAGATGAAAGTGCATAGAGCGATATATTTTATAGCGTATGAGTAATAACATTGTAAATATTCATGGTGAAAGTTATCTCAATGTAAGCTCGTAGATTTATGACTAGAAGTCTATATTTGATGGGTGCGATGGAACTGGAGTGACGTATTGGGTCCGTAGAACACATATATAGTCCATATCGGAAGTAAGTTGTCTTGGCGGAGTTCAAGATATGAGTTATGTTTGAAATTCAAATTCAGAACCGTCGTCAACATGTTGTGAACGGTTCTTTTCTTTTTTAATCGTTGCAATATTATAATACCCACTGAAGTTTGTTTCTTTTTGTCTTGTCTTTGCCCCTAGTCTATTAGTCCTAGTAGGATTCACAGTATAGCCCACTGTGTATCCTACTACGACTGATAGAGAGTTCAAAGGCGAAGTGTTTTTAAAGGCTTCAGAAACATCTTGTTCATATCTATATCCAAAACTCCTAGTTGTCTGGCCATTGGGCTCATCCCAGAAATAATCTGCTGCTAAACCGGATGTGCTCTCTTGTGATGGCGTAGGAATATATTCCACACTTTAAAAAAAGACCGGACCATCGCCAATAATCCAAAAATTATATACACAGCTTAGCGTAAAACCGCAGTAAAAAACTCACAGTAATTCACACAAGTCTACACGCCACAAAAACTCGAGGACGATCTAACTGGTGACGTAAAAACACATCCGTAACAAAAGTGTATTACACAACGTCGAAATTGGCGCTGATGCCGTTATAATGGTTCCAGCGGCCAGTGTGGCACGGCCTTACTCAAAATGGAGTGCACAGCAATTCGGTCTATGTACAATCGGCACGCGATCGTTGGGAAGGAAATGGTATTTGAGTCCAACACTTGTGATGAGTGATATTTAGGTTGTATGACTCGTGGCTAAGTTATAGCAACGCTGATCAACCGATCTGCAAGGTTAAGCTACGCTTTCCGAGGTCAGTCTGTGGATGGATAACCATTCTTAACACATCGAGACCCCTACGTGACTCGGAGAGCACGTAAAGCCATCGGTCCCGGTTGTCATACAAACACCTATGACAATCGTTAGTGGTAGTCAGAAGTCCAAAAAGTCTATCCTCCGAATATTGGTATTGCCTAGAAATTGGGTTGCGAAGGTCTGATGACAGTCGCTCCGTGTAAAATACTGATATTTAGCCGCATCTGGTTAGACTGGAAGCCGACCCCAATATGGTTGGGAAAAGGCTAAGAAGATAATTAGGTTGTATGAATCTGATGCCGGAGTCTACCTATCAAATATACTGCTGCTAAACAGTAATGTGTTAAACATATTGTGAAGCCTTTTGTTGGAGGGTTTGGGAACTTCCAGTTTCTGGTCTTTAAATCGTAACAATAGGGAAAATATTGTTAACCCTTTGACCGCCACGCTAATTACGAGAAACTGTGCTCCCTACGCCAAGCAATAAATTCCTTGTATTATACCTACAAAAAAATAGTGATGGGAAACAGTAAATCGATAAAACATCGATGCATTGTGCTTGTGTACATGGTTTACAAATAAAATAATACTTTTACCACTGAAGATTTAGTTAATGATCAATTAATCAACATTAGTACATATATATGCCTCTGTAAATATTGATTTTGCATATAAAAATAACACATTACCTTGTACCGTACCTAGTCGACGCTGTAAAGCGTAAATTTTAATAAAAACGCGTAACACAAAACGATCTGCTAGTGAAATACTTATTGCAGTTATAATAATAATTTATGTCTTGAGGGTATATCCATAAAATGTTATTTTTTCCTACCGTCAAATCCCAACACTATAACTACCAACGTTCTCGCTTGTGACGTCATAGGCGGACGCTTTAAGTCGTCAACGGCGTTCACGACATAGAAAAATGTGTGATTATTAGTAATGTTCGAATAAGTTGTCGATGTTTGTTTAAGTAAATGGAAAACTATAATGTTACAAGGAAAGTAAGTACCTAGGTAATTAAATTATATTTATAGATCAACGTATGTAGGTACTGCAAACAAATATACCTACTAAATACATATTCGTTAGAAACTAGGCACTATGTTAAATAATAAATATTATATTATATTGAAAAAAAAAACTATAGTAAGAATATTGTTTATTTCTTAATTCTTCAAACATATAATAATACGAGTATGCTTGTCACTATAACGTCTGTTCAGCGGAACCAAAAATACACAGAGCCGTTTACACGCCTCGCTTTCGACGGTTAGTGTAAAATAATATATAACGTCAAAAGCTTGACTGGCACTATTTTTGAAACTACCTACCTATATTATTTTTTATTTTCCATTCGGGGGTAGTCACAATAGTCGACGCTTTAAGGCGTCGTTGGCGCCGTGGGTGTAACTTTATAAGTAAATTTTTTGATGATTTAATTTTTAGTATTACGTGTCCAATTATACTATAGCTCAATGTTTTAATGCATAATTATAGTAGTCGAAGTCAATATGAAGAGTTTTAAATGTTCCTGATTCAGAAAATTAACATTAGCCAAGTTTTATTCGTCATTAAAAGTTGAAATGCGATGGACGCTTTAAGACGTCATTGGCGTCTCGATCAATTTATTGAATGACGCTTTAAAGCGTCCTTGGCGGTCAAAGGGTTAAGAAAGACGAAGCCATAATTGTTCATTAATTAGACATTACTACAGTCACTAAAACCAAGACTTTCCCAAAATCCTTTCTTAGTGTAAAGTTACCTCATTTAGGGGACATTTGTGCAAAATTTCAAGTTTCTAGAAACGAAACAGCGGTTTCATTTTCCCAATCCCGTGGGATTTTCCCAAAATGTCGTTGTATATTATAGCTTAATGTTATTCTAATGTCATAAACAATAATACTGTAAAGTTTCATCAAAATCCGCTCAGTAGTTTTTGCGTGAAAGAGTAACAAACATTCAAACATACATCCTCACAGGATATGATGTAAATGATTCACAGTAAAGCCGTTGTTAGTGGCTCTAGTTATAAGCGTTGAAATGTCTCAATCATACAAACTTACGCAGGAACCAATAAACACCTATTTTCAGGAAATTTAAACTTGTTTTCCATTATTTATGTTCTATTAAATGATCCCACTTTATATTTACAGCGAATCAACTAAAACATTTGCATTATATCTCTTCCCGAAGTGCTAAATCATTTACATAATATGATGTAAACGTATTGTACTTGTTTCGGAATTTATCATACACTTAACTTTATACCAAGTTAGGTAAAATTTCACACAATCGGTTTTATCCCTTTGTGCGTTCAAATAAGGTTCTAGGTGACCGCAAATGTGGTGGCAGCAACTGAATGGATATGGTAATGCTTTCGCTAAAAGCTGTTAGTTTAGAAGTTGAGAATTGCTCTGCTTATGTAATTACTCCAGTTCTAGTTAAGTGACAATTTCTGGGCATAACTCAACATTTAAGTTAATCACTCCATTTATATTATTAATTAAAGATTTTACTTTATTCCTTACTGATTTTATACAAACCTCTTGGTCTAAAATCTAAGCGGACAAATCTCATTTCGATTGAACATAATTAATGAATTATAAAAACAAATGCAGAACAAGCCTGTCAATAAAAAATAATAATAAAATGATGCTGATGAATAAAATTAATTTCTTAACAGAAAAAAAATCCTATTTAAAATAGGACCAAATTAATTTCATTGTAATATCGACTAAAATATTTTTTTAAATAAAATTTAAAAATCGATTTTACGATAAAAATAATTAGCTTTATATATTTATACCTGTACCTGTTTAATAGACGATACCTTTTGTTTTTCTTTCTTTGATAAGGGGCTTTTAAGAATCTGTTTTACCATATAGTGTTACCAAGTTTTTGTGCTTTTTGTGCCCATAAAACAAGAGAAACTAGAAAGTGTTAGTAGCACAGAGTTGGCCGCAGTTTTTGCACTAACAATAGCCACATTAACACAACGAGCCTGCTGATTGGCCGTAAGGTCGCGGGTTCAAGCCTTTGAACTGGTGAACTGCTTACTTACTTGATTATTTACAAGGTGAACTGGAAAGCTGAGTAAAAATAATTAAATACTGACAAGATTATCCTTACTAAATAATATTATAATATATTATACCGACTGGTAATTAAAAAAAATTTTTGTCTTATGTCTCATTAAAATGTTTCGGCGAAGCTTGGTATCATAAAAACTGTTTTTTTATGTAATTAAAAATACTTAAACAGATTCTAAAAAAATGCCGCTTCTTGCTCAATTTTGATTCAAATATTAACTCAAACAATTTTTCATGAACTCATAAAACTTGTTTAAACGTTAGCATGTTGAAGTAACCGCAAAATTCTAAATTTAAAATTACTTAACGGTACAATTTAATAATCGTGGAAAAATCATTCACAACATTTATCTGATACCCTATTACGTATCCGGTATTAAGACAACCGCAAACGCTATGCAAAGGACATTGTAAACAATACTTAATGTCACCTTGTTCTCATACTGTCATGTCAAGGGTCTTCTACTAGCGAACAGAATTCTGTTAATAGAAGTATTCTTTTTCAAAGCATTGTTAATAACTTAAACGTTTAGGAACGGTGTTTAAAAAGACAAATAGAGGGTTATTTGGAGGACGTTTTTGCACAATTTTAGGTTAAATTGTTAGTGGATTAATATTTCTAACCGGTGTTTGTTTTGTCATTGATCTGTCATACCAATATCCGTTTAGATTATGTTTGGAGGTATTAGATGTAATCTTTACGAATTTATTTTAGGCCACAGATAATCCTGTGTCATTTTATCTTAAGTTTGATCGACTACCGGGATTTCAATGACAATAACAGATTAGTTACCGTCAAAACAGTGTGCATTACGTCACAAAAACCGTAAATGGCGAGCGTTTCATTCTTTTTTTTTGAGATTTAAAGAGGTTACGTTACGTATTCGTTTCTTAGAAGTTTTTTTGGGAACGTGAATGAGACACATCTTTAGAAGTTTAAAAAGAAAATAGTGGGAACTTACACACAAGCTTTAGGACATAAAGTTGTGGTGCGTCTGGTAGCGAATATGCGGATGTAGATAATTAAAAAATAAAATTGTTTTTTCGTGTTATTAAAAGCATGATAATTTGGCGGTTATATAAAAATATAACAGGTTCACATGGCTATTGATAATGCAAAATTGCATTGGTTTTCATTACATTATGTAGAGCAGTAGGTAGTCTTCTAAAAATATGACGTCACGTTTTCTTTTTATTATTCTTAATACACCGGGCTGTTACGTAAAAAGGCTATTCAAAAAGTTCATGATTTTAACCCGTAAACTTTAATGTAATAATAACTGTGTCAATTTCGTTATAATATGATTTCCTCCTTTCTTTTAAAAATACCAATATTGCCTACAATAATAATATCATTATTTGCAAAAACAGCTGTTCAAGCGATAAGCGGTCGCGAGCAGTATCTAATAATAAATCTATAGGTATTATGATGGCAAAAAATACATATTCAAATTAATCTTACAAGTTAATTTACTTGTTACAACCATTTTAGGGTAGTATTTTCAACGTCTGAAATGCTAACATCATATTAACTAATCTGTATGCCATATTTCAGCTCAATCCGTTCAGTACTGAGCTGATAGACCAGTTAGTCAGTGATCCTTTTATTATAAAGATTTAAAGTTTTTCTCTTTTGCTAAATTTTCAAAGACTTTTCTTCTTTTCACAGAGCATGCCGCCACCCGTGTAAGGTATGAGCGGACGCGGAGCGGGGGGGCAGCGCTGCCAGCTCATCTTGCAGCGTTGCCTCGCGATACAACTCACCAAGCCCGGCAACGCGCCCGATGACTTCTGGATGTACGAGTCTGGATATCTGCTCTTTCAGGTAAGGTTCTATAACACTGCTACTGGTTTATGTTTACCTAGTACTCAAGATTGATGGGTAAGATATTTATTATAATGTTTAGTTTATCATTTTTTCGAAGAATGACATTGGATTACTATCACTTTATAAATTAACAAGTTATTTATTGCGCTTTCAAAACCATCCTCATCTTCTTGCCTAATTTATTTGGATCTCAAATCTTTTTCTTTTATCTTTTCTTTGGCGGTTCTGACCCCTCCATCCTTCCACATTCATATCCATCACTCTTTTAATATGCGTTTTCAAAATCAATATGTTAGGTAATATTGGTAATACAACGACTTTATCTACACCCACCGTGTGTTATGACTATCATAGAATAATTTAGTCTAGAAAAATCCTTGTCAATCTTTTTGTCTAACCCCCTCAGTCGGACCATACCTTTATGCCAATCGTTTTCTGTTTACGTTTCAATCGGTTTCCAGCTGATGGCTTGCGCGCCATAACTCATGTACGGTAAGCAATGGATCGCTTACAAACGGCTACCATGGTTTACCGACTGGATTTAATCTGTTGTACGTGCTCATGGCGCTTTGTTGACTGTTATAGACATAGCTCTAACGTGCTGTGGTGGAATGATAGCGCCATTTTTGTCGGACCTAGGTAGATAATTTATTGAACTATGTATAGCGTGACAGTTTATTAGCTAGTCATCTAAGTGTCGATGTTGATATGAGCTTGTTTTAAGTCGTCAAGTTATTGATTAGCCGACTCAGTTGTGAAAAAGTTGGCCAGAATGCCGACGGGTCATAGAACACTAATAAAATCATTTTGATGTCACAAAATAAAGATTAAGTGATAGCTTAGTCCTTTATAATAAATTCTGAAGACGTATTTTAAATGATGGCATGAGTTGTAATGCCTTTTTAGGAACCTTTTCTGGCGCGCAGAAGACTACTAACAAAAGTTTTATCACAATCGGTTGAACTATATGAGTTTTCTGAGACGTGTACATAAAAACAACTCTATTACATGGAAGAATTTTACTTATAATTTGCGTAATATCTGATATGATGACGTACTACAATTTTACCCGGAAAGACAATTTTTTGCGAAGCTTAAGCTGCTTCTAGGCGGTTAAATAAAAGCGGGTAAGTAAATCCTAAAAATAAAACCCACATTTACATCAAAACCACACATAAATACGAATATAAAATATAATATTACAACCACATACACATTAAATTCACAGTAGCAAGTTTAAGGACTAATAAATAACGGTTAATTGCGTTACATAGTGGTCAGATCGTTTCCTTATCTGTTTGAGATCAAAGCATAGACTAAAATACCAGACCATAGATGGGCAGAAGCATAGCCAGACATTAATTCAGTTCGAGTGAACTAAATAACTAATTCAGCTGTTCCGATCTACTTTGATGTCAAGTTACGAGAGGTTGGCGGGCCTTTGGACAATGTAGAATTTATGGTTGAATTCTACAAAATGGCCGATGGCGGATACGGGTCAATGTCCTCTCGACTCGTCTTAGTAATCCTTATTTGGATATTGAAGTCAAACCATTGTTTATATCTAAGTAATAGACATAATTAAGTCGGAAGATTAACTTTTTGTCGGCGGTTGAGACAAAATTTTTTTAGTACGATCGTCGATTGTACGATTTTTTAAATGTATTGTAATGTAGTTAATTATGAATTTGATAGCTACTAACGCATAGGTATACCTATGTGTAGCTACATTGCCGGGCCTGACAAGACACTATTACTATTTTATGTTAACTATTCAGTACAATAAATGAATTTAGTACATATTTAATTAGTTGATTTGTAAAATTTAATGGTTAAATGATACAGTAATGTAGTTCAATATAGCTGTGTTGCTGACATCACTTATGGCGTAATAGGATATAAGCAAAATTCGGCATCATAGGCATTGGTCTCGGTGTCTTAATTGACTAAAGCGTCCGGTGTATGGAACAATTTTGCTTCCAGAAATAAGTTTGTGTGTTTTCAAATATATTTAGCACTAACCTTTGCCCGCGACGTTCCCTGTATAAGTTGAATTCCCCCGTTTTTGCAACATTTTGAAATGATCTTCCGCTCCTATTGGTCGTAGCATGATAATATAATATATATAGCTTATAGCCTTTCTCGATAAACGGGCTATCTAACATTGGAAGAATTTTCAATCGGGCCTTCTGAGATTAGCAACCAAACAAAGAAACAAACTCTCTGATTTATAACATTAGTAAAGTATAGATTTATTTTAAATGCAAAACACAATAAAACTCTACTTAGACTTAAGAAGAGATTGAGACTTAAGAAGAGATAAGTATGCCATTAACGGTAAAACATAATCGCTAATCGCTCTCGCTCTCTCCTATGCCTTAAAACTGCATGTAATCGAATGCAAAGCTGTAATGGATACTCACCGGTCAGCTGCGACAAAGTTCACACAGTCACACTTATCACTGCCAATTTATACCATAAAACTATCACAGTTGAGTCCAGTTTATATTGCATTAGACTGGTCAGACTGTGATATCAAGTGATAGGATTACTAGCCTACATTTACTGATAGTTTACTGACCCTGTGTCATAGTTTTATTTCTTTTTTTTTTATAGCGCTTGAATAGGATGAATGATAAAAGTAGCTAGCCTTCTCTTGCCATTGTGAATAAATTAAGTTGTATATAACCTTATTAGTTTTTATTACTTTCCGTGATTAGGCGCTGCAGAACCCAAATGTTACAAGGGAAAAGGCTAGAATGATGATGACAGCTGATTCACATTTTCAAGTTATGATAAATAATCAAAGATGATGATATACCTAATTAAAATATGTTTTTTTTTTGTAAATAGATCCTTTAGAAACACGTCTTTTACAAGTCAATATAAGTATATACTAGATAGAGACGTTATTTCCTTACAATCCAGCTATTTTAATGTCCAGGCAATAGTAGCCTTAGATTATTAATCTAAGATTGAGTAAGTAGTATTATTTAGATACTTAATATTTGTTATACATTATAGGACAAAATCTTAACTTGATATTTGAAAAAATATGACGTGATCAGTCATAACTAACAGTACGCATATCTATACACAGCGTCTGTGGTCTTGTAGTTCGAGTACCAGACTGCTGATCACGAGGTTCGATTCCCATGGGTCACAAATAATTTATGTATGCGATGAACATAAGTGTTTGTGTTGGTCTAGGTGTTTCTTATAAATTAGAAGTAAGTTTGAATTTACAAACAAAAGTATTTAAGTAGTATGTATTATATTCATCTAGTACCCATTGTAAAAGCTCTGCTTGGTTTGAAACTACATGGTGCTGTGTATAATGCCCAAAAATTTTTAAACAAAAAAAATAATTAAAGAAACTCGTATAACTCAACCATTATTCAGGAAACACAACGACAAAGCTTTGTTATCATAAGAAGATACACGAGAAAGTGCGTAGGTCGCATCCTTGTGTTAAAACACATCACATATACACCTACACGTAAATCTGATAAGCATCACGCGGTAGTTTTTAATTTGACCCATAAATTATGGGTAAACACTCATGACCCCACGTCGGTAGCCTCGTAGAAAGTGCAACCTACGCTGAGGTCAACCGCGGTCTCTTTGTGAATCATACCGCGGAAGATATCAAGAAGCTTAGCTATGTACCCAATTGTACAAAAGGTATATGTTTTAAGAATGTCTACGTGCTTGCTTAGATATACAATAGACACACGCACAAAGCAATTCTGCCATTAGATAGATGGATAAAATATTCTTTACTGCACACCAAAAACAAATATAATTATATAAAGATCAATTTTATAAACAATAAATCGTATAATGGTCGTAAAGAAAGAATAGGAGAATAGAAAGAAAGAGAATCATTCTCCTAGCCATGTTGGGATCGGCTTCCAGTCTACCCAGATGCGGCTGAATATGAGTATCTTACACGAAGCGACTGCCATCAGACCTCCGCAATTCAATTTCTGGGCAATACCGATATTCGAAGGATAGACTGGTTATCAGGCTTTTTGGGCTTCTGACTAACACTAACGATTGTCATAGGTGTTCGTATGACAACCGGGACCGACGGCTTTACGTGCTCTCCGAGGTACGGAGGGGTCTCGATGTGTTAAGAATGGTCAATCATCCATGACTGATTTCGGCAAGCGTAGCTTAACCTTGCAGATCGGTTGTTCAGCATTGCTATAACTAAGCCACGAGCCCCGAGATAGAAAGAAAGAGCTCATTAAACGTTAAGCGTAGCACTACTTAATGTTTACGTTGAAACAGGTGTAAATTCAAACCAATAACTTCTTCTTCACATCGTGTGACCATTTCGGAATAACTAGGAGGCCACTTCAATGGTGCTAGTCGTTGCAGCGTGGCTGCACGTCTTGTCTTTTTCTCTCCTTGTACAAAGGAAAAGGAAGGTAGTAAAATTAAAATTTGGAGACAAATTTCGTTATCCCATCCCGTATGTCCTTAAATTATTAATTTTTGGCCGTCACTGGAAATTACATTTTCGTAAAATTCCGGTTGAGGAATGTTTGCGAGTGGACCTAAGTCATGATAACTGCTGAGCTGTTCCACCTCGTTAAAGACAAGAATAACTATTCGGAGTTGAGAGCCAACCTTTAATAATTGGAGGGGCACCAGAATACGAAGTAAAATAATATGACTATAACAGAAATACCTTCGAAATTAGTATCAGTTTAATGCTTCATTTTACTAGGAGGCACAATCTGAGGGGTGTGAGTGATGCATTCACCTGATTTCTCATCCTTATCATCGGAAATGTTTTAGGGTCTATACTAGATGGAATAGACTGATTCCTTTCAATTTGGAGATTGCTATTATGAATTTATGAAGTAGGTAGTAAAAATACGCTTCCATGGTTGGATTTCTTCCAAAACTCAACATTCGATTGGTAAAGCCGAGATGAGCCTCAAGAGCGAGCCAAGTCTTTGTTACGTAACATCATGTTTACAGATTAAAGGTATGTTCTCACATCCCTGCACTATTAAGGGACATAACGACATCACTTCGAAGAGACCAGAAAAAAAACCGTGGTATCAACTGCTTATTTAGACCGCCTTCGACTGGATTTGACTGAATGCATTTTTAAAGAAGTGAATGCCATTAGATTTGGAAATGCCTTCGGAGGAGAGTAGAGTTGTAATGTCTTTATGACGTACACCGCATGGTACTCTAGCCTAGAGATCGATATTGGCTTGCTTCCCTTGATAACCTGTATGTCTACCGATAAACTTTTCACAGGTTTACAAAAATCAATAATTAGTAACAAAAAGGAATTGGCCTGTATGGCTTCCGGGCAGTGTTCCATATTCACAATCCCCATTATAATGGCCTAATATGTAACGCAGAGGGACATGCCACAAATATAATATAATTTTTCGGGACATTGCCCTTGTGTACACACCCTTACAATGCAATATTACTGTACCAACTTAGTAATACTTCTGCAACAATCTCCTATATTGTTACAATGTTGTTTATTATGATTTATTACGTAGATTTTTCCATGTCTCAGAAGCTAACGTCGACTTATGTAATATAGTCACGGAAAACAGTTACTCAAGTACAGTAACAACCTTAGACATTTTAAACTATACAATAATAGTAGGTACTAAGTATTTTCACGAATGTTATGAGTAAATTAAGATGCAGGTAAGGGAACTTACTTCTTTTATATTCTTAAAGCACATAACCACTGTATGTAAAAAAGTACCAACAAGCCTTGAATGTTGGAAAATGTAATAGCAGGCGGGCAAGCAAAGAAAAAGTATTTCAGTATGGTTCAGAATATGAAAAAATAAGCCATTAGTTTGTCTTAAATTAAATGATACATTTCTGAAAAATACAAACAGGGTAGAAACAATGAAAATAATTCTGAAATCTCCATTCGCAGTGGAGTTTGTGGACTCTCATCCCAGCCTAGGGCGTTCATTTCCGGAGCAGACGCAGTCGGGTCTCTGCAAATAAAATGTTCAGTAGGGTTTACATGACTTGATGGAGATTGATGATAGTGATTACGATACGCTAGTTTGTAGATAGAATATGCAATAAGAGTCTATTTATCTATCTAACATATTGTCTAATTGCAGAGAAAAGGCCTGATCCTCTCCCTTTACCACACATCTCTGTTCTCGGCTAATGCAATAAGAATAGTATTAGAAATGTACTTACCTACTCTAAGAATTTCGTGTAATATCCTCGGCTTTTCGGTATTGAAGAACCAACCCAAAATTGTTTTTGGGTTGGTTATATTTTTACAGAAAAAAGTATTTGTTTTTTTTATGTGTACCTGTACACGTTACGAGTATACGTTAGCCTAAGTGGTCGTAACCAACCAACCCACCGTAAGCTAGAAATTTCCGGGTCAAGCTAATTTGTATTGGGGTTTTCTATGACATTAACTAGTAGCAGCTCAAAATTTGGACTTGTGACCGGTTGACTATTGCCCCTAGTTCATCGGATCTAGACTTCCAGCCACTGGTATACCTCTAGCTAATCCTTCGAGCAAACAGGTGTGATGGTATGCCAATGAGGCAGAACGTGAGATATCACTGTCTTCTGTGACGAGGTCACTTTTTGTTTACACCACTAAGGTGTTCAAGCATACGGCCCGCCTGATGGTAAGCGGTCATCGTAGCCTATGGACGCTGGCAACACCAGGGTTATCATTCGCGCGTTGCCAACCCTAAAAACCTCTCGGAGGCTTATGAAGGATTCACTAGTGTGCCGACAGTTTGAGAGAATATTCCTCTTGCTGCCAGCGCAGCGCATCCTTAGAAGGAGCTCGGGCAACCTTACTCACTGCAGGAACACAACACAGAAAGTGTGTTATTTGGCTGCAGTTTTCTGTAAGGTGGAGCTACTTCCCCAGATGGGCTGCTCCAGATTTGAGCCATAAACTGCTGTGCCCTACCTCACTGCGGCGTGTTAGTATCAGGCACTACTCCACAGATAAACACACGTATTTTTACTCAACGCAGAGTTAACCTATCCCAAGGACAACCTTTTCCATTTTCACCAAACAAAAAACATTTTGAATAACAATTAAATCATAATACGTTAATGAGAACATTGTTTACGGTGATTGAAGTTATATTTCTTAATTTTTCGTGGAATATTCAACCTGCATTGACATTGGTGAAACTTAGAGAAAATTATAATTAATCTATTCGTTAATCGATTTAATTTAATTGAGCTATCAAGGTTATTTTAGGATGTTATTAAATGCTTTAACTCAGTGTTGCCTCGTTAGCCTACTGGTTCTAAGCGTGACTGTTATGTCGGAGGTCATGGGTTTGATGTCCAGGTCGAGCAGTGTTATTGGATTTTTTAATAAATTCTCATTAGAAGCTCAATGTTTGGATTTGTGCGTGGTTAATGGCAATAGGCTCGCCCCTCATTACATGGGACCTAAACATACCGGTGAACTGATGGTGTACATTAGTACACTTCGGCGTGATGGTACATAACATATACGTATATAATGTTATATTAATTTCACTTTAATTTTACTAGTCAATATTCATATCAAAAATTAATGTTTGTTATTTAATTTAAACATGCCCTGAACTTTTTTAGCCCAGTTCATCCCACTGCTGGTCAAAGGCCAACCCTTCCCTCTTTTCAAGCTGTTCTGTCTGTTGTTTTAGCAAATCAATTTCTCTCATATGAGTAAAGCTTGCCGCGCCACCTCCGCTTCCATTTCGCTCTGTATAGGATCCAATTTATGAGCCAGAACTGCGTTACAAAAATCCAACAAAACTATAATAGACGAAGAATGAACAATGTATTCAATTGTGTGCCGAAAAAAAAACGGAAGGCATAGACAATTTTATTATGTCATCGGTCACGGGTATTAGGAGTATCATCGTAACCTCTTTCACTTTTATCCAAGCAAAGATAATAATCTCAAACAGCCAGTGATTAATTCGATAACAAGACAATCGTCTTTCAGTGTATTTAGTCTTTTCTATTCTCTTGAATACACATAATAGTTACAAAAACTTGATAGCAATCTCGATCAAAGGTTAAAGTGAAGTTATTGTTAAAGTATTAACGTCGATTTGTCATAGTTTCAGTTAAATTAACCGTGGTTAATGACATATTGTGTGAGCGTGTGTCTTTAATCTCAGTAACTGACACTTTCCAACGTTTATGCGTGAGAATTATTGTATTTCTGTGAAGATTTACAACTCTATTACTGTTTAGATAACTAGATATATCATATTTTTTTAGATTTGAAGTAGTATAATAAACAAAACATTATACATTTCTTAGGATTTCCAAAAATTTTTAGTATCACTCGATTTTCTTATAAGGTTTTCAATAAAGTGTTAGTTGCTTGCTTTTTTGTTGTTGTTTAACTCACACAGTGAGTGATCCAATACGTAGGAAAAGTCGATGTTCCAATGCCATCAGTTTTCTTATTTTCATTGATTTATTATGATTGAACGTAAAATAGCTAGCCTTAGTGACTGAAATAGAGAAAAATCTTAACGAAGTTAAAACGCAAAGGCACAAATATATACAAGGCCTGTAGAGAAGTTGCAATTCGACATTCGAATCGACAAACGAATAGAAACAAAATGTATGGAAATGACACAAGCTTTCAACAAATCGGGCTGTCACTAACGATAACTAACTTTCATACTTTTTCTTTGTATTCGTTTGTCTATTCGAATGTCAAATTTCAACTCGTCTAGCCCCCAGGTTACTTTAATTAAAAATACATACTTAAGGTGTGAGTTACGGGAAAATCTGCAGTAACACCCAGATCAGAATGTTGACATACATGTATAAGTAATTCAATATATTTTTAAATAATTTTAATGTACATAGCTTTGACGGCTTAAAGACGTGTCCGCTTTTACCGTACACCGTAAACGGTTTGTAAGTAGGCAAAGACAAGCTCCATACGGACTCGGCGCATACCTTTATGGTCACACTTTAATCGATTAAAACTATCGCCTTGCAGCATCATTGAAGTTTTTACTTTCATTAAGTATATATTACTTTCGATATTTAAATCGAAATTATAATAATATTAATAAAATGGTTACCGGTTGTAGTTACAATTTTATTATGCAACTCTGATAATATCGATACAGATTTAATCGTGTCCATTAAATCGATTATTTCGCGCCTAAAGCTTTCATTCCCGAGCAGTTAAGGGCGGTTGATTACCCGTTATAAAATCTTATCGGTTTTATTTATTATTTTTACGCCCATCTTCCGGCGATGCTGGCTAGTTATTTCAAAACTTCTTGGCAGTTCTAAATGTGTTGTCTATTCGAATTTGGAACGTAATAATTTGAAATAAAAGTCATTCGATTATTATTTGGCGGTAAAAAAGGTGCCAGCATCATCGCATTCAATTTGTTCTCAATTACGTATGTTACCGTTTAATATTTATTAATATATTGGACAATAGGAATAAGTGGAAATTATGTAAGAAGCCCATTCTAACAATTTGTTTACTATTCGTTGAATGTATCTAGGAAACTGTAGCGGCTTCACAACTTTCATTGAAGAAGATTCAATGTGTAATTTCCAATTAAAATGTATAGATTGCTGAGTGGTGCGCTTTCCTTCCTTTTCCAGTAAATTAAAGAAAATGTGACTTTTCACTTCTGTTCGAATGATTGGTCGAAACTTATTTTACTGTTGCTTAGTGAGGAGCGTGTCTTTTTATCAGTTATTTACTAGTGGCAACAAAATAACCCAGTTCTAGTTATTAAGTATTTGCTGTAGGTAAATATATCTCTGAATTATAAATTACAAATTTTAGTTATTTGAGCACTAGGGAGTCTTATATCTAATCAAATCAAATCAAATTTATTGCGTTCCATAATGTATATACAGGTGGTAAACTTATATCTAGGGATCAATTATGGACCCTGTCGGGCACAGCATAGTAAAATTAAGTAAAGTAGGAGAGAGGGAGAGTTTCAATAGGTTTTATTGTAAATGAATTAGTTAATTTATGTATTTTAATTATCACAAATAGATTTATTGTTTAATTATTTATTATTATTATTATGTGTAATTGAATATAGTATTTTAATTTAGGAGATTTAATGTAATTTAATTTTTGCAGATTGTTTTTTGTATGAAGTTTTTTATTTATTTATTTATTTAACTTTATATTATAATTAAGTATTTGGTATGTATATATAGGTTTGTATGAAGATATTGCACGAATTATACATTTATTAGTATTATTTACTTACATTATTTATATTATTTATTTATTTATTGATATTTAATTATATTTTCATCCCACCATCTCGGAAAGAGTATTTTTACTCTTCGATATCTGAGTGCAAAAGTCGTTTTTATCCTCTAGAGAGACAAAGTAAATTGAATTTAGAACATCGTGCTTTTACCCCCCTGGCGCCGAATTAATCATACAACTTTTTTTTAATTTGTTAAAAACTCAGACTTGGAACCTTCACTAAGTTCCGAGTCTAAACGCAACAAAGTATCGATATATGTCGAATCGATATTTTTTGAAAATATCAGTATCGATACTAATATTTTTATTTAAAAATATCGATATAGGGGCGATATATCTTAAAAACCAAATTATAAAACAACAAATCAAGTCGATCAAAAACAAAAAATACATTAAATATAATTTGTTAAAAAGATGTTAGTATAAAAAAGTATTCCTTTTTGGGATTTTATAATCTTAAAACTTATTAATGTTTATTGGTCTGTAAAAAATATAGATTTTTATACCTTTTCGATACTTTGAATTTTATATTGAAATATTAAATATCGCTCAAAAATATAGATACATTAAAAAAAAAATATCGATATATCGATGTATCGATATTTTTTCAACAAGCCTACCGGAACTTTCTTGGTGTACTTTTTTAAGTCACTAACACCTAACAAAAATATTACACTCGAGTAATTGTAGCAACGTTACTTTCAATTTCTCTTAATTATACCTAGTATTACATACCTACCAACTAATGTACACATTGTGGAATGCAATAAAGTATTGAGTATTGAGTATTGAGTATTGAGTATTGAGTATTGAGTATTGAGTATTGAGTATTGAGTATTGAGTATTGAGTATTGAGTATTGAGTATTGAGTATTGAGTATTGAGTATTGAGTATTGAGTATTGAGTATTGAGTATTGAGTATTGAGTATTGAGTATTTAGTATTGAGTATTGAGTATTGAGTATTGAGTATTGAGTATTGAGTATTGAGTATTGAGTATTGAGTATTGAGTATTGAGTATTGAGTATTGAGTATTGAGTATTGAGTATTGAGTATTGAGTATTGAGTATTGAGTATTGAGTATTGAGTATTGAGTATTGAGTATTGAGTATTGAGTATTGAGTATTGAGTATTGAGTATTGAGTATTGAGTATTGAGTATTGAGTATTGAGTATTGAGTATTGAGTATTGAGTATTATTTGCTATAATTTAAAGAATAGGTATTCTGTAAAACTTACTTATCATATAGTATTTAATACCTAAAATGAAATAAAAGTATCTTGTGGTTGTAAATGTTTTTTTTGTCATTTCCTCGCTGAGGTGGGATGAAAAGTTACGTGTTGCACTCGAGTGCAAAGATTTTTCACCTTGTGCTCTTTTAATTCCCTCGCTGACGCTCAGGATTCTAATTTTTGAATCACTCGCTCCGCTCGTGATTCAATTTTAGAATCCTTCGCTTGCTCGGTCATCAAAATTGAGCACGCGGTTAAAAAGCAACTTTGCACTCTTGTATAACAAATAACTATTATTTAATATCTTCTATATAGTATTTTCTGTTATTATTTATTAAGGTAGTGTTTGTTTAAAATTAGATTGTATCTTTAAAGTAAGTTATTTTATAGTTTATCGTCAAGATATTCTTTTATGCTATAAAAGAATATCTTGACGATAAACTATCTAGATCTAGATATTCTGTTATTTCGTAGAACAGGTCATCTTATAACATGAAAAGATTTTCCATAGCTAATGTGTCGATTATTAATCGACTATATAAGTTACATTCAATTAAATCAATCGAATCGCCCCATCACAATCAATTATCGACAATTATTTTCAATACATCACTCTAGATCTTCTGAACTAATATTACATTTAAAAATTAATAACAATCGATTTGTTGAACCGTAAAATTAAAATACTAGCCGACAACCGGAAGACTGGTCATTAAATATCAAAATTATAGGGTTGCCTCTAGTTTAATATTTACTTTTTATATGGTCTAAGACTTTTTCGTTAGTATTTGAATTACTTACATAATATTTATTTGTGTCGGTAATAAGTTGGTTTACGTTAGAGAAATGAGCTACTTTTTAAAATGGCATTTTGCTAGCATTTATCTTTTAGACAGGAAACTATTTCAAAAGCTTTGCAGATGTTACATAAAAATATTCAAAGATAATAATGTGCGCTAATGCGTTTTAATTTTAAACTCGCATTGAAATCGGATCTCCACAGATAAAATAACACAACAAAATATTACCAACACTTTTAACATACTATCACGCCTGTATTCCCCGAAGGAGTAGGCAGAGGTGTGCTTATTCACCTACAGTTCGCCAGTATGTTTAGGCGAGCTTATTGCCATTATCCGGGTACTGAGAATTGTATAGAAGAACCCAATAACACTGCTCGACCTGGGAATGGAACCGAGGACCTCAAGCATAGCAGTCACGCTTAGGACAACTATGCTAACGAGGCAGGACACAAAGGAAGTCATCAAAAGCTCATACAACTCAGCCCAAATTGTATCGACAGGACATGTCAGCTGTCAAGTTGATAGTTTTTACCATGAAATCATTATCAAAAAGATAATAGTGTGCCAAAATGGCATGATTTTTCTCATATTAAAAGTATTTTTTTTCATCCCCCAGTCTACATTAAAAAAAGTACGACTACAGTTTTAACCAGCGTAATACAGAGTATTTTTTCAAATAGGTGTACCTTCGGTACCTCATTTGGGCCGATTTCGATGACCGCCTTTGGCAACACAGATTTTTTTAAACGTAGCAGCCCTATGCTAATGTCTTCTTATCTATCTCCCAGAGACAATTACAAACGTTTACTATAGTAATTAACGAAGTTAAATAACAAGTGCATACATAATAACTGAACTGTAGAAATTGGTCAATTACAGCCAGATTGAATAGAAAGCACCCGGTGGTCACGAACTGGCCGTATTAACTGTATGGGCGTAATTAACGACGCATGATGATTTGCTCTTTATCGTAGGCTTTTTATGGTGTTTAGGAAGAAGCTGTGTACACTGATATAATATTACCATATTATATCAGAGTACGAATGGAAGAGTTGGAAGGGGCCGACCTCGGCGAACGTATCACAACCAGATGGCGGACGTTCTCAAAAAAGGCAAGGTTAAGAGCACCCTAAACCGACGAGCATGCATGGAGAGGTAAATGAACATAGACGAAACGAAAGTGGTGTGCCAGGATCGTAGCAAGTGGAAATCTATAGTCTCTGCCTACCCCTATGGGAAACAGACGTGAAGCTATGTATGTATGTATATCAGAGTACACAGAGAGTCGATTTCAGAGTGATATTAGTAAATGTAGGCTTGTTGTAATTCAAATTGTTCTTTTTTTATATCCTGGGAAATTTTACACAGCAATCTAGTCCTCAACTAAGCAGAGCTTGTACTATGGGCACTAGACAATGGATATAATACTTATATTTTTTTTGAATACATACTTATAATAATATTAACACAAAAACACAAACACTTATGTTATCACATACATATTTGTGTCCTGTGGGTGCCCCATTTTCATTATAATCATGTTCAAAAAACACTAACTACCAACATTTATGTGTCTCTACTTATATATATTGCCAAGTCGATCAAAAAAGTGGCACGATCGTACCATCCTTTTCTCGAAGTAGTTCTCGCCATTTTCGACCATTACCTACCATTGGCCATTGACAAGTCAACCTATTTATTTAAAAAATAAAAAATCGTTGGTCTAGTGATTCCAAGCGCGACTGCTACGCTAGAGCACCTGGGTTCGATCCCCGTCACTATAATAAAATGTTGTTAGGTTAGCTAATTACTTCCTTTATGTTAAAAAATTAACCGACTTGGATCTCAAAACTTTATACGGTAGTAGAACTGAGTTGCGAGTCTTGTTTTCTTTACAAGTTATGTTTTTGATGGCATTATCACATTCCCAAGCCGACTAGAATTATATAACTTATACAACTCCATGGTATGATTGGTATCGGCTCCATTTGACATTTGAATCACTTGGCAAGCGTCAACCGTTTCGAATCCCAATTACCGGCAGCTATACAAAATGCTACGGTAAAGGCAGCTATTGTTTATATGAATAAAGGTTAGATTAAGTAATGATGTTTATACTTTATGAAGGAATAGTAGTTTCCCGTGGTTCCGTCTGCGTAAAATTCTTAAAAACATAATGGGTATAAGTCCGGGGTATAAGCTGGTTCTATTCCAAACCGCCAGATCCTTTCAGCCCAATGCTGCAACCAGCATATAGGAGTCACAAAAATCCAAACAACTTTTAATGTTATTAGGATTAACTTCGGCAACTTTTTTCAACCTTAATTTGGTCAATTTTTTTTTTCTAGTTCCAGATAATACTCAGATATTGCAAATGCTAGATAGCTAGGTTTGTCATCATCATCTTAGGCCTAGTTTAACTAGATGCATCTGACTACCAGTATTATAATTGAATTTAAAAAAAAACGTGTAGAGTATAAGTAGACAAGAACGTAACAAAATTTCACAAAATTCTTCATTAGTACATAACCCCATCCACTCTGTTCCCCTCCTAATGATTGGCACGAGCTCCTAATAAAAAAGAACCGCCATCCAGCTTTGGTCAGGCTATTAATCATCATCGTTTAGGGGACACCGACATGATCACTTTCTCGAGAAAGGTGTTATGCAACAATATTTGTTTGTTGCAATTATTTTGAGGTTTTCAATTTTATTAGTCTGTGGTCATAGGTCAGGTACTTGGCTCTCTTTCTTATGGGATTTGTTTTGTAAATTGTGATGTCATAAAATAAATCTATTGCTAGATTCAACAGTGCTTTTAAACAAGTTGCAATTTGACATTCGCATCGACAAACGAATAGAAACAAAATGACTTATGGAAATGACACAAGCTTTCGATAAATCGGACTGTCACTAATGTCATTTCCATACTCTTTGTTTCTTTTGTCGATTCTAATGACAAATTGCATCTTGTCTAGGCCCCCAGTGAAGGAAGACATCGTGAGGAAACCTGCATATCTAAAAGATTTTCTCTCGACTACATGTGAAGTCTGCCAACCCACTCTAGACCAGTGTGGTAACTGTAGCTTAATCCTCCTATTCTGACATGAGACCCGTGTCCGTGTGCCCAGCAGTGGGACAGATAGATTGGTTGATGATGATGATGTGCTCTGGACCGCTAGCTGGCTTGACTTGTAGTACCTAAATATTGATAAAGATAACATATTTTCGAAGTGGATCTTACACAGTTTTTTTTGACAATCATTCTTAACGTACCGTAGATATTCACTAAGATGAAAGATTTTGGGACATTCTCATAGGAAGGGTAAAATATAGTTAAAGGATAGCAGGTCATCATCCTCCTAGCCTTTTCCCAACCATGTTATGGTCGGCTTTGAGTCTAACCAGATGCGGATGCCATCAGACCTCCGCATCCCAATTTCTGGGCAATACCGGTATTCGAAGGGTAGATGGTTGTCAGGCTTTTTGGGCTTCTGGCTACCACTAACGATTGTCATAGGTGTTCGTATGACCAGCGGGACCGACGGCTTGACGGGCTTTCCGAGGCACGTAGGGGTGTCTATGTGTTAAGAATGGTCACCCATCCACAGACTGACCTCGGCAAGTGTAGCTTAACCTTGCAGATCGGTTGATCAGCGCAGTTATAACTTAACCACGAGTTTAAAGGATAACAAGTATAATAAACATTTTTATATTTCGGAAAATCATCATGTGTTACAAACCTGACAGTACTTTAGATAATATGCAGCTAAATAAGTACATTAAAATTATAATGCTGCAACTACACATGCAAGCTATTACTTAGGACAGTTCTGCAACGCATTGTTATCGTGTGAACGAGGCGTAACATGTAACAATAAGCTGGGTACTCACTTAGCAGTGTAGCATGTAATGTATCAGATACGGTATCAAGTAAGTACGTAGGCACGAGCCCGCTGCGAGCTGCTCGCGCGTGGAGCGCTGTAAGCTCGCAGTGATACCGTCACTCGGCGGGTCACTGCGAGCTTACAGCGCTCCAACACAAAGGCGTCTCCGGCAGCTCGTAGCTAGATACGCGGTGGACCGTGGACGAGCCGTACCCACTTGCAGGTTGATACAGTATCTGATACGTTACATGCAACACTGCTAAGTGAGTACCCAGCTTAATGTTACGTATGTTACGTTACACAGAAAAGGGACATAGACCACGACAATTAAACTAAAACTTAGTTCAAGTAAATTTGTGCAATGTTCATAATTGTTGGTTCTAAGTAATAGCTTACACTTACACATACCATCACGCGTGTTGCCCGAAAGGTTCGGTAGAGATGTACTGCTGTACAACTACCTATAGGTCGACGATGTGTTTGATTTTTATTTCATTTAAATAGGAGGGCCTTATTGTGGGCTGGTACCGAGAATTTCAATTCAAACTTAATAGCACTGCTCGAACTGGGAATCGAACCTGAAAGCATAGGCTTTGATGTGTAGCTACCTATACTAATAAATGTAATACCACCACCATTCCCTTAAGTTGTATACATTTTAACGACTAAAGAGTTCTTAATATTTGCAATAGTTTAATATCAATTACTTTATAATACAAAGTATCACTAGCAGAAATAATTTAAAAACAAATTATTCGTAACTGACAACCGCGAAGCCGAAACCAACTAACCTCTGATCTTTACGTTTTAAAAAGTAAATACTCTATACCATAATAGTTTAAAAAGTAAAATATAAAAGTGACCACCTGAGGCGACGTGCAGTCGAGACTATCGGAAAGTTTGAGCGGTATTTTTAGCGTTCTATTTTTAAAATTTCTTCAGAGAGAAAAAAGGAGTATTATCTCTCTGTGGATGAATTGAAGCAAATAAATATGGGAGAGGAGATTGGTAGCAACGACATTTACAATTCTCGCCAAACTTATTGTCCGGCTTGAAGTGGGTAAAAATCGGCGACACAAATAATATATTGAATTAAAATGATTTAAAACGACAGCCTACGACTTGGGTTTTCATTTTTATTTATTACAATCCAATAATTTTCTTTCTCCGATTTTTACGGCCGGGTTAAAGTTAGCTCGTGCCAACTTCAACCCGGACAATAAGTTTGGCGAGAACAATATAACTTTTTTATTGTAAAGATAACAACAGCAAGGTGCCTGATAGTCTTAGACCCAGCAACACCAGTAATAGAAACGGCATATACCCAGTAATTTCACAGACTACATTGCTGTTTTTACAATAATGTCATCACATTATTGCTTCATCATCAAACCATTAACTGTCCCTCTGCTGGGCACGGGTCTCTTTTTCGTATGAGAGAGATTAGGCTATAGTGGTTTACCACGCTGGCCTAATGCGGGTTAACATTATTGCTTAGCAGCAGAATATTTAGAAAAAAAAAGAAGGAAAGAAAAGACGTTTTTCACAGACACGACTCACTATGGTAACTAAAAACTAAAAAAGGTGCGAGTCAGGGCCAGTAAACTCCTGAAGAACAGGGGAAAAAAGGGAAATCAACTCAAATCGGGAACTTAACGATTTTTTATTATTATTATAATTATAAAATAAGGGCAGATCACGGAGGAGATGGCGAGACGACCTTTGAAACCTGGAAACAAATAGCTCAATGAAGACATAAGTGGAAGAAATGGGGGAGCCCTTTGCTCAGGCTTGGAACAATATAAACTTTTTTTAAATATTTGATTGGCAAAGATAGACGGATCTCTTCAGAATTCTTTTTATTACGAAATCGAATAAAATTTAACTTAACATTACATAAAATCTATATTACAAATGTTATTCAATTTAACGATCTTTCACCAATCAAATTGAATTCTCATGTGAAACAGTGAATTCTTTTGATACGAGTGTCGTTTTGTGTGGGAAAGGGAAAGTAAAATGTTCAATACCTCCTGTAGCCTAAGGGCGACAGAATTGTGGTTTTATAATCATTATTAAAGGATAGAATGGTGTTGGCTTTCGCCATCGTCTGCGAGACGTTCATGGATAGATTTGGGCAACTGTCTTGTTAGTCTTGTGTAGGGTTGCCATACGTCCCGGTACGCTGGGACATGTCCCGGTTTGAAGCATGGTGCCCGGTGTCCCGGCGCATATGCAAATTGTCCCGGCTTGAAAACCTAAGTTATTTAGTAGGGACGAGGACTAGGTAAATATAGGAATGCATGTACGAAGCTCAGTAAAAAGAGTTGTTCCGAAGAGCCAGAGTATGAATGGATACAGTAGCAATGAATAGAGATCAAGAAACTTGCAGATCACTTGTTTTTAATTGATAGGTATTGTTAATTTTTTTAACGTGTTGTCTTCATAATTTGTTTACAAAAACATACAACAATAGCACAGAATAAATAATAACAGAATGGCCACTCTCCACCCCTCCCTAACGTCAGATACCTCAGGTCCCCCGCATCCTGCCGGTGTTCTTGCCGGCATGCCAACAAACCCTACGCACACATTGGCACGTGTACAAACGTAATTTTGACAAGTTTGACATTTGGTATTGTAGTGTGCAGCGGTATCGGAAAGTTTGTATGGAGTGTCACAGGTGTGGCAATACTTTACAACAATAGTCATAGAATATTTTGAAAAAATAATATGACAAACCTGTATGTATGGATTTCGTGTTTTTGTATTGAAAGTCTTTTTTTGATCGCTACCTTCACAACTTTCTCATTAAATGTCCCGGTCAACGTCCCCATATTTATGGCAACCCTTTTCTAGTGGTACTGCGCGACTGCTACGCTAGATGTCCTGAGTTCGATTCCCAGGTTACAACAAAGTGATATTTTAGGCTTTTCTGGGAAATTCTCAGTAGCAGCTCTGCAATATCTCAAAAAAAAAGTCTATCTCTATTTATTGCGAAAAACTGCATTAAAATCCGTTGCGTAGTTTAAAAGATGTAAGCGTACAAACAGCGGGAGCGACATTTTTTTATACTATGTAAAGATTATTACTTTTTCTATAGAGAAAGTAATGTTTATTTTTGTCTAACGATACGTCTAATCAATACATTTTGTTATTCTAATATTCAATTGGCTAGCTAATGGTCTGTGGAATGGCAGTTTTTTGCGCAGAAGACCAATGATTGATGGCGTGTTGATGTATGGAGCCACGCCCTGGCGGGTAGTTTGCAAAAAAATGCACGTCATGTCCATTGTAGATAATATGTGTCAGTTTTGCTCAGGATACCTATGTGTACAATTTCTATGATTGATTCGGACTTAAGCGACGAATAATTGATTTTAATATATTTCTAATGGAATAAAATAAATATTTTGGGACATTTCATACAGTACCATTTAGTCCTAACCTAACCTAACAAATAACTAGACAATGGTAAGAACACATAAATATTTTTTTTATAAACACATACTTAAGTATAATACTTATGAAACAATCAGACGAACTTAAAGAGTTCAGTTAGGTATCTAATATATAAAACAAAGTCGGGTTTGTTACAACACTTATAACTCGAGAACTGCTGGACCAATTTTCACGGTTTTTTATTTGTTGGATTTGTCACCACCTCGAATAACAGAATAACTAAAAAGCGTGCGAGCGAAGTTGCGGGAATCAGCTAGTCACAACATAAATATATTATAAATATAAATATTTATTCAGTTGAACCCGAACAACCTCATGATCAGCAGTACCACATTCGAACCACTAGACCACAGAAGTCTTCAAAGGAGAAGGTATACTTAGTTTTTATGTTTCTGCTAATGACATTTATTTGTCCAATGTCACTTCACTTCTGATCATTCCTAAAAGAAATTTGATTAAGGCATGCCATCCTAACACATGATAAATTAATGTAAAGAAATAATCAGCTCTTCTCTATATCTTTGTAGCAGTTAATTCAGCAGATTTATATTACACAGCTAAGTAAACAGCACAACAACTTGTACCACCTAACTTTTGAACTCTATATTGTGTAGCGTCCGAACTTAACTTTAATCAACTGAACGGTTCCCAAGTGCCAAGTTTCGGCCTAGTTTTGTAATCTAAGTTTTACTGCAGCAGACACTGAGGTTGTAAATTGATTGCACAAAGTAGAGAACCAAATTTTATTTCTAGTTGCTGTAGTACTTACTACATTACACTACTTCAACCGTATATAAAAAAAAAACTCATATTTCAGCCCCGAGGAGTTGAATTTTTAAGAATATTTTCTTGTAGTCTACCAAATTTCAAGATTAGGGTGTACATTTTTTAAGTTTAAAATACGCAAAAGCTGATAAATAAGCTTTATAAGTTATATTTTACCTGTTTTATGTGATAATATGTTATATTTTTATTAAATATACCGAGGTCTTTCCTAAAACTGAAACGTCTTGGTCCCAGGCCGAAGCAAACAATGCCTTCTTTTATCTTTAACACTAATCTGCTATGCCTACACTATTCTTCTTTTCTTCATTCTTTTAAAAATCCCTGTGAATCAGTTCTTGGTTGTGTATTTATTAAAACATGTTCGATGCGTCAGGTAAACGTCAATTCCCACCTGCATTGCTTCCTTATTGATTATTCTCATGTAAATCTGAAACAATTCAAAAATTGACTGTTTCATTTTGTTTTTCGTGAATTTCCGTGTGCTATTTAAAGTTTTCGTGACTCATTTTCGGGAAACATGAGATACCAATTTCTTGATTGTTTCAATCTAGTGACTGGTATCGGCTTTTCGCGGGTTGATATTTAATAAAATAATATATCTTATGATAATTAGTGGTAATATAGCATTTTACAGACTGGTGAAAGAAATGTTAAAATCGGTCTTTCAGTTTATTTGTTACTTTAACACATTATTTTTACCTTTTATAAGTATCTCCACTTTTCAAACTATGGTTTAGTGTCAGAAAATTCGTTTGATTGATGTATAGTTGGCACATTATCAGAAACCCTTTTTAATTAACTGCTAAAATGTCTTAGAAGTATTAAGCTCGTATAAAATGGTAAATGTTTAACGTTAAACATACACACGCTAATTAAGATTAATTACTAAACCCAGCCGTGATTAAACCACCTCGTGACCCAAATAAGTTTCATGGGCTAATTAAGTAAAAATTACCTGTTCGATATTTTAATAGAACGAGTGTAATCTGTGTTCGTGTTGGGTACAGCAATTCGGTTGGATTTACGATTAATATTAGTTATAATACATTATTATTTTTTACTAAAACGCTTGATTCAACTAGGCACCAACTAAGTATGACTAATAATTATTACAACATTCATTAATCACCATTTTAGACCCATTAGGGTTTAAATGAAAGAAAGCTCTCCTTATTTTGTTATAGACTCTTCTAGGCTATGACATTTTATACATACATACATAGCTTCACGCCTGTTTCCCATAGGGGCAGGCAGAGACCAAATTTCTACTTGCTACGATTTTATTTTATTTTTATTTTTTATTTTTTTTATTTACGACGTTTTATCATAAAGTTTAATTTTACCCAGTATTGATTTTTTGCTTAGGTATATAAAATAAATATATATATAGTAGCATGTATTCGAAAATGGCTCCAGCGAATGCATTTTGAATGGATAATCCATCAATCTATGTCGATATCGTCGCGTCGCGTCGTGCTTGGCAATCTATAATAGGTCTGGGATATTCCTAAAAGTCATAAAATGGTTTGCTTAATAACTCTAATTTTAACCAGATGAATATAGGCTTTGTTTAAAAAAATATTACATTGATTGATATTTGTTTTAGAGGATAATTACTATACTTGTACTTAGTTTGTTTGAACCAGAACCAAAAAACGCAGGTTCCAGTCCTGCCAGCGAGTTGATTTTTTCCTTCATTAAAAATAACTAGTAGGTACTCTTAGCATGGAAAATGATTAAAAAAATACAAAAAGATACTATAATGTAGTTTGTTTTTAAAATTTAGCTACGAATAGTGACTCGGACTGTTGAAAATTCCGTACTAAAAATAAATTGCTTATTATTTACGATTAGGCTGATTAGACACGGCTGGGCAAAAGGCCTAATTCAGTCCTATTGTTATAAACTTATAATATAAGTAGTAAATATATACTAGGCAAATATAAATAAATAATTTTATTCATTTATCTATTCATCATATCGTAATAATATGCTTATCTAAATCTCAGATCTACACACTTCCAATTAAGTTCGTAGCATCTAGAATTAATTTGATTACAAAACATACAATTTAAATCATTGCTCGTTGACTACTTATGACTGTATAACCTCATTGAACTTTACAATAAATACGTTTAAAGGACTTCGTCCAATATAGCGTAGCATTTTGTCCGTAACTGTACTGACTAACCCAATTAATGTGAAAAGAGACAATACAGTTTCTGTATGTGTGTGTGTGCGTGTGCGTGTTTTATTGTTGTTGTTATTATAGTTGTACCGAACCAGAAGACGCTGGTTCGAATCCTGCCCGCCGGCCGATTTTTTATAAAAATAACTTGAATGCTTTTTATATAAATTCGGCTGGAAAGCACGAACAAAGTCTAAAGAAATTAATGTAAATACCCTTTTGGATCTGCTATACATACACAAGACGGAACATAGTTAAGCACCAAACTTTCATGAGGATAGTATGAAATTTAGAGCCTGAATTCTAGATTAGAAAAGAAAATACAGAAAATTACAATACCGAACAAATACGCTACGCGTAGTGGCGTAGCGTGAGCATTTCTTCATCGTTCGTGCGTTCGTGCCTGTTCATGGTATTACGATACACTGGGCGAGGTACTTAAAAGAAATAAACAGTAGGTAAGCTTTAATAAGACTTTCATTTTATAATCGTATTATTATATTGTAGATTGTGTTTAATACTTAATTCTAGTGCATGTAATCGGAAGTTAGTTTTGTGTGCAAAACTTCATCCGGTTTTAAAATTATTTAGGTAGGTAGTTCAGTAGACTAGATTAAGTTTCGAATTAGTTATTGTGTTATATAATAAAGTAGTGTTAAATGGTGTTATTTAATGTTAGGGTTCAGAACTGAAAAGGTTCAAATTCAAAATGCTTTTAATTCGTCATCGTACCTAATATCAGCCGTAGGTTATCCACTGTTAAACAAAATCCTCCCCTATAGACTTTAACTAAAGCCGATTATTTCTCACTTGTCTCAAACTACTCCCAGCGACTTTTAACCTTGTTGAAGGCCGTCCTCGGCGGCGTTTTACTTCAATTTTTATTTCAATAGGACTTTATTTGTGATGTGGAAAATCCTTATCTCTGCCCCTGGGGATGTGACAGGGTCTGTCGGACTCAAATTTACCAAAAACCCACTTGCCTATACCTTATGTTTTATAGTCGTAAATAGGTTTTTCTGAAAAGTTTCTGAATAAATAGGTTCATTCCTACCCCGTACTATCAAGCTCCCGAATGAACTACCTGCTGCGGTGTTTCCCGTACGCTATGACATGTTCTTCTTCAAACGAGGCTTAAAAAGAGCTCACTACCATACACAGTAGGAGGCGGGTCAGCTTTGCCCCTGGCGTTGCTGATGTCCATGGGCGGTGGTTACCACTTACCCTCAGGTGGGCCACCTGCTCGTCTGCCACTGTAGGCAATAAAAATAAAAAATAGGTCCTTTTGTAAAGTCAAAAACTAGTTGCAATCTAATTTATATTGTATTTTAAATCGATGTAAGCTTTATTAAATACAAGAGGAATGAATGTAAGCTTTATTAAATACAAGAAAAATCTTAAGTGAGAAAAATATTTGCTTTAAGTACATTAGGATCGTGCAAAAGCGGCTTTAACACCATTCACAAGTTTTAAAATGACATAAATCGTTAAGTGCTTGTTGTCTTATTAGCATACTAACCCTTTTCACAACCCACCTTCTTATGCATTGAAATTAAACTAGTTTCACTTGAATCTTAAGCCATAAGAGATTCTAGTCATCGTACATTATAGATTATCTAGGCAGTTGGATTGCCAATTAGAATGTGGGTAGTTTATATTACAATAAAAGTTATAGTAGTTACACAAAGTAAAAGTTTTCAAAGTAAAAGAGAAATTTACATCCATACTTATTAGTTACTGTGAATTGATCAACTGTCAAGTAGTGACGTAATCATTGGATTACAAGTCGTAGGTCAAATAAGGTAACTATTAGGTGCAAGAAAACATCGTCAGGAAAACATGCTAGAGATTTTTAGACGGCGGCGGCAGCGTGTGAAGTCTAGTAATACGCAATTTTAGAATAGTGTGGTGGACTATAGCCAAAACCTGCCTAAAACTTCTCATTATGAGAGGAAACCTGTGCTAAACAGATTGACCGCAAATGGCAAAAACTTTGATCACAGAAATATTTGCTATATTTGTACAAATATTTGGTATGAATCAAACGTCAACAGTCGGCAAAACGGTTGTGGCAAGGTAACCACTTTGAACGCTATGCGGCTATGCCAATCGTTGAGTCAAAATGTATCATACAATATCAATGTTATTGAACTCAACAACGGTAAGATTAAGTAGTTAATTATAATTATTATACTAACTACCGTTACACTGACAAAGGAAGTATCACAGACATTCAAGTATAATTATGTATATACATTTTAATTGGCTTGATGACTAATCTCAAGATTTAGTCATGTTTTAATTGTCGTTTACGTACAAATAGACACGTTTGTAACCAGTTGATATTTTCAAGATAGAACTTCAAATCTTTACACAAAAAACTTGCAGTTAATTATTTTCTAAACATAAAGAGATCCACCGACGATCCACAGACATCCACCTCTGGATAGCTAACTGCTGGATAAATATCTACTAAAATGGAATCAATTGTGTATGAAGTCATTTGCCAGTTAATTTAATGGGAACTTCTTCGTAAGTTGGTGAGAGGCGAGTCCCTAAAAGTTCTCGAAGTTAACTTTAGTTACAGTTCAAAATACAAATACAGTACAAAATATTGGATTAAAATACTTTATAACGACAGCCTACGATTTGAGCTTTCGTTTTTATTTATTACAGTCCAACATTTTTCTTTCTCCAATTTTTAAGGCTGGGTTGAAGTTAGCTTGTACTAACTTTAAGCCGGACAATAAGTTTGGCGAGAACTGCAACTTAAGTTAACTTCGAGAACTTTTAGGGGCTATTTACTCGCGTCTCACCAACTTACTAGAAGTTCCCGTTACCTGGCAGATGACTTCCATACACATTTGATTCCATTTTAGTAGATATTTATCCGGCAGTTATCTAGAAGTGGGGAAACCATTTATGTTTCGCAAATAATTAACAGCAAATTTTTTGTTTAAAAACATTAAGATTGGAAGTCCTGTCTTCAGACTAACTTTTTGTGCGAAACTTATCGCGATATATCCGACGAGAGCTTCGAATGTGAATAACTAGCTATCCCGAAGGTCATAAATGTAAGTCCATTCGCCGAAACACGATTGTTGCCAAAACATCGATACGGTCTCCTTTCGTGCCAAATCTTGCGAGTACTTATTATGTTATAAATTATTCAACATTCAATTCACATGCAAGTATTTATTGTGATGTCAGTGATGTCACGTTTAGCTTGAATTATGATAATCTGCGGACAATTTTTAATCTAATCACGTAGATTGTTTGTGTTGCAAATTCTTAAGTGATTGTCACGTGTTATCGATAAAATCTAATTTATAACATCAATGTTATAGATAGGTAATTGCAAAGCACTGATGTTTTTTACTAAATTCCACCACGAAAGGGTTTAGTGTGAGGAAACAGCAAAAAATCATTCAGATCTTTACTTTTTTTAACAATTTTCAACTCTCTAAGTAGTTCATGTGTCAAAAGACTTGAGTTTTAGTTGATTAAACACAGGTATACACATAGTTCTAGGTCGCCGGTATTAGGTCTCATGTTAATACCGGGCACAAATACAAATTTAGAGGTGCAAAACCCAATAAAACTTTGCCCGACCTGATAATCTAACCTTTGTCATCGAGTGTAGCAGCCGCGCTTGGCGCCACTAGGCTGTTTTGTTACATAAATATCAAAACAGTAGCACAATAAGCGACCATTCCATTGAAACGTCCCACAAGATCTATCTCGGCTTCTGTCCGGTGACTCAGCAGTTCTGACCTCCGTCTGCTCTGTGATTAATTCTTATGTTAATGTACCTATTCTGTGCTGACCTCCACTCACCGAGGAACGGAAGGAACTGTTGTTACTACAATTGTTATGTCGATATACGCGTTATATAATTGTAATGATACATGAACACGGAGTAACTGATATAAAGAGACTAAAAAATCTATAGGTGAATTATTATTTTGAGCTCATAATTAGACACCAACATTATCTTATCGACCGACCTGGGGGGCTAGACAAGTTGTATTTTGTCATTCGAATCGACAAACAAAATCTATGGAAATGATACAAGCTTTCGACAAATCGGTCTGTCACTAATGTCATTTACATACATTTTGTTTGTCGATTCGAATGTCAAAATGCAACTTGTCTAGCCCCCCTGGTAAAGGTCGCTGGGAGTCGTTGGATGCAGGTGGCATACGACCGATCCAGGACGTCTATGTTCAGCAGTGAAACATAGCCTCATATCATTACAAAAATATTCAGGAGTCCCAAAAATTAGTAAAGTTACATAAGTAAGTCAAAATTAGGGAATTAGGCAGAGGTGTCACAGTTCGCCGGTATGTTAGGATCCATGTAATAGGGACGAGTCTTTTGCCATCAACCGGGCACAAATGCAGACTCCGAGCTGCTACTGAGAATTTCACAGAAAACCCCAACAACACCTTGCTCGACCCGAGGAACGAACCCAGGACTTCTAGCGACGCAGTCGCACTGGTGACCACGACACCAACGAAGCAATTAGGGGCTAGTTATGTAAAAAAATAATATCTACTTATTTAAATGTTCTTATAACATACACAAGTTAATAAACAAAGAGCGTGTGATTTTATAATAAAAACTGCATTACTAAATGAATATTCATGAAAAAATATGAAATTGAGTATTATGGCCCCGGTGACGTAAGTTTTTTTAATTTTTCCGTTTTTGTTACACTTTGTTAATATGCTGACGACGCGCTTTAGAAGTCATGGTAATTACTTAGCTGTTAAATTAAAGTCTAGATAGTATTAAGTAGGTAAAATATAGCAGACCATTTAATATAGCTGTTCATTTTTAATGTTTCATGCAAGTTTCATCTTTTATGATGACTTCTTACGATTTTAACTAAGTAAAAAAAGAAATATGATTATTATGTAGGGGCACAGAATAAATAATACAGAATGGCCACTCTCCGCCCCTACCTAACGTCAGATACCTCAGTGCCTCGACCATGAGTTTTTCTCACTACACTCGCTAGCGACACCGTAAAATATTTGTATGGAAAACCCTCACAGCGCCTCTAGCGGTTACGTAAGGAACTAAAATCTGCTATGAGATTACATCGTTTCGATGCGTAAAAAACCTATCGAAAGCTATTCGATAGAACTCATGGTTGACGTACAGGTCCCCCGCATTCTGCCCGTGTTCTTGCCGGAACCTGTGCTACCAGTCTAATATCAGTGTTTTGTGAAACTGCCATCAGATATGTCTACGCAGCCTTCATCATCGTCATCAACCCATTAACTGTCCCACTGTTGGGCACGGGTCTCCTCTCAGTATGAGAGGAATTAGGCCATAGTCCACGACTCTGGCCTAATGCGGGTTGGCAGACTTCACATGCCGTCGAGAATATCTCTCAGGCATGCAGGTTTCCTCACGATGTTTTCCTTCACCGTTAAAACGAGTGATAATTACTTACGCACATGATTTCGAAAAGTTAGAGGTGCGTGCCTTGGATTCGAACTCGAGACCTTTGACTTGGCAGTCCAGTGGTCATACCCCTAGCATAATGTAACTATTACACTGTGCCCCTAGGTTATCACTGCTTTACAGCCTACGCTACACAGCCATATTTCTGGGAATTAGGCAGAGGTGTTACAGCTCGCCGGTATGTTAGGATCCATGTAATAGGGACGAGTCTATTTCCATCAACCAGGCACAAATGCAGACTCCTAGCTGCAGAATTTCACAGAAAACCCCAACAACACCTTACTCGACCCGAGGAACGAACCCAGGACCTCTAGCGACGCAGTCCCATTTGTGACCACTAGACCAACGAGGCAGTTAGAGGCTAGTTATGTAAAAAAATAATATCTACTTATTTAAATGTTCTTATAACATACACAAGTTAATAAACAAAGAGCGTGTGATTTTATAATAAAAACTGCATTACCAAATGAATATTCATGAAAAAATATGAAATTGAGTAATAACAGTATTATGGCCCCGGTGACGTAAGTTTTTTTAAATTTTTCCATTTTTGTTACACTTTGTTAATATACTCACGACGGGCTTTAGATGGTAATTACCTAGCTGTTAAATTAAAGTCTAGATAGTAGTAAGTAGGTAAAATATAGCAGACCATTTAATATAGCTGTTCATTTTTAATGTTTCATGCAAGTTTCATCTTTTATGATGACTTCTTACGATTTTAACTAAGTAAAAAAAGAAATAAGATTATTATGTAGGGGCACAGAATAAATAATACAGAATGGCCACTCTCCGCCCCTACCTAACGTCAGATACCTCAGTGCCTCGACCATGAGTTTTTCTCACTACACTCGCTAGCGACACCGTAAAATATTTGTATGGAAAACCCTCACAGCGCCTCTAGCGGTTACGTAAGGAACTAAAATCTGCTATGAGATTACATCGTTTCGATGCGTAAAAAACCTATCGAAAGCTATTCGATAGAACTCATGGTTGACGTACAGGTCCCCCGTATTCTGCCCGTGTTCTTGCCGGACGTACTGCCAACAAACCCTACGCACACTCACGCACACATTTGCATTTGCATGTGTACAAACGTAATTTTGACAAGTTTGACATTTGGTATTGTAGTGTGCGGCGGTATCGGAAAGTTTGTATGGAGTGTCACAGGTGTGGTAGGGGTTCTCTATAAAGTGCCAGTTTGAATTTAAGAACAAAAAAGAAATACCTATAAATTAATGTTCGAATTTTTAAATTTTATATAATGCCACTGGCTTGTAATAAAAATAAGAAATTGTACAGACCTTATTAATAGATAAAAAATAGGTACATTTATTGTAGGTTTTTTGAACAAAAATACTTATACCAGTAGAGTATATTTACAAACATTTTTGATCAAAACATTTGCAACCAATTCACACATCCAAACGTTAATGTATGATGTAAGGATCGTGAAAATAACACCTTTCTAGGTCGCTGTGTTCTTTATTTGAATATTATCAAAACTGTGCGAAATAATGACGTCATTTTGTAAGTTCACACGCAGAATAAACATTTTTTTATTTGCTGTGGGTGGCATCAAGGATAAACCATAGACATAAATAAGCTTTTTTTTTATCTTTGAACCTTATAATACTTGATCTTGATTTAACTGTTTAATAAAAAATATATTTTATTTGCAATGCTGGTGTTCCACTGGTTTAAAATTTTTTATGCATAAATTCAGTCGACATTTATGAGGGGCTCGTGGCCAAGTTGTACCAACGCTGATCTATCGATCTGCAAGGTTGAGCTACACTTGTCGCGGTCAGTCTGTGGATGGGTGACCATTCTTAACATATGGAGACCCCTCCGTGCCTCGGAGAGCACGTAAAGCCGTCGGTCCCGGTTGTCATACGAACACCTATGACAATCGTTAGTGGTAGTCAGAAACCTAAAAAGCATGACAACCAGTCTTTCCATCGAATATCGGTATTGCCCAGAAATTGGATTGCGGAGGTCTGATGGCGGTCGCTCCGTGTAAAATACTGATATTCAGCCGCATCCTGGTTAGACTTACTTACTGGTTAGAAAATGTTTATAAGCTTATCTTATTGAATCAACCACGTCTGTTTACTGCGTCTACTGCTGTATATTTTTGACCGTGCTGTGTCTCCCAAAATACAGGCACTAGCCTAGTTTGGGAATCAGTTCCAGTACGTATTGTAAAAAACAACGCATAGAAATCATATCAACATTTGTAAAATTATTTTTTTGTGATAAATAAACATTTTTCATTTTCATTTTCATTTTCAGACTAGAAGCCGACTCCAACATGGTTGGGAAAAGGCTAGGAAGAAGAAAAGAAATTCAGTCGATAACCTTTGTCGACGTTGGCATGTCACGTCTTTTGATACTCTCCTTCCTATTAACTACTGGTTTCTAAGGTTCCATTTCTTTTTGTTAAAAGCCTAGCAGTTGGCTTTGTTCAAAGCCAACTACTTTCAAGCTACTTTCGAGTACTCTCGAAAGTAGTTTTAAATAGAAGATACCATCATACCTGTATTCCAGGAGGGGGTACGCAGAAGTGTATTGATGAATACCCACAGTTCGGGTGTATGTTTAAGTCCCATGTAATTGGGGACGAGCCTATTGCCACAAAAATAGAAGACTGGTTTTAAATAATATTTCATAGCCTATCGTGTTTATGAGACCCTATCACAATAATTTATCATGCAATATTGATAATAATACATAAATACTATCAAAGACTTTATAAATACAATTGTTGTAATAAACATATATCTTAAAGTAAAAAAAAACAGTAATATGTATACGTAATTTTAAAATTAGTTAGCAGAAAAAATTGCGAGAACCGGCTCCAATGTGCGGACACCGTTAAGTTTGAGTCAACAACAGTTTATTTGTTTGACTTTAAAATAAAGGTGCACCACACTCTAGCGACGTTAACGCAGATAATATATGAATGAAATTCTTTAAGACCTACTTAAAAAATCTTTATTGTGGTCTTATTTTTCTCTCTATGTAATACATAAGAGAATGTCTCATAGTGCCAGAATTCATATATAAATACACTTACGCCTTTTTTTCGCTGCGGTGGGCAGAAAGGTCGAGATACCGCCACCATGATGTATTCCTGGAATAGCAATGATCCGAATGGCAATTGACGTATTCCACGAAGGGCAATTATGTATAAATATTTTTGTCTATTTTGGTCAATTGCGAGGACTATATTTTTATATTAAATTTTATTCCACGAATGGCAATTTCGTCATAGTAGATAGCATGTTTGTGTATGAATCTGTATTTATATGTGACAGGCAGCATTTTATTAGGTACAAGCACAAATCAGCTGCGACCGTCCAGTCTGGTGGCGCCTTAACATCTACTTGGCTGTAAGATAATTACAATAATTCATATATTACCCACGTTACGTGGCGCAGTGCGTTACAGCACGACATAATTGTGGCTTACATACGACTCATATTGTTTCTGTAAAGGTCATCACTCAATAATGATAACCGCTGAGATGTTACAGCTAATGGCTTAATTTAGAGATGTGTAGACGGAAATGTACGGTCGCGGTCATAAGTCCATTACCATTTTTACACATCTATCGCATGAAACAAGTTTCACTTACAACCTTTTTCTATAACAAACATTTTGCATACATAGACGATCTCGTATATCGTACTCTTTCATAATTAGCAAGTTGGAAGGAGAGCGATGTTATGATCATTCAGTGCTGTGATGTCGCGACGGCGTATTAAGATAGTGGTATTAAATTTCAAATCGCTAAGTATATGTTTATGTATTCGCGCAGTAACGTGCAGGCGAATACGATCCTTGACATGATAATGGACTTATGACCTCTTACTGTACTTACTTTGTTGTAACGTTACGTCATCTGGTGTCGATGTGAAATGGGTGGTTGGACGAGCTCCCTAAGATCAGCGGTACCCGAACTTTTAAGGTTTCGGAACACTCAAGAAATCTCTTATTTTATGTAACTACATACATCCATCCATCCTCCTAGCCTTTTCCCAACCATGTTGGGGTTGGCTTCCAGTTTAACCAGATGCGGCTGAATATCCGTATTTTACACGAAGCGACTGCCATCAGACCTCCGCAACCCAATTTCTGGGTAATACCGATATTCGAAAGATAGACTAGTTTTGTCAGGCTTTTTGGGCTTCTGACTACCACTAACGATTGTCATAGGTGTTCGTATGACAACTGGGACCGACGGCTTTACGTGCTCTCCGAGGAACGGAGGGGTATTGATGTGTTTAGAATGGTCACCCATCCACAGACTGACCTCGGCAAGCGTAGCTTAACCTTGCAGATCGGTTGATCAGCGCAGTTATAACTTAGATACCTCCAGTGATAATTAAATAATTATGCCCTGTTTCAGCACCTCCTAGAAAGTACCCGTAAATTTTTTTTGGGAGATAATTTCATACAAATGTTCCATTTTTCAATATATCCTCCGAATAGCGGCTATCCAGAGCATACAAGTTACTGCAATTTTAAATAAGTGCTCTTAGCTTCGATCACTATCTATCAGGGGGTCTAGACAAGTTGCATTTTGACATTCGAATCGACAAACAAAATGTATGGAAATGACATTAGTGACAGCCGGTTTGTCGAAAGCGGTTTGGCGAAAATACATTTTGTCTATCGATTCGCATGTCAAAATGCAACTAGTCCCTCTGTACCTTTACCTATTCACTAAGACCAATCCTACATGCTTAGACATAAAACTACACTGTAATCTGGTTAGGAGTTACAAATTACTTCAACGATATCGCGACTTAGTAGAAAAACAATTGAGTTGAGTGAACCACGGGTGGCACGCCAGCACTAAAGATCCAACTTGTGATAAGAAACGTGTGACTATACAATTTTACTGTACACTGTAATGCCAGTAGCATTACTTCGTCATTTATTGATAACTAGAAAGCCACTATTAGCCGCTAGGCTTCGTCAGGCACTTCCACTCGGCAAGATTTTCCGACATCTTCGTCATATTTCAGCGAATTTACATAAAATCTTAATAAATTATACACATAACCTTACGTCCATTGGTGAAAATCTTATGAAAATCCATTAATTCCTTTTTGAGTTTATCGTGTTCAGACAGACGTGCGATGCGATCTTGTTTTATAATAATTATAGATAGTTAAGTCAAGTTATAGGTAACTAATCTACCTACCAAAGTAGGTAATTTGTGAGTAGGAAGATAAGTCAATCGCGTGCTACGCTAGAGATTCCAGGCTCGACTCCTAAGTCGAGTAATAATAATATTCCCCTATTTTCTATTTAACTTTTAATATTATGCACATACTTAATAAGGTTTAACCTACTTAAGTCGGCGTGTAATAAACTCCGCAGAACATGATTATATTACTTTGAATTACTATGTACTAAGTATGCAATATATTACCAGTGATTGCAATTTTATAGTGCACTGCTTTATCACTAAGGTTGTGCTACTTGTCGTGATAATAAAAACCTTGGTATCAATCTGTAGAGTCAACATAACGTTAATTTATTAAATAATTAAACTATTGGCTTATTTATCCTAAAATATACATACCTACCTATAAAAAAATATCTAAAATTATACTAAACTAGCTTCCCGCCAGCGGCTTCGCCCGCGTGGTCTTATAATTTTTTCCCCGTTTTTGCTACATTTTTCATTACTACTCCGCTCCTATTAGTCGTAGCGTGATGATATATAGCCTATGTTACTCGGGGATAATGTAGCTTTCCAAAGGTGAAAGAATTTTTGAAATCGGTCCAGTAGTTTCGGAGCCTATTCATTACAAACAAACAAACAAACAAATCTTTCCTCTTTATAATATTAGTATAGATAATAATAAAAATTATATAGTATAGATTGGACGGGCTGCAATTAAACCCAACAACAATACATAATATTAAATTAAGTATTATAAAACTTTAAGAGCCTGAGCTTACTGATTAGTTCCCGTTTAATTAGCCGGTAGATAATTTCATACAAATATTGTTCCATTTTTTTATTTATTCGACAGTTGAGGATATTCAGAGGTGGTGAAATAGGCCCGTATTATCAAAATAGTTGCTTTGAATATTCAGCCATTTTGAAAATGGGGTGGTCTCAATGACGTTCGAACACACGTACGACAACGAGTTTCTTATTTCAAATTTTGTGAGAAATAAAATCTAATAGTCTTCAGATTCTGTCCAGCCAGGCCCTCTAGGCATGTTGCATTTTGACATTCGAATCGACAAACAAAATGTAAATGACATTAGTGACAGCCCGATTGTTGTGAAAGCTTGTGTCATTTCCATACATTTTATTTGTCGATTCGAATGTCAAAATGCAACTTGTCTAGCCCCCCAGTACGCAATATAAAAGAGACGTGGCGAGTGTCTGTGTTGCACTTTTTCTCACGTAAGGTATGGGAAAAAATCGAGAATCGAAAAGAATCGGTAATCGCGAATAATCTTCACGCGTAAAATCGTGTTATTAGTACTTTATAGTGCATTTATTCACGGAAACTGTGCTGTTTAACAATTCGTACGATTGTATCGATAATATTATGTAGGACATTACATAATTCCGTGTCGATATCGATATTATTGTGTGAATTGGAGCACCTGAAGATCGGTCGTTACTAAAGTGACATAAGTTTATAAGTGTATTACAATTTTATTTTACAACCGAGAAATTATATTACCGGCTTTAATACACCCATACGAGTGGTAAATAAGGCTGAAGTATTCATTTCGGAAATAATTGTATTTTTATTGTGAGAAAGAAAATATTTTTGCCCAGTGTTGCCATTTGCCTCTTTTATAAACAGGCCAGAAATAATACTGGCTGGAAGCTACTGGTTACGGGTAGAGAAAGACAGAGTATCAGTAGAAAAAGAGTAGTGTAGAGAGCCACAGGTCAAACTATCAGAATTCGGCGCACTTTACGAAGGGTTTACGCCTAACAGAATGTCTGCAGCAAGCTATGATGATGAAAATCTATTATGCCTGTGTAAATCCCGGAGCATTCCCGTGTAAGCCTGTTTTTAGAGCACCCGATGAGCACTTTTACATTACGTATTCTCAAATGGAAATTAAAAAACACAGGTGCTCTAAAGTTGGGGCTCCAACGCGAATACTTCTGAACCGCACCCGGCGGGGATCCATGGTGATTGGATGGTGATGGTGTCATGGTGATTCTGTCATTGGTCTAGGTATTTTTATTGGGTCCATATTGGCTCACCTAAAGTTCTTTACCCGAAATTGTTCTTCCTAACTATTTGTAATCCGAATGATCATTCTTCCTAAAAATGTTCATCCTAAAGTTTTCATTCATACTATTTGTAGTGCTACCGGCGATGCTCATAACACTGATGTTTCCGAAAATTGTAATTAATAACATCATTAATGTAAATATATTTAAACTCCTACTGTTTTTTATCATAACGCTTTTATCCCTAAACATACTTACCATAATATTTTCACTCATACTCAGAAAGAAAAATTTGAAAAAAGTGTAATAAAAAATATATGTGGGTAGAAGATGATATTTATAGTTTTAATGATTATTATTGGGGGTATGCTTTACTCAACGTATTGAGTTGTGTCCCAATAACTAAAGGACCAATTCGGTTCTGGCACTTCGTCTGCCGCTGCCGCGGCACGCTCGCTACGCTCGCTCGGCTCGTGCGTTGGGGTCACAGTTCTAACCTAACCTAAACCAATAATTAGGAATAGGACCGATTCGTTTCTGGAACTTGACTGAATGATTGGAGCAGGACTCTGGTTTTGGTACTACTATTCTATACCTACAAGTTATGTGAAAACAAAGTTACGCAAAATTAATGTATATAATATTGATTACTATGAATAAAAAGAAATCTAAACAAAAAATATATGACTTTGAATAATAGTAGGAACGATGGTTTTGTTGAGAAAATATAGGAAAACAAATAAAAGTATAATAATGTTTATTGCTACTGACATTATGAAGTTAATGCTTCGGAATTATTAACATTAGAGACAAAGTAATTAGGAATTGTGATTGTTAGGATGAAAAATTTTAGGAAGAACATTTTCGGATTTCCAATTATCGGGGTTGAAATTTTAGGTGAACTTTGGCGCACCCATTTTTATTAAGTACCTAATTAGATAATTGCCAAGGTTTAATAAACTAACTTCTGTTTTTTGTTTCAGGTACTTGTTTCCACATTTCACATCGAAGTATCATGATTTAAGACGTGAATCGTAAGTATAAAAATTCTGTAACACAACAAATCCATTTGTGACTGCACGAAAAGGGTAACATTGGAAAACATTTTCAAAACCTAGACACAACGTGATCCGTGTAATGCAGGCACAGTATTTTTACCAACATTATCACTTACCAACAAGTCATAAAACACCACTGTAATACACGAAAACCGACCTTAATATCCACATTCATAGTTCAAAACAGTTTGTGGTGACGGTTGATTTACGGTTTTTGGTAGCTAAGCGACATTACTGGCCCGATTGTGCTGTGTTTGCACGCAAATTCAGAAAGTCTGATTGATGAGCCTACGACCAGATTGCGGTATTACGTGAAGGAAATAGCCATGTGGGCGGGGAAGGTCTTTTAAAACAACCGGTGATTAAACTTTTACTTTAGAAGCACATCGTTTGACGGACATTTGGACTTTCCTTTTGATTTGATTAAGGCATAGGATTCCGGAAGTTCTTAAATTAAAATAGGCCTTCTAATGACTGCATCGACCTAATGGCTATTATAATAACTGCACTTGGTAGAGGCATCATGATCATCATTGTTGTTTTTGCATAAGTTTTTAGTTCCTAAATCGACGAACATGCATGGGAAGGTTGATGAGCATAGATGAAGCGAAAGTGGTGAGCCAGGATCGTAGCAAGTGGAAATCTATAGTCTCTGCCTACCCCTATGGCTAAAGCTATGTATGTACAATGTACATACTTCCATGGATTCACGCCTGTTTCCAATATATGGTATAATTTTAATGCTTCATTAGTCTGGTGGATGCAAAAGCGACTTAGCTAGAGGTCGAAGCGTTATGCTTCCTCTTTTCTCATCCGTACTGCAAAGGAATGGAACTCTTTGCCGGAGTCTGTGTTACCAGATATGTACAATAATGGGAGTCTTCAAGCGAGCATGCGCGCTTCATCGTAGACCACACACCAGGGGAGTTTATGGTCAAACGCAAGCTAAAATTGCAATTTTTAAGAACTCGAAGCTGAAATCCTTGTGGGCCTTGTTATAATACCACGAAAGGGTGGGAGGGGTGTACACCTATAATTCGCTTTTTAATACTGTAATTTTATTTTAAAACACGCAAGGTTTTACTAAATCCAATAAAAATTAAGCTGTAAAAGTTCTATAATAAAACAGAAACGTATACCGCTTTATACTAAAAGTGATACAAAATGTTACAATGTAAATAACAGTGTGGTGTTCAACTCTGCCTAAAAATAAGAGAAAGAGAGAAACTTCCTAAAAGGAAGGTCTTGAAATACGTAACAAGAGACTAAATGCTTAATCTATCAGATCTGTGGAAGTCTCTCTCTTCATCGACTAGAAAAGAGCTGATGATCTTCAAACAGCTAAACAGTTTTTTTTGAATCATAGCTCCAAACATTCCTGATACAAGTCACCTCTCAAACAAAAAAGAACAATCGAATTTTATATTTCTTTAATTAAGGAAAATATCGGCTGCAGGATTCGATACTGCGTCTTCTGGTTCGGTACACCAGACGCTTTGACCGCTAAGCTATCGCCAGTCGAAATTTTCCTGCATTAAAAATAAATCGAATTTTATTCATCTTTTTAGAAGCTACGTTGTTAAAGACACACACATTAACTTATAACTTCCTCTATTTGCATCGGGCGTTAAAAAAAACTGCTCCATTACTAAATTAAACAATTTTATATTCAGTAGACGTAGATTTATATTATTCACAACAAAAAAATGTAACTGTCTCACTATCTTTTTTAAAAAGAGTGACTATGGAGTTTCTTGCCGGCTCTTCTCCATAAGTCCTACTTTTTTGGAACCGAGCAACTAGTTTGACTGTTCAAAAGTGCCTATTTATATGGTCTATTTGAAATAAAATATTTTGAATTTGTATTTGAATTTGAAGTATTTGATATCGCAAAACCGTTAGCCACATTAGACTACAAAGCCCGCCTTATACGACGCAAGCGGCGCAAGCGCAGGTCCTAAAGTCCTGTTACAAACACAATAGTTCCCACGGGGTTAGGCGGCCTGCAAGCGATACAAAAGACATTCCCATGGCAACGGAACAATGAAATTGTTTTTACAAGTCTGCAGCGATCCTTATCTGTACGAATGTTATGTAGTATCCGTATTCTTGATATTTTTTTAAATTGAAATTTTTACTGTCGCTGTGTGGTTTCATAAACTTTTAATTCAGATTTTAATTTAAAAAATGTGGTTCTGGTTTTTCTGATAATTATGTATAGGTATATTATGTAATTTTTATATGGAAATTGTTATTATAAATGTGCCCTGACTCTTGACAATATGAAAGCATTGGGCAATGAAAAAAATGCTCTACTTTTATATTAATAGCCTCTGCCCGTGACCTCGTTCCCGTTCGTGGAAGTTGATTTTTCCCCCGTTTTTGCAACATTTTTAATTGATACTCCGCTTCTCTTGGTCGTAGCATGATGGCATATAGCCTAGCCTTCCCCAATAAATGAGCTATCCAACACTGAATTTTTCAAATCGGTCCAGAAGTTTCGGAGCCTATTTAATACAAACAAACAAGCAAATCTTTCCTCTTTATAACATTAGTATAGATTACGGCTACTGCAACGATTCTGGGTTCGACTCCCAGGTCGAGCAAAATTATTTCTCTGAAATTCGCAGTAACCGCTCTAGTCTGGGTTTGTGCCCTGTTGATGACAATAGGCTCACCCCTTATTACATACGACCTAAACATATGGGTCGTACTATGTGATCTCTCTAGTACGCCTATAAGTCGAGCTCATAAAATATTAGGCATACGGAACCATTGAGTCATAAGCTCATGCCGAACTTCACAGATATTTTTTACCGATTAAAGTAATCACTTTGTGTCATGCATGTAATACTTAGTCGAAATTAATTGTTTTGCGTTTCTGTTAGATAATTAAATACTGATATTAAATTTAATAGTTAAAATATAGAAGATATAATAAATCTGAAATTGATATTTTTAAGTCTCAGTAAATAATTAATCATAATTGAATTTTAGAAATTGTAAGCACTAAAAAAACTTAGATAAGAAATTATCAAATTCAAATATTTTATTTGTTTCAATCTTTTGAATTACAATTTACTAGGGCTGCTACTGGGAAATTCACCATCACCATCAGAAAACCCAACAACACCTTGCTCGACCCGGGGATCGAACCCAGGACCTATAGCGTAGCTGTCGCGCTTGGGACCACTAGACCAATGAGAGTCAACTTAAAAATATTTAAAAGTTATCTTTCTTATCCCTTCTATGAACACAATTGTGATGATACAGACAATAGACATTAAAAAAAGATCTTAAAAATATTTATCTACTTATCCCTTCTCAAAAAGCAAACGCGATAATAATATCGACAAAATAAAAACCCAAAACAAACAAATGAATCCCCAAGCCCAACAACTCAAAACTCATTTGTTAATTCAACGTTTAAACCTTAGAAATTATTTAACGGCGATTAATCAACAAACGTCCAACTGCTTTCTACATCCTGTTGCACCAATTGATATAACTACTAATATTAATTACTTGTGTTTGCACCGTCACTCCGCCATTTATCATACTGTAAATAACTTGATAGTTAAGTTTATTTAACGTGGATACTCATCCCAGGCTTTCCACAACCATTTTGGGGTCGGCATCATGTCTAACAAGCATCACGCCAGAGGTTTGAAAGAGAAAAAGAAAAAAGAAAATTAATTTGTATAGACAAGGCGCATACAATATTTGGAATCACAGACAGAAGTAATATAATACACTTATGCGATGTATGCGCCACATCCACACAAAACGGCAATCGCTCAGTTAAATGCTATGACTCGTGCGCGGTGCAGAGCCACAGCGCTGGTTTTCAGCGACAGGGTTCGTCAGAGGTGTATTAAAATTGAAAATAATGGCACATGATGATAGTTTTTGAAATAAGTACGCAACTTGACGAGTATCATGCAGAACCGAGCCCTGACTAATTGCAAACATGATTTCGTTCGAATGGCAGGGTCGCCATATAAGGACTGGATTACGTTAAATGAAACATCTCTAATGCTGAGTTGATACTGATTATATTTGGAGTATTCATCTATATTATAAACACACACACACGCTTAATATTGTGTATTTACATTCACCACAACTGTACTGGATAGTGTGGATACTGTAATAGGGGGAGTCGATTGCCACTAACTGGGCAGAAACCTGGAGGCCTAGACAAGTTGCAATTTGACATTTGAATCGACAAACGAATATAAACAAACGTATGGAAATGACATTAGTGACAGACCGATTTATCGAAAGCTTGTGTCATCTCCATGCATTTTGTTTTTATTCGTTTGTCGATTCGAATGTCAAAATACAACTTGTCTACAGGCCCTGAACTCCCGAGCTGTTGAGAATTTTATAGAAAATCCCAAATAACACTTTGGTTGAACTGCGAATCGACCTTCTTCACGGCGACTTTCTTATGACTGCTCGTCTTCGATTTCGTCGAACAACGAAACAAAATGAGAAACACATTTATTTGTTTTAGTAACATGTATAAATTTTGTTTCTAAAACATTGTTTATTAACAATTGTTTCTCTGGTTTCAGACAAGTTTATTCGACTGTAGAAAATTTAATGAAAATCGAATCACAATAAAATTCCTACTACCTAATAGGATCGCAACGGAAACAGTATCGATAAATCATTCGTCTTGCAGTAGGCTGATTTTACTTGAAACTATTTTACTTTATAAACCAATACTTCACTTGTCTGCAATGATTTACGGTAGATAAGCCTCCGTGATTTAATATTAAATTGTTTCTAAAATAAATATTTGATTGGATTTTACTATACTAAGGGCCGCACTCAGAAACGTCAATTAACGTTAATGAATCATTAACAAACAGTGGCTACTGTATCTTGGAGTATTTTTATCCGACTGCCGAAGGAGAGTTATGTGTTTGACGTGTATGTATGTTTGTAGTTACGAGCAGTCTTAGAAACGTTTAAGTCTGCTCGTAACTACTCAACGGCTCACGGATTTCGATAAGTGATACTTAATATTTTTAGAAAATTTGCGAATTTTAGGCGCTTTAATTTGCGGGCTGAAAAATCTTCGAAAATCATCTATAGGTTTCTCTCATTTTTCCATATTTGAGTTTGTTGTCAGTGTACCAAGATACAAGGTGGAATACATCGACGCACAAACGTCGTGACAAGGTATCACAAGGGTCAAAAATAAAATGACCTAGGTTCCTCATGTAGAAAATGATTGGTTTAGGATTACAGATATTGACATTTTTGAGCGCGCAGTGTATTGCTAAAAACGCGATTATAACGCTCCGCGGTGAATGTAACCGCGCGCGCGATCAGAAATAAATGAAATAATGATTTCATCATTAAATCTTATTTGGGAAGATAGAAATAATGGTTTTTTACACGTTCAAGTAAAAAAAACTGCAGAAAAAAAAATTTTAATGTATGAAAAAACTTACGGAAAATTTCAACGCAAGGGGGTCCAGAATCATGTACTAAACTCCTTCATTAGGTTAAGTGACGCAGTATGATAGAAGTCATGGGTTCGATACACAGGTTAGGAAAATGTATATCTATGAATTTGTAAGTAGCAGGTCGGAGTTCGAATGGGCTCCTACTTTAAATTTTACGTTTATACCGTTCTGCGTAAAATAATGATGTAAGATTTTCATAGATGCTCTAAAATGCAACAAAGGAAGGGCCTTCTTTATAACTATCTATTGCATAAGCAGGTCTCGTGCTTCGGAGGCTGGTGGCATCCGTAATAAGCTTGCGACGTGCATACTGCATACATCTTACATCTACATGTCTAGACAAACCATGCAATTGCATTATGTATTGAAGTTATAATAAAAGTCTGCCTTATTAAAATATTATTAGGAAAATAGTCCATTATTGTTCGTGTCGACGAACGGTACCATTAAAAAAAAATCCATGTCCAAGACTTCTCTACTTCCACAACGTCATCGGTAGAAATCGGTGGTCGCCAGTGGTGGTACTAAAGAGGAAAAAGTTAAGAAAAGGAAAATTTTTGGATCCAATAGAGTTTATTTATTATTTTCTTACTATTATTAAATATTGTTTACTATCGGATCCACATTTACTCCTAAAAATAAAAGGAACGTGCAAATAATTTGTAATTGTTGATGCTTCATTAGGTACGTTTAATTTGATGAAATGTTTTATTCATTCATATTCTTAAACAATATACAATCAAACCGAATGTACTTAGCCCTTATACAAACAATCAGACATTTATTAAGTCATTCGGCGTAATGAGTCCGCACCGAACAATATCTTCAATTATTATATCATTAGATCTGTCAATCACTGCGGTGTAACACTCATTACGAACGTTTAGTTACTTATTACGTATTTTATTAGCAATTATATTACATGTGTATGAATTGTATGATAGAGTTTTAAGTATAATAAGAAGTGTTTGTTATTGTGATTGGTATAACTTAGTTACTTATGTAACATTTGATTGTAGAGCTAATTTTAGAATTGCAAATACAGAATATAATTATACTAGGTTAACCTTTTTGCTGTGATGACCAAAGCAATTCAAACCATTGGCTTTGTTGGGAGCAATGCGATTTTGAGAATATTACTTAGGTATTTTATTGTAAAGTTTTATAGAACAAGCTAAGGAATGCGAATCGAGACGTATAAAGTGGTAAAACAGATGGCAGGGGATAGATATTGGCGATTGCTACAGCGACAAGAGTAATTTAATTTAATTTTAATTAGAAAAATCTGTGCTTGTGCCTAATCTATACTAATATTATAAAGAGGAAAGATTTGATTGTTTGTTTTTTGTTTGTTTGAATTGAATAGCTAAATAATTCTTATTAATTATACCCTATGTCACCCGGAGATAGTGTAGCATCCCAATTACGGTGAAACACTTTTTCAAATCGGTCCAGTAGTTTTGGAGCCTATTCAAATCAAACAAACAAACAATCAAAACTTTCCTCCTTTTATTATTTTTAGTAGATCACCATTTTTAGTATCTTCTCTAGGATTACTTTCGTGCTTTTCATGACCGCAATGAGATGTACCACCGACTCTCGGCTCATCAGGAAAAAAACTAAGACAAAACGTCATAAAGTTCGCCACACTCGTCCGACACACGGTCACTGACCTACCGTCGCGGACATTCAAGGACGAGCCTTTCTACATATATCGTTACGGTACACGAATCAGTGGAAGACCACCTTTAGACTCGTTTTGCGGTATTTTCGATTAACATTTCTGGGTACTGAACGGACGTAAAAATTATATTATGTGTGTATGGGCTGTAAAGAAAGCTTTAATGTAAATTATAATGTTGCTTGTGCAGGTGGAAAGTGTGTGCCAATTTTTTTAAATATTTTATTCAGTTTTTTCTTTAAAAATTGTGTGTTTACTGCTATTAACCAAGTGTTATGCTTACTGTTACTTACTGTTTTGGTTTCTTGGTAATTAGTAATCTGCATGCATCTCATCTCTTTGCCTTTTTCAGGTCATCAGTACATCTAGCGGACGTTTTCTCCCTTTCTAATACTAGCACGCATACTTAGCATGATTTCAGAACAAAAGGGCTACCTAAGAAAAATCTGATAAAATGACATTTTCTGTTCATAAAAATGGTTATGTCGAATATAAAATCGATATAACCTTCTTTCTTCAGATACATCTATTGTCGTAAAGGTTCAATTACCAACGAACGACGCTGCCGACTGCAACTGCAGACTGCACATGCAGTCGACCGCAGCGGCACTACTGGATTATATGTATTTTATGAAATTCTCTGAGAGACGCGGCAACTGCATGTGCAGACGGCCGCGGCAGCAGCGCCGCTGCGGTCGACTGCACGCAGACGCTGCAGAACTGGCAATAGCAGTCTGCAACGTGGTTTGGAATCGTACCTCTTTAGTCAGCCTGACAAAGAAAGAAATCAAATAAAATCAGCCCCCGCTCTAGCTAAGCCACTTTGTGCGAAACTAGACTCTGATTTAAGCAACTATGTTACTAGTATAAAACGTAATACCAATAAATAACAAAAAACGTCTGAACACATGTCCGATATGGACCGTGAATCCGGCTAAAGCAATACATTTACATAACATTTAGAATTCTTAGTAAATCTACGATTACTGTTAGGTTCAGTTAGTGCCCATTGCCTAATGCTTACGTATCGGATCTGTTATGGTGGAGAAACTCTTTATTTTATAAGAGAGGTAGGGCACAGCCATTTATGGCTCAAATCTGGAGCAGCCCATCAGGGGAAGTACCCCCACCTTACAGAAAACTGCAGCCAAATAACACACTTTATGGTGTGTTGTGTTCCTGCAGTGAGTAAGGTCGCCAGAGCTCCTTCTAAGGATGCGCTGCACTGGCAGCAAGAGGAATATTCCCTCAAACTGTCGGCGCAGTGAATAACTAAACCTCTAAGAGGTTTTTCGGGTCGGCAACGCGCGAGTGATACCTCTGGTGTTGCTAGCGTCCATAGGCTACGGTAACCGCTTACCACTAGGCGGGCCGTATGCTTGCCACCTCAGTGGTATAAAAAAAAAGAATGTATTATTGTGGAATATTAACACAAGTTTTGACAATTTATTCACAGTGAGAATGTCCAAAATGCCGCATCACATAATTATTATGCCGGTAGTAACGAAAAGTTTCGAGTTATCTATCGTCGTATCTAAAGTTCCACGTATACCCGTCTAACTGAATTAGTTACAAGTAAACTATAACAAACAATTTCCACGTAACACTTCCCTGAGAAAAACTAATCCTAATTAACATCGAAAGGCTAATTTAAAATCATATTACGTTGGTAACGCTGACACCATTTTTACGTAACAAAATTGTAAACTTAAAATTACTTTCTTAATGTAAGTTTAAAGTTAAACCGTAATGTGCGCCCTATGATAGAAAGCCGTGGTTGGTCACGACGCACCACGGGAAAATCGCACGAATAAATTGCACACTGTGCATAATTGCACACAATCGGGCAAAACTGTGACATTATTAACCGTCGGCTGCGTGGTTTTAATTTTAGTGGTCGAATATGTCGAAAAGGGGTTTGAGGTCGAAATAATCAGGCAGCTAAAACATGATATTAGTACGGTAATACAGGATATTCAGCCGCTTTTGTGCTGAAAGTATGCTTTGATATGTTTGATGAAACAACTTATTCCCACTCTTATAGTAAGTGTGATAAAAAATTTAGTATTATCGTAACATATAGGCTGGAATTTGGCTAAATTTGTCACCATAAGGATGGTGACAAATTTAGCCAAATTCCAGCCTGGCTGGCTGGCTAGCTGGTCCTAATTTATGGTCATTTTTTTCAATTCATTCTATGTCGCCCCCAAATTATTTGGTTTCTCTGTTCCTCTCCGTCCCGCAATATTCATATCCATCATTCATTCGCGGTCACATGACATTAAACTCATAAAAATGTGATGTACTTACAAAATAAATGCTAAGAACTAGGCTGATAAAATTGGATACGTACTTTAACAAAGAGCATTGGCATTCCTTTAAATAATTCATGTGATTTAATAATATATCAAAAGCATTTTATTTTATTTCCAATACCGCTGTAATGAAGCTGCTTTTAAATCTGCAGTAATAAATTTAAAACTTCAATACAGTGAACATTCGGCAGCTTATCTTATACTTGCGTGTCGAAGAAAAATGGCTACTAATGTAACAAGTTTTTATTGCAATGCGTGTTGGTATAACAGAAAAAGGACAGAAGTTTCACTGTGTACGATGAAGAAGTTACGGCTTAAATGTTACTCGATAAAAAAATATTGCTTATAAAAGGTTTAAACTAAAGTTGGTAGTTATTTTTTATTGTGTTTGGTATATGGCATGCTAAATCGCAATCGAAAAACGCATACATTTTACTTAAATTTCACTGAATTCTTCCATGCGAATGCGTTCTTACTATAGAAGGAGTGAAAAATTAGATCTGTGCCTCGACCATGAGTTTTACTCACTAGACTCGCTAGCGACGCCGAAAAATATTTGTATGGATAACCCTCGCAGCGCCTCTAGCGGTTACGTAAGGAACTAAAATCTGCTATGAGATTACAGCGTTTCGATGCGTAAAAAACCTATCGAAAGCCATTCGATAGAACTCATGGTTGAGTTACTGGAGTGGTACTACTGCATATAAGTATATCGTATTGTTCATACCAGTGCGTATTAATGTTGTTGTCATTGTAAATGTATCTTGAAGGAACTCATTAATAGCGACCTTTTTGTAAGGAATTACTTGAGTGTATACCTACTGAGGAAGTTTGGTTATGGCCGGAAAAGTACCATAAATTCTTTAATTTTGAGTCTAGTAATGTTTCCGTTGTTATATAGATACTAATAACAGTTTTAAAAGACTATAAAATTGATCGTTTATTTTTTTCATTAACGTCATCTCAAATAAAATCATAATTTTCATTTAATTAGTAAAGACTTAATTTTTTTTTCTGCAAATTGTAGCAGCACCTATGACAAAAAAAAACAAGCCTGAAATAAATACTTAATCCCCTTTGGGTCTTACAGACCTTTGTTAGAATAGGCAGGCCTAGTTACCCAGAGCTTTTGTTTTACTATACCCTTTCAAGACTAAAGAGGGGTCAGCTCAGGCCTTGACACTGTTAAACGGGGGTCGTAATGACCCCGTAACGACTGACGTCATATTCTAAGATAAAAGACGTCTATCTGAACGCTTTGTTTTCTCTTCGTGACTAATTAGTTGTTTTACGGCGTAATGTGTATGTTTCGAAGTCATTATTACTGGTAGGGTTAAGTTTCTAACAGGTAATATTACCTATAATAGTTTACGCCGAAACGATATTGTGTTGGAAAATCATAAAAGCATGTGCAATTTTGCATAGCTTTTAATAAACATAGTGCTTACCGATTCCGGGGAATACTGCTACACATATTATTGAATTTATTTAAGTCTAAATAGGTTTCCTTCCAGTCTAACTAGATATAGCTGAACATTGATATTTTACACAAAACGACTGCTGCAAAGCTCCTGGTTTTGAGGGGTCCCGCAGCAATAATATAGTCATGGCGAATCTCACGAATCCTATGATTACCAAAAAAATGTAAATACGATTTTTAGTCGTTCAAGTCCAACGATTAAGATGGCAGACGATACGTAAGGATTTTCTGAAAGGATCTTCTGGTTGTCTGACTTTTCACGACTAGTCTTCTCTAACCTTTGAAATAGGTATTCGTGTGTAATGCATCCTAGGAAAGGATTTTGAGAATTTTCCAGGGGATTGGGAAAAAAATTATGAACGCGAGTAACACCGCTAGGAATAGCTAGTCAAAGATAATCGTAACTTAATAGTAAAATGCAACATAACATATAATATACATATATCGGCTTTTACACAATCATCTTCCTCTACTTACATAATACTCAATAAAGCACGTCTCTTTTAAGACAAAATAGTCACAAACACCGACAAATAATCTATTACAGAAACAAAAGAACAAAGCTTCCATATTAATTACACATCTGGCCTATTACAGCACTGCAATATTACGCGCACAAATTAAATTATAATAAGAAAAGATCAGAATACGTAAACTAGCCTATCTGCCATATAGGACATACTGCAATATTGCGTGGAAGAAATTAATTAATGTAAATAGGACTAAGTAAAATGATGTATCTAGTTACGAAGACGTATTCAGAATATAGAGATTTCGAGCGTAAGAGACATTGCGTAAAGTATCGTATGTAATTGTTGCATCATTTTTAACCTCGTATAATATAATATGTAGGTGACATCTGTCAATTGGACGTAATCTTTTGAGTGCGTTTGAAGTATTTTATTTGTTAGATTCATTTAATTCGTTTATCGTTGCAACCTGTCCTTACACGAGTATTGCTGTAGCAATAGCAATTACTGCTTTGATAAGTATGTACCACTTAGGATAGTTTAAAATGATGCAATTTTTTTTTTAGTTTTTGGCTGTCTAATATCCTCTGCTTGTTTAACATGTCGCAATTATCTAAAAAAACTGTGTTTCGAGTCTTTTTGTGGAGACATATAACCCATTCTTCCTGCATTATTATGTATGGTGCAATTTAATTATACATTAACACGGAGACAAACTTTGAGATTTAGAAATTTTTATCTGTATAGCTTATACATCCTAAAGTCTTTCACGAAAATAAAAAAAGTATAACTGAGTGGCTTAAAACGCTCACATATGAGGAAGCTGAAGCCTTCCTGGTCACAGTTAGCTAAGAATACAAAAAACACACACATACGCACGCACGCACACACACACTCATACACACACTTTTATTTTTGGTATTTTCTTATTTTCTAATTAGTATTTTCTTTTTGGTATTATTGTTTGTCTCGAAATTACGTAACTAGTGACTAAGGGGAAGTAGCGAGGCAACCCCAACACAATTATTTTTTAACTCACCGGGGCTGCCTCAATTTTTGTAAGCAACCATTATTTTAAGTATATTTATTTATTAGAATAAAATGGTAAAAATCTAGCACTACTTAATTAAATTTTTCCCACACAGATTAAGATAAGGAATAGAAGCTCAACTTTCTTAATTTCCTTTAAAAAGTGTCGGCAATCCTCGTTCTATGTGCGAAATGTCGATCGTTAGATGTTGATAACTAAGCCTATAATGATTGACTGCGGTCCAGCACGCGATCCTTAGATCCGCGGCGTGAAATTACACGCTTATAAAACACTTTACTTAACCCGTACCTGCTGTAATTAAGGCGGTACCTGGTATATTTAGCTTTTAATGTGAATAGACTTATATGGTGTTCGAATTCACTTCTCTGTTGATTGGTTTATGAAAAACACCCCGTAGAATGTTGCTTTCTTCTTGCGAATGCTGCAAACGTTAGATATTATTGTCGATGTCGATAGACGACGTCTGTGGTCTAGTGGTTCGGGTACCGGACTGCTGATCACGAGGTCGTGGGATCGATTCCCACAGGACACAAGTATTTATGTGATGAACTTAAGTGTTTGTGTTTGTCTGAGTGTTTCTTATGTATTATGAGTATGTATTTACAACAAAAAAAGTATATATGTATTATATTCATTGTCTAGTACCCATAGTACAAGCTCTGATAATGTTTGGGACTAGATGGTGCTGTGTGAAATGTCCCAGGATATTTATTTATTTATTTATTATTTATTAATAGTGACATTAAAAATAACAGTAAAGAAAATTAGAAAAGTTTTGGGTATGAATGTGGCTGGATATAAGGGAACAGGGAGACCAAAGAATGATGAGACTATGAGACAGGGCATTTATGACAATAAAGGAATTGAATGAAAATATGACGGCTTATAGATATGTATGGAAAAAAAAGAAGAATGTAAGAAAGAAGTGGCGGTCTCTTATTTCTGCTTACCCCTGTGGGATAAAGGGGTGAGTGTATGTATGTATGGAACAAAAAGACCGAAGTGCCGACCTCACGTGAATTGGGATAAGGGCAGGAGGATGATGATCTTGATGAGTGATATTAAAAATACATTGAGCCTCTGTAGTTAGGTACCGTAGAGACCGGAGCAAAGAGGTGCCATTTCTGTATAGTTGGACAGTTTGATAAATAATAAACAATGATTTGAATGATGAACTAAGTATAATGAAATGTAATCTTGATAGCTTATCTATTTGTATTTTTTTAAGCATTTTCCATGCTAAGGAAATTTAATGAGGGAAAATATCGGCTGGCGATTAGGATTCGAACCTGCGTCGTCTGGTTCGGTACACCAGACGCTTTAACCGCTAAGCTATCGCGAGCCCCAAAGCCAGTAGATTTTTTCCCTCATTAAAAATAATCTTTATAGCTTTATTCAATAATAGTTAGCCCCCCGAAGAACATATTGAAAATTACTTATGTAGATTTCCTTTTTTTTCTTGTTACTTTATTATATTATTTATTATTATTATTCTATTATATTTTTTTGACGACGTCTGTTGTCTAGTGGTTCGAGTACCGGACTGCTGATCACGAGGTCGTGGGTTCGATTCCCACAGGACACAAATATTTATGTGATGAATATAAGTATTTGTGTTTGTCTGGGTGTTTCCTATGTATAATAAGTATGTATGTATTTACTAAAAAGAAGTATATTTAATAAGTATTATATCCATTGTCTAGTACTCATAGTAAAAGCTCTGCTTAGTTTGGGACTAGATGGTGTTGTGTAAAATGTCCAAAATATATTAATAAATGTCCAAAAAAGATATTTATTTATATATTCATCACGGATATATTTTCCGAAGAGTTAGGTAGAGGTATTAGTACAAATTTATGGCCACAGTTCGCCGGCATATTGGGTTTAAAATTGCAACTACGTTGCACCGAGAATTAAATTCCTCTTGTGTGATAAAATTAAACTCAGAAAGGATGTAATGAGAGTACCAACGCAGACAAAGCCGCAGTCGGGAGCTAGTTTAATTTTAAAATAAATAGCGCTCGTATAGTTATGATGTCGTTTACCCTAGCTGGCTGGTGGGCGGAGTATTGCGATGTATTGCTGCCATTAAACAGTCTGATGGCTCTATCCAGCTTATATCCGCGAGCACGATGTTCATTGCAAAAACATTTTGTTTTGCCCGCGGTAACATGCTAATAGTGGGAATTCCCTGTTTCCCAGTAGTTTCGTAGGCGCCGTTTGTGAATTGTTGATATGAATCAGTCTGAACGTTTTGTATCAATACCTTGCCTACTATAACACCAGGATATCAGGATATCGATAGCGCAATGTTATGTTACCTTCGAAATGTAATTCCTTTTATAATTTTATTTTTTTATTTTTGTTTATCGAAAAATTATGGTATTGGATAATCTTGTTATTTAGTTATTTATAAAAAAAAACAAACAACTGTATTTGAATGTTTTACATTTATAATTGAATGTAATAATATTTGACGTTTAAAATCTGTACCTAATTGAAAACATAAAGTTCAATGACTAAAATTTTAAGCAGGATTCTAAGCTACGTCCTCCGGTTTTGTGCATCGATCGCTTTAGGCAACGTATTTTGACTAACTGATTAATTGATAGGTATTTTAATCATAATTTGTCTGTTCTGTTTTTGGTCACAAAAATAAACAGACATGATCATAATTCCAACGAGAAATAAGTAGTCGTCATACGGCTACGCCTTTCAATCTAAACTTAAGTCTTGCTAAGCTATATGCTGCACTAGAAAACAACCGACGTCTCCTAAAGTACATTTGTGAAAAATTTCATGCTTCTAGACCCAGCGGTATCGGCTGTGCGTCTGTCTGTCAGTTTCTTATTTTATAGATATTAGATGTATGTGTAAAGGTAACCGTAGATTCTAATACCGTCTGTGATACTCAACCGCTAAACTAACACGTAGCTTTAAGGCCAAACGTCGTTTGTACACCAAGTGTACAAAAAAACAAAATATATATAATGATAAATGATCCTCTAAACTCAAAGAACTTACGATAATGTCCAACATCTAGCGAACAAAGCAACAATATCTATCAGTTACAACACTAATGTTCCAAAAGTCATTAGGAAACAATGCGCTAAACACTATAAACTGTTCCAAAAGTGAACGACAATTCATCATCGGTACTTCACCGGAACTGGTATGACTTTACACCACACATGACGGAACTGAACTCACTTTCATCATTAACCTTTATGCTGGCCTCAGGGCATCATCATAATGATACGAGACACGCAACTAAATAACCGCATTTTACAACAAATTAGATGTAACTTTATCACTGTGGAATGAAATGAAAAAGTAACAGTTCCTTTTTTTATTTGAAATGTTGGGATTAGTGTTGTGTAATATTAGTTTATTTTTATAATTTGCGTAATATGAAAAGGTTTTGTGAATAGGTTGGATTAAGATATTAGATATTGACATGACGTGTGAAGTAGGTAAAATTGCCCGCACATAGAACGAACAACGCACATAAGACGACGTCTGTGGTCTAGCGGTTCGAGTACAGGATCACGAAGTCGTGGGTTCGATTCCCACAAGACACAAACATTTATGTGATAAACTTAGGTGTTTGTGTTTGTCTGGGTGTTTCTTATATATTATAAGTATATATTTACAAAAAAAAGTATTTAATTATTATATCCATTGTCTAGTACCCATAGTACAAGCTTTGCTTAGTTTGGGACTAGATGGTGTTGTGTAAAAATGTCCCAAGATATTTATTTATATTTATTTATAACAACTTTATCGTAATAGATACTCGTCTATTGTGGTTGTCACAATCTCGTTATTCGTATGAAATATTAACTGATTATGCAAAACTTTTTAGATAGTATCTCATAGCTTCCATACTATAAACAGGTTTTTATCTGCTTTTTATAAATATTCTGGGACATTATTACACAGCACCAACTAGTCCCAAACTAAGCAGAGCTTGTACTATGGGTACTAGACAATGGATATAATACTTATATACTTTTTTTGTAAATACATACTTATAGTACATAAGAAACACCCAGACAAACACAAATACTTATATTCATCCTATAAATATTTGTGTCCTGTGGGAATCGAACCCGACCTCATGATCAGCAGTCCGGTACTCGAACCACTAGACCACAGACGTCGTCGTCGTTATATGGACAAGGAGGAGGAGAAGCAAGGAGGTATGAAATCCACACACGAATACACACGAGATGAAATCTCAGTTTCGCCGATATTACTGAACTTTCAATGAAGCGGCTCAAAGCTACGTGAGCTAGAGGTGACCGCAATCGGAACTAAACCGGAGCGCAGCGTGACGCACTGAGCGACATCCACGCGCTAAGTAATTAACGACGTCGCTCAAGTGTCTGTCAAATTAACGCCCTTTGTTGTACGACGCGAGGTATAAGCGGAGAGCGGAAAAGAAAATTATTTTTACTAGGTACTTTTTTGATGAAACTTGGTATTTTTACTAGTTTCCTTTTTTCATAAGTTTGCCCCACACTAAAATTCTTTGTCGAGGCTGCGTTTACAAATAAATAATCTGTGTAAACGCTCTCATATTCCTTACGCCTGTATTCAGCGAAACGTTTGGCAGATGTGTACTAATGTGTACCCACAGTTTGACGATACATTTCGTGATCATCATTATAAGCCCGTATTCGTCTAAGGCCGATATGTATTAGTTCCCTTAAAATAGAGGCCGAGCCTATTACCACTAGCCAAGCACAAATCCAATTCCGGGTTGCTACATAGAAATACCTAATAACACTTTGCTCGGCCTGGGAGTCGAACCCACGTTCTCAAGCGTAGCAGTCGCACTTACAACCACAAGGCTAATGAGGCAGTGTGTAGGTACGTAATTGTCATTATTATGTTTTGTTGCGTATATCAAAACGCGCAGAGTTTACAACTTACTACCTATGTATTGAAATATCGTTGCTATATGTTTAAAAACCTATATCTACATTCTGCATAGAAAAAAAAGTACCCATAGGTACTGAACTTTTTTTGGGAATGTAATTCTTCAACCCTACCTCCTCTGCCTTTTGTCGTAGTAAATCCGAAGACCCTACCCTCCCCTTAAATGCATAATGGCTGGCTGACTTGTCAAATTTTATAATAATTGCTCTCAAGCTTAGGGGTAATGCCCCGCATCATTACCGAGGGCTGTACCAGACAGATTTATTGGAACCAACTCTATTGGAAAAAGCCAGAAAATAGCCGTATTTTTGCCCATTCGTATGAATTAGTTGAGAGAAAAAACTGGCTACAGAAATGTAGGTTATTCCACTAAATTGAATAAGCTTTTGAGGTATAAACAATACTTATATCGTGCGAACTGCTCTATTGTGGAACTCACTGCCGGAATCCGTATTCCCAGAGACCTTTAATTTGGGTGTCTTCAAGACGAGAGTGAATTGGTTTCTTCTAGGCAAGCGCGCTCCATCGTAGGCCACATCGTTGCTTAACATCAGGCGAGTTGTGGTCAAGCGCAAACCTATCTAAGATAAAAAAAAAACTTTTCAAATTCTAATGAAATCGAGATGGCATATTACGATGGGATTCAAGGAGAGTATAAATTATATTAGTCTAATTTGAACTGTCAATTAAACATCACGTAGATACATTTCCAAAATAAAAATACTCGTTACTTATTTCCACGAAAGCTTTAGTTTCAAATAAAGCGAGCAAACACTTTCCAGTGCTGTTGTTGGCTGTAAACATTGCCATTTCTCTTCGTGTTCACAAAAATTCAATTGAACCGTTGCCAACTAACATTTAAGAAAATAATGTCAAATATGAGGGTGTGGTCTTAATATAAAATATTTCTTTGAGGATGCATTTTTCTCTTCATTCAAATAAATGCAGTTTTTTATGTTGTTGTACCTAGTTTCGAAACAAATATCTGTAAAACACACAAATATTCCGACAACACATACAGAATGACACGAGGACACGAACCCATGACACTTGACGTAGATAACGGTAGTACGAGTATCGAGGATCATAGAATTATTATTCCGTTCATTTATTTATTGACACGTTAATTGCATTTTACTTAATTTCAGTAAAAAAAAAAACAGAAAAAGATAAAAACATTTTAAAATATAAAAAGTAGTAGCCAACCTGTATTATTATTCTTATTCATAAAAAGCTTTTTATTTCTTTCTGGGTCGTCTTCCAGTTTAACCAGATGAATATCACCGATCACATAGGACATAATTACATCCTGACGAACAGTTCGCAGCATATACACCTCTGCCTTACTCTCACAGGAATACAGGCGTGATTGTATGTTATAACTAGCTACCCGCCAGTGGCTTCGCCCGCGTGGTCTTATAATTTTTTCCCCCGTTTTTGCAACATTTTTCATTACTACTCCGCTCCTATTAGTCGTAGCGTGATGATATATTGCCTATAGCCTTCCCCGATAAATGGGCTATCTAACATGGAAATAATTTTTCAAATCGGTCCAGTACTTTTTGAGTTTATTCGTTACATACAAAAATACAAATCTTTCCTCTTTATAATATTATAAGTAATTAGTAATTAGTATTAGTATATTAGTATTAGTATAGATAGTAGTATAGATTATAACTTTAACATTGCGTGTGTAGCCAGCGTAGTGCGTGGTAAAACATGTCGTTTGTTTCAAATAAATCTTGTTTCCACACACCTCTTGTGTAATTGTTTAACCTTACGACCTGCGCTACGCACTGCAAATTGCTACCGACAGAATATAAATAAAATGATAAAATAAGGTTGACTGCCGTAAATTCTGTAATCAACTCAAATAGCCCCATTTATTGATTTAAATACAGTTCTCGCCAAACTTATTGTCCGTGTTGAAGTTGGCACGAGCTAACTTTAACCCGGCCGTAAAAATCGGAGATAGAAAAATATATATAATACTTGAACGTGTAACCAAATTAGATTTATAATTAAATAATCATTATTTCATTTATTTCGGATCGCGGGCGCGATAACATTCACCGCGGAGCGTTATAATCGCGTTTTTAGCAATAAACTGCGCGCTCAAAAATGTCAATATCTGTAATAACCGATCATTTTCTACATGAATGGCCTAGATCATTTTATTTTTGACCTTGAGTGAAACCTTTTCACGACGTTTATGCGTCGATGTCCCTTCCACCTTGTATATTATCTTCTTCATCTCTTGCTCTCATGGCTTTCTTATGATATTCCCACATTTAACAGTTAGGTAGTTACTAATATTATATTTTGTGTACAATAATTTCAACTTATTTAGTTCTGAGTAGATATACTTATTTGGTTGAAAATAACATATTACATAAAAGATTAATAATAATTTATTTGTCATATTCAATTAATGTATTTGATGCATATTAAAAAAAATACTTACTTGTAATTTATGTTTTTGTTACATAGTATACTCTAGCTTTTCCGCTTCCGCTTGCTCTAAATACCTTTCCTATTTCTTTTACAAGATGTTTGCTTAAGTTTTAAAATGTTATTGCACTTACGTTTACCTACTCTTTATTACAGTTTGTTCTTTTATACTAATCCAAATAATAATGACGTATATAAGTATGTACTTACAGAAGTTATTATTTATGGTAAGTAATTCACAATAAAAATTACTGCTACTGTTCCTCTTCTTGTTATGCAACTGTTAATTTCCTATGATGAGGCCATTCAAAGATTTTTTTTTCTTTATACTAAGAAATACTAGACCTGGGATTCTAACCCAGGTCCTCACGCTTAATAACCGCGATAGCGACCGCAAGATCAATAACGCAGCTATAATATTAACATACGTAAATAACCACCTATAGGTAGCCGAGTTATTTACGCAAGACAAGTAGTTAAATCTCCTATAACGTATATTAACATTTCGAAGTGAAATTCGATTCCATAAAACAGATTTATCTGCAACAAAGTTATGTTGCAGCAACGCAGTAATGTTGCAACTTACGTCACAGACTGTAATACAAAATACACATCAGTTTCTTGCGCAAGACATGTTGTGCTCAGGGAAGCTAACGCATTATCGATAAACAAGCAGTTCTGTTGAACTAAACAACAGCAGTCTGTACTGGTTTAGGTAGCGAATGCATATGGCCTGCAGTGTACTAAGAATATAGAAAAAAGGATATGCCCAAAAACATAATTATTTTCTTTTTACGCAATAAGTTTTTTTTATACCAAAAGTGTGACAAGGAAGCATGCGGCCCGTTTTATGGTAAACGGTTACCGCAGCCTATGGACGTTTACAACATCGAAGCATCACTCAAGCGTTGCTGACCCTGCAAAAACTTCTTAGAGATTTATGGGAATTTTACAGAAACACCCAACAAAACTACTCGTCCCGGGAATCGAACCCAGGACCTCCAGAGTAGCAGTTGCGTTTCGATCACTAGACTATAGTCTGCGCGGAACTAGTTGGCCGCGCCTATGTGAGCGGTGAGACGGAAAGGCGGGGTCGCCTGCGCGCTGTAGGATGGAGGGGCGGGGGCGCTTGCTTTCATTCATAGTAACCTGCCGCTTCACCCCCGTCCCTACCAAAAGCGCGGCCAACTAGTTCCGCGCGGACTATAGACCAACGAAGCAGTCTGTCTGTATTAATATTATACTCTGCGGCCTGAATTACGAGCTACGGCTCATGTAGCTATCACAAGGGCTTCCTTCGCAGCTTTCCCGTTCGGTAAAGACATTATCATAGTTGCGTACAACCGCAATTGCGATTAGTCGCACGTCTGTGCAAGGGCTGGCTTTGTCGTAATTTAACTGCGGTGTTTAGAGGCTTTATTTTATATTTTATCTGTTATGTAAATTAAGCTGTGGTACAGAAAGCAAAAAAATAATTTAGAGCTTTAGAAAGTATAAGTTTCGATTGAAAAAAGGAAATTAAAGTAGGTAATTGATTTACAGGGACTCTTAAGCGAAAGCAACTCTGTCCGTTTGTTATCATTTCGTGTCTAAACCGCTGAACAGATTTCGATAAAATTTAAGAGGTTGATAGTATCCTGAGGTTGGCTACTTTTATGCCATAATTCCTCTGAGTAGCGACTGTGAAACCATAGGCTATAAAACTATAGCTATCATTTATTGTATAAAACGCTACCTATAAAATAGCTTTAACGAAATACTTGCTAGATTGATTAAATACTGTTTTCAAATGAGGGGGAGGCCTTTGCTCAATTTTGGTAGTCTAGAGTAATAATAATACTATCTTCCTGTCATCTGCCTACTAAGGGAAAATTAAATACTTCACAAAGCATTATCAGCTAGCTAATCACAGCAGTGTGGAACAGCCTTAGCACAAACGCACTGTTATGACTAACGACACAAAGAAAGTAAAACCCGGTATATTTACATAAGGCAACATCTCAACAGTTGACGTAGGTAGCTGACATTGTACTTAATCTCGTACACTTGCAGCCAGTAAAAGTACACAAATAAGGTCATATTATTTATGAACATGTTTGAATATTAATTTTAACCTTCGTCTTAATTTTATTGTTGATCCGCATTTGTTCTATGTTTTGTTTCTTGATAGAGAATAATTATTGTACTTCCGACTACCTTATCTGTTAGTTATAGACTCAAAATGGTTGGTGATTGTTGTTGGTTTAATAAATGTCTAATGATTTTTTATACAACATATTGTTATGGTTGTTGTTATTATAATACTGTTTCTTCCTTGTATCAAGAAAGATATTGCTTTAACGAACAACTATCTATTCACTTTTATATAATTAGCGATCTTCAATAGGATTATAAAAAAATATTTAGGTCTCAATTACATTTTGAAACACTGGTTAAAATGTTGGTTATGTTTCAATTTAATGGCATTAATAATGTTTATGACACGCTTTCTTTGCCTTCTATATTCTACGTTTAGTTATATTGAGAAACCTCTTCAAATATAATTATACTGATTTCTGACACTTACGCGAATACTAGACATTGAAATAAAACTACTATTTACGGATTATATCGCGTTAAATTAAAATAATATCAATATATCGCGATAAAATCCGTAAAAAGCAGTTTTATTTCAATCTCTTTAAATATCATTTACGCGGTTTTACTGTCCATAAACTTTGCATAATCTTAAGTATCAAATCATAAGTAATCAAGGTAAGGGGACCTAACTCATCGATACCCAAGTGTAAGCGTTTCTGACATCTTTTGACGTGTTCTGACAAGCTCCTGACATCGGTAAATGGCAGCCGACAGGTTTCACAAAACTTACCGTTACAAATTTACTTTAACCGTTGTCCTAACAATAATTCTTTGAATTTCATGCCTTGCCTGTTAGAAAATAAGAACTTCATAGAATTTGCCTTTAGTTTTAGAAATGTAAATATTTTTTGTATTTGGTGCGCGAAATTAATTACTATGCCAGGTTTATACTTATTTTGAAAGGTAGTGTACATCATATCATGTGTCAGAAGTGACTTCGTAATTGCTACTTATTAAGCGATATGGGTGGAAGTTAAGTAATTAATTTAAAATACTTTTAGTAGTAGTATTAATAAGCTTCTTGAAAAAAGTTCGCCTAGAAAGAGTAGAGAACAAAAAAATGTACATAAAGAATTCTTTAGGAAGATAAGCTTTAAAAGCAGGACCATAGGCCAATTATGATATTTACATAATAAATGTCTTCGTTCTAAATTTAGTGCAATTAATGTCACAAGTGTCACTTGTGTCAGCTTTCCTACTTAATAAAATAGTGACGTTGTTTTATAGTTTAAAGGCCCGAAATGCCCTTTGAATTTTACGACGTTAATATTAATATTTCACCACATTCTGAAAAGTTCCAATAAAATTACTTGGCTGATAATTTTCTTACGTTTATTTATTTATTTTATTCTTTATGTACATAAGTTAACATTTATGTGATGAACTTAGGTGTTTGTGTTTGTCTGGGTGTTTCTTATATATTATAAGTATATATTTACAAAAACAAAAAGTACCTATATAAGTATTATTTCCATTGTCTAGTACCCATAGTACAAGCTCTGCTTAGTTTGGGACTAGATGGTGCTGTGTTAAAAATGTCCCAAAATAAGTACAAAGGCGGTCTTAATGCCATAGGCATTCTCTACCAGACAACCTTAGGGTGGTGGAGAGACGATCGTATAAATTTTAATTAAAAATATGAATTTATTCTAATGCTATATTGAAACTATATACTGACATAAATTATCTTTCCGTATTCTGTACCTAACTATAGTCTCCAATGAAAATATAACTATATAGAAAACGTCTAAAGAGGAGACTAGTCGATTTTTAGGAGTAAAAAGCGACTAAACCCCATTAGAAAATCCTTTCACTTCTTAAAACCCTCGTATTTGTCTCCCCGCGAATTAACCGATCAATACCAATCTCAAGCATTACCTATGTGAGACAAAAATCCCGACAATGCCGAGGGTTCTGTATATCAGTTACTTAGAACTTCTGCGTCTGACAGATAGGGTGCACCCATAATTGACATGACCAAAAATGCCAGACCTCTAACTCAAGTCAGATTTTTCTTCCTGCGGTCATTGGTTTAATGTGCGAAGGAGGCTTGAGAGGTCTATGTAACCTGGTCGTAGGGTTCTGTAGAGAGACGTGAGAAATATTTGATGAGGCGTCTATTTTAAATCGGGGTTTCTAAACTGGCTTCAATATTTCTACTATTCGAGTGTGTGTGAAAGGTTGATATTTTTCAACACATAATTTATGCACATACAGTGGCCTTTTTAAACAGAACGCCACTTGTATCAACCCAAAATACATCTTGTAATAGAAGCGCGCCAATTGTGAGTATTACGCACTATTTTAGATTATGATATTAAATTAGGATATTTACATATTTTATCATTATCTCTTCTGACTGAGTGGGATAAATATTTTCCTTGTACATTTTCCAATAAACCACTTCGATCGAATTTCATCGATAGAAAACGTAATTTATTTCAAGCACCCCATCCACACTATTCCTAACGGCTAGATCTGCAATGTGTCGGGATTAGGGTAGGGTAATGTCATTAGGAGCTCCTGTGGACAGCACTGACTTATGTTATTAGCTCGCCTATTCAATCAATATCCATAAAGATGGATATGGATAGTCGGATAGTGTACGTCCATGGTGAATAGTCTTGTGGAACTTATTAGGTATATCATTTTTATAGGTTAGGTACAGGTCTTAACTAAAGGGTGAATTTTAATGAAAAAACTTTTGAGACTAGTGTCCTGCAGGGACGGTTAATAGATCAGCGAGGATGAACTTAACCCGTTTTAAATTAATTGGAGTAAACATAACCAATCCATCTAATATAAACGTTTAGGCTTTATTTCTACGAGATACGATTTGTCATCAATCCATTTAAAGTCCCATAAGTGGGTACGAGTCTCTTCAAAAAAAATTAGAGGCGCTAGCGTAGCGTTGAAGTTGGCAGACTAACATGCCGTCAAGAAAATCTTTTAGGTATCCAGGTTTCGTAACGATATTTTCCTTCACCGATTCAACGTATGATAATTCATAATGAGCAGGGTGTCCCTTAAATTTGAACACGAGAATTGATTTGGCACTCCAGTGCTCATATCACTACGCTATCACTGCTTTTTCATATTCAGTATGAATGCCATACGCATTGCTCAATGATAATGATAATGATGCATGATTAGACATCTTAAAATACCAATCAACACACACTAAGAAAATTATAATTATATTTCTTTCCAATGCATCTACAACCAATAAAGGTGACCACATATTATATCGTGTACCTGTCTCCTCGCACAATCGATTCCAATATAAGTCTGGGTAGAACGTTCTCCAGACTCACAGACATTAAACTTAACGTCGTCTGCCAGGCGCCGTGGCTGCACAGACAGCACTTTAGAAAACACTTTTTAAACTCCTCTGAATAAAGAAGATGATATTTTGATATATTCTGTTGAGCTCGTCTTGATTAAAATGGTAATATATTCTAAAGCCGATAAGCAATTATGTGTTAACATTTATTGTTTTAAGATAATGTAGGCAGTGAAATTAAAATTAAATTGTAGTTGCTCCGTGTAAAATACTGATATTCATCCGCATCTGGTTACACTGGAAGCCGGCCCTAACATGGTTGGGAAAAAGACTAGGAGGATGATGTAGGCACTGAAATTAAGTCGCGAAAGAATGTCCACAGGTACCCGCGACCCCGGCCCAAAGGTGATGAGGTGAACACCAGTCTGGTTTTAGTGGGTAGACGTCCTTTTCAGGGCGGAGTCCCACACACCGCGCCGTCCTTCCCCGGGGCGGCGTGACGGTGCATAAAGCATTTCCAGACGTTAAAAAAAAGCAGTGAAATTAAGTTATGAAAAGTGAAATACTAATGAGACTTGATAACAGACTGAGGTGTCAAAATGACAATGTGTAAGTGATACTACTTACTGGTGTTGCTCGCGTCTATAGGCTCAAGTTGTCGCTTAGGTACCATCACACGGCCTTTTGTGTGCTGGTCATTTTAAACTAATGTGTTAATATAAGGCGAAAGTTTCTAAGTTTGGATGTTTGTTGCTGTTTCACGGAAAAACGGCTGAACCGATTTGGTTGAAAGTTGAATTCGTGATGGCTTATACCTTGGATCAGGACTTAGGCTACATTTGAATCCCGAAAAAATTCAAAGTTTCTACGGGAAATGGGTTCAAAGTTCCTAACTCCACGTTGGCGAAGCCGCAGCCAAAAGTACCTTAGTACCTATAAACATATTTTAGATGTTTCAGAATGAACATAAAGAAGTAATTACAATTTAATCCCCAAAAACAATCAGACATCTCAATTAAATTCCAATAAAATAACTTTTAAATATTTGTCTTTGTGTTCTCGAAGAGTCGTAGCTAACCTTGATTGTTATTATTAGTTTTATTTTCAGTTCAGTTTCAATGGCATCAAAATTTGCAATCTAAGTGCATTCGCTTGTGTACCAATAAACGTTATCAGACCAATCGTCGGCCATTCCGGACGATTGACCGGGCGCTACCGTTGCAACTCGACACCAACTCCGTATTTGTGACGAACCTTCTAATATTTCACGTAAACATAACCTAATATTGTGGTCAATATTTTTCTGAGAAGGTTTAGAATCTGCTACACCTATCTAATTACTTGTACTTCTAGAAATCAAGTTCACGGTGTCGGCTCTAGACATAATAATAATTATAACCTAAATTAAAAATTTTGAAAACCCCCGACCCGAAATGTAAATTGCCATTTGTGGTGGCGGCCATCTTGGATTTGAAATTTATCATAGTGTATAGTATATTCCTAGTTAAGCCCTTTCATTTGATACCCATATTGAGGGAGTTGTGAAAAAATATGTAATCCGCTAATTTGTAGCGGCGGCCATCTTGGACCGATTTTCATCAAACATAGCTAAGAACACTACCGACTAATTCACCTTTCAAATAAAAAAAACAAAATCAAAATCAGTTTATCCGTTCGGGAGCTACGATGCCACAGACACACACACACACACAGACGCGTTAAACTTATACCACCCCTTCGTTTTTGCGTCGGGGGTTAAAAATAAATCAATAATCTAACTAGAATTTCACAGCCTATTAATATGGTTTTAACAAAAAATCAACACGATTTAAGAGTATTGTAAGCTCGTCATTTAGATTCAAAACTTAACTTTAGTGACTAATCTGCAGTTATAGAAAAAATCATCGTATTGATTACAAATAATAATTTAAAATCATTATATTAACACGCAAACGAACAATGGAGGAGGAAACATACATTTATAAAAAAAAACATGTTAAAGCACTGTTTTTTTTAATTATTATGCATCATTTAGTCGTCACTAGAATTGAAAATAGAGTTAAACATTTTTTTTACTAGCATCCCATTTCAGTCAGAACTTTTCCTGTAAAGACATATTTTCGCGCCACATTACGGCAATTGCCGAACTCGTAGAGCCAGTCTCCATCGATTTCCCGTAGTAATTTATCGGCAATAGACGAACGAATTGCCTTTTCGCCCACCAATACAGTTGGCATCGAATTGGAGGATTTATTGGCTGAAACATCTGAACTGTTTACATGCCTCGTATCAATTTGTTCGGAATGCTTGCAGTTCAGTTATATCTAGGAAATATCTGTGTTTTGTCCTTTTATAGATGCAGTATTAGAGTTAGGCCCAATCCTCCTTATTGAAATAAAGGCGATAACGAACTGCTCTTAAAACATAATAATATAATAATAATAATCAACCCATATACTGTCCCAATGCTGGGCACGGGTCTCCTCTCAGTATGAGAGGGATTAGGCTGTAGTCCACCACGCTAGCCTAATGCGGGTTGGCAGACTTCACATGCCGTCGAGAAATTCTCTCAGGCATGCAGGTTTCCTCACGATGTTTTCCTTCACCGTTAGCGAGTGATCTTAAAACATAATATAAAATATCATTATGCCTGTTATGACGCGAAGAGTTAAACTGCTGTATCCACACAGTTCCTGTTATCATCATCATTTTCATCATCAGCTAAAAGAGGTCTACTGCTAAACAAAGGCCCCCATAGACTTGCATCGGGACCGGTCGTATGTCGCCTGTGTCCAATGACTCCCAACGACCTTTACCAGGTCGTCGGCCCATCTCGTTGGAGGCCGTCTCACACTGCGCTTTTCGGTGCGTGGTCTCAACTGAAGGACCTTTCTGCCTCAGAGGCTATCAGTTCTACGAGCCATCAGTTCTACGATGACCTGTTCTGTCACCCTTATGTGTGTTATAGTTTTCTCATATTGTAAGTATCCATATATTATTGTAGCAGATATCATTGTAAAAAAACAAAATTTAAAAGAGTAACCATGGAGTTTCTTGCCGGTTCTTCTCCATAGGAAACGACTAATTTGGAACCGTGCACCTAGTTTCGACATTTCATAAGTGCCTGCATATGGTCTATGTGAAAATAAAACTATTTTGATTTTGATTTTGAGTGTGCCATTAACAAGGCACAGACAATTAAAAATGCAGCTAACAATTTCATAGCAAAACCCAATAGCACCTAGCTCGAACTGGGAATCGAACCAGCTCATTGCTTCCTAATTCCTCTCTGGCCTGAAGTGCGCAGTCGTAATAAAATCGAACACAACAATTGTCAACCCTAGCAAATAGTTGAAGAGTTGATACAATAGAATGTAATTCGCGTAACAGTTCAATGCATTCGATGTCCCACTTCGAAGAATTAAGTTTTATTGACCACATCTATCTATTAACTAGTACATTGTCTGTAGACTTAGGGCTTGTGTCATCACTTCCAAGAAGTTCCCGAATAACTTGACTGATAACATTTTTTTTAAATTTATCCAGCGGTTTGCGGTGGTAAAGTGACCCTTATACTTATACTAGTAGTTATAATTTTTGATATTACGAAGGTTGCCTATTGGGCTTTGACATGGTTTCTTTCAAAAGATCTTCATCAGCAACTCCTCCGGTATTCCAGATCCAATGTCCATAGGCAGTAATTACATCGCTAGTCATCTTGCTCAACAATAAAAAAATAATGTTGAAATGCTTGAGATTTTAATTCAATCTATACAGACATTTTTCTATTACTTTTGCTAATTACTATTATCTAATTGCAGTTAAAGGGTTAAAAAATCATTTATTTTAGCACGATAATATGGGTTGAGCTCTGATATAGACGAACAGAAATCATATCATAAACGTATGGAAAACGGTAAAAGAATCAAATAGTCATAGAAATCTTATAACTCAATTATAATTTAAACCAGTACCAATCGAATATACAAGCGATTCTCAAAGATCAACCAACCAACTAAAATAACATGTCGAGAATGTTATAACGTCAAGCGCAATAAACAGCTTGAAACTAATATAACAATCATTAATAATATTACCGCAGTACCTCAATAAATGCTACATTAGTCTACTGGTCACAACCGCGACTGCTACGTTAGATGTCCTGGGTCCGATTCCTGGGTCTAGCAAAGTACCTATTGTTTAGTTTTTCTGTGACATTCCTAGTAGCAGCTCGAGTTAAGATTTGTGCCTGGTTGATGATAATAGGCTTGCCCCTTTTATCTAAATGTGGGTGAAAAACTATACACCGTGTATAGCCGTGTACGCCTCTGTCTAACCGGAAGGAATACAGGCGTGATGGTATATTTTATTATGATAATAATATTATGATGAAACAATAGCACAAGTAATCAAGTCACTATAATATCAATTCATATTTTAAATACATTACGATCAATGTTTACACTTAAATAAGTCTTCATTAAAATAATATGTTCACTTGCAACACTTACAAGCACAGAGTTTGATAAGCTTGTACGCGATGCAACGAATTTTAACCATAATGAAATCATTAGAGCCGTCAAAGCTATTAATTTGTCCAAATGTCATGCTGTCATGATTTGTAAATAGTCAATCATTCTGCAATAGAATATAAAACAAATAAATATTGAAGCAACTAGGCTAATGAACATAAAATTTGGAAGCGAATATAACATTGATCTTAATTATATCATTAACTTATTATTTATTACTTACGTTCAATTAGACTGGTGGTAAAACTAACATAGCCCCAGCAAATCTTTGGGCCCACATCCGACACAATCTTAAAGCAATTCATCATACACAATCTAAAATATTTCGATACGTAACAAAGGACCAAAAAAATGGGGCTATCTAATTTGATCCAATGGTCAATCAGTTTCGCAAGCGCGTGGTTCTAACGAGTAGTGTGTATCAAGTATATTCCATATTACATCAATTTGCTTACATAAGGTGACCTCTTCAACCCTGTCTGAGACCTCAGGTATCAATTATGATGGTACCCACTTTCATTGTGATCTCATTATGTCGATTTTAGATCGATACGTTGATAATATCGAGTGTGTGTATTCTTTTTAGTGGCTTTTGACCCGGTTGTAACATTATTGAGATGTTAAGATAATGATTCGGTTCCCTCATGATGTGTTATGTCTTATTCTTTGTGTGTGGTCGTTTATATTTTTGTTGGCCAGGTTTAAGAGGACATATAGAGTTATCTCTTAGAAATAATAATAATTTATTAGGATCTTTTGCCTAATAATTAAACTTCTTTTAACATTTTAGTTCCTAATATTATTTGGTTCGAAAAATTTTACAGCGAAATATAAAATTACATACACGATGAAAACTTATAATGTTATTCATCCATTCTTCTTCCAACTTAGATTTCCTGCTATCTCACGGGATATGAACGCAATCCTTTACTAAAAAGATATTCAAGTTTTCAGACGAAACCATTATGACTTTAGCCCGTTCAAGTAAAAAGATTTTGCATTTTGCCTTATCTTGATACCTTTAAGCCATTATTTTATCTGATATACCAAGAGATGGAAAAATATAACTATATAAAATAATACCGTTAGATCGATAGAAGTTTTACGATTAGGTTGTCGGTAAGTGGTTTTGAAGAGATTAAAACATTAAATAAAACATAAAACGCATACAAACGCAACATAAATAGCATGGAAAATGCTTAAAAAATACAAAAAGATATATAAAACGCTGATACAAATAACGGTGAAAATAAGTACCTACTCCTGTCACCGCAAATAGAGTCCAAAGACACAATGGCAGATCACGATTTTTCACAATATCTCGTATTGTAAAATCTCAAAAACTCAAACGCTTACCGAAAATTTGTTGATATACGACCGTGAAGCAAACAAGATAATAAACATAAAACAAGCACTGACAATCAAATTTAACAACGACTTAACTTGTAATTTCAGCTTTAAATCAGATCGAAAGTGTTTGTGACCATGAACGTAATACTTTTAAGAGTCAAAAATGATAAAAATCAAAAACATTTTTAGTTCAATGTTTAATAATATTGAAACACCAAAACAATCAAATCCCAAGGTTGATTTGGAAATTATATCAATGTTCGTGTCATGAAAAAGAATTAAATTATGTTAAAGGTCTAATATTAAGCTATTTTTCACGCAGGACCGGTCGTATTGTAAGTTCGAATGCTTCAGTGTTATTGTGGTCTTTATGTCCTTCTTCTTCTATTTATGAGCTATGCTCTTGTCGATGCAGCGTCTTCCACTGCTCTTTGTTGAGAGCCAACTCCTGGACCTCCTTATACGTCACGACTTTCAGTTTCTCTTTTATCTGTGTTATGTAGCTCATTCTTGGCCTACCCCTTCCTCTCCTTCCCTCTATCTTTCCTTCTATGATGTTTTTTATGAATTCGTCATGGCGTTTAAGGTGGCCTATCAATTTACCCTTCTGATCTCTATGTAGAGACTGCAGGTGTAGTCTAGTCTAGTAACCGCCTTTTTTCCTTTATTCTCTATGTACAAATATATAATTATCTTCAAACATCAGTGTTTCATACACAGTTAAGCCTGTAAGTCTTTTCCTGTATATTACGAGTATTTCTATTGACATAAATCATTCATAGTTATAGTTGAATAACTTTAAACAATTGTAAGGGAATATTATCATTGTGTTTTACGTGCACTGCAAAGCTAATGTGTTTTCTTCTTGTATTGTATTTTCCAGTAATAAGTAGACAAATCGCATCCTGGAGAAGGACCTTTTATTTAAAAAAGTTATTTGGGATACGAGTGAAACTGTAGGTAACTAATCTTGCCACTGTTTTTTATGATTCGATACCTACTAAACTACCCATTGAAATACAACACAGCGAAAGTAAACCGCAGCAAATTAACCCGGAACACGATATCTGACAGATAGGCACTCCAGTTATCGTTTTCAAGTAGACCACTTGACCTAGCCATATAAGTGGAGAAAACAATATTTCCTTTGAACTGCATTTGTTGGAATGCGGCCCCTATAATACATATGGCTGTGTTGTCCTGTCTAGTTTCTGTTCATTCATTTGAACACCATTGATAGATTTCATTGAACTATTTTCTCTTTATTGATAAGTAGGTATTAATACCTATTTACTCTCTATACAAGTGTAAACAGTTTCGCGTAAACATTAATTTGAAACGGAAAAGCATAATTATTATGAAAAACTAAATCTATTTTTACAAATTTTTTTTTAACTCAGCACTCGCAGATCTTGTCTACTAATGGTTAATAATTCATTCAATTCATTTTACATTGGGTCTAAAATATTACCTTACTTTGTCATGTCTGCAGAATTTAGGTATTCTGAATTGAAGGCGTCTCGGATTTTGCATTTCCCAGTGTTCAAGCGATTCATTAATTTCTTTCTTATTATCATCGTTTAAAATTCATATAGCTTGCAAAAATAATGTACACCGAACAAGATTCCTAAAGTGTCAAAAACAAAACAGATTCCACTGACCGCTATCTGCTTAGTATTAAATTGTAACCCACTTGCCTTTTCTGTCATCGGTAAAATGAAAGTGACTTGTCTAAAGCCCTTCAATAGCAACATATGTGACAGGAACATTATTAATAGTTTGGCAATCATATTTACTATTATTAACGTCCGTTTTAACAACCGAAGCCAGGTCAAGCAAGGTTAACTCGTTAAGCCCAACAATAATCAAATTACGTTGCGTCACAAATCTAATAATAAAACAATAAATCATACAATCAAGGGTCATGTTTACTGACATAACTATAAAGCTTATTTGGAGGCAAATTTAATAGAGACCGGTGTCGTAACTTGATAGTGCAATACATAAATCTCAATCAGAAGTATTGTTAAGCGCTACACCGCTGCATTTTATTGTCGCGTTCAACAAGCGTATGATGTAAGTGCTATTTTATTAGATTGAATGCATTTGGCCCAATTGTGAAGTATTATCTAGTAAAATTATTGAAGAGATTGCCTCTTTAAGAATTTATTAATAAAATATAGATTCGTTCTCACGCATTGTTAAACTGTTGAGCTAACTGCTGTTGCTAAGATTTTGGTGTTAAAGTTGCGAAATAGAATTTGTTCCACCTCTTTAACAGATTTGTATCTATTTTTTGCAGATTTTTTTTATTTGTACTTTGTATTAGAGAGGTACCCAAAATTCAATTTAAGTTTAGACTACTCTGAATTTGTATTAAAAAAACTGTTGCAATAACCAAAATTATAACTATCATTTTCAAAACGCACAGCTAAAAATTTTACATCTTGTGTCAAACAATTAAACGGGGTTATTTTTACTTGCCTTAACCTTTTAGATGTACTTAGTATCAAGTAGTATTTAGATGCCATAAAAATCATCAATAGAAAAGTCTAACTTTTCTGGTGCTTCGTTACATTATCTGCAATAGCATTACTTGCATTTAGTTGATATTTGTCTTTTCATATCTTTATATTAGAGTGTTGTTTATCATCCTTTATTAATAGGTATTAAATAACAAATTCTTAATCAGCACGCTGCCTTTTTATTCGTCACCGTATCAAAGGACCATAAATAGCTGTTGGTAGAATTATGTATTAATACTTAGGGTTAGCGACTAACAAAGATCCTCCAAGCCTACCGATATTCTTTTTTTGTGTATCTATGGATAATAGACCAATTTTTTGACTTGGATCCGTTTGCATCTTTCATTTTTGTCATTAAATTTGGACCAATAACACTCATTTTCATTGACCTACATTGTTCTCGTGTGAGACTATTTGTCTTGTTTGAGAATAAATATCTTTAAACCTAAATCTTCTCCAAGCACCAAGTCTTCTCTCATCCTTGTGTGGTCTATATCGAACACGTTTCAGTCTAAGAAGTAAATTTATAAAGACACTTACAACTTCCTCCACATTTTGCGACTACCCGCCATTATATATCACGTAAAGTATTTACATAAACATTGAGTTCGATTTGTGATCGAATTTATGAAACATTCATGATTATAAATAGTCAAGTATTTGAATAACAGAATCTCGATTATGTTGACAATTTTAGTGCGCTCTCTACTCAGTTTAGTGTTAGAATAATAACATGAATTCGTTTTGGTGTCGCTTCAATACTAAGTATTGGATCATAGCACAACATTATTGAAGTTCCTGTAGATATTGATGTACAACTCTAATCCTTAAAAGAAATTTTGACTTTTAATACATCAATGGACGTTAAACATAATGTAGTGTGCAGCTCGCCTAACCTTATAAGTGTAACTGCACACGCCTTTGTCATTCATTATTACACGGAACATTGACCCGGACTGTTCTCTTTTATTCGCCCCTACGTCACACCATTATAATAATAATTACCAACGTTTTGCAGCAATTTATTTCCGAATTACCAACTGAAAATATTTTTGATTCCCAGTTAAAAAAAAATTATATTATTATTATACATAAACTTAATAAAATTATCAAACAAACAAGATTCAACCGATTAAGTTTCTACCTCATTACACAAACTAGCATTTACGAGTTTATTTTACGGTCCTTTGAAATGACGGAAAAGCACTAAACCCAGGATTATACGTTAATAAACATCAACAAAGCGGCAAAACTAAAGACTTTTAAGTATCTTTGATTCCTTTGCCATGTTTCCTGTTTTTGACATTCCTTGATAATGAGGAAAACTGCATCGTTAATCCAAATAAGAGCTTTTAAAAGACTTGGAATGCAGTATTCCAAAAAATAAAATAAAAATAACTTTGGACTAAACAAGTCATTGCTTTTTAGAGGCACGTGCCGCAATCGAGAATAGTTTTTGGAAGTGGCCGTATGTGGGAATTCCTTTGCTTTAGAAGTTTATTTTTATTTTATTTTATCTGTGGCAAAACTATTTGGAACTGCGCGCTTAATTTTTATGGATTTGATTGTAACAATATTAGAGAGAAAAAGTTCTAACAAAGGCAGATTTCTGATTTAAAAGCATAAAAAGGTAGGAAATAATTTTATCAACTTCACATGCAGCATTATAGTAGTAATTTAGAAAAAAATTGCACATAAATATTTAATGGAGTGGTTTAAGGCGGAGGCCTCACACGGGAACAGTCAGCGGACCGCAACACAATGTACATTATCTGCACACCGATCCAAGATGGCGATAGCGCCTTGCAATTTCTCAGTTTTCTCACACGTAACTTAGAACCAACATTGGTCAATGTTGGTTGGTTGGCAACTTTGCAATGTCCACGGCGCTAAAAAGTCGATTGTTTTCTCGATTCGTACACAATTTTTAGAGCTAAAAATAATCATAATTAAGTATTTACATTATCTATGGCTTTACGCCAACTGTCATTATTTTTCTACGGGTTCTAAATTTGAATTTTGAGAGGAATGCATTACACAATGCGGCCTTCTTAGATAGAGATGATGATAGGTATGTTAGTTGGAACCCAAATTTTTATGATATTTAAAAAAGGAATAAATAAAAAATGGTTGAAGATTTAGGGAGTTCTAGTGAAATATTGAATGTGCACCAACGTGACCTGCTGGCGCGGCCACCAAGTTAGTGTTACCTATTAGCTCTTAATTAGAATCTTGATGAATTAATTACGATAATATTAAAACCAGTCTATAAGCATGCAAACGTGATAAAAACGTTCTACACGTTTCTAGAGAGCTTTGGCTATAAAATATTGGCCAGCCAATATTTGATACATTTTTTCTGTTCCAATATTGGCGCCAATATGTGAAGAAGTTGCTTCCGACTTGGCGCGCCTAATAAGGCAGTTTGCATTGTTATTAGATAAGTATGGAAACCTTTTTGCGACATGTTTTTGTTATGTATTTATGGCGCATACAAAGACAATGTTGATGATCTGGGAAAAACAGATCACATAAATTTGTACCTTGGATCTGTTGTAGCACATATGAATGAGTAGTAGCATAAACCGAGTTAGCATATTAAAGAAGACAACAGAGATAGAAAGGAAAGGTATTCTTGATTTATTTAATCAGACTGATTTTTACCGGCTTAGACGATTAGGTTTTAGACGAATATTTTGTTGCTCTTGACTAAACAAAATCATCATCGTCCGTTTGTACTTAAGCAATGATATAAATGCGCAAAGGTGTGTGAAATAGAAAGAGTTGCCTTTATGTCACGCACGGGCGTTAATAAATATATTTTTTTGACATTTTTACACAGCAATATCTAGTCCCAAACTAAGCAGAGCCTGAACTATGGGTACTTGACAATCAAAGATATTTATTTATAATAAAAAAAGTACACATCTTCTTTCTTCTTTTCTTCTTCTCCTTTTCTTTATTATTTATATGAAACAAAGTTGGGTTTGTTACAACATTTATAAAACTGATGGGGTGTAACGGTGTTCAAACCTGACGTGAGCGAAGTTGCGAGAAAAAGCTAGTGTCAGATAAATTTTTGCTACGTGTTCGTTCGCCTGTTGAACCATGATATAGAGACAACAAACGCTACGACAAACTGCGGGGAGCGGTAGAGTAGAATGGCCGTTCTACTATATAGTCTACTATTAGTTAATCTGTGACTTAGTTTATGATGGTATCGTTTGCAACTAAGGAAGAACGTCATCTGTTCCTTACAGCGGAATGCACCTGCGCATCGACAACCGATATCGGTATCAATTATACCGGTTCCCTCACACGCTTCCGATATCGTAACGATCGATTACGTGATTTATCGATTGTACTGCAGAAAATACTAAAGTAAAGGCAGGTATGTCGGAACGGGTTCGGACTTCCCATTTTGTTACGAACAACCGTTACAAAAATGTTTTGTACATGTTACTTAAATGTTCTGAAGGCAACATATTTGTTACCTACTAATGAAAAAATATCCAACCCTCATTAGGCCAGCGTGGTGGACTATGCCTAATGCCTCTCATACTGAGAGGAGACCCGTGCCCAGCACTGGGAAAGTTAATGGGTTGATGCTGACGATGATGAATGAAAAACTATACCTTTAAAATTATGTCACCTTTCTTTCTTTCTTAGCGTGTCGATGGCAACTAATATATATTATGGGCCCAAAACTCAAGCCCACCATTGCAAGCGAGTGATAAATCTATACTAATGTTACAAAGAGGAAAGATTTGATTGTTTGTTTGAATTGAATAGGCTCCGAAACTATATGACCGATTTAAAAAAATCTTTCACCCTTGGGAAGCTGTACTATCCCCGGGTAACATAGGGTAGGGTAGGGTAAGAAATGCCCACCCCACGCGGGCGAAACCGCTGGCGGAAAGCTAGTGTGATATAGGACATAGGAGATACGCGAGATAGGAGATATATTTACAAATTATTTACAATTCTAAGTTTAGGACTTCAACATAACCTCTACCATAAACGTTCTATTACTTATAGTTTAAAATACTCTACCTACAGTTCGCGCCAAACTTATTGTCCGGGTTGAAGTTGGCGTTAGCTAACTTTGACTCGGCCGTAAAAATCGGAGAAAGAAAAATATTAGATTGTAATAAATAAAAACGAAAGCTCAAGTCGTAATCTGTCGTTATAAATTATTCTAATCCAATATTTTTCTTTCTCCGATTTTTACGGCCGGGTTAAAGTTAGCTAGCGCCAACTTCAACCCGGACAATAAGTTTGGCGCGAACTGTACATGTTTTTAAGTAGATACTGGCTATGCTCACTGCAGAGGTCAAGCAGGTTTGAAGTTTAGCAGTCAACTCACTCAAGCCAGTTATAAAAACCTCGCTGTATCTCTAAAAATAAGTGTAGATTTTATAACTTGGACTTATGACATCATTATAAGGTCAACATACCTACCGTAGATCTCAAGTTGTGGTTTTCTGACGAGTCTTGCGGATCTAGTGTCTCATTAATATACAATTATGTACGTGTATTGTAGCGTAGTGAGAAAAGATTTTACATAATATGGTAAATACCCAAGAAAACTACACCTAAAGTGTTTATTTATTTATTTAACATTAGCGTTTTTACAATATTTTTCACTGCTACTCCGCTCCTATTAGTCGTAGCGTGATGGTATATAGCCTATAGTCTTTCCCGATTAATGGACTATCTACCACTGAAAGAATTTATCAAATCAGTCTAGTAGATGCGGAGCCTATCAATACAAATATACAAACAACTTTCCTCTTTATAATATTAGTATAGAGTATACTGCATATACCAATGTTCAATACCACAGACGATATGACCGTTAAGTCACCGCGAGGATAGATATTAAAACCATACCTAAATACATAATAACTTGTGTTTTAAAAAAATTATGATTAATATCATATCAATGATAAATTAGAAATAATCTAAATAACTACCATTAGACATAATAAGAGTAGAAAAAGTACCTAATTATTTCGACCTGTTGTTTTCAATATATAAAATTCAAGATTGCGTGTATAGTTTACCTGCCATCAATCCTAACTTAGTATGGCATTATAAATTTGCACTCTTCTCTTTTATTCCTCGTAGAAAAGCCTTGAAACATTAACTAAAACTATCTAAAAACAAAGGCAGTTTTATAACTGCCTTTGTTTTTAGATAGTTTTAGTTATATGTTGTGCTGTATTGTTATCAATACAGCTTAATAAAGACAAGTATCTGTCTTGCCGCCTGCAGGCTTACCAACCTATTTCTCAATTAAGCAGCCATAATTATAACCTAACACTAAAACAATCTGAGATAATTCACTCACATGAAAGTTATTGTAACTTAATAAATTCTCATTTGCCGGCGATAAAATTTTATGAGACAATATAATAAGTATATAATCACGGTCTCCTTGACTCGTAATGTATCCAAGATACCCTGGTTCCTCCACTTTCACAAGTACTTATTTAATTCACACCTAGGAAAATTCTAATCTACATAATGATAGGCTGAGGTTACATTACTCTGTAACTGCTAGACTAGTTAGTAAAAGCCGTAGGAGTTGTTAGAATTACTCGATAAAAAAATGATTAATAACTTGTAATATTGACTAGCGTTTTTTTTTATACCACTAAGGTGGCAAGCAAGCATACGGCCCGCCTGATGGTAAGTGGTTACCGTAGCCTATAGACGCTTGCAACACCAGAGTATCACTCGCGCGTTACCGACCCCGAAAAACCTCTTGAGGTTTATGGAGAATTCACTGCGCCCACAGTTTGAGGGAATATACCTCTTGCTGCTAGCGAGCGTTTCCTTAGAAGGAGCTCTGGCGACCTTAGTCACTGCAGGAACACAACACACAATAAAGTGTGTTATTTAGCTGCAGTTTTCTGTAAGGTGGCGGTACTTACGTACATATAAATTTCATTACATTATTAATTGTAATGTAAAATAGAGAGCACCAGTAATTGACATGTTCCTAATAGCCATGTTAGTACTAGACCTATAGGCGAATGTGTTTATTTCAGGCAATTTAAAGGTAATGACGAAAGCTTTTTAGAATTAAGTTTTGTGGTCGTGGGGCTTTTGAGATAACATGAGTCAGTGTTGGGTTTTTTGTTTAACCATTCACAAATATCAATACATATTTAACGGATTTTCTTTCGAACTTGTGTAATGTTGAGGAAATTATATTAAGGCAATCAATAATAGGTATAAGTTATGTAAAAACATTTTAAGAAACAACATTGATTATACAAAAACGAAATAAATAATTGTAAAGTTCGTCAAGTTGCCTGCAAAAAGTTCGTCCATTCCCCTTTAGTATTTGTAGCAAGATTGCATCAGTGAGCACGAGGTTTAATGCCATTATTAAAGGCAGCAATTTACTCTTTATACTTTAGACAAGTTCTCTCTCCTGACACAATCCGTAGGGCAGCTAATATTAGGTACTGTCTATCAAAATGTTTGCGTGGTAGGTGTATGAAGTTTCTACAGAAAACTGACATTTGAAAATATATTTTTCTTGGAAAAACAAAGCCAAGTGTTTTATTTTAATTAGACTTAGAAGAAAAGTTGGTTCTGTTCTGTTAAAAAGTTAAAAACAAGTTGCACAAAAACTACTTGGTAAATGGTACCTAATACTTAGCAAGCAATAATTTTGTGAATGATTGATGTTTCATGCAAATTTATTTATATTTCTTGTTTGTTCCAGCAGGTGATAAAAAGTAACTCTTCATTACGTTGCGAACGAATAGTAAACAATTTTTTTTTTTTTTATAATTATTAGTATTAAAATATATATTGTGTCATCCTCTTTGAAGCTTATTTCATTCATCTGCAGTGTAAATTATTTTGATATACGATCCCAACTTAGGGGACACATGATTTGCTCCCTCTTAATGACATTTAAATCAACCAGTCATAATCAATGACTAAAGACTTGGCCTAGTTCTCTTCTTAAAAAAATATTTATTGAAATATTAAACAAGTGCGGACGCCAGGCAACACTCAGTTTTTTTACAATACAATGACATCATTTGCGTACTCAAATCGACACGCTCTTTCATTCCGAATCATTTTAATTGATTCGCAGCATTAAAAATGGCACATTAAAGTTGATCATGGGCGGGACCGACGTGGTTGAGATAACCTTATCCATGCGTTTCGCAAGAACAACCGATGTAGTGCAGGATTCAAAGAGCGTCGGTTGAGCAACGGACGAAATGCCAGTAGGCACTAAAGTACTGGTCAAGGACTGCGAATGACGGAATTCTGTATCGAGAGTAAAAGTACACTCGGTAAAAAAGTTAAATATACAGGTTAGCCTCAGGCAAGCTGTCACAGTGGATGCCTGGTTTAGGAATCAAAAGTTCATACGTGCAATTAAATCTTGAATAAATCCATATTTACTTTGCCGTAAACAGTGAAATTTCCTGCCGTGTAAATCCTATTTAATAGGTTTTGTTTAGGTTTTCCACGGTTTCTTATAGTTCATAAATTTAACAATTGCAATTATGTGTTTGTTATTTTTCGTTACAAGAAACTATGTGATCTGAAAACTTAGCCCGTGATCTTTTATCGACTTTGGGTTCAAAGCACATGAGTAGGGATACTCATGTGTTCAAAGAGTATAAGAAACATTACTCGTGCCAACTTCAAGCCCGTCGTATGGCGAAAACTGTACCAAAGTACTCGCTTGAGACACTAATAAATATTTATCTTCTTTGCCGTCTGTACGAGTCAGCTTGAGATAGTTTATCTAGCGAAATTCTTTCATTTCGTCAGCAGTCGTTTGTCAATAATTGAATAACTAAATTATATTACCGAGCGAGATAATTTGAATGTAATAAATTGGTATTGGTGTTTTATTGAGGATATCTGGTAATTAAGATAATTTAAATGGTTTTAGTGATTTAGTGAAGTTTATAAATTTCAAATCTTATAAATTAGTTCCTTTATTTTCGGGTTGTTTAAAATATCTTGATTCTCACGAGGGATAACTTGAAATCCAGGAGCCGTATTATGAAGTGCTAAGCCTACTAATGCCATCATTGCTACGTTGCAAAAAAGAGATGGTGCTACCCAACTTGTATAGCATCTCTCTCTCGCACTGGACTGGAACGACCATGGCTCTAAAGCTTCATAATACGGCCCCAGAAATATGATAATCATTGTAATGTTTTTCCCTTTTATCACGTTTCAATACACCAATTATCGCATATGCTTCAGGTCTGCTTACACTGGAAATGTGTAGTTTGATGTTTAGTGCGTACAATCGTTCGAATTCCAACGTCAAAATGTTGACGCCGGCTGTCGCTGAAAACCTGCGCTGTGGCTCTGCTCCGCGCACGAGTCATAGCATTGAGCTGAGCGATGGCCGTTTTGGGATATAAGTTTGACGTGTCTGTGTGTGTGTGTCTGTCTGTCTGTGGTATCGTAGCTCCCGAATGAATGAACCGATTTTGATTTTGTTTTTTTTATTTGAAAGGTGAATTAGTGGGGAGTGTTCTTAGCAATGTTTGATGAAAATTGGTCCAAGATAGCCGCCGCCACAAAATAGCGGATTACATATTTTTTCACACCTCCCTCAATATGGGTATCAAATAAAAGGGCTTAACTAGGAGAATACTATACACTATGAAAAATTTCAAATCCAAGATGGCCGCCACCACAAAGTGAGAAATTACATTTCGTGAAGGGGGATTTCTACATTTTTAATTTAGGTTATTACATGTTGTATGCATCTTGTCTACACAAATTAATCTTAAGTATTTTCTTTCTTTCTTTACAAGTTTGCTACCAACATTACTAACGTATAACATTTTGTTACAGAGCTTTCTATCAGCGAACGCAAAATGCTGGTGGGCGGGTGCGCTGGCGGCTGCGACGGCGGAGCTCCGGTACGCGGGCTACGTGTCCCCGGGAGTGCTGCTCGTGGCCGGAGCGCCCAGGGCTCTGGAGACGGTGCGCGGCGCGTACGCACGGTCCGTGCTCAAGCCGCCGCCGACTTACCTCATATGTGGGCTTGGTGAGTACATAGATCCTTTAATGTTCCTCTCTTAAGTATATTTTGCGGCTGCCAATGGTATAAGAAATGGGATTAGGATTCATATCAGTTACTCATCAGAGATCTGCTGAATAAAGGCCTCTTCCATTGACTGTCACAAGGACCGGGTATATACCGATTACTCATTTAATAAAATAAGGTCAAGGACTTTAAAAAACAACCTACAAACCATACTTTTTACAAACAACTGTTTAATATGAGACAAAACTTAGCTTATCTCGACATAAATCAGTCACAACCTTGTATAAACTGAGTCAGACAGACTCATAAACCTTAAGACTTCCTACTTCTCAGCGTTTAACCTACACGTATTACCAGTTAAAAAAATACCCTAGCAAAATAGTGTCGCCAGATGACAACGTCGATACTTTGACGATATTATCGTACAAAGGAGGTCGCATTTGAAATCAATAAAAATACTATTATGATATGATTCAATTCAATACTATGAATTAGACGACGTCTGTGGCCTAATGGTTCGACTACCGGACTGCTGATCACGAGGTCGTGGTTTCGATTTCCACAGGACACAAATATTTATGTGAATAATATAAGTATTTGTGTTTGTCTGGGTGTTTCTTATGTAATTATATATTTACAAGAAAAAAATATATAAGTATTATATCTATTGTTTAGTACCCATAGTACAATCTCTGCTTAGTTTGGGACTAGATGGTGCTGAGTAAAAATGTCCCGGAATATTTATTTATTTATTTATTGAATAGGTAGTCAACTTGTGTTGCCGTTGGTAACTGATGGAACTGATGGCTTTTTTACAAATTGAAATACAATAGGTATTTGACAAAAGAAATAATTTGGCTTAACAATATAATGGAAGCAGATTAAAAGGATATCTGAACGGGTTGTAACTCTGTTTCTGACAGTTTTTTTTCATAACCAGGCAAAAAAAATACGGATTATGCAGTGGCAAGCGTACGATGCGTAACGAGATGGAAGGGTAAAGGCCGCTAGGAGTCGTTATATGCAGGCGGCATAATATATATAATACGGCATAATGCATATTAGAAGTCTATGGGGAGGAAACTTATTAAGCAGTGATCATGATCATGATAAAAAAATATTACAAACTACTGAAAATATTATCGACTATAATTTGTAAATAATCCCAACTCTAATCCAATCCAAAAATATATTGTGTCTCATCACTACACCTTGCATCCTTTTCCCACGATTAGCAACACAACAAAGGCGTAATTACGTGCACTCGCGCGCAGGCGGGCGGCGCGTTGCATGTCCACTACAAAACTTAGACGCAGAAGTATCACTGGAAATTTCGTGGTTATTGGATAGACAAATTTATAGAAAGTCTTCTCAGCAATTGTAGAACTATGTGTAATTTCCACGATATCCTTTGCGGAAGACAACAAACGATACAAACTATGTATTTCAAAAACTTGAAAGAATCCTTCCATCTTTTATGAAGCGTAAAATTAGACTGAGATAAAAACACATTGTTGTTATATTTCTTAAGTATTACATTTACAGTAAACATTGGTTCAAGATTATGTTAAAATGTTTTTATTACAAATAAGCTTTTACAAGCATTTATGGAACGTTAAATGATTCTAGGTGCTCGATTCCAAAAAAGTTAATCCTATGGAGAATAATCCGGCAAGACCTTGGACACTTTTAAAAAAATAAAATATCAATGGTATCAATGTATTAATTAATAAACACGTTACAATCAATGTTATTATCGTGAGTGTAGCTACTGGGTTTTCTTTAATCTGAGTTTGTAGTGGGTTTTCTTATTTATCTGTTGTGTGACTGCATGTAGCGCCCGCGCAGCCCACTCGCGGCCTTGCAAGGACGCCGCTTATGTAATGAATTACTGCCGCGCGTTGCTAAATGTCAAACGGTTAGTTTTGTTGTTATGTCATATATGAGTTTTAATTTGTAGTGAGTGTAAATTAGACGTTTGTCTATCGCTGCTTTCATGTAATTTGTTTTTTTTTGACAGATCTTAGTCATTCTGCTCTTCTGTTGATCTTATCTTCTATCTTACTGTTGAAGTTAGTGTCAATTCAATTAATTTAATAATCGATTATGTGAATTTGACTTTGTGATTATAATCGATTATTTTATGCAATTCATAATCATTATTGATGATGTGATTTGATTTTGTGTTTATCTATTCAATTATGCATCGGTTATTTTAGGCATAATCACAAGTTAAAATGAAATTTACTAACGTGAAATTAATCGTAGTTTATTTATACAATCTACACTAACATTATAAAGAGGAAAGATTTGTATTTTTGTATGTTTGTAATGAGTAAATACAAAAACAACTGGACCGATTTAAAAAATCTTAATTAGAAAGCCACATCTTTCCCGAGTAACATAGGCTTTAATTTATATAACCACCACCACTATTTAAGTATAAAGAACGAATAATTCCAGAGACGTTTCGAAGGCTTTCATGGCTTCACGAAGGGTTTTAAGATGATACTGTGTGTCCTACATTAATAACCTAACCTAAATTAAAAATTTAGAAAACCCCTGACACGAAATGTAATTTGCCATTTTGTGGTGGCGGCCATCTTGGATTTGAAATTTATCATAGTGTATAGTATTCTCCCAGTTAAGCCCTTTCATTTGATACCCATATTGAGGGAGTTATGAAAAAATATGTTATTCGTTATTTTGTAGCGGCGGCCATCTTGGACCGATTTTCATCAAACATAGCTAAGAACAGTCCCGACTAATTCACCTTTCAAATAAAAAAAACAAAATCAAAATCGGTTCATCCGTTCGGGAGCGACGATGCCACAGACAGACAGACACACACACAGACAAGTCAAACTTATAACACCCCGTCGTTTTTGCGTCGGGGGTTAAAAAATAACTTTTACGATTGTTCACCGTAACCTTGATCTGGGTAAACTTATGACCTTGGGTCATATACCTCAAATAAACGTAGAATATTTAATTTCAGAATAGCTTATTATCTTTATTGGCGGCTCGGGCGCCATAAAAGAGGTTTATTGCAATGTTTTTATTTTATTAAAATATAATGGCATTATGTTCTAAGACCACACACACGTATAGATGCCATTATGATAAAATTATTGCATGGTATTGTAAATGCGAGTCGTCTCTCGGCAATTAACCTAAAAATGGATTTGTGCTCAACGAAGAATTTTCATATATTATCATATTGAATAGTATCGAAAGTTAGAATATTTTAAATGCTTCGGAATAAATTATTACAAGAAGATATTGTTAGTGAAACCTATTAGAGCTAGACATGTTTTAGCAGTTCTGTTTTTGAGGGAGTTTTAATTTATATTTTTGTTTGTCTGGGTATTTCATATCTATACTATATTAAAGAGGAAATATTTGATTGTTTGTTTAAATTGAATAGGCTCCGAAACTACTCGACCTATTAAAAATTCTTTCACCGTTGGGAAGCTATACTATCCCCGGGTGACGTAGACTATAATTTGTAAGAAATATCCAGACTACGCGAGCGAAGCCGGTGGCAGAAAGCTAGTTTATTCAATTAAATATGTATCTTTGTATTCACAAGAAAGCAGGGGCGTGCACAGAAATTTGAGACAGGGTATGCACAACTAAAATAAAAAACGTTATAAGTATGTAACTACTTAGTTTCAGCCTGTTTCGATCATAGGCCACCATACCTACTGTTACGCGCGAGGCGGACCGCGCCACCGCGGTGCCATTGGCTTCGCAATTTCGCATGATGTTTGTTGCGACCACTAAGAATTGTTAAACAAGAGATATATACTAAAAATGCATAGATGATATCCAAAGTGGTGTTTGGAAGGGCCATGAGATCTTTTTATCTTGATTTGTAAACTAAATGCAAGGGAAACTGTAAGATGTATTTGTGTACACAACCTACTAGCCAGGTATAAATAAGGTATCATAAAATGTATGAAAATAACGAGTAGTAGGTATTACCTTATTTTAGTACATTCAATCAATAAAACTTTTCCCCTAAATATACATAAATAAACACACTCTTCACTAACACAGGGTCTCACAGGTTAATTTTCAATTTTCTACAATAAACTCACGAAATAATTATTTACACAATCACTTGCGCAAATAAAATCAATTAAAAGTTCAAAACAAAAACAATGACAAACAATATGGCGTTAAAAAACTGCTATTGTTACGAAATAATACCATACTATACCTACAATTTGAGTCTACCCTTTACAATGAACAATTACGCGGTGCCTTTACGGCTTTTCAATTTGGTCGGGTTGCAAATAAGCTATGCTTCCAAAACCCGCACACAGCTAATAGTTTTGTTGTGTAGTACACCGAAAAAGTGTGACTGTGTGCGTGAATTCGCGAGCTACATTGTATCAAATCGTATGGTCCCGTAAGCAGGCCTCAGTACTGCTTATGCTCACGGGTTCTCGGGGAGCCACTTGTGCGAGCCGCGAATTCATCGCAGATGAATTCGCGACGGCGAGCAAATATTCCAAGTAATTCTAAGAAAAATTAATAGATGGCGCGGAAACCAAATAAGATTATTGATTTTGATTATTATGGATTGATTTTTAATAATGTTTGTTATTTATCATTTAGAACTTTAGACTCTAAAATGACAGGGTATGCAGTGCTTATTTGCATGTATGGACCGCACGCCACTGCAAGAAAGTATAATATCTAGTAGTCTCGTACACATAATACAAGCTCTGCTTAGTTTAGGACTAGACAGTGCTATGCAAATAATTTTCAAAAATATTTATTTATTTCCAAGTTCCTCGCATTAAAACAGATTGGCTAAGAACAAAGCTGACGTACCCACACGATGGCTTTACTACTCAAAGGACCATAAAACAGCCAGTTAATGTATTTATATCTGGCCTTAATATAGGTAAATGACATGACGTTATGCGCCGACAAGGGCAGAGATAATTATGTCAGTCATTTAGTTCAAGAATCTAACGTATTAACGACTGAACTGATCACCATAGTTACAGCAAAACTATTTAACAGATAACAAATTAAAAAGATAAGCTTATTGGTTTCCCTTTGGATAGCCGTTAACTGCCGAATAAATTCAAAAATTGAACAAAATGATCTGCCAGCTAATTTAACGGAAACTTATCAGTAAGCTGTGAAAAAGGCGTTAGTGTCGTAAGCGCAACTGCTAAGTCTGCGGCCCTAAAAACTGCAGTTTAAATGGGTTTTTCTGGATTTGTGTCCAGTTTATACCGGCGACCAGTGGATGTACACGCCACGCCACCCACGAGCAGATACATAAACACTTACACTTAAAAGTGCTAAAGTGATTTTTTCATGAATGAACAATTGCAATGATAGAGTAATCAGGCATGAATTATGGTCAGCACTGTCCGTGTATGGGGTGGGTGGCTGCCTGATTCGGGCACTGAAATCTCTTTATGAGAGTTCCAGTGCCTGTGTCAGGATAAACGGGGCCTACACTGAATGGTTTGGCATCGATAAGGGTGTTAGACAGGGATGTGTAGCGTCACCGTGGCTGTTCAACCTATTCATGGATAGTTGTCTGCAGGATTTGAAAGAGAGTGAATGTGGCTTAAAAATGAATGAGTTACTCGTCAAATGTCTCCTCTACGCCGACGATCAAGTTACACTTGCATCGTCGGAGGAGGGGTTACAGAAGATGGTAACAATGATGGATGGTGCTTTGAGAAAGAAGGGAATGAAAGTAAATGTAAGTAAGACGAAAGTTATGGTTTTTGAAAGGGAAGAAATTATGACTGTGTGCAATATTTTGATAGGTGGCGTAAGAGTGGAACAAGTGAAAGAGTTTGTATATCTGGGGTCTATGTTTACGAGGGATGGTAAGCATGAGAGCGACATGGAAAGGAGAGTGAGTGCTGGTAACCGGGTGAATGGGGCGCTACACACTTTTATCAGCAGCCGGAGAGTGTCCGAGAAGGCACGACTGGCGGTGGTTAGGGGAGTGTTGGCGCCGACACTAATGTATGGTAGTGAAAGTTGGGTATGGCAGAAGAAGAATGAAAGTAAAATAAATGCCGTAGAGATGAGAGCTTTGAGAAGTATATGTGGTTTAACTTTGAAAGATAAAGTGAGGAATAGCGTGATAAGGGAGCGTTGTGGCATGAAAGATGATATAGTAACTCGGATTGAGAAAGGTATGTTAAGATGGTTTGGGCATATAGAGAGGATGGATGAACGGAGGTTGACTAAACAAGTATACATGGCGAGTACGAATGGAAGAGTTGGAAGGGGCCGACCTCGGCGAACGTATCACAACCAGATTGCGGACGTTCTCAAAAAAGGCAAGGTTAAGAGCACCCTAAACCGACGAGCATGCATGGAGAGGTTAATGAACATAGCCGAAGCGAAAGTGGTGTGCCAGGATCGTAGCAAGTGGAAATCTATAGTCTCTGCCTACCCCTATGGGAAACAGGCGTGAAGCTATGTATGTATGTATGTAACAATTGCAACTTTGAGATAACACCAACGTCACTATAGTATTGGTTCGTAATACATATAGATAATATAGAGTGTAGACATATAGATTTTCTATCAGTATTCTAGAAGAAAATCACTTTCGAATTTTGCCTAGTGTATACATGTTTTTGCTCGTGACTTACAGTACATCTCTGCCATTCGCGGAATACAGGCGTAATGCTATGTGATTAAAATTTAAACCGAGTTAAAGCTCGATGGCCAAAAAGTTATTAGATAATTTTGTGTGATCGTGATTTTGATCGTATCTTCGTACAGTCTATGCTACCCTAGTACTTTCTGTCAGATTGCCGAAGTTTCTTCAACGTCATGACCCCATTTAAAAAAAGACAAATAATATTTAAAATGGAAAACCACATCACTAGTAGCTACTATGACGAAATTGCCAATCGTGGAATAAAATTTAATACAAAAATATAGTCCCTGAATAGCAATTGACCAAAATAGACCAATATATTGATAATTGCCCTTCGTGAAATACGTCAATTGCTATTCAAATAATTGCTATTGCTTTACACCGATTTTGTCTTATATTTCAATAACAGAACTAGGAAATTCCTTATATTTCCTACTTTTTGTCATTATATTTAGATTGTAACAACTTCAGAGGCACATCCTGTTCACAATCACAATCTTGTATGTCGGTGCTTCAGATCCTATAGTTCCCAAGGTTAAAACATGAAATATTATGCAAGCCATGCCCACTACCGTCTCAGTTATGCCGATGCTAATTTGCTAAGATGATGCCTCGCATTGTTAGTACGTGCCTTCGATAATTATGTCGACGTACAGTTTGACATTGTGTAGGTTTTGGTTCTGTTATAACTTTAGAAGGACAAACAATTAGGACCTTTTGAAGACATGACGTGACTTTTACGGCTATACTGTTATATTTTTTTGGGGCATGGAATTGTAATATTTATTTAAATGATTGTTTAACTGTGTTTAAATATATATCTGTTTTACTGGCGGGCAGGACTCGAACCTGCGTCTGGTTAAATACACCAGACGCTATGACCACTAGGCCACCGCGAGTCCTACTCGCCAAGTCTATATCTTTCTTCCTATTAGTAATCTTAGCATAGAAAATGCTTTAAAATAATTTTATAGAAAGTTTTAAAGATTTTTTGAAAAGGTTTTGTGAACATGTAGATTTTTACGTCTGCATTGGGGTAAGCACAGCCTATAGATCATTGGCTTAGGGTGCTCCTAACCCTAACCTATATTTAGGTTTGACATTTCCTTCAGGTCCTAATGTAGAGATGAAATCGGCCTTTTAAACGGTTGAAATGTAAACAAAATATCCCACTTTCGCGTCCAATCTCTTCGTCAGTATAAACTAACATAAAATGGATTGTTTTATTTCAAACGAAAGGAACTAGGAACTTATTCTTTTGGTATCCTAACAACTATAGGTATATATTATTATGTATAAGCTAACAATCCACACTGATTGCGTAACATTGTTGAACGGTAGATTTGAATGGCTGCCATTATGACAAATAAACAGGAAATTGTGGAAAAGGAAACGTAATTCGAAACCAAAGAAATTAGCACTCAAAAGAGGTTAGGTGTCCAATTCATGTAACCTCAAATGATGAAAATACATTGAGTCTTGTCCTACCCCTTTTAACCCGACGACACGGCAAAAAGCCGAAGGAAGGGTTTTATTGAGATCTCGAAAGCTTTTCGATAATGCACCCGACTACCAAACCTACTTAACTAAATTAAAAACAAATTAAATATTTGTCATTATTATAATTTGCGAAATAACTACTATCGTGAACCCCAAATCGATTGTAATAAATTATTGTAATATACGAAAGTAACACTTAAATAATTAATCTAGTTTGTCTATCTGCCCCTCAACCATGAGTTCTATCGAATGGCTTTCGATAGGTTTTTTACGCATCGAAACGCTGTCTCATAGCAGATTTTAGTTCCTTACGTAACCGCTAGAAGCGCTGCGAGGGTTTTCCATACAAATATTTAACGGCGTCGCTAGCGAGTCCGGTGAGAAAAACTCATGGTCGAGGCACTGTTACCTTTAAACCCAACCACTGAACGTATTCCGATGAAATTTGGCAGAGATTTTGTAGTTCCACTCACTCATGACCAGAATTAAATTTAGCTTCATTTTTAAGTGCACCAATATGTTTACTTTTACTTTCTTCTGATAAAGTTGACGAAATACCAATCTACTCGATACGGTAGCGTGATCGAGTCATGTTTAATGTATAATATTAATTTTACATTAAATTGGTCCAAAGATTATATTAATTTCGTAAAAGAGTAATAAAATGTTCACAAATTACCATTGGTGTTGCTATTAATCGACAATTAAAGTATAAATATGGTAATAGTGGAATAATTGTAATTAAATTGCACATGTTTAAGAAAATGGAATTTTAATGCTATAAAACAAGAAAGATAAATTACATTATTGCCTGTACCTACATAAAATCACAAACCCATAGAATTCGATGTTATTTACTTCGATTTCATAATCGATTTTAAATCGCAACCTCAATCGTAAAGGTTTGAGTTAAAAAATACAATACTGGTGTTAGCGTTACATTTATTATAAAACCAAACTTGTGAGAAGCTTAGATTGCACGCCTATCACAATAAGGTCGAGAAATATTGGATTCAAGTAAAAACTTAACTTTCAAAAAACACTCACTTCAATAATGTTGCCTTTTTTATTAAATAAAATTATTCTATATCGATTTGTCAAATGAACAGCAAATCATACAAATGTACCAAAGCGAAAGTAAAATACTAAAATAAAACACAAAATACGTTTGTTAGGCATTTCATTCTAATTTATCGAATCGAAAACCCTTACTCGATTACCACAGCTGTCAAATGAAGAATCGAAATTTAATGAAACCTAACCTACAATGAAATCTAACCTACAAAAAATCTGGCGCGAATTTGAAAAACTAATTGTAATCGATGCTGTGCTTTCCTCTGCAAAATAAATTGGTTTCTGACTGATGTGGTTTGCAGAATTCAATTTACGCGTGCTAATCGCGTACTTTGTACTATAATGAGTGTTAAAAGTAACAGTAATGTTGACAGTTAGTGAATGTCATTTATATGCAAGCCCCCAGCGGGTTAAGCACGGTGTTGCCATTATTTCCCATTATGCCTGGTGTTGCCAAGTCAAGCGTCTGGAAAGTTTTGCAGTCTATGCAGTTTCAGTTGACAAAAAATGGCTCATTGCGCATAGAGGCTCTAGAGTTCATTTTATGGGAGTACTTTTGGTAACTGGTTTTTAGAGTACTTTAAAAATACTACTCGGCATTGAAATGAAACCTTTTATATGGATTTTATTGTACTAAGTATATCTATTGCAAATATCTTGGTCATGGATCATGGATCAATTATAACTATAAATTACGAAGGGAATCAAAAATAAACATACTAAATAAAAGGCGTTACAATAATTTACTTTAATACCTAATATCATCGTAAGTGTCAGAAATAAGTACAACTTGACTTTATAAAGTATGAAAGTTTTTGACTTTCGTGACCAAATTCAAGAATAGTGTAATTATTTTCAGCAATTTTAAAAATATTACTTTCCAAAAATATTATTTTCGTCAATGAGAGCAATCTTAATGAATCCATAAAAGTCAGGCTAACGTTTTTTTAACAATCTTATACAACAATACAATTTTGAAAAGGATACAGTAGGTACAGTAGTTACATAAATCATACAGCATCAAAATTACAAAATGCTAAACTTTCTAGTTTTCAGTTACGCGGTTATGACAAGTAACAATTGATTGTGCGCCGATCATTGTATTGATAATTTTAATCAATAAACAGTGATGACTGTAAACACAACGTATCTTACATTGATCACATTTAAAGTCTATTGTTTAAGATAATTGCCATAGGCGTTGTAAAATTGCATGCATCTGTTTAAGCAGGCATTGCAGCTATCAATATTATCATCTCTGCGAATCAAATTACGCATCTTGTTCGCTATTTTTTAAATTGTAGTTCCGGTTACCTAGGATATGTAAGTAGGTTCTAATAAATAGTTTGATCTTGATAAAATTAATTGTTTCATGATTTACAGTTTTTTATTTTAATGCTAGCAACACAACGGAATAAATCAACATATCATCTAAGTAAAATTTGCTTTTACCTATTTTAATTATTTTTGGTATCTTTTGAAGTTATTACTGCCAAAATATGATTTTGGAAATGCTACCATATTATTATATATATTTTTGTGTATGTTACAAGCAGCGATGTCGTGTTAACAAACAGTAGGCTTCCTTATTTAATATTATAAATATAAAAAATAGTAGCACACCGGTATCGGGAACAGAGTCCAAGCTACCGGTGGTCAGGGCTCCAGGGAAAGGAACCTCCTAACAATACGTGCCGTATCTAGGAGTAGGTACCACTTTCTGTATCAAGCCCTTGATCCAGCCACTCGACGACGACGCGAAACTGTCTGTTGCGTTTTCACGCCAAAACTACTGAACCGATTTAAATAAAATTTTGTACACGGATAGTCTAGAGCATGAGCAAGGACATAGGCTACTTTTTAATGCGAAAAAGTGCGGCAAGATTATCTAACATTAGGTATAATAGCGAAAAAGAGCGTTTAAGTTAAATAATGTTTAAAAGTAAGGCCTTAGTACCTATGTATGTATATTACCTATACCTTAAGTGTGATAATTAACCCTCTGAAGACCAACAGCAAACACAATAAAAAACAATTGAAGCTGAGAAGAGATATTCCAGCGTTGAATGTGTTAAGAGGCCGTGCACAAATTTAACTCAATTTTTCAAAATTTGATTCAATCGAGTTCTATGTTTCGGCTCGAGGTTGGGCGTAGTATCGTATAAACAATTTTGATCTTTCCAATAATAATTATCACAAATAAATGATGGCCCGATGGTTACTGGCGCGATCGAGTTTTTGCGCTCGATAATATAGCTCAATGTATCTATTATTTTCACAGTGAAAATATTACTTTTTTGAAAATATAAATTTACGTTCTATTTAAAGGATAACTTAAGTTTAATACACTATTTTTTAAATTTCGTAAAAGTGCCTCTAAAAAATAGAAAAAAATACATATTTGACTGGAAGTTTTCCAAAAATAGCATTATTTCATCATTTTTTTTCTGGTATATTTTGTATAAAACTTGAAAAAAGTAACCTGGCTCTCTAAAAGAAGAGTATGTACTGTATTTAATACATATTTTTTACATTCATAATTACTTATAGTTTCTTGGCTAGCGACGATCAAACGTCACTCGAACGCAACTTTTCGGAAAAAGAGTTGTCAATATTCGTGATTTACCACTAATATGGAAATAATTTAAAAAATCCACTTAACCTCTCTAACATAAAAGGAACTGTTCTTTTCAATTCATGGCTCAGTTTTTATTTTCCCCTATTCGGTTCCTTGCAATCGATGATCAAAATGGGTCGATTTGTAGGACGGACCCTTAAATAGTAATCATTTAATGTAAGTAATCACCGGCCACCCGCCGCGATCGTTAATGTGTATTCATTTGCTTTTAAGCTGGAAAATCAGCTTTTAAAGGACAAAACATTTGATTATCTGTGGCCAGACGGCCGGATTTTAGCAGAGTGAACCGCCTGTCTGCCTTCAAATTCAATTTACGGATGAAGCGACCGCTTTGAGAGTGAATGTTGACGAAATTGAGGCAGCAGGTGGGTTAGACAGTATCACTACATAACTGGCTTAGGAAGGGTTTGGCAGAGATGTACTGCTCTACACCCATAGTTAGCCGCCTATCACTCGCCCCCTATTACATAGGATAGGTACATACCGATATTAAGGTCTCATGTAACAGAGGCGAGCCTATTGTCATCAACAGGGCACTTATCCAGAATCCGATTTTTTTGACAAACCCTCCTCCTCTAGCGCAGTATTCGCGCGTACAACCAACAAAATAATGAAGATGGAGGAAATAACTGCCTCCAGGATATTTTCTATGAACCCGTCGGTCTCGATGTGTTAAAAATAGTCACCCATCCACAGACTGACCGCGGCAAGCACTGACGAGCCCCTGATTACACAACAACATTCTAGTCATAAATTTTTACGTCAAATTCCTTCATATCAAATCATTCAAAATGAATAATCTCGTATATCATTCATAGCTGTCAGTGTATGACAAAGGAATTCCGCATACGGCCGATACGTCACGTGCCTAAGTGAAGGCTTTACATAAGGGTCATGGCGTACATAATTGTAGTCATGTAATAATGTGGGAAACGGTTATCGATCACTAGTAACTGTATCCGTAACGGATGCATATGTAATTCGAGTGAAAACTGCCGGTGACATTAAGTTGACAGTTTAGGAACTTTGGTGATTTGCCGACGCATGTTACATGTGTTTATGTACTTAAAGGAGGTCATCAAAAGCTCATACAACTTGGCCCAAATTAGTACCTGTTGAGGTACATACACATCAAATTGTAGAGATTATTATATTTAACAACATAACCTTATGATAAATTAAGGTTATAAAAACAAAATATAAAATAAGACAAGCCTAAACGACACTATGGTTCTTCGAATCTAATGTAAAACTCTAAATTAATCAAATGTATGTATCAAAACGCAATAGTTTGTTGATAAATTTCATTCCGCTCGTTGACACTGACAGCAGACAGCTATCAAGTTGACAGTTTTTACTATGAAATCACTATGAAACAGATAATACGTTTAGGCGCGATTGGTCCAATTCGCGATTGGTCAAATGTTCAAAAAAAGGTCCAATGCGCGATTGGTCCAATTCGCAGTTGGTCCAATTCGCAGTTGGTCCAATTCGCGATTGGTCCAATTCGCGATTGGTCATATTCGCAGTTGGTCCAATTCGCAGTTGGTCCAATTCACAGTTGGTCCAATTCGCAGTTGGTCCAAAATGGACAATGTTTCCGAAATTTATTAATATATTATTTGTTATAAAAGATTATCTGGGACATTGATTTGACAATGTTTCCGAAATTTATTAATATATTATTTGAGATAAAAGATTATCTGGGACATTGATACAACACCATCTAGTCCCAAACTAGACATGGCTTGTACTATGGATACTAAACAATGGATTCAAATACATATTTATCACCCAGACAAACACAAATACTTATGCTCGCCACATAAATATTTTCGTTTTGTGGGAAGCGAACCCACGACGTCGTGAGCAGCAGTACGACACTCTAACCACTAGACCGCAGACATCGTTAAGATTTTATCAATATTATTGTTATATATGAACAATATTTTTGTATTAATGATAAAAATACTTAATGGTCATAGTTCTTTCTCCCTTATCCTATTGGGATAAGTAGGAGAAAAACATGTTGTATTCATTATGTATTTGATGAAAGATCTGATGTCAAGTAGGTGTGATTATAGTTTTTACTTTTTTTAAATATGTAATTGTCATAGTTCTTTCTCTCTTATTTTATTGAGATAAATAAAGAAAAAAAAAACATATTTTTATCGTACTGTATTTGATGCAAGATCTGATATATACTTGAATAATCACAATGTCAATTAGGTATGATTATACTACTTACATTCATTTTTATTTCATTTGTTTGATTTTTTACGAAAGTACAAAATTAGGTATTTACTAATTATTGATAGGAGCACGTAACCCAAGATATTGTTTTTAATATGATTATGAATAAATATAATACATTATTATAATTATACATTAAACGTGTTATTTTTTATTCTTTTAATACTTTATGCTAGACCAACCATATATTGGCCCAATCGCGAATTGGACCAATCGCGAATTTGTCCAATCGCGAATTGGACTAATCGCGAATTGGACGAATCGCGAATTGGACCGATCACGAATTGGACCAATCGCGAATTGGCCCAATTGCGAATTGGACCAATTGCGAATTGGACGATTTGGCCAATCGCGAATTGGACCAATCGCGCCTAAACGCTCGGTATCACGCAGGTTAAAACTCGTCCTAGTTTTTTTAATGTTGACTAGGGGATGAGAAAAAAATCTTTTAATTTGAGAAAAATCACGCCATTTTGGCACGCTATTATCTCGTTTAGGCGCGATTGGTCCAATTCGCGATTGGCCAAATCGTCCAATTCGCAATTGGTCCAATTCGCAATTGGGCCAATTCGCGATTGGTCCAATTCGTGATCGGTCCAATTCGCGATTCGTCCAATTCGCGATTAGTCCAATTCGCGATTGGACAAATTCGCGATTGGTCCAATTCGCGATTGGGCCAATATATGGTTGGTCTAGCATAAAGTATTAAAAGAATAAAAAATAACACGTTTAATGTATAATTATAATAATGTATTATATTTATTCATAATCATATTAAAAACAATATCTTGGGTTACGTGCTCCTATCAATAATTAGTAAATACCTAATTTTGTACTTTCGTAAAAAATCAAACAAATGAAATAAAAATGAATGTAAGTAGTATAATCATACCTAATTGACATTGTGATTATTCAAGTATATATCAGATCTTGCATCAAATACAGTACGATAAAAATATGTTTTTTTTTTCTTTATTTATCTCAATAAAATAAGAGAGAAAGAACTATGACAATTACATATTTAAAAAAAGTAAAAACTATAATCACACCTACTTGACATCAGATCTTTCATCAAATACATAATGAATACAACATGTTTTTCTCCTACTTATCCCAATAGGATAAGGGAGAAAGAACTATGACCATTAAGTATTTTTATCATTAATACAAAAATATTGTTCATATATAACAATAATATTGATAAAATCTTAACGATGTCTGCGGTCTAGTGGTTAGAGTGTCGTACTGCTGCTCACGACGTCGTGGGTTCGCTTCCCACAAAACGAAAATATTTATGTGGCGAGCATAAGTATTTGTGTTTGTCTGGGTGATAAATATGTATTTGAATCCATTGTTTAGTATCCATAGTACAAGCCATGTCTAGTTTGGGACTAGATGGTGTTGTATCAATGTCCCAGATAATCTTTTATCTCAAATAATATATTAATAAATTTCGGAAACATTGTCAAATCAATGTCCCAGATAATCTTTTATAACAAATAATATATTAATAAATTTCGGAAACATTGTCCATTTTGGACCAACTGCGAATTGGACCAACTGTGAATTGGACCAACTGCGAATTGGACCAACTGCGAATATGACCAATCGCGAATTGGACCAATCGCGAATTGGACCAACTGCGAATTGGACCAACTGCGAATTGGACCAATCGCGCATTGGACCTTTTTTTGAACATTTGACCAATCGCGAATTGGACCAATCGCGCCTAAACGATACCGAGTATTTTTTCCAATAAGTGTACCTTCGGTACCTCATTTGGGCCGATTTCGATGACCTCCTTTATCTGCAATAAATGGTTGGCAATTTTAAACTATGTCTATGCTAAACAAATTGATTGTCTTAATCTAATCGAGTAGGTAAATTACTTACTTGAAACGTTCATGTTACTGTAATTAACAGAATTTTTAATTAATATAATTACATAGAAATAATATTTAAATTAAATAAAATTACGGATGATAAAATATTGAAAAAAATATATTAGGTACTTGATTATTATTGACTAGCCTAAGTTACTGCTTATAAGATTAGCTACCTGCGAATAAAGGTCCCGTCAAAATCGGTCCAGCCGTTTCAAAGATTAGCGGGTGCCGGGTACAAACAGACAGACAGGAATTAAAAAATATGTTTTTTTTATGTAAGTACTGTAAGTACTAAAATACTTCAATTTGAACTTATTCTATAACTATTTAATTTGAATAAATAGAACTTATTCTGTTGATAATGAAATTCTTCAAATTAGATTTTTTCTCACGAGACTTTTCTCTAGTGTATACTTCCTAATTACCGGTTCACTCAATTACCGGAACGGCTGAACTATGTGAAGTTGCTTGTACGCTTTATTACAGCTGTTTATGCAAGGATGTTGGTTATACTAAAGACGCATACTATTTCCATAAAGAACAAAGCTTAAATTGCTTTAAAACGTACAATTCTCGCCAAACTTATTGTTCGGGTTGAAGTTGGCACGAGCTAAGTTTAACCTAGCCGTAAAAATCGGAGAAAGAAAAATATTTGATTGTAATAAATAAAAACGAAAGCTCAAGTCGTAGGCTGTCGTTTTAAATCATTATTACACCCAATATTTTAATTTCTCCGATTTTTACGGCCGAGTTAGTTAGCTCGTGCCAACTTCAACCCGGACAATAAGTTTGGCGAGAACTGTACCGAAAGTAAAATTGTAAGCATACGAAAGTTACTACTACCATACCTTTTCATTTCCATTTTAAGAAGAACTAAATTAGGGGCTCGCGGTAGCTTAGTGGTCAAAGCGTCTGGTGTACCGAACCAGAAGATGCAGGTTCGAATCCTGCCCGCCAGCCGAATTTTTCCTTCATTAAAAATTACTTGTAATCTTAGCATGGAAAATGCCTAAAAAAAATACAAAGAAGACAACTAAAAAATACTTTGATAGACGTGGGAATCAAATACAGGGACTTTCAATCTACAGTAGTAATGACAAATGAGATAGTTAGACGCGCATCCAGAAAAAAAAGCCAGAATTCCACAGAAATAATAAAATTTCAAGACACAGGAGATGTATCAAAACCCGCCCGCGGAATTATGTTCATATTTTTTTTTTCTAATCCCGTAGGAATACCCCAAAATCATTTCTTAGCGGATGCCTACGTCGTAATTCCAAACTGTCAGTTTTCCTTTTTTAAACGAACAAAAAACAATCATTTTATTTCACACACACAACTTGTTATCAAAACAATAACAAATTCATTAAAAATTGTGCAACCCTAACTTATTCACAAAACACTGAATACGTAACATTATTTAGACGATATTAAATAAATTATCCATTGAGCTTAAAGCTATTAGTAATAATTTATTGACAGATTTATTTAAACAGCTAACTTTCCACCGCTGATAAGTGCTGTTAGTTAGTCGCGGTTTTCAGCGTACGATGGTTTATTGGTATGGCTTATTTTTCCGGGATAATATAACCTGTGGCCTGCCTGTGTAGTAGCTTACTACGTACACCTCAAATACACACACACACACACATCTATTCTTAACAAATAAATAAAATTGCAGTGTTGGTTTGTAATTTCACATTACAACTTTTCACTAAATGCATTATGAAAGTAAATAAATACCTATGGTACTTTCATCAAAGAAACAATTTTTTAAATATTTTTCTGTGTGTCTGTTTGTTCTAGCTAAGCTCTGAAACGGCTGGACCGATTTTGACGGGACTTTTACTCCCAGAAAGCTAATTAGTCGTCCTAAGCACGACTGCTACGCTCGAAGTCCTGGGTACGATCCCCAGGTTGAGCGAAGTGTTATGAAATTCTCAGGAGCAGCTCGGAGTTTGGATTTGGTAACCGTTGGTAGATAGTACTTACATATATAAAATGGTAAATATATTTATTTTTAATAGTACCTACTTTAAGTACAAACCTCTTTATAACAAGGAACGATTTACGTCTGTTTACCTAAGCTAATTACAATGACGATAAAACACAGACATAAATAAATAATTTATAACAAAACGTAATGAAGGGGTCTATAAACACGACACGGTTTCTGTCTCGGTAGGTGGTTATAGCGTTTCCAATTACGCGACATTTGTAGTTATTGAATGTTTACTAACAAAATATTAAGGGGTATTGTCAAGTCGAAAGTGTAGTGTTTGTTATGTAATAAGTCTATATCTGTTAAACCTACCGTGGCTTTCAATAAACTTACGATAGTACGATACGAATTTACGATAGTTTCTAGCGTCCATTGATGAATCTTAAAATCAATATTAGTTCATGTAAGGAAATAAAATCTGCTTGTCTGCTACTTTTGTTTTATCATTTAAACAGCTGAACGGATTTCCAAATAAAACCCTTTCTTCGGCTTTTTGCCGTGACGTCGGGTAAAAAGGTAACCAAGGAGATTGCATTCGGAAAGACCAGCTACCAATTATATCATTTTAATAAGTAGTATAACGATGTTTGTTACCGTTTTTGTGGCTAAACCGGTAAACAGATTCCGAAAAAATATGTAAGGAGGTTATATTGCATTCAGGACATTAAGGACAGGATACTTTTTATAAAAAAAAACTTTAAAATATTCCTTTTGGGACGCAAGTACTTTAATTTTAGTCCCTAACTGCGAAATGCGTGCGGTTTCCATATAACTATTTTTCCTTCCGACTACCGACCGATATACCCATCTTTACGCGCGTAGTAAGACTACAGGCTTTAGAGTACTTTGAGCTTAACCACACTGGAGGCTAATCTTTCCTTTTTGCACTGCAAAAATTCTACACATTTGCAGCCTTTTTCGAATGCAACGGAAAAATGCAGTGAGTGGATACCGCAAAATGTAGCCCAGGCTTTGGTAGTCTTTAAAACTTTGATAGTTGGTAAATGAACTGTTAGTTACTATATATATACCTTTTTATATGCAGTCACGTTTGTAGTCCAATTCAGAATGTCTAGAAGACTCATGTGAGAGATAATATGAAATTTTAATTCACCAAAAGGAGGCCGAATATCGAAGTGAAGCTTTTTATGCAAAAGCTCCAATTGCTCAGTTCAGAGACAACTCTCTATAAACTTGCTTATCGTTTACGTATGCAATATATTATTCTTTTGTAGTTCATGCCTAGTAGATTCAAGAAGAACTGACAAAGAGCTAATTACACTATTATTGTTTTAAAAAAAAAACGCTATTTGTAAGTGCGGTGTTTCAACTTAGCAGCTAATGACTCATACAAACACAGGTAGTTTAAGCAAATGAGGGCATTTATTTTACAACCTATGTCTCCGACCTTCACGGTCCTCGCACACGACACTTAGCACGCACCCGACAATGAGTTGACATCTCCGCGATTTAGGCTGGTGTCACAGTGGCGACTGAAGCACTATTCAGCCCAGCCACGCACCACTGCAGAGCACAGAGCCTACCTGCGTGGTTGGGCCTTTGTGGTCAATTTTATCTTGACTCCAAATAATGAGCAAACGAAATTAAGGACTAATAAAATTAAATTAAAAAGGCTCTAGAACGGTAACTTTTAACTACTACAACTGACGGTTGCTGGGAAAATAATTTCTCGAGTAAAGACCACACAACGGAGCAGCCTCCATCTACTGATATTTACTAACCGATCCTATGGGAGCCTATGGGAGAGGCATTTGTTGAACAGTGGACCTCTTGTGGCTGTTATGATGATGAGTCATAGTTACGTTATATTATCCTCAGAGGAGTAAATCCAAAAAGAGTTCCACAGACATATATTGCAGTTATATCTACAGTGCAAAATTACTGCGTGATAAAATCGGCAACACTATGCTAAACGTTGGTGTATCAACAGCTTTATATCACAATCTACACGCATAATGTTACGTAATTGTCGAACACTTGCGAAAATTGGTGTCTTCATGTTTTTTATTAGCGGATTGTATATTCTTCACACAAAATATTTGTTTAACGCACGTGAGTATTTGATTGGGCTGTTTTAAGCAAGACTGGTGATTCAGAAGTACTTACATGCATCTTACGAAAAATTTCACTTATCTTCTTGCCCTTGTCCCAACTTATTTGGGTACGGCGCAGTATATATTTTTCTTCCATTCATTCTTGTTAGCTGGCACTACCTCATTCACTCCATTTTCCCTCATATCGGCCTTAACACAATCCATTCATCTTTTCTTTGGCCTTCCTCTTCTCTCCCATTTCTCAGGAGAAAATAAAGGGAAACATTTCGAAAAGAGAGAGGATGTTCCTAGGAAATCCTAATAAAACTATGCTCGACCTGGGAATTGAACCCAGAACATTAGGTTCTAAAGCCGCAAATGAATTACTCTCATTTATTCTCACGGCCTTAGTGTCACACATGGAAATAGTTTTCGCTATAACTTTGAATGACGCTAATCGCTTCTAGAGGAAACGTCAAACGAAATCGATTCCGATTAGGTATCGATTAATTTACATGATCGGGTTACAACTCGATATCGAATGTTTTGAATATAATTATAGTGGTTGTTACTTGTCAATTTGCTGTCGTGAAACTTAACCCCCTTACCTTTAGCGATCAAAAATTTACTGCGTCTAACAGTCTAATTAACGGTCTTACTCGAATGCCCGAAGTGTCCATGCACTTGCACATTCGAGGACTTGATAAACGCAACGGATGCCGCAATTAAGGTGGCCTCCTACTGGGCTCAAACTCTATAAACACTTTTATTTATTGATACGAAATTGACTCGACACATTGATTTACCATAGACACGAAACGAAGAAGAAGAAGTCTAAGTATACTGCCTAGTAGCTAACTAACTGCTTTAGGAATGGCGCAGTAGCGAACTCACTGCCCCCAGTAATCGTGGGTGGAATACTGTACATTTGATAGACTTTATTCCTAGTTTCAATGTTTCTGCCTCGGTCCCTACGCGATTCATATTATATACCTAATAAATAATCAACCCATATACTGATCCACTGCTGGGCACGGGTCTCCTCTCAGTATGAGAGGGATTAGGCTATAGTCTACCACGCTAACCTAATGCGGGTTGACAGACTTCACATGCCGTCGAGAAAATATCTCAGGCATGCAGGTTTCCTCGCGATGTTTTCCTTCACCGTTAAAGCGAGTGATAATTACGCACATGACATTCTCGACCCTTGACAATTCGAGACCTTTGACTTGGCAGTCCAGTGGTCATACCCCTAGGCTATCCCTGCATTTATTCATATTATGATTCATCCTAAATTCTAATTTTAACCTTCGGTACAAGAAGGTTACATCGGGGCTAATAATATTGTTGTTTAGAAATCAACGATCTTCAGTTCTTAGAACGCCTTGCAAAGATAAATGACACTCATAGAGCTATAAATATTAAGCTATATGTGCATTGTCTTAAATGAAGATCCATCGATCTAAAATTAATACTGTTGTTATAAATTTGGCTACTGCCCAATTATTAAAAAAAATAGAGTAGAGTAGAGGTGCTATATTTTCATTTCTTCACTACTTAAAAGCTTACTATCATGAATATTGTAGAGGTTATTCCTTGTAGGTAAATAGGTTTTCAAGTTTCTATCCTTAGAGAAATCAAATAGAGTAAACCCCGTAATTAAAACTGTAAATGGCGGTGTATAAGTTCCGCCATAGTTTTTATGTTCTTATTTATTCTACAAACAATGTATTTTGTTTTTAATTAATTGTCTATAATTTTCGTTTTCCTCAAAGATCTCGTGACCATCATTCAGCTGGCAGGGTCGGTCACGATACGTTTTTCTGATAAGTCAATTTGGTATTCTGCGTGAAAAGGCATGCGGTAACGGCCTTGTAGACCAGTTGCAATGCAACCGGTACATTTCTTACTTTCTTATTCCTTTACCATATAATAGCTTCGTTAAAGCTTCGCTTTTTGATCGTGTTGTTAGCTTTATCGGGATTTTTGCATTTCTAGAACCAGTTTCTTAATGTATTTTTGTGAGCTTTGCAATTTCTACTAATTACTGTACTGTTTTGAATAGCTTTAAGTTTTAATGATTGGTTTTATATATTGTTTCAATTAAAGGCTTATTAAAGATTCAATTACATATCTAATGAGCAACATTTAATAAACTTATTTTAAATTATCCATTATTTTATTAATATAAAATGAAAGAGTAGCGTACCAGGATCGACTTTCAACAAAAATGTAAGAGAAGACACTAAATTGAATTGATTTATAAGCAGAAAATATGATACAAGTATATTCCGTTGTTCCTTTAAGGCAACGAGTACTTAAAATCAGCAATTTAAAGAACTAAAAACATTATGTTGTCTATCTCGATTAACGCCATAGAAAAGAAAAAGGTCTGTTCGTTTGACAGGCACCATATTAGCCATAGATCAACCGTATACAAAGGACAGGTAAAACAATATGCCCCTTTCACCATACCCTATAAGGCATAGTGCTCTGCGCGAACAAATATGGGGAAATGGCTTAAAAAGTGAAAGCATACCTATAGTAAATATATCGATAGTGCTAGCTCTTGTGACGGTTTGAATTTGTTGTGTACTAATAACATCATCAGCCTGGTCTTGTCTTCATCCTTTAGGATAACAGTAATAAGTAGGTATAATTCTACTTATCGTTCAGTAGGAACAGACTTTCTAAATTTAATACACTCGAGATTATTTTTAAGAACTGGTAAAACACTTTCGGTGTAAAGGATCTAATAGAAATCAGTCTCTCTCTCTTTCTAAAATGCACTTAAACTTCTCAGTGCGTCAAAATTAGCACAATAATTATTTCAAATAATATTTCATAATACTCTCATATTGATCACTTTTTACCTTTAGGTTTATTATCATATATAATAATGACACCTAACGTAACTAAGAACTTTCCCGAACACAAGAAGACATGTATCTTAATGTAACAATAAATCAAAATATCCAAACAACTGCAAATAATTCAGAAGATGACCACAAACACCTCAACAAATAGCGGAGATGTGTCTTCATAAAATTTACATTCATGTAATGGGACACGTTTCAGTCACAATATTTCATGTAAAAGAATGCATTAGAAGACATTAAATCAATGGAACAGAAGATTTAACTACACGGAAATACAGTATATTAACAATGAGGCCAGGCAGGTAAACCCATTACACCTAAAATATACCTAAAGCTACTAGATACTCCAGGCATAATCAAACTACATGAACAAAACAATGTCATATTAAAATAGATATATTTCATAATAAGAAAATCTTAACATCAACGAATGCAAATAATTTAGAAGATGTCAGTAAAGATAATAATACGTGTCTTCATAAAATTTACATTCCCGTAATAGCACACGCTTCACCGATAATATTCTATGTATCACCATACATCACAAAATGTCAAATCAATAAAATAGTAGCGAATAAAACAGCAGTATTTGTGAGGAAGACGCTGCGATGAAATTTATTGAAACATGAATCAAGTAGAAGATGATTCGACATTATGTGCTATTTCAACGTGTTATTCCATTAATATAATGACTGTGACAATTTATGATTATGAGATTTAGTTATTGCAAGAAAATGTAGCAGTTAAACAACATAACATTAATCAGAATGAAGTAACACAACTTGAAGGCAAAAATAATAAAGATCACAAACGGCGCATTTTTTTTAAAGAAATGCGTGATTTAGCCATTAAGATTTGCGTTCAACTACGTGAGACATGAACTAGAAGAACTACATTCACTATTATTGACATAACTGTGGAAGCACTTAATTTTTTGCCAAGTTTACAACATACGTGTTTTCTAGAACTTCTAATTGAGTCATGTTACTTTTGAACTTCAATCATAATACGAATGTTACGCACAATCGTCATGTAATTATTCAACGCACGGATATATGAAAATATTAGAATACTGAAATCTATTTTCTATGCTATCCTGACAAAGTCTAAACTCGTGAAGCAATCAAATTTCATATCAGAAAGCACAGATGTACATCACTTGTCGTCATTTGTATTGCAAACTCATCGATCAAAATCGACACTTACATACAGTCGCGCTAAATTACCTCTGCTGTCACTACATACAAAATTGCTTTCTAATGCCATGGTATAGGGTTCATTTCTTGCGTCACAGGTGATTGTATTTTTGTTTTAAGAATCTATGCAGTAGATGATTGGACGTCAAATCTTACTTCGATAGTATCGTATCGTGACTTCTGTGCGATTACAGCTTTGATCTATGGAATCCGACTGCCCATTTTAAAACGCCGTATGCTACGGTTATTAACAAAAAAAAATCTCAGGTTGAATAAGTTCATTGAACTCGGAACTAAAGTTTACTAGCATATTGAACTGAATGTGTCTGTTCTACAACTTTTTCGTAACCATAAATTTGCAAAGGTCCTTAACTTCTCGATACATTATAAATGTAACTACACGTTAGTATAATATTTAGTATCCATCTCATTCATCACATGTTTCAAAAGCTTGTAAATTCTCGATACGGCATCGAATATAATTTTCCTGCGTATACCGAAATGTAGATGTGGGAAATGGTAAAATTGGTTATTTCCTTGGAATATATCTTGCTATTTTAAAATCAATCAGTGATCTTGGCAAAATTGGAAATCGATATTAGTTTTGCAGTTTCGAAATATTAGTTCGTGGACAGGAAATTATGCTTGAACGAATTCACTTCGTGTGAACTTGTTTCCTAATCAGAGTTAAATCTTAGATACTGAGATAGGTGGCGGTAATGATAAAAGAACAAGTAAAGCACGTCACGAGATCAGCGAAAGTATACTTAATGAGTTGCACCTCAGGCTATCGTCGGCATACACCAGCTTTTAACAGCAAATTGACTCTCATTTGACACACTCTTCCGACTTAAAGAAGCTCCAGTCTAACCGACAGAGAAAAATAAAACTTATCATAACCAATCAGGGAGCACATTTGATTGCTACTAACTTCTTAGTCGAAAATGACGAAGAAGACACTTTGATTAAAACTCAAATAAATTTATATTGTAATGCTAAAACATAAGGCCTAAATTGCCTTGGTGGCAAAGAAACTCATTGTTGGGCGAGCGACGAGATCAATGTTGATTATTTTGTACTGACAAGCAAATTAGCTGATGCCTTTGTCTCGTTTAGACGTATTAGCCGTGATAGGTGATTGAAAGAGTCCAGATAAGGGGACCAGACGTGGTGTTCAATTAAGCAGTTCATTTGATATGTATGAATGGAATTACATAGTTGATATGACCAGACTGTTACCCAATATGAGTTAACTAGTGAAACTTTCTTTAATCGACTGTTCATTGTTATATACGTAGCTTTAGTTTACGGTTACTTTCACATCACCGTAAGGTACAAAACAAATAAAGGTCACACTCGACTAATTACATATTAACAATAACAATTAAGTCATTTCCTTTTAGTTTATAGCCTAGGCTCTCATGATAACATACCTACCTCGTAGATCTGTAATACGTTATAGAAAGTCAGTAATCATGTTTGTTTCTATTTATCTTTCTAATTTGATGGAAGTTGTGTGCTTCATTTTGGCAATTAATTATTTTTTAGACTCCTTTTACTTGAATTTTTTAAACATTAAATCAATTAGTGTTTCATTTCTAACAACACGCTTCTGAGAACGTTTCAATAACAATACAATTCGCAACCCACTTTTCAATTTAAATTCTCAGTTATAAATCGTTAAAAGCCGGTAAAGCATTGTGTATGCATTTAGCCTGGATTCAAACGATAGCTGTAAACAATAACCCACTCTTAGGCCCATAAATGTAAAAGACCGTCACGACATGATCACATATGACCCTGGCTTTTACTTAAGCACCATTGAAAGCGATCCCTGCACACTAGAAAGTTACAGTAATTGTATGGAATTCACTTACACCTATATTAAGATGCAAAGAATCTGATAATTGTGTGAAAATGTCAACAGTGTGAACTTTAAATGAGTTCTTTTGTTTCAGTATAATATAAAATTTATAATTCCCTCGGTTATAAAAAGAGAACCGGAAATTTTAATTTTGGACTGGCTCATATCAAAAGCCACCGAACAAGTGCGCTGGTTACTTGTATTGAATGTTATTTTATAGAACGCTTTCCCTCGATCTCATAGGCTTTTCCTGTCTCTCGGCCTGTAGGTATTTAAATATTGTGGATGCAAATCGAGAAAACATGTTCTCATAGATTTTCACCAGTCAACGATTGTCACGACAACTAGACAGTGTTGTGACAGAACAGACATAAGCAGACACGTGTGTCGCACTCAACAAACTTAGCATTTACTGACACAAATGTAACCTTGATGAATAGAAACCTTATCACAATGGCATACAATACTATGCTTCTGGACAATCAATTCTATCTGTCTTGTTGCGTTGTTGTAATGGTTGACGAGCACCTAAATGATCTTGATAGTTATCAAGACGTAGAGTAAGTTGTGATCGATATTGACGAAAGTGAATGTGAAACTTGAGAAGCCGCCAAAAGAAAGCAAGAGTGGAACAATCATGGTGATTAACATGCACATCTGGTATTAATGTAGACTTTTGACAAACGCAATTTGTTTCCTCTATCTGTAACATTATGTCTGGATGTCAACTAAAAACTGTCAATCAACGAAAATATCTCAATTTCGGCATCGAATTCTTAGTTGATGTTATAAGCTTTATCACTAAGCATAACATTTGTATTATCACAGATGTCAAAATGTCAGTAGCTAGCGTAAGTTCTAGGAATTTCTTGGGCGTAATAAACAGAAACGTTCTTGTAATATTATCCAGGTTTGTCATCGGAGTTATTTTATGGTCGTAGCGGTGGTTCGCCAGACTCAAACTTGTTTCTTGAAGTTGACATCCGTACACCGTTAGCTTGCTGAATCGTTGACCCGTGCCTTTCTTTGTATTAAATACGTGAGGTACCATTATCATTTGACATTTTACATCACCGAAGTAAAATTATTTCTGTCCAGCAACTTGATTAATTCCTGTATGTGGATGTTGCAATCACACTATAACATTTAAGTGGAACATAAAATAAAACAGTTAATGGTGATGTATTAAAAACTATTGTACGTTACGTCGACAAATTGGTGGTAGTTCAGCTATCTAGATTTGTAGTTATCACGAGCAATTAATTAGACTTAACGCGTTTTGTAGCTAATTAAATAAGACTTAGTTCGTCAACATATATCTTATTCTTATGTATTATAGTAATTGCTTGTGGTGGTTACCACTTACCATGAGGTGGGCAACTTGCTCGTCTGCCACTGTAGACAATAAAAAAAAACAAATCTGTATACATATAAATTGTATGATGATCCAGATTTGTCTGAAGTAGATTAATACGAGTGTAGAGAAATGAACTAATGTTTAAAGCATACGACATGTTAGATTTAACTTGTTTCGTTTTAAATCTGTTTAAAACTTGAACTTTATTAATATTACTTACCACAATTCAAGTTTTTGTATAATTTCTAGAGAAATTAACTAAGCATTCGTAACATACCATTACATATTGAGAATCTGTGTTTGATACCGTTACTATCGTATGTAATCGTTTCCACTTCCTTCCATTATACACGAGGAGAATCCATAGACCCATCATTCTTTTGTTATAGTTCACAATAGTTTTCTAGCTTTTTACAACAGTTAACTACTGGTCGTATTGTGATATCAAAACCTTGGCAATGAACACATTTGCCATATATACCCAGTTCCCATGTAATTTTGTTAGACAGTACATTTAATTGAGCATAACCGTTGCATTTCCTTTCTTTTGTATGTTTGGTTTAATTAGTACTTTCGGATGTCTAAGATCCTCATCAAATCAATTGCAAATCAGTTATTATGCCTGCAGGTGGTCTAGATAAATCAAATCGTTATCGGCTTTGAGTATCAAATTTAGTTTTTGGCACATATGAAATTGATTTTTCAATCATGTTCTTTTTGCATAGTAAATAGTTTTTTCATCAATGTGACTATCGATCGTACCCAATCAATTATAACAATTGATAGATCGTTAGCAATTCAGTCCAGTTGATAGGCTTCTGTTCTTTTTTTGCCTCCATATTTCCATTTTCTGGGTTACCATAACTGTCCAAACAATAACAATCTCGCAAAACCATGCCGAAATAAAATTGCGAATAACAAAAAGACGTTGTTCCACATAAGAGTACTTTTGTGGTCTATAACAATCACGAGCCAATGAATTACTCAAATAAACCAAATTACCTTTTCAATAACCTTATTTTTTCATTTCTTATTATAACAACTACCTTCGAAGATTCGACCTAAAATAGCAGTATCATTGAATTTATTCTTATTGATACGATGATATTGCTCCGTATAGAAAGTAAGAGCAGTGCGATAAAAAATAGGAAGTTTCTATTAAGCTGAAAGAAGTGATAACGAACCTCTCGCCACCGACAATGGCGTCGACAATCTTGTTCCAATTCCCAGTGACAGTGATAGTTTCTAATCCTAAACCATAATGAGCGAACCATATTCACACGTCTCATGCTCAAAGAAAAAACTCACGTTTCCCATTCCGCGGTGCTCTCTTCAAACTTATTTTATACGCCAGTGACTTTAATTTCGGCGCATTCTTTTGTTCCGATGTAACTCATACGGCGAACGGTTCCGCTGACCTTGTTGATGAAAGTAAGGCTATTGTCCTAACCGACCTGGGTCAAAAATCTGTCTCGGCCATATTTTAGTTCCCCAAACCGGAGAAGGCTCGTCACGAAACTCCATCACGATACAATTTCACGATGTTCACGTCACGCGGCGATATTCGCTATAGATATTGTCGCCGAGAATCGCATTCAAATCCGTTTGAATTATTAAATACGCTGGCTTTGCACCGTTCGAACAATGTAAAGGTTATCAAGATTCAAGGACCTTATTCTATTGGGATGTGCAATCGTTTTGCGGAAGCATTCACTTATGTAATATGAATTTCACTTTCGGAGACGTTACTGGCACCTTTATAATTAAGTGCAACAGAGGTCACAGTATATCAAATAGTTTTAACGCGTTAACAAGGTTAACATGAATCAATTTCTCTACCTAAGGCAATGGGACGCTTTTTTGAACATTATTGTTTAATGGTCATCGACACTTTCTCAGTCTTCGGCACAAATATCCACTGCTGCGGGCGTTGAGATGCTCATAACAGTATTAAGAGTTCAGTTTAAGTAAAAGTTCCTTTCCCTTTGTGTAATTGTTATGTTGCGCCTACGATGTTCATTCACGCGTTTTTCTATATTATTTAATGCATTATCATCATCATCAACAGCCGGACTTTACTGTACTGAATGTATCTCTCTTATTTTTAGTCACAATACAATACACTGTCAATTTTTGCATGACCGGGCTATAGGACCGACCAATCTTGTCCCTTCCTTGATGGAATTTTTCAAGAGATACAACTCCCAATGTTGACATCTTTATACATTCCGAAATAATACTAGTCTATTAAGATACATAAGGTCTCTTTCGTTCCCTCTCTCTGCCGAATCGAAAGATCTATAAATTTTTATTTTCCTATCCTGTCGGTGATTAATTTTGTATAATTACGTTTCATAAACAGAGTATCAACCTAAAATTAGTCCAAGCATAGTAATTTGTTTAGCAACATTTGTCGCCTCTGACCCTAATATCTCTAGCATACAACAAAACAATGCAACAGCGCTCCATTGTCCTACCGGCTATAATTCTATAGACTTTGTTAAGTGACTATGTAATAGTTAATGCCTTAGAGGCTAGAGGATGAGGGCAATTTCAGTGATTGCGCATTTAATAACGCTGATTACTGCTTATTCAATATTTGAGTAGCCATACATAGGGCGTATTGTAAAGGAAATAAGAATCTTGTAATTTGTTATTTTGTTTGATTATAGGTAAGAGGTCGTCTTATTCTAGACGGTTACCTAATATGATGTATCCAATAAGAAATGTTGAGAACATCTAATGACGAGGTTACTTCAGGAAATCCAATATTGTGAACCTAGGTAGACTGCACTTTAGCACAGACAAAATACACACCCAATTCTTTATAGCTGGCTTCATCTGCAAGCATGCCCACAAATAAGCGGACAACGTGACAATTTGCATGCAGCTAGTCTCGAAGCAGATTAGATCGGAATATATTTTTGTTTAGTAAGTACTAGAATTACCTTCACATGGTAGGGATAAGTAATAAGGATAGAATGAACAAATCGGGAGCGGGAGATAATATTAAAACCTTTTGTTTGTATGAACCGTATATTATCACACTAGAGGGCACTTTGACGATTTGCAACATATAAATATTGCACCCGAGAAATCGCGCCAAACAAAATTATTTTTTTCCTTATGTTCTTGAATGTGAACGAAACCATATCGCGATCTAACTCGATCCCAACGCCATCTATCGAGCTAGGTGACAACAGTATATGATTTCGTCCACATTCATTTTATTTACGTTCTACACTCCAACATAGAAATTATTGAAATATTACGACTATGTTTTTAATAATCCTTTTATTATCTACTAATACCTACAGTAAAAATCTTTTTTTTTTAAATTATAAATTTGAGTGCGTTTGGCAGCAGCTGACCTGCTGGTAAGGCGCTGCCAATTACGTCTCATTTCTTTCTCGTTCCAGCATCTCGTAATGGGCGCGTTAGATAAATAATATAGGCTCACATCATTAGTTGCGCAACCTTTTTATTTTTGCCCTTCCTACGGAATGACGTCACCACCAGGAAGTCCGGCAAAGCTGTCACACAACTAGGATTAATCATTGTCACATCATTCTGCCGCAAATTATATTGCAATCTTGAAAAGACAATAGCAATGATTCATCAAAATGATCAGCTGAAGTGATGGGTAACAAACACAAAACTAATTCAAGAAATATATCTCCAATAAGATTTGCGAAATTACTTATACTTTTCTACATTACAACTAATTCTAAAATAGGAACTGTATTTTATGAAATACCGAACAATGTTATTATTGACAACTTTACGCTCTTCAAGTAGATACGCCAGTTTCATCATTCCTCTATCGTCTGCTGGAACTTGGAATAAATATTTAGTCTTTGCATTCGGAATGTTCATCATGAACATCACCTGACTGACTTTACCTTCTCTTGGGTATAGCCTCCCTCATTAATGCCATCCATCACGGTCCTGTTCTATTCTTATTCAATTACTCCCTCCGTCTTGATGTCATTGACCTATCTCACTACTGTACGCTCGAACCTCTGTTAATCTATAAGATATTGATCTTACCCCACTTAAGCCATCAAGCATTCCGTCGCGTAAATTTCATTTTTTGCATAAAAACTTAACAAAAGAATATCAACGACACGGCCGCTATGCGCATAAAAGGTTCTGCAACCACAGATAGCTTAGCAAGATGATAGAAATGATGAATTAGGACTGACAATCACACAAAATGTGCTGCACTGTCGTCTGTGCAGCACATCTTGTGTGATTGTGACGTCCTGGCGACGAAACGGATGAATCTGCTCGGCAACGGGTACCCAAAGCCAGAATACTAGGTTCCTTTCTCTTACTGGATAAGCTGCCTTTATGAACAACGTCTTCAAAGAGTAAGGAATATACGGTAACGGGGACAACACAAAATATCCCAATTGGCCGAAATGTTAGTGGCTATGCCAGCCCCGTAGCAAGATAGAATAAGATAGGCACAGCTGCATTGTAGGAGACATTGATGTGCCCGACGGAGTTCAAAATGGAAAAATTTATTTCATAATGGACCAGTTGAATAAACTACATTGCGGAATGTAATAAATATTGAGTTGTGTGTGTCATTGTGTTTAAAAATATTATCTTTCATCAAAATTCAATAGATCGAAATGCAAAAAAAATGCCTTAACATACTTAGGTATCGTTAATTGTAAAGTATCTGATTTCTACTAGAACCCTGTGTCTTACAATTGCGTCTTTTAAGAGACAATTTTACTCTCCGCCTCTATTAACCTCTATAGATCTCTATATTCATAACTGATTCACTATGGAATCTATGAAATAAACTCATTGAATAGAATTATTGACGCCCACCGCAGGGTGAAAACGTTATGGTGAGAAAAACACGGTTTACGTGACCATACAAATTTATAATCATTTTATTTAGTAGCTGTAGAGATTATTTTAGTGACCTAGTTATGTGACAAATAATAAAGCTAACGATTTTCCCGATCACTAGTTAATCGTCAATAACATTACGGCTTCGAGGAAGAATACCGTTTTGAAAGTATTTTTTTTTATATATTACTGTTACATACGGCCCGCCCGAAAGCTGTTACCAGAACCTATATCTGATTCTGTTGACGACGTATTTCGATTTGTGTACTCGTAAATAGAAAAATTTCAGAAAACTAGTCGTCAATCTTCTATTTTTTAGAGGTCTGTATAGATGTAACAAAAAAAAGAAAACGAGGTTTATTTATTTATTTATTAGTTAAGGCTTACCAACTAAATACACACACAGCATTAAAATGTTGTTAAAATACAATTATGATCTCGAGTGCATTTAAATTAAAGGTAAACATAACAGTATTCATTCAATTGATTTTAGTTTTTATCATAAATAAAATAAAGGTGTCAAATAAAACAAGATAAAGGCTAGTTGACACGATGTAATTTTGAACCCTTCCCCCGATAAAAACTGTACCCAGGTTCATATTATTTGTATATATATTTTTATATATTCGACTAATATGTAAATGTAAAATATAATATTTAATTTTGTTTGTTTATCCTCTGAGCGTTTCCATAGAGGGTGAGGCAGATTGATACGGTTTTTTGTTTCGCTACTATTCATCTGATTACGATGAAATTTGAGTTGTTTATTAGTTACGCGACCGTGAAGGTTTCTGACAATAAAAAGAGATACAAAAAAGATTTGCATGCAGCTCATGAAGGAATAGTTATTTAATTTACCAATACCTATTCATAATATACAAGTGACATTAAGTTCTAACATATAATTTACGCTAACCGACAAGTATGCATGGGGAGGCTGATGAGCCTAAATGAGTGCTTAAGTGGTGTGTCAGGAATTTATCCCAGAAATCTATAGTCTCCGCTTACCACATGGGACAAGGACCCGAAACCATGTACAATTCTCGCCAATCTTATTGTCCGACTTGAAGTTGGCACGAGCTAACTTCAACCCGGCCGTAAAAATCGTAGAAAGAAAAATATTTGACTTAGATAAAAACGAAAGCTCAAGTCGTAGGCTATGGTTTTAAATCATTTGAATCCAATATTTTTCTTTCGGCTATTATTATGGTCGCTCGGGTTGGAGTTAGCTCGGGCCAACTTCAAGCCGGACAATAATATTGGCGAGAACTCTATGTAAAGTTAGGTACGACTACAAAGCGTCAAGCACTCAATGTAACAGACACTGAACACAAACTACGGAATGAGTAGGTAAATACGAGACTTCCCAACGCTAGTTTTCCATTACAAATGGAATCCTTCGTATTGGCAGTGGTTCGCTCCACTCGAGAACACTTAGCGGAGTTTCTATCTAGTTGAAAACGTTACGTTTTACTGGCAAAGGAATAGTGTTTGGTGTTCCGTTGAATTAGGCTGTGTTTTTTTTATTCTATAACCATTTTACATGATGGTGCCGGTGCTGTGGATGATAAGACAATACTAAGTACCAACACAACATAATATGCTTATTTAAAATCCAAATTAGGTACCTATCTATAAAAATAGGTGTAGTTAGTTCCTACTGGCATGTTTTGTAATGATACTTTTTTTGTCATAAACACAACAACTGGCCAAAAAGGAATGTATAGAGAGTATTTTTTAAATAAAAAATTAACCAAGTAAAGGTTGATGATTTAAATATCGAACTGTTTCTAAAATCTTCAACATAAAATAATATATACGTGAACATTTTAATACCTTATTAAAAGGCTTTTAATTTAGTTATTCAGCTGTCATAATAATTATACTAAGCTATAAAAAATAAACAAATTAAATTTTTAAGCCACTCATAAATTATCATAGTCTATGTCACTTTGACGAAAGAGATTGGATGACAATTGAGATTGAAGATGGCCTCTTCAAATATACGAGTAACATTTTATTCGTAAAAGAAATTTTATCAAATCTTGGTCGAGATATTGGACAGGCATTATTGACCAGTGGGACCCCTCCCACTCGTGGATAAGTTACAACTGTGCTGATCAACCGATCTGTAAGGTCCGGTGGCCGCGGTCAGTCTGTGGATGGGTGACCATTTTTCGAATATCAGTATTGCCAGTTATTGTAAAATACTGATATTCAGCCGCACCTGGCTAGACTGTTAGCCGACCCCAACATGATTGGGAAAAAGGCTAGGAAGGTGAAGACATTATTGACCAGTAGCATACCACCCATAGCTAGTTTTCCAACTGTCAAAGTTATTCGTAAAACAAACGTTTCGTGTTCTATTATTAATCACACGCTGAGTTTCAGTCTAGACTAATAAACCAGCTTAACATTTCTACTAGCTCTAGCACGCGATATCGTTTGTTTGAACGAATGCTGCACTATCATTAATTTGTTTAGGGATTTAACCACAGATACATAAGTACCTAGTACCTGTGGGGTTCGTAGCTAAATAATAACGACTTTGTTTAATCTATTTGCAAAGTTAAGCTATGCTTGCCACAGTCAGCCTTTGGATGGGTGACCAATTTTTACACATCAAGACCCCTTAACTCTTCCTTAACCGAGACCTCTCCCTGTATTGGAGATCACGTACAGCGTCGATGAATACTTGTGACAATCGTCAGTAGTTTGCAGAAGCTCAAAAATCCCGATTTAGGGGATTGGTATTGCCCAAAAATTTATTTGCGAAGGTAATCAGCCGCATCTGTTTAGACTGGAAGGCAGCTTCCAGTCTAAACAGATTAAGATTTCAACATAATTAAAAAAAAACTAGAAGTAGGGATACTTACCTACTACTTTTAGGACTTAAGGTGGATGTTCCGATCGACCGTCCATACATTCTTTGATGCAGCTTTATGCTAAAAATTTACACTCTTTGTTTAAAACGAATAACTTTACCACTTTTCTACAATGAAATGTGGGCGCAATTAACTTTTCAGGAAATAACTTACATTAATTACATTTGAAAGAAAATATTACTTATTTATACCTTTCTCGATTCAGGCATCAGCTTGCGTGAATGCAATACGGTTCTAACTTTAATAATTACTTACCCAACAAAAGTCAGCATTGCAGAAATGCAGATTAATATAAGTTCTAAGTTTATTACTTGGTAGTTGGCGTGCTTGTCGTACCAACTTATTAGACATTTCATAACTTATAAGTTAGTTAACGGCTTTATTTGTAGGTAGCTGAAGGGACTGGATTAATAAAAGGTTTATAACTGAAAATTATTTGAATGTTTTAAGTTTGTTTAACTTCCACGAACCTTACAAAGCTGTGACGTTTGATACCCATGTAGAAAAGTTTTTGAATTCGTCTCCGGTTGATGGCTAGGGCACTTAAAAAATAAAAATTTGTGGAATCATTTTATACCACAAGGATGGCAAACAAGCATGACGCCCGCTTGATAGTAGGCGGTTACCGCAGCCTTTGCACGATTACAACACCGAAGCATCACTCACGCGTTGCCGACCCTGAAAAATCTTCTTAACTCCCTTATTAAAGAGCCCCACGCTACAGTCTCCAGGGAAAATCTCCGCTGGGACTCCTTTCCACACACAGGCGAATACAAGCGTGAGGGTAATTATGTTATTTTTTTGGTAGTGAGTTAGAATGTAGAAAACACACCTCTGACTTTTAGGTAAGCATGTTTTCAAGGGTCAATATGGTTTAATTGCTTGTTTAGTTTTTCAATTATTTTCAAACTACACAATATCTACACATAGCAATATGACAGCAGCTTAAGAATACTCAACAAACATCTTCAAATATATGATTAACGGCAATACTTTATCATTACCATTAGCTTGTCAATACTCCAATAATATATTCTCGTTTCCAATCTCACGCCCACTGCCCAACACCATAATCTCATGGTAATCGGGTCCTGACGCCAGGCTTTACAGGTGGTAAATGCCGCTTTACATGCTAACACTTCATTAAATTTAATAGTACCTTGTTTATGGGTTGCGATGCTTTGTGGTTTCGCCATGGGAATTACGATTGGCAAAGATGTGCTTCTTTTTCATTCTTCTTATTTTCCTAATTAGTTTCTTTACTCTTAGTTTTTTCCCTTGTAAGTTTTTCTGTTCGTTCGTTGGCTTCTTTCTTGTATATTTTTAAACGGAGTTTCTTAGAATTCCAATATAATAAAAATCTTCCATTATGATGACTAGCTGTTTCCCGCAGCTATGTCATAATAACTATTTGTGTGCCAAACAGCCCAATTTGTTCAGTAGTTTCAGCTGTAATAGATCAGTCAGTTTTTTCCAGAACAGTCTTTCATTCAATTTAAATCTCACCGCTATTTCCTAGACCTGGATACAAGAAATTAACTGGTAGTACCTATATAGGAGGGAAACTTTCAAAAGGCTGCTGTTGGTCTTTGAGGATTAGAACGGAGTGTATCGCATTCTTACCACTAACACTACTCCGGTGGGCACGATCAGCACATGGAGGGGAGCTGTTTCCTCTTCAAAGACCACCCCAGAGCCTTGTGTGTCGTCTGCTAAAGCACGTCCTTGGGGGACACCATACTGACCTATTTCAGGTTAGCAGATCGACGTGGCGCAATCATTAATGAGGCAAAATCTATTTGTTGTACTATTCATCATTAAATCATTCCAAATCATAAAGCTTCTCCTATATCTAATATAAATGCGCGATGAACCGTTATAATTTTATGTAGTCTTACGACATAATTATATTCACGTTTTGATATACATTAAATGTACCAAAGCATTCAATACACTATTACATTTCAATACTAATTTATTACCAAAAGGCACTAATGTCCGAATAATTAGAACTATTACGAAAACACTCGAAAGGAATTGCTACATATAACTTTCAGTATATCAATACGTACAAATTGATTCTATGTTGCCATTATAATGACTGATTGCTGGAGCATCTCAATATTTGGTATTGAATTAATCACTAGTATCGATTGCAAAACAAATTGCTTTTAGTCGGTAGAGCCTTCAATTGGTATTGTTTGAATAGATATCAGTTGTTCATCTTCAATTATTACTTTCATCTTGAGCTGGGATAAAATATGACTGATGTATGTGTACCATCGGTAGGGAATGGTCTAGTCAAAGCCGCTATGGCTCTCTCTCCAATTTCAAACATTTCCCCATTTTCCTTCTCATCAATCTAATGTTTGGTATCAACTCAAATCTCAATTCAGATAAAATCGCGTAAAGGGATTTTTACAGTTTAGTAACTGATTAAACTGCCTTGATAGTCTAATGTTCCTTAGCGCGACTGCTATGCTAGAAGGTCATCATTCAGTTATTTATTATGATCTACATTCGTCAAGAGGTCCGTTTTGACGCCTATCATCGCAATAAGATTTGGAGAGATTTTAACTAAAATTGTATTAGCTTTTAAGATATTTTTAATTACTTTTATAACTCTGCTTACACGTTACTGTATATTTATTTGTTTAAAAGTATTTGATTTTCCGGATTTGTCCTATTAACGTTCTTACAAAGTTAGTTTTATACCGTTACCGAGAAATTTCAATTTATTTTTCTTCTTTGAGTGCCTCTCCAATTACTAAAGGTTAGCCATCAACTCCGACTATTTATTTCTGTCTTTGGCGAGGTGGAACCGCTCAGCAGTGCTCGTGACTCCGGTCCACTCGCGAATGTTCCTCCACCAGGTTTTTTTATTTTTCAACACCGCATTTTTCTTGGTTACTTTGCCCATCAACGTTGCAGCAAGTCATATCTCTTATGCCGAAAAAGTCATCTTATTATTATATATTTTTCTTATATTTTTTTTTCTTTTTTCTTTTTTTTTCTTATTATACAACTAGGTATATGTAAACATATACTTTTATCTGCCAAAATAGGTTTGTAATAGCGACGCCTAGGCCGGCCTAGGTCTCGGTCCATGAGTCATCAAATCCAAATTGAAAATAGAAAGGATTTATTACTACATCTCAGTCATTGCGCCTAGATATGACAAGAGTATGTACGGGTCACATTATCCATAAATACCCTTGATATGTCAACAGCTCGGCTTCTTTACAATATTCATTTGCGATTGCGTTAATATGCACAACTAGCTATGTCCCGCGGTGCTACCTATGTTCATTATTTTTTTCTTAATCCCACAAATATTTATACCTATTCACATCTTCAGAACTCTACAAGATATCGATATGGAGCACATAATAAACAAAAGTGGTAATTCCAGTTTAATTCCTTTAAACTTATATAAACTGATAAGCCTTCACACAAACAGACTGACCAATATTCCAATAAACATATTAGCTTCCTTTGCATTGCACAGTCGGGTAAAGACATCGATACCTAAGTAGCAATCTCCACTAAAATGTTGATTTCTGTTTTAAATCACTGACATACACATTTTTCATTGGTATTGATAATAAATGAATCATTGTATCATTAACTCTGTACAAGTCAGCCGAAACCTTGGCCGAACTTGGGCATTTCTTTATTTCGTCTCGTAATGGCATACATATACATTGAATGGAACGAAATTAATTTTTAATGACTGGCAAATTGTAGCCGTCAATCGGACATATAAGACGGTTTTACGTTTTCACTGAAATATAGGCCGAAAGCAATTAATTACATATTGTGTTTTTTTATTGGCAGTTTACAAGTAGTGTTATTTTACGCCTAAATTGATGGGGCAGCCCTCAGGAAAGAGGTCGTACAAAGATTGTTAGAACCTAAAAGTTTCTTTGAATGAATTTGAATTTGTGGAAATTGTTTTTAAAACAATCAGGATTCCAAATACGTAATGGTGTAGTAGGTTACGTTAGGCAGGTGGTCATAAGTTTGATTTCAACTAAAGACACGTTTTTTGTAATCCACACATATTTGCTAAGAGTCGCAATACATGGGGTTATAACCCAGGGGGATAGAAGTTGTATTCAAAAAAAAATTATAAAAAAAAAAATTACTGTCACTGTCGCTGCGTTTAGTTTCCGTCTATAAACTACTACATATATTATAAATAATACCTATTACTAAGTATACTAAGAATAAACAAAACGATTTCAAACCAGGAACATTAAAAGCCGTCTGGATAAATTGTAATATGCACTAAAAGTGCAAGGCATAAAAATTCCACTGGCGGCCACAAAAAAGGGGCACAATAACATTTTAATATTTTTTTCGCAACGAGGCGGTCGATAAAGTGTGGTATTTACGAGGCATCGAGGACTACCCACGTGGAGGAACAGGTTAAGCGCGAACCTATTACCCGAGTTCAGTTCTGTGTGCTTTTAGCATTGATTAATTTAACTCGTGTTAATTACAAATTATGATCGCAGGTCTACTGGAAGAGATTTCTTTAAAAATTAGTAGTACATTTGTACCATATAGTCCCAATTATTTTATGTTACTGATTTTGTTGTGTATATATAAATAAATAAATAAATATAATGGCTTAGGTACTATTGAAGCATGGCGCAAAACTATTTATACAAGATGTATTATAAGATTTATTTTCTAATGCTTTATAATAAAAGCAGAAATAATTTTAAATAAAGAGGTTTGTTTAAATATTGATAATAATATTTCAAATAAAATAAAACCTGCATTTGCCTACTCTTTATTGACAAACATCGTGTAGGTTTTCCGCTCAAAACCTAATCAAACCAGTAAGTGTTACATTCCTCAGCTCCGATTTGTAAACGGAATCCTAAAATCGGAGACAATGGATAATATTGAGCTCGTACTGGTTAGGTAATATGCTGACAGAAACTCATATAAAATGTATTGTCTACTTAAATCTTATTCTTGTAATTCAACAGGCAATAAGATTTTCATTATAACTAAATGTCACACATTGTAATTTGTTTTTATTGCGTCAGCGCCATCTGGTATTAAAAAAACTTTTGATTTGTAAATGTGTTTAAAATATCTATTTACAGAAATTAATGTTAATTAACATATCACAATGAAATATATTCAAAGACTCTTTAAAGAGTTTATTAACAAGCTACAACTAAGCACCGAAAATCAGTGAACCTTTCTAATTTTCTTAGGTGCCTTAGTAAATTTATTACCCTATAAGCGCCTGAGTTCCCCTAAAACTATGTGAAGTATGCCATCATACTCAAAATTAACACAATCATACTGTCACTCATTATAATGTATGCAGAAGGAACCTATCAAGAGCTAAAAAAAGCAATCATTCCTGCCTAAATTAATAAACAATACAGCTAATTATTAACTGCCAATATTTTTCATAAATCGGACTAATAAAAAGTACCAGGATTTCATAACCTTGAATGGACAAATCTGTAGTTAAACTCGATCCAATCTACATGCACTTCTTAACCTTGGCCGCTGCCCACGTGGCTTAAAGAACAAGTAACTAATGGTATTCGACACAACACCTACTTGAGACCATCTTTATAAATGCATTTACATTGTAAGTACGAGCTGTTAATTTGAAAGCATGTGTACGAGTGTGTTTGTGGGTTTTATACGGTGAACAAATTGTGTTTAGGTACAATAGGTAGTCGATTTTAGAGGTGTTAGCTCTTTAACTATGATTGATTGTGTTATGTCACTATTGAGCAAAAAACTTTCCTCATGCAGATTTTGCAATAGGCAACTCTATTTTAATAGGATCTCAGATCCACCGTGATCCGCGTCACGAAACAATATTCGGATTTCGGATTCTCCAAGCATCCTTTCTACCCGATTATCAGCACTCCACATCCTGATGGATATAATTATGGATGTCTTTATCTTATTTAGCTATATTTGCCCAAGTATTGAAAGCCGGTACCTACATGCATACCATAATACCATCACGCCTGTATTCCCCGAATCCTGGCTGCCTCCAACCAGGATTCGGGGAATACACACGGTGCCTTCACCAAGTCCGGTTAAGTTTTTAAGCTCCTTTGAGCTAAAAACTACATCTGACAAAAAAAGACCCCGAAGGGTGTACTAATAACCCACAGTTTTCAGATGTGTTTAGGACCTATACAATACTTGCTCCGTAAGCAAGCCAGTTGCCATTGATCTGCTAATGAGAATTATACAGTTTATTTGACATTAGCTGCCAGTGCTTGCCAACAGGGTGTCTCCACTTGACATAATTCGCATCAGTCCTAGTATAAGCAGAATTTAGGTTACCCTAGTGCTCTCAAGGCTTTTGTTTTTCGTGTTATGCGCAAACTGAATGTGTGCGCGTAACTGGCCGCCTCGTGCGAAGCGAAGAAAATAACGACTGCGGGGGACATTGAAAAGAAAATGTGTCGCCGACCGAGAATAGACCTCTTTTGAGGTGTCGGTGGTCGCTCAAGAGAACTTTCTCTACTACATCTGATGTTAAAAGCTATTGTCAACATTTAGGGTCCGTTTAACCGCCTCTGGATAGCCAAAATAATCAATCAATCAATAACTGCCAAATAAATCCAAAAATGGAACAAAATTTGATAAATGGAATTATCTGCCAGCTAATTTAGTGGAAACTTATCAATAAGCTGTGAAACAGGCCACTAATATACCAGACGTGTAGGTCGACTTAGTTCCTGCCCTATGCACTACTTAACTATACTCCAGAATTTCCAGCGTCGAAGATCTGTTTCGCTTGGCACAAAATCGGGAGAAGTTCGCTGAGCTGACGGCCAACCTCCAGTAAACCTCCAAAAGAAGAAGAAGAACTATACCCACCCCGTCGCAATAATAACAGGAACAATACGTTACCGTAAAATTTTAAATACCGTTAAATTAAGATCTTTCTCGCGAAATTATAAACTATCGAAAGATTGAAGAACCTTTGATTTTAATACACTATTTTTCGATTCTAGTCATTATTTGGTCACTATTTAGTCACTATTTACAACTGCTTACAATTTGACGAGCTAGATTACCGGTGGTCCTTACGGTGTCATCAGTATTTGTATCACCGTAATATTGTAAATTCTCGAGTTCACTAATATTAATAAGTATTTTTTAAGGGATCATCATCATCCTCCTAGCCTTTTCCCAACCATGTTGGGGTCGGCTTCCAGTCTAACCAGATGCGGCTGAATATCAGTATTTTACACGAAGCGACTGCCGTTAGACCTTCGCAACCCATTTCTGGGCAATACCGATATTCGAAGGATAGACTGGTTGTCAGGCTTTTTGGGCTTCTGACTACCACTAACGATTGTTATAGGTGTTCGTATGACAACCGATTTTATCCGAGCTTAAAATATGTTTCCCTGTCCAGAGATATTAGTGTCTATATTCTTAAATAATCTTTAACAGATAGTCATGTTTATTCTACTACTATAAATCTTAGTAATTGTTTACGTATTGTCTATTGTTCGTGTATTACTAAGTGGAATGTTAATGGATTGTTTATCAAACACAGGTGCCCGAGTAGGAAGTGGAGGTCTGGGGCAGCTAATGTTCCGTTGTAGGTACTTCGATGTTGTTTTATAATATTATGTGCGCAAATATTGTCATTCCTGCAAACTGCCGCACACAGTCTCTCTAGTGACGCTTGTTCTGTTTTGAAAGACAACCTTTTAACTTGGAAACTATATAATGTAGTTTTTTTTAAATTATAAAACGTATTTACTATCTCTTTACTGCCAGACGTTTACTATCGTTGGGTTTATAAACCAAAGCCTATAAATAAGTAAGTATAAATTAAGCACGTTTTGTATAACTCAATATACTGAATGTCAAACAAAATGGACTACAGCCTAATCCCTCTCATACTGAGAGGAGACCCGTGCCCAGCAGTGGGACAGTATATGAGTTGATAATAATGGAATTTCAAAATTATCAATAAGTATTTAACTTTGCAAGGCAAGCAAAGATGCATTATCTACAGTTTCAATTTTCATCACCTACCTTTTATCTAACGTTAACAGTCGATAATTCAAAAGGCATATATACTACCATAATGTTCCCCAATATCAAATCTGTCTGCCAAATGCAGTGGTTATACAAGGCCCAGTCGGGTCGTTACTTGTAATGTAAGTATCATAATAGTAAGCGCATGTTCAGCTATGATAATTAATGTGCTGTTATAGATGGATTAATTCCGAGCGCAACACAATGGCAGAGCCGGGTTGATTTTCAAAATATTTCGATTTCGATTTAAAACAAATGGCAGTGAGATTTCGATTTTATATAAATAGCATTATTACGAATACCTATGTCAATCGTTAGTGTCAGTCAGAAGCCTAAAATCCTGTAGCCGCATGTAGGTATGTATTGTAGTATTCGCATATAGTATGTATTCGCATATAGGTATGGTATGGCCCAGAAATTGGGTTGCAGAGGTATGATGACAGTCGCTTCGTGTAAAATGCTGATATTCAGCCGCATCTAAATAGTTAGACTGGAAGTTGACCCCAAAATGGTTGAGAAAAGGTTATGAAAAAGGAAGAAGTATTTCAACTAATGGCTGAACCCCATATTTCACTAGATACTGATTCTCACCAAATCAGAAAGTTGGGGTCTAAACAAAATTATTTTTAAGTATTAAAACAACCACAAAACAGCCCGTTGTATGGTCTGAGCTATGATCGCTATCTGTCAGTCACGGTTTCCTTTTCATAAATACAGAATTTTCACTTACTCAAACTAGTTCAACAGTATTCATTGAAACCTCAATATAAAGCTCTTCAACGGTATGATAGCCTGGTAGCCGAGCCGCCATTGTTTTACAGAGCTGCGGCCGAGCCCTGTCTGTGAGCAGAGGGAGATAAGCCCTGAATTGGAACGAAATCCACTGAATATAAAGTTATAAACTGTGTATTTCATGACCTTGTGACGTGACACTTCATTTAGTTGACAAAGTAGGTATCACTCAGTCCGTGTTTCTGTGATTCTGGCTGGGGTGTGGCCTAGAAAAGAAAAGAAGAAAGAAGAAGAAATATTAAACCAAACTATTTTATTTATAGAATTGGAGCGATAAGTTAAGTAGACCAAACTTACGATTTACCTTACCAAAGCTTTGTCAGCAAAAGCAAGTTCTGAAAACGAAATAAAATCGAAAGCATTATTTTTATTCTAGAATTTTTATTTTCAATGGAATAAATCTTTCAACATTTAAAATTAAGCGAATGTGTTGTTTTAGGATCGTAGATAGTGGAATTCTTTAGTCGCTGCCTGCCCCAATGGGAAGCAGACGTAAAACTATGTATGTATTTAACATTTAAAACATAATATTTCCTTCTTAATGGAAATCTAGGACGCATAACATTTCGTCTCCTAATTAGTTTACTTTAGGAGATCGTGTCACGAAGTGCTGTAATGGCGGATTTAGCCAAATGTGACGTATAAATATCATCGCGGACCGCGGATATAACCGCCGCGTTGCGTATACTGCGGATATTTCTATTGGCCGCGTCCGTTTGGCGCATTTCTTTTAGTACAAGCGATATATTTTAAACTGTTCGGCGAGGACTCCAACTCCAGAGTTCAGAATTGATATTATTATGACCATTGGCCTGTAAGTCAAAGGTCTTGAGTTCAAATCCGAGGCACATACCTCTGACTTTTCTAAACAATGTGCGTAATTTAACTCACTCGTATCACTCATCACTTCAACGGTGAAGAAAAACATCATTAGGAACTCTGCATGCCAAAGAGATTTTGCCAACCCGCATTAGGCCGGGCGGCGTGGTGGACTAAAAGCCTAATCCCTCTCATACTGAGAAGAGACCCGTGCCCAGCAGTGGGATAGTATATGGGTTGGTGATGATTGAATAATAACGGGAGAACGGTGTAGTTCCAACTGACACTAAAGCCAACAAAACACAACGCTGTACTCTTACAACTCAAACTATTTGGATAGTATCCAACAACATTCCCTCGAGGGCACCCCTCGTTCTGTCGACGCGATTTATGCACCTCCACTGCAATACGCCTTGCATATACTAAGCATTGCAGTGGGGGACTAGTTATTTAGTGGTTTGTTTTAAACCTAATGAGCTGGGATACATGTAGGGTGAGTGTTTATGGGTCGTGTGGCTTCGGTCTTTACGTCCAAATGACTGGCAGTACCTATATTTTCTACTAGGTAGTTTTCCGCCAGCGGCTTCGCACATGGTCCTATAAATTAAATGAAATATTAAAAATTTAGAAAACCCCCGACATGAAATATAATTCATAGCTACATAGCTAAGAACACTCCCGACGAATACACCTTTCAAATAAAAAAATCAAAATCAAAATCGGTTCATTCGTTTGGGAGCTACGATGCCACAGACAGACACACACACACACACACACACACACACACACACACACACACACACACACACACACACACACACACACACACACCCAGACACGTCAAACTTATAACACCCCGTCGTTTTTGCGTCGGGGGTTAATTAAAGCCAATGTTACTCAAGAAAGATTCGTAGCTTTCTAATGGTGAAAGAATTTTTGAAATCGGTCCTGTAGTTTTTGAGTTTACTCATTACAAACATACAACAATTTGTAATATCTTTCTCTAGTATAGATTATTCGAACGACGCACGTTCAAAATATTTAAAAAAGCAGAAGTGTAAATTGATATCTGTGTTGCAAATAATGCCGTTGCGTTGACAAATTTCATGTGCGCAGTGTGCGCACCAAGAGGTCCGATTCATTCATGATTTATGTGTGGGTATTTTTCTGTTCTTTATCTTCTATCTCTCCTTTATTAACTTAAATAGTGCAAAAAATAAATATAAATACTCTGGGACATTTTTACACAGCACCATCTAGTCCCAAAGTAAGCCGAGCTTGTACTATGGGTACTCAATGGACATAATACTTATATACTTTTTTTTTGTAAATACATACGAAACAGCCACACAAACACAAACACTTAATTTTACCACAATAAATGTTTGTGTCTTGTGGGAATCGAACCCACGACCTCGTGATCAGCAGTCCGGTACTCGAACCACTAGACCACAGACGCCGTCAAAAAGTTTTGATATCATGACCTTTATTTAGTCCGAAATCAAAGCGTCTGGCTACCCTTTGTATAGTTTATTAGCTGTCCGCTATTAGCTTCGCCCGCATGGCCATTTATATTTTAGCCAAAATATATAAGAACTAGACATATTACAACAAAATCTTCCTCGATGACCACTCAATCAATTAGTAAGCAGCGTGAAAATCGGTGCAGTAGTTTTTTGAGTTTATCGCGAACAGACAGATAGACATAAGCGGCGGGGGACTGTTTTATAATACGTAGTGATATCGGTTTAAAGATATCTCTAGACGAAGAGAAGATGTACCAAGTAGTACCTCATTCCACAGAGAAACATTTTTTTTTTTTTTTTTTAATTTATTTTTATTTCGGAGCTTTTTTCCTTTTTGGAAACATCAGCTCCATCATACTAAAAACATGATAAACACTTAAACTATGTAAATTACTACACTATTACTACACAAATACTATTGGGAGAGTTGCTGCCGATTCGGAGGCAACATCTAACAATATTTCCAAATTAACCCATTTCTAAGTTCATGTTTTTTTTGTTAACTATTTCTGACATAAGTAATACTATGATTCAGAAATTAAGGCGAAGCCACTGATTCCTATGATACAGTTTATACTAGTTTAGGGGTCAGGGATTCACAATAATTGTATAAGCTCATTTATGTCAATAAATATTTTATTATTATTCTCTTTATTTATTTTCATACACATTATTTGTATTTTTAAATATTTTTTATAAAAAAACAGAAAATCTAAAAACATTAAAAAATATAAAAAAATAGTAGCCCACCGGCATCGGGAACAGAGTCCAAGCTACCGGCGGTCAGGGCTCCAGGGAAAGGTACCTTCTAACAATACGTGCCGTATCTAGGAGTACCGCTTTCTGTATCAAGCCCTTGATCCAGCCACTCAACGAGAGCCTCCTTAGATGTTGGTCGAGACTCTTGGCTATTAAGCCATTGGCAGACACAACGATCGGTACAATGATCGCCGAATTCACCTCCCACATGTCGACAACCTCACGTGCCAAATCAAGATACTTTATTTCTTTATCTTTCTCGGCTTTCATGAGGTTCTCATCATGCGGGACGGTGATATCGACAATCATTGCACTACGCTCTAATCGGTCTATCACCACAATATCAGGCTTATTGGCAACAATAGTCCTGTCTGTGATAATAGAGCGATCCCAGTACAATGTGGCATGACCATTTTCGAGAACTGGGTTGGGCACATACCTATAGTATGGTACCTCCGATTCCACAAGTTTGTATTTCAAAGCAAGTTGCTGGTGGATAATCCGGGCCACCAGGTTATGTTATTATTATTATTATTCTGAATGCTATCTGTATTGTTATCAGGTGACATCGAGGACTGCATAGTAACGCCGGCGTATCAAGGCCAGTTCACACCACTACCGGAGGCACTATGCGACTGCATCATGGACCTCACGTCGCAGGTATGTATCACCCCTAATTTATGGGCACTGGATTACGTCGTATGTCTGAAGTATGAGGATAATTTATAGATATAGGCGAGTTGCGTTTTAATCACAAGGTTTCTATGGTAACATGAAGTTACAACTAAGCTCTGCTACTAAAAATTTTATAGAAAAACCCAAATAGGTATTGTTTTAGATCGAACCCTGCGTCAAACGCTCAATAAGCAGTGAGACAGTAAATTAGAATCAGAAAGAAAAAAGGAAACATTTATTCAGCCTCAAAACAGCGAAACAAGTGCATAAAATAAATGAAGAAAATCAATTTTAACCTTTTTTTTTATATCAAATCGGGTTCCGGTTTAGTGGTCAGCGTGTGACATATAGGCCTCGCATAAAACTTATTTGCTAAGAAAAAAACAAAATAAAAGTAAAAAGTAGTCTCGCGGTTGCGCTGAAAGGGAACTTTTAGCAGAAATACCAGACAGACGTCAAAATGCAACTTATGACATTAGTGATAGCCTGATTTGTCAAAAGCTTGGGTCAAGTTCAAGTTCAAATGTTTTTATTTCAAATAAGCTTTTACAAGCACTTATGAAACATTAAATGATTCTAGGTGCACGGTTCCAAAAAGTTTTACCTATGGAGAAGAATCCGGCAAGAAACTCCATGGACGCTCTTTTAAAATAAGAGTTGTTACAATCAATTCATTTCCATACATTTTATTTCGATTTGTTTGTCGATTCCAATGTCAAATTGCAACTTATCAACAGGCCCACTAAGTAATAGTTAATACCCATAGTTTACATAATTATAAGTTACCGACACTTACTGTATCCAACGATGTTGCAACACTACATTACTACCGCACCAACAAAAAAACAATCAAAATAACATAAATTTATAACCCGTGCAAAGTTAAAATTTATGACTTTATCACTGAAACAACATAATAAACATTTTATTTGTGCAATAAACATTATAACCGGTTTAATTTATTTCAAATAAGTGATCGAGATCTCGTAATTATTATGAATCGTGACATTGAGACACAAATGTTGTGTAAAAATAAGATGATTGTAATCTTTATTATTGCTAACAACAATACTTTGGTCTAGAAAACTACTATTAAATTTAAATTATCACAAAAGTGTCATAATGATTCATAGAAATAGCGGCGTGGACTAGGAATAGCCGACATTCATTGAATCTCTTACTTTATCGATCGACAGAGCATAATATGACAAATAGTAAATATTTTTGTCTTGCAATTTTGACAGAGTTTACCGTAAATCATCATGAATATAAACGAAATTTAAGACATACTTTTCTCTGGGCCAATTTATACTTATTATATACAGCAAAATAACTCTGTCTATCGGATCTCTTTTTACGCCCAAAGCACTGAAGAGATTACTATAAAATTTACCTAAGAGATAGATTACACCCTTATGAAGAACACAGGCTACCTTTTATCTCAAAAAGTATCTAAAGAAACCGCGAGCAACGAATACTAGCTCTATTTCAGTCCGTATAATCTAAAACAAAATAAGAAAAATCTTTTAATCAAACTGACTTAAATCTGAAATTAACCAGACAACTTTTATAATTACTTGATATTACAATGAAACCAGACAAAATGTTTTTGTAAAATAAACAGAATACTCCTAAAACAATGGGCCCTGCGAATCGGAACAGAATCACAATTAAATTGATTCCGAATAAGTTTGATTACAGTTAAAATTCTCAGACTACTTTCACTGTGTTATATTTTTGTGGAGCAAACTCACCTTAATTTGGTTTTATATGATTCTTTTGTGTTTTTGGGGTTATGTCGAAGGCTTAAATTTATAAGTTGGGCCTTGTGAATTATCTTTTACGGTTAAAAATCTGGTGTAAGTATAATATAAGTCATTTTAATAAAGTCAAAGCAAGAATAGTTTGCAAAATAAGAGATGTAACAATATCCCATCAAAACAGTGCATTCTATAAATCGCTGACTAAAGGCCGTTCTCAAATCAGCCATATAGTATACTCCCATCTCTAGTAGAAAAATATCTTGGCTGGAGGCACACGGTGCCTCGCCACCAAGCCCGGTTAAGTATCTAAAGCTCCCTGAGCTAGAAACTACATCCGACAAAAAAAAAATAGTCTACTGACCTCGGCTGAAGTTGAGAAACACAAAATAATATACAGCTAACGGCCCATTACCAAATTAAATACTTTTTTGGTAATTTCCCAAACTTTTCTGTTCGTATTATTCTATTTTATTTAGACCAACTCGATACCTTTATCAAATACAGTTACGATAAAAAACGATTTTGAATATATTCCGTTTATTAATTTGCATTTAATGTCAGTTGAATGTCGAATCTATGGAGCTTGACCGTGAAATGTTGCCAAATATAAAATATTATACTGGTTTAGGAATAAAAACCAGTTTCGGTGTGTTTGTTTTAATGTGTGGTGTAAGTTTATGTTCAAATATACGATATAATTGTTGTATTGAAATTGGAACTTTATGTCAATGATACACCAGTCTTTTTGAGATAATTTGACTATAGGTACGAGTTTTATGGATCCTCAGCTTTTGATCTATTCTTGGATTGTATTTGTGTTAATCTTCAAAGAAACAAGATTTTTTAGCAACAATCAAATCTCTAGTAGCTTAAGCGAACCCTTGATGAAAAATGTAGGAGTATTTTTTGTCTTATCTATTTGTTAAATCGCATCACAAGATTGAAAACAAAACTAAGAATGTCAGCACCTAAAAAATAATATCAGACTTCAGACCCGTTGCACACAAAACTCGCTTTGGATTGAAACTTGTACCAAACCCAGTCGAGTCATCCGAGGCAGTAAGGAATTTTTGCGATCATGGTCTTTTTGCCGACACACTCCTAAAAATAGCAGCACCATGAGCTCATTCTAGTGTAATCGCCATATTAAATCACCATCAATTTGAATTTTCGAATTAATTATCCAATTTAACGAAGAATTAAATGGTAATTGAAAATGTGCTGTTATTTTTTAACTGGCAAACCGTATTTTTTAACTGGCAAAGCTGTATAGTATTGGGGCATGGCAAATAAGGTATTTTTAAATATATGTATCTAACTAAATTATCGTCGCATGCCAGACGACCTGTGGGCAAAAGTTGCCACAAATTGGATCCCACACGAAATGAAGCGACAGCGTGGTCGGCCCAGACGGAGGTGGCGTGACGAACTCGACTCCCACGAGAGAGACTGGATCTTTAAGGCAACAGATAGAGCGGCATGGAAGGAGGGAAGGGAGGCCTTTGCCCAGCAGTGGGACAAAGTGGGCTAGTAAAAATAAAAAAAAAACTAAATTATACTTTTATACGAATCTCAACTGATGAAATGGATATCAATGCATAGATCAATCCTATACCTCTTCGTCGTATAGTTTTTGTATTGAAAGTTTTGACAAGAGATTTTATTTAAATAGCTTAAGGAGTTCCAAAGGCAGACTGTCCTTCTTCAAAGTTTTTTTTTCTTATTTGGTCTTAATATCTAATATACAGTTAAGCTGCAGTTGCAACACTGCAATTCAAATTTATTGGAATTCTCTGAATTATATCACGAACAAGACACTACTTTTCTCAGTCACACGAAATCAGATAAGATAACCGGGATTTATTGCTTTTCCATTAATTATATAATATATATCCCAGGCTATAAACTTACGGGTGAATTCTACTCAATTAATTTGTCAAATTACACAAGATTACTGGCCTAATTCTGAATGATTCGACACGGAATGTCGCACCAGACGTGAGACAGGTCTAGTTGAGACAATGCCACTTGGAATTTCAATCAGAATTGCATTAACATTGTAATATAATATTTAGAGTAGGCTTTAGTTGCGCTCACTGCGCGGATTTAGACTGGACTGTCCAGGCGACCATGCTTTGAGTAGTTGTCTCCGTTTTCCTATTACGATTTTAGTTTTATGGTCATAAAATACAGAATCTGATAAACTGGATCCCGACCAGACTACCTATATACAACGAACTAGTATTTGCGACTTTTTTTCGCCAATCTAATCGTTTATAACTCGCATACCTACCTATAAAAGATATTTTTTGCCTATCTACGACAATTATTTTTCTAATTTGGTTATTGGGATATTTTTATAAATATTTAATTGTCAAAGTCTAGCAAAACTTGTTTTTTATTGACTTTCTTTGACGCATTTCTTAATGAAAAAGGTCAAATAACAAAATTCCTTAAACTAGGTTCTTGACGATAAACAAAAAAAAATTGACTATAAAAATAAACTGAAATTAAAGTCTTCAGCCTTACAATATGGAAGAGTTAATATAACAGTCAATTAAATACCTACTTATAACTAAAATCATTTTCTGAATAGTATTCCAATAATCTGTCTTTGCCTAATTCGCATTCAGATATTTAAAAAGAAGACCTTGCTGAATCTCAATAAAGCTCTGACGAAGAATCAAACTCATTCATCGACCTTTTAATGAAAGAACAAAACATTATGCGTATTCATTCATCGAAATCTATTTTATACGAGACATTGCAACATGATATCGCTAGAACAGACGACATGCCACAATTGTGTCATACAAAGCATTCTTTGAACCACGCCCGTGCCAAATCGCATAATATAAAGGTCTTGGATATCGTAACTCGCATTAATAGCTTAAACAGGTTCCATATATCACAACTTGTCCGACTTAAGCCCCAATTATTCAACATTCGACTAACAGACTCGTTAAACACAAATGTGTCAACTGCTATAATTATTTCAGTGGAAAACGGTAAATGTAAAAAGAAATGTAATGATAAGAAGAAATTACTTCATGAAAAAGTGCGAGTTTTCATTTCTGAAATGTTTCTGCGAGGTCGTTTGGTGTGACCGTGTTGTGTGTGAGAGGAATTTAATTACTGGGACTAGGCATGACGACCATCTCACATATGTTTTAAACGTTTAAACGGAGGCAAAAGCAGATGAAAATATGACAGAAAATGTTTACCTTAATGATGTTAGTTATATCACACCAGACATATTTATTAAAATATAGATATTAGAAACTACCAATGCAGAATTTCATATAGTATTAGACGTAATATTAAATGTAGTAGCTAGTACAGTATTAATCTCAATCAATAATACCAGTATACGATTATTTAAATCAATGTTCACTTAATCAAATGGCTATAAACTTTGTACTATATTTTAAGTTTATAAGTTTACGCACATTTCACAATAGATGCTCATTAATATCTGCCACATTCCTTGTCTTGAAGGCTGGCTTACCCAACAATGCTTAGATTGCCTGCTGATAATTGAACAAGATCAAATTTGCTTTGATTTAATTGATTTATTGTTTATAAAGCTATGAAGAAACATGGTATTGCTGCAGGTGGATTCTTGAAGTGCTAGAATGATGTGTGGCTGATAGCAATAGATAAAATTGAAATCGCAACAGCAGAAAGTCTTTAAAAGTCAATGAAGATAATAATATGATCGTTAAAATTATAACTGCTTCAATGATTGATTTCCGATACATAATCTAGATAAGCAATAAAAATAAGAATTTATGCAGCCACCAATATATCAAACTATGTCACTGCGAAATGTATCGTTGTACAGGTTGAGACAGGTATAGCAATAAATTATGCAGGGAATGTTGGGATCAAAGACCTCAATAATGCAGTAGCAGTGACAAGTTGCTGGCTTATCGCTTACGTGCGCCATTAGTTTGCTCTGGTTGCTCCGAAATTTGCACGAAACGATCAATATAGTGGTAAAGAGAATCGTGACAATTTTCTTAAGATAAGTAGGTATCAGGCACCTTACTTAATACATTAATACTAATTATTTCTCTACAAGTACGTAACCAAAATCAGACGTCTAAAAGGCCTAATACTCAGCAGAAGGCGAATGTAGACTCAATAAGTGTCCGAGATTCCTTTTGCAATAAACAGGCCAAGTCCATGTCAAATATACAATAGATTCCGTAATGGACAATACCAATGGCATTAAACTCTATGCCTATATTAGTAAGTTGTATTGTAACGATTCTTATCTTGACCAAATACGAGATTCAATGCCAAATGTCCAAATTCTGAAGGTCAGATTGGATGAAGACATCCGGTTTATTCAAGCAGATCTAGATTATAATTGATTGATGGCCAAAGTTTGGGCTACGCTTGAGTAATCATTGTTTAGATTGATCGATCACAACGGCATTAGTTTGCATGCCCATGCAATTGTGGTGATTGAACATCTAATTCATTATGGTATCGCAACCACGAGAATAAATTAAAACGTTTATTGCGTACTGACTAGATAGGTTATAGATAAAAAAGATAACACCGCCATTAATAAAATGAGAAAGGAAATCACAAGCAAAAAACTTGTCATTATGTCAAAGTAAGATAATTGTGAGCCAGTGAAGAAACTAGTAACTAGTATAGTAAATACACTAAGATCATTAATATACCTTATTATTTCAATGCGTTTTTTTTAAATTGCAGGGGCAATCAGCAACGTTGGAAAGTATACGAACGTCACTTTCAGCGAAGTTCCCGTCAATGCAAACACCATCGCAAGAGGTGGTGTACGACACGTTGGCCCAGCTGATGCAGGAGAGAAAAATATACCAAACATCGAGGGGATTCTTTATAGTCACGCCCGAGTAAGTTTTTATTGCCTGGATATATTATTCGTCTAGATTTTCTGCTAAAGTTGAGTTTGTTTTCAAATTCAGTGCGATTTTGTAGACGACGGAGTAAGGTTGTCTATTCAAAGTAATAAAATTTAACGATATTCATTCAAGTTTTGAAATCTAGAATCATGCATATGTAGTTATCAACTTAGTTAATAATATAAAAAATCTAAATCAAATTAAAAAGGAAAATTTGCACACAAAAAGATGTCAAAAGCGGAATCTAAGCAATCATCATAGTTTATTCATAGTTCACAACAGCTGCAGACTGGAATGCAAAAAATCCGATCTTAGAAAACGGTCTGGGACCTACATCTTGTAATTGATAGGTCAATACAAGTTGTTCTTTCCGTCAGATGTTTGTTATGGATAAAAATAATGCTTGACATAAAAACAAGCAAGTCATTTAACAAGTCGTAATCTAAAACCAAAAGAGACCATAACACAGGTTTAAAATTTATTATATCTCAAAAAACATGAGTCACAACGCCATTTTAGAACGTCGGTGATCCCAAGCGGACATGTTGTACAAAATTGAACGCGCCATGCGTTCAGAGCACCAATTTTGGCGCCAACTTGACACTGCGTGCATTTAAAATGGCGGTTGGCGGGTCAATTTAGGAGTTGAATGACTGTGACTAATCTGATCTACATTCTGATAAATCTATAGCATTTTGTAATATCTTTTAGTGTTTTCTTATTGAAGCTATACCTATTGTTTTCGACGTGCACTAAAATGTTTTGTAAAGATATAATGCATTATTTATGCTCCTTGTGTTAATGGCACGTATAAAATTAGTTTCGAAATTCCAATGTGTAAAAAAGAACCGTATTAATAACTAATTGAATTAATCGGGGATCTGTGCCTAATTCTATCAGATGTGGACAATTTGATTTTGCGGTCTTAATATTTGTTTTTTGTTTGTTCTTAAATTTTTTGCGAATTGTGTAGCGTTTATTAGGTGGTATCTCATTTAATATATCTCTTGTAGGCATTTTTGTATGTAGACTTGACCTGACCTTATTGCGTCCGTTCGTCCTTCCATTACCAAAAGGCAATAACTCTTCCATTCGCTTATTAAGACTGTATCGTAGGTGTCGTTTCATAATGTGTGAGGTCAGTACGTTATTATTTCACGAAGGTGATGGCTTATTATATCTGCGAGTCATACATTACCAATACTGTGTGAATTTTGAATGAAAACAAGGTTGAGAAGAATCTTATTTAGATTTTAGAAGCTGAAGGTTAGCTTCTGCTCATTATTGTACTATTACAATATCGCTAATGACTTTATTATATCCTACTGATTTATGTGTTTTCATAATATATTATATTTATATCTCTATAGTTACTTGAGTAATTTGTCAGAAATTCAAATAAGATTTTGTACTCTGTTGTCAATATTATATAACACAGATAAGTTCAAAGCCTATCTAAGCATTACCTATAAATTAGTAGCTATGAAAAAACTTATTACAAGAATACTTAAATAGCATGGAGACGAAAAGACTGCCCGTGACCAAAGATGGGTCCGAAACCTATAAATATGTAAAAAAGTAGTTTTGTTTCAATGTCTAATATTTGTTAGGTATCAGAAATCTATATATAACAATAGTATCTCAAATGTATTTGCTAATAAAATAAATTAGAATGATCTATGGTTTTCGCAGGCCTACGTTGGCGCCAAAAGGATGCCTTGAGCTTTGAAAGACTAATTGCAATCAACTGCAGAAATTAATGAACAAATCGATATAATTATGCAGAGTCCCACATGATTGCATTGTAGGTTGGGCGTTATGAGTGTTTTGCGTACCTAAAGTCAATGGTAGAAAAATGTACACAGGTTTATTAGAAGGGATTTAAGGTGGCCGCCAAAAAGACATTTAAATGAACGACGTGTCGACATTTTCACTGACTAAATCGTAACGACAAAGCTGCGAAATGTCCGTTAACTGTCAAATTGATAAAGCAAAAACACCATGATGTTTTAATGAAGGCAAAAACGTTCTATGGTGGCAGAATCCGGGTAAATGATGGCCAAATTGACACAGTTGAATATCAACCTTAACGCAACTGTAAAGATTTGTGATTAGCAAACAGAAGTGTTTTATAAACAGCATGATTAGGTAACCAATTATATACAGCCAATCATAATGATACATCGCATGTCTTATTAAATGTTGTAAATTACGTTAGTTTACTAGAAAAACCTGAATAAAATATTTTTTTCAACCGTCAAACATTCTACAGCATAGTCCTGTTCTTAATGCACGATCAGTATAATCATGTAAATTGGTTTGATTATAACAATCCATAGCAAATAGAGAAATTAGAAATTTTTTCTTTAACTGAACTTACGATAATTTTGGTGGTATCTCCCAATACAAAATTTAAACAATATTGTTAATCGAGAGGTCGTGACGGCTTGGAAACTGAACTGAAGAATGTCCCCAATGCGGTTCTTTCATCGATTGCAACGAAGTAGTATCCATCTAAACAGGGATCTTATCTAAAACAAGTTGCGACTGCGATCGACATCAACTAGTTCTTGTTATCAAAATGAGGCCAAACTTGAACATATCTTGAATAACTTAAAACCAGATCCTGATTTACAGTAACAACAAGGGGTTTGAGCTAACTCCAATTTTAATTAGCGTCATTTTCGATATTAAGTATATAATTATCTTTACTATATTTTGAGATCAAATTTCTTTATTAGTTAAATTATCTTTCTCTGGAATAAATTTCTTAGCTAGTATTCTTCAGGCGTTTTTAAATTCGTTTTATTCGGGTACATTATTCGGCATCATTTTGGACGTTTCATCTAGTGCAATAGGAGGTAATCCGATGAGAACTTTTGTCAGTAATGACAGATTTACAATTCATCTTTCTTCTTATTCTAGATATCTTCATTCTATTACAATACCCCATCATCACGTTGCTTGTTTGCCCTTACTATTGAATGTAGGCTTCCGTTGACTGCCACAATGGTTCTGGGTCAATCCTATTCAACGCCACTTCGATTGCTATTTGGAAGCATTTGCCTTTTAAGGGTATTCTCATTTAGTTGTAGTATTTGTGTTAACCTAGTCGACATTTTCTGTAGAAGTAACGGAATCCGTTTTTTATGGAGCTCCCGTCTGACTGATGATGACAGTTTAAAATTGTTTACACTGGTGCTTAAAATGTTAATTTTGTTGATTTACTGAATTGTTGACTTATTTTTAGTTGTTGCGACTGAGAATGGCCTAGTAAAGATGGCCCAATAACATCCCAGTGCTGGGCACGGACTTTATCAAAAAGACATAATAATAATATGACCTTTTCTGACACATTAAATGTTAAATCTAAATACAATTTAATTGCAATTGGTAATCTTCTAAATCACTAACCGTTTCTTTCAGGCGCCGTCGATCACGATCGAGATCTTCATCACGGCACCACGCGAACAGTATCGAGGATGAGTGCCCGTCCCCCAGGACCATTCTCATGTCAGACCAGGAGGCGTTGCACCAGCTTTACGGCGAGATCACAACCCTGAGAGACGGCGCGGTGACGCATCAGTGCGTGCAGACCAACCTAGCTGATGTCATTTGTGGTGGTAAGTGGAAGTTTTTGAATTTGGAATGTTTCCCAAAAGTGTGTTTAAATGAATGGGCTGTTGCTTGGAATGTTAGAAGACCTTTTTCATTTTAAGAGCCTGAAGAGCCTTAGCCACGCGTTTCTGTGGCTAGTAAAGTTCATATTGAAATGGTTGATACATGAATATCTCTTTTAATCCATTAAAATTTCATTGAAATCCGTTGAACTGTTTCGAAATATATTCAAGAGAAACTTAGACATCGTATGAATAGCAGTTTTCACTAACGATCTTAATCGTTTAAATTCTTAGGGGTCACTTTAATAACTGCACTGCTTAAACGATTTGTATTCAACTTTATACTAAAATTTTTGAATCAACAATATTGTTACTGCAAGTTGCCATAATACAAGATTTGTTAAAATATCTCAATTAATCACGTCTAGAACATTTCATGGCTGTGTTCCCAGAAAATTGCCAACTTATGCACATAATATTTTACTTCCATGAAGTTTATAGCCTAGTTCAACAAACCCATATATGTTGGTAAGGTCAAACGAATATGTTTCCACGAAGCGACTTCGCAAATCTACGAGCTATCATGCACAGAATATTTTTTTGAACTACGCCGAGTTATGTGGGGTTAGAGGCTATATTCGCGTAATAAAGTTATGTGGGGTTAGAGACTATATTCGCGTAATAAAGACTCGAAAAACAAAGCAAAGTGGAATGTGGGCCAGGCCTGCAATGCCCTGATTCTACACTGCATTGCTGAAGCCGTTACTATGAAAATTCGTGTAGTAAACACTTTTTGATAAGCAGTTTAGTGCATCGAAATTGCAGCCCCTAGTTCTGAAAACGCCATTCCAATTTTAAAACAACTCCTTAGAATGCTTTCTACCGTTATCAGAAATGTCACGCAATTTTATACAATCATATTTTGTGCCAAATGTGTAGCGGTATTTTTATTTTATGTCTCTGTCTAAAATACACCGTTAGGTTTTCCTATTTCAGCACACGTGAGTCCTATCCTGTTATTTTGTGAATATACGCAGCATGGTTAGAAATGCCGACACAATTTTTTTTTTCCTAAAGAAACCTGATATCAAAACTTTTTCTTCAATACAAGCAAAGCGTCTCGCTACAATACTCTTTGCTTGTGTAAAGCGTCTTGTATTTCATGGTAGGTTTTGCAACACGCTTCGCGTCAATCATGAGTGTCTCTGATAACTGCCCATGAGGGCAACTAACTCATGGTTGCCTTAATCTATGCCAATATAATTTTTTATACGCTTACGTATAACTACTAAGTTGCTAAGCAATAGTGTGGTCGACGATGGTGGGCTTGCACGGTATAAATCTGTTCACCCGAGTCTTAAAAACTGCCAGACTGTATTTGGCCAGACACACACACACCACACGCATACCTACACATTAAAATGACAAAATTGATTTTAAAAAAAATGCCAAAAAGTAAATTAACCTAACATTGCCGTGGTGGCTACTCATAAATGACAGTTTATTTTTTTAGGATTCAAACATGGATGCCTAAATTAGTACTTAATTCCTAGATATTTCGAGAACCCGTGGTTTTCCTGCTCTATGCTGATATTAAGCTTTTAACTATATACGATGGTTCACTATGTTTGTATTCAAAAGAACTGGAGTGGGTTATAAAGCGCTTACGGCTGAAAATAGTTTGAATACCCGCATTAGGTGTCTGTGGCGTATTCATGGACGGTGAAAAAGAAATTTACGTTTTAGTGAAAGAATTTAAAAGCTCTCTACTTATTATAAAAACTGTAGTGATATCGTGAGGAAATTCTTGTTTTTACTTTTGACCTTTTACTGAAAAGCTACTGAAAAGTTACCGGTTACTGAAAAGTTGTGCAGTAACCGCTTAGCGTGGTATGGACATGTGATGCGTAGAAGTGAAGAGCATGTTACCAAAAAGGTTTTGAGCATGAATGTGGATGGATATAAGGGAAGAGGAAGACCAAAGAAAAGATGAATGGACTGTGTGAGAAAGGATATGACCACAAAGGAAGTGAATGATGAGATGACGGCTAATAGAGATGTATGGAAGAAGGAGACATACTGCGCCGACCCCAAGTCAATAGGGATAAGGGCAGGAGGATGATGATGATGACTTTTGACCTTTTTTTAGTTAGCCGTTACTATCCATCTGTCTTTTGATCTAAGATAAGAATAATTATAAGCTTTTGACGTCAAACCTAAATAAAAGGTAATTAATAGGGATTTGAGTTCTAAAATGTCTTTTACTTTAGTACGTATTGCCTAATAACACTGTGATAGCCAGAAGCCCGAAAAGACAACCAGTCAACGCTCTAAATACATATCTACGGTATTGCCCAGGTGGGTTAATTTACACCACAAACTGATTTAAAAAAAATGGTTTTACTACACTTATTCATCAAATTTTAAATACCATTACAAATTTAGAAATTAGTATCCAGGTATATTCGCCAATTACAATTTCGCACATTCTAGCATATTTCGGAGGACTCCGAAGGTCAGAATGGTCACACGATAGTTCGTGACTCCGCCAATTTGTTTGCCAAATAACAGTAAAATATGAATACGTCCGTCCGTCTGTCACGGTCCAAATTTTATTACAGTAACATTTTCATTGTTTGAAATACGGTTCTCAGCCTGCTGACCGATTGGTCATGATCGATTGATCGTAATCGATTACGATATTACTCGAATGATAAATCGAATCAATGTTAATACTAGTTTTTGAGAATTCACACGTTTCTTTTATTATTTTACCTATGTTTTTATTTGGAATAATTTTGCGTAAACGATTTCCAACCGAATTTTTGTTGATGATCGGATTACGGATAAATGGAATTAGAGAGGTGCTTCATTCATTTGGATAACGGTTTCAATAATAGTTGTCACGGATCAACTGATTTACTATTTTTATCACTCATCGTAGTGACGTTCTTTTCTATTCTTCTTTGACAATAACATGGCATTTTTTTTTTTGTATTATTTTACCTCTTAATGCGTTTCTATGGCTAAACTTTTTATGTGATGGACAATTTCCTCATAAGCAAGACTACACCATCATCGACCCATATACTATCCCATTAGAAATTAGTGAGAAATTTCCACTGACCGGCGTCAGTAGAAATTTCTCACAATGAGACGGATTCAGAATGGCTTTAAAACTACATATTGTTTTAATGTCGTGAGCAGTGCATTGTGCAGTAGCATAGCTTACATTAAGTACTTACAACTCGCATGCAAGTAATGATAACATTGCAAAGTAGCATCCGTTAAGCACAGGAAACAGTCTTGCATCAATTTTACGATCTTCGACGTGTATCTGGCCAAGTCGAGCAAAAAATACGGGCTGACCATCTTTGGTCTATCGGTCTGTCTAAGCAGTACGGAAAATCGGCATGGATCCTGCCACGGGGAAGTAAAGTATTTGTTTATTTATGAACAAATACAGAATGTCATAAATTAATGCTATCATACAATATTACAGTATAGTCTAAATGGTAGGTCAACTCGCCTGCCAGAAACCAGAAAATGGCCCCAGTTGGCGGCGCGCGGTGATTAACGCGTGCCTTAGGTAGGAGGCGCGGATGGACTTCGTCCTGGTGGGAGTCTGGTGGATGCACTGGACCACAGCCCGTCGTGGTCGTGGTGACTGTTCCTGATCCCATGACCATGACGAAGAGGACAAGTGATGACAAGTGCGGTTTTTAGTCGATAAGAGTCCGACAGAGTCTGTCGCCCTTATCAAGTCATGTTCTGTAGATTCCTACGCATTATACGCCTGATTTGGTTCGGTTCACCTAAATATAATATAACTAGCTTTCCGCCAGCGGCTTCGCCCGCGTGGTCATGTATTATACATATGAAACTTCCTTAAGAATCACTCTATCTATTAAAAAAAACCGCATCAAAATCCGTTGCGTAGTTTTAAAGATCTAAGCATACATACATACATAGGGACAGACAGATAGCGGAAGCGACTTTGTTTTATACTATGTAGTGATTTAGTCTATAAAAATTTTAAAAAAAACGCTGTTCATTTTGCATGTAACATTCGTCATATTGATTTTATTTATGTAATATGTAGCCATTATTACCGGGACAATAATAACGAATCGATTGACACCTCATTCATCAAAATCAGATGAGTAGTTTAGGCGCTGTAGTGGAACATACGTAAATAGGAAGATACATAGACTGCCTAATATAAAACCCTTCCTTCGGCTTTTTGCCGTTTCTTCGGGTAAAAATAATTTAGTCTATAAAAATTCTCATACAAATATCTATCGAATACCAAAACTGTATCGATATTCTGCAACCACATCTGGAACTCCTCTACTTAGGTACTTAGCTGTCACAGGAAAATTACTTCTGCACTAAGCACATAAGCTTCAATATTAAATGCTTTATAAACATGTTCAGATATGGAGAAGGGAAACAAAAAGCTCGATATATCGATACTTGTATCGTCCACGGCAACATGATTAGTTTTTAAGTTAAGTTCATTAGAAGTATCGATGCATTCCCAATGACCAGGAAGTAAGAGAAAAAGTTAAAATGTGCCCATCGCCTGTTTATTTACTCAGTGCAAGTTTTTATATGTGTGCGCAGTGTGTCGAGGTAGACATCGGTACTCCTAATTGTACTATTGACGGATGTCGGGACAAAACGGATGTTTCAATTCGTACTACTTAAGTATCGTTCTTTACTAGCTGTTATCCGCGGCGTTAGTCGCGTTTATCAAATGTTTCCCAATCCTGTGGGAATTTCCAAAAAGCTCTGCTTAGTTTGAGACTAGATACTTAGGCTGAGATTCTGAGAAGAGACTCAGCATGAACTTACGCTTCCGTATGTCAAATTTGTATGACAATTTGACATACGGAAGCCTAAGTTTATGCTTAGCATCGTCTCTGAATATTAGCCTTAGATGGTTGTATGTAAAATGTCCAAAAAACTTTATTTATTTAGCGGTTTGAGCCAAAAGTTGCCACGAATTGGATCCTACATGAAATGAAGCGACAGCGTGGTCGGCCCAGACAGAGGCGGCGGCGTGACGAACTCGACTCCTACGAGAGAGACTGGATCCTTAAGGCAACAGACAGAGCGACATGGAAGGAGGGAAGGGATGCCTTTGCCTAGCAGTGGGACAAAGTGGGCTAGTAAAAAAAAGTGGTTTGAGAAGTGCGTTGATAGATCAGTCAGTACATCAGTCACATTTCATCAGCTTACTAATACATTCCCGTTAAATTATTTGTCAAATAATTCCATACAAATTATGTTCCATTGGCGAATTTATCTGGCGGGTGGCGGCTATCCAGAAGTGGCGAAACAGGCCCAAAGAATTATGATGTCCTTGATAAAAATATTTATCTGTGAGCCCATCCGATAAGATTTTTTGCGATTAAAATGTATCATTAGTCATATTCTAATGTAACATGCTACTACGCTATCGTTTGCTATAAAATTACCGAATTTTATCGTAACTGTATTTTTAACGATTTGTTGAAAGCTCGCACCGCTGATGTGCTACACTTTCCTAAACCATGTCATAAAAACACATTATGACCTATCTCTCGATACATTAGTAGACCGATATCATTAGAAAAGATTCAATACATGATGTAAAGGAAAGCGAGTTCGAAGCCTCCTAATGATCGACCATTACTGTCAAATTAAACGTGTCACTATGGAAAGTGTCATCCGATACGTTTTTCTCGTGAAATGAATGCTTTCTTGCGTCCGCGCCGGCAGGAAAGCTTTACGCTAGGCCAGGAGATCGTAACCTGAGAAAGTGTGATATCTTGTGCACGCGTCTGTTGAACGTTACTTTTATTATATTTTATGGTAAGCTTTAGACTTGACAGTACAGGTTTTTTAGGATTCATGGTGACGATAGTAAATAGTTTGGTACCTATGAATTATTTTATTTTTTTTAAGTAATGTCGTTCATCATTAGACGCAAACATATGCTTTTAATATTATATAGGTGATTACATAATCTCACAGTTTTTTTTAATGAAATATAAAAGTAAGTATTCTCTGTTGGCGTATACTCAGAAAAGTAAATGACAATACTTTAAACCGGTTAAAAAACTGTCTTGAACAAATCAAATGTCAAAAATGTTTGTTAAATTCTGTCATAAAGTGGGCTAGGGTAATAAAAACTTATTACATCCTAAAACCAATCGAGTTTATAATATCAAGGTTGAACTGGGCATTGGTTTATGACTCAACTTGTAATGTCAAAGATGTAACCAATTAATGTGGTGAACATTTTATTACCATAACGCCTGAGTTTAAAAGGTTAAGCAGAGGTGTGCCATTGCTTGATGAATAAAATTTTATCAATACCTAAGTCTATCATATTATTTTTATTTGTTTATTTTGATAAATTCAATTTATTATGCAATAAGTCTCGTGGCAATAGCGACAACAGTGTGGTGTGAGTTTATTCTCCGTACATTCTAGTGTAACTGCCACAAATTGTGGAGTTGCAAACGCTGAGAACGTAAAACAGTTTTATTTTTATATTTAAAAGCTGTAAAAACAAGTTATGATAAAAAAAGGTAAATGTGTTATTTTCGAATGATAGAAAAAATTAATCTCATAGATATACCTCGTTTACCTTGGCTATTATAGAATAATATAATCATCATTACAGTAGGGCTTCATTAATAATACAACACATTTAAGCTTATTTTATAATTTAAAGTATTCTAAAGGACTCATCTAATCAATGATTATGTCTTTAAAGGTCAACGTAAATCCAATAACCTTGAACATCTTTGACACGGTCTCTCATATCAAGTTTTTAACTTAAAACACTTGGAAATATATTCAGATCAATGTAGACCTCACTAGGAGATTAACACCTGCTACTTATAAAAAATCATAAATAACCCAACTGCTTCCAACTTGTTGCACTTACGACGACTAGGCTAATGAGGCAGTAGGAATTAATAAAATGATAGGGATATTCAGCTTCATGCATTTACAACAAATTGCTTAAAGATCGTAAAGAAGAAATTGTAGTATGATGATTAATTGTATTGCGATGCTGTCTCTCGGTCTAATGGCTACCGGTTTTTGTAGTTTAGTCTAGTGTATTCTGCTCCACTTTACGTTAATCACAGTATTCCTGATGACGTGTTAATTCACTTTCTTATATTTTATTACATCGAGAATTGAACCTACCTAATACTTATATTCTTATATTGCGGGTCTGCGGTTTACCTATATTATTGAAAATATACATCTATACTAATATTATAAAGATAAGATTTATTATCTTTTTGTTTATGTTTTAAGCATTTTCCATGCTAAAAAATAACGAGGTAAGATTTGATTGTTTGTTTGTTTATATTGAATAGGCTTCGAAACTACTGGACCGATTGGAAAAATTCTTTCAGTGCTAGATAGCCCATTTATAGGCATATACCATAGGCTATAGGCTATATACCATCACGCTACGACTAATGGGAGCGGAGTAGCAATGGAAAATGTTGCAAAAACGGGGAAAAAAGTTATCAAGACCACGCGGGAGAAGCCGCTGACGGGAAGCTAGTATAAAAACAATAATAAAAATGTCACTTATAAGCGTGTGATCAAGAAACGTCGCCGTCCTTCGGGCAGTCGGGTTAAAACTAAATAGTTTTGCAAAATAAGTTCTTAGTTAACTAAGATAAAAATATGATTCTTTTGATCGAATCCTAAAGATTATTCGTCTCTACTTACGAATCTTGAACACTTACCCTGAAAGCATTACTAAAAATTTTCTACAAAACTGTAAACAGGAAAATTAAGTATACATATATTAAAAGTGAATTTATATGCAGATACCTTATAGGCCGATGATATGATCTCGTCACGGTAAACAGTTATGATAGGCTCGCTGAGATCGTGCTCAGATAACGTGCGTACGATTTCCTATCTTAATTATTCATATCAATCTGTAAGAGCTGTACTTTTCAACATTTATCGAACGCTGTTATTAGCTATGTTTTACTTTAATTATTAAACGTTATAATTATAACATTACATACCATACGGCGCTGTCTAGAATCGAAAAAGCTATTGACACATTCACTTGTAAAAGTTTTTTTAAATGATCTATTTACAGAGATAAATATTATTTCATTTCATCATTTCATTCCATCATTTCATTTCATCATTTCATTTCATCATTTCATTTCATCATTTCATTTCATCATTTCATTTCATCATTTCATTTCATCATTTCATTTCATCATTTCATTTCATCATTTCATTTCATCATTTCATTTCATCATTTCATTTCATCATTTCATTTCATCATTTCATTTCATCATTTCATTTCATTTCATCATTTCATTTCATCATTTCATTTCATCATTTCATTTCATCATTTCATTTCATCATTTCATTCCATCATTTCATTCCATCATTTCATTTCATCATTTCATTTCATCTTTTTTTTATTTGATATACACTGACTAATTACTAGTAATACATTACATGGTATACTCGCCAAACGTAATTGTTTACCGGCGAGAAGCATCATTTCATCATTTCATTTCATCAGTTCACTTCATTAAGTCATTTCTTCTTAATATTTATTTGATCCCGCCTGCATTCCCCTAAAGGTTAGGGGGTTACACCCACAACTCGCCGGTATGTTAAGGTCCTATGTAAGAGAGGGTTAGCCTAATGCCATAGCAGGTGGTTAATAGCATTAGGCTCACCCCATAATTTGCAGCAGCAGCTCGATTTGTAGGCACAAATCAAAACACCAACAAACTACTGAGAATTTCATAAGAAAGCCCAATAACACTTTGCTCGACCTGGGAAACGAACCCAGGACATCGAACGTAGCAGTCGCGAAATTCATACATCACATAACTCCCTTAACTAGAGTTTATAAACCACTGTTCATACAGAAGAATACAAATACTTACAGAATACAGAAGTATGCAGACATAGCTGATTTGAAAGCGTAGAAGATATTGAGAGATAATTGGCTGATAATTTATATCTACTTAACGAATGAAGAATGTTTTAGGGTCACGGAAGGTTACAATTTCACACTTAACCTGCAGACATTAACTGAGTAGTTGAACCTAACCAACCAATTAACGATCAAACATGGACGTCGCCGTTTGAATATAGAATGATTATCTACTAATAATGGCGGGGCCGAGTTACCTACATGTAGTTAGCAGTTAGTTTAAGTAAACGTCGTTAAAGTTTGATTAATTATGGGTAGTTTCACGTAATAGGTATGACGTAAGCTGTCATGTTATGTAGCCCAGTAAATCACTATCACTACTTAAATATTACAAAACGTCCCCCGCTGCGTCTGTCCGTCTGTCTGTTAATCTCAAAAACTGCTGAACGGATTTTAATGCGGTTTTCACCAATAGACCGAGTGATTCTTTAAGTGATGATGATGGTTTAGGTGTATAATTTGTTAAAATTTTGTGTCAATTAGCTGAAATATGACAATGAAAGTGGATCATGTCATCCCGAGCGAAGCAGGGCAGGGCAGCTAGTTAACTAAATAAAAACATTAGCTCAATAAAGTCTAACTTAAATTAATAATCAATAGGAAGTTGATTCCGGCTGATTCATCGATAAAATTATATCGATTTGCGGTTTAGTGATCGATTTAACGTCATTATGTACGGTCGGTGTTAGCTTTTTATTGGATGCGGTGTACCGTAGACTTCGTCCAAATATATGTTTTGTTGCTATCAGTACTTTAAGCTATTCCGAATTTTAAGTCTTAAGTCAAATCAGTAACATTTGTGTAGTTTTTAGACGCATAGTTAACGATTTGTTTTTATTGGTCTGAATTTTTTGTGATTATTTTGGGATCATATTCTTTTCAACATTATTTGACAAGAGGAAATCGCTTGTTTATTACCTATACAAGATATTTTTGACATTTTGATTAATTGGTAAAAAAACCTAAGAAGACAAAATCGTTCTAGAAAATAAAACTAAAGGATGAAATTAATAGTTATTTGAGTTTTTTTTACCGATTTCAGATTGAGTGTAAGACTATTTATTATACATAACATATTAGAATAAAGAAAAATTCTTACTTAATATTATAAATGCGAAAGTAATTCTGTTTGTCGTTCGCGCTTTCACGCCAAATCCACTGAACCGATTTAAATGAAATTTGGTATACAGATTCTATTCTATTCTATTTATCTTCGGGGACGCCTGCAGGCACCAGGCGGGCGATCAGTCCTCTTGTTGAGATTATTTCGCCCAGTTTCCCATTTTTGGTGGATCCCTTCATGGGTTACTGGCGCTCGGCGTCGCGAATCTTCTGATTGCTTTGCAGAAGTCCAACAGTTCCTTTATTGATATTTCTGCAAGTTGCTCTTCGTTAACTTCATCAGTGCCATTGGTACACAGATAGTCTAGAGCCTGAGAAAGGACATAGGCTACTTTTTGTGTGAAAAATAAATTATTTTTAAACAAAAAACACATAGGAACTAAAAAGCAAAAAATAACATATTTACATTATGATTTCTAACTAATTTTGAGTCGGTGCCAAACAGACAATCAACGAAAGTCATAATATTTGAATTAAATTAGTAGTTTGGCACCGCCTGCAAATCAGTTAGAAATTCTGAGAAGAAACATAAAAAAAAACATACAGACGAATTGAGAACCTCCTCCTTTTTTTGAAGTCGGTTGAAAATATGGCTGTAAGGGGTTGAAAGTTACAAAAAATACCCGCAACACGCAAGCGAAGCCGCGGGCGGAAAGCTAGTATTAAATAAATCTTCTTGACTTTCTGGTTATCTATTGACCGCTGTATCGTAACCTAGATCTTATCTTACCCACAACATTATCTAAATCAATCAACGCCTACCCGCAAAAGTGATATCATTTATGTAGGGCACAATTCACTTACGCCAAAGCTGCTGGCATCTAGGCTAATCATATTCAGGTTTTGGCGCATAGATTACGTCACGTAATCGTCGCGTGATCGCAACGATTCCGCACGAATGTACGCTAGTAGCCCAGTTACGGAGATTAGCTGCGGCATGAGAAAATAGTACATATAATAGGTTATGCAGACTCCATGCAATTGTTTAGACTTTGAATAATTTCATTGTGATGGTAGGTTTTTATCATCAACCCATATATCGTCAACATTTTTTATTGATACTTCGCTCCTATTGACCGTCGCAGCTATAAACAGGATATCTAACACTGAAAGAATTTTTCAAATCGGACCATTAGTTCCTGAGATTAGCGTGTTCGACCAAACATACAAACAAACTCTTCAGCTTTATCATCTTATAATAGTATAGATAAATACAATTCTCGCCAAACGTATTGTCAGGGTGTCGGCACGAGCTAACTTCAACCCAGAAGTAAAAATCAGAGAAATAAACAAGTCGGTGGCTGTCGTTTTAAATAATTTCAATACAATATTTTTCTTTCGCCGATTTTTACGGCCGGGTTAAAGTTAGCTTGTATCAACTTTTGTCAATGATATCCCTTTCTGCTTCTTTCATTCTAAATGCTATATGTATGCAGATGACCTAAAGTTTTGTAGAAGAGTCGATTCACTAGATGATTCCCAATTACTTCAAGACGATTTGAATAGATTAGTCAGGTGGTGCAGCGAGAATAAAATGAACTTAAACTTAAAAAAATGTTTCCATGTTAAATTTTCGAGGAGAACTCACTTGGTACCAACGGTTTACAGCGTTGAGTCGTGTGCCATTGAAGAAATAAAGCAGATTAAGGACCTTGGAGTTTTGTTCGACTGCAAACTCACCTTCGTTCCTCACCTTGAACATGTTGTCAATAAGGCCTCCAGAATGCTTGGCTTTGTAATAAGGAACGTTAAATACTTTAAACGTAGTCAAACAAAAATTTTGTTGTACAACAGCCTTGTTCGCAGCTGTATAGAATACTGCAGTACAGTTTGGAGGCCTCACTATGCAGTTCACCAACTGAGGCTCGAACGTATCCAAAAGAGATTTCTTTGGCATTTAGCCTACTCTGTTGGCATTGCAAAAAAGAAAATTTCTTACTGCTCTAGGCTATCACATTTTAAAATGATCTCTCTAGAGAAACGTAGCAAAATTATTGATTCAGTCTTCCTATTTAAAATTCTTCGATGCAATATAGACTGCCATGAACTGCTTACAAAAATCTCTTTTCGGGTCCCCGCAAGATACCCACGCACACCTATCACTCCCTTGTACCCTCCCTTACGCAGGACTGTTCTTGGTGCCAGCTCCGCTGTGCCCCGGTTATGTAAGCTGTTTAATAGCTACAGCGACTGTGTTGACATCCATGCCGTCTCGCTTAACAAGTTCCGCAAAATTTTATATGAAATACTGTAATTAACCTCTATTCATTTGTCTCTGTATAACTATTCTAGTAAATAATAATTTGTGTAAGATGTAATTAAAATTTTTGTAATTGTAATTAAAATTTTTGTAATTGTTATTTTAATTTTGTAATTGTAATTTTAATTTTTGTAATTGTAATTTTAATTTTTGTAATTGTAATTTTAATTTTTGTAATTGTAATTTTAATTTTTGTAATTGTAATTTTTAATTTTTAAGCTGATGTTGATTTAATGTTGTGCATGCAGTGCTTATCTGTAATAGATTGTTACACTTAACTTATTTAATTGTGATATTATTATTATTTTGTCTGAGTGTAAACAATTGTTGATGAGCCTAATAAATAAAATAAAAATAAAAAAAACTTCAAGCCGAACAATAAGTTTGGCGAGAACTGTACATAGTTGCTCATTTACATTCTGCATAAATACGAGGTTATATAGAAGAAGATGTATATAAATAATCGTATCTATAATCGTAGGAGCAGTTGTTATAACAAGCTGCGTTCTTATTTTAAACTCGTGGGTACATAAGTAGAGGCGGCGCCGGCGCTGATATCCTCAAAGGTCATCTGTGAATATATTCGTGCAAACCTTTTTTCCGCAGAGGTAAATTAATGCGACAGCCTGCGATAAGACTCCACCTGGTGCGCAATATATATATAAAAAGAAGGTTAATTCATACTCGTGGAAACTCGACCTTCTTTCTCGTCAAACCAAAGCCTTGATTACCCGAAGATTTGGACCAAGGCGGCGATTTAGACATCCAATCCAAGCACCGTACACATGCATGCATTCCAAGAAATAAAGGACATAACCCGAATGACACTGATCGATCCAGAATTCTGCTCACAGGTCGTGTGTTAGGAAATGTTATCTAGTCTTTAAAAAAAGTAATAAAAAAATTGAAGTGTCTATACAATAAGAAAAAGATCTATTGCCGAAATAAATAAATAGATATCATTTATCATGCTACGCAGCCACATTCGTGAGCACTATGTCAACACAACAGTTCTAAACAAACATTATCAGCTTGGATCCGAACTCATTTCTTCTCGACCTTACTTTATTTTCGTCTAGGCTTCGCCTTAATAGTGGACCTTTTTAACCTCTTTATTTAATGGTAGGTGATGGAAATGTTGTGTGTATGGCCTAGAAATACCTGACCGCCCACCTGGGACCGTTGACATTTACATGACCTATATCACAGACAAGCCTAGTATTTTTATTACCTGGTAACATGAAACCTTACTAAGTTTAGGAACTATTTTTGAGAACGTGGTCTTGTTTTTTCGAGTTAAATAGTCTATGTCTGACGACTACTACCTATTAGACAATGCCAAGATATTTATCATCAACCCATTTATGGTACCGTAGTTATTGTACTTGTATGTTAATATGTGTGAGTACTACATTAGTTTAAACTAGCAATAGTAAAAAATAGCCCATTTAATGGCATGCCAGTAGGCACATAGGATCCAAAACATACCAGTAGACATCAGAAATACACTACCCGGTTCGGGAAATATGATAGTAATAATAATTTTTATTTGCACACATAAAAATTGCAGAGATTACAATATTATGGTACAAAAGAAATAGATAATACATCTCACAAGACAGAAAAAATTTACGTTGGTACCTGTACTAATGTAAAACATTGTATCACAGGTACCAGCGCCATCCGTTTAGTTAGTTACAATTTATTAGATGTGTTTATAAAAACAAAATGTTTATATAACGTTTAAATATAATCTTTTTAATGTGAATTAGAACCAAAATTTAAAACTTTTAAAATTAGAAAAGAAGACATGCAAGATACATAAGACAACGCAATAACTATGCGCATACATTTGAAGAGAATGTATGTGGTGTGTGTGTGTGTGTGAGTGTGTGTGAGAGGGATGAGTGAGTGAAGTGAGCGAGTGTGGTGTAGATGGATATAGTCCTGATTGTGTAATTTTTTAATAGTTTTACTGATAGTTATCATTCGCCAACACCATATAATTCATGTTTTGTGGAACTGTGCTCTCACCCCTTATAATTTTGTCACATGTCAGTTATATGTAAAAACTTTCCACAAATCATCTGAATTTAGCTACCAACCTGACCACAAAATATCTGCAAATAGTAAATCAGCGTTATCTTTAAACTTGGAAGCGAAATTTCTCCAAAAGAATGTACAATGGACTTCCGGCACTCGAAGAGAGGTCCAAATGTGATCCAAAATAGGAAACCGAAAAGAAATCGAAAACAACATTATTATTTTATAATTTGTTGCAATGACGTTGTTATTTCTCGAATGAGCCCGACCAATTTTCAGGCAACCAGTTATTGTGTAAAAATAAGCCTTATCGTTTCACGGATAAAGTGTAAAATACATTAATATGATCACGAATTGATATATCACAATTTATTGGAGTGTGTCTCATTGTTTAGTTAATATAGCGTACAAATTGTGGATGGTGCCATCCAAAAAGTTGACGGTATAATTATTTGAGACTTTGAGTAAATGTCAATCACTTTTGATAGTTTCGTCAGTAAAATAATCATTTCTCATTAAATTACAAACGGTTTTTTAAAGATAGATTATTAAATACTAAATAGAAAAATCTATACTACTATTTTGAAAACGAAAGTAACTGTCTGTCTTTTATCTTTTTACGCCTGAAACGAGGAATAGATTTCGATAAAATTTGACAATGAGATAGATTGTAACCTGAAGAAAGATGTTGGCTATCTTTTGCCTTAAAAGTAAAATTTCTTTTGGAATGCCAATGAAACCATTAAAAACAGGTACAATGAAGTCATATAATCGGGAGTCATAAGATGCAGACGGCATGTGACCGAGTTTGTGGAAGTTTTTGGGGGAGGCCTTTGTTCAGATGTGGAACTCTTTTGACTGAGATGATGATCATTAAATGTTACAGTCTTTGTTACGATTCCAGATTTATTAATAAGTACTTTACTATTTTATCGATTCAGTGTAAATGCTTTAGCAACGGAATCGAATCATACCAGGAACACGTAATTTTTTTTTACGTACTGTTTAAATAATGTCTCGTCTTTGCCGTCCATTGCCGTATATTTAGGCAAACCTTTAGATTCCGTAATACACCTTCCAAGGACATCAACCAATTTCACACATGACCGCCCTAATCCACCAAATTGTGCAGTTACGACGTTGATTGACACTTTTTTGCGTCAAAACAATCATCGTCAAATTGATGTTCAGTGTGACGCTACTTATAAACACAAATAGAATTTGCGACAATGCTCTTGCGTAATGCCGTCCCCTTGTTCTTCAAACGTTGGCGCAAGATGTTTTTTTTTGTGAAAATGATTGAGTTGAAATTAATGTTTGTAATTTGTACTATCGTGTTCATAAAAACTGATGTTTCAAATATTTTATTATAATTAAACCAATAATATATACCTTATCCTATCCTATCCTATCCTATCCTACTTCCTATCCTACTTCCTACTAATATTATAAATGTGAAAGTTTGTGAGGATGGATGGATGGATGTATGTTTGTTACTCTTTCACGCAAAAACTACTGAAAGGATCTGGATGAAATTTGGCACAGAGATAGATTATAGTCTGGAATAGCACATAGGCTACTTTTTATCCGGGTAAAATGTATGGTTCCCGTGGGATAGCGGGCGAAGCCGCTGGCGGAAAGCTAGTTATTATTATAAACTTTAAAAACATACTTTCACACCAGTATTCCTCAAAAGGATAGCCAGAGATGTACTGCAGTACAATTTAAAAATCAAGGAAGTCATCTGTTTGTTACGAGTAATCACTCAACTTTATTCCTAATGACATGACAAGTTGATCAGTCATTCTTACGTCACCAAGGCTGTCGTTAAATTAAGATATTTTTCTAAAAACCGCAAAGTGTCTATCAAAATCAAGGAAGTTTTGGAGGCCAATCATAAAAAAACTAAATTTTCATAGATAATAATCGCATTTCGTGATACAAAACTGGAAATGTCATGTTTTGCATTTTTGTACAAGGAAAACTTATTTATTACTTCTATATTTGGGCAAATTGTTGGCATTTAAATGTTTTATTCAGACGGGAAATACTGCTACCATCTTTAGTTAACCTCACCTAGTATATAGTAAAAACAGAACACACACTAGAACAACACACACACACTCACTAAAACTACACAAAACTACATATTTTATAAAAATAGTTAGGACAGCTACATCAAATGCATTAAAACTTAAGTTAAACTAGGACTTTTGCATATGAAAATTGAAATTAAATTAATTAATTGATATAAGTACCTTTTAGAACGAAAGAAAGAAAATAAACAATAGGGTAGATGACAAATTAGTTCTTATGAAATCATGAAAAAATTGAACATAAATAGAGCCAATCACCAAAAACCAAATTAAAATATATAGGTTCAAAAACAAGGAAGTTAAATGCTTTTTAAGCTAGAGAGCGTGCTATACTGAGTTGTTACGTAACTTTTCAGTACATCACAAAAATTCTATATTATGTGGAAAAGAAACAGAGCATCCCCGCTAAATTCCCCAGCAAAAATTATAAACAATTTTATCTAAAATTTTCTTTTATCAAAAAATGTTTAAGTACCTATACCTAGCTTATATAGCGCGAGTCTATTCTTAGTAAATACTTACATTTCTTACAAATGCCAAAGTCTGTTCCTAATCATGTTAAATAATGATTATGTGTGTCTTTGAAGAAGCTTATGACATGATATGGATGGACTGATTGGTTACTCAATCTTCTACTAGCAAATAAATAGTTTCGTCAAAACTTCCTCAAATACGTTTAGGAGTCCTAAAATGATTCAAGAGCCATTTGGATTTCACATTTACCTAAATATTTTTGGTAAAGAACTGCTATAACAGTTGTTATGAACTTCGAAAGCTTGCTATTCCAAATAACTGAACTGAAAACCGAATTCGAACGTTTGATCTCGATGTACCTTTATGCTACCAATCTTAAAGTACCATTCATTCAGGATGAATGTGATCAATGTAGTACATCGAGATCAAACGTTCAAAATTCAGTAATTTGGAATAGCATGCTTTCGAAGTTCCGTACATCGAGATTGAGAACATTCGCAATAATGTAATTCGGAATAGTATACTTTCGAAGTTCCGTACATCGAGATTGTGAACACTCGACATTCAGTAATTCAGAGTAGTAAACTTTCGAAGTAACGTACATCGAGATTGTGAACATTCGTTATTCAGTAATTCGGCATAACCTACTTTCTAACTCACGTAATTCGCACTTATGAACTTTATGTATACCGTACATCGACATTTTGAACTTCGAAGTTCAGAAATACAGTCTACTTATTTGACTCAAAATTAGAAATATTTTAGACCGATAACACTGCTGGACTACCTACTACTACCTACCCTACTACCCTACTTTCAGCATATTAAACTATCTGTCATGGCGAATATCATGAATCCTATGACCATGACTGAAACAGTGTCATTTTAGTCGGTAATATTTCGATCAGGCGACTGACGATTTATCTCATCACAAATGTTAATTGATTATTTTACTATGAAATTTTTTTTATTGAGAATTTTTACTGTTTTTTTTTATTGAGAAACGAACATTATTAACTGCAAAGTATGTATATTCTGCAGGCCTTGATGTTTCTTTAGTTACCCCATTATGTATAATCTATACTAATATTATAAAGAGAAAAGATTTGTTTGTTTGTTTGTTTGTTTGTAATGAATAGGCTCCGAAACTACTGGACCGATTTCAAAAATTCTTTCACCTTTGGAAAGCTACATTATCCCCGAGTAACATAGGCTATATATCATCACGCTACGACTAATAGGAGCGGAGTAGTAATGAAAAATGTAGCAAAAACGGGGAAAAAATTATAAGACCACGCGGGCGAAGCCGCTGGCGGGAAGCTAGTATAATATAAACCAGCCTAGCCCTGCAGTTTGAGTTTGTCATGCTCACTTAAATGTTCTGCTGATGGTGGCGTTGTGTGTCGGGTCTTTTTATTCCCTATATCATAGTTGAGCATGACGACACGTCATGCTCGTGAACGAGTGCTGTCTGTCGGGACTGGTCATCTCTTACTGCTATGGCTATTTTCTTTTATTTTCTATTTTATTAATCCTTACACATCAAACTGCAATAGACTCATATTATTCACAACAAAAAAAAAATTTACTGTCTCACAATTTTTTTTAAAAGAGTGACTATCGAGTTTCTTGCCGGCTCTTCCCCTTCTTCTTTGGAACCGAGCAACTATTTTGACTGTTCAAAAGTGCCTATTTATATGGTCTATTTGAAATAAAATATTGAAACTTGAATTTGAAAAAAAAAAACTAAATTAAGAGAGTGTTATGGTGATACCTACTTTGTATTGTTAAGAAACAATATTAAGATCAAAGCAAAGGAACACTTTAATCCGATTTTCTGCTTCATAAAGTTCACATCCCATTATTGTATCGTAGAGACGCAGACAATTAGATTACAACCCACCAATCTAACCAAGACTCCTATGATATCATATTAAGGTTGAAATTCGTTTAAATATAGTTCTATAATACATTTAATTATCTTTGTATATCTGACACTAATTGATAACGACATTAGTTGTAAAATAGTTTCGTAAATCAGGAAACACGCGTCCCTTGCTTTTTGATTAAGTTTGAAATTTCCTCTCCATAATACCCACTGTTTATTAATACAATTAAGTGCTTCGCATATCCGTATGCAATATTTTTAAGATACTTAATGATTTTAACCTATTTAAAGCTGAATAGCTTTTCAAAGAAATCATCCCAGGAATTTATAAAAGTTGTCTATGACTAAAATGGTTGATTGAGGGGTTCTAGACGTTCTGCAATGTTAGGCTGCGCTTGCAGCGGTTACTATTTTGATGGATGACCAATCTTAACAGATTGAGACCCTTTTATGTCTCCGAGAACATGTGAAGCCTTGGTCCTGCATGTCATAGGAATACCTGTCTGTAAATTTCGATTTAATTGCCCAGAAATTTGATTGCGGAGGTCCTATGGCAGTCACCTTATGTACAATAACGATATTTACACTGGAGGCCGACCCCAACATTTAGAGAAATGGAAAGAGTTGATGAATTATAATAGTTGATAAAAAATACACTTATCTATCAATTTTATATTTCAAACGACACTATCATTCGAATCAAAGACAAAATAACTGACAAATTACACAAAACCAATAAACAAAATTTTCAGCATTCAAAATTGGAACGACACTAATTACCGCACCTCTGAAAGAAATATGGCGACAAAAAATGCGCGTGGGCAATAAATTGAAACTCCCTAATGCGCTTCATCGCGTTCTCATATCCTGTTCTGCGTTCCAGTTTAAATTAATATTACTAAAATAAGAAATATTTTGTTTAGAAAGTTTTTAAAAACAAAACTACATAACTCGAAATGTTTATTTTTTCAAGCGGAGTAATTAAAATGTACCCCAACATTGAAACGGTTATGAGAACTTGAACTTCACGACTGCTGTCAATATTTTTATCAGTGGCCCAGGTTCTAGTATTTTCTATAAAAAAATGAAAGACTACAAGTATTTGTTGCAGTCTTCACCAAAACAGTAGACAAAATAAGCAAACTTTCAATATTTGAATAGAATAATATTGTTCTTCCTACGTAGTTGTAAATCAAAAGAAAAAGTTGCACTGTGAAGATGAGAAGTGGGCGAAAAATAAATAAAACCAAGAATATCAAATAAATGTAACCGCCATATTAGGATATTCAAACGTTTCGTCACGTTGTTGTTTAAACACCTATTTGAAATGTGAAACTAGGTTTTAGTAGTTTAGAAAAAAAACATATACCGCCTTAGTAAAATAGACAATCGTGGACACAAAAGAGGGTTAAAGAAAGGAGGAGTCCTAATATTTACTCAGATTCAAAATTTTTTAGCTCTCAAAATGGGCCTACTTATTTTTTCTATACATTATGTATTTACTGTATGACAAGCAGTGATAGCCTAGGGGTATGACCACTGGACTGCCAAGTCAAAGGTCTCGAGTTCGAATCCAAGGCACGCACCTCTGACTTTTCGAAATCATGTGCGTAATTATCACTCGCTTTATCGGTGAAGGAAAACATCGTGAGGAAAAGGCACGGCATGTGAAGTCTGCCAACCCGCATTGGGCTACCGTGGTGGACTTATAGCCTAATCCCTATCATTCTGAGAGGAGACCCGTACCCAGCAGTGAGTAAGCAACCCATATACTGTCCGTATATGGGTTGCTTACTATTATTATGTATTTACAAACAAAATATAAAATCTGTGTACTTGGTAAGAAGTTGATGATACAACAGTTTTGGTAACCGTCACAATAAATTAGAACCTCGTTGATGAAGACGAGAGCGGCGGGGCAATATCGACATATAGTTTCGGATATTTCTCACCTTAGGATATACAAACAAACTACTAGCACCTACCGGTGGACTAAGAGTACACAGCAATACACCTTGGCCTTACCGTTTTTATGTTATTTTAAAAACAATAATTATAAATATCTACATAGAATCACACAAACATTCTCAAATATCAGGTTTTACATACTCATAGGTATTCACTAAATTCGACACCGGTATCGACAGGGATTCTTGGTGCATGACGTGTCCTGCAGTCGTATGCGTTTATTCAAGATGCTTGGTACGGAATTTTTAGCGGTTCATTCAACTTCTCTATAGGTAGTAGCATTTTTAAGACTTTACATTTTAGAGTAATCATAAAATTATTTTTGTGACCCTGACAGGGTCCATGATTGATACCATTAAATTGTGTTTATCAAATGTAAATATTGTTAGTCCAATACCTATAATGAGTATTAAATTCATACTCGTATTTTTTAGACTATCAGGGGGGTTAGACAAGTTGCATTTTGACATTCGAATCGACAAACAAAATGTATGGAAATGACACTTTCTTTCACTTCACTTTTTGAATGAAGCTTTCGACAAATCGGGCTGTCATTAATGTCATTTACATACATTTTGTTTAGCCCCCCTTGTCTAGCCCCCCAGCTGTTTATGAATATTCTATCATCATCATAATTCAGCCAAAAGACTTACACTGTCAAACAAAAACCGTCCATAAAACTTCTACCTTCTACAAGGACTGGTTATATGCCGTGTGGCATCTCAATCCTAATTTTACCTTCTTCTTCTACGTGTTAATGGTAGGTACGATTATTCTTTTTAATTTAATTTGGTGTGCACAAAACTTCGCCACTTCCACAGCATCGTCATTTTACCTTGCGAAGTGATGATTTAGAACTCTAAAGAAGTTGTTGTTTGTTTGTTTATGGTTCTTAACAAGTCTTCTCTCGTCTACAATTTCATTTACTTCTTCGTCAACTTTGCTTAATAACCATGTATGATTGTGTCGAAAAAGGAGAAAGTATATTTAAGTCCCAATTACTTACGAAGGCTGTGGTAAATCCTAAATCATTACCAGCTTGTCATTATCAACATCAGCCATCTGGTCCCAAAACTAAATAATTACAAAGTAACGGATGAAAATACCCACTTCACCCGCTTAAACGTCATGGTGGCTACCGCTATGTTTAAAAACCAATAAGATTCCAGAAGATATTTTACCTTATAACGTACAACTGTTTCTTAAAAGCTGAAGAACACTAAACATGCAATCTCCTTTATCGTCTCGTTAACACAGTTATTTCACCGTTACCATAATATTTGCATTATTTGACGTTTGCCAACTGTCAAATAAAATCTTGTAACTAATTGTTTAGATTTGCATTTCCGATAGATACTACTGTGCCTCGACCATGAGTTTTTCTCACTAGAATCGCTAGCGGCGCCATAAAATATTTGTATGGAAAACCCTCGCAGCGCCTCTAACGGTTACGTAAGGAACTAAAATCTGCTATAAGTTTCCAGCGTTTCGATGCGTAAAAAACCTATCGAAAGCCATCGATAAAACTCATGGTTGAGGTACTGGTAACTTTTTATTACTGTGGGTACGTGTACGTTAATTGTTCATCTCTGCTTAACCTCAGGGATAGGGAGTTAAAGATGTCTGTGGTCTAGTGGTTCGAGCAGAACGCTGATCATGAGGGTAGGGTCGATTCCACTATATTTGATGATGACGTGATAAACATAAGTGTTTGTCTTGATCTGGGTGTTTCTTATGTATTATAAGAATGTATTTACAAAAAAGTATATTTTTTTTATAAACTGAAAAATTACAAAAAAATACGTGACTAATTTTAAGGAAAATCTTAACAAAACATTTCCCAACACAGTTTTTTTAGAAACCACTTAAATACAAACTTCGTCCACAAACCTCATTAAGTGGTTGGTAAACTATTTCGACAGATTAATAATGAGATCAATTGAATCTGCAATGAAAGTTTATTAGAGAACTTCTGTTAAATAAACCTTGCAGACTAATTCTGAAGCAACACTTTAATAATTATGTGGTAACACAAATTAAAGACAAATTAATTATTATTGATCAATGTGCCATTTTAACATAAATTTTAAATGTTGCAAAGATGGAGTGCCTGCAAAAGGCATTGTGTCTGTCTGTATACGGAATGAACTTGTTACGAATTCACGATATGTTTAGCAGTACGAAAATAGTAACAATTATATCCTATAGATAGATAGATAGATAGATAGATAGAATATTCTTTATTACACACCAAAACCAATTTAAAGAACAATTTTATAAACAATAAATGGTACAATGGGCGGTCTTATCGCTAATAATAATAATAATAATACCTATAATACCTATAATACCTTACTAATATTAAATTTGTATCTAAGGATGGATGTTTGTTATTCTTGCACGCAAAAACTACTTAACGGATTTTGCTGAAACTTTACAGTAGGTATATAGCTTATACATACATCAGAATAAGACATAGGATGTAACAAAGTATTTTTGCGAGTAAAGTTTCGTGCCACAGGTAGTACAATTATAATTATCAAACAGAACCTGCTTGTTTAGAGACTTTAAGCATTAATGAAGTTCTGTGTGTAAATTTACAGCTAAGCACATAAAGGTAAAATTGCTACAGTGACAGGTTTCTAGTCGATCTCCAAAATACTATTATTTTCCTTTGACACATAGGATGCGAGAACACATGTTGACCCAGTTAGTCATTCGATTCTGAATCAACATGGAAATATGCATCTATTCACGATCACAGATTAATCGAGAATAGAAACGAACACTTCAATAACTGAAGTTGCAATAGTGAAAATGATAAATGCGAAACTAGATCCAATCAGTGATTAAAAAATATATTTCGATAGGAACAACTAGAACTAGGAATGAAGGTTACTATCCTACTTTTATAAATGTCAAAGTTTGTTACTATGTATGCATTTTTGTTAAATTGTACAGTATGTCTAGCTTATACATCAGAATAACACATAGCCGCGGGCAACAGATATTAAACAATAATGAAGTGAGTAATAGAAAATACCTTGGCATCACAGCACAAAATTTCCAACAAAATGTATTTACTATCAGTAATATTTACAACTAAACCACTATTTAAGCGAAACGTGATTCCAAAAGCGTTGCCATTAATTAAAACCGAATCGAAAATCACAGCATAAACTGATTTATGCATTATGTATCAAATTTCCGTTCAATAATCGACTAATAATAGTCTACCTATTGGTATAGCCAACCGTAACACGAGCCGATCCATTCAATAATTAATGAATGTGAACCTAATGAACGCTGGATTATTTTTAATGATACGGATGTGACTGGAGCTGATGTAGGTCACGACTGGTATGCAGATGATGTTGCAGCGCTGCAACGCAAAGATTTATTGATATACAAACTTTTATATCAATCAGCTTGAAATGAAATTGATGAATTTGAATTGTGGCTTAATATATTGTGGCTTATTATGTGTATAAATAGTTCAAGCATAATTTTATTTTTAGGGATGAACTCGAAAATGATTAAAATTTGCAGGAATATTGAAATCTTGGTTTGCAAAATTGCTTTGAAAGAATGAAGAAGTGGTTTAAAGATATTATAAATAAGCTCTATTTGGCTTCAAATTTAGCATGATTTGGAAGAATCCTATGTCCAGCGATAAATAACGGTATTTTTTATGGTCAGTACTATACTATTACATGGGACTTATTTGGAGATAAGTAATAATTGCATTGGATTGAATGAATTTGTGTAGCGATAATGGAAGTGTAACTTGTAGTTCCTAATCTTCTTCAGACTTTAACTCTTTTTATTTGTATTTGTCGGAAATTAAATTTCATGAAAAGACAGCCACATTTTTTATTATGATCAGTTTTTTCCGTCTGTAGCGCCACTTAGTAGTGGTCCGTTGCGATCAATGAACCCAGAAAAGCTTAAAAAAACCGTTTATTTGATTTGAATTACATGATTCTTGACTTTTCCTCTTAGCTACATAATAAGGTATTTGTCATTATTAGTTAAGCTTCAAGCGGTGTCAATGAAAATACTTTTTCTTTTTCGAGTCGTTTGATACGTGACTGCTTCCAACACAGTACCGGAGATTGACCGTGCATCAAATCAATCAGTTTCAAGGACATTGTGCTATTCTGCCGTCCTCAAACTAAAATGCCGTTATGTTACAAAACAATTTTTTGAGTTATGCACGAAAAAGTGGGCAGTTTTTAAAAATGTACGCTACTTAATAACTAGAAGTCATATTTGAGACTTAGAAGTACTGACCACCAGATATCACGAGGAGATCTCACGACTTCTGATTGTGTTGGCATTAAAAATTCAAAATCGGCGGGATGTCAGATAACGGCATTTTAGCTTGAGGACGGCAGTATTGATCTTCTACTAAATACATTTTAGATTTTTGTAATTCGATATTTAAATAGTCAACAGGTCTTGTTTAAAGAATTTCAGTTTGCTAGGTACTTCGCGTTATGTATTAGTTTACTTCTTCTTTGGGTTTGGTTTAGTAATTATTGTGATATCTACTTCTAATGCCAAAACACCTTTAGGGCTTCGGCGTTAGGAAATGCGTAATGACACGTATCAGTGTAGATCATAATTATAAAAATATATATTTTTTACAGAGATATTGCTAAATTAGGTACTCCTTTTAATTTTCCACTTTAACAAAGGTACCTACTAAAATATCTTAATGTGCAAAAAGTACTTCCCAGATTTGAATACTTTCAGTCCATAGATGACTTTAAACTTTATACCTATTAGTTCCTTTGTCGTGAGCCGCGGTAGATTGTAAACAAGCAGTAAGTCATAACTCTACAAATACATTCCCAACGGATCAAACTCCTAAAGTTAAATCATGGAGCTGCGCGCACGCATACCGCTCGCATTATCGACGCCATTAACAAGTCGCACGTGTTATGAAGATCGAGCCGCCAGCAATAAAATGGCAGCTATGAAACGTGACCAAAATAGGTTGGGCAGAGAGCTGACGACAAAATAACATTATAATTATGAGTTTTTTTATGAGCACTATTTTGTATCCCTTTGAGTGTTAAGTGTTATTCGCTTGTATTACTTTTCGCCCTTTCAGATACACCTTTATTAATTCCCATTAAAGCCAAGTACCCAACTACACGAAGACTGGCTTATCTCAATGGTCTTAGTTCTGTAGTACTTGTTGCTGTTTTGCTGCAATTGATAGAGCGATCTACTTACTTCAAAAAAGGAAATATGCCTTATTAAGACATCTACGCTATAAGGGGCTCGTGGCTTAGTTATAACTACACTTATCAGGCGATCTGATAGGTCCCGGTTGTCATACCTGTTACAATAGTCAGAAGCCCAAATAGCCTGACAACAAGTCTATCCTTCAGAAATTGGGTTCCGCAGGATTGTCGCTTCGTGTAAAATACTTGATATTCAGCTGCATCTGGTTAGACTGGAAGCCGACCCCAACATGGTTGGGAAAAGGCTAGGAAGAAGAAGACATCTACGCTAAACATCGTTAGAATAATATGAATTATCTTTGTCTGAGCTCCCCAAGTATGTGAAAGTCTACAATTTGTGATCCAACCGTGTGGCGTAACAGCGGTATGCGCAGGATTCTCTTAGATTAAGGAAGGAAGCGATTAAAGTGAATTAGTATAGAAGATCTTTAGATGGTGCTAGGGAAATCTGTTGCGATTATTATCTTTAATTATTTAGAGTAATCGTAGAGATCAACAGTTCGTTGATAGGTTCTCTCTAGGATCTTTTTTGAGGAAATCACCGTGGAGAAGCGTAGCAGGTTTTCCCGGATATAACTTATGAGGAAACCAAGCGAGGTGCTAACGAAATTGTAGGAACAAAAGTTAAATAACAATAGTAACAGACAAACAAAGTTCTAATAGATAACACTGTGGTTACAAAAGACTTATTCATTTTTGATTTGGTTAGTTCTGCAACGATTACAATACAGTCGGCAAAAATGAAAGCCGAAGCCGCCGAAGTAGTTACATCACGTAAAATGACTGCAGATTAAACTTTACTCATTACAAACCCCAAAAGAACCCAGATAAATATATAAGTGAAAATATTATCGTAATCTGGAATCAAGCCTAGAATAATAACAAAGTGCATGCCTAAACTTACCTAACCGGAGGAATTTGCACTGCAGTATAGTCCTATCATTAAATTAAATCTCGCCACACGTAATTTACATCCAAGGATAAATCAAAATAATCATAAAGGACATGAAAATAAGACTCCAATTCGGATAACAGCAGAATCAAAGAGCTGCAGCAATAATATTGCTGATGGGGTACATCCAGAATACATGCTTAGTACACTTGGTGGCATGCAAATGTGTACATTCCTCTCAACATTGTCGGCCGGGCGGCTCGTGACTGCTTTTCTTTGGCAGGACGTGTATTTTAGTTAAAGATAAGAATGCACTTAGCAGATACGATGTCCAGAGTTATTATTGGAATACAGATGAAGATTGCAAGACGGTGGGATATATCATAACATTTAATTACGTCCAGACTTGCAAGTTTGTTGGCCTTATTATTCACGATGCGTTTAATGTTATGAATAAAGTAGATAAGTTAATTGATTATCTTCTGGCTAATATTCCGAGACTAGAATTTCTAATAGCATTTCCCGTAATAATCCTAAAAGGAGCTAAATTATGTAGACGTCCACGATTTATGACTTCGTATATTGTTGCTAGTAATAAAACTCTACAAGTTACTACACCAATTCGAGTTTCATGATAAATAACTTGCAATAGAGCTCTCTATTACATATATGTACTCCAAAGAATAAATAGAAAATATAATTACGGATGTTACATGAGTACAATTGGCGGTCTTATCGCTTATAGCAATTTCATACAGATAACCATTGGATGGACAATCAAAAGTCGTGAAAAATGCACGGACTCTTGAAGGTTCAAAATACGATTAGAATATTCCGTGGCAGGCGATATTGTTGCAAAGACAGTAGATAAAAATAAAGTTTATCTGCTAATCGCGTGCTAAGTAGCCGTGACAGAAATTGTAATTACAGCTCTTGAGAGTGAGACAGATATGGACTTGGGACTCGGAAACTTTGTTTTATATGCGCGCTGATTATCACGCTACTTTTTAGAATTTAACACTTACTGTCGAGATAATCTGTATCAGACACACGAAGTAAACATTTGCATGTTTCCTTTCTAGTATAAATTGTTATATCTTTAGAGAATTACTACAATTTGAATGCTTAAGAGGCAGCTGGTGTTGATACTGTGTACATTAGCGGATATGGCAAACTATTGACGATATTTTCTAATAGAAAACAATAATACAATCACAATTTAACATCGAGACTGTAATTTCTTGGGCATCTAGTTTTATTCAAATATCTGCGACCTGCGTAATTATTTCTATCTTAGCACCAGGTTAAGAAGTGTTGGGCCCTATTCTATTGATGAATTATTATGTAATTCAAAACAGAAAATTGCCTGCCACGTTTTTTTTGGGCTTTTAAATCATCGTATTACCAATAGCAAATTTTTGTCATTAAATACAAATTCGTCATTCAAATAGCATCGTTTTACAATATGTTTTTATGAAATGGTGGTGAAGTTACTATATGCGGACATAATTTGTAAAGAGCTATAGGTAATGCTCGTGCTCGTAGTCCTGTATTGAGTGAGAAACACTGGAATATGGACTGAACACCTGGTCAAAAAGATACAGCATATAAGTACACTTATAGAGGCTTGAACGATAGCTTCTTTCTTTGTTAGATAAGTACTACGCTACTTATTATAAACATAGTTACTTTCATATCACATTAAAACTGTACCTACTGTAATGCAAATCTATAAAGCTTATCTAACTGATATGAAACTCACATTCAAGCAAGAACGCCAAAGTCCCATATCGCAGGAACTACCACGGAAATAGTTTCAAAAGGTCACTGAAGATCAGAGAATATTTTGTCTCCAAACCCATTCCAGGCCAGTTAAATATATCTAAACATCATCACATAACGACGAATTCCACGAAGCATCCAGTCATAAAGGTGTGCTAAAATTATGCGTACGAGTCGACATACCATCCTATTTGTGTGGTATAGTAACAGGACGGCATCTTAATGGGCGAGGATTCCGATCTGGCGAGATTACGTCGATCGTTCGGATGACTTGTTTAGCTCGGATACTAGTGGATGTGAGGATGCTGTGAAGGTTAATGATCTTTGTTGAAGGGCTAGCAACGTAGTACAGTTATCGCCCAACTTATTGTCCGGGTTGAAGTTGGCACGAGCTAACTTTAACTCGGCCGTAAAAATCGGAGAAATTAAAATATTGGGTTAGAATTTAAAACGACAACCTATAACTTCAGCTTTAGTTTGTATTTATTATAATCTAATATATTTCTTTCTCCGATTTTTACGGCTGGGTTCAAGTTAGCTCGTGCCAACTTCAACCCGGACAATAAGTTTGGCGAGAACTGTACATATAAAGAAGATTTTAGAGAATAGGGAAAAGGGAGGTTTGGATATTAGGTATGTCTCAAACAGGAATCGTACCTGCTGAAGTCTTTGTTAGCTTGTTTGATAGAGCAAATAATTCCTGCCCTTGTCCCAATTTATTTGAGGTTTAAGTATTTGTTGCATAGAGCAAAATAAGCACCAATTTGAAAGAGAATCAAACTTTATGAAGCAGTAAATTGTACTTCGTTAGTTCTTGGTTCTTATGCAAGAAAGAGAATGGTGTTTTACTGCGATTTTCTAGTCTAGTCTTTTATTAAATCCTACGTTTTTGTAAGCTTAAACTCATGATTGGTCATAAGATTAACCAGTCTACATATTGATGGCGTGGTTAACTGCTCCATCCAAGAAAGGGAGTTGCCGGACAATTTATACACCATCCCTCGTAAAAGCTTGGCTGCACCTGTGTTTAGAACACCCAATACAATGAACACTTAAATTCTCAAATAGGTATTAAAAAACAGGCAGGTGTACTAAAAATGGTTCTCAAAAGGATATACTTCACATTTCTACTGAGGACTTGCGAGAAAAAACACCGAAACAAACTTTGCATACATGCATACTTTACGCTTTGTAAATGGGAAAATTCTTTAGACATATATTCCAAAGCCTAACTATAATTGATTTATCTTTAAAACATAACTTATATTAAATTTTGCAAACGATACTTGTGTAAGTATCCATATATTATTGTATCAGATGTCATTGTAAAAAACCAAAAATTTTAAAGAGTAACCATGGAGTTTCTTGCCGTTTCTTCACCATAGAAAACGACTAATTTGGAACCGTGCACCTAGTTTCGACATTTCATAAGTGCCTGTGTATGGTCTATGTGAAAATAAAACTATTTTGATTTTTTATTTTGGTGAGTGACACAATGTAGAGCCCATGAAATCATAGAAAATAATATACCATACCACTACTTAGTACTTACTTACATTATGATTGTTGCCTCCATACTTCAAATGAACACAGACCCCAGCCATTCATTATATCTACAAATCACCCAGCAAAGATGCAATAAAATGCTTAAATTACAACCTCGTGCAAACGCTGAATAAATATAAACTCAATTAAATACCAGTATTAATTACCAATTCTGCTGTTTATAAAAGGATCATGTCAAGAACAGAAATATTTCCATGCAGTTCTGTTGTTATTTAAGGAGAGAAAGGAGCAAAATTGATGGACATCAAGGGTTAAGAAAGGACAAAGAAGGTGAAACTATGTTTGGCAAAGACCTAGACTAGACTTCTAACCTAACCTTTATGATTTTTTTACTATATTTATTCTAGGATCTGAGATACGGAGATAAAGATTTTTCAAAACTTATAGATAGGGTTTATCAATAATAGAGACACGGTAAAATTTTATATTTATGTAGAACTCTATTGAAATTAATTATCCTCCAAAAAGAACCTAAGAATCGGAATATCATTGACGAAAATGTAGATACCTTCTCCGCAGAAATTTAGTTTGTCACTATTTTTATGGACCAAGGCTTTAGGCTTACAATCAATCATAATCACACCTACGCACCGTAAAATCCTAGTTACCATCTAGGGGAAAAGAGAGCGGAACATATACGAAGATATACTCGCACAAAATATGGCGCGTACGCACATTGTTTACAACGAGATCAAGAAATATGTAGATACATACATTATGCTCTCACGCATCTGTCAAGTTCAACTCTTGATTTATGCGAACAACTGTTGGCTTCAGTCTTTGTGCGTCAGATGCGTATTCGCACGTGTTCCAATGAATTATGAGCTTTTTCAGTTTTCGATGGGTATTTGGTGTAACGTCTAATGTTTGACGGTTTGCAATCATATTTGGGGCGACAATTGAAAGTCACAACACATTCCAAGTACCTAATTTGTTGTTTTTTATTTGTATCCCTAAATATCTTTTTCCGCATTTGGCAGCAGACGAAATGGAACAAAGAATTTCGAACTGCATTCAGCAAAAGGCCTTGCAAAATATGGCTTGTGGCAGGCATTTATGTTTATTTAATCAAAATGTTGTCCATTTATTAAAATTCTAGGCAAGATCAACTCAATCTTGAATTCCTAAACATTGCGTAGTGCTAAAGTCCTTGTAATAGCAACCGATATTTTAGTCGTAAAGCCGTATCGTATCACAAGTCACAGCCCATTAGCCAAACTTAACAGCAAAACATTATGGTACCATTTATGTCCGTAAGGTTCAGCTCAAACAAACAAATACCAAGGAATTGATTACCATTCAAAATGAGGTAGTCAAACATTCGCAATGCGAGCGAACAACACTAAATATCTTAGTATATGGGTGCAATTAAGTAAGTACAAGACTATTTCATTTCGAATAACTTTGATAAGTTAATAATAATAATAATAATAATAACATTTAATTCAGGCAAAGTAAACCCATATACACAAATTATTAACTGATACATAAAAAAGAAAGAAAATTATACAGAAAAAATTTAAAATAAGGTCTGAAGAACATAAACAGCTAAATTATATTTTTTTATTTTTTATTACTACTACTTTGGCGTCAAAAATTAAAACTTTCGCTGCGACAGTTGCACCATTGTATGTTTGTCGCAGCAATGCCTTATGATGTAGCAGTCAAGCCTGCTCGCAATCATCTTTAGGATGGTGTTCGCGCTCGCCCGCACTCTGCGTACCAGTGACATGAAACAGAACATGTAATGAAACAGGTGGACAAGATGCTGTTAGTTAGTTCTGAAAATGTAATAAAAGTAGGCATTCAAATGAAAATAATTATGACATTGTAAAACCTCTTTTGTACGAAAATTCTCGTGATTTCTCTGCCCAGCATATGGGTTACATGTCTAAGGTAGACTACTATTACCTATTGCCGTCTACTACGGTACTAGACAGAACACCCAATTCAGCTGTCTCGTAGCTAATGAGCATTTTGGAATAAGTGAGAAAACCTCGCGCTTGTACGGCGCGCGGCTTTTAGGTTTTGATATGACTTTTTTGTCTTCATGCGTAGGTACCTAATTGTAGGTGCCTCGTAGAGAACCTAAGCCCTAAGTAAAACTTAACTTAGTAGTTGTCAGAAACCGGGTGAGAATGAGTCGGTTTTGTCCCAGAAATTAGGTTGCGGGGGTCTGAAGGTATTCGCCGCGAACAATCCTGATATCCAGCCGCATCTGGTTAGACTATAAGCTGCCTTAACACAGTTGGGAAAAGAAAGACTAGGATGATGATGTTATGTTATGTAGGTACCTAAGTAGACCTTTAGCTGTATGAGCATATAGGTGTATGAGCAGCAGTGAGGAAGTCACCTTTAAGCAAAGCACTACGTACGAAAGGGTTATTGTAAACTTGCCATATAAATGTTAATTCGTCACAGAAAAAGTAGGTACCTTTGTGTAAACTCGTCACAATTTTATTTTTAGCCCCCGACGCAAAAACGATGGGACCTGTTTTATCGTAATAAAATATTTCGAAACTACCTATATTTTTAAATAGAACTCACTGTACCTAATAATAAGGAGCTAACATTTAGTTTGCTGTAAAAACTTTTTTCTATATCACGCAAATTGCTCGAAAATCCACCTTCTCGTTTTTTCAGGCAATCCCAACGACAAAATCCTTTATGGTCGACCGAATAAGCGACGAAGCGCATCGTTCCCAGCACCGCGATCCCTGGACCGGCGGAACTCGCTGAGGATCTTCGGCTCCTCCAGCAAGTACCTGCAGAGGTGCGCGTCCACGCGGAGCCTGCACCACAAGAACGCCAACACTACCGACAGCTCGTCCTCCACCGATTACCCGCCCAGCGTCGAATCTGCGTCGCCTAGTAAGTTTTTGTTACGAGTTACGAGTCTCCCAAATCTAGAATATACTTACTAAATGTGTTACTAAGCGCAAAATTCTAGAACGGTACCTATTCGTTTAAGTCTGAGGAAAGGAAAAGAAATTTTTATATAATAATTATGTGAGCAGTGATAGCCACTAGACTGTCAAGTCGTATGCCTGGAGTTCCAAACCAAGGCTCTCTCTCTGGAACCTCTCGCCCAAGAACCTTTGACTTTTCGAAATCATGGGCGAATTAATAATTAATTTATTACCGCTTACAAAGGTGAAGTCGGGGTGAAGTCTGCCGACCTGCATAAGGCCACCATGGTGGACTAGCAAGAGATCTTGGATTCGATCTCCGGGTCGAGCCGCATTGTTGGTTTTATTTGTAAAAATTTTACAGTATTCGCTTGGAGTCAGAATTTGTGCCCAGTTGATAGCAATAGGCCCGCAATATTGATAATGAAGTCAAGTCATCAGGGGACCTAATTATACAAAAACAATTCTAAACAAAACGTTTTACAATTTCCAGAGAAAGTGTCCCTGCTGTCCCGCTTATTCAGACGAAGCGGCCGCAGCAAGCAGACGCGCGCGATGAGCACATTCTCTGCGCAGTTCCCGCCCACCGAGTGGTTCAACTCAAAGGCGGTGCACCTACACTGCGTCGCTACGCAGACCAACTCGAAGGTACGTTTGTACTTATGCATTTCTAGATTCTTCTCTAATTTATTATTGTACTAAATATCATTGTCAAGCACAGTAAACATAATTTATTATAAAATTTGTGGGGTTTTTTTAATTCAACTATAATACCAAAAACTTCTAAGTGTAAAACTTTTCTGTTAAAAACCGCATCAAAATCGGTTCAGCCAAGCGAACAAACATACATACAGACAGGTCAAACTGAGAACCTCCTCCTTTTTTTGAAGTCGGTTAAAAAATTAAAAGAGTTACCATGGAGTTTCTTGCCTGTTCTTCTTCATCAGAAACGACTAATTTGGAACTTAGATTCGACATTTCATTCGTGCCTGTACAAGGTTTAGGAAAATAAAACTATTTTGATTTTTATTTTGCACCAAATACTCAGGTACCTATTTAGGTACTGTATTATACAAACCACCGTGTATCATAATATTGTAATCACAATTAACCAGAAGGTACGGGATAGTAGTATTTAAATACAGGTCTATGACCAGGACAGACCAGGACAAGGGTATCTTGGCTACACCGCTATGTCTATCTATACTATAACTTCACTATTAATGAATTCGTCAATATTCATATACTAACACTTTTTTTCTGTATTCCAGGAGTCATTGCAGAGTCAAACATCTTTCGTGTCATCATACTACGACGGTTCGGAGATCAGTAATCGGTCGTCGACGCTGCCGCGGCGGCACAAGAGGCACCTGTCAACGGAGTCAGGGCTGGCGGGTTCCGTCACCGGAAACTATGACCACTCCCCCGTCAGGCACTCCAGCCCCAGCTCCGGCAGCCTGCCCCGGTCCACACTCAGCAGGAGCTCAACCAACAAAACCATCCTAGACCACTTCGGATCACCACAAAGAAACAGCGACCCAAAACTAAGAGACAGTCCAAGCGGAAGCCTAAGGCGGGTCGATTACTCCAACTCAGATCACATCATGTCCACTAGTGGCCCCTCCAGCTTAGAAAGTACGACCACACATCGAACCCCTAGAAAGGACCTCAGGAACGGTCAGTTGGAGCCAAATTCACCAATGAAAAGGGGCTACCACACTAGCGGGAGTAGCGGCCACTCGAGTCTTGAGTCCCACATATCAGACCGCACGTTAAAGCCTTCGCCTAGTCATAGCAACCCACACGGAGCGCCCGGCCTTAGCAGAGCACAGTCACTCGTCAAAGTACAGAGCTTACAGAGCTCGCCAAAGAGCCTGCACAAGTACAGAACGAAACCACCTATGGTCGGTGGCGAAACGGTAAAAAACGGTAACACATCACCCAAAAGTTCGCCAAAAAACTGTCCAAGCACGCCCAAAAAAACCGCAACCCCGCTGCATAAAACCTTGGGGGCTAAAATAGAAAACCCATCGACGACTATGTTGGCCAGCTCCAATTCTAACAACTCTATCACACTAAAAGTTACCACAAATACTATCTCTCAGAACGGTGGTGGTACTAACACCAAAGTATATGTACAAAATTCGCCAGTAAGATCTGTTATCACTTTTGAGAACGGTAAAGTCACCGAGACTTCAAATGGGAGCAATATTTACATTATCAACGACGATAGACAGGTAGTGTCGGTGTCGCAAAATGGAGTCCAAAACAAATCGGCAAAAAACCCGACTGAAACCGCATTCGATGTATGTGTCGAAAAGAATAAGCAGATGTATCAGGAGGAGCCAATTAAAGTACAAGAAAACAAATTCAATAAGAATTCAATTAACGACACGGGTATGAATAATAATCGTAAGCTTTCTTTGCAAATAGGTGGTGCAACTAATAACAATAGTTTTGTGTACAAAAATCAATTAAACAATACGAATGAAGTTGCATCCAATCCTGCCTCTCCGGCAATACACAATAATATAAACAATTTGGAAACGACAGCGAATAGTATTCCTTCGACGCCAACTAAAAGTTACGATAACATTATAGGATCGTTGGGAAGTCTGAGGTACCAGAAGAACTCGTTGTCGTCGGCCAACAGTGGGTTACAGACGAACATAAACTCGAACAGTGAGTTGAAGAGTGTCGACTTGCTAAAGAAGGCTGCAGCGCTTCAAATGCTGAACGGACTTCCGCATGTAAATAACAGAGTGAGCTCGGACTCCATAGCAAACCTACTAACGAAAGCGATCGACCAGAAACCGACAGTGCTGGGGTCCGAGCCAAATTTAGCGCTGAAGAACCAGGACCATATCAAGGATATAAACACGTCAGTAGAGAAGATAAACTGCTTGGAAAACAAACAAAAAAGGTACAGTCTGAGCCAGGAGAGCAAGAAGGAAAACCAGGATTTTTACAATTTTCCGAGTTTAAGCGACTTGAGCTTTAATTTCACTAGTTTAGCGGCGCAGAAGATACTGAAAGGTGTCAGTATTAACAGCGTCGACACGCTTGTCGAGCTGAACATGGCTGCCAACAATTCGGAGAAGCAGAACAATCGCGATGTCGCCGCGGTGTGCACGGACTTTGGCCTTGTATAGCAATTAACATATAATATTTTTTGTTGTAAAATGTACAATAGTAGACATAACACTGTATGATGTAAGGTAGTTGTAAAACTTATTCGTAACTACTTTGTAACACGCTTTAGATACGCAATACCTTCGTACGTTAAGTTCAAAAATTTTACTCGTTTAAGATTTTGTACTCCCTACTTACGAAATTTATCTCTTAAACACATTGTATCCCCTATTATTAAAAATTTGTTTGTCTTTACTAACTTATTATCATCGAAAGTATCAATGTAGAAATTATTTAACACAGTATTCATAAAGTAAATGTAATCGTAAATGAATAATCGGAAGTTCTTAGTTTGTAGCTCACTTTAAAAGTATAAAGACAATAAAACAACATCTGTGAGAACAAAAAGTGGCCTAAAAATATCTAGATACATGGAAATTTAGTGCCTAATTTGATCGTAATAGAATTGAAATTCAATTGTAGCCATATTGTAGTTTCACGATCCTGTAGTAATGCTGCTCTTACGTTATTAGATAAACTGTATTCCAATATCCTCTCCACAGCACTTCTGTTCGTGCCATCACAATATTTCCAGTGAAAAAGTCGAGTACAAACTAGAATACCTAACTCCAAACAGATTCCATCCACAATGGGAATTTATAGGAATGATTTGTAAAATGTATGTCATGTATTAAGTGCCATAAAAACCATAGTATTACATAAAGCGGGCGAAATATGGAATGGGAAGCGGTATTTGATTGAACATTACATGTCTAAGAATTTTTGCTGTATTTGTGTATGAAAGCAATGGGTATTTATTCATTAGGGAACATAATCTGAAGTCATATCGCAGTTAGTTTAATTCAGTAATAACGCCATTTGTAAAAAATTATTAACAATATAAGATGATGCTTTAAATAATCTCGTTTTATTTACCATGACTAGGAATAAATAATTTAGGTACAATATCCTAGGCATTTAAATAATTAAAGTGGGTAGGTACCTGCCTAATAATTTTCCCTTACCTTAAAATTCCTTCCTAGAAGCAATATTGTTCGAGAGTTGCAGTCTTTACCACACAAATGTTTTGTGCTCTTATCAGAAAAATAAAAATGTGTTAGTCAAATTCCAGTTAAAACTATATTATTGTACTAAACTATGGGGGTTACAAGAAAAATTAATGGTGCCCAATAAGAAATGTTATAAGTACCTACTAAGATTCTGATAATTTCACAAGTGCTAAATATAAGCATAATATTATATAGCACTAGATTTCAAACTTAGATTCTTAATTTTTTAATATGTTATGGAATTATAAACTGGAAGTTTTATACAACAAGGTTCACATTCCATTGCTACCAAAATATATTTAAGACCTTTTAATTTTCGACATAATAATAATAGACACTCAAAAATGTACACAAAATACATAGCACCAAAGTAGATATTAGAGTATCTGTCTGTCAGTAAAAAAAATCTGTAATAAAGGGGTACCTTATTATACAATAAGTACATTATACTCCGCGCGGAACTAGTTGGCCGCGCCTTAGGTATGTGAGCTGCGGGACGGAGGCACGGCACGGGGTCGCCTGTGCGCAGTGGGACGGAGGGGCGGTGGCGCTTGCTTTTATTCAATAACCTTACCTAATTATTATCTCTCCTCTGTCGCCCCTACCTAAGACGCGGCCAACTAGTTCCGCGTGGACTATGGTAGTTAGCTAAGGCCCTGTTGTACCTTTGGATAGCCGCTAATTGCTGGATAAATAAAATATATCTGAAAATTAGTCTATCTGAAAAGTAATTAATAAAAACTTTCTAGGAAGTGGTGAGACAGTCCCATAAACTATTTGGTATAAATATTTGGTCCTTGAAGATAATTAAAGGAAAATGAGTACAATTTTTTCTATAAAATATAAAACTTTATTACAATTTCTTATAGTTTAAGGTAAATTCATATCAATATTACTACTACATTTTGCTATGAACAAGCTATGGTGCTGTGTTCCATTACATCAGTTACTTGAGATGGCTCGGTTTCAGTCTGACTTTTTATAGAGTTCAACCAATCATCTGTTGGATCAATTTTCTTTACATCTGCGTCAGAGCTTTCACTTTTATCATCCTCAGTAACACTCTCGTGACAATCAACCTCATTGTTATCAAAACTACTTTGACTACTCTCACATACTTTTACTGGTGAAGTGCTGGCTTCTAAATCTCTAAACTTTTTTGATACTTCCTCTGACCTAATATTTACATAACACACACAGTTATCTGTAGCTGTAATCTGTTTCAAAGCTGCCTCCTCTATAGCCTCTAAGTCTGTTTCACCTTCTTCGACATCCCTAATCACCTCTTCTATAGTTTTATATGAGTACATGTGGTCATCTTCAGGGCTGACATAATCCTCTAGTGTAAACGTATTGCTATCAAAATTTAGCTTCTCAAAATCAATAACGCCGTAATTACTTACATTATCTAATAGTGTGGACTCATTGTCGAAGCATATATGGATATTTTGAACACAATTCCTCTTTAAGTCTTTGTCGTCTTGGCATTGTTTACGTATAGCATCAAGCTGTCGCAAAGTTTTTAATTCTCTCGCTTTTAAAGTTGCATACACGCGCGCAAATGATGCTCTTACATTGGTTTTGAGCTGGAAATACAAGAGCGTAAGGTCAACATCTTCGTATTGTGCATAATTTACATCTTTCTTTTCAGTAATTACTTACATTTTCTATATTTTTATCAAATCCATCTGAATCGCTCGCCATGTTTACGTTTAGAAAATAGAAAGTTTGACGTTCATTAGAAAGTTGCCTAAATATATTTTCAAAAATTACTACCAGCTTCAGTTAAAATTATTTTTATAATTTTTGGTAAATACATTTAGTATTTTTGTGAAGTGATGAAAAGAGTTGGTTAATCACCATGGTCCTCTTACGTTAACACAGTGTCGCAGTCCTTTCAGTTTGAATTTTGAATAATGAAATCTGCGTGCAGATTTTGGGTTGGATCTGCTCACAGATTTTTTATACTGATTGATCTGCAACAATTTCGCCTAAGGTGCTGACTCGCTGAATCATCAGATCTTGATAAGCATAATCGCAAAGCTACGCTTATATTGGTCAAACAGATTAATTAACTCATAGCACAGCAGCTGAAGTTTTAATTATAATAATAATAATAGTATACCTATAATAAAATAAATAATAATAATATTAGATCGACATTGATGATGATTGATCATAATAAAATATTATAATTAAATAATAATTATCATAATCATCATTGTATTCATGCAATATTGACCATTGATCAACTTTGCAGTTAAATTATTATTGGACAGTAAAAATGAAGATAAAAACAGTTAGGTATCACAGCACGTGATGAGTTATTAACAAATCATAATTTCACTATTATTTTTAATTCAACCAACTACTAACTTACCTTCATAAAGTATGCCATTTAGTTGGATTTTTTTTGTAGAATAAATGTAATTTTTTATCCTTCTAATTGAAATCATAAAAATTTTGCATTGATAATAGCAATAAGACATTAAATGTGTAATTTTAGCCCATTTTATCCGAACCTCAAATTTTCTACTAAGAACATTCTGTTTCCTAAACTTGCAACACTCATTAAAAAAGACATTATTGATTTTTCGTTTGACAAGTCGCTGGAAAACATTCTCAGATTTTTTATATTTCGCGTCTAAATGGATTAAAATAAACTTGATGGTGAAGTGTTTCGTGTAAAATCTGCTGTTACAAGTGTAAAATTATTCGAAAATAAAGTATTAACATGAGTGAACTTAGACATCGGCGCGGCGAAGGCGACGGGAATGACAAACTGGAGAACGCTGGCGAATCTGATCACGTACGGGCTTCTTTTATTGTTATTTTATAATTACAAACCAGTTTTTAAAGCTTCCTAGCTACATTTTTTAATGCTTTATGAAATCATTAGGTGGATTCTGAAGAAGAGAAGAATATAGAAGAGAAGTATGTGGACGAAATGGCGAAGTCTTTGCCGCAAGGAACGGATAAAACCCCGGAAATCCTTGACTCCGCGCTTTCTGGACTATCTTCAAGGTAATCATGCGGTTTTTTCAAATAGCGCCGTTCTATTTTTAAATTGTTTGAGGAAGGCTTTTGTTAAAATATGTTGCTGGAGGCAAAATAGAGTGGTTCTGGTTTTGTTTTTCACCAGTATTGGTGACACGCATAATTATATTTAAGTTGTACATAATTCTTAAATATTATGATGGCGCAGTTACATGCTATACACCCAGCAGTAGCCAAATACTGGTGATCATTATGTTTATGAAAGTTGATGGTTGGGGATATTTTTTTTCTACTTATCTGACTTCCATTTATTTGGACACAAAATAATAATACAATGTCTGAGGACGGCCAAGTACCAGATTCTTCATGAATTAAAAATAAATAATATTTATTTAAAATTAAATAGTGTCCCAATATATTATATTGGGACACTACTTTTGCCTTGAGTCTAACTTAAATTGTAAAATATTCATGTTTTATAATTATTCATGTATTATTCTAATAACTAAACAGGTTGCTAGCAAAGCATTATGGAATATGACATAAGGTCAGATTACTTTCATGGTTATTTGAATGTGACCGGTTGAAACTTATTTGTAATTTAAAGTTTATGATAATGTTTTTAAATACAATATTTGCTTGACCGTTTCTTGGATAAACATGCTTCACTATTATCTCCTTACTACCCAGGATCATTCATTCCTATCAGGTAAACTAGTTATCATGACAAATATTTCTATTTATCTACAAGCTGTTCCCCCATTGCGTTACTTGCATTCATCCAATTCAAAAAATTAAATAAATTTTAGCTATCTCGGAGTGAAAGTCCCGTCAAAATCCGTTCAGACGTTTCAGAGATTAACTGGAACAGGCAGACAGACATTTAAAAATTACTTTTTTTATGAAAGTATATACAGAACTTCTGTATATACAAGTTCAAGTTCGAATGTTTTTATTTTAAATAAGCTTTTACAAGCACTCATGAAGTGTTAAATGATTCTAGAATCACGGTTTCAATAAGTTGATCGTATGGAGAAGTATCCAACAAGGAACTCCATGGACACTTTTTTAAAATAATACTTTCATACAATAATGAATCGGTTTTAATTTGAAATAACAAATAGACACTTCAATTTTATTTATTTGTATAGATTACACTTGTTCACATGACACATACAAATATTTATTCTGTTTGGAAATCAGAGCTGTGTCGTCACCATCATCATCAACCGCCCTTCTGATGGGCACCAACCTCCTCTCAGAATTAGATTGGTCAGGTTATAGTTCACCATACTGATCTACTGTGGAATGACAGACTTTTGTTTTACATTTTCAACTGACTTCAAAAAAGGAGGAGGTCCTCAATTCGACTGTCGACTGTATTTTTTTTTATGTTGGTTACCTCAGAACTTTCGACTGGAGGAACCGATTTTGATGATTCTTTTTTTATTCGAAAGCTGGTGCTTACAGATTGGTCCCATAAAATTTTTATCGAAATCCGGTTAGCGGTTGTAAAAATATCGACGAAAATTTTAAAAAATGTATACATAGCTGATATTATGGTTAAAAAACAAACCACCTCCAAAATAGAACTAAAAAGCAAAAAATAACATATTTACATTATGATTTCTAACTGATTTGTAGGCAGTGCCAAACTACTAGTTTAATTTAAATTTGACTCGTTGATTGTCTGTTTGGCACCGACTCAAAATTAGTTAGAAATCATAATGTAAATATTTTTTTCATAGGTTTAAAAGGCATTGAGTTACCTGAGAGCTCCAACTTGGCAGTCCAGTGGTTATATATATTGTGTTGTCATATTTATACATAATTATTTCCTACAGATGGAGGAACTGGGTCATCAGGGGTATCTTCACCTGGTTGATGATTGCTGCTTTCTGCCTGCTCATCTATGGCGGTCCACTAGCACTCATGATAACTGTAAGTCACTAACATGGTACTTATGGGTCCACAGTTCCACACTGATAGGCGGAGTGGCGGCCAAATGACCAATTTCATAACAATTGAAAGTCAACTTTATAAACATAGATATATGGTTGAAAATGTGTTTTCTCGTATGATCTTTAGCAAAACAGCTTAGCGCTGCATCAACCCTAATATTGTGATTTTAATTTGCTATACCATTTTAGGCTTTATGAAATTAGTAGAAATTAATAATTAGAAAGTAGTTAATTATCCAAATCATTCGATTCTGACACTAAATTTCAAAATCAGTCATTTCACTACCTCTTCGCGAGAACTATTTGACTCAATTTCTTCTATCAGCGTCCGGACTGGCTAATCATTTTACCATAAACTGTAGTAAAATATTGCTGTGTAACACATTTATCTATATATTAGCCATATTATGATTTTCCTCATTCAAGAGCTTCAACCATATTATTGTCAATTTAAAACCTCATTCAATGAATATAGCATTACTTCCTTATTTACCTGCATATGTATTACAGTGTATATGTTACGATCACAGTAACAAATGCAGTTAAATTAATCGTTACGTTAGTGGTTACACAAGGTTATTGATAAATTTAACACAACATTAACTTCGTGTGTTGTTTAAATAATTCCCGGTAATTATATTAATAATAGCTGTCCCGACAGACGACCTGTCGAAATTTCAATAAATTATCCAAAAATCTCGCAGAAAAAGGTGCTTTCAAATTGCCGGAATTTTCCCGGAAAACTTATTTTTGCCCTTAGTCAGACTATTAAGGAGATTTAGGAAAAAAATGTCTATCAATCCAGCCGCTTTCAGTTGATGCGCTGACCAACAAACAAATTTCTATTTATAAGATCAGACAGTGTTTACCAGTATAGTTACTCTTTGGACATCCTGAATGAGGTTTTAAAACCAACCAATCATATCTCTATATGCTGCAATGTAAATCAGCTAGTCCGATACAGTATACCTAAGAGTGCGACCTCCAAAAACTCACGATTTGGCAACGAATGGAAAATGTAAAACCATTTTGATGAAACACTGATTGCAGTTTGTAATCTATGTAGATCGCAGATTTATAGTGTGATATTTATCACGATTCATTCTGATGAAATACGAATTCACAGAATCACGATTACTGTTTTCATAGTTACGTATTGAAATGAAATGAAATTATATTTATTTCTGTAAGTAGATCCTTTAAAGACACTTTTACAAGTCATTTTTATTAAAATGCTATAATTATGTCGCAGGCATTTCCTAACTGACGACCTCTGAGAAGAAACGCCGAAACAAACTCAGAGATCTATGGTCTCTTTTAAAGTCCAGACAAACGTAGTATATATCGGATATATGCGAGTTAAAACATTGTAGGGCAAAATCTGAAACAGTTTTGCGTTGACCAGTCCTAACTGACGGCACGCATGCAACAGTCATCGTGTAGCTCAACCATTATTAGGGAGCTCAACGACCCGTCGCACGACGATACCGATCAGCAAGAAATTTGCGTAGGTCATATGAAATATCCAAAACAGTCAGAATTCATTGAAATATGGAACGCGTTTAAACTAGCCTACACAGTACTTACTCACATTTACATTATTGGTACTGTCACGGGCATAAATTTTTAACACTTTATTAAAATTCAAAAGCGATTTTCTCTTCAAATATTTTAAACATTATCATTTCGAACCAAACCTTAATTTCACGAGAAAAATGTCACGCATCCGCGACGTCTTCGCTGTGCAGCCGCAGCTTGTTCGCGACGGATTTGCTGCGCGCCCGACCCGTCACGCAGCCGCTTGCAAACCGCTATTGTGATAACGCCCTTAGTTGTTCCGATCATTTTGAACACTGTATGTGCTGATATATCTGATGCTGACTGTATCACTGGACCAATCACAAACAAGGCAGTCTACTTAAGAGTTCTTTTGATGTATAATGTATGTACTTTGTCCTCTCCCTAGGTGCTCTGCGTTCAAGTGAAATGCTTCGAGGAGATCATCAACATCGGGTACGCGGTGTACCGCGTGCACGGACTGCCGTGGTTCCGCTCCCTCTCCTGGTACTTCCTCCTCACCTCCAACTATTTCTTCTACGGGGAGAACCTTATTGATTACTTCGGTGTCGTGATCAATAGAACGGTGAGTTAAAGTAGATATACCAACGGCTCGTTCCTATCTCCAATCTGTCAATAGATTTGCTTACTTGAGATAGAAATTTGAAATTATTTAAATAAATAAATAATAAATAAATATCCTGGGACATTTTACACAGCACCATCTAGTCCCAAACTAAGCAGAGCTTGTACTATGGGTACTAGACAATGGATATAATACTTTGTATACTTTTTTTTTTGTAAATACATACTTATAATACATAGGAAACACCCAGACAAACACAAACATTTAAATTCATCACATAAATATTTGTGTCTTGTGGGAATCGAACCCGTGACCGACGACCTCGTGATCAGCAGTCCGGTACTCGAACCACTAGACCACAGACGTCGTCGTATTTGTATGGACGTTATGTCAAAATCTTATGCCTAGTAAGGAAATCTATCGACAGATTGGAAATAGGAACGGGTCGTTAATGAGTGTCACACACAGCGCCGGCCCTAGTTAAGTACGTAAGTAAGTAAGCAAGCAGCTTCTCTTAGGCTGACATTCAGAGATATTCATGTAAGACGGGCTTAGATCAGTCTAAGACAAGAATCGGCTTACCGCATCTTAAAAAGTGGTATTCAGAAACATAGTACGTCTCAAAGTTCGTCCGTCTTAACTTAGCCTACGCTCTGTTATAAATAAAGGATAGCAATATATGTAATGTCATAAGAGTGAGCGAAACAACAATATCTGAGATAGAAATTGTTTTTGTTGCAACATTGTCACAGTAAACAGCGCTAACATCTATTATTTTCGCCAAGAAATATCTTTTTTATAATAATGATAATATTTTTAAGTAGATTTGGTTTCACAATAAAAGCACCACATACACATTTAATGTAAAGTTATATGGTAAGATAAAAAGTTTTTATTGACAAACAATATTTACTTACATCGACATATTATCTATTCTATAAAAAAACTAAATAAAATGATATGAAACAGCTATTTAATAAATCTAAGTAAATAAAAATATATCAAACTACCAAAAATAACTACAGCTTTGTCCGCCGGGTGGCGCTAGATCCACTGCTTAGACAGCTAAAGTAACCGATATTGACTACTTAGGCTTAGCATAGTTCACGCGAAGTTTAAGCAGTGTTCCGAACATCTCTGAATACAAATTTGAACGTAAGCACTCGATTTTGACATACGAAAGCATAAGTTCATGCTGAGTCTCGTTTCTGAATATCAGCCTTATAAATTTTTCCCCCGTTTTAGCAACGTTTTTCATTGCTACTCCGCTGCTTATTAGTCGTAGCGTGATGGTATATAGCCTATAGCCTGCCCCGTGGGCTATCTAACACTGAAAGAATTTTTCAAATCGGTCCAGTTCAATATAAACAAACAAATAACAATCAAATCTTTCGTCGATATAATATTAGTATAGAATTGAACATGGTGGGTTTGGTTGTCTATACAGCACGTGTAAGTATCTTGCTAGCGTGCGAAAAGGCAGTTTCATGTTTTTAGTACACTCCCACGGAACATTAAGACTCAATCAACGTACCTAGGCTGCTTCGTCTATAAACTCCTTTCATGAAAATTATGTGATCATATGAGTACAGTTTCGGAAGTAGATCAATAATTTGGAAACTACTAATTACCCGACTGCCGGAGGAGGGTTATGTGTTTGACGCGTACGTGACGCGTACTCAACCGATTTAGATAAATGACACCTCATTAGATTCGCCTTGATGGCACGAGTGTCACTGGGTACATGAAATTAATACATTTTCCAACATCGCAGAGCTTGTTTTTAGATTTTTAGTTAGTACCTACTATTTTATACAGTCGGGTTTTTTTGTTTCATTTATTTGATTATTTTTATAGTAGTATTGTACACCCATAGTTAGCCAGTATGTTTAGTTTAGGTCTTATGTAACAGGGGGCGAGCCTACTGCCATTAACCTGGAATAAATCCAAACTGTTGATTCCTTGTATTATTTCTTTTTCCTAGCCTTTTCCCAACCATATTGGGGTCGGCTTCCAGTCTAACCAGGATGCGGCTGAATATCAGTATTCTACACGGAGCGACTGCCATCAGACCTCCGCAACCCAATTTCTGGGCAATACCAATATTCGAAGAATAGACTGGCTGTCAGGCTTTTTAGGTTTCTGACTACCACTTACGATTGTCATAGGTGTTCGTATAACAACCGGGACCGACGGCTTTACGTGCTCTTCGAGGCACGGAGGGGTCTCGATATGTTAAGAATGGTCACCCATCCACAGACTGACCGCGGCAAGTGTAGCTAAACGCTGCAGATCGGTTGATCAGCGTAGTTACAACTTAGCCACGAGCCCCTTCTTCCTTGTATTGTTTATCTTCTAAAATAAATGATAACAATTTTATAAGTAGTTCCATTTAGAATAATATTACTGTTGTTAATTTCATTAAACGATTAATCAGACGTCGATAAATAATAATAAAGATTAATCATACGATAAAATTACATGAATCAATCAACGCTATGACCCGGTGTATCGTACGTATTTTATCAATGGATCATGCGTGATTTGTACATACATACGTAATGGCTAATTATGATAAACGTCTGTTGACAGAACTTTGATTGTGTTTTGTTTATCAGTCAAGAACACGCTGATAGCCGAAGTAACTTCGAACCAATCCTTGGGTCCAAAGCACCTGCGATCATTTCCGTAATAGAATAATCTCGAACTAGTGCTGGTCAAAATTCGATCATAATATCTTTAGTAGCAGTAATTTCAATTGTAATACTTACCTACCCTGCTTACCATCTCTGCATCTACACATCAAGCTGCAACAACCTCATTACTATTCTCAACAATTGTTACTGTTACCACACATATTTTTTAAAAGAGTATCTATGGAGTTTCTTGCTGACTCTTCTCCATAAGACCCTTTTTTTGGAACTGTGCAACTAATTTAACGTTTCAAGAGTACCTATTTATATTGATCTAATTGAAATAAAATATTTTGAATTTTGAATTTTATACGAAATTTTCGAAATCATAATGCGTAATTATCACTCGCTTTAACGGTGAAGGAAAACATCTTGAGGAAACCTGCATGCCTGAGACATATTCTCGACGGCATGTGAAGTCTGCCAACCCGCATTAGGCTAGCGTGGTGGACTATGGCTTAATCCCTCTCATACTGAGAGGAGACCCGTGCCCAGCAGTGGCACAATTAATGGGTTGATGATGATGATCTTTATACGAGACAAAAAACCCAACTTAATTTTCAAAAAAATAAATCTCCATAAATTAACTTAAAATGTGTGACTCTTCTGTGCACACAATGTTCGGTACAAAAGGTTTTCTTCACGTAGATGATCGATAAATTGATAACATCCTCCTTTTTTAAAGTCAGGTAACAATCGATATATGTATTAGCCCAATTAGATTATCGCAGTGACCAATTAACTAATTGATCGACCATGTTATAACGCAAACGTGTGCTCAATCGGTTGTAAACTCCAACAGAACCGTTTTGTAACGATTTGTACACAAAGGAAAGTAATGAAATTGATTTCTAATGGGTTTAGGCTTAGCTGAACAACATGATTGTTGGTTGTCTATATCTACTAATATTATAAAGAGGAAAGATTTAATTGTTTGTTTATTTGTATTGCTCCGAAACTACTGAACCGATTTGAAAAATTCTTTCACCACTAGAAAGCTACATCTTTACCGAGTAACATAATTTATAAGAAATAGCCACACCACGCGGACGGAGCCACTGGCGGAAAGCTAGTCAATGATAAAAGGAACCACTAAAATGCATCAGTAGATAAGCCTCGGACAAAGTATCTTGAATAGCTACCACGGGCTCGCTAAATCCCGGATAGAATCCAACTCAAAATGGCCAGACACACCCTGGCAGGCAGGATACCTATAATACATCGAATAAAATGGCGCACAAATACTCCTCACACACCGCTCAGCCTTATGCTCATTGTCAGCAATGTCTTCCTTAGTAAGGTGTTACCTCCAGAGATTTTACTAACCATTAAAAATCTAATAATGTAAACAATTATTATATAAAATAACTAGCGATTCGCCCTCGCTTCGCTTTGAGTACTCAGGGCTAATGTAACTTTCTAACAGTGAAAGATTTTTCGAAATCGGTTCAGTAGATCCAGAGATTAACAGAGATTTACCCCTACAACCTCACAAACTCACAAACTTAATCTCTATATAATATTAATATACATTAGTATTATTATAGTTAGCTTGCAAGTATGAAAATATGCACTGAAAATTGACAGAATTTATAGTTATAACTATTCAAAATCGCTAAAGATTCCATAGAAAATGTTTATTTATTTTAAATCACAATATCTTTACAGGATATCCCAATGCGATATTATAAGCTAAACTTATATCTATTTTAAAATTTAAAGTATTACATATAGTTTACCATCATAACATTTCAGCATTAGAAGTGACAATTTTTTCTTTGGTGAAAATGAATTAAATCTTATTGTTCCCAGGACTACCTCAAGTTCCTGGTGACGTACCACCGCTTCATCTCCTTCAGTCTGTACTGCGTGGGCTTCGTGTGGTTCGTGCTGTCGCTGGTCAAGCGGTACTACATGCGACAGTTCAGTCTGTTCGCGTGGACACACGTCGCGCTGCTCATCGTCGTCACCCAGAGCTACCTCATCATACAGAACATATTTGAAGGTCAGTTTTGTTCTATTCATGATTCAGTGCCTCGACCATGAGTTTTTCTCAGTAGAATCGCTAGCTACGCCGTAATATAAAATATTTGTATGGAAAACCCTCGCAGCGCCTCTAGCGGTTACGTAAGGAACTAAAATCTGCTATGAGATTACAGCGTTTCGATGCGTAAAAAACCTATCGAGAGCCATTCGATAGAACTCATGGTTGAGGTACTGTACGCCGGAGGTGTTTTTTATTCATACATATTAAACATGTGTACTTACTTAATCGGTCTCAGTCTACCAACTTGAAATCTTCTACATAAATAAAAATGAATCGCCGAAATATTTGTACGTGCATAACTTCCGAAAAACTGCACCAAATTGAGTAAGTAATTCTTTTTTCGTGTGTTCATTATACTCAGGACAAGATTTTTGTGTTTTTTTTAATCCACCGTGACGCGCAGTCAAAGCTGTGCACGGTTTTAAATAGAATAATAATAATAATTGACCAAGCTACAGCCATTCAGTACTGTATAAATCATAATATTTAAGTAACTAATTTAAGGCACATTTAAGTAACGCATTTATTCAGAGACGAAACTAAGCGTGAAGAACACACGGAAGCGTAAGTTTACGCTCAGCGTCGTATCTGAATATTAGCCTAAGTGGACACAAGTCACTCAACAAAGAGATGAGTGGAAGAATTGAGGAGAATCTTTGCTCAAGAGTGAGATAGTATAGGCTTAATGAAAAACAAAGATAATATTTACGCTATTTATTGAATTTAAAGTCCACTTATTTATAGTCCGCGTGCAAAGTAGTATGCAGCTTCGGATATCGGCCCGTCGTACCATAAATAACAAGAAATATATATCCACAAACTTTTTCAATTTTGTTTCCAACATTTTTAATTAACCTAGAAACCTAGTTTTCTCCCCACGACCTGAAAACGTCCTAAATTCCCGCCGGGCGGGTGCTTTTAAACAATATAAATATAACGTAATCGATCGTGTCTGAAGTGAAACTTTGAATAGAGCGTATGGCCACACCTGTGACACTCCATACAAACTTTCCCATACCGCTGCACACTACAATACCAAATGTCAAACTTTTAAAATTACGTTTGTACACGTGCAAATGCACATGTGTGCGTGAGAGTGCGTAGGGTTTGTGGGCAGTCCGTCCGGCAAGAACACCGGCAGAATGCGGGGGACCTGAGGTATCTGACGTTGGGGGATGCGGAGAGTGACCATTCTGTTATTATTTATTCTGTGGTATGGCATCGAGTGTCCCGCTCCCCTAACAATTCTCAATTTGACCGTTTTATCATCATCAACCCATTAACTGTCCCACTGCTGGGCACAGGGGCGTGCACAGACATTTCATACCGGGTATGCACAACTAAAATAAAAAAACTTGTAAGTGTGTAACTACTTAGTTTCAGCCTGTTTCGGTCGTAGACCACCATACCTACTCTTCCGCGCGGGCGGCGCGCTAGGCGGACGCGGTGCCATTGGTTTCGCATGATGTTTGTTGCGACCATTAAGAATAGTTAAATAAGAGATTTATAGGTACTAAAAACGCATATGATACATCCAAAGTGGCATTTGAAAGGGCCATGACAGACCTTCCCTTTGCAATCAATTTAACTTTTCCCCCAAAAGATAACGTCGAAAAAGCGGCATAGTTAATATATGTAGTTATGTACATAAATAAACACACTCTTCACTAACACAGGGTCTCACAGGTTAAATTTCAATTTTTTACAATAAACTCACGAAATAATTATTTACACAATCACTTGCGCACAGAAAAATAATCAAAAGTTCATTCAAAACAATAACAAACAATATGGCGTTAAAAACATTGCAATTGTTACGAAATAATACAATACTATACCTACAATTTATGTCAACCCTTTGCAATGAACAATTACGCGGTGCCTTTACGGCTTTTCAATTTGGTCGGGTTGCCAAATAAGCTATGCTTCCAAAACTCGCACACAGCTAAAAGTTTTGTTGTGTAGTACAGAGAAAAAGTGTGACTGTGTGCGTGAATTCGCAAAATTATTTGTACTGCAAATAAGCAGAATGTTGCCTGCTTCTGCCACGGGTTCTAGGGGAGCCACTTGTGCGATGATTATTCGCGGCGGCGAGCTCGATCCAAATAGTTCCCAGAAAAAATTATAGATGGCGCGGAAACCAAATAAGATTATTGATTTTGATTATTCTTGATTAATTTTTAACAATGTTTGCTATTTATTATTTAGAAATTTAGAGGGTATGCAGTGCTTATTTGCATGTATGGACCGCACGCCACTGGCTGGGCACGGGTTTCCTCTCAGTATGAAAGGGATTAGACCACGCTGTCCTAATGCGTGTTGGCAGTCTTCACATTCCGTCGAGAAAACCTCTCAGGCATGCAGGTTAGATTAGGTTGTTTGGTTAGGTTGGAAACGATGTTTTCCTTCACCGTTAAAGCGAGTGATTCGGAGGTGCGTGCCTTGGCTTGGCAGTACAGTGGTCATACCATTTTATACGACCAAAAAAAAAACTTACGCTTGTATACACAACAACACGAATTCTTGCATATGCACGGCGACTTTTCGAAGCGTGAAGTGGCCTGTAGGTACATATTTTATAGGAACTTCTAATAACACGTATTGTATTTAGTTTTGTGTACCTATTGGTGTGTATTTGTTAATTTATTTTTTGTATTGTTTATAAGTACACTACGGACTACCTGCTCTATATTTCTAGATTATCCTGTCCATCCAAAGTTTGTCTGGAAGATATCGCTATTAGCGATAAGACCGCCATTGTACCCTAGTTTAAATTGTTTCTTTTTGTATGTTTCTTCTTTGTATGGTGTGCAATAAAGATAATTCTATCCATTCTATCTATCTAACACCACGTAAATCATAAATGGATTACAGAGAGCTAAGTCACTTTGACGAAGCCATCAATATTAACACGCTTATTCGGTTTCCAATGTAACCAGATGTCTGAAGATCAGTGCGAAAAATTAACTTTTTAGATTAGTATTGAAATAAAGAATGCAAGAAAGTTTATTCTGACTTACTGACTGACAACGTCCATCAACATAAGACACAATTACTTACAGACATACATACGCGTCAAACACATAACCCTCCTTCGACAGTCGGGTAAAAATAATAAGGCACGGGCGTACTAACGTACACCCACAGTTCGTCGATAGGTCTTATAGGGGGCGACGCTGAAACACTGAGCTGTTACTGAGAATTGCATCCGCCTGCGACAGTCGGGTAAAAAGAATTAGGCACAGTTACTAACGTACACACACAGTTCGTCGATAGGTCTTATAGGGGGCGACGCTGAAACACTGAGCTGTTACTGAGAATTTCATCCTCCTTCGACAGTCGGATAAAAAGAATTAGGCACAGGTACTAACGTACACACACAGTTCGTCGATAGGTCTTATAGGGGGCGACGCTGAAACACTGAGCTGTTACTGAGAATTTCATTCTCCTTCGACAGTCGGATAAAAAGAATTAGGCACAGGTACTAACGTACACCCACAGTTCGTCGATAGGTCTTAGAGGGGGCGACGCTGAAACACTGAGCTGTTACTGAGAATTTCATAGGAAAACCCAATAACACTTAGGCCACCGGGGAATCGAACCCAAGAAATCTAGCGTAGCATTTGGACAACTAGACTAATGCCAGAGTTCTTATTTTTCTGAAGTCGGCTAAAATAATAGACTATGTAACAATTTGTAAACGATATTTATGACCGATATTTAGCGACTGCATACGTAGCCTAATTGAATATTCTCAGAACATTATGAAACATTTGCTTGTGTAAACCATTGTTTTTGAGTAACAATCCGGTCACTGAATCATCTGCTGGTTTGAACTGGTTCCACATTTCACGTTTCATTTTCTATTTGGAGCTTAGCCGTGGTACACAACACTATGGATTTTCTTTCTAGAATCTTCTGTTGACGTCAGTGATTGAAAAGCAAGCGAGCCATTGGTGTACACTTCGATTCAAACTTAATGGCGGTTCGGAACATGAGGCGAGTCACTGCGCAGTGACGAATTTATGTGACAGCGGGGGTGAGGGTGGGGTACTGCGCAGTGAGTAGCTAACTTCCAAGTTGCCATTAAGTTTGAATCGTACTATAATCAAACAAATTTTTTGCCAAAATCTAGATGCACATAATTATAACGCACATTGAAAATACTGGAATATTAGGTAAACTTCGAGTACCTAAATTTAATAGAGTAACCATGGAGTTCTTGCCGGTTCTTCTCCATAGGAAACGACTAATTTGGAACCGTGCACCTAGTTTCGACATTTCATAAGTGCCTGCATAAGGTCTATGTGAAAATAAAACTATTTTGATTTGATTTGACCTCTTCCATTCAAGTGAAATACATTATTTAGCGCATGGCTTCCTTATCTTTAACATCATTCACTATCATTTATCTTGTCTGCGGGAACAAGTAAAAGCGGCGGGTATTGATAACTCGTCACATTAATCTTACTCGGTCAAAAGGCTTGGCGTAACTTGTATGGTGAATGGCGATAGTTTCGCCACCTATAACCATCTTATTAGTCGTTCCCTCACTGCTAAGGATCGTGACTATGTTTCAGTCTTTCGACTGCATGCCTCCAAATCTTGCGATCAGTCGCTTGATGTAGTGCGGCGCTGATGGGTATCTCCAGGTGTTCGATTATCTGATTCGTCCAACGCTTTGGGCTCCGACCTCTAGATCTTTTTCCCTCGACTCTTCCTGTGACCATCAAACGCTCCAGGTTATCAGGATTTCTACGGGCAATGTGGCCAAAATACTTCACTATGCGCAGTAGGCAGGTTGATGACAGACGTTGAGCTCTGCCGATTTTTAGTTCTTTAAGAACCGAGGCATTTGAGCGGTGTGCCGTCCATGGGATCCTTAGTAAACGGCGCCAGCACCCTATACATGGAACTTTATCGTACCTGCGAAAATATACACTACATTGAGTACACCTCTGCCTTAACTTTTGGGCAATGTAGGCATGATAGTATGTGGTATTTATGTAGTACATTATATACAAGTAAAACCCTGAAATTCTACCGTTCTTTTATGTCATGTCGTTTACGATAAAGAGGTTATGACGTGGTTATAAACAAGCATCATTCGTCTAGGTCTCAAAAACTCAACTGGCGAGTAAGAGATCCTAAGATAGATACCCGGTTTGAGCAAAGAACAAAACAGGGATGAATAACGTAAAAGCTAAGCTTATACCCTGCAGAGGATTCACAAAAGTTGTGAATGATAATGATGTAAAATGACTATAGGTACTTTATTCCAATCCATGCATTTTAATTCGTCTTTAGATAATCATAACTAACTTGCACTGTCATTATTCAATAACACATGCATACATGGACAACAATGTACACTATAATATAGTACCAGAGACACAATAGTGCTATCATACTATACTCGCTCCTACACTATAATAATTGCGGCATGGTTTAGTGTCATTAAATGCGTACGTCAGCACTTTAAGGCTAATTTTGCACTCGCAAGTAAGTACTGGTTGCATATAGCAATATTCTGTACCATTAGCTAATTGGTTTCACGAAATCCGCGAGTTGGTGAAGGAAATGAGGAAATCTGTATGCCTCAGAGATTTTCTTGACGGTGTGCGAAGTCGGCCACAGCAATATCCTGTACTATTTTAGCAATTTTTTTTCACGAAATCCGCGAGTTGGTGAAGGAAATGAGGAAATCTGTATGCCTCAGAAATTTTCTTGACGGTCTGCGAAGTCTACCACAGCAATATTCTGTACTATTATCTAATTTTCTTCACGAAATCCGCGAGTAGGTTAAGGAAATCAAGAAATCTGTATGCCTCAGACATTTTCTTGACAGTTTGCAAAGTCTATCACCCCACATTGAGCCTGAATTAGAGCTCCAAAATTATTATAAAATCAAGTGAATAATATGATAAATAATCTTTGGTTAGTTAAGAGCGCAGTGACATTAGCGGTGGTTCCTGTAATAATAATAATCACAATAGTTAGTTAACAAGATATTTTGATAAAAATCCGGAAATAAATACTGAAATGCATCAATTAACGGAGACAGGACACAATCAGACATTAACCTTGACCCCGATATTTTGACAGTTCCGATAACTCTAAAATGTACTTTGAGTAAATACCTGTAGGTACTGTACTCATTCAAACCTTATTTATTTAATAGGCTGTCGTTTATTATTATAAAACTAGCGCAAACGTAATTATTCTGTAAGTATTGATATTATCGTTTGCCTACACCATTCCTTCGTCAGTTGGCAACACAAATACATGCATAGACAAACATAAACAGCTTTGTATGATATAACAATGTTGCCGATAACATCGTCCCCTGTCCACGTGATGTCAAGTCGACATTGTCACGGACGGGGAAGCCTTTCAAACGCCAGTAACTAGGCCGCGTAGGTACATGTAGGTATGGGCTGTATGCCTGAGTGTAGAATAGCGGGGGCGGGGAGTGGAGCGATACTTTATTTAGGATCTCCAACAAAGGACATACACAATTTTTTCAGTCAGTCAAGTCAGTGTACTCCTCCACTAGGAGATCACAACATGCTTTATAGAAATAACTAACCACAAGCACTTAATTTTTAACAATAACAATCTAAAAGGATAACTACTGAAAGTGTAAGGTTACAAAAAAGGAAGAGTTGAAATATATTAATCGTTAAAGTATTACAATAGACAAAATAAATTAGTTAATACGTCTAATGACAATTATACAGACTACTTAAACTGACATTAAAAACAGAACATTCTGCAACTCATTTACCGTCTCACTGTTGGGCATGGGTCTCCTCTTAAAATGAGAGGGATTAACCCAACCTTGGTGCAGGTTGGACGACTTCACATGCCGTCGTGGGGAAAATCTCTCAGGAGTGCGTTCCCCACATTGTTGCTTAAGAAAAATATTATAACATGAAACCAATGAGATCATAGTAGCAATATTGTAATATCCTGTCCTACTAATACTACAAATGTGAGACCTTGTGAGGATGGATTTATAGGATGGGTGGATAAATGTATGTTACTCTTTCACGCAAAAACTACTGAACAGATTTCGAGAAAAGTTTACAGCATTATTGTTTATAGATCAGAATAACATATCAGAGCGTTTGTGAACTACAAGGAATTTTATTGTCCGTTGTCCGATTTTTTACGATCCGATAAGGCACGCTATATAAAATGTATACTAGTTTGTGCACGTCGGAGACCGGACAGGAAAATTCTGTGTGGTGCATAATTTATACCGAGATTTTGGGAACATTCCACGGTATTGGGAAAAAAAATAAGAACGCGTGTAACACCTCGGGGAACAACTGGTGAATCATAATATAATTTGATTTGAAATGTATTTGATTTAATATAATTTATGTGATAAGAAAGCTCAAGGTCACTCAGCGAGCTATGGAAAGAGCTATGCTTGGTATCTCTCTACGCGATCGAATCAGAAATTAGGAGATCCGTAGAAAAACCAAAGTTGCCGACATAGCTCAAAGGATAAGCAAACTGAAGTGGCAGCGAGCGGGGCACATAGCTCGTAGAACTGACGGCCGCTAGGGCAGAAAGGTTCTAGAGTGGAGAATACGCACCGTAGCGCAGCGTAGGACGGCCTCCAACGAGATGGACCGATGACCTGATAAAGGTCGCTGGAAGTCGTTGGATGCAGGTGGCATATAACCGGTCTTTGTGGAAGTCTATGGGGGAGGCCTTTATTCAGCAGAGGACGTCTGTAGGCTGATATGATGATGATGATTATCATATGAGGCCATTTTGGACTGTTATCACAGGTTACAGTTTAATTATGAGATTTACTTTCGCTGCATCACGCCATATTGTTTGTTTACAATATCTCAAAGTAATTAGTGATTCATAATAAATAGTGGTGCCATTTTCCAGTCATAATCTTCGCATGAATGGCTTATCGTTTCGTCAGAATGACTTGCTTAGTTTCACAAAGTAATTGTCGGGTTATTGTACCTAGTATTGTATGTATGTTGCAGATTTGCAGTACTTTATTGTGTTATGTATTCATAAATTCCCATCAAGTATTGTAACCTATTACTGATCTACGCTGATGACAGATAACGCGTTATTTTGGAACAAGGTTTCTTTAAATAATAAAGAACATCACTAGAATTTTAAACTGAATCGTGGAAGCATTTGCAAATCTCACATGTATCGAAACTGAAGGAGATACGCAATGCAAATATTTCTCCCGGGCATCAAACCAGCGACTCATACCGCTGCAGCCGATTGCTCCACCACTGAGACAATCGTTGTAACGAATCCTACTAATATTATAAATTTAAAACTTTGGATGGATGGATGGAACTTTGTTACACAATCACGCCAGAACAGCTGAACGGATCTGGATGAAATTTGGCAAAGAGAGAGACTATAGACTGGAATAGCACATAGGCTACTTTTTATCCCGGTTAAATGCATGGGTCCCGTGGGATAGACTTGTTTTAAGAAGAGTATAGACAATTACATCGTTAACATAGAATACTTTATAAGTAATACCCAGATCACGCGGGCGAGCCGCTGGCGGAAAGCTAGTTGCTTATGTGTCAAGCTAATAAGGAAAATCGCTAACGCCTACACAATATATCCACAGCTGAACTACCTACGAGACACATTACCGAGGGAAGCCGTCGCTAAAATAGATTACGTCGGTTCGTGTCAGCGCAAAACGTACTTACAGTTCAAAGAGACACATTAAACCTTAACAACTCAATCATTAGGTATATTTTACCACGAAATTTTCCCCGCTTATTTTCGCACGTCATGCGAGCAGGTCATCAATATATTTTCCACAAAGTGAAGCTGTTTCGATCGATCTGTATTGCTTTATGTGTCTGAGTAAGCGTGTATAATTTTAAATGGCGTCCTGATTTAATGTTGAAGTGAACTTGTTTGTTCCACTTTCTTGGTTTGGTTGTGTAATATATGTTTAATTACTTTCTGTGTATATAATTATCGGCTACCACTATATCGGCATTGTCGCGCACGCATGATTATCAACAATTTATAGACATAATGGAAAATGGAATGCGGCCGGTGGGCCTCGACTCGGTGGTTAGTCACATTATATGCTGGGCAATTTCGGTGGCTACATTGCCCTTTAAACCCAATAATGTCTGCGCATTATTGCTTAGCAGCAGTTTTTTTTTCTAATAAACAAATAATAATAAATATTCTGGGACATTTTACACAGCACCATCTAGTCCCTAACTAAGCAGAGCTTGTACTATGGGTACTAGACAATGGATATAATACTTATATCCTTTTTTTTGTAAATACAAACATATAATATGTAGGAAATACTCAGACAAACACAACCAATTATGTTCATCACACAAATATTTGTGTCATGTGGGAATCGAACCCACGACCTCGTGATCAGCGGTCCGGTACTCGAACCACCAAACCACAGACGTCGTCGTAATGGTTCTACCCCAAAAACTGAGAGTCGTGACGTATAAGTAGGTCCAGGAGTTAGCTCTCAACAGAGAGCGGTAGAAGACGCTGCACCGACAAGAGCATAGCTCTTAAATGGAAGAAGAAGACTACCCCAGACGAACTCCAGCTGCAGAGTCCTCCGTTCCTACAACCGTTAAGAATAGAATATTAGTAAATGTTGCTCGCGGCTTGAATCGCATTCTAAAAGACTTATATCCTATATATTTTATTCTGATGTATCTATAATCTATACTTAGTATTATAAAGAGGAAAGGTGTGATTGTTTATTTGTTTGCATTGAATAGGCTCCGAAACTTCTAGACCTATTTGAAAGATTTTTCACCATTGGAAAAATACATCTTTACCGAGTAACATAGGCATATTTATAAGTAATACCCAGACACGTAGGCGAAGCCGCTAGAGGAAAGCTATTAAGCTAAAGTACTGTAAATTTCATCAAAATCCGTTACAAAGTAGGATAGGATATCCTATCACTTCGACAAAATTGTCCGATTAATTATTTCGCGATGTTCCAAAGATTTAAGAGCATACTGTAAACACGTATTTTATTATTAGACGACGTTTGATCTTTAACCTTGTTACAACAGCTGGAACACTTTGCAGCTCAACAATTTATGTAAAAATATACAATACACTTACATACAATAGCAGTGAGGACCGATTTTGATACAGGAATATATGTAGGTATGTGTTATCGAAACAATTGAGTGGACGGATCAGGGTCGATCAATAATCTAGACTCGAAAACACTGGAATTAAACGTGCTAGTTGTAAAGCTTTTTGTATTTAATGGGAAAGGAGACAACACTATAAATAATTGGACTGAATAGCGCTCGCTTATTAACAATTAACATAGTAGATGATCCTGAGCGGAGAGCCGATCCTTCGTATCTGAAACTCGTATCGAGGGTAGAATTATCAAAATGTAAATTATCAAAAAATAAAGTACAGTTCTCGCCAAACTTATTGTCCAGCTTGAAGTTGGCACGAGCTAACTTCAACCTAGCGGTAAAATCGTTTTGACTTGAGTTTTCGTACTGATTTCTGACACTTACGCGAATACTAGACATTGAAATAAAACTTCTTTTTAGCTTCCATGGTCACGGGTGACTAAGGTGGTACCTTAGTCACCCGTGACCATGGACGCTGTAAAGGGTCTGAAACGTCGGGATTAAAATAATATCAATATAACGCGATAAAATCCGTAAAAAGTAGTTTTACTTATTTCAATTTGAGTTTTCGTTTTATTTTTTTCTTTCTCCGATTTTTACGGCCGTTGATGAAGTTAGCTCGTAAGATAGTAGAGAAAAAATTATGGATTTTCCTGCTGTATTTCTTACCATAATAATTATGATTCCGTGTACCTGCACTCTCGATAAAATCTCTCATTCTCCCCTTTCCCCTTATGCTTGGCCACAAAAACAGGGTGATATATCGTTGTAAACCGAGACTGACGCATCGAGGCCAGTCTGCGGAGGTCGAAGCTCTTTGTTCCAACTACGTTTCATTTCCAATGAAGTTCCGGAACGTATGGAATTGTCTGGTTCACAGATTATATTGTACATGAGTTTTTTTTGTAGTCGCTGTAAAAGTTGTTGGTATGACGCGATTTCTACCAGCAACCTAAGAGTTTAATGAATGATAGTCGCTATGAAATCTGTCAAATATTTTATATGGAAAACTTGGTTATCTCAATCACGCCTCTAGCGGCCATCTTTCTTATTTTGGTTGAAAAGATTCTGCTGCCTGAAGATGTGGCAGGGTATGTATGTAGTACTAACTAAAAACACCACTGGCCTTTCCATGCCCAATAGTGTTCTTGACCGATGTGATTCGTTCGCCAGGGGCTTACGACCATGACTTGCTATAGGCCAGCATTCACCGGAACCATTCAAATAAGTAAGTACTAGAAATAGAGCTGGTTGCTGCAATCTAAATTTGTAGTATCTACTATTTGTACTGATGACTGGGTGATGTAGCGCTAGGACATGCCTCTTAGCTACTGCTAGGCAAATGATTGCACTGCTAGTACCTATCCACTGATACCATAGGTTGATTGATGGACCCAGAGCTTGCGTTTAGAAAATACGCTCATTTTAATGATATTTGGGATTAACAAATGTAATACTAAATATCTTCAAAGGTATAATCTTAGAACCTGCGTCCTTCCGGTTGAGTACTTACATCGCACGCTTTAGCCACTAACATATAACTTTGGACTCAGTGACTGTGCGTATTATAACAGTCAGCATAAACTTTCTTTCTTTTTTTGTTTAGCTACTGAAACAACAAGTGCAAATTTTTTGTCTTTAAAGATACATAGACTGCCTAATATAAAACCCTTCCTTCGGCTTTTTTACCGTGTCGTCGTGTAAAAATACGCTAATTTATACTTTGACAGCGAAAATATCAACCTGTAACTTGATATCCTATTGACCCTTCCTACATAATAATGAAATGTAATTTTGCAGGTCCCAAGGGTATTGTGTGCTTATACAGAGTAAAATCCATTAAGGGCACAATATTGCCTATTCAATATACTTAATTACATTAACATTTTACCAAAATTATACATACTTAAACTATGTTTCTCTAATTATCAAAGGTTTATATTTTTTTGGTAACGCATCGGTGAATGTAGGTAACAGTAGGTAGGTACATTTTTCATGTACCAGTGCCCACAATAAACACACATAAGTAAATGAAATGTGTAATCATAACACACAAGAGTGGATGCGATTTTATTTCTATGAAATTCCAGTTTGAATTTTTTCGTCGCTTTGTTCCTGGAGGCCCAGTTGTCCCTTACTAAATAAACTGTGAGCTAACTTTAATCTGGCCGTCAAAATCGGAGAGATAAAAATATTTTATTAAAACGACAGCCTACGACTTGAGCTATCGTTTTTAATAAAATCCCGGCGATCTCCGCCATATTTTTGTATCCATCCGTCAATTTGATACTGTCTGTCAGAGTTTTGTCAATATATTGAAGACGTCTCAGTCTTCTGTCTCATTTGCACACTCACTTTTCGGAGATTTTTATATATTTGCTATCGTTGCTTTAATTTTTTTTTCATACAAACCTTGTCCTGACAATAACGAACCCAACAAAAATAGAATTGTTCAATTTGATGCAGTTGATCGGAACTTATGCGCATACAAACATTTCGGCGATTCGATTCATTTATAAGTATATAGATAGATCCAATATTTTATCTCTACCTAACTTTTCAGCGACGCAATTATTATGGTATAGGTAATATACATGGCTATACATCGTGCTCTAGAAATGTATAAGCAAGAAATGTAGGCGTCATGTGTACTTCTGTAAAACACAACTAATAAACCAACACTTATCGTTTACAAAGCGGTCAACAAAATAGGTCGTATTTATTGTGAGCATGGAACAATTTGATTTGATTGCCCCACAACCAATACCACAGTTTAGCCGGCGCAGTTTAAATTATGATTTATCGCGAACTAAACGGCGTGTAACCAGCGGATATGTGTATGCTTTGCATGTATAGATACTGACTGCAGTTTCATCTTAAGTTACAAGTTACGGTTTAACCAGTCAAGCCACAAGGAAAATGTTTGGTATCGGGATTCGTCGCCTGAAATCAAACCAGCGGGTACATAGATTATTCTTTATTGTACACCAAAGAATAATTAATAAAAATTACATCAGCAAAACCAATTTTTTTTTTCGTCTGTCTTCCTGTTTGTTCCGGCGTATCTCTGAAACGGCTGGGCCGATTTTGACGGGACTTTCACTTCTCACAAATTTAATTTTTTTTTCAAAAATTGATGAACGCGAGTAACACCGCGGGGACCAGCTAGTTAAACAGTAACTTGCACCAACCTTAACTTTTAACCTCTCTTTCTCTCCAATAATTATGTTAGTATATCCACGAGTTCCACGACAATTAAATTGACGACGAAACTTTTTAACACAAACCTTATTTTGTTTCAGGACTGATATGGTTCATAGTGCCAGTGTCCATGATAATCTGTAACGATGTGATGGCATACGTGTTCGGTTTCTTCTTCGGCAAGACGCCACTCATCAAGCTGAGCCCTAAGAAGACCTGGGAGGGGTTCATCGGCGGTGGCATATCTACTGTCATATTTGGATTGGTGGTATGTATGATACTAGCGTTGATTTCTTCCAACCCTTTCCCGAGTAAAAGATTTAATAATAATAATAATAATAAATATCCTGGGACATTTTTACATAGCACCATCTAGTCCCAAACTAAGCAGAGCTTGTACTATGGGTACTAATAAACCGACAATGGATATAATACTTATATACTTTTTTTTGTATATACATACTTATAATACATAAGAAACACCCATACAAACACAAATATTTATAATTTGTGTCCTGTGGGAATCGAACCCACGATCAGCAGTCCGGTACTCGAACCACTAGACCACAGACGTGGACGGGAAATATGTAGCTTTCCAATCGTGAAATAATTATTCAAATCGGTCCAGCAGTTTTTGAGCTAACTCATTACAAATATACAAATCTTTTCTCTTTAGAACATTGAGTATAGAATGTGTGAAGGTTGAAGTATGGAGTATGAGATTTAGTAAGAGTGCTGAGCATATTTTTCTTTTAATATTCATTCCTAAAAATGATTCAGTCTCGTCGTGAAACGGTTTCTTCTCGGCAAGCGCGCTCCATCGTAGACCACCTCGTTGCTTAACATCAGGCGAGTTGTGGTCAAGCGCAAGCCTATCTAAGATAAAAAATATATTTATTAAGGTCGAATTTGGAGCCCCGAGCGAACACACTAATAATAAAAATTCCCCATGTTGTTCCACAGATGTCGTACATGATGTCCCAGTACCCGTACCTGGTGTGCCCCATCGAGTACTCGGAGTCGCTGGGCCGCATGACCATGGACTGCGAGCCCTCGCTCCTGTTCCGCCTGCACGAGTACACTCCACCACAGTTTGTGCAGCCCGTCATGAAAATTGTAAGTGCCTATAGTCTGCGCGGAATTTGTTGGTCGTGCCTTGAGGTATGTGAGCGGCGGGACGTAGTGGCGGGGTCGTCTGCGCGCGGCGGGACTGCGGGGCGGGGGCGCTTGCTTTTGTTCACAGTAACCCGCCGCCTCACCCCCGTCCGACCTAAGGACTATAGTTATTTTTCTTTTTAAAGTGACTACTGTGCTGCGCTCCAAAACGGCCAAACGGGCAAAACGCGTCTTGGTTTGTATGGGATTAGACTGGTCACGTCATGAATAGTGACCGCTTGGCAAGAATCTCCACACAATCTTTTCACTTCCACGGTTGTGCCTAATACATTGTTTAGTGGCCTAAAACCATCTTCTTGTTCTAATGTGAGTGGTTTGGGGCACATGGGTTGGATGGTTTCAGTATATAACGGACATATCATCTATAAAAAGTAGATGAACATAAAGCCGTATGTGTAAGTAATTAAAGTCCAATTCCCTTTGCTTTCAGTTCGGCATGGAGAAGCTGAACATCTACCCATTCATGATCCACTCGCTGTGTCTGAGCACGTTCAGCTCCGTCATCGGACCCTTCGGCGGATTCTTCGCTTCGGGATTTAAGCGCGCGTTCAAGATCAAGGTAAATTTGAATTTTTTGAACCGACTCTATGGTCTAATGGTCACTAGAGTTGACCGTGGAGATAACATAATGGCTTACTGCCGAAGTATATACCGCGTGACCATTCGTGTGGTACGGAGGTCCTAACGTTAAAAAAAAATAAAAACATGATTCGAATAATTTTTAGAGCTAACATACGAAGGAACATCCAAAAATGGATAGGTACATTCAGCATCATATATACCGGGACATTCAAAGTGTTCAAAATGATCGGAAGAATTAAGAAAATTAAACTTTATCCCAATCTGATAAAGTTTATTTCAGAATGACTGTTGCCGTATAGTGTGTTCGTTCTGAAATAGTCCTTGTGCCATTGAGATAAAGTTTAATAGAACAACGTAGAACCGTCTATATTTATAGTACACGCGACATAACATGGCTGGACTGAAGTTAGCTGTTTGTCAGTGTGGTTGCTCAGTAGACAATTTATAACCTAAACAATCCATTGCGTGTTCAAACGGCCAACTTCAAACTTCACCCCCTTCTATTATCCGCGGAACTAGTTGGCCGTGCCTTAGGTAGGGATGGGGTGAGGCGGCGGGTTACTGTGAACAAAAGCAAGCGCCCTAGCCCCTCCGTCCCACCGCTCGCAAACCTAAGGCGCGGCCAACTACATAGTTCCGCGCGGTCTATAGTACTTATTTTATTTATTTAAACAACAAGTGTGGCAAACAAGCATGTGGCCCGCTTCATGGTAGACGGTTACCATAGCCTAAGGAAGTTCACAACACCGAAGCATCACTCACGCGTTTTGAAGAACCCTCTATTATTATTTTTTTGTTGATCCAATCTGCATAATTAGCTATGTTAACTTTATTCTAGGACTTCGGTGACGTGATCCCCGGGCACGGCGGCATCATGGACCGCTTCGACTGCCAGTTCCTGATGGCGACCTTCGTCAACGTGTACATCACCAGCTTCATCCGCACCGCTACGCCGCAGAAACTGTTGCAACAGGCAAGTTTATTATAAAAAAATAAAATAACCGTGGGTATAAAGAGAGTATCGCCCAAAAAAATTAAAACTTATCCACTCATAAATACAGTCGATCAACAAAAAACAACTTTAATATTTATTAAAAAATTAGGAAGTTATAAGCATTACAATTTTATTTTATGAGACAAAGGGAGTAGAGGTACAGTCAGCAACGAAAGTAGCTGAACACTATGAAATCTTGAAAACGCTTTAACATCTTTAATATTCAGAATTCACTGACCTTTGAAGGCAGTACATTTCCTCATAATAGAGGACAATTATATGTTTTACCTTAGTCAAAATCTAATAAATCGTTTTGGTACTGTGATGTTTTTAAACTTTGGCTGTGTTCAACGACTTTCGTTGCTGACCGTACCTACTATATCGAGAGATATTAACGTCAATCCATGTGCTCAAGGATTTTTTGTTTATTAGAGTAATAAACAAAGAATCCTTACCTTGCTTAATATTATAAATGCGAAAGTAACTCTTATCTGTTTGTCTGTCGCGCTTTCACACCAAAACTACTGAACCGATTTATGTGAAATTTGTTCTATTTATGTCTAGAGCCTGAGAAAGGACATAGGCTAGGCAGGCGGCAGGCGAATACAGGGGTGTAAGGAGTTGAAATAGGGGATTAAAATTATAATAAATACCCAGAACACGCGGGTAAAGCCGCTCGCGGACAGCTAGTGGCAACACTGATTGGAATATTTAGTACATAAATTCTATGTTTGCTCGTTAAATTAATGCAATTTGAACTTTATATCCATGAGATAAAATGTTCATCATACAGTTCTTGTGTTGTATATAACTATTGCTATTTATAATTTTGTCCACAGGTATACAACCTGAAGCCTGAACAGCAGTTGCAACTGTTCTACGCTCTCAAGGAGTCCCTGGAACATCGAAATATACTCAACTTGGTACCTTAGACGCGCCGCGCTAGTTCAATACAGGTAATGTTAGATTGGTCACAGCATGCAGATAAGGAACTTGGCACGGGACGGGAGGACGCTGCGGTGCGTACGATAAAACCAGGCGATAAATTTCGTGTATGCGATAATTTTCTGTTGATTTTTAGAATAGTTTTGTAAAAGTGTTTTGAGACGTTTTGACAATCATGAATCAATTTTTGACAGCCAATTTTTTCTGTAATAGACAATTTATTCTAAATATTAAAAAATATATAATTTTTCGTTTTTGTATGAAAGCAAAATACGTTAATAAATATCTGAATTGATGCGTACCGCAGCGTTTATGTCGTGAAGTGTGTAAGTTCTAAGGAACATATCCCGCGTACCTTGCAAGGCATACATTTTGTTCTAGTCTAATATGTGTTTATCATTTATTCTGATATACAATACCACCTGCTCTAAACAATTGTTGATAGCTATCAAGTTCTGGAATTAGAAACTTAATGATATAAACAATAAAGGTTACATTTTATTGCCACCAAAAGTAATTAAGAATTTAACGTAATGGACACTCCAAAATCAACTTAAATTACGTGAAACTAAAGTGGATGTTTCAGTAACTGGCAATAACTACTAAAATAAACAGCGTGTATTTGTTAGTAAATGACAACAAATAAAGATACGGTTTTTTTTTTGAAAATAACAATATTTTATATTCAAAGCTATTCAAAGGAAAAGTGAAGGTGGAAAATCTATGAGAATAGCAAATATTTCCTAATAATTAGTTCAAGGAATTTTTCGATACTGAAAATGTAATAGATATTTTTTCTATCGACTACCAAAGAACAAATATCAAAGTGAATGATAAACTCAATCCATATGTAAAGAAATATAGTAATATTTATTATTATCCCGCATACTACATAGCATTATCCTTCGGGAGATATAGTAATATTATAATTATATTAAATATTAAATTACTTATAGATTTAACATAGGCTACAAAGGTAGCAAATATTAAATTAAAAAAAATACTCTACACACTGCGTCGAGTATAATTCTCTTGAAAATTAACGCGTGTGGAGATATTAAATGACTAATAATATAAAAATATGTTATTTTATTCGACATTTAATAATATTACATCTATATAAAAAATGGCAAGCTTGAAAAAGTTCGTTGATCGATACTAAAATGTGCAGTTTTGTTTCTCTCGATCAAATGTCATTTAGTGTATGAATAAAAGATACAAAACTATTTTTACATTTGCGTGTATAACATTTATTAAAAAAAACTGTAAACTAAAGGAGAATTAAAATAGCTTGACGTTGTCTATGTATCAATGGCTTATTCAAACTTGTTAGTTTTTAAAATATACCAACATAGACAAATTTTATTGTGGTTATTGTGCTAATCATAAGGGCATAGTAAGTACCTAATCTAATATCTTCGTATAGTTAAAAATCTTTAAAAATATATAAAAATATGTCCTATAAACGCTGTAATTGAACATTTTGGGTCACAGTGAAATTTAAGTTTAACGCCGCACTCAGACGCGTTCATTATGGTTAATGCATCGTTAATTAATGATTGCCTAAATTATATATAGTGGTGGTTCCGCTGATTTAAGAAATTTAATATTTATCATTTTATATAAGTTCGATAAGATAACCGTTTATTTTTTGCGGAAAGATAAAATTGATCGTTTTTGTATAGAACTAAGAACTTGTTTATGATCATGGGTATTTACTGCAACCTCTTTTTAGATCTGTATTTTTACCCTTACCCTATTTATCGGGATCATTCTGTATTTAAAATGTCAACAACGGTGTTTTTCCTATTAAAAGTTCACGTCCACTGTCTAAAATTATTTCTGCATTTATCGTTAGTTAATGGTTCCTTAATTTTATTAAATATCAATGAGTGTGGCGGTAAATATTTACACTATAATATTCTTCCTCGAATTTTTATGTGTATTATGAATAAAATGCCTCATATTATTTTTATTGAATCTATTATTATTTGTTTATATATTTTTTTATAGTTAGATTTCTCTCATTTTGAATGCCGGTATTGAAATAGTTGGATTGCTTTAGGTTGGCCTTAGAAGCCGATAATGCGCTTAGATAACGTAGCTGATTTTATATTATGTAATTTATATACCTCTGAACTAAGTAGTTTTTGGGAAAAGAAATCGACATTGAAAAAGTTAAATACTATCTAGTAGCTATACTCCATCAAGTTAACGTGTCACTTGTACATAACTTGAAGTTCGTCAAGTTTTCAGTTAGGAATTCCTATGTCTATTGTCATCCACATTGTCAAATTTACCATCATCAATCCTAAGAAACAGTGAGAGGTCTAAGGCTGAGATTCAGAGAAGAGACTCAGCATGAACTTTTTACGCTGAGCATCGTCTCTGAATATTAGCCTGAGGCTAACATTCAGAGACGATGCTCAGCGTAAAGTAAGGCTTCCGTATGTCAAATTTGTATTACAATTTGACATACAGAAGCGTAAGTTCATGCTGAGTCTCTTCTCTGAATCTCAGCCTAATAATCAACAGTGATAGCAGTGACAGACCAATAGACCATTGCAGGATTATTGAAGACTGCCAACCGGTAGTAGAAATGCGTGGTGGACTATATTCTAACCCCTGTCATTCTAAGAGGAGACCCATTCCCAGCATTGGGACAGTAAATGGATTGATTATTATGACGAAATCTTAAGTATCAAGTGTACATTGGGTTATAAACTTCATCATGTGTAGAATGGATATTTTGCCTAGTTCAGCAGTATATTCATTGCGGTATATTTTTTTTGGATTAGACAGGGAATAATGCATTTGTATTTATGCTTTAGACTGAATAAATAACGACTGTAACATGTGCTAAAGACTTTTTGACAGTTTACTTTTGGTATGAGAACGAATTGTCAGAATTATTATTACTTAGTCCAATTTTTTACTACATTACTATAAAATTATGATTGGTTTGGATACCTATAGTGAACCTTAATTAAAAGGTAAAACTTATTTAATTTGCAAAAATACGTCCTTTTGACAGTGTTTGGTATAGAAAAAACTAAGTATGTGGTTGTTACGGCACCATTAAATGTGACATGGAAGGAAAAGAAAAGTATATGATTAAAAGAAATGCACGTTTGCATAATCCATTGGTTAACTAAAACTACTTAGAGCTTGAGTCACAATCTTTAGTGAGTCATAACTAAGAGATAAGTATAGATTTGGTAAAATCCATCAAACAATAGTATCTTTATCTATCAGCTGACGTGTCATGTCATTTTTGTCGACTCTCCATTCAATAAAATTATAGGTTACAAATGGTTTTGTCGACTAAAGAGAAAACAAACCTCTTGACTTTGATCCATCATGATAAAACTTATTAAAGATTGTGAAACAAAACTTAGAATATAAAATAATTAAAATATTATTCTATAAACGATGAAAAATAAAGGATATATAATATAATTATTATAATAAAAAAATATCAGCGTATAAAACATGTTAAGTTTGGTGATGTTTTTTATTGTGATTTTACGTTACGTTGGTATTCTCATGTTGATTTTTCGCTTTATGTGTTAATTTGATGCTCGTTCGCTAGCTTTTAGTGTTGTTTATTAGCATTTGTTAGGTTAGTTTTTAGGCCTTTTTTTTCTTTTTGACATCCTCGGTACAGAAGTATTCGTGCTGAGAATTTTTGCAGTGACTTATTTCTGGAAAGAAAACTCTGCAGTATCACTTATTCTCCAAATTTGAGAATTATCCAGTGTAACTTATTTTCCAAATGAGGTAACTCGGCATAGTCACTTATTCCATAATATTTGACTCTGCAGCGTAACTTATACAATAAATTATGATGTCGCAGTTACTGTAGAGTAATCAATTTGGATGTAAAATTTACTATATCGTTGGTTAATAGTGTGATCATGTCTTTATTTAGGATTATAGGCGTTTTGTGACCGTATTAATATCTCATTAATTCTACTTAGTATGTAGGTACCCACTCGTATTTTTTATCTTAAAACGGTGACGGTCAATTTTAAGCCATGAATCTAGAAATTGAAGGAACGCAAATTAAAAATGTAATATATATGGGCAATTAATAAAAAGAAAGTAAAAACTCAACCGGATATTCTATAACAAAAATCTGACAGTTGATATGACTAAGACGTGCTATTCCGTATCTTTTTCTGGAATAATATGTAAGCCAAAAAGGAATGTCAGATTTTTATACGCAATAACCTTGTAGGTATCTCATAAAGAATGGTACAAAGATTTTGATTTCTAGATTCATAATAAGTAAATAGTATGCTACACCACCCCAAGTTCATAGTTTTAATTAAATTAAAATGGCAACAGAAAAATATGCTAAAGCTATTTCAATTGCCATTAAAAACCTGTTACTTACGTACGTAATCAGACGAGTACCTACCAAAACTTTTGTGTATATTTAAGGACCAATCGATGGATCTATAATACGTTGTTAAATAACAAGCTATTATTATTTGCCATAGGACAAACTATACTGTTCGTTTTATGATAGTCTATGAATATAGTATGTAGAATTATTTGCCGTTAAAATGATTCCCGGAGTATTTAAATATTTGTTGTGTGGTTGTGTGAGTTAAATGTAAAAATTCTTTACACAATTTAATTTTGCCTGGCTTTTTAATAGTGATGATGATGAATAATAAGATAATTTTTATCATACTATATACATTTTATCCGAAATGGGATTTAAAAACTACCTAAAGCTTCCCAAACGTTTCAGACTATGTATTCTGCAGACTTGCTATAACTCTGCACTTAAAGTTATAAGTGTAAATGAAAACTTATTGATAGTCTGCAGAGTAACTTAACATTAAATATATCTAATCGTCTATTCACTCAATTAAATATATAAAATTATGTAAGTATATGTAATATCGGTATGAACTTTATAATTGTAATTGGCAATTGAACGCATTTGACTCACACGTCACACAACACGTTGATATATTGTAATAGTATTAAAAGTATTGATGTTAATATTTAAGATAGCTATGTATTGTGAACAGCGTCGTGCTAAATGTCTAGCGTATGTGATTATTATATTTAATGAGCTAATGACATAATGATAAATTCGTAATAATATATCTGCTAATTACTGATTATTTTCACACATTTTCACTGGTCACACAAATATTTGTTCCGTCACAGTACATTTCTTATATTATATGGTCTATGGTTCCGTGCATGAGTCGAACCCACGAACTGAGGCGCAAAATCCGGTCAGCTACTAGTCCTGTCGTAATGTTGGATACAAATATTTTTAATTCGGCATAATCATTGATGAAAAATCAAATCATTTAGAAAGTTTACAGTATTTCTATGAAAATTTTGAAGTAAACATTATGAACAGAGGCAATATCAGCTAAGACCTTTATTAGAACTACAATGAATAAAACCAATCTATAGCAAACCAGTATACTTACAACTTTGTTATAAAAGCAATATCTATAATCGAATAATTACGAAAGATTTATTATATTGTTAGCTTGGCAACACCTCCCAAATGATATCTACCAGCACTTTCCGTTAGAACTAAAATTCGTCACAAAAAAAAGATCTTGAATTTTATAATATTATTGATAGTGTCATAAACATTCTATAGTTATTAAAAAAATACGAATTAACTACGAAAGAATACTTATAAAAAATATATTCTCAGTAAACAATTGGCGCACTGTTTTAAATTAATCGACCATAAAATTGCTTTTCCACCCTTATTACGAAACAACAGGGTCTATTTTTGCTTAAAAGACCAAATGACAGATTAAAAATAACTTAACGCCTTAGTAAATTTAATTTAGACGGAACTTTTCGTCAAAAGTGGTAAAGCAATTTTACTGTCGACTATACATATACTAAGTATAGAATGTTTGTGACACAATATAACATTCGTACCTAACAATTAATGATAGTGTCTGTATCGGTAGACCTAGATGTGTTTAAATATATAAATTATTTATTGGATATGTGAAGGTAAAATAAATGGAATCCTAAAGGTGTCAACATGAATTTAATTTAACATCCTAACCAAACTGAGTAAGTTTAAATACCCTACAGCGCCAGGGCCGGATTTAAGGGAGGGCAACAGGGGCTACTGCCCCGGGGCCTCCACTAAAAAACGGGCCCCACAATAGACTTAAAAAAAAAACATTTGAATTCCGATTAGTAAACACAATTTGGGGCCTCTACTCCTTTGTTGCCCCGAGGTCTCCACACCTCTAAATCCGGCCCTGTACAGCGCCACTGTCACTATATCCATGTTTCTAGGTATTCAGATGAGCTTTTTCGGTTGTATAATAGCAAAATGTTATTTTCAAAACTTCTATGGAGTTACTAAGCACCAGATTAATCGTTTACTAAACTGGTTAAGTTACTAGAACTGTTGACATTATTGAAATTTTATCGGATTTTTTGTCAGATGATTTATTGTCAACATCGTATCGCCAAGACAAAATTGACAAAATGATAAAATTATCAAATTAAGTATATCGTAACATTTGAAATTATTTCTTCCGCGAGTATGGAAGAAGTAATTTCAAATGAGAAAATGAAGTGGGACAAAGTTCACGGACTCACTTCCAGTACAGGCACGACATCAGGGATAGCCGACATCACGGTCGTATGATATTGTATGGAAAACCATGAAAAATACAAACCAAATCGAATTGCCAACAAAGGCCAATTTATTTAGAATTTAGATACAAGTCACTGCATCCGATTTCCTCTTCCTAGAGGCCTATGCTTATTGTCTCTGACCACATCCTGGGCGATACAATGGATAATAGCGCGACATGGCTATGTCTACGTATATGTATAATTATTATATCACGCACTTTTGTTGATATTTGATCGAGTGAAAATGATTTTTTTGGGGTGCCTAGAAAAAAAAATACTCGGGTATGGTCACTATTAGTAAACACACTTGAATCCCCGATGGCTTCGTCAGTGTCGTAGATACAGTCACGAGCAAAAACATGTATCTTCTTCTTCCTCCTAGCCTTTTGGGGTCAACCATGTTGGGGTCGGCTTCCAGTCTAACTAGGATGCGGCTGAATATCAGTATTTTACACGGAGCGACTGCCATCAGACCTCCGCAACCCAATTTCTAGGCAATACCGATATTCGAAGGAAAGACTGGTTGTCAGGCTTTTTAGGATTCTGACTACCACTAACGATTGTCATAGGTGTTCAAATGACAACCGAGACCGACGGCTTTACGTGCTCTCCGAGACACGGAGGGGTCTCGATATGTTAAGAATGGTCACCCATCCACAGACTGACCGCGGCAAGTGTAGCTTAACCTTGCAGATCGGTTGATCAACGTAGTTACAACTTTGCCACGAGCCCCTCGAGCAAAAACATGATACTTACAATTAAAAAAGTCTAAAGCGATTTTTTCATGAATGAACGATAGCAAGTCTGTGATAACACCAAAGTCACTATAGTATTGGTTCGTAAATACTGTATTCGTAATATCACAAAAGTTTTATTAGTACTTTAGGAGTAAATCGATTTAGCACTTTTGTTAGTGAATACATGTTTTTGCTCGTGACTGTGACCAACCAACTGTGTGGTGTGGTATCTTTATCATCATTATCAGCCCCTAGTGCCTATTTTTCCACTACTGGACAGTGGACGTAGGTATCTTTTAGTGAACGCCAGAGAGCCCACCCAGAGTATACTTGTTACATACATACATAGTTTAGTTGCCATAAGGTTTCATAGATCTGGTCTGCCAACCCGCATTAGGCTAGCGTGGTGGACTATAGCTTATAGCCTAATCCCTCTTACTGAGAGGAGACCCGTGCCCAGCAGTGGGACAGTATATGAGTTGATGATCTATAAGTACGTACAGATGAGTGTAGGGATAAAAAAAGGTATTGTACCAAGTACCTACGTTACCTAACTCTAGAAGCCACCTGCTAACAGCTCATAACGATACGGAAGTGTGTTCCGGGCGGTTAGGTACTCGCATACAGACGAGACTAGGAACGCGTGCGCAGTTCCCACGCGCCGCTTGCGCAATACAATCTCGTTTTGTATTGTGAATATGGTTGCGCATCTCCACAACAACGTACGGTAAGAGATTTTGTAGTTGTAGTGTCGTGACGTACCTATTGACATTGATAGTCACATTCATAGAGGTCCAAGTAATGAGAAAACCCAAAAAACGTTTCCCATTTTCAATTGAATATGGAATGGAAAGAATGAAGGTTGAATACTTTTTACTGATACATCCCCTTATTTCATTAACGAGGAAAACTCGAAAGCCCTAAGTAAATTGTGTGTACCTTTCTAGCTTTCTGCCTATTTAGTTACCATCATCGATCAAATCCATACTACCATAATATATTTTTTTTAATGCAAAAATATTTTTTCAGCCTTTTTATCTATTCTCTTTTTCACGTCTTATCGCTGAAAAAATATTGTGGAGATACATTGCATCCTTTGGAAGAACAAAGGCTATATTTATTTAACCGACATCAAAAAAGTAGGTTCTCAGTAAAACCGCGGGCAACAAACAGTACCTATTTCCTAATTATTTATTTATTTATTTTATTTTGGATCTCCAACAAAGAATACACAATGCATGTTACAAAAATTTAAACCTTGTGCTTCCTTAACATACAAATGGACACGCACACTAACCAGAGTATTACAAAGATGACATTTATAATTCTAGCCACAGATGCGCCTGCGATCTGAATAAAAGCGAAATCACTTAATACCATTTACAGTAAACTGTAGTAGATAAAAGAAATCAACAGTAAGATCCAAAGTTAAATAGAACGGAGATGGCGTACTGAATACTGATTACTATTGCTTGGATAAATCCTGTGAGTCATTTCGCTTTCACCGTCTCGCGCAATTGACGAAGCGCCGCTAATCCGTGCGTAAGAGAATAGATAACATTTGTTATGGAACACCGTATTGTTTCTAAATTGATACAATAAAAAATGAAAGTAGATTAAGAAGATATCAAGAGAAGTTCATTGTTATTCAAGATCGAGTGTCCCACTCGATACAGATCTAGTAATCTACCGTGTTTGTGTTTTCCATCAGTCAACGCATTAAAAATATTAGGTAATGTATATGACCTATATTAAAGGAGAAAATGAGGCTTAAATAGACATACCCTAATGTAGAATGGTCCTGACATTACGCAAGGACCTGACAGTAAAAGCAGTTCTAACGTTCGAATCGACGACCGAATATGTGTTCCGAATTTTGCGCAAGAGGCAATTGCACTCAATAGGCTTTTAAGAGCTGGTAACGCATCAGCAATAGCTCTGGTGTTGCGGGTGTTCATGGATGGCAATAACTACCTACTTACAATCAGTCAATCAGTGGTGGCTTGCCCACAGGAATGCGCCCAGAAATCTTGATACTTGCTAAAGTACCAAGTTTAATACATACTTACCAATGTACTAAATCTAATTGACAATAAACTAGTCTACACTGCAACATTGTAACGTACGTTTATCTTCCAATACATATCTGCACTTCCTGCTAGAGCAAGGGACAATCGTCAAAAGGACACTTTCTCCTAAGCAGATGTGACGTAACATAATGTAACATACTGTTAATAAATCGTAATATTGCTAAACACTAACATAAATAGTGTAATGTCTTTGTAAATATAGTTTTCTTTGTTTTTCAGGGTTTCCTTGTGTGACAAATGTTATGTATCTATTGTAGAATTCTCGTCTCCGTGTGAATAGTGAAAATTTCAATGGGAAGTCATCGTGACGCCCGATTCCTGAATGAGTAAGTAAGAAAGCTACCACATTTCCAAAAAAGAGATTAAGGGCTTGTTTCACCATCTCGGGATAGCCGCTATCCACCGTGTAAATAAAAATATGGGACAAAATTTGTATGAAATTATTTGCCAAGTAATTTATCGGGAAGTTTAAAGGTGGTTAAACGGACTTTTTTATGAATAAAGTGTATGAAATCTTTTTGCTACCAATGAATTTTCTTCACTCTCAATCCGTAGGGATACTTATTATTATGTAAAATACTTATGTACCATAAATCTGTGGTTGTATTTAGTCGACATTTCCAAACGCACATTATTAAGGACAGTTTGCGGGTCGTTGCGAAAGTAGTGCAGTAAAAGAAAATAAATCGAGCGATGTCCTGCACCCATAACTTAGACCAAATTCAAATTGCTAAAATTTTTATTACAAAAATGGTCATACGTAAAAAGGTCTGTTGTTACAGGTCTAAGAAGACTGCTTTGTTAGCATTCTTATCGCCAGAGGACCGTTGATTGGTTGCTCTCGAACTTGTGATTGTACTTTAAAGATTAACATTGTGAAGACACAACACTTCATCAGCAGGATGGATGGAATGGAGCAGGCTGACCAAAACATCAGCGTGGCGGGATCTTTCAGTAAGTTGTTGCATTGTCTTTGATACTAAGTACCTAATTTGTTCCAATAGTACTGCTGCCGATGAATTGGGCTATTTTGATCATGCTCATCGGTTGACTCACGGGAGTTTTGTGATAACCCTGGTGTTGCAAGCGTCTATAGGCTACGGTAACCGCTTACCATTAGGCAACCCGTATGCTAGTAAAAAGTAAAAAAATTAAGAGATAAAAAAAAAGATTTGATATGCACCTCTTCTCCAAAATGTTTTCTCATTTTACAAGCGTTACTGTGTCCATCTAGCCTAGGGGATTGCTTTCGAAAAGTCTTGACAGTGACAACCTACAAAATTTATATAAAATACACTTACTACGACTACTAGAATGAATAAAACGAATACGGGATATCCCATTGCAGATGCTCTGTTAAATAATAGTCGTTTTCTTACGAAACCTACGACAAAAGACGACGTGGATCTATTCATAGTCGACAACCACGTAGGCCACGAATATTGCAACTAATTCTAAGAACAGTGTCAAAATATCATCGCACCAAGTTGAACAATAGAATTCTTTTCTCATAATTTCATCTTCACACCAATAGTGATTATGCGATTGCGAATAAATTCTCTACATACCATTATGACGAAACTTCAAGCTCATAAATTATAATTTCTATACCTTTGATTTTCGACCTTATAATCATCTAACATAAAGTATATTTTAATATTCAATTAATTAAAATACGTGGTCACTTTGATCAAATAAAATTCGATCACACCGCGATTTATTGAGCGATCACCGAAACCTGTCCACTTTTCTCTAACCATATGTCTGTCCCGCTTTAGCTTATGATATGTCTGTTTGTGCAAAAGGGATATATGACAAACAGTAATGTCAGCCAAGTATTGCTTTCTTTGCCTTGTAAGTAGGTTGCTTTGGTTATGTCAGGTGTAAAATTGAAAAGAGCTGTGCAAGTGTGTCTAGCGTTGTTTTAGTGTGACAATATTTTTAACTGTAGTAGGTAGTGTAGGGTAATTTTATTTCGTTTTTGTAGATTCTCTTATAATCTTATCGCTTAAACGATAAAATATATCATAAAAAAGAATAAGATGAATATTTAACTAAATTGAATGTACTAACTTATAATTATTATTGGAATTGGAAATACGCCCAGACCGCGGGCTGGAAAATCTGCTGGATAATGTTATCGACTAAAATTATAATTAGGGCATTTCTTCCTGACTCTAACCTGTAGCGAATGCATTTTTTACAAACCCAACGGTCCTACATCATCAACCCATTACTGTCCCACAGCTGGGCACGGGTCTCCTCTCAGTATGAGAGGGGTTAGGCTATAGTCCACCACGCTGGCCTAGTGTGGTTGGGCAGACGTCACACGCCAACGAGAAAATCTCTCAGACATGCAGGTTTCCTCACGCTGTTGTCTTTCACCATTATAAGCTAGTAATAATTTAATTATTAATACACCCAATATAATTACGAAAAACAAAGATCTCCGTGGCAGTCCATTGGTCATATCATTGATTCCTATTTTTATTTTTTTTCAACGGTTGCAGCTCTAGTAATATAAAGACAACCAGTAAACAGCTCTATGAGCTCGTAGCTCACGTCAGGCTAACTCTGGCATATGGCCTTTGCTTGCCATCTATTATAAAATAGATCCTATCACCTCTCTAGACTTCCTCTCTCACTTGATTATGCGATGTGTCGATTAGCAGTAAGCACAGTGCCGGCCGGCGGCCTGTCGACTAGTACGCGACGCGACGCGACGCCAACCACACGCTAGTACGCAACGCGTAGCGTAGTTTGACGTGATGTGCGTAAAATAATACGCTGTGCGAAAACCACGACTGTGATACCGGTGTTTCAGTGTTGTTTAAATAAAATTTATAGTTTTTTTTTTCTGTTTTTGTTGTCAGTATCCGGAATTAGGAGAAACCTAAGAAGGTGAATAGTAGTTTTTATATTTTTTGATATTTTTTCTGTACTTATTTTGACTATTTTTCTCTGTACAAAATTTACTGTAATTTTAAAATTAATGCAAGCCTTGACATATTAGTCTGAAACAACTGATTTGGAGATTTGCTTTTACGAATTAAATCAGGATTATTTTATTGCGATGAAATATGATCCCAAACAGAACGATAAAAAGAAGTGGAAACGTCTATGTTAGGCAAGTATCAAGATATTTATTAAGAAGGTATATTTCATAACTATTATTTATTATACAGTCTTATTTATCGAGTTAAACCAAAATGATTAATGTTTACAAAAACCCAGACGGCCTAACAATATTTTAAGTGTGTGGGTAGACACACAATTTTTTATTAAAACTTTCCCAACTATCTTGAGATAGACGCGACTGAATATCAGTCATATACACGGAGCAACTGCCATCAGACTTCAAAAGACAATCTATTTTCTAGACGATTGATTATCACTACAAACATTGGTCCCGTGCGGGAATCGAACTCACTCAAAATATTACTGGTATTCATATGACAAGGACCTATCGATCTTTAGAGTGCTTAGACTCTTTCTTCAAAAGGCCATTTCAGATTTTGGTCTACATTGTAAAACTCATATAGTGTCTGGTAGTTCGTCGTTTCGTCCCATGACAATTTCGGCCCATGGGACGAAAGAATACTTTTCAATTGTATTATAATTTTCATTCGTTGATTCGTCCTATTTTATTTTTTCTTCATTTTAACAATTTTTTTTTCCTATTGCAATCTATCATTTTCCAGATATTCAGCAATATGTTTGGTATTTACTATAGGTTTTGTACGGAAGCTGTTCAGTGACTGCTCCGTTTATTCTTGCAGCCTTCATTAAGTTTATTGCTACCAAATTTTTTTAAACAACAATGTACAAAGTAACGTCAGCAAGGAAAATGCTTGCAATGTTTTATTACTACTACTTACTATGTAAAATGTACTGGCTACTCGGCAAAAATTCACAGTTGTCTCTGGGAAACAAACTGCTGTTGTACAAATGTATTCTGAAACCAATATGGACTTATGGAGTTCAGCTCTGGGGCATAGCCGCCAACTCCAATCTAGAAATACTGCAGAGGTTTCAGTCCAAAATGCTGAGAATAATTACTAATGCTCCTTGGTTCATAACAAACCAACAATTACACCACGATCTTGAAATGAAGACCGTTCATGAAGAAATCCAACACTCAGTAAAATCATACAGGAACAGACTAGAAAATCATCCAAACATACTAGCTACGCACTTAATGAATAGTAATTCAACATTCAAAAGGCTCAAAAGAAAGTCCCCTAGAGATTTATAGGGAACCTTATTATATTGGGCGCACGTCGCTGGACTGACTGCCCTTCAGGACAATCAATAAACTCTTGAACCAATGCTGAATGTTCACATGGAACAGATTGCAATAATAAAAGGACAAAAAAAAAATGGTACGACCGTCTTATAAAAGTCCATGATTCGCCATGTTTGTTTCGGCATTTCTTCTCAGCAGTCTTCAACGAGGAAATGCCGGCGCCATTTAAGTAGCATAATTTCTTTCTCTTTTAAAAGTGTCTTTGAAAGATACCATGCGTACCATCACGCCTATACGCCCCGGATGGTTAGGCAGAGGTGTACAGAGGTATGTTTAGGCCCCATATAATAGGAGCGAGTCTATCCATCATCCATCAACTGCTGCTACTGACAATTTGAAAGAAAAACCGACTGCTTCGTTGGTCTAGTGGTCCCAAGCGCGACTGCTACAATAGAGGTCCTGGGTTCGATCCCCGGGTCGAGCAGCGTTGTTGGGTTTTTCTGTGAAATTCCCAGTAACACCTCGGAGTCTGGATTTGTGCCCGGTTGATGGCAATAGGCTCGCCCCCTATTACAAGGACCTAAAAACATACCAGCAAAATGTGGGTGTACATCAGTACGCCTCTGCCTACCCCTTCGGGGAATACAGGCGTGATGGTATGATGGTATGTTATTTAGCTCAACCTGGGAATCGGACCCAGGACGCAGTTACACACGCGGCCTCTAGACCAATAAGGCAGTAAAATATTTAATTAATTAGTCCTAATGAAGTTTACGCTCGTGTAGGTAGACAGACCTACACGAGCGCAAAGTGATTCATACAAAGACAACAGAAGCTAACTTTTTAAGCCAGTTTTTTTTAGTTTGATGATACATAATTTATTCACATTATTCAAGACCTTTAGTGGTTTATATTATAATAATAAAATATTCTTCCTGAATTCACAGTGCAAAAATATAAAGAACTAACTTTCCGCCAGCGGCTTCGGCCGCCTGGTCTGGGTATTACTTATAACTTTCATCCCCTATTTCAACCCCTTACAGCCTTTTTTTCGCTTTAAAAAGTATGCCTATGTCCTTTCTTAGGCTCGAGACTATCTGTATACGTACCAAATTTCGCATTTATAATATTAAGTAAAGATTCTTACTCCAATATCTCATTACAATAAAGTAAGTAGTAATTAGTATATAGCCTAGTAGTATGACCACTGAACTGCCAAGTCAAAGGTCTCGAGTTCGAATCCAAGGCACCTCTGACTTTATAAAATCATGTGCGTAAATATCACTCGTTTTACGGTGAAGAGAACATTGTGAGAAAACCTGCATGCCTGAGAGATATTCGGCATGTGAAGTCTACCAATTCGTACTAGGCCAGCGTGGCTATAGCCTAATCCCTCTCATACTGAGAGGAGCCCCGTGCCCAGCAGTGGGAAATAGTAATGGGTTTATGATGATGATATCTTGAAACGTTAACCACAAGTTCTAAGACTAAAATCGACCAACATACTATAGTAAACTATCTGATTATTAATTTCTACGACCACGCACGCTTAGGCTGTGGAATGAACTCCCTGCGTAGGTTATACTCGAGACTACAGCATTCGGTTCTTTATTAAGGGTTTTGTAGGGTCGTTAACGCGTGGGTCATGGCCTCGGTGTTGTAAACGTCCATAGGTTGCGATAAACGCTTACCATCATTAAGGCATCCTTTTACCACCCTTGTAGTAAAAAATACGTTAATTGACGTCTGTGCATATGGCAGTTAGTTTTTACAATTCTCGCCAAACTTATTGTCCGGGTTGAAGTTGGCACGAGCTAACTTTAACCCGGCCGTAAAAATCGCAGAAAGAAAATTATAGGATTGTAATAAATAAAAACGAAAGCTCAAGTCGTAGGCTGTCTATTCTCATAATTTTTATCCAATATTTTTCTTTATCCGATTTTTACGGCTGGGTTAAAGTTAGCTCGTGCCAACTTCAACCCGGACAATAAGTTTGATGTGAACTGTATCTGACGAACCATTTAATTACTTTAATATTCTCAGAACCAGATTGCGGACGTTCTCAAAAAAGGCAAGGCTAAGAGCACCCTAAACCGACGAGCATGCATGGGGAGGTTAATGAACATAAATGAAGCGAAAGTAGTGTGCCAGGATCGTAGCAAGTGGGAATCTATAGTCTCTGCCTACCCCTATGGGAAACAGGCGTGAAGCTAACGAACCATTTAACTGCTTAGCTAAACCAGAATTTAGTGTTCTCACGGTTATTATTACAAAGAAACACATTTCAGCATCCGCAATCAAATAATTACATACAATATTCAAATCTTAGTGATTATCTTTAGAATTATCTTCATTGTAAACACTATTATGTTTAATTTGTTAGAATTATTGTGATATAATGTAACAAATTAAGCTTCTTTTGGCGCCAGCACCTAATAGCCTAGTCATTAGTCAAATATCACACAAAACTGTGTTGAGTGTGTGTAACTTTGCACATTTAAGAGCCCAACATACAACAAACGTTGCAAAATACCATCACGCCCGTATTCCCCGAAGAATAGGCAGAGACGTCATGTTTGACAAATGATCCAATCTTTCAAAAAATTATTCGCAGCTGTTGGGTAGGAGTCAGGATGATCGAGGCACTAAGTCAGAAGTAAGGAGAGGCCTCGCCGTTCCATGGGGTCTGGTGACGACTCCATGACTATGGGCAAGGGAAGGCAGGTGCGGCCTTTTAGTCATTACGAGTCCAACAATCCAGACCCTGCCCCCTCCCGTGCAATGAATCAACTTCTTCTTCCTCCTAGCCTTTTTCCAACCATGTTGGGGTCGGCTTCTAGTCTAACCAGGATGCGGCTGAATATCAGTATTTTACACGGAGCGACCGCCATCAGACCTCCGCAACGCAACTTCTAGGCAATACGAAGGAAATGAATAAATCAACATGATACTCTTAACTTATCTAGACCTATAAAAGCTCTTAGGTATTTCTATACTAATATTATAAAGAGGAAAGATTTGATTGTTTGTATTGAATAGGCTCCGAAATTACTGTACCGATTTGAAAAATTCTTTCAGTTTTAGATAGCCCGGGCCCTTTCAGTTTTATCGGGGAAGGGTATATATGATCCCGCTATGTTTAATAGGAGCGGAGTAGAAATGAAAAATCTTGCAAAAACGGGGAAAAAAATTATAAGACCACGCGGGCGAAGCCGCTGGCGGGAAGTTAATAAAATTCAAAATTTTATTCAACGTTTCTGTAAAAAAAGGCCATGAAAATTTAACGAATAAATTACACGGGTATTAATTTTGATACGTCGAAATATATATGATAATGTGCGTTTAAACAAGTTTGCTCCAAGTCTAAAGTTAGTCTCACTTTTGAGGTATCCCATTTTTTTTTACTTTTCTCAATTATTGTTCTATATATCACTCCAATTCTTAAGGAAGACATTCAGGGGGGCTAGACAGGCTGCATTTTGACATTCGAATCGACAAACAAAATGTATGGAAATGACATAAGCTTTTGACAAATCGGGCTGTCACTAATGTCATTTCCATACATTTTGTTTGTTGATTCGAATGTCATAATGCAACTTATCTAGGCCCCCAGGCATTCTCACAGTCTTCTCAGTGGTCGGCCGTGTCTCTATCTCCATTAAGGTACTGAATAAATAACTATACACTTATATTTTATTACGTCTTCATATAAAAGACTTCAACGCGAGAACAGAAGTCTTCAAGAGTAATAAAAAATATTTTTTTATTTTATGGTCCCATTCGTTTTATATCTTAATTATGTCAATTATTTCTCATGGTAGTTATTTTTATTTGAGAAAATAATAATACCTACATAAAATTGTCTCGCATAATTATGGCCCCACGATACAGGCCTTGCCTATTGTGGGGACCATGGCAAATACACCCAGTGACTAAAATCGATGTAAATACTTATCCTTACTTACTCATGTGTCTCATATAAGCGGTATTGATAAATTTATTTATCGGATATTTATATACAATAATTATAATAATTGTTATGAGGAAATAAGTTTATGAATACTTCATAGAAAAGTGGTCTTGATCAACTTGTGGACATTTCTTGGATACCAATAAATATTGAAGAGAAAAAAAAAACCGGTACGCGACTATATAATGGCATAAAGGACGCAGGTAATTAAAAAAAGCGCGCTTGAATGTGCGTTAAAAACCCACACAGCTCGGAAAACCGCGAATGAAAATGAAATGAAAAACGTTTATTTATTAAAATACAGGTGTAGTTGGATATTATTTTAAGCAAATAACATACTTGTGTTAGGATAACCGCTCTTCTTGAAATCGTTTACAAAGTTAAACTAGGTGTAAATTTAAATTAATATTCAAATAAATTAAAAAATATGTTTGCAACATTGTGACATTTTACACATTTTTATGACAACATTTTGACGACGTCTGTGGTGTAGTGGTTCGAGTACCGGACTGCTGATCACGAGGTCGTGGGTTCGATTCCCACAAGACACAAACATTTATGTGATGAACTTAGGTGTTTGTGTTTGTCTGGGTGTTTCTTATATATTATAAGTATGTATTTACAAAAAAAAAAAAAAGTATATAAGTATTATATCAATTGTCTAGTACCCATAGTACAAGCTCCGCTTAGTTTGGGACTAGATGGTGCTGTGTAAAAATGTCCCAAGATATTTATTTATTATTTATATTTATTTATTGTGTGTGTGCGTGAATGTAGCGAAAACTTTGCATAAACATTTGCAAACGTCGTCCTACACTTGTGGGTTCGCGTATTAGTAGGAATGTGAGTGTACCGGCTTTAGTATTGGTCTTAAATCACCTTTGTACGTTTTCCGAATCTTACGCGTGAGGATCGGGCAGGTGCATTGCCTATAAACAAGCTTTATTGCCCTCAGTGGCAGACTAAGGCCCCTACACAGAGACTTCACTTAACCTTAATGAATCGTTAACAAACAGTGGCTACTATATCTTGACCTATTTTTCCATAATTGAGTTTGTTTTCAGTGTACCAAGATATACTGGGTGTCATTAGCTAATGATTCATTAGGTTAAATGACGTCTCTGAGTGTGGCCCTAAGCTAAGCAATTAATTACAAAAATGCTGGAAAAACCCCAAATAGCTGGGAAAGGACTTTGTGTATAAATGTGTATTATTAACATAATTATTAAATGTTTTTTTTTCAAGCTGAAAACAATAGAAATTTATGACTTGGTAACTCGATTCATTCATTACAGTAATTACATTCAAAAGTACCTACTAAAATGTTTTATATACCTTATTAAATTAATTAAGTTCTTTTAGTTTTGAAACAATATTTTTGATTGTCTCGTCTCGAGTGTTCGCAAATGCCGCCGCTGTGGGGTCGTGGGTTTAATTCCCAGATACTCAATTCAATTCAATTCAATTCAATCATTTATTGCGAATATAGGTCAATTAGATGGTAAGTATATAAATTTGTCACAGAACAAACATTTTGTGCAGCTATACTCTGCCATTTTAGCATGCAATATTGGTATTCTAAAGTTACAATTATCAAACATCAGACAATAATAATAATATAGTAGTTCTTACAAGTCAAAATTCTGATTCTCTATGTTAATATAATAAAAATAATTATGTCAATACTCAATAATTTATTGCATTCCATGATGTTTTATAAAGGTGGACTATAGATAACTTAGATCATTATATAAGCCCCTATTATACAAGGTGGAAGGGACATCGACGCACAAACGTCGTCACAAGGTTTTACTCAAGGTCAAAAGTAAAAATAAATGACCTAGGTGATTTATGTAAAAACTGATCGGTTTTTACAGATATTGTCATTTTTGAGCGCGCAGCGTATTGCTGAAAACGCGATTATAACGCTCCGTGGTGAATGTTTTCGCGCGCGCTATCCGAAATAAATGAAATATATATATTTTTTTATTATAAATCTAATTTGGGTAGATAAAAATAATGTTTTTATTCACGCAGCAATAGCAGAAAAAAATGATGAAAAATAGTAACGGAAAATTTCAACGCGGGGGGATCCAGATTCATGTACTGAACGCATGGTATTCGGATGTGCGTCGATGTCCCTTCCACCTTGTATAATACAAAGCCAGTAACAATTTACAACTCAATACAGTATTACTTAAAACAATGGGCTATTTCGTCTAGTATAAGGAAATGCCACGGGTTCGCCCGGGTCGCCACGATCCCTGATTTCGAGCAGCGAAAGGCCGATCGTGGCTCGTTAGCTCGTTACTGTCATCGATATACAAGCTACTGCCACAATTTTACAAATATCTTCGAAATACAAATGCGGTAATTTTAGCAGACGAGGGCGGAACAATTTTGATGAAGTAAAATGTAGAAATTCAGCCTAAAAAACCCTGGATTGAGAAAAAAAAACACCTAGACAAACAAACACTTCATCACAATAAATGTTTGTGTCCTGTGGGAATCGAACCCACGACCTCGTGATCAGTAGTTCGGTACTCGAACCACTAGACCACAGGCGTCAGGAATGCCTCTCGCATTTGCGCAGGAGTTAGACGAATGCCTTTATCATGTCCATATTTCATCTGCTGGTCTGTAGGTGGTCATCTATGTATTTTTCGTGTAAATTTTTAAGATTTTTTCCTTTTTTTTATACCACTAAGGTGGCAAACAAGCATACGGCCCGCCTGATGGTAAGCGGTTACCATAGCCTATGGACGCTTGCAACACCAGGGGTATCACTCGCGCGTTGCCGACCCGAAAAACCTCTTAGAGGTTTATAGAGGATTCACTGCGCCGACAGTTTGAGGGAATATTCCTCTTACTGCCAGCGCAGCGCATCCTTAGAATGACCTCTGGCGACCTTACTCACTGCAGGAACACAACACACAATAAAGTGTGTTATTTGGCTGCAGTTTCCTGTAAGGTGGAGGTACTTCCCCAGATGGGCTGCTCCAGATTTGAGACATAAATGGCTGTCTCTCTTGTTACTGATACTTAAAATAGCCATTACGATAGTTAAACAAAACAAACTGTGTTACTGACAAAATAGTCAGTATGTACTATTTAATCACTACTTAGTTATTTTAAACTAGCTTCCCGCCAGCGGCGTCGCCCGCGTGGTCTAAGTATTCCTTATAAATAATACCCAATATCACCCGGGGATAGTATAGCTTCTCAACGATTAAAGAACTTTTAAAATCGGTCCAGTAATATCGGAACATATTCAATTCAAACAAACAGATAAACACTCAAATCTTTCCTCTTTATAATATTAGCATAGAGTACAAAAATCCTCGCCGCGCGTGTTCGGGCTGATCTCAGAAACCACTGCACGGGTTTTCATAGGGTTTTCTCCAACAGAAAGTATTTAAACTTAAAATTTAAAATTTTACCTATTTTATAAAATAATTAAATAGCAAAGAAATAAAATCTGTCGCGATTACTATTTTAGCAACCCAATATGTCAGCATTCCCAAGCTGTTCGAACTATGTAACTTTCAGAAATCATGCTCAAAATATACAACCGAATTGACAACCTTTCTCTTTTTCATCGGTTAAAAAGAGAGCAGATTGGGTACTCTATATTTTTCTTAAAATCAAGATCTTTAATTCCGATTCATACGGAAGTGTATCGTTTAAAGACAAGATGCCTAATATGTATAGAGTTTCGCAAAAGTACTTTTAAACGTAGTGAAAGGTAGGGAGCATTGACTTATTTTAATTGGTTTCAATACATGGAGATCGTTATAGTGCTGAATTGTATCTCCGCACGCTTTTACCCTTGCCGAGGTCAGTCTGTGAATGGGTGACCATTCTTAACACATCGAGACTCCTCCGTGTTTCGGAGAGCACGTAAAGCCGTCGGTCCCGGTTGTGATACGAACACCTCTGGCAATAAGAAGCCAAAAAGACTGACAACCAGTCTATCCTTCGAATATCAGTACTGCCCAGAAATTGGGTTGCGGAGGTCTGATGGCAGTCGCTTCGTGTAAAATACTGGTATTCAGCCGCATCTGGTTAGACTGGAAGCCGACCCCAACATGGTTGGGAAAAAGTTAAGGAGGATGATGAAAATAGTTCGTGCTATGAAAAAAATATTATCCAGACGTTCTTAGGCTGACTATAGTCTGTACGGAACTATTTGGCCGCGCCTTAGGTAGGGACAAGGTTGAGGCGGCGGGTTACTGTGAACAAAAGCAAGCGCCCGCGCCCCTTCGTCCCACCGCGCGCAGGCGCCCCGTCCCCACCGTCCCGCCGCTCACATACCTAAGGCGCGGCCAACTAGTTTCGCGTGGACTATACCGGGCCTGTAGACAAATTGCATTTTGACAAAACAAAATGTATTGAAATGACACAAGCTTTAGACAAATCGGGCTGTCACTAATGTCATTTATATACATTTTGTTTCTATTCGTTTGTCGATTCTAACATCAAATTTCAACTTGTCTATATATGCCCAGGGTACGCCGTACGATCATATATAACAAGTATCTTATTGGTGTTTAAAATAGAACTATATTTAAACAAATTTAGTTGCTACATTAAATTGTTCCCCTCCGTTGATTTCTGCTTGTTTTGTTCGTTAAGCTGCTATTTACATTGAGTACTTCAGAAAATCACAGAGAACGAATGAAGATTCTATGTAATTATACGCCCCTTAAATATTAGCCAAATGTTATAAAATATCTACCTAATAAGCAATTAAGATAAAGACAGTGTGTTTGCAGCAATGATAGCCTAAGGGTATGACAACTGGACTGTCAAGTCAAAGGTCTCGAGTTCGAATCCAAGGCACGCACCTCTGACTTTTCGAAATCATGTGCGTAATTTTATTATCACTCGCTTTAACGGTGAAGGAAAACATCGTGAGGAAACCTGCATGCCTGAGAGATTGTCTCGATGGCATGTGAAGTCTACCAATCCGCATTAGGCTAGCCTGGTGGACTATAGCCTAATCCCTCTCATACTGAGAGGAGACCCGTGCCCAGCAGTGGGACAGTTTATGGGTTGATTATTATTTTTTTATTATACGCCCCTTAAATATTAGCCAGTTACCTTATAAAATATCTACCTACCTAATAAGCAATTAAGATAAAGACAGTGTGTTTGCATGACTAGTGCAGTGAATGAGAAAGTTATTTTTTAAAACAGCTCCCGTTGTAATCGTTAGTAAAAATATACAACGGACATCAAGTCAACCCTTATTCGAAACGAATATCCATAAGTTTATACAAATATTTGTTTCGGGCAGGAATCTTTTAGACATTTGGCGCAGATGTAGTAGCGAGGTATCACGTCAACACTACATATTATGATTATAAAATATACATATAGTCTACAGCCTCGTATCTGTTTCAACGCGATAAATTAAAAAACAACTAACTTATATACGGTTTTCACAATTGTCACCGAGTGATTCATGAGGAAAATATTTTAGTGCTCTGGATTTGAACTGCGACTACTTTGCACAGGAGCGGTCTAACAACTACGCTATCACTGCTTTTACAAATACAAATCTGTCCTAATTTCATTGAAAAGGGACAATAAAAGCTGTATATCGTTAACAATGGGCCCTCACTATAAAGGCCGTGATACACACGCCTGTGGCTGGCAAGCTAGGCACTGGTAAATTGGCATACCTTTTACTGGCATTCTGTGACGAAATGATACACATGCCTGTCATTGCCAATAGCTGGCATCTCTCTCTCTGGGGTCGGTCCCTCGTGTCTGAGGATCGCAGTCAACATCAGGGTTGCATCTGGAGCGGATGATCTGTCTCGACCGGTTTCTGTCCAGCGCGTTTCGCATAACCGTGTAAAATTTAGAGGCCGACGAGTCTTTTAATTGATCGGTCCATCTTGTTGGTGAACGACCGCGCGATCTTTTGCCTGCGGTGTTCCCAACCACAATGAGTTTTTCCAATCTTACGTCGCCTCTACGCATTGTGTGGCGAAAATATGCAAGGATGCGTAGCTGGCATAACAGTAACTAGAAAACTGTAGCTGGCATGCGAGCCACCCCGCGCAAGGGAAAAATTTAACTGCTTGTGATCTCTTGGTATGCTTTGTACTTAACACGCGAGCTGCTGGCAGAAACTCAATACACATGCCAGCTCATTCTTGCCAGTAACACGCATGCTTTTGTGCGAGTAACTAGCATGTGTATCTCGGGCTTAAGAGAGACTGCACAATAGCTCATTTCTCACAGCGATCGGGTAGCAGGTAATAATGAGTTGCATCATACTGTGTGTATTACAATCGCATGCTAATGTGTTCGGTGTTTCACTTGATGGGTCTTTTTGGTAATTTTTTAAAGGCACCAGTAGAGAATTCACGAATCAGGTTTGGAAGCGGGTGTTAATACCTGCAGAGAAAACATGTCATGTCATGTCATGTCATGTCATGTCATTTTGTGGTGGCGGCCATCTTGGATTTGAAATTGATCATAGTGTATAGTATTCTCCTTGCATATTGAGGGAGTTGTGAAAAAATACGTAATCCGCTATTTTGTGGCGGCGGCCATCTTGGACCGATTTTCATCAAAGAACACTCCCGACTAATTCACCTTCCAAATAAAAAAAACAAAATCAAAATCGGTTCGACACGTCAAACTTACTTACCCCCGTCGTTTTTGCGTCGAGGGTTAAAAATAAGATAAGATCAAGTTAATTTGCGATTTTTCAGAGGGCTTGAGCCTACTGATCCCATGGCCATGTTGTAAAGGGCACGTGATGACAAGTGCGGGGTTTAGTCAGTATGGGTCCAGCAGACATACCCTGCCGCCCTCCTAGGTAGCAGTAGGAATCCACGAGGAGTTTCCACATAAAAAATAGTGCTGAATTCTAATGGAATGTTAGCCTAAATACTTGGGAGGGAGGGCTAAGCTTAATAAAACAGGTGCCTTGTATACCAGACGCTTTAGCCTACTGAACTTCTAAAAACACTGTGATGACGAATTTCTCTGCCAAATGACTGAAGAATTTTTAAACGTTAGCAACCTATTTATTTTATAGACCCCAGCAACACTAGTATATCACTAGGCATTGCCATCTTGAAATCTTTGCCTATAATTTCAGTGGCTACATTGCCCTTTAAACCGGAACCCAATACATAAAACATAACCATAAACATAACCAGCACCATATCTAGTCTCAGACAAAGCAAATCTAGTACTGTGGGTTCCAGACAATAGATAAATATAAAATAATAAATAATAAATATCCTGGGACATTTTTACATAGCACCATCTAGTCCCAAACTAAACAGAGCTTGTACTATGGGTACTAGACAATGGATATAATACTTATATACATTTTTTTTGTAAATACATATTTATAATACATAGAAAACACCCAGACAAACACAAACACTTCAGTTCATCACAATAAATGTTTGTGTCCTGTGGGAATGGAACCCACGACCTCGTGATCAGCAGTCCGGTACTCAAACCACTAGAACACAGACGTCGTCAAAAAACATAAATATTTGGGACATTGTACACAGCACTATATCTACTCTCAAACAAAGCAAATCTAGTACTGTGGCTTCCAGACAATAGATAAATTACTTGATTACTTTTTGTATAAACATAACATACCATCACGCCTGTATTCCCCGAAGGGGTAGGCAGAGGCCTACTAATGTACACCCACATTTCGCCGGTATGTTTAGGTCCCATGTAATAGGGGGCGAGCCTATTGCCATCAACCGGGCACAAATCCAGACTCCGAGCTGCTACTAGGAATTTCACAGAAAACCCAACAACACTGCTCGACCTGAGGATCGAACCCAGGACCTCTAGCGTAGCAGTCGCGCTTGGGACCACTAGACCAACGAGGCAGTCAGTACAAACATACAATTTACATTAACTAGCACAACGAGTACCTTTTCTTCAATTTTCAAAACAAATATTACCAAATGGTAGAAAATATTAACCATGGTAATTTGTGGCTCCGAATGTAGACACCTCCAATAGTCAAAATGACGTGAAATATTTTTATTCATACCTGTTCGCTTGTTGTTATAACTGAGATACAACATAGTCACGACTATGATTTCTATCAGTAAAACAAAGCTTACAATCAGGTTATCCCAGACTAGAATAATTCTTATATCGTTTAGTTTCGTGAGGTTTTATGAAGTTTCTTTTTATTTTTGTTTGACGCTAGAGGTTCGTGGCTAAGTTATAATTGCGCTGATCAACCGATCCACAAAGTTGCCGAGGTCAGTCTGTGGATGGGTGACCATCCTTAACACATCGACACCCCTCCGTGCCTCGGAGAGTAATTTTGGCGTGAAAGCTCGATAGACAGACAGACTGACAGAGTTACTTTCGCATTTAAAATGTTAGTAAGGAGTAAGAAGGATTTTATGATACAAGTGTAGGACGTCGGTTTAAAAAGAAAAAAAAAACTTGATACCATCAAATCTGTTTATGGTATTTCCTATTTCTAAGGCCTTCAGTGCAAGGTATGGTTACGCCGTGGTACGTGATCACCATACACCATGGCGGATTAACTTACCGAACCTTACAAGGATTATATAGTTTCGTAAAACAACCATGAGCTAACTGCTTTATCCTTGAAGGAGGCAAGTTTGGCGTAGGCGCTGTGCGATCGGCTTCTAAACTACAGGTTCCTGGATTCGATTTCGATTCGATTGGGGTTGCCCAGCAGTGGGACAGTATATGGGTTGATTATTTATTTATTTATTTTTTGTCCCCTTTTTCAGATTAAATGCGATGACGATAAAAATGAAACGATTCAGTCTACACCTCAAGACATTTCTATTGGTAAGTCTTATTTAGATTTTTTTTTAATACTCAATACACACACACACACACACACACACACACAGACGCACACACCTCGTGATCAGCAGATACTCCAACCACTAGACTACAAACGTTATTATTGGCGTAAATATGCAATGTTTAAAATATAAATAAAAACAAAAGAATTTTTCGTTAACCCGTAAATGCCTCAAGAACAAAGATGTAACACAAAATTAAAATAGGTAACAAAAATATTTACATAATCCTTATTATGTAAATTAGTGTTTGAGGAACTTGAATTTATTTATGTATACTGAATGCTACTGTATATAAAACTATGTAAAAATACATAATCATTTGCACCGGTAGACAGTATTTTCCAATTCGTTATCGCAATATCCTTGAAACACAGCGGGGGTGCGGTGGAACGAACTGGTAACAAATGGTCTGTGACCAACATCTATTCAAATGATATAGATACAATTTCTCGGAAGTTTCTGTTTGTACGTCAGAAGTGACCCCCTGGGGGCCTTTTACGTAAATGGTTTGAATGCCCTCTGAGCTTTTTTTCTGTCTGTTGCTCTGGTTGATGGTTGATACCCAGCAGTAATATAATTGGCTAAAGGCAGTGATAGCCTAGAAATATGACCACTGGACTGCCAAGTCAAAGGTCTCGAGTTCGAATCCAAGGCACGTACCTTTGACTTTTCGAAATCATGTGCGTAATTATCACTCGCTTTAACAGTGAAGGAAAACATCGTGAGGAAACTTGCATGCCCGAGAGATTTTTTCGATGGCATGTGAAGTCTGCCAATCCGCATTAGGCTAGCGTGGTGGACTATAGCCTAATCCCTCTCATACTGAGAGGAGACCCATGCCCAGCAGTGGGACAGTATATGGGTTGATGATGAATATAATTGGCTAAATCGCCCTTCAAATCAGGACACAATAACATTAACCGTTATTGTTTAGTGGCACAGTATATATATAGCTACATGTGTAGTTTTGTCTATGAAGTTAGACAAACAAAAACAACCAGGTACTAAAAAGCATATAATATATCACCAGTTCAGCCAAACGCGAGATAATCGCGTACAAATATACACATACATACATACACGTCAAACTGAGGACCTCCTTTTTTGAAGTCGCATAAAAACGCTACGCTATTTTTGTCAAATGCAAAATGGCGAATAAGTGTACCCATTGCACTGGTATACATATTTTAAGTCCGATAATAGAGAGCGAGCCTATTGTCATTAACCCGAGCCTCCTTCAATTTTACTGCTCGACCTGGGAATCGAATCCAGGAGCGAACGCGAACGAAGCAGTCGTGCATACAACCAATAGGCTAACGAGACAGCTATTGTTATTACTATCATACTAATTACTTTAACTTTGACTAGAGCAGTTCAACACAAATAAAATATTAAGTAAGACTTCTTACAAGTGACCTCCAGGCCAAAAAAAGCCACAAACCCAATTTTTCTAAGTGCTATTCAAACGTTTACCAGGAAAACGTCAGTCAACACTAGAATGCGTGTTCTTTCACCAGCGCGCCGCGTTGCGTCACTCGCGCACTTGACACAGTGTCACGATGGTTGACACATATTGTGACGCTAGCGCACATTCGCATTTGCAGGGTTAGAATTACGACTTGAGTTTTCGTAAAAATTGGTGTAGGTACGTTAAGTTGCAAAAGAAAATCTGTATTTTTATCGGAAAAATTGTCGAGACTAAGTTTGTTCGTTTGTTTGTTTATCTGAACGCGCTAATATCAGGAACTACTGGCCCGATTTGGAAAATTCTTTCAGTGTTAGGTAGCGTATTTAACGAGGGAGGCTATAGGCTATATATCATCACGCTACGACCAATACGAGCGGTGTATCAATTAAAAATGTAAACGAAGTCGCGGTCAAAGGCTAGTACATATAATAAAGCTGAAGAGTTTGTATGTGATTTGAAAATTATTTCTATCGATCCTTCTACGCGTCACAAAATTAAAATCGACTTGCGACGCCGCGCTGCGCCTGCGTCTCAGCGTTTGCGCAAACCCCGCCCACGAAGACACGGAACTCCCCACCACAGTGACCATTGCTCCGGAAATATGAATATATGAACTTGATACTCTTTCCCGCCGAGCAATGTATAAATTATTCACGTATTTGACCTTATAAGCATATCCTTTTTGGCAAACTTGCAATTTGATATTAATATTATTTTTTAATAATGTAGACTAAAGGTCATTGAACTCTGTGTAGGTGTGTCGATAGGTCATTCAGTATTAACATTCCATTGTTCGGTTTTATCGATTGTCGTAAAAAGTGACAAATTTTATGAAGCGCTAATAGTGCAATTTAGGCATTCTATAAAGACAAATCGAGAAAATGTATTTGAATAAAGAATATTCCTAATTACTTAATGCTATGAGTATGTTTTAAAATATACATTTATAAACTTTTTAGTGGACAAAACAAGTGGTTTGTTTTTTGTTTAAAAATAAATAATAAATAAATAATAAAAAATATTTAAAAAGTTTTAGTGGAATAAAGATGTATTTTGTTTTGTACCCATTATATTATATGGGGAGGCCAAGTAAACGCACTGCCTGGCACAGAGCGAGGTTTCGGAGAAAACCATATTTTTTATAAATTTCCGTCGATATTTTTACAACCGCTCAACGGATTTCGAAAAATTTTATATGGGACCAATCTGTAAGCACCAGCTTTTGAATAAAGAATCATCAAAATCGGTTCACCCAGTCGAAACTTCTGAAGTAACAAACATAAAAAATAAACATACAGTCGAATTGAGAACCTCCTCCTTTTTTTGAAGTCGGTTGAAAATGAATTATGAGTATCTTATCTGTTACGTCATGGACTGTTTCTTTTTCATACAAACAACGCCTATATTCACCGAAGGGTTAGACAGAGGACTAAAAACACCCAAAGTTCGCCAGTATCTTTAGGTTCCCATGTGATAGGGGGCGATCCTATTGCCATCAACCGGGCAGAATGCGAGCTGTTACTAGAAACTACACAGAAAAACCCAACAAAACTCGACCCGGGAGTCAAACCCAGAACCTCTAGCGTAGCAGTCGCGCTTGGGACCACTATAACAACGAGGCGGTTTTTTTTCTAACTTCTCTTTCTTTTAACTAGTTCCTTCCTGAGTCGGCGTTAAAGATACTCTAAATGCTTTCTTTACGTGGAAACTTAAAATGGCAAGAAGAACACATTTCAACGACGTCTGTGGTCTAGCGGTTCAAGTACCGGACTGCTGATCACGAGGTCGTGGGGTCGATTCCCACAGGACACAAACATTATTGTGATGAGCTTAAGTGTTTGTGTTTGTCTGGGTAAAAAAGTATATATGTATTATATCCATTGTCTAGTACCCATAGTACAAGCTCTGCTTAGTTTGGAACTAGACGGTGCTGTGTAAAAAAAAAAAAAAGATTCTTCCAAAAATTTGCAAAATGTGTTGAGATTCAAAAATATGGTGCAACCCAAACGAGTTTTATGCACCTGGTAGATTACTCTTGCAAAAATACTAAATTTTCAAACGACAATGCATAATTATATTAATTGAGACAACCCTGATAAAGCAATACATTAATATTATAATAAATATTTACAACAAAATAATGGACCCATTATAATATCTAATATAGTACCTATTTATGCTATATTATAATAGGGTTTGTTCGCCGCTTCGCTCATGGAAATACAAAGAATTTATTCAGTAACCAACAGTAATGATCTCTAGTTTCTATGGGTCTGCATACAACAGAGAGGTCAAGCTTTATCTCAGGATCTATTCCAATAGTTGAGGTAAGATTTACCTCAATTTAAGCTGGAGTATAACAGAACACCTTTAAGTCTATTCAGGAGATTTTGTGCCGACCCTGAGCAGACAGACAAGAATTCCAAAAAATATTTTTTGAGTTCGGTGACGAAATATAGTACCCACTTGTTTTTAGGGTTCCATACCGTTCTTACGTATTATAAGTATATATTTACAAAAAAAAGTATATAACATGTATTGTAACCATTGTCTGCCCATAGTACAAGCTATGCTTGGTTTGGGACTAGATGGTGCACATTTTACACATAAAATGTCCCAAAAATATTTATTTATTTATACCCAAACGGTGCCAACGGTACCTTATTACGAAGCCTTTGCTGTCCGTCCGTCCGACTGTCTGTCAGCGGGCTGTATCTCATGAACCGTAATAGTAGAGAGTTGCAATTTCCACAAAGTTTCTATTTCTAGTACCACTGTAACAACAAATTGTTACCAAGCAAGAATCTATACGAATTGGTGTCACTCAAAATTGCATCAACATTAGCAAAATATTTTATATGTATATTCTGTGACCAATTAGTACAAAATCAAACATTTTGGCGCATCCATTAGAGTCAGACTGATTGATTTGAATGTTAATACGTAATTTTATTCGGCGCCAAAATTCTTTACACACATCAAATTAGGGTTGCCAGATAACCTTTTATTAGGCGAAACCAGAAACTGATAGTGGTCTTTGTTAAAAAATTAATAGACGATCTTTATCCAAGATAATGTTTATTATTTATTTATTTATTGTCTCTTTAACAAGGAATATGCTAACTACACATTCAACACATAAAACTTTTAGTCTTCATTAAATATGTTTAAAAAAAAAGAATTATAAAATGTGTGAAACTTCGCAATAACTTGCACAATTTTGGATAAATTGTGATCATTATTTTTTTTACTTATTATAAAAATATAATTTTGTCTTTTATATGAGTTAAACAGACCAATTTTCCCATGTTTTATTAAAATATTATCATGATAGTGGGAGAGAGAGAAAAATATTTTTTATTTGAGAGTCTTGTATCTTGTCCGCTAGGGACAAGATACAAGACTCAAATCAATAATATTTTTTTTTTTTTTTTTTCAATTATTTCAATTAGACCATATAAATAGGTACTTTCGAAAAGTCAAACTAGTTGCACGGTTCCAAAAAGTTGGACTTATGGAGAAGAGCCGGCAAGAAACTCCATAGTCACTCTTTTTAAAAAAATATATATAAATGGTTACAGTAATCATTTAGTTTTGAGGATAGTGCAGTTCGATACGTAAAATTAAGACACGAAACGTAAAATTAAGTACTTACCTATTTAAAAAAAAAAGGATAGCTATAAGCAGTAAGAGCTGACCAGTCCCGACAGACAGCACCCGTTCACGAGCATGACGTGTGTATCGGCGCCGTTTGACTCAACCATGTTGCAGGGAATAAAACGACCCGACACACAACGCCACCATCAGCAGGACATTTGAGTGAGCATGACATACTCAGACCGCCGAGCTAGATAAATATTAAACATAAAGTAATATCAGACTGCAGAATACTCGTACTTCACAGTTTATAAATTCACTATTTTAATGCAACTAATATATTATTAATTCGATTTATAAAATGATGTACCTATATTATTATATGTCATACAAAACATCATGTCAAATAATAATTATAATAAATAAATGTCATCAGATAAAAATAATAATAATAAACATGTGTATAATTTAAGCTAATTTTTTTAAATAAGTGTGATGCCACATTCGATTTAGATTAGAAAGTATTATATTTTTACCCGACTGCCGAAGGAGGAGGGTTATATCAGATTGTCTAAGATTGTTTGAGTTTTCAAAATTATATAATACGCAAATTACCACGGTATTCAGGTCAAGTTCGTGTCGGCGACAGCAAAAATTATACGCGACAGTGACAACCCTACGTAACTCCCATAGTTTTTACTGTCGAATATAAATTAATGTTATATAGTAATTATGAAAGAGTTTTGCAACCACGGATGTTAGAATCCACCAATAATGGCGAATGCATTTTCGCAAAATGATTAATTCATCTTGTTGATTTTAATGTCAAATAGTCATATTTTTTATACTCACTTAAATATTTTTATACGAGTTTGATATTAGGCGCGTTTAGCTCTTGTCGGTGCAGCGTCTTCCACTGCTTTCTGTTGAGAGCTTTCAGTTTCTCTTTTATCTGGGTTATGTAACTCATTCTTGCCCTCCCCCTCCTCTCCCTCCCTCTATTTTTCCTTCTATGATGTTTTTTATGAATTAAAAAGCCTATCATTTATCAGTAACCGCCTTTTTTCCTTTATTATTTGTAGAACTTCTTCGTTTTATATAAATATCATAATTTTAGTATTATTTCTCTTGCATGGATTTCGTAATTTGTGATAGATTAGGCGACCAGGTTTCGATGTTGGTGAGACTACTTCCAGAAACGATTATGTAATAACCACAAAACTACTAGGTACCTACTACAAAGACAACATACTCCAGTTCACTAATCATTTAAAAAATGTATTCTGCATTCAGTTTTGAACTCGTATACAGAAGAGAAAAAGCAGTGATAGCCTAGGGGTATGACCACTGAACTGCCAAGTCAAAGGTCTCGAGTTCGAATCCAAGGCACGCACCTCTGACTTTTCGAAATCATGTGCGTAATTATCACTCGCTTTAACGGTGAAGGAAAACATCGTGAGGAAACCTGCATGCCTGAGAGATTTTCTCGACGGCGTGCGAAGTCTGCCAACCCGCATTAGGCTAGCGTGGTGGACTATAGCCTAATCCCTCTCATACTGAGAGGAGACCCGTGCCCAGCAGTGGGACAGTATATGGGTTGATTATTACACAGAAGGGATATCGTTAGATAGGAAAGCAAAGTCCAAAAACTTCATCTATATTTTTTTGCTATGGCTTCCTATGTTCTCGCTAACTAATTAATCTAACTAGTACCGAATATCCTTCATAAAACCCCAAAACTCATTACCTACCTTCAGAATAGACATACAGAACTTCGCAAGAAGCGCCAGTAATCAAAAATACAAACAAAATGAAGGAATCGTTGCATAACCCTCGCGTGCCGAGACGTTACCCGACGGAAAGAAAGAAAGTGCGTCGAGACACAAGGTCACGGCCGATGCGGTGACAAAATATGATCAAGCCTTATTATCACTACATATTATAAAACAAGGTTCCCAACCGCGTCTGTCTGTCGTTCGTAATAAACTACTGAACAGATTTACATGCTGTTTTCATCAATAGACAGTGGTTCATGAGGAAGTTTTAGGTGTATTTGTTAAGTTTTTGTTGTAAATTGGCTAAAATGTCGCTAGTTAGCAATTCATGTGAAGTCTAAACAATACTACGTACCTATTGACTAAAAAGTTAGATACAATCACAAGATTAAAATTACTAATATGTTTTATCGTACGTTTTCTTTCATCAATGTTAAACTTTGCTTTTAGCAACTAATGGTTTGATATCAATCAATTAAATCTTACTAAAATGACATACCTACTTTATCTCTAATAGTTCTAAACCAGCACACTACTTCGCAAGCAAATCGCAGACAAAACGCCAATAAATAATGGGCCAAACAAAATCTAAAAGTAGCCATTGCGTAACCCCTCGCGTGCCGACGTTACCTGACGGAAAGAAAGTGCGCTAAGCGACAAGGTCGAGGTCGGCGCGGAAATACCCACGTATCGGTTATTATTAATGAGGGGAGAGATCGGGTCTGTGTGTCACGGTTATTTGTTAATGATAAGTTTATCTAACGCATTAACTTGTTAGAAAACCTTCTTAGGGTTACGTATCCGAAGGGAGACCCTATTGAGACGACACTAAGCGTAAACTAACGCTTCCGTATGTCCAATTTGTATTACAATTTGACTTATTGAAAGTCTCCGCTGTTCGTCCGTTCGTCCGTCTGTCTGTCTATCAGCGGGCTGTACCTCATGATCCGTAATAGGTAGAGTTGAAATTTTCAAAGAGTTTAAAATATCTCGTGTCACAAATCCAGTAGGTAAGAATGGTCGATCTAGAAATCGAACTCAAGACCTCTAGCGTAGCAGTCGCTGTTACAACCAGTAGACTAATGAGGCATTATTAATTATTAAAGATCAATCGTATATTCGATAGCTAAATTAAACTCAAAAAGCTGCGTATCAATTCAACCAAGCTTGTCAACCAAGTAATGTAAAAATTCTTTCACAAAATATAATGTATTCTTCAATTTACACAATTATTTTCCTGCGGCAGTTTAAAAGACGTACATTGACCCACCTTGTTACGAGACGCAACGCAGACGAGCGACCTTGTAACACTATAGTTTATGACAATATTAGCGTTTTAGTGTTAAACTATTTTCAACTAGCTATCACTGAGGCTCCATCTAGTGTTAAAAATCTAAACTTAAAAGCAACTTACAGTTTCAATGTGGCCCGTCAAGTTGTTGACAATTTTAGGCGTTGGTACAGTTTTTGACATTGATAAAGTTTAAATAATAATATTAATACTCAGTTATGGATATTTTATAAAAATATCGCCTATTACTTCTGCTAAACCCATAGGAATTTTAATTTGGCGGATAGGTTGAACGATTCACTTTAAAAATGCTGAAAATCTCATGTGGCAATGAACGATATTGTAAAGATAAACTGGTTATCGCGTTTTTAGAACTTACGACTTACGACCTTTAACGATTAAGGCCTTAACATGCGTGAATGACCTTGAGGAAATGGAGCTAATTTGAAAAAGTCGCCATCTAGCGGAGACGCTCTGTACTGCTTAGACACGGATCTGAATAGTTCAAAGATTAGAGTTGCAGAGAGAATAAGTGGTATTATTTGGAATACTGCCTATTATGTTTAAGCATCACTGAGAGTCACGTCATGTGCACGGTATTAAGTGACTAAAGCGGTACGTTCAATTATTGTGTGTAAGATAAGTAAGTTTTCTTATTGGTGACATGACGTAACGTGAAGTACTTCATTTCCGATATTACCTACATGGAGCTTGCTTTTAGATTTTTAGTTAGTACCGTTTTAGCATCTAATATCTAGTTTAACGCAGTCGGCTTTTATGTTTAATTTAATAATAAAAAAAAAATTTTTTTGCCAGTGAAGTGAGTGTGTAGGTGATTTGTGTAGTTTAGAGAACCAAATCTCACTTCCAAAGTTTATTAACTCATAAGTATTACGTATGTTTTACACTAAGTCTTAGCGCACAATTACACAGCCGAATATGCATTACTGATTAGGTACAGTTTACAAGAATACAAGTCGCATCCGAGAATTATAACAATAAACGCGCTGTAAGCGGCGGGGTACAGCAGACTAAACAGACTAACTCAACTCGCCGAACGCCGACCATGTAGCTCAGTATCCTAAAATGTGGGTACCGGCGCTGGCACCGCGCCGTTGTATTTCGATGTACTGCCACTGCGGCCGGCCGGACGGTTTGTCACGCGCCTCATTAGTGATGAGCTAACTACTAATACAAAAATCTGTTTGTGCGTAACAAACAATTATTGATATCTGCAAATTATTATATTATATAAAAGCTATTGAGTGTTCATTTACCAATGCCATATTTATTTTATACAAAATAAATTTAGTTGTTCACACATAATTATTAAAACATTTTGTTATTTATTATATTATAACATTATTATATTATTATTATATTAATTTAATTACATATTAAATAATATCATTATTTATTATTATATATAAACTAATATCAATTAATAAGGACGATTATCGGGCATAATATAAATAAGTTAATAAGTTGTATATCAATTAATAAGTTGTTGCGACCCTCTGGAGGGTCATGGTACTTTAAATAATTAAACTGTAGGTGGCACTACACCAGTTTATTTATTACTAGCTTTCCACCAGCTGTTTTGCCCGCGTGGTCTTCTAATTTTTTCCCCGTTTTTGTACTATTTTTCATCACTACTCCGCTCCTATTAGTCATAGAGTGATGATATATAGCCGATAGCCTTCCCCGATAAATGGGCTATCTAACACTGAAATATTTTTTTTCAAATCGGTCCAGTAGTTTCGGAGCCTATTCAATACAAACAAACAAACAATCAAATTTTATAATATTATTAGTATTGATTAGTTTAAAGTAGTATGCGCGGCACGAATAAAAATTTTTAAAACCACCGACACGAAATGTAATTTGCCATTTTGTGGTGGCGGCCATCTTGGATTTAAAATGTACTATAGTACATTATATTCTACTAGTTAAGACCTTTCATTTGATACCCATCATGAGGAAGTTGTCAAAAAATATCTAATCCACTATTTTGTGGCGGCGGCCATCTTGGACCAATCTTCATCAAAAATAGCTAAGAAAACTCCCGACTAATTCACCTTTTAAATAAAAAAACCTACTACTAATGCAAAATCGGTTCAGCCGTTCGGGAGCTACGATGCCACAGACAGACACACACAACCAACACCCGTCGTTTTTGCGTCAGGGGTAAAAAATTAGAACTGTCAGGCATATCATCTTACGGCGAAAATACTATTAGTGTAAAATTAAATAAAAAAAACAGTATATTCTTGCACGACACAAGTACGCGTCGCGTTACTTTTATGTGCATAGAAATATGGCTCAAATTCAAATGACTGTACCGCGCTTCGCCGCGTCGCGTTGCTCAATTGGAGCGGGCCTCGGATGCCGCGTACCCATAGTCACAGTGAGTCTAGGAGGATCGAGTATTTTAAAAGATGGATTAGGTGCTACATAGGTCTCGTTAAATACCTAGTCCTTTAATCTATTCTAGTATATATATTCTATTATAGTATCTTTAATATCCATATCATATTAAATTAAAAAATAATGTCCGCCATCTTGTATTCAAAAACTTATGCCATTTTCGTAATCAGCATCCCAAGAAACCACCAAACCACCAATATTATATTATAATCATAATCATCAGCGCCCTGAAGAATCTTAAAACATCATAAAAATTAAAAACAATATCCGCCATCTTAAATTTAAAAATAAAGCTTATTTTTATAATCAGCTCCCTAAAGAACCTTGAATTTGATACCCATATCATAATTCTAAAATTCAAAAATATGTCCGCCGTATTGGATCAAAGAAATAATGCAATTTTCGTAATCCCAATTCCCTAAGGAACCTTAGGATTTGATACCCTTATTTACCTTTACAATTGATGCCTATGTGGTTTTTCGAATAACCATACCTAAATAAATCAAAACTCGATAAAATTCTGCGATAAGTACCCGCGGTAAGTAACTATAAGATAACTTTTAAATAAGAATAAGGCGAGCGCCGTAGTAATATATTTATGCCTAAAGTGCGGAGCGATACATATTAGATTTTAGCCACTCTGCGATCTTACTCTTTATGCACTTAAAACATGAATTTGTTTAGAAAAAAACATTTACAGCCAGCAATATATACATATGAACTAAACTAAGCATTTCTGTTAATATGAATATTTATCAATAAGTATAAAGTCTTCAAAACATAAAATGTATTTTAAAATAGTCGCTCAAACACCGACGTGCGGTCCACCCTCGACAACGTCCGGAGACGGACTGCGCGGGTGAAGGAGCAGGGAACGCTCGCGTGGATAGACTCAATTTCGAGGAAAATGAATATTTTCACTAGTAAAATGCAAAATAATACTTTCAAGTGAAAACATTAATATTTTGAAGACCTATTTTTGTATGAAAAAGCGAAGTAAGTAGCTTCAGCCGTTTAGCAAACAATTTGAAAATTCTGACAAAAATAGGTAGTCTTTGGTGATTTTTTTTCCAAAAAGTGGTTGGCGGAAATACATTTTTTTTCAAGTGAAAAAAATTGTCAAATCCTTACCTATCACATATATTTTTTTTGTACAGATTAAATGAACAGTTATTGAGACAATCTTAATTGAATACCCAAGAATTTAGGCATTTCACTGTTGTTAAGGCCTTAATTGTCATAATGTGTTACCGGGAACGATAATTTACGTGCTCTCCGAGGTACGGATGGCCCCCAATGTGCTAAGAATGGTCAGCATTTCACCAACTTACGGATGTCACAAAAATCATGCAAACTGAAAGCTTTACTGGCGAGCGCTGCGTGAATCAATAAAGTTATAAATATCCTGGGACATTTTACACAGCACCATCTAATCCCAAACTAAGCAGAGCTTGTACTATGGGTACTAGACAATGGATATAATACTTATATATACTTTTTTTTAAATAGATACTTATAATTAATAAGAAACACCCAGACAAACAAACACTTAAGTTCATCACATAAATACTTGTGTCCTGTGGGAATCGAACCCACGACCTCGTGATCAGCAGTCCGGTACCCGAACCACTAGACCACAGACATCGTCGTCGTCATAATTATGAAAAAAAATATAAAAGAATCCATGCAGAGCCGGGGCTGGTCACTAGCGAGTTATTATTACGTTTACCTGAACTGTCAATCATAAACAGGACCTAACTTTAACCATGCCACAATTAGTTCAGTAAAAAAAACATTTTCAAATGCGTAATACTTCATACTTCCACCGTTTAACCTTGCGAAATCCATACTCATTTGTCATTTTATGATTATAGCATAAATACGTTTCATAGCCTACTCACGAATGGGCGTGGCATATTATTGTTACAATTTAATTATAAATCAATAAAGCGCCAAATTTGCATAATGTCTCCATTGTTCACGATTGTACAATCGCGGACAAAAGGAGTGGCAGCTGGTCAAAAAACATATATTATTTTGTTTGGCTTCCGCGATTGTCATTAGCAAATTGGGTGAAAAAAAAAATACATTGACAGATGACGTATGCTATTGTAATTTAGTTTTGATTGATACGTAATTTGGTGCGTGTGATTTAGTCACGATCATTGTTGTTTGCCTGAGGCTAAACTTGAACTAGGAAATATAGCTATAGTCTAAGAAATTTGCTAGAAATACTGTGCAATGAATACTAAAATACAGGTTTCATTGCTATTATACATACACATTTTGCTTTACATATTTGAATTTGAATTGCTATATTTTCCGTTAACTTTTATGCGAATGATTATTATTAATAAGCCGTTGTGATAATTGATAAATAATAATACACTTCTTTCTATCGATGATCGAAAACCGTTTGAAAATCTGAACAGTAGTTTCTGAGACTAGGTCGAACAAACTGAGCAAAACGGGAAAACTCAACGGGGCAGGCGACTTTATATATGATATGTGGTGACTAGAATTAAATATAAATACACTACAATTAATTAGACGTGTATTTAATTATGTATTTGAATTAACTAAACTAATGCATTAATTTATTTTAATAATAAGATTCAAACCTTTATAATTGGTTGGCGGCTCATTAAAATTGGAGAGTTTGCAATCAATTCTTTAATAATGCAAAATAACAAACTGTCAATTAGTAAAGATATATATCATTCAGTGAAAGTTCAATAATAAATTGGCTTAAAAGACCAATAAACGAATGTGTGAACACTGAGCAGTTCGCTATAATACACCTTTAAAATTTAAACCTTTTAACCTTTAAGGTACTTTTTTTTAGGTATTTTTTTAGTACTGCTCGCGACGTTTATCCATTTTTTCCCAATCCCGTGGGAATTTCCCAAAGTACTTTCTTAGCGGTTGCCTTCGTCATAACCACTATCGGTGCTCCAAATTTCAGCCCAATTTGTTTAGCGATTTCATCTGTGCGTTGATCGATCATTCAGTCAGTCAGTTTCATACTTTACATATTAAACTAGCTATCCTCTCTCACTTCGCTTCGCACTAATATTACAATTTTATGTAAAATATTAAAATTAATAAAATTTCTCAAATAAAAGTTAAAGTCTAAGTCTAACACATCTGCTAGTGAAAGTTCCGACAAAATCGGACCAGAAGTTTCAGAGATTAGCTGGAACAAACAGACAAACATTTAAAGATATATATTTTTATGTAAGTACCGTACCTAGATATACTTTCATAATGCATTTAGTGAAAAGCTGATAATTTAAAATTACAAACAGACACTTTAATTTTATTTATTTGTTTAGATCATTTATTCTTATGTTACTCCAATTTAAATCGGCTGTAATCAATTTATCATAATCATATCACTTGTGCTAATGACTGTACAAATTACTGCCGGTCACTTACGGATTTCCTAGTGGTCAGTACCTTGTTGTAAGTAGTTGGACAGACAGACAATCAGATTATATATCACAGATTGTGACACGCGTATCGAGATCTAATAGTCAGCATGATAAAGCTGTTGATATAATAGGATTTATTTTGTGCAATAGAATATTTCAACACATGTTTGGAGCTACTTTTGGAACTTGCTTTCAACACAATAGGGGAGAAAACTGGTGTTGAATTTGTTAATAATCACACGCTTATTGAAATATATCATTAGCATACTTCGTGTATTGAAAATAAATATTAAATCGACCAAGAAATTTCTTAGATAAATGCGTTAAAAGTTTTGGTGGGGATTGAGATGCTCTGTCCCTTTCCCGTAAAACGAGTGTTAGTGTAGAATTAGTATGGCGCACGCTACTTATGACGTAATTTGTAAGTATAGTGCGCTCTCTGTCTAGCATAAAACTAAAATGCTGTTAACTTCGTTATTTTTTAACCAATTTAAATTTTGTTTTTGATATTCGGCTCTATTTATGGTCAAGTTTTTCATGAGGCCATAAAAAATAATAAGTCGCGTAGCCTATTGTTTGGAGTGTGAGTGACTGCCTCTAGTGGTCCCAAGTCCAAGCGCGATTGCTACGCGATAGGCCTTGGGTTCGATTCCCAGGTTGAACGGGAGTTGAAACTTAACGCAAGCGAATTGACATTTATAAACAACTAGCTGTCCCGGCAAACGTGGTTTTGCCATATAGGGGTGGGTCATTTTAGGGGGATGAAAAATAGATGTTGGCCGATTCTCATAGATACCGGATAAGCACACAAAATTTCATACAAATCGGTCCAGCCGTTTCGGAGGAGTATGGCAACTAAAACTGTGGCACGAGAATTTTATATATTAGATGTAGCCTATTATGTCAAATGAATGTAATCTTATTTATTGACGAAATTGACTCGACACATTGATTTACCATTGACACGAAAAGAAGAAGAAGATGTCAAATGAAATGTAATTTTTTTAAATCCGTTTATAGTTAGAGATTACAATCTACAAGCAAACAAACTTTTATATCTCTGTTAAATATTAATTTGGACTCTAGACCTACGTTATCCGTAAAATAGTGAAGTTTTGACATTTTACCAAATTAATATTTATTTATTTTATTATTTTAGGAAAACTTACAGCTAATACAATTAAATGCAAAATGTATAACAGAATACGGTCAGTATCGTTAACAAACATGCCTAAGACAGAAAACAGCTTTATACATATAATAATACTAGCCGTTACCCGTGACTTTGTTCCCGCAGATGATTTTTTTCTCCCATATTTGCAACATTTTTAATTGATACTCCTGTTAGTCTTAGCGTGATGATATATAGCCTATAGGCTTCCTCGATAAACGGGCTATCTAATACTGAAAGAATTTTTCAAATCGGACTAGTAGTTCCTGAGATTACCACGTTCAACCAAAAAAACGAACTCTTCAGCTTTATATTATTAGTATAGATAACATTGCATACCTACTCTTATCCACTTTATTATTACAAATATTTGGGGAAATTCAGTTTCGAAGTTAACTATCTTTAAAGCCCAGAAAAGATGCATCAGAGCCATATGCGGCCTGGACACAACAACAAGCTGCCAACCATTCTTTAAACATTTAAAATTGTTAACATTGCCATCGTTGTATATTTATGAAGTGAGTATATTTGTTAAGACGATCACTTATCTATACAATATTGCATATAAAAGTTATTACAGAAAACTTCGTGATAAGAATAAGCTGGAGCTTGAGATTGCGTACGGCACCGGCACAGCATTACTAAGTAAGAGTTTTCTTTGCATGGCACAAAAAATCTTTAATAAATTTACCAGATGACATTAAAAAATTAAATTTAACGCAATTTAAAAAATGTATGAATAAGTTTTTGGTTGAAAAATGTTATTATACAATTAATGATTTCTTAATAGATAATATCGACATGAATAATTTTATTAACATTTTCCACTAAATAAGTAAAGAAATTTTATTTGAATTTGTATTAAATATTTGCACGCCTTGATGTGGCAAAATATAGAGATACCTACTATACTCATTCTGTAACAACATTTTGTACTTACCTATATTGCAAATAAAAATGATTTGATTTGATTTTGATTTGATTTTGTAGCGTAATAGACTATCCATTAGATACGGTCCCTTTATACTTAGTAACTTCTAACTGCCTACGCAATTAGAATCCAAAGGGACAGATCCGGGTTATAAACCTCAATTCCAAGTGTCAACGATACCTTTCACAAAATATTTAAGTGTGCGTTCACTAAGCCAATTACTTCATTGCAAATACATTCTCTTATTCAATTAAAATTAAGTTACATTGTAACGCTAAAATTAATTGCTTGCTAGTTACAGTCTAGTGATATGAAAGAAAGAATGAAAGAAATTTTTATTTGATATGGGATAGCCAAGTCGTAACTCGCTTCAAAATGGTATACGAAATCATCGTGAGGAAAACTAAATGTCTTCGAGATTTTCTCGAGGTGGGTTTTCACAAATTGAAATCTGCTAAGTTGCCAACCCACCGTAAGACATCACACCGTCTGCGTAGATGAAATAATGAAACGTGTTTTTTTTTCTGAAAATATATCCTTTAAAGACATTTCTATTATTAAAAAATCTAGTATTAAATCTATCTAGTATTAAAAAAAATATAATGACTAGTCATTATACTAAAAAAAAACTAAAAAAACTAAAAAACTAAAAAAATATAATGACTAGTCATTATATTTTTAGATGGCGCCGGCGTTTCCTAACTGACGACCTCTGAGAAGAAACGCCGAAACAAACTCAAAGAATCATCAATCATGGTCTCTTTTAAAGTTCAGAAAATCGTTGTATATGTGTATCAAAATTCAAAATATTTTATTTCAAATAGACAATATAAATAGGCACTTTTGAACAGTCAAACTAGTTGCTCGGTTTCAAAAAAGTAGGACTTATGGAGAAGAGCCGGCAAGAAACTCCATAGTCACTCTTTTAAAAAAAGATAGTGGGACAGTAACATTTTTTTGTTATGAATAATATGAGTATATTGCAGTTTGATGTTTGATGTAAGGATTAATAAGATAGAAAAGAAAGGAAAATAGCCATAGCAGTAAGACCTGACCAGTCCCGAAAGACAGCACCCGTTCACGAGCATGACGTGTGTATCGGCGCCGTTTGACTCAACCATGTTATAGGGAATAAAAACCCGACTGCGTAAAAAGTACTAACTAAAAATCTAAAAACAAGCTCTGTGATGTTGGAAAATGTATTGCAGGCGGGACAAGCAAAGAAACAATTTTGTTTATGAACGAACAGCTTGTCCCGCCTGCAATACATTTTCCAACATCACAGAGCTTGTTTTTAGATTTTTAGTTAGTACTTTTTACGCAGTCGGGTTTTTTGTTTTTTTTAATAATTGATTTTATTTCCTTCTTTTTAGTTTATAAATCATCATAGAATCACTAGGTTCAATCCTAAATGATGATTTAAAATATAAATTAATACAACTAAAGATCATTTTCAAAATCAGTTCGCACATTAAAGCATATAAAATCCGCCATATTGTTTTTTTTTAAATTTCATGTACCCAGTGACAGTCGTGCTATCAAGACGAATCTAATGAGGTGTCATTTATCTAAATCGGTTGAGCCGTTGAGTAGTTACGACCGGACATAGGAACGGACATACATACATACATACATAAATACATACATACATACATACGCGTCAAACACATAACCCTCCTCCTTCGGCAGTCGGGTAATAAGACCCGACACACGACGCCACCGGATTCTATCGGATAGGTGAGTTAAACAATGTAGGGCACAATCTGAAATGTCCTTTTGAAGAAAGAACCGCAGCTTTGAGTTGTCCAGTCTTAACTGACGGTACCTACGCATGCGTCGGTTATCGTGTAGCTCAATCATTATTAGGGAGCTCATAACTAAAGTTAAAGGGTCGAAACACATAACCGCGTTGTGGCACCGCGCCGCGAGAATCGGCATTAGCGGCACTGCTGATTGTAGCGGCGCGGCACCGCAGCGTGGCACTAGTTCCAGCGTTATGATGTCATACTTGTTGGCAATGATTTAGTTTGTTTCATATCACTCTCTAATAACAAATAAGCAATAAGTTTCTAGTCTAGTCTAGTTCTAGTCTATCCACAATCAAAAATCACGAGGAACTGGCTACCCTACCATACGACGAAAAAATGCTCTTTTTCGCGACGCCGCAACGCCGCAACGCAAACCGCCGATTTTAGCGGCGCGGCGCCCCAACGCGGTTATGTGTTTTGGCCCGTAATGCCACAACAGGCTAGTGACCGTTGCCGCTTATATTAAGTGGCCCGTATGATTATTAATCATGTAATTACAATAAAAAATATGTTTGAGCACTGTGTTACAACAATATTTATCAATGACAGCACATTGTGTCAATTTTATCGATCAATCAATCAGCAGTCGTGTTTTTATATTATTAATTATAATACCTGCCATGGCACGTGCAATACTTGTGTTTATAATCACGCATAACACACATATGTCGTTCTAAATGCGATCTGGATTTCATGCATGAAAGTTTCTAGAACTTCCGTGAAAGCTTTTCATGCTTTACGTGTTATTCTTGAGATTTCAATTATTTTCTCATGTCCAGACTTTTATTGAAACTTATATCATAGTTTACGATAGTTTCATGCGTTAATTGGTGCATGAAAGTGCAAGATCAAACAAATTTTGTAATAGGACATCTCTTTCTCTTTATTTCAAACTTGATTTATACATAATCGAGAATAAAGTATGAACCATTTCATGCATGTTTGAGCAGTTCATTATTCGTGCATGAAAGTGTCTCTGATTAACATTCACTCCATGGACAAGAGCAAGCCTACACTAGTAATGGTATACCTAAGCCAGTTAATACATTTACAAAATTTATTACAAGTCTTGATTGGCATTGAAAGTTCTCGTGTTTATAACAGTTATCATGTTTATTTTATATATTATGTCGGAAATGCAGTATTACGATATTATGCAGCAATTAATTGACAATACTGTCGTAATTGTGCCTTAGATATTTATTACGCGGAATGCGTTTGACTACTTAGTTACATAAATTTTATATTATTATGTCTTTATAAATATATAAAGGGTTAGGCGTAGGCGTACTAATATACACCGCACCACAGTTGTACGTTTAGGTCCCGACGGAACGCTTAAGTCCCATGTAATTTATTTATTTAATTAATTACTACGGATCCACCAATTACACTAACTAAAAATTTTACTATTAAAATCTACAAAACAGAGCAAAGTAAATAAATGAAGGTAAAAACACTTTCATACCTTCCTCTCACAGTACTTCTGACATACCAATATAATCTTCGTCCACTCATCCGCAAACAGATCGCCTGTTGGATTAGAATCCAAGAGATCGTTTAGCGCGGCCAGGGTGCGACGAATTGGCGACTTAGCACGTGCAACGGTACGGCATGAGGGTACGGCAAATAGCCTGTGTTTCTTGCCCCGGCAATAATTGTCTGGGACAAAAAAGCACGTCAGCACGCGAAGCAGATCAGGAGCGTCAATAGCGCCACGGAGTGTCTTGCAGGCTATTGTGAGCTGATCTCGAGCTCGCCTTACCTTTTAAGTAATTACTTAACTTTTAAGTAATAGAAGGCAAGCAATATTAACAGGGCACAAAATATACAAAATCCGAGTTGCTACTATTCTGGGAATCAAACTCTTCTGGGTTTAATATTGGGTTAGATACAATTTGTGTACTTACTTGCTAACATTAATTATTCACAATTCAACGTAAACATTTACAAATGACATAAATACACAAACACATTTAAATGCCACACATTTGCAAAAAAAAGAACAATAGACCGTCTCTAAGGATGTTTTGTAATCTGTGCCGCATCGGGCAATTTCACTTTTTTGAAATCGGTTAACGACAAACGAGTGAGTAGGCTGTGTTAGTCTGTCTGCCTGTCCGCAGGCCGTGGCTGAGCAAACAGAGCCTATTGTTGCTCTAATTATATGCAAGTGGAGCGAGGCTGGGTATTCGGGCACAAAAGTGTTATTACTAAACTGTGGATTCCAATACCTACCTAAAAAACTCAGTACTTAAATTTTCTGCCTCGTTGGTGTAGTGGTCCTAGGTGGGACTGCTACCGTAGAGGTCCTGGGTTCGATTCCTAGGTCCAGCAATATTATGGGAATTTTTCTATGAAATTGTTAGCAGCAGCACGGAGTCTGGATTTGTGCCCGATTGATGGCAACACGCTACCTCTGCAGAACTTTCAGTTATTTTTTAACATTGTAGTAGGCCGGCGACATACGGTCGCTTCGGTCGGCGCGGTCTCCCTTGGTCCCCAGAGGGACGTGAGCCTCCTCGGCTCTCGTTACCAGTGCTGGCAGTTGGTTCCGCTGCAATCGAGCTAGATGCCTATGTAGTTTAGAAATTTGAAAACTAATTAGGTACCTACTTACTTAACTCTTAATTTAACTCTTTTTCAGATAAATATTTCAATACTCTTGATACATTCTTACGTTATACATATACTATAAATATGAATTAGAAAATAGTTTTTTTATTTACTCTAAAAATTATTGCCGTTCAATGCCACAATAAAATGTGTTAGATATTTGCATTCTGTACTCGAATGTACAATAAGTTATGCTCTAGTATCATAATAAATCAAATTAAACATTTACTTATAATTCGAAAACAATGATGTAATGAAATGCCAATGTTTATGATACCTACATATACAATATATTTACATAATATTATATAAGGCTTTGTTTTTGTAACTAATACTGTCCATAATAAAAAAGAATAAACAAAAAAAAACGCTTCCAAAAACACCTAGAAACTAAAAAGCAACAAATAACAGGTACCTACATGTTTAGATTATGATTTCTAACTAATTTGGAGTTGGTGCCAAACAGACGATAAACGAAAGGCATATTTAAATTAAATTAGTGGTTTAGTCAGTTCAGAATTAGACAAAAATAATAACTCTAATAAAGTATAATTTTATAAGAATGCTAAGATGAGAATGCTACACGGAATGTGTGAAGTTACAAGAATGGACAGGGTCAGGAATGAGTATGTAAGAGGTAGTTTGAAAGTAGCACCGGTTACTGAAAAGTTGTGCAGTAACCGCTTAGCGTGGTATGGACATGTGATTCGTAGAAGTGAAGAGCATGTTACCAAAAAGGTTTTGAGCATGAATGTGGATAGAGAGGAAGATAAGGGAAGAGGAAGACCAAAGAAAAGATGGATGGACTATGTAAGAAAGGATATGACCACAAAGGAAGTGAATGATGAGATGACGGCTAATAGAGATGTATGGAAGAAGGAGACATACTGCGCCGACCCCAAGTCAATAGGGATAAGGGCAGAAGGATGATGATGATGTATATTTTTATAGAGACTACGAGATATTAGCTACTGATTGATAATACGATACTCACTGACTCACAAAAGTTTTTTTTAAAGATGTATGGTTCCGCAACCTGGATGCCTGATAGATTTTTCTCGATGGCATATTGTGAAGTCTGTCAACCCGCATTAGGCTAGCGTGGTGGACTTTTTCTCGATGGCATATTGTGAAGTCTGTCAACCCGCATTAGGCTAGCGTGGTGGACTATAGCCTATTCACTCTCATACTGAGAGGAGACCCGTGCCCAGCAGTGGGACAGTAATGGGTTGATGATGATGATGTATGGTTCCGCACAAAAAAATATAACATGTTAATCAAATTGGGAATTAAGTTAAATCGCGTGCAACAGCTAGTAATAAAATACTAAACACGTAATTAAAGGCGGACACTCACCTCCAGTGACCGAGGCTAATTAGCAACAATACACAAGGTCTAGTGCGCCCATCATGATTGACAATTTATTGCCAAGGTCATAGTATTCAAGGGTCTCCATATCAACCATTGAATCGGTTAATTTATTGGTTTTAAAGCTTTTTTCGTAACTAAATACAAGATTTTTTCTTGCTTGTTTGTATATTTATAATATTATTATTATTTTAGCCCGAACTGTCCCAAAATTGAGCAAAGGCCTCCCCCCTCTTTTTCCATGCCAGTCGGTTGCACGCGACTGTGGACCAGTCTGGTTGAAAACAATCCAAATCGTCCCGCCACCGATGACTTGGGCGACCTCGTCGTCGCCTCGAAGTGGGATGCCAGTTGCCACTTAGTTGTTATTGCAGGCCAGTGCTGGTCTGGCATGCGGCTAATATACCCAGTCCCACTTAAGTTTGGCAGCTTTCTGGACGTTGGAGATTTTAGTTTTGGAGCGTAGTATACTAGTTATATTTATAATAATGATGTATAATTTAATGTTTTTAACCCCCGACGCAAAAACGACGGGGTGTTATAAGTTTGACGTGTGTGTGTGTGTGTGTGTGTGTGTGTGTGTGTGTGTGTGTGTCTGAACGTCCGTCCGAACGGTTGAATCGATTTTGATTTTGTTTTTTTTATTTGAAAGGTGAATTAGTCGGGAGTGTTCTTAGCTATGTTTGATGAAAATCGGTCCAAGATAGCCGCCGCCACAAAATAGCGAATTATATATTTTTTCACAACTCCCTCAATATGGGTATCAAATGAAAGGACATAACTAGAAGAATACTATACACTATGATAAATTTCAAATCCAAGATGGCCGCCACCACAAAATGGCAAATAACATTTCGTGTCGGGGGTTTTCTAAATTTTTATTTATTTTGTTTATTGCATCTGCCACGCGTTGTCTCTATATCGCCCTATGGTTGACTGGTAGAGAATGCTTATAGCATTATATCCACCTCAGTACAAACTTGTGCATAAAGTTTTAAATAAATAAAGAATGAACACATCTAAAGGTCTTCCTTTACCGAAGAAATCGCCTGATACCTATGTTACGTTGCACACAGGGTTAGGTTAGATTTTCGGTTACAAAATAATAATATACTAGCTTCCCGCCAGCGGCTTCGCCCTCGTGGTCTGAGTATTTCATATAACTTTCATCCCCTATTTCAACCCCTTACAGCCCTTTTTTTGCATTAAAAAGTAGCCTATTTCCTTTCTCAGGCTCTAGACTACCTGTGTACCAAATTTCATTTAAATCGGTTTAGTAGTTTTGGCGTGAAAGCGCGACAGACAGACAGAGTTACTTTCGCATTTATAATATTAATAAGGGATAAGGATTATTTTTACAAGGATTGTACGGTTACCTCAATTAAATGTAACCCGTAACAAGCCCGTAACTGAAATAAAGATTACTTTCATCTTACACGTGCCGTCAGCATTAGTCAAAGGGTGCGACGCCTAACGCCTAATCGAGCGGCGTATCCAATCGCGTCGCACCATCGCCAAAGCCAATGTGCCACAGACCAGAGAGCGCATACGAGAGTCTCACACAACACAGCGAACCAAAAAAAAAACTCAAGGACATTTTTAGGTAACCGGTATTAATACGGTAACGTAAATAAAGGTAACATGTTTCTTCTTTTTGATTCCCTAGATACCGGTAACCCATAGCCGATAAGGTAGCCAACATTTCTCGATACCGGTACTGTAATTTTTAGAGGTTTCGGTCCGTGACAGAGTCGAACATTCATCTGTGATTCTGTGAGTGAGGTGAACCGAATATTCCAGTACTTATTAATGCAAGTTTTTGGTTATACAGTTTCATCTAATTATAGAAAACGAAAAACTAAATAACAAACTAAACAAACATTATAAACTAACAAAAATGTCTATAGAAAAGAAAAATTTTAACAGGTCTACAAAAAACACTTCCTCGTTGGTCTAGTGGTCCTACGTGCGACTGCTACACTAGAGGTCCTGGGTTCAATCCCAAGGTCGAGCAAAGTGTTTTTGGGTTTTCTCATTTCTGTGAAAATCCCAGTAGCAGCTCGGAGTCTGGATTTGTGGCCGGTTGATGGCATTAAGCTCGCCCCCTATTACATGGGACCTAAACATACCGGTACCAGCGGATGGATGCGAGCTGCCCAAGACCGGGATGGTTGGCGCTCTTTGGGGGAGGCCTACGTTCAGCAGTGGACGGCAATAGGCTGATATATTATATTAAACATACCGGCGAAGTGTGGGTCAGTACGCCTCTACCCACCCTTCGGGGAATACATAATAATAATAATAAATATCCTAGGACATTTTACACAGCACCATCTAGTCCCAAACTAAGCAGAGCTTGTACTATGGGTACTAGACAATGGATATAATACTTATATACATATTTTTTTTGTAAATACATTCTTATAATACATAGGAAACACCCAGACAAACACAAACATTTATATTCATCACATAAATATTTGTGTCTTGTGGGAATCGAACCCACGACCTAGTGATCAGCAGTCCGGTACTCGAACCACTAGACCACAGACGTCGTCTCAGACATACGTGACGTATAGCTAATTTTGGAATTGCGGCACCCAGAAGGCTGGCATCATTGCCAAGTTGGATGGCAATTCGGATTTTTTTTAAATTCAAATGTGCAATTGAATGCAACCCACGGCGCGGGCGCCAACTAATTCGCTAAGGGTTAAACTCCTAAGTCCACAAAAATGACGTCAAGAACTCTGCATAAAAAATTGTTTGTCACGATACGCTTGGAGTTGCTTTATCCAATTGGTTCCGTATCTTTCATAGATCCATTTCCATCCATTTTTATAGAAGTCCAAAGTCGCCTTGAAAGGAATGACGTTGGTGAATTTATTTCACTTGATATTGTTGTTACACGTGGTGTAAAATTAGTTACTCATTAATAAAAAATATCGGTCAAGTTCGAGTCTTACCGCGCACCGAGGCTTCCGTACAAACTTGCGTATATTATACTTTTTTTTTAATCATATGTTTATAATTATGATATATAACCAGTAATTGATGATTTTCGGAAATTTTCTTTATTTTGTGCTATGTGAGTCCTTACATCATGAGATTAGACAAGAAAAGTTTTGACTTACTAATAAGGTTCAAAATATTCGGCATAAATCACAATTTCTTGCATGTAATTTTTTTTTCTGGGTTGACTTAGAAGCTAGAGCTTTTTTCAAAACTCAGTTAACGTAAACCCACTTATTTGATATTAATTTTAACTTCATATCCTCGCATTCCTGGTAAATAGGGTGGTGACAGACAGACATACGGACACGATGTGGTCCTACAAGGGTACCTTTTGAAGTACGAAACCCTAAAATACCGCTTGACGACAAACTTTTTCACCTGCTAGTGGTACTTTATAGATAAAAACTGGTTTGATAGGTTTTTGTCCTTGACCTTGTGACCTTGAAAATAAGTTTACCATAATGTTATATGTTTGTACGTGAATTTATGAGGTGTGGTTCTTGGATTTATTCAGCAAAGCACCCTCGGGGACAAAAGCAATAAATAAATAAATGTTTTTTTCAGGATTTTTGTTAGTTTTGCAGGAAGCTTATTATTTATTTATTTATTTAATACATAGGATCTCCATTCTCCAACGAAAGACAAATGATATCAAATCAGTACAGAATTAAGTGTACTCCCTCACTTATAGGACACCACAGCTTGCACATCAAAACCAGACTAAACAACAGAGCTAAGATATTATTAGTATCTAAGTAATTGTAAATAAATATATAGAATAATTTACAATAATTATAAAAAGCTTTAAATGCCCAATATGAAAAAAAAATTAGCTTTAATTAATAAAAATGGATTTATTATTATAAAAAAGTATCAAATTGTTCAAGTAAAACGGGTAAATAACTTATAGTGGGGCCTACTACAATCTTTTAGGAAATAATCTTAAGTATTTCAATAGTGTTTTGTTTCAGGGATATAATAACATTACTCTTTTTCGTACCATGACCTTCACTGTACAATATTGTTTTATTCCTGCTTAGTGTTGGGAAAGAATGAACTATTTGTCTATTCCCTGCTATCAGAAAAGAAACAACGCTATATGAACTGGTATAGCGCTGTCCCTTTCCCGCACTTGTCCGAATCGCTACTACGGATTCCGATCTTGAACCAAAATATGTATACTTTTAGAGGTGACGTCACCAAAACCGCTAAGAAAATAATATTGTTTCACTCTGACAATAAGCTTGTTTTAAGGACTTCATGGTACGAAAAGTCGAAGTAAGATTATAATAATACTGCTATAAGAGCTTGTGGTTGGCTCCAGTATGTGTTTTACGAGTAAGATTGATGTTCGATTCTAAAACATAATAATTACACTCTGCGTTTATTTGACGCAAAAAATATAGTCTGTTAAAATGAAACGCAGAAAAATATCACAAAAGACATTGTTATATGGTACTTCTAAAAATAGCACAAGAGAAGCTATGGCCATATCAAAAACCGCAGAAAGTTGTCAAAACCCGTCAGTTTTGCCCAATAAGGCTAACAAAACTGCCAGTCATTGTGAACTATGACTTCCTGCGCAGGTCACAAGATGTAATCTTTCTTTGGCATAACTAGTGGTCCGCCCTGGCTTTGCACGATTAGATAATTATATTTTTTTTTTGTGCGGACCCCTATTTCTTTTTCTAAAATAGCCTATATTACTCCTTGCAAGATCAGCTATCTACGAGTGGAAGTCACGTCTAAAGCGGTCCTGCCATTTCTGAGATGAGCCGGAACAAACAGACAATAAACAAAGATTTTAAAAATTGATTTTCATTTGTATTTTGGTATTGAAAATCTGTTATGTTGACATTACAAACAGACAGTTCAATTTATTTCTTTTGTAAAGAGGATAATCCTCTGTCGCCACACATTAATAAAATGAGACAAGTGTTAGTTTTTCGGTTAAGTGGCGGTAGTTAGAAAGTGATGTTGAACGTGGCTTAGCTGGTATCGGTGTGGAAATATACGCAACGAGAAATTGCACGGAAACGCGACGTTTTACGCTAAATGAATAACAATATATATCAAACGAACATCCAAAGATTGTGTTCCCCTGTATCCCCAAAGGGACATATATTATCTACTATATGGATAGGTATCTACTACTTATATACATCAACAGCTAATGCTTCACCATTGACCATTCTCGTCTGTATTCTCTGAAGGGTTCTCCAGATTTATATTGATAAGCTCCCATGTAATATGCCATTTTCCAATAATGGCCTTTTGCTATTGACTAAGCCCAACTGAAGGCTGCTACTAAGAATAGCAACCTTTTAGCCAGTAGACAAGCTAGTAAGTCCCTTCATGGTCGTGGTGAATGTTAACGATCCCATGGCCATAGGCTAGGATGTGAAGGCAAGTGCGATTTTTGCCGGCATGAATGACACCGCATCCCCAGGTGGCAGGAATCTATGAGGAGTTACCGTACCTCAAACGCCGGGGTCAGACCAAAAAGTATTTTGCGTAGGTCTAAGGTTGTCATCATAACCAACCCATATACTGTCCCACTGCTGGGCACGGGTCTCCTCTCAATATGAGAGGGATTAAGCTATAGTCCAGTAAAAAAACAGGGCGTTCTCCATTTTTGGCTAACAGCCAACGACAGACTGGACTAATCTGAATTCCCTCTGTCAAAATACTATAAGAAGCAATTGAAATATAAAGCATACCCGTACACAATAAGTGCTCGTATATTTACAGCAAAACGTAAGGATACAACTTAGTATTCAAACCCACTGCAGATGTTATCTGTTGGATTTCACTCAGATCTGTGTTTATTGCAGTTTTTGTCATTTGTGCGTTCCACCTACTTTCTAAAAGTTCGTGTTTTTTGACGACACTCCTAAAATTAGAACGATGGATCGTCTTTTATTTCACAGTGTTGAATTATAACTTCACTGTTTAATTAGTTTGCCTTAAAAGATCTAGGATCTGGATCTTAAACAAAATGTATGGAATGCAACTTGTCTAGCCCCTCTGAGGTCGTAAGCGCTATTTATGCGCTCAAGCTCCTGAATCCTTGATTACCAGGTCTAGCAAAGTGTCACGGATAAGTAGCTCAAAGGATTTTTTTTATTACTTTTTCAGCTATCGGATCGTGGTACTAAATGGAATAATAATATAATTTATTTATTTCAAGTTACCTGTTTCATTTTTGTTAGTAACACACACTGAAACTTATCCTATATAAGCTTTCCGCCAGCGGCTTCGCCCTATATTTCAACCCCTTATAGCTCTTTTTTCCTGTCCATGTCCTTTGTCAGGCTCTAGACTATCTCTGTCTCTTTAAATCGGTTCTGTAGCTTTTGCGTGAAAGCGCGACAAACAGACAGAAAGAGCTACTTTCGTATTTATAATAAGGATTAGTAGTTTGATTGATACTTGATTAATCTGAGAGTAGTAATTGTTCGTCGTGCGTTTCCTTTTCGACTTAATCACCCACAAACCAAGGCCCAAATCTAGATCAGAACGGATTCGTAACAGCAGTGCTTATGTAATAGCGGATGCACAGTGCGCCTCACCCTTGAACCAGATTGTGTTTATGGCTGGCACACAATGCCACACACACTGCGCGGCGAGGTGTACAATTAGCAGCCTTTCACAATAGTGTAAGTTTGAGAAGCGGTACACTGAAAGCGATGCGATACTATTTGTATCTTCATAGGGAAATATGCAACGAAAGAGAACGATGGAGGCGAAATCATAAATACACTGTTCAAGACTAGAATCGCTTGAGCAGCGGAGAAACTTTGGTTCTCTCTGTGTGCTCTACTGTCTATTTCACGGAGAGTGCTCCGAAGAACTGTTTAACCTGGTGCCATCTTCACCGTTTTACCAACGCACCACTCGACACCGCAGAGATATTACCTGGAACCGATATCATCCAGCACAGTCCGCTTCCAAAGATCATTCCTACCCCGTACCTGCTGCGGTGTTTCCCGTATGCTATGACATGTTCTTCTTCAAACGAGGCCTAAAAAGAGCTCTCTACCATACACAGTACTCTGCCCCTGACGTTGCTGATGTCCATGGGCGGTGGTTACCACTTATGTGGGTCACCTGCTCGTCTGCCACTGTAGGCAATAAAAAAAACATCGATTTTTATTATGATTTTTTTAGTAGCTCCATATAGCGTAGCATCGCGCATCGCTAGAGGCCAGGCATAAAATGATCAATCAGACTTTATGTCGTAGATTAAGATCAATTATATTCCAAATGTAATATCAAAACAGTTTTTGTATACGCCTGTATTCCCTAAAGGGGTAGACAGAGGCTTACTAATGTCAAAACCAATCAAACAATTCGCCGATATGTTTATGTCGTAATTAATAGGTTCTTGCCATTAAAATCGGACATATCCATACTCAGAGCTGCTACTGATAACATTATAGAACAACCCAATAAAACTGCTCGACCTGGGAATCGAACCTAGAACCCCTGGTGAAATAGTCGCACTTACGCCCACAAGACTAATGGTAATTTTTGGTTTTTAAAATAAATATTTGATATAAAATCTAGTTTTTGTGAAAGAAAAATATGATCTTAGGCAGGGTTCGAATTTGCGTCCCTAAGGTTGCCAACTTTAAGGTTGTTTAGCCAACAAGCTTCCACAGCTTATGATGTCGAATTTTTCTTCCACCTTATCTAAACAAATTTTATTTTTGTTTCTGAACTACAAACCCGTGAATTCTACTTACTCATTTCTCAACTAAACTACAAATTCTATTCATTTCTCAAACAATTGAGAAACATCTGCATTTAACCCACGTTTACATACAATTACGAGTTACATGTGTTCTGCGCTATATAATTACACCTAGGTATGTAATTTGTTATCTAATGTACATTATATAAGCAACAATCATATTATCTACACGGCAAAATTAAAAGAGGCTCCATGTGCGTGAATCATATATATATACTACAAGCTTTCGGCCAGCGGCTTCGCCCGCGTGGACAGGTTATTTCTTATAACTTTCATCCCCTATTTCAACCCCTTACAGCCCTTTTTCGCACTAAAAAGTAACCTATGTCCTTTCTCAGGCTCTAGACTATTAGTGTACCAAATTTCATTTAAATCGGTGTAGTAGTTTTGGCGTGAACGAGCGACAAACAGACAGACAGACAGGGTTAGTTTCGCACTTATAATAATACTAGCTCTTTAGCGCAGCTTCACTCACGCCAAGTTTGAACCCCGTTTGAATTGTTATTCTGTTATTCGGGGCGGAGACAAATCCAACAAATCAAAAATCATGAAAATAGGTCCAGCAGTTTTTGAGTTATAAATGTTGTAACCCGACTTTGTTTTAAATATTACTTTGTTTTAAATATTAGATTAGTAAGGATAAGGATGTATTGTAATTGTATGTATTTATTTGCAATTTGTACGTCTTCTTATTCTTGCAACCTTGTAGGGGTCGGCTTATGGTCTAATCGACGATGGGACTGCCATCAGACCTCCGCAAACCAATTTTCGGGGCAGTATCTATATTCAAAGAATAGACGGAACATATCTAAACTAAAGCTCAGGAGTCGGTTTCTTTGAACGCGCAAATCTCTGGAAATACCAGTGGGATTTGAAAAAATATTTTTGCATTTGATAGCCCAATTCTCTGGGAAGATTTTGGACTATTTAACATCACGCTATGATAATTAGGAGCCGAGAAAAGTGGGTCAAACCGTGAATAATAATAAATCAAAATTGCTAAGAAAATCTGAGTTTAATTTAAGGAATTTCTACATATAGTCTGGGTACTAGAAAGAGTCATATTCTTAATTCTACAATATCTCAAAACAATTCAAGAACTCGTAGAATATCTTAGAACAATAGAACTCGGTCGGTTTATAGGAAGTTTCGCATACGATGCAGTTGTAAAGATAATATTAGCAAAAAATCGGAAGATACTATCGCTTAGTATGTTACGTTAGTCTTACGACAGTTTAACGCAATACGCAATAAATGGTGGATAGTACTTATAGTTACATTGGAAGGTGTATTTTAAAAATTCAATATTCCAATCTTAATAGAGCCAGTGCTCTTTTTCAAATTTAAATTCAAAATATTTTATTTCAATTAGACCATATAAATAGGTACTTTTGAAATGTTAAATTAGTTGCACGGTTCCAAAAAAAGTGGGTCTTATGGAGAAGAGCCGGCAAGAAACTCCATAGATGCTCTTTTTTAAATAATATGTGTGGTAACAGTAACAATTTTTGTGAATAGTAATGAGGATGATGCAGCTTGATGTGTAGTTGCAGAGATTAAAGAGTAGGTAAGTATTACAATTGAAATTACTGCTATAGCAGTAAGTTAGTAAGTTTTTATGATGTAAGTTCGTGTATTTTATTTGTTTGTTGAATTATAAGAAAAACAACACAATTAACTTAAATAAAATCACATTAGTACACAACACAACCAAGTAAAAATATTTACGTATTATATGAAAAACCCCTTGTATCTAGGCGTCAAAGTACTCCTCCACATCGGACTTTCTTTCTTGCTTTTTCCTTTCAATTGACGTTGAATGGCATTACTGATAACTTGGCCCAAGAACAAGCCAGCCCTCTGGTCACGCAAAGAATGGGCCTGTTGTCTGAAAATTACTACACTCAGTGTATTACGGTCAGAGCGTTTCGATCCCAATCTCAAAATTATAGTTCCCCAGTGGATGGTAGCTCTCTACCTCTTTTTAGAGGCTCAGCTCTGCGCTGGCGTTGCTGATGTCCATGGCCGGTGGTTACCACTTACCATCAGGTGGGCCACCTGCTCGTCTGCCACTGTAGGCAAAAAAAGATGGGCAATTAAAAATGCCCTCACAACTAACTTAATTTGGGATTTTAGATTTGAATTTAAATTTGCTAGACTAGCGCAGTTGTACAAAAAACTAGGAGATAAGTAAGTTAAAACACAACACGAATTCTTGGTACTCAATTGATTTTCAATGGTTAGTGTGTGTTTTCACCTACCTCGTAAAACCCACTTCTAATTTAGACGGAGGCTTGATATAAGACTAACTTAACGCGACATGTGATGCAACACATTATGTATCTCATTTGTCACCTCATGACGAGGTTGTCTGATGACAATGCACGACAGTACTCAATGAGAACTGTCCCAATCAAGAGATGTGACAATTGTATGACAATGACGCTTAATTTGACACATTAGGTTAGGAGGCTAATGAGACCTTCAAGACTGATATGAAAGGCCAATAAAGAGTAGTAATATGTTCTAGATTCTTGTCCTACAATAACAAAACATTTCCTCTTGTCTTTTCTCATGGCAACCCGCAGTTCTCCGCTGCGTTATGTGGCGTTCATCCATTTTTTCCAATCCCATGTTCATCATATTAGCCAAAAGAGGTCCACTGCTCAACAAATACCTCCCCCAACTTCCACAGGGACCGGCCGTATGCATCCAATGACTCCCAGCGACCTTTCCCGTTCCCCGTGGTAATCCTGAGGTAATTTCTTAAAAAATATTATTTAGAAATTGGTTTCCATTCTGCTTCTACGAATCAGAGCATTCCAATCCACGAATCATAGAAAATCCAGAGCTTTTATTGTCTCTAAAATTATAGTTACTCAATGTCTTTGGCCAATAGCCAACACGCATTGGTGTCAGATCAGTGAATTATGATGTGACCCTTCCCATACTGCCCAGTAGTGAGACAGTAAATCGGTTGATGATGAAATGTCTTCGATATCTTTCTCACGCTTCTATGTTACTTCGGTATTTATAAATGTTCATATCATAGCGCCAATCGGCAATGTTTACTTGACTATTCATCGGGTGACAAATCTTCGCGTATCATCGAATTGAATCGCTAAATTGCAACACTTGTTGCAAAGTAAAGGTGCAAATCTCACGTCTAAAGTATCACTGACTTTGTATTTATAATTTACTTAGATGATGTAGACATTCATTTGCCACAGGGGTAGACAGTAACTACAGTCGCCACTTGCTAGTACTATTCTTGCATACTTCTTTTGCTTCACCTGGTAAAGGTCGCTGGAAGTCGTTGGATGCAGGTGGCATATAACCGGTCCTTGTGGAAGTCTATGGCCTACCGCCTTTGTTCAGCAGTGGACTTTTTCTGGGCGATATGACGACTTTCGTACTTATTGCGCTGGTTGCGAGTACTACGCACCTGATCTTATTGAAGGATTTCCCCTATAAAGTCGGCGAGTAGACCCAGTGACAGCAAGGACAGCAAAAAATTAGTTGATGATGATCATGAATCAGTTTTCTTGTACAGTTCTCGTAATTTACAAAGGTCGACCTCGGCGTACGTACCACGAATAAATTGCGGACGTTCTCAAAAAAAGCCGATGAGCATGCATGAGGAGGTGGAAATCTATAGTCTCTGCCTACCCCTATGGCCAGACTTGCTACAATCCTGACACACCACTTTCGCTTCATTTATGCATATAAACCTCCCCATGCATGCTTGTCTATTTACAGTGCTCTTAACATTGCCATTTTTGGTAGTGGTACGTTCGCCGAGGTCGACCCCTTCCTACTCTTCCATCCACGTTTATTTACGCTGAGTAGAGTGGGGTATATTCTGGTTGAACGTGAGCGTAGTGTACCACTGTCCACAGGTGACATAACTACTTCAAACCATTAGAAAAACCCAAGCGTTATATTTAGAGTTCTTCTACATTAGAAACACCGAGTCCCTTACGCTTTCGATGCCGTGAGAAGTTAATGCTTTATTCAAGAAGCGCGTCAGATTAACTCAACGCTTTCGTTTACGCGACGCGCATACGAGATGCGTACGCGCAGATTAGAAGCGCCGTCGTATTTTTGTAATACGAACTTATGAAGCTTCTCTTTTAGCGTCATTATTTTAATTCGGTACTAAATCTATAGTGTTCTAATAGCATCGACGTTATTATTAAAAAAATATAGGTAGTTGGCCTTTTTACGTTTTATATCTGCCCACCTCCCAATCAAAACCAGCTCGACAATATACCAGTATCAGAAACTAATCCCCGTGACTAACTACGACATTGACATTTATATTAAAAAAGTGGGCGGTCCGAACCGGCGCAGACGCAGCCGAACGCACTTACATCATTATTTGTGACAACCCTGAGTCATTATGTAAGGCGTTTTTATTGGAGCATTGACTATTGGTATTCAATTCCTGACAAAAGAAAGGAGATCAAACACACATGATTTTTGTGTAGGTACACAGAATTGTATCAGATAGAACTTTAAGGAAATTAAGGGCCTGTCTTACCATCTTCTAGTAAGTTCCTGTTAAAGTACCTGATAGATAATTTCATACAAATTTTCATACAAAAAACCAAATCTTTCCTCTTTATAATATTAGTTTAGATAGGTAAGTTACTATATAGGAGTACAAATTACATAAACAGTTGAACTTGCAAATCACCTCAACAGGAAACGTTGTTCTTCCTGAATATATTTTAGCACTAATGGAGAGAAACACTGAATCTATTTAGATGGGGTTTTCCCGTATATACTTGATAAAGCTAAGTGAAAGGATGGATCACAAAATGGACGCATACCAAAAGTTCAGCAAGACAATTTATTCTAGAAACGCTTAGATGATCAAAGTATTCGAGACATAGGGTCATTGAATTCTACAAATGACTGCGCAAGGAATGGGCGGAACGCATGCCACAATCACACCCCTGAACTTAGTCCCAAAATGGTCTTCCCAAAACCGAAGTGAACTAGTCCGCGATTGGCTAAAAACAAATGCCATGAAACTAACAAAGATGGCGAACGCGTCTGTCAAGATGTTTCGACTTTAAATTAATGCTTAAGGGTTTACAGTTCTTCAACTTCAACTTATTGTCCGGGTTGAAGTTGGTACTAGCCAACTTTAACCCGGCCGTAAAAATCGGAGAAAGAAAAATATTAGATTGAAATAAATAAAAACGCAAGCTCAAGTCGTAGGCTGTCATTTTCAATCATTCTTATCCAATATTTTCTTTCTCCGATTTTTACGGCCGGGTTAAAGTTAGCTCGTGCCTACTTCCGGACAATAAGTTTGACGAGAACTGTACTATATCAATTTTGTGATAATGGAACTGCTTTTGAGTTGATCTGGGCTGATATACATCCATTCTGCCGTTAAATAATAGTGGGTAGTGTTCCGGTTTGATAAGCAATGTAGCTAGTGAAACTACAGTGCATTGAGGTGTCAAAATGACAACGTGACAGTGATACCACTGGTGTTGCTGCCGTCAGTTGCTGGTTACTATCAGACAGCTCTTACTTATACTTGTTTGTCATATCATATCAGCCTATTGCCGTCCACTGCATAACAGCAATGGGCAGCAATAAGTACAGTCACGATCAAAAAAATGTATAACTAACAAAAGTGCTAAATCGAATTTATCCTAAAGTACAAATAGAAATTTTGTGATATTACGAACACAGTATTTACGAACCAAAGTGACATTGGTGTTATCACAAACTTGCAATCTTTAATTCATGAGGAAATCGCTTTAACCCTTTTGTTTTTTGATGTTCATTCAGTAAGTTACAGTACTTGAACCAGGACCAGTAGGTTGAACTTTCACAAGTTGAGTTGAATGCTATTATTATTACTAATGTCATAAATGTGAAGGTCTATTACTAAATCGCATTTCAATTGTATGACGTATAAGGAAAGAGTTTACTTTGTCCTATACTTATCTATTACTGAGTAGGAGAAACTGGGAGAACCTATTCAGTTCAGTATAACTAATCTATATCTATACTAATATTATAAAGAGGAAAGATTTGTATTTTTGTATGTAACGAATAAACTCAAAAAGTACTGGACCGATTTGAAAAAATATTTCCATGTTAGATAGCCCATTTATCGGGGAAGGCTATAGGCTATATATCATCACGCTACGACTAATAGGAGCGGAGTATTAATGCAAAAGGTTGCAAAAACGGGGGAAAAAATTATAAGACTACGTGGGCGAAGCCGCTGGCGGGAAGATAGTAATATATATAGAAGGCAAACACAGGAGCTCTATTACATAATACACAATTATAATTTTATGAAAACTAGGTAGGTATCTAAAGCTCAAAAAGCGCTTTGGCAAGCGAATGACACCGCGCGTAACAGCTAGCAATAGGTATATAAAGTTCGTCAAAATCGGAGTGAGAAAAAATCGAGAAAAAAGTGTCGTATAAAAGGAAAAGGTGATTGACTATGTGTCAATAGCTCAAAATACTGAACGGATTGTGCTGGGCTCACAGATAGTTATGATATTTTAGGCATCCAGTAAAGATTTTTGAAAATTCTGCAAAAGCTAGTATTGATATAAGGTTTACGGATAAACCAAACTGCCACCAGTGGATCTCTATAATCATATTGTCAATTTGTCAGCAGAGAAAATGGTGATAAGCCCCGCCCATGGGCGTGGCCTGTGCCCTACGTCATTCTCCTGTCAATTATAAACGTCAGGGGCATATTAAAATAAGCGCCAGAGGATGCAACGTCTGTAATTGACAGATTAATCACAATGACGACCACAGAGTAGTGGAATGTAGTTTCTCATTCACATATTACATCAGACCAAAGGTTTCTTTTTGCTCGGCTCCTAAGGCTTACATTCAGAGACGATCCTCAGCGTAAAGTAAGGCTTCCGTGTGTCAAATCTGTATTACAATTTGACATACGGAAGCGTAAGTTCATACTTGAGTCTCTGCTCAGAATCTCAGCCTAAGAGTCATTATAAACCTACCCCAAGATGGGCTATCAAATACAAAAGAGGTTTTTTGTAATCCCATTGGTATATCCAGATATTAGCACGTTCAAACAAAAAAAAAGTGATTAATTACATTAGTATCGACAGATACGTCATCATATTTTTGGCTTCTTCATAAATACCTAACTTGAGGACGACTTGAAGTCTAACCACGCCAAAAGGTTTTTTAGAACAATACCTTTAATATCAATACTTAGTTTTTCCTAATTCATAGCAAACGTAAGCTATTCTTCTTCTGCGAGACTAAATTGTAACATATTTTGACCATTTTAAAATTACCTGAATATTGACCTTCTGGTGTTATTACCGGACTGCCGAAAGAGGGTTATATTTTTGATTTAATAATGTATTTCATCAGTTTGCGAAAAAATTAAAATATATCGAAACGAGAGACTGTGTTAGGAGTTGCTTCTCCATTTGATCAACTTTTTCGAACCGTGCAACTAGAGTAGTAGAGATAATATTGCTATTTACATGTCTCACTTATCTGGTTTGCATCTTGTTACAGTTGCTTTGGGTGTCAGTTCGGAGCGGCGACGGATATAGTTGCCCGTACGGTCAACACTGCGTCCTGGAACCGGCGCCCCCGGGCAGGACGCCGCCTTGTGCCCAGCCCGGGCTCACCTACTGCGTCCACCCGGATCCGTACCCCGAGTAAGTTACTATATCTAGCTAGAGTACCAGGGGATTAAAAGAGCCTCAATGGGTGGCGATATCCACTTGGTGCCATACTTCGTTCTTATAGCCAGTGATAGCCTAGGGATATAACCACTCACGGACGAATATGTTGTTCCCGTAGGCCCCGACACAAGTGCGAGTGGGAACACCGGGGTAGTAGGAGTCTGACAGCCCCCCCCCCCCTCGCCACGGGGTGTGGGACATCCATGAGGTCTCGAGTTCAATCTCGAATCCAAGGCGTCTTACGTTTCGTTGTCATATGCGGATTAATAATTAATTATCACTCACTTACAACGGTGAAGGAAAATATCGTGAGATAACGTCCTGCATGCCTGACAGAATTTCTCGACGGCGCGGTTTGTGAAGTCTGCCAACAGTGCCAGAGCGTGGTAGACTATAGCCTAACCCCTCTCATTCTGAGAGGAGACGCCCAGCAGTGGGACGATTAATGAGTTGATGATGATGGTCCACTTGGTAACTGGACGAAGATTGTAAACAATCCTAGAGCTGGAATCCCAAGGCCGTTACTATAAGAGAATGTACCCTGCCGCCTCCCCAAAGGTCACTTACCTTTACATTCAATTTTATAAACACTACAATTTTCACCTGGAATATTAATTAGCACTTACTTTTAAGGGTTGAAGAAGTACTCACATCGTGAGAAGATCTTCACGCGTGAAAGGTTTTCTGGTTTCTCGGTACCTTTTTTTATTTCTCGAGGCACGAGATTTCTCAACCAGGAATTTTCCAGTATCTCGAGTTGCTTATTTATAAAACACAATGTTATTTTAAAATGTATGCTTTGACATTGTAGGCGTCGATATTATAAGCGTTGATATTATAGGCGTCGGTTTTATAGGCGTCGGTATTGTAAGCGTCGATATTATAGTCGTCGGTACAATATATCAAGCGTGGTGAACTTTGCCTAATATCTCTCATACTGGGAGGTCTCATGTCCAGCAGTGGGAGAGTGCATACTCAAAAACCATTTCCTATGCTTTTCAGGAAGATAATCCGCCAGCTGATCGAGGCGGGACAGTATGATATCAGTACCTTACTATCGGACGAGAGCCGTGACGAGTTCACGCAGGCAAAAAAAAACGACTACCCCTACGATTATGGCCCAAATTCGTTGCCCCACGTGGACCAGATCTCATTGGTGAATGACCCAACATACCAAAAGAATTACAATACGAAGTTTCATACGAGATACAACCATGGTGAGTATGTTTATGATTTTATGACTCAAGTGTTTTGCCCAAGGTATATCTTGCGTTTCAAAAATGTTTTGATCTATTTAGAAGTACCTAACTCTAGTTAGCCACAGAGAAACCCACGATCAGACAGATGGTTAAGCCTTTCCCCAACTATGTTGGAGTCAGGTTTCATGTTATAAAGTCGACGGGTTCGGGACGTGTTAACCCAGGACGGGCAACTAGGTAATCTATAAATGAATGAATGTCGCACCTAGGTGTTACGTATGACATCCGGAGGTGATGTTTGCACCTTCACGTACATTCTTAGGAAGCACAGAAGGGTCCCGATGTCTTAAAAATGGTCACCCATTTATAGTCTTTACGGCAAGCGCAGCTTAAACCTTGTAGATCTTTAATTCCTTAGTACATTGCAATATTCAATTTCACACAATCTAGGCATTGAATCGGCCTGTGTAATCTGTGTAATGCGTGTTATATGCGCGGATTCTTCCCATGATAACCGCGACTCTATTGGGATATCGATATCGTCTGCAAGACTGCAACTAATATTGCAAACTAGCTTTCCGCCAGCGGCTTTGCCCGCTATTCCTCGGGAACCATACATTTTACCGGGATAAAAAGTAGCCTATGTGCTATTCCAGACTATGTTCTACCTCTGTGCCAAATTTCATCCAGATCCGTTCAGTAGTTTTTGCGTGAAAGAGTAACAAACATCCATCCATACATGCAAACTTTCACATTTATAATATTAGTAAGATTATGATGCAAGTTTAGACCTATGTAAAGATTCCCGGTAATGCGTATTGAATCGTGTATGTAACCTATAAAGTAGAGATAGACTGATCCCACGTAGGTACGCAACGTATGCAACGTATGCGCGAACTGCACTGCACTATGACATCTGAGCTCGACATTTTAAAATTAAATCGGAATATTCCCTTTTTCATTTTTGTTGTTTAACTCATACAGGATGGCGATTAAATTACCTGTAAGGTACCTGTACCTTCTAGAAGGTGAATCAGACTACGATAATAGCGTGAACGTAAACTTATTGTACATAATAGGTATTTATCTATCCAGAGATAGCGACTACATAAAAAGCGCGCGCTCGCTGCCGCGTAAGTCAATTTACGGATGTGTTGCATAGCATTTTGTGAAAACTTAGGTTAATTATTAATAAATTTATCATGGGATTGCATATACAAATTATAAATTATGTCTAACATGTTATACGTTACCAATACTACGCTACGCTAAACCACTGCAGGCAAAATATCTCTATACCCTGTATAGCCTCTACATTTCTTCACAGACATATTTGCCCAGAAGACGCCTCTACAACCGCCCACCGCGAGCGACCCAACTCCATACAACATAAACGCGTACCAAGCCACAAATTTCTCCAAGTTCGGCTTCCACGGCTACTCGCCCAACGGCTACTGGAACCCGCCGAGGAACTTCGGAGACTACGACAAGAAAGTTCTGAGGCAGACCCCTTTAGGATTCAACCAAAACTTCTTTGACACTTCCAACTTTTATCCGAATTATGAGTCTAATGAATGGTATCGGCAGGCTACGTCTGGAGTCTCACAGTACAACCCTAATGAGTGGTGGAAGTAAGTTTTCCTTTTTTAAGTAACCTTCTTTAGTAATCCTATAATTAAAGCTCCATTAGTCTAGTGGACTGACACGCTAGAGCGGGGAGTTCCAGGCAATTCAAGCACTATTATTGGGTTTTCCTAACGTTTAATGACAAATGGCAATAGGCGAGTCCCCTATTGTATGAGAACTAAGCATTTCGTCGTTACTACATTAAGATATTACAGTAAAACCACTAACCTAACCTAAATTAAAAATTTTGAAAACCCCCGTCACGAAATGTCATTTGCAATTTTGTGGTGGTGGCCATCTTGGACCGATTTTCATCAAACATAGCTAAGAACACTCCCGACTAATTCACCTTTCAAATAAAAAAATCAAAATTAAAATCGGTCCATCCGTTCGGGAGCTACGATGCCACAGACAGAGACACACACACACAGACACGTCAAACTTATAACATAACATTTTATTAACCCCCGACGCAAAAACGACGGGGGTTTTTGCGTCGGGGGTTAATAAAAGTAGAAAGTAAAAAGAATCGAACCGAAGACACATATTGTAGTAGTCACTTTGTCGATTACTGCGCTGATCAAACCTCATAAGACTATAAGACAGACATCATAAATTATCTTCAGAAAGTCTATTCTTGAGAACATCACATAAAGGAAACAGTGTGAGAATCATTTAAATCGTTCTATAAGAAATATGTACTCATAGTCGTTTACATACTTTTTACTTTAATGATAGATGTGTATTGGAGAAACTTGTTGCATCCGAAGTGCGTGAATATATTCAACTAATTATACTTTCCATCAGTCAGTGTCGGAACTATGAGCCGCGATGTTAGAGAGTTCTCAAATCAAATTAATAATAATGTTTAATTTAGGAAATATCTGTTCATTACTTGTCGTTAGAAATGTTTTTTAATGATTGAGTCGCTACCGCGTTAACCTAGTAGTCCCAAACGCGACTGCTATGCTAGAAGTCTTGGAATCGATTCCCAGGTCGAGCAGTGTCGTTTTCCTAGTAGCAGTTTGGAATCTGGATTTGTCCAAGGCTGATGGCAAAAGGCTCGACCCCTATTAGATGGGACATTAGAACATTCCCGCGAACTGTACAGATCTGCCTAACCTTTGGGGAATATAATATATAGGTAATATAGGTATAATGTTATGTTATTTACATAAATACCTACTAAAAAGTAAGTACGTAATCCCAAAAGGTTATCAGCAAATCTAAGGGCCTACCCGCCGGATAAATTCAAAAATGGAACAACATTAAATTATATTATCTGCCAAGTAATTTAAAGGGGACTTATCAGTAAGCTGTGAAACAGACCCTTAATGATTGTAATGATTTGATTTGATTTGATTTAACCTTCTCTTTCTAGATATGTGTCGCCATCTCGGTCCGACGTGACGATAGAGCGTTCAGTCACCTTCCCGACGCGCACGTCCACTGCAAGGCGCCGCAAGAGGAACGCTCAGCTGGTGAAGGCGGCTGAGAAGCGGACCCTCACGGGGGCTGAGGCCTTGAGGATAGCGCTAGGACTTGCCAAGTAAGAGAAGTCTTAATCAGTATCTTACCTTAAATTTCTTCCTGCGGAACACAAATGGGTCCATTCGAGCAACAAGGTCTGGCAAGCGGATTAAATCTGGGTATCTAGGAAGGTTCTTAAATGCTCCAAAATAATTTTTGGCGTGTTCTAATCCAGAGCAGATCACTGGACATTAAGTTATTGGCAGAGTTACTTTTGCTAGTCTCTTAGTTAAGTAGTTCTGATCCAATTTGAAGGTCTTGCCTATGGATATGACTCAAGTAAACATAAATTATCTATAAAATGGTGTAAGAATGAAAAAGCACATCAGGAAAGTTCGGTATGATACAAAAGTAGGGCAACATTGTATGCTGGCGGACGAGCCCAATCCCGAACCTGCCAAATACCTGGAAAATTATAGCATTACCACTGCTTGCGTGTATCATATTCATAATAAAATATTTCTCATCAGCGAAGATACGTCGGCAGAGCGTCACCGGCGGCAAGCGTCGACACCGAATCAACAAACTCTATGCTCCGTTCGAACAGAGTTCATCACTCCGAGAGCGGCCCTCAATAACAAAGGCAACTGGAAATACGTAGTCAATATGCCCGATAACATGTCGCAGTTGGTGCGAGCCGAGATCTGCACGTATGTTGAATTTTCTATTTTGCTTCACAGCATTTGTGTCAGCGCCATCTATCTTCTATCTATAAAAATAAAATAATTCATGCTACTTTATTGATAATAGCGCCATCTATTGTTGAATAGCGGAACCATTTAAGTTATTTTGTAATGTGATGATTATTATCTATATAATATAATTATCCTTTTTTCGTTTGCAGGTCTACACAATGCAGTGGTTTATGTACAGTTCCACCCGGATATACTTCCCGCTGTGAACAAAAATATATACAGAAACGGCTGGTGGCGTTACAATCTAGTGGACAAAACCTCTACACAGATGTATTTTGGATACCAAGCTGTTGCCAATGTACATTTACAGCTAATACCAATTGAAATTCCTTAAAATTCATTACTTGTGATTTATTTTTTAAACAAACAAAAACTTTCTTAGGTTGTTGGAAGTTTTACTATCGGCTACTAGATGGCACTACTATCACTAGATTTGTATGCTGTACATAACTATTACCAGATATAACTATATCTTGCGAATTTGTAAGATATAAGTATCATTGCCTTTTAAAATAATAATATTTTTATAATCATGACAGATATTTATTAATCAATACAAATGAAGCATTTTTAACATAACGCTATTATCCTGACAGCAGAGTATTATAATTGTAATAATTAACATTTAACAAAGTATTAATTAAAATTAAAATGAACAATCTGTAAATATTAGTTAAATGTGTTATGCTAAGATATTTTTATGTAATTTAATTATTCATACTTTTAGATGACAATATTGCCCATATTATTGCTTAAGTATACTTACTTAGTAGGTATCTATTATTATAATATAATTGATATAAAATTGTGTGTGCTTGTTTTTGCCCATTTTAAATGCACCTATTCATAAAAATCATTTTGGGCTTGCTTTACCAGCTCTGGACAGACGCTAACTGCCGAATAAATTAAAAATGAACAAAATCTGTATGAAATTATCTGCCAGTTAATTTAACGGGAACTTATCTAATAACCTGTGATACAGGCCTAAGTCATGTATTTCCTTTCTGGGTAGATATCGGCACCCGTATTAGATTTACTGGTATAACAGTGGTTTTACCTAAGTAATCTATTTTAAGGTACAGTTTTACAACTTAATTTCATATCCTAATATGTACGTATGTATTGAAATTAATACAAAGATTAAAATTAAATGAAACCATTCCTTTGTACATTACATCTAGTTTGTCTTAAAATAGATATCAATGTAACGGTAATTGTGTGTTTTTATTTCGTAACTTATAAATAATAAATTCATAAGATTTTAAATGACAATTAAAAAAACTATTCTATGAAGAACCTTTATTTTTACCCCTACAGATACATGTTATAAATCTATTATTTATTTTCTATTATTATTTTTGTCTTTGGCTCCAAAATAATATTTAAAAGGGTCACGAAAGTCTTGAAGACCTGCATAAAAACCTTTTAACCATTGACATAAAGTTCAAATTTCAATAATATAATGACTCGTGGGATATAGAAGTTCTTTGGTAGAATGCTTGTACAGCAAATGCAACAGGTTTCAAGGCTGCCAATAGACATTAAGTTTGAATATTCTTATTATCCGATAGATGTCGTTAGTATCGATTTAAATAGGTACTTAATTGATTAATATACTAATATATAAGCATTTTGTAGTACTTATTACAACAAAATTTTTATTTACAAATAATTTTCAATAACTTATGATAAATAATCTACATACTTAGTACCTTTGCCTTATCAGAGCCGGTAGACCGGCAGATGAAAAGGTTTGACATTTGCGTCGGATCGGATAAAAAAAAATAGACGAACGTAATTTAAAAATTGTTGATTGTTGTAAATCTGGCAGCATACATAATAAGTACTTAATATCATTCTTATTTTGTGTTTTTTAGTTTTTAATTAACTAATACAAAACAAAGGACATCAAAATGCATTGTGATTTGTATTGTTATATTTTTGAAATCAGAATACCCACATTCAAACATTCAGTGCGATCGTTGGAGGAGGAAGAGTATAATAGCGGCGACATCAATCCTTTTTGGCAATTTGTCGATCATGAAGATGTAAGGTATGGATTCATTTTAATCTTTTTAACTCTGCTGCCGAGTACGTCTGGATTAAGCACTAGTGTGCTAATTATAATGACTTGTAGATATGTGAAGTTTGCCAAACCTTACTGTACCAGCGTGGTGGACTAAGCCTAACCCCTCTCAATCTGAGAGGAGACCCGGGTTGGAGTGTAGCCTTAGGGGCACTATGGAGCAAGGACTTAATTTTTTTTTACGAATGCTCGTTTTTTTTTACGAAAAGTCTCGTTTTTTTGCAGCATGGGGTGCAATCGTCAAGTTAATCTTGACCGTAGAGACCATTTACGTTCAGAGAACCATAGTCCTACGACGCACCGTTCAAGTTATGGGGCTTAATTTTTATAAAATGCTTCATTGCTCCAAAATGAAAACGCTGACAAAAAACTTTTCTGGTAAATAATTGTTTCTTTGGCTGGAACACATGAGATGACGTCATAAAAATCGCGAAAAATCACAAAAAATACTTTCGTGAAAAATTTTTCGGGTTGGATCCTCAGCTTGCTTAACCTTACGGCCGTACCAAGCAGTGGAACGATTTATAATAATATCTCGGGACATTTTTTTTTACACAGCACCATCTAGTCCCAAACTAAGCAGAGCTTGTACTATGGGTACTAGACAATGGATATAATACTTATATACTTTTTTTTTGTAAATATATACTTATAATATATAAGAAACACCCAGACAAACACAAACACCTAAGTTCATCACATAAATGTTTGTGTCTTGTGGGAATCGAACCCACGACCTCGTGATCAGCAGTCCGGTACTCGAACCACTAGACCACAGACGTCGTCAAGTATAGTCGGACAGATTAGTCGGTTGATGATGATAATTGTATGTATTCTGGTTTTTAAGGGAAAAAAACTGGGCATATTATGGACCTTACGAGAAGCAATGAAGGTCTCAAGATAATGATACAGTCTACGATAATATAACAGGCATCAAGCCGCTCGTATGCTTGTTTATCTTCAAACGCGGAATAATTTGGTCCTATCGTGACTCTTGTATTGTTTCGTGTACTTATTTTAATCTGTAGAGTTAGGGCCTGTTTCCCAATCTCCTGATAAGTTCCTGTAAAATTAGCTGGCAGATAATTTAGTTAAAAAATTTGTTCCAATTTTTTATTTATTCAGCAGTTAGCGGTTATCCAGAGGTAGTTAAAGAGGCCCCCAAGGTTACTTTTAGTGTAGGTTATATTTATTATGTACTTAGGTATCACTCAATGACTCAAGTACTGTGTCACGTAGGCAGTAGGTACTGTGGAGGAGCACCCAGTCCCCCACAGGAGCGATACCTGAAAGCTAAAACAAAGGAAACACACGATTAATGGGGAAACAGCTGTTGCTGTGGTTTATTCAATCTGAAGGCTACTACTAGACTGATATTCGTAATTTTCTTCAAGTCTTCTAAACAATTTGGAACTACGTTTTTAAATTCAAAATATACTTTTTCCTTACTTAATGACAGCTCTTGCGCCAACCAGGGCTTGTACGGAGCAGCCTCTGTAGAGGAACCTACTTGGGTCGCTACAGTACTTACATACACGCCTGTTTCCCATAGGGGTAGGCAGAGACTATAGATTTCCACTTGCTACGATCCTGGCACACCACATTCGCTTCGTCTATGTTCATTAACCTCCCCCATGCTCGTCGGTTTACCTATAAAAAAAATGTTATTTAAAAATGGTATCTACTTACTATTTAAAAAAATATCAAGTGCTGTGTTTGCTCTTACTCAATAACGAGCCATACATTATCATCGACTTATTTACTGTACCATACTGCTGGGCACGGTTCTCCTCTCAGTATGGGAGGGGTTAGGCTACTTACCACCACGCTAGTCTCATGCTGGTTGGGAGACTTCACACGGCGCGTCGAGAAGGTCTCAGGCATGCAGGGATTCTAGACAAGTTGCAATTTGACATTCGAATCGACAAACGCATAGAAACAAAATTTATGGATATGATCATATGACACTAGTGTCAGCCCGATTTGTCGAAAGCTTGTGTCATTTCCATACATTTTGTTTGTCGATTCGAATGTCAAAATGCAACTAAAACACACCCCTCATTCGATTTTCGTTTTTGTTTATTGATTAAGACAAGATTTTGGCGGCGGCGTTCACTGTGGGACCAACATATTTTTCCTTCTATTGAGTTAACGAGACATGGAGGGTTAAATCGCCAGATCTGCAGGGGATGGAGAATTCAACCCTCGGACCCGCACCCCGGGTTACCCCGAGCCTACCTTAACAAATTTTCCCTTAAGCTTAACTCGATGTACTGTTTATCAAGGAAAGCCTTTGAAGTATTTGCTCTCAACTTGATTAGAGAAAACTTCGAGGACAAAATCTTTTGTACGAAAACTTTTAGGTTTGTTTCTCATCTAGACTCGCAGTTTACCTAGGTATGGGGACACCTTTTACCTAGGTATTTCTTTATTAAATTCACTTACAACATTCAGGAGAAAAAAATATAAAAATGTGAAGCCACACTGCCACATAATGTTCAAGTCTTAATAATACGCTTGTTTATTATTAATATTGCATATTTAAATATTTTCAATACCTACTTTTTTGGTCATGTCAATTATTCAAAATGAATCATACATCATTCTTGTTCGATACGTATCTACCTACCAGTGATTGTTACAAATCTGAATCTGGATATCTAATAAGATCCAATAAAAAATGACGCAGCTTATTTTTTTTTACCTACGAAGTTCCTTAATAAATCCAAGGTAATGCATTGCGCAGTCTTACTTCTACGACAACTATAAAGCATACCTAACAAATCTAGAATAACTGACATAAATCAAGACCAAACACTATTCTGTTATTGAAGCAATGTCACTATAAATCTAAAAGCACTTATCAAGCGCCAAAACTGACGCGGTCGCTTTCGAAAAAAATAAATAAAAATTCAAGCAAAAAGTCGCCCAACACGCGTAAAAGTAAAAGAGGAAGCGGGGAAAAAATCAATGCCTGCGTTTTATGTTCTATGCGTGTGACAGATCCGTTGTCATGACGACCGTGACGGGGGCCGAATATAGCGGGAAAAAAAGGTCGTATGTCAAACGCGAAAATAACAAAATGGCGGTTACGCTTCCCGCGTAAAGTCGCGCTGCGAACGCTGCGTTCACGTTTAAGCTTTTATTGTTTTCGGAAGTGAAGTGTGCGTCGTGCGAACGAGACGGAAGATGGGGTAAGGGATCCGGTAATCGATATTACGCACTTTTGTAGCAATGGAATCAGCGCGGCACGATGCAAGAAACGTTTGCACGCGTTGCAAACTTGCAACTACTTTTGAATTTTTGATCCGTTCACTATAACAATCTTCTGTTTCGTCTTATCTTACAAAGCCCTGATTTTTTTCTACATTTATAACCATGAGAACTTACTAAGCTGTTGTTTTAAAAAACGAAAACCATAAACAACAAAATTAATTAAATTTTAATGCTTACCATAGTCGACCTTATGATATTAAAAAAAGAACATAATACGCTACGTTTGCCAGATGTTATGGACTACAGATCGATGATGTGTGTTCATGTATGTTGTAGAAAATAATGACGTATAAGAAACTGACTGTAATAGACGCGTGGGTGCAATTCTGATGACTCACTTAGGTACGGGGCGCAACGGCGCTCGCGAAATTACTTGGTTCGTGGAAAAGAAATGTTTTTCGATTCCCAGAACTAATTTAACACGTACCTATTTCACGTCGTAAATAAATTCTTTAGAAACATGCTATTCTGGATAATGTATTTAATTCATTTTATTAAGTACAATATAACATGAAATCTGTTCGTCGTTAGCTAACAGTAAAAAGCTATATTTCTAACCCCCGACGCAAAAACGACAGGGTGTTATAAGTTTGACGTGTCTGTGTGTGTGTGTGTGTCTGTCTGTGGCATCGTAGCTACCGAACGGATGAACCGATTTTGATATTGTTTTTTTTATTTGAAAGGTGAATTAGTCGGGAGTGTTCTTAGCTATGTTTGATGAAAATCAAACAAAATAGCGGACTAAGTACATATTTTTTCACAACTCCCTCAATATGGGTATCAAATGAAAGGGCGTAACTAGGAGAATACTATACACTATGATAAATATCAAATCCAAGATGGCCGCCACCACAAAATGGCAAATTACATTTCGTGTCGGGGGTTTTCTATATTTTTAATTTAGGTTAGGTTATATAAACATTATAACATAAATACCGTCACTTCTTTAATCCTCGAAGGGTTAGGCAGAGATTTGCTAAATGTCCACCCACAGTTCGCCGGTACATTCAGCTCCCATGTAATAGGGGGCGAGCCTATTGCCATCAACCGAGTACAAATCCAGACTGCTCGACCCAGGAATCGAAACAGGACTTCTAGCGTAGCAGTCGCGCTTGGGACCACTAGACCAACAAGGCAGTCATAGAATATAGGTACGCAATTACACATATATTTTAAACCTCGCTCGTGGCCAAGTTGTAACTACGCTGTTTCACTCTGCAAGGTTAAGCTACACTTGCCGCGGTCAGTCTGTGAATGGGTGACCATTCTTAATATATCGAGACCCCTCTGTGCCTCGGAGAGCACGTCAAGACGTCGATCCCGGTTGTCATACGAACACCTATGACAATCGTTAGTGTAGGTTAGGTAGTCAGAAACCTGACAACCAGTCTTTCCTTCGAATATCGGTATTGCCCAGAAATTGGGTTGCGGAGGTCTGATGGCAGTCGCTCCGTGTAAAATACTGATATTCAGCCACATCCTGGTTACAAAGGTTCTTCTACATAAAATACCATCTTATAGAAATATAGCTTGCTGAAGTCGTTTCTATACCGACTAAAACATAAGTTTATAAGTTTTGAAACTTGGGACATTAAAACTGTCTTAAATTTCTACTCCTTCAAATGTTTTTATTTAAGGTCTTACTTCAGAAGAGCTTTAGACTGCTTCATTAGTTCGAGTGGTCGCGCGACTGCTACGCGAGACCCCTGGGTTCGATTCCCAGGTCGAGCTCGGTTTTGTCTATCAAGGGAATACTTAGTACCTAACACCAAGGAGCTTGGGCTCCTGTTAAACATAGCATCGAACTGTGTTCATTTTTCCAACTCTGTCTAACCCTAGGTCCTGGGTTCGATCTCCTGGTCGAGCAGTGTTGTTGGATTTTCTGTGAAATTCCCAGTAGCAGCTAGGAGTCTAGATTTGTGCCCGATTAATGGTGATAGGCTCGCCCGCTATTAGAAGAGACTTAAACATAGCAGCGAACTGTGATATAGGCGTGATAATACTTATGTTATGTTTTGTTGTGAGATTCAAGATACATAATATATATCTATATTTGATATCTATATAAATAAATCAGTTATTAAAAGAAACAAAAAACCCGACTGCGTAAAAACTACTAACTAAAAATCTAAAAACAAGCTCTGTGATGTTGGAAAATGTATTGCAGGCGGGACAAGCAAAGAAACAATTTTGTTCATGAACGAACAGCTTGTCCCGCCTGCAATACATTTTCCAACATCACAGAGCTTGTTTTTAGATTTTTAGTAAGTAGTTTTTACGCAGTCGAGTTTTTTGTTTCTTTTAATAACTGATTTTATTTCCTTCTTTTTAGTTTATAAATCATCATAGAATCACTAGATCCTAAATGATGATTTAAAATATAAATTGATACAACTAAAGATCATTTTCAAAATCAGTTCGCACATTTAAGCGTATAAAATCCGCCATATTGTTTTTTTTTAAATTTCATGTACATATACATACACGTCAAACACATAACCCTCCTCCTTCGGCAGTCGGGTAAAAATGAATCACTAAATGTGTTGCTAAGCGGAAAACGCGAGAATGGCTAAACCGATTTGGCTGATTTCCTTTGTGTTGGATTTGACGAAGTCTGAGGAAGGTTCTTATGGAGAGAAAAATAGTAAAAATTACGAGGAAAAGAGTAAAAACAGGGAAATACAGGCGAAGCTGCGCAAGGGTCTAGTTATTAATAAAAATTTGCGTAACTGTGAATTGCGTACGATCAAAAGATCGTAAGTTCGAATGCCACCATACATTTTACAGTTTAGTTGTAGGAACAGGAATTTAAAGTCACCACCTAGTCCTTTATGTGACCTTACCATATTCAATAAGGTACCTTCCTATTTACCTGAAATAATAATATTTCAAATGCATCAACTGTGGGAGACGCTATTGGTTCAAATAGGAATGCTTGTTTTAATTTGCTAACAAGAGGCAACTTATTACCTTCTCAACATTTTAGAAACGTTTAATCTGACTACCCGTGTCTATTGACCAGTATTAGGGAAGAAATATCACTTTCTGAAACACGTGGACTATAGGGGGATCAATTAAAATGACTTTGTCAAGTGTCCCATCCCTTGGCACGGGACCACGGGGCACCTCAGCTCGCAGATTTAGACAGAGGGGAGTATAGTACCACCACACATATAGCACATGCACTGGGGTTCAAACCCTCTTTGCACCTTACATCCTGAACGCAAAACAATCGGAAACATCAACCTGTCGCGAAATGGGGACGAATGTCGCACCCTCTTAGCCAAAATTGCGTAATAATTTGATTAACCCTTTTCCAAAAAAAAATACCGTCCATTTGATATCTCTCACACCTTCGTGCTCGACAGAAGAATACTACGAGTAACATCGAAAATAATATTCTTAAATTGAATGTGAATTGTTATAAGTCGGTGTAACGCATCTACCACGCGGCAGCAAAGTTGTACCGATCGATAGTACGCCAACGCGAAAGCTCCAAGTAAACAGATCGAAGCTTTGAGCGAACTCCGAATCGAATCCCGCCAAATGCAACGACAGCTGTGCGTAGCCCGTAGCGCGCGTAGCCGGCCGCGCGGTGTAGAGGCGGCGCCACCGGGCGAGCGTATTATTATTATTTGTAAACAAGCGAACAAGCGTGTGCGGGCGCGGGGCGCGTCACGTGACCGCGCGCCATTGGCTGCCGCGGCAGCTGCGTCGCCGACGCGCGCGCCAGTCCGCCGCCGAACCTTGCCGCGTACACATGCACGCAGATCGCCCCCGCGCGACGCGACACGCGCACAACTGACGCGATCGCGAACTCCAATTCCCTTTTTGTTTATTTTTCGCTTGCGTCTTTCGGACCGTTTTGTTTCCGAGGCAGCGAGACGAAGAAAAAAAGGAGGCGCGGATGGATCGAGCGAGAGAAGGTACCGAGTTCGCGTCTTATACAAAAGTTTTGTGGCGAAATGTGCAAGTGTTTCCAAGTAGTGGCATAGAAGCTTTTGGTTTTGTGGATTGTTTAGTTAGAGGTATATAGAGCGATGGCAGCAGAGCGTGAAGCGAGGTCCGGTGTTCGTTCGCGTGCTTCCGCCAGAGCTTTCGTTGTGTGCTTTCGCGAATCGATCCCTGTTTTCCTGCTTGGCGTTTGTTGTAGCAAACAATTGGTAAACTGTATCTCTTAGAATCGTCGGGACACATCAAGGCTGCATTCTCTCACGCTTATCTGAAGCTAATTGGATGTGATCTTATTGTAGTTTTCAAAAGACTTAACAGAGTGTGTGAGAGTTGCAAAGTTGCGCGCCAGGGAAATGACGATGGCATCCGGAGACACGTTGTGGTGACGCATCGGCTGTCATTGTGTGATGCGCATGATGTCACATAATTTAGACCTTAATTGCATCCAGCAAAATTGGACCGGGAACGATTTTATCTACTTTATTGCAGTTTGCAAGTTCAAAGAATGGAATTCCAAAGGTCCTTGAAGTGAATTTGTAAACTCATGTTAGTTTTGTAAAAAACGATGACTTGAAATACGCATTTAAGAAGAGTCAATCACAAATTGGCCGCTCTCCAACAATCTGAGACCAAACAAATCAAAACTTAATCCAAAACTAATTTAAAGTTGTACATTATGAAAAGTTTATCGGACTGACCCGATCCTCTATTTAAACTAAAAACTTTTTGGAAATCATTAATATAACCCATGCTTTTAAATAGTTTGTTTGCGTTATTGAAAGTCTTACACTCTTAATTTAAATTTAACATGGTTTATGTGATTTTATAACAAAATGAAACCCCGTACGGTCAACAATGTTTATGAACACATGCAATGTTTAAAAACATCACAGGACCAAAACTATTCATAACGTTTTGACTAAGGTAAAGCATTACGAGCTTACGAGCAAAGCTTATAAGAGAACTTGTACTACCTTCTAGGTTCTGTAAATTCTGAATAGGTATTAAAGATGTTAACGCATTTTGAAGATTTCATTGTGTTCAGCAACTTTCGTTGCTGACTACCTACAAATTCTATTTATCAACGTGAAACTAATAAATTGCGCCACCGCAGCCATACAGAGTCAAATTTTCTCTGAACTGTATTTCCTACATAGGTAGGTCAATAACATGTTTCTATCCAAGAAATTTATTCATTTTATTTCTTATTTAAATCCGACGTTTGCCAATAATTGAAAGAAGCCTACAAAATTTCTTTGGCAGGCTCAAATTTTTACGTTCAACAAGAGATTTACTTTTAATCCTCTTTGTGATGGCTCCTTGATAAAGACTAGCCCTTGGTAGCTTTATTAAGATTTTATGTGGCTCTAAGCTTTCAGGCTTATTTTTTTCGCTACTTTCTAGACAGCCTATAAGTGTTCTTCAAGGATTTTAGGATTTAAGTATTTTAGAAGTTTTGGTCCCTTATCTTTATAATTGAACAATAAACGATCGACCTTAAACATTGCCAGAGCAATTAACAGAATCAAAAACTGGCCCAACAGAATGCAAAACAATCGCAATATTGACAGCATCTCAAGGGGCAATACCAAATCTAAATACTCTCGGGAAGTCTACAATACCGATAACCCGGATTGGATATCAGAATATCGAAGATTAATACCTTTAAACGCTAAACTTTGCAGAAGATTCCGGTCCCACGGAATAATCGGATAAATAATACGTCTTCCTCTCGCGAATGCGATAATAGGGAGTCAAGTTCAGTGAGGCCAATGAAAACAAATAAACAAATTGGCCAATTTCGCCGCAGTGTACAGAGATGAGAGCAACGCAACGGATTGTGCAATGCTACATGCTTCCTTTTTAGTTCAACAAGCGAGTTATGTTTCCTCTGAATCTAGTTTTGGTTTGTTTAGAGCATGGAAATGATAAGTTGCTGTAGTTTAAATAGTCAACGATTTGTAGTGGAATGTCTTTAGTTTTTACCATCAACTGTATTCACCATTCGGTGGTTACTTAACTAATTTCTTTTAAAATTTCAAACTAAAAGTTTGATGATTTACACAATAGTCCTTTAGATTAGATCTGTTCTGTAAGTTTTGCCAGTAATTAGTTCCATGATCCATTTCTGTTTTCTGTATTATATTTCTGATTTACTTTTTGAATTTTACAAGCAGAACCTTTTGTACTTTTCAATAATGGGCATGATTTTGTAGAAGTAAACACAATAATGAAACACAATTATTCAAAATGTTGTATACCTATCTTGATGATTTTATTATTCTTTGTGTAGTCGCTTACTAAGGCAAACTTAATTATTAAAGCTACAATTTCTAAAATCATTACGGATAAATCTTAAATATTAATATCACCTTTAAATGTGAAACGTTCAAATGGAGCGTTCTCCATCCATCTTCAGTCTCAAATATCCCGATTATTGCCACAAGTAATATCATAAGTTGATTCATACTTTCTCTGTGGGATAATCCTCCTCTTATTGCTGCCAAGCAAACGCGACGCTTGTGCTTTTCAACCTTTACATCGCTGCATGTGTGTGCTCAAGCCGTCTAGGTAAAAGTTTAAACATCGATGTAGTGAAAAGTTTCTTGGAAATCTAATTGTGGCGGATATTTTATTTGGGTAAGAGCGAGGAGTCGCGACGGTGAACGCTCGCTATTCAATGAGAATTCAGTTTTAAGTTTGTGCAAACCGTTTTACAGTGGAAGTTAATATTAAATTTTTATAGTTCCAGCCAGTCTTATTTATTGGAAGTTCTTCAAGTAGCTACTGAATTATTTACCCAGACTATAGAAGAAAATACCTAGGTATAACAGACTGGATTGTTCTCATTGAACTGGATTAGTCAGGATCGATGAACAATAATGAATAGAGTTGTTTTGAGATTGGCTGCTGTGGTAGTTAGTTACACCAAAAATTGCTATATTTTCCGGTACTATGGACAAACTTGTAGGGATACAACTTTCAAATAAGAACCTTAAGTACCCAACGCAACAATAAGTATGAATGGAAACAAAACTAAATCATACAGACATCATCATACACATGTGACTTCCTTCAAACAATTCTATTTCATAGGTGTAAGTACAAAAAATGCTCAATTTCCGATGTCGCATCCGATAGCAAAGACAGACGAAGCAACAAAAAATTCTTTACAAAACTGTATCAACCAACTTTAAATAGCTCTTAAGAAAATCCAAAAATCACTCTATGTCCTTGCCTTACGGATTAAATTTGAATGTGTTTGCTGTCGAGAAAGTGCAACAATAAGATTGCTGAGGCATTAAGGCATCAGAAAAAGTGGTAGTGTGGGAAAGATTGTCGTAAAAAACACAACATCTGCGTCTCTATTCAACTGGATTCGAGTGGCTGAATGGGATGGGTCGGTAACTCTATAGCGCTGAGCTCTTATCATTCTAATATGTTCTAAACTTGATGGAGTTTTGATATCATGTTGGCATTTTTATTGATTTTATTGAACTGATGCATTAAAATTAACTCTAAAATATTTAGTTACGAAGGTTTCAATTCTTGATATTGAAAAAATGAAAAAAGTTTGACGACTATCCTTCTCAGGTAGATCATAGTAACGCTAGTTGCAAACAAAGACATCAATAAACTTACTTTAGTAATACTAAATTCTATTCTGTTACCTATTCTTTTACCGTCTCTATTTTAAGTTTTGTCTGCTTGTCTATAAAAATTATACGAACTTGACTCGTCTAGACTACGCGTTTAAACAAACGTCCAAGAATTGTTTTACTTAGCACTGTTTCAGTAAATTTAATACGACAGCCTTCAAATAACAAAATAGCGTCCTAAAAAGCAATGCAAAAGTTTAGCTGAAGTGTGAGATGTGTTGATTTTTACCCTGTTTAGTGAACTAGTAATATTTAGTCTGTGCTTTAGAAAACGATTACAACAGAATACTCAAAACTTGAAAACAACGGAACCAAAGTCTCTTCTCCATAAGTCCTACTTTTTTGGAATCGTGCAACTAGTTTACCTATTTATAATATATGGTCTAATTAAAATAAAATATTTTGAATTTAAATGAAATCTAGCCTTAAATAGACTAATTTATAATGGCGCTATAAAATTGTAGCCGAAACTCAAAAGCAGGAGCCCAAGTTTGATAAAGTCTGCTATTTCAAGGGTATCAGAATGGTCGTCCAATGACACAAAGCCTATCAGATTTAGTAGACAAAACTCAAAAATCAACAATTACGAATTCGTTTAATGACGTATTGAGTACCGACCATTATTACCATTCCCTGCCTTGACATTAACAAAATTATCGAATGTTCGTCGATGGAGCCATACCTAACCTTAACAATAAATGACGATTTTAATCCAAAAATCCAACAGACTGGCCATGTAGACACAATGGCACTTAATAACAACATCTAGTCGTTGAATGATGCTCGTATAAAATAATAGAGCGAGAATTGAATCCGCATCGCTCGGCGGCAATCAAACTGATGTACGCATCCTGCCTGCCGTGTCATTACATACAGATTTATAGATATATTTGTGTGAGAAACTATCAGTGAAAAAATACCTAACGTTACTGGGTTAAGTGCCTGACTACTTGTACTATTGCGTATTAATTCAGAAGTAATAAAACCTTTTTGAATGAAAACCTTTTTGAATGATTTTGATGCATGTTTGGCTGTTATTAGAGGTAATGCTATACTACCTACCTGCGAGACATCCAAATTTTATGTTCTAGAAACGAAATGCTCTCTAAGCTTTGAAGGACAGGAATGACTTCGTCATGTTCATCAACCCGTATTCGTCCACTGCTAGACGAACTGCTACTTTTGCCAAGAAATGAAAAAAAAATGAAAAATCTACGAATTATACTTATAACCAGTCGAGACTTGTCCTGGTTTAGTAGGATACTAATTTATAAATTGCCACAGTTGCGTATTTGGACCTTGGGATATTGAAGTCTCCAGCTTTTAGCCAAACTCCATAGCCATTTGGAACTAAATTTATAGGTTGGGAATAACTATTTGATCTATGAACTGATGGCACAACAAGTTTATAGTCAGGCAAAACAAAATACTTACTCGCTGAATAATCACAAAATCTCAGAAACAGCAGTTAAGAAAGGATTTTAGGAAATTCACATTGCATTGGAAAAAATGATAGCAATAGCAGCCCGATACACAACTGGTTGTCAAATAAAGATCCAACTTTATAAGCCTGAGTCCTCATCTATATTTTTCCGATCGGCGGATCTGACTAATTGGGCCCCACAAATGATTTAACATCAACAGTTGGTTGTGCAACCCAATGCAAAAAGGATTACAACTGCTTGCGCAACCACTGGTTGCTCATACGGGTCTATAAAACCGTTAATTGTCATCAATCATGTATGCATGAAATGATTTATGAAAATTTATGTAAGTAACTAAAACTACTACATATTTAACACTTTATTTGATCTAAAAAAAGAAACAAGATATTAATGTTTAAATAACGAACGAATAAAATTATAATAACGTGGTTTGACAGCTAGATCATCGATAAAAAAATAAGGTCACACCTACTTAATGGCTTTATAACAACTTTAAAAAAATGAAGGTGCTGATCCATTGCTAGAGATATCCGAACTCTTTACAGTAACCATCGATTCGTTATCAGTAGATTATCATCAACAAATGATCACTTTAACTGAGATATCGGTTTCCTGTGCAGGTATTATGCTCAAACGGATGTTACTTTGTACACAGCTGTTAAAGAAAAAAAGTTCAAATAGGTTTTTGGTGTCGAGTTCTGTTTTAAAGATTTGAACTATTTTGAACAGGGAAGATATTTAACAGGCATTGCTATCATATAGTACTCAATACTGGATTTTGGATTTATTTCAAAGAGAATATTTTCCACGAAATCAAGAAAACATTGAGTTGTTTAACGAAATCCTGATCTCATTATAAACATTAAAAATATTTATTAAAGATGTGGACTTTATGAGCTAAGAAACTGCCCACAGTCATTTCCATAAACTACAAATTTAACACGTTCCCTGCAAACGCACTACCCACATTCATCATAACAATATTCAATGATTTCCGAACATCCAAACAGTTCGGTGCAGTTTGCGCGTCGCTACAAAAAAGCGACAACATCCGACGCTAAAAATATTCCGTATAATTGCAGCTCAACGCTGAAAGCGCAATGCTTTCGCTGCAGCGGTTGTACGGTTGCCCTTGACAACCCAGACCCAGATACTATCGCGTTCTACCCACACGTCCACACACACCCACACATTCACACCCCACGAATCCTTGTAACACACACGTTAGGTTCCCGACGAACACATACAGCACACATGCCGACGCCGTGCGTTCTGGAGTGAGCTTTTTAATTTTTTTTCGAGGAACGCTCTTTGTGCGCATCTACAAAGAGTTTTGCCCTGTGATTACTAGTCGGGACATTTTGGAGTGATGGTGATGTAATGCGGAATGATTTTTGAACGTTGACGTGAGTTTTGAACTTGGAATTCACAAAGAACGATTCGAATTTCAAAATATTTGTATAAGGTGATGTCATTGAAACTGTTGTTGTTTTTTAGTAAAGATACACATTTGCAATTATTATAAGGTTCAAATTTGATAAAAGATGCTCTGATCTCATCTGTACATACAGCTCAAGTTGAAGCCATCGTAAAATCCATAGGTCCTACAAGAGTTCAAGCAGAGCAATTACTCATACATAATTTACGTTTGTCAAAAATGAACCTTCTTACCGAAGCCACAAAGCGACATTAATTTGATGTAGATAGGGTAACGGAACACAAAAATCTTCTAAGTCTCTCAGGAAAATACAGCAAAGTACTTGAGGGGAAGCGAAAAAGTCGAAACAAGCAAGTTGCAATTTACTCCCTCTTTGTATTGGAAACAAAAGACATTTCTTTTGATGCGTATCCTTTGGAAGCTTTACTTATAGCTTCGAATCGCGAAAGTTTAATAATGAGAGAATTTGATCAATAAGGAATTAATAGACTTGTTGGATATGGAGCCGAGTCAATGGTTTCAAGAACTGTAATATAAGTCATGAAAAGCTGATGCGGTTTTTGTCGTGTTCTTTCTGCTACGTGATTCAGAATGGTTCCAACTCATTAAAATTGGTAAATTTACTAAAGCTGCACGAAACTAAAGTTCACTTCCATTATGTCGTATGACAACCAAATGAAAACACAATTTGGAAATCAAATGGAATGCTCCTGATATCGGTGTTCCTATTAATAAAGAAAGTCACTAAATTTAAAATCTAAGTTTAATTATAACAAAGCTTTGACGTCATCGATACTGCAAATGAAGTGCTAAACGATTCTGATTCCCCACGCAAGAATAAATCGTTCCATTTTTTTAAAATAGCACATGACCTACCCTTTGGAGCTTGTAATTTTATTAGAAACAAAATTCAACATTTTAAATAAAGAATAGCTTTAAGTTAAATTAATGTAATATTTAAAACAATATTTGAGAGAATACGCGAAATAATCATCAATGTCAGTCAAATCTAAAATAGGATATCTATTTAAATTGAACTAAAAAAAAGGAACCATAAATAAATTTCTAAAAATGTGTCGCATCGAATCATTATCAGTGGACATAGACAGTTTTAAATTGAAACATTTCAAAAATAGTACGCCCTTAAAATAGTGTAACAGAAATAGAGCGTGGCATTAGGCACTATTGCCGTACCCTTCTATTAATAGATGTTGTTTACTCCCATAAGATAATGCTACCAAATAAAATGGCATTTGAAATGAATCAAGACGATTTCGTTGAAGCGTGTACTTTAAATTGGTCGGTTAATAAAAGCTCTCATTTTATTATTGTTTCGTAGACATTCGGTGTTAGGTATGAACTTAAACTTACGATGTTGCTAAAGGAACAAACAAGTAGGAAATTTAAATTTAAAATTTTTGTTTTTTCTTTGAAACCCATCTCTTGTTTTGACAAAACAAAACACTACAATATTATCAACATCAATCTTTTTTATGGTAGTCATCGGTTTCTTTATGTCGCTAGTAAACATTCGAAATTGGAATTTGAAGAACTTGGCTTAAAAGTATTTTAAATTCAAACGCACATTCTTATTTTTTTCACAGCTATGGATATATGTCCTTATATCCTTAGTTATTTGTCATTAAAACATCAATTTCAATTTTCCTTTGGTATAGATTCTCAACTTAACAGATAATGTTGCCACGCTACCACAGACGAGAAAAATAGACAATTTATTATTTTTCCTTCGCTCAATTTCTTGCACGAGCTTGCACGCACGCTATCGGGGTCAGGTTAGAGGGGTGCGGGGTCTGACGTCACAGCTGCAAAATGTTACCAGCATATGACAACGTTATTATCGCGCACCGTCGGTTTTATCAACGAGCATTAAGGCTGCAAACGATTTGCTAATGTTAGTTGGATAAGGTGTTGATGTTTACTTACTGAGATGCTTTCCATCAGTCTTTTCTACCATCGAATCGAAATCGAATCAAATATACTGTTTTCTGACACTTACGCGAATATTAGACATTTTGAAATCCAATAGATACTTTTTACGGATATCTTTATATAACCGTGATGGACCCCCACCGCTTAGTCTGCCCGTGACCATGGACGCTGTAAAGGATCTGAAACGTCGGGATTTTAATAAACGCGATAGAATCCGTAAAAAATATTTCATTTCAAAATATCGAATCAAATATTCCTACCATCAAAGATGAAGCTGCAATTTGCTTTCCTTTTAATGACAGCTTAGTAGGCTTGTCAACATCATCAACCCATTATTGTCCCACTGCTAAGGGTTAAGCTATAGTCCACCACGCTAACCTAATGCGGTTTACAGACTTCACATGCCGTCAAAAAAATCTCTCAGGCATACAGGTTTCCTCACGATATTTTCCTTCACCGTTAAAGCGAGTGATAATTACGCACATGATTTCGAAGTCAAAGGACTCTAGACCTTTGACTTGGCAGTCCAAGTGTCCAATGAACATCGCGAGAAAACCACATGCTTGAGAGATTTTCTCGACGGCATGTAAAATCTAACTAAAGCCCAAACCGCATTAGATCAGCATGAAGGACTATAGCTTAATCCCTGTCATGTTAAATAAAGACCCGTGCCCAGCAGTGGTTCACCAAAGATGTTAAGGCTTGTAAATGGCTTAGATGTATCAAAATATGGTGAATGAGATCTTTAATTCCATTTGGGCCTTTGAACAACCGATCTTTCGACTTAAAGTAATGATCCAAAGATTTGATCTACATTGCAGTCTACAACTTAACTTATACCGTTTTATTGTTGACTTTTCCTCCTATATTTTATTTATTAAACTTCAAAGCTCCGTTGCTCATAAAATAAAGCTTTTGAACCTTAGCACTGTTCGAAATAAATCAATGACGCTCCAACAAGGTAAATAATATTAATTAAAAGCCGATTGTTATCATTTTCCATCGAAAATTGTTCACAAGTATAGGTTATTCGCGCCATTGCATCGATTCGCGCTCTATTCAAAACACAGGTAAGCGCATGCGCGGCCCGCCATCGCAGTAAACATGTCGAGGCCTGGCCATAACTCGCGAATTTTCTTACCTCCTCTCTTCTTCCTGGTTCACAATTTACATTGTTCCCCTATAAAAATAACGTACAAGTTTTTTCAATTTTCTTCCTATAGTTTCCTATAATTTGTTGTTTGTTTTGTCCACAGATTGGTGCCGGCCGTACGGATAACCGGCCAAACGCCGCCTCATGCGCCGCAGCTGAAACACGTCTAACCAAAAGCCACAAAATCCTCAAACCAAAGCCTCCAGTCATATCTTTCGTTTCAAAAATCTAAATATAAGCACTATTTTTTTAACCTTTTAACGATAAAACTAAATCGTAAATAGTATACGCTAACTCCCAAACAGTACAAATTAATTTAAGTCTGAAGTGTTTGGTATTTACAATAAAAAAGCCTTTGCACGAGCAAAGTTAATCAACCAACGACCAGTATTTAAACGTTCCAAAATAATAGTAATCGTTAAACGAGTGCAAAAATATATTTTATTGATCGTTAACAATTATAATACGAACCGAATCCTCGAACATTTTGTAAAAAAAAAGTCAGCCAAAGATTTTTATAAACCCTTAGACTTTAAGAGTTCGTGTAAGTTCAACTGCCTCTTTTTAAGGACTTTTACATTTATTCCTTAGTTGGATAACGAAGATATTGTGATTAGTTTTAGTGTAAACCAGTGTGCCGTATAATCGTAACATTAAGTGCTACTTAGAATACAAAACATAAACAAAGTAGAGGAGCCACGACAAGAGTACAAATTGTAAGTTCCAGTGCAGTGCCGAGTGTTTAGTACAACATAGACTTAGAGCTTATTTTTGTAAGGGTTTATGGTGCCAGACGCGATGAGGGAACGTCGAGGCAAGGCGTCATGAGCGAAGCGCTCCACAGCGACGCGAGCGCAGATAGCGCCCAGCTACCGCCGTTCTCCACCTTCGGCGACATGGAGAACGAGCAGCGGATCCTCACAGCCGACACACGGCTCCTCGACCCCGCCTGGGAGTACTACGAGAGAACAGGAGACACGGTCTCCGTCATAGCCAGCCAGCCGCAATACCGACCTTGGGAATCCATGCCCATCACGGTCCACTCCAAAGATTCATTTCTACGGGCTGGTTTCTCCGCGGCACTGGACTACCAGCCTGTGACACTGCAGCCCATAACGAACAAGCTGCCATCCTTCCAAAGCCAGTTCCAAACGTTTCCAGAAACTTCGGTGATACCGGAAACGGGTCTGCCAAGCGTGACCCCGGTGCCTGTCACGGCGAGTCCGACGCCGAGCGCGAGTCCTAGTCACTTAACCCAGCTCACGCAACTCACGACGCCGTCGTCGCCCGCGCATCTCACGACTCTAGCGCAGATGACGCCCTTATCGACGACTTTGACGACATTGTCACCTGTAAATGCCACAACATTCCATACACTAACAGCTGTGAATGCGCGAAGCTTCCCCATCGTGCCAGCGCCCTTGCAGGCGAGGGAACTGGCACCGGCAGGACAAGCGTACATCGATGACCGACACATACAACTGTACCAGCCGAACATAGCGACAATCAATGCCTATCCGACGCAAAATGGCATCCTACACCAGAACGGAACGCTCTTACATCAAAACGGGAGCTTAATACAGAACATACAAAGTCCAACCGTAGTCCATGTGTTGAAAAACGAGCCTTTTGATGTCAAGGCGCTACAAGAGAAGTATACGCCGAACGGACTACATCATAGTAATTTCCAGAATCAAATGTTAATTGATAATGGTTATGAAAAGAAGACAAACGGGTTCGGGACTGGTTCTTCGCCAACAAGATCAGACTTTAGGAAGAAAGAGCGACGGAAAATTCGCGCTAATAGCACTGAATCGGACGGGTCTAATATGGAAGTAGGGTCAGAAAGCAGTGGGCAGGTCGCGGCAGTGTCCTCCACGGCTGGATTCAAGTCACCGATGCATGGAGCACCACCAATGGCGACTGGCCCTATGGAAATGGACGACATAACCAGTGAAAAACAGGTGAGAATCAACTTCTTTTATATAGCTTAATGAATAAATAACTAGTAATCGTTAGGTACTGTTTGTATAAATATTTGTATGCAATCTTCTTAGAAATACGGAGATCAAACACACTGGTAGCTTCAAATATTAGCTGCAGCTTTCATATTCATAATCCTGAAGTAAATTCTGAGTTTACATTGATAAACATGATAGAAAATTATTCATTGACTATCAATAAATATCAGAATCACGACATTTCTATTTACACAGTTTCGACTTCGCCTGATAATGACGATGACGTCAACACCTATAAAACAATCAACGCTAATACATTTTGACGTAATGATAGAAACATACAAAACGTAGGCACACAGCAACACAATAAAATCGGGAACGACAACTAATCTCCCTTCCCACGAATTGGCGAATTGCGTAAACAAGACGCCGGGGAATCGCGAAAAGCCAACTGTATATATTCGACGAATAATATAAGAATTCTCAGAATTTTCATTCAGCTACACGCCCGCCGAAAGTGGATATTCGAGAGAACCCGAAAAAGAGAAACTTTCCCCGTAATTCCACCTTTTATTATTCTCGGAGCAGTTTTTATTCTTGGTCCTGAGTTTCGAAATGGCCGAACTCCTTGTCTTCGCGGCTATAAATTTAATAGTTAGCCGATTCTCTTGCTCCACCAATAAATTAACTTCCTCTCTCGTTTAAAACACAAATTAAAGTCGGGCGATTTATGCGTGTCCTGCTTAGAAAATTTTATGACTTTGAAATTTAACAGCGAATGCAATTAGTCGGCAGTTTTGAGCTTTCGATATTAACGGAGTTAGTAGGTTTTAATTGCTCATCGTACGAATTTCAAAGGAAGTACTTACCTATTAGTTTACTAAATCATTGTATCAACAGTCGTTCTACATATTTGGGTACATGACGTCTTTTTTCGACAAACTGCACTTATGAAGTCATCAATACAAAGTAACTGTTTTACTAAACCATAGCAATAACACCTTTATTTATTTTACAATATTACCACCTATTTTATGATATACTACAATGATAAAGTTCCATATACACCTAATGTCGTCTAAAGTCGTCATTATTTAGTCGACTATTCCTAATAAATAAAACTATTCTAATTCGACAAACTGCACTTATGAAGTCATCAATACAAAGTAACTGTTATACTAAACCATAGCAATAACACCTTTATTTATTTTACAATATTACCACCTATTTTATGATATACTACAATGATAAAGTTCCATATACACCTAATGTCGTCTAAAGTCGTCGTTATTTAGTTGACTATTCCTAATAAATAAAACTATTCTAACTCTAGATTCGACTTAGTCAATTGGTAAAACTTATTCTTCTATAATTTGTTATAATTATTGTAGTCCAGCCAACGCGAACGTAGCAACAGTAGAAAAACTTATCTAACTACTAGGAAAGGTCCAGACTTGACGACATTCTTTAGACAATAAATGTCAGCATGCTTCCTTGTCTAATAACGAACACCTTTGCTCGCAGCTGCCTCTACAATAGAGACTAATTATTAGAGATGCGCCTCGATTAGTCGATACTAGCTACATCTTTAGTGATCGGTAATCGGTATAATTGAGTGTTGCTGGAGCAATAAAGGCGGGGTTAGAGAATATTTTAGAGTGGCTTGAATATGAGAACATTAAATCGCAGGAACTTATTTTTCCTGTACTTTAAGCTCTAACAATCATTCGTCACAAAGATGACAAGGTGAAAATGTCGGCGGATACATCAAATTCAAATAAAAGCAACGGACTCTACGCTCACGTTCTTTTTTTCAAATATCGACTAGTTACAGCTTTTTATCGATTGATGGATGATATAAATTTTAAATGTGAATTCCATTAAGTAATTCCTAACTAATCGGTAAGATAGTTATTAGAGCGATCGATTTAAAATCGACTAATTTATAATTGATGCAATGACTCGACTAAAGAATTTGACGAATTATTTTATCGCGAAAGTCCAGCTGCCGATGACTTGATACTGATTATAATCAGAGAATCCCTATAGAAGTAATATTTTATTACATTTTTCCTGCAAGAGTTTCAATCATAAACCTTTAGTTAATTCCATTTTGATTGCACGTTATTGCAAATAAAATGTAATTTAGAGGTATAGGCAACATTATAATTATGAACATAATTATTTAAATAAAGTATTCCAGAATTAAATTCAATTTTGAAAACTTTTTTATCATTACTACAAAAACCCAAATGAAATACTTAGAACTTCATCTTTACCGCAATACCGTAGATACCATTTTCCTTTGTCTAGCCGCTGCTATTACTCAATGCGAATGACTCAAATGGGGAAAATCCGAAAGCTTCCTAGAACTGTGGACAAAACATCAGGAAAAGCGGAAGAGAGCTATATTTTAGTGACGTAGTTATTGGGCATAGATAATGTGACTTGTCATTTTGTTTTTTTGTTACTTATACGTTTAAGGTTTATTATGACAATTCAGTAGGAATAATAAATCATTTTGATTCAAATACTAATGAAGAAATGAATGAATATTTTTTATGGTTATTTTTTTACTTATATTTAAATGTTGTGAAGTTCATCTAAAATGATTGGGATGTGATTCACACTATTTAAAGAATCCATTCGCACTTGTTCCTAATACAAATCTAATCAATAATGATGCGTCTTAACGACCTCAAATATAAACGATACTGTTTAGTTAGTCCATATAATAGATAAAGTTACAATTTATGGAAAACTAGGCCAAATGCGTAGGCATTATTTTTTCTTCTTTATGGAGTTTAAGGCATTAAAAAAATATCTTACATACTTTATTGTAAATAATTTGAATTGGTGGCCTTCTTAGTGGGAATTGATCTTCGTGCGCCATCTGTTTTCCATTGCATGTTGTTGTCTAAAGGTTAGTTCTTACAAAGCAAAGGCATGTTACTGTAATGCCACTCGGCTTAATTAAAATGTATAAAAAAAAACATCTGCAGGATGAACGATGATTGAACGTGATTAGAATATTTCTAAGTGCTAATAGATATAGGAATGGAATTATATTTTTTCCTAGATTAGACAAGGCTTTAAATGATGAAGTTTCATTTTCGAACGAATAAGCGATATACTTTTTTTTTTCTAGTCTTTTCCTAACCATGTTGTACTCGGCTTTCAGTCTAACCAGATGCGGCTGATTAAGAATCAGTATTTTACACGAAGCGACTACCATCAGACCTCCGTAACCCAATTTCTGGGCTATACATATTCGAGGAATAGACTGATTGTCAGGCTTTTTAGACTTGACTGACTGCCTGACTGACTACTAACGAAGGTATTCGTATGACAATAGACTACCGGCTTATGTGCTCTCCAAGACACGGAGGGGTCTCGATGTGTTAAGAATAGTCACCCATCCACAAACTGACCGCGGCAAGCGTAGCTTAACCTTGCAGATCGGTTGATCAACGTATTTATAACTATGCCACGACCAATGTATATAACATATACCTAGTATATTTATGTTGTCAAATTAAACTATGTAATGATAAATTTTTATATTTTCGAGCACGCTTTATTTTTGCCCATAAATCTATGATTTTATAAAACAATAAAACGCCATTAACGTCGCAGCCAGTCATCCATCGTCTAACTAAAACAAGGATTCGCGGTACGAATTTGAATAGAATTCCATATTTAAATAATCGTCAGCTGTTTGTCGGTGCCACAATCGGCTGGTTCCGATTACGACCCTTGATAGTACGAACGTTGCACGAATGAAATTGCACCAAATAATGGCGGCGCTCTTCTTACCGTATCACAGCTGTTACTTTTTTTATTGTTGCGAATTAATTCGCTTTACAACATTGAAGAAGACATTTAAATTGTATACAAAAAATCATAGTAAGTATTGGAAGTTAATTTATGTGTGAAAGAATAAATAAGTCTGCTTATGACTTAAAGTACAAACAAGAAGATATATGTCATATGAGTTTAATGTTTTAATTGATGGCTGATAAGGCCAAAACACAAAAGTCGTAATGAGAGTCAATGAGATCGCTTCGATTGAATGCGCCGGCGCAGGACCGAGACGAGTCATAATAATGAGCGCGGAATACTCCGAAATTATCGTCTGCCCCGTAATTGCAACGTCCCTTTTGCATTGGTCTGAATTCGTCAAACGTTTGGCAAATTATCTTCATCCTTTTCCATTCCATATTCCAGCTTTCAAAACTCATCAGTCTGCCAAATGTTTGCCGGTGTTCGACCAACATTTTACACAGGTTCGTGAATGAACCTCACACGCAACCAACGGGAATACGATCAGATACGAGTGGTTGTAACAGTAAAATATTACTTAATAAAACGTTTCAAGTAATTTTTGCGAGCTGAAAATTAAAAAGGGTATAATTAAATCATTAAATTAGTTAATTGATAATTTTAATTTGGTTGCTAAATTAATTTTAAATTTTGAGTGGGCGAAGTCGAAACAATCTACAATATTTAGTTACAAAAACAATGTACTTTTTAAATATTTTGGTACTTATATAAACTTTAACATCCAACAAGTATCGATTAACATTTATGTTCTTGAGAGAAATCTCAATAAAATGACGTAAGAAGTCTTCATTCAACTACGTTAGATTTAAAAAGAACATTATTTTAATAATAAATCAGTATTTCCGATCACAGACGAAGAAGAAGCGGAAACGTTGCGGCGAATGCATCGGTTGCCAACGCAAAGACAACTGCGGCGATTGTGCACCGTGTCGCAACGACAAGTCGCATCAGATATGCAAGCAGCGACGATGCGAGAAGTTGACCGAAAAGAAGGTGAGTGGGACGCTTTATTTCAATCGTAGAATGACAATATTTATGATGCATAGTCAAGAAAATGGTGCTAAAAATTACACGTTTTCACTTGTTAGATTAAATGCGTTCCTATAACAGTCAATCCTGAAATCTTAGTGTAGTGTGTAAGGTGGTTAAGATAGTATACATAATATATCTAGTCAAACCTATTTTCTAAACATGACCGAAAGTTTAGACACCATTCATTTAAAAATATTTAAGTAAGTAGGGAGCACTTACTTATTCTTTAATAATATGAAAATATTGTAACTTTGTGTCTGTTATCATAATTTTATTAAATACAATAATGAATCTGAAACTGAAACTTAGTGGGTAGTTTCAGTTTTATGAAGAATCAATAATACATTTGTATTTTTTTTTTAAATTAAGACGGTGACAATATAGGAATACCTTACGAAAATTAAATGACCTGTCAGTATTTTTATACAATACGAACGTGTATATCCAAGCCAAACGCGACAGCTATGGCTCATTACTCCAATAAAAAATGTACTTAACAAGACATAAATATAAATTTCGCATAATGGCAAAGATAAAGCATATGGTGACAGTTTTAGCAGTGAATAAGTAACGGACATCGTTGGTCGCAGTTTTAAGGAGGCACTTAAATTATTTTTAATCTATCACCTCTTTATACCACGATAATACCTTGCGAATATAGTCTTATACTTTAACATGTCTTGCTAGACTAACGCGCGCCACGAAAAAAGTAGTCGACGCATTATGTCGTGCTGCGACAATCGTAAAAAGAACGTAATGTGACGACATAATTATGTCGCGGAACGGAACGTATTCCGAATTGCCCTTGCAGTGGACACCACGTTCTGACAAATGTAGTGTAGTAGGATCACCAACCAGTTCACCAGCTAGACGAGTGATCTGCAAAGATGGCTGGTTATTGGGGCACTGCAATAGGAACGGCCTATGTCCACAGTTCCAGCAGTGTGTTTCGACACACAGATTGACAGATTGATCGTCTTGTAATGGCGATCAATGCTTAGCCTATCTATAATCGAGAAGAGGTTTTTCGCCGGAAGAGTTAAAAGATACCTATTGATACGATCATGTGCGAAAATTAAATGTCTCCGAAATTATGTTCCTATCAAAAACATCGATTTTCGATTTCAATACGATCTTTTATACATTCCGTTGGAATCGGATAAATTTCATAAAAAAAATATGTTGAATCGATTTGCGAATGACGCAAATACCTCGTTGTCGCCTTGTCATGTCATTTGCATTAATTTGTACGTTGAGTGTGTTGGCCGACATCTTGTGTGACGCGGTAATTCTTGACAAGATGGCGGACGCTCAGATACGACACGTTAATGGTACGCTTTATTAAAAAAATAGAATTTAAATAAGGAATGTTAAAATTTTATTTATTTTAACTTTTTTTATATTCATAGATTCATAATATTTTCTAAAACGACGACGAACGACGAAAATGTAAGTACCTATCTGTCCTGTGATAATTACCAAAGCATAATATATAAAAATACAAGAGGAATATTTAGAGGGATAAGCTTATTAACATAAAATAACAATAAAAATATAACAGCGATATATATAGGTTTTATTCTGCGCAATTGCCGCGAGTTTCGCACCGCTCATGCCATCAAAATAATATTTAATGCATTGGTACGTAGCAGGCTGGAAACCAGCTCTTGCGTGTGGCATCCTCATGAAGGTACCTACGCACTCTTATTGGAAAAAGTCCAAAAAGCGTTCCTAAGGTACCTTTATAGGCATACACGTGGCTACTATCCTTACCTCTATCCGACAAAATTCTTACTGGGTTGCCTCGGATATAACTCGCTAGAGGTAAGGCGAGCTCGAGATCAGCTCACAATAGCCTGCAAGACGCTCCGTGGCGCTATTGACGCTCCTGATCTGCTTCGCGTGCTGGCGTGCTTTTTTGTCCCAGACAATTACTGCCGGGGCAAGAAACACAGGCTGTTTGCTGTACCCCCATGCCGTACCGTTGCACATGCTAAGTCGCCAATTCCTCGCACCCTGGCCGCGCTAAACGATCTCTTGGATTCTAATCCAACAGGCGATCTGTTTGCGGATGAATGGACGAAGATTATATTGGTATGTCAGAAGTACTGTGAGAGGAAGGTATGAAAGTGTTTTTACCTTCTTTTATTTACTTTGCTTTGTTTTGTAGATTTTAATAAACTTAGGCTTTTTTTTTAGTTACTGTAATTGGTGGATCCGTTGTAGTTAATTAAATAAATAAATAAATAAATAAACAGCAAATTAATGGTTCGCGAAAAGAGCAATAGTACTCTTCAGCATACGCACCAAGGATTGCGTATTGCGTATTTTTAATTAGGTCGCATTTTCAATGACAAATTTTTAAGTTACGTCATTAGGCTAGTGGTCCGAAACGCGTCTGCTTCATCGGTCCGTCGGGATTTTATATAAAATGGTAACACTTAGTCCCGGAACTAAACATACTGGCGAATATTAGGTGTACTTGAGTACAGTTCTCTCCAAACTTATTGGCCGGGTTGTAGTTGGCACGAGCTAACTTTAACTCGGCCGTAAAAATCGGAGAAAGTAAAATATTAGATTAAAATTATTTAAAACGACAGCTTACGACTTGAGCTTTCGTTTTTATTTATTACAATCCAATATTTTTCTTTCTCTAAACATACTGGCGAATACTTAGTGGGTGTACTTGAGTACAGTTCTCGCCAAACTTATTGTCCGGGTTGTAGTTGGCACGGGCTAACTTTAACCCGGCCGTAAAAATCGGAGAAAGTAAAATATTAGATTAAAATTATTTAAAACGACAGCTTGCGACTTGAGCTTTCGTTTTTATTTATTACAATCCAATATTTTTCTTTCTCTAAACATACTGGCGAATAGTGGGTGTACTTGAGTACAGTTCTCTCCAAACTTATTGTCCGGGTTGAAGTTGGCACGAGCTAACTTTAACCCGGCCGTAAAAATTGGAGAAACAAAATTATAGCATTGTAATAAGTAAAAACGAAAGCTCAAGTCGTAGGCTGTCGTTTTAAATAATTTTAATCCAATATTTTTGTTTCTCCGATTTTAACGGCCGGGTTAAAGTTAGCTCGTGCCAACTTCAACCCGGACAATAAGTTTGCCGAGAACTGGACACCTCTGCCTATCCTTTAAGGAATACAGACGTGATATGGTGTGTTGCCATTTATGATAAGCTATAGTTTAACTTGTCGAGCTTGGATTACAATATCACTTTTATTATAAACTAGTTTTCCGCCGCTTCGCCCGCGTGGTCTTATGAATTTTACCCCCGTTTCTGCAACATTTTTCATAGGTACTCCGCTCCTATTAGTCGTAACGTGATGGTGTATAGCCTATAGCCTTCCCCGATAAATAGGCTATCTAGCACTGAAAGATTTTTTCAAATCGGTTCAGTAGTTTCGGAGCATATTCAATACAAACAAACAAACAATCAAATCTTTGCTCTTTATAATATTAGTATAAATGTGTATTCAAAAGACATAAATTTCTCTTGCAATAAAGACATTAAAACCGTTATAAATACATTAAAACTGACATTACTAATGATAAACACGAGCTGATGAAGTAATTTTGAACAAAGATATGTGTGCAAGATTTTGTCTCGCTTAGGTCATCGACACATTGGGTACAGACTTCTTGAAAAATGCGATGTCTTCGGCATTCAAAAAGCTGACAACACCGGACTGAATTTTCAAGTGAATAAACGAAACTATTTTTACATTTGGAACACTTTTTTAAACAAAAGAATGTCTGTCAAATAATCTACCAAGCCTCTCATATTTATCTCATAAAAGCGCTTTCTAAATAAAGGGAAAGATTCTAAAATCAAATTGATAAAGACTGCCTTTTGTTTTAAAATGCTATTCTTGAACTATGAATATTGAAATTAGATTCCAAATATGAAATTTGGCAAACGACCTATTATGGTTAAACGATCGTTTCTTTCTGTTATCGTCACAAAAAATCACTCAAGTTAATTTTCATTTTCATGTTTGAAACACTCACAACACTTTTTCAATTGAATTCTTCCTGCGTAGCTGTTAAACCGGCATCAATTGGCCCGCTCACAAACTGTAAATTAGTTAGGTATAAATAAAGAAGTCGACATAATCGCGGCTTTATTAAAAACCTATACGGGCGAAAATAGGTACTAAAATTGCTCGAATACTTTTTTCGAACGGCGGTAACCGAAAAAAGTTTTTTGCCAAAGAAAGTGCGAAGCGAGAAACGTACTTGACTTAATTTACGATTATAAGTTACCGGCTGCGAAGTAACTTTAGCAAATTAGTTTTAAAACAAGCACCGTAAAGCTTTTTAGGGGGATGTGGGGGGTCCCACCTTTGTTCAAGTCCAGGAATTACGTTTATTTAAAGCCTACTTTGAATAAGAACTAGGGGTACCTCGAGAAATACCTGTTTGGAGGTCCATAATAACTAAGATGCGACTAAGAGCTTGGAAAAAGAAGTTGCAGAAAAAAGGCGACTTGACGTCACTCTTGACAGGTGACATAATAAAAGGGTTTATTAATCCTATATTTGCATCCATCGATAGTTTGTGAATAACATGAAGTAGGTTTATATAATATATTAATTATTTTTCTTCCATGTGTCTAAGTTCTTGGTTTTCATACATAAAATATAGTTGCCACATAGAGCTCAACGGCTAGGAAATTCCGATGTGAAATAAAAAAAATCTAATCGTAGAAGTATTTCTAAAAAATCTACCTATTTATATAAATTAGATTTATCATTATTTAAAATTGCAACATCAAAATACAGCATGCAAGAAACTAAGGATATAGGTACCTATACTTAGTTTTCTTTTTTTCGACAGCCTGGTGGAATATAGGATCAAAAGTGTATTTTATAACACATATTTACAACATAAATAAACGCCTGATTACGATGGTTAACAGCACAAAATTATAGTCGAGAAGGTTTTAATGAAAAAAATATAAAAATGTAAAAGCTATTAAGCTACCGTAAGTTAATCGCTTAGTTAAATAAAGCACCTGGTTTATAAATGATCAACTTTGCAACATTGTATAAAATTATGTACAAAGCGTTTTCTAGGAAATTAATAAGAACATATACAAGGTGGAAGGCACATCGACGCACAAACGTCGTAACAAGGTTTCACTCAAGGTCAAAAATAAAATGACCTAGGTCATTCATGTAGAAAATCATCGGTTATGACAGATATTTACATTTTTGAGCGCGCAGTGTATTGCTAAAAACGCGATTATAACGCTCCGCGGTGAATGTTATCGCGGGCGCTATCCGAAATAAATGAAATAATGATGTTTTAATTATAAATCTAATTTGGGTAGATAAAAATAATGTTTTTTTACACGTTCAAGTAAAAAAAACTGCAGAAAAAAATTGGAAAATTGATAAAAAAAAGTCCAGAATCATGTACTGAACTCATGGTATTCGGATGTGCATTGATGTCCCTTCCACCTTGTATATCTTTTTTATTATTTTATTTATTTATTAAAAACCTGAAGCATGTTCGCATGTGTAGACTATTGGTGTTGAGCGAACAATGAAATGAGAGCTATGATTGACGAAAGTTGCTCTTAGAGCTTCTTTCTAAATGGAGAGTCACCATAAAACTGACTAACGGACAACGGAAAGCTTGTTCCTTGCAAGGTCAAAGCTCTCCAAATGGGAATCGTTGATTCCTTAATATCTGTATGTTTATTTTAATATAAAATAGCAAAATACCTCAAAACAGTGTCATATCTATTTCTTATCGAACATGAACACACGAAAGGTGACAATACTAACCGTTCTTCAAAAAAAAAACAATTCAGCTGTTTCAAACAAATATTTGGACACCGGTCGCTTTTCTTTTTTTTCTGAAAAACTTAAAGGTATCATTTAAGGTGAATGCTCCAGGGTAGCCCGCGAAATTCAAATTTCCGTACGTTTTTTGCAATTTGCAGCTGAGTATCGGATATTTTATTAATAGAAACTAAATTCGCGGTACTGGCATGTATGTATTTACACAATTATACTTATTAAAACCTTCAATATAATTGTCTAACTTAGAGAAAAGAGAAAATGTGCCATTTTAATAATAACTTTACGTTTAATATAAATTTTAACTTAGTGGGTTACATTGATAAATTTAACTAATATAATGATATAAATACATACATGCCAGTACCGCGAATTTAGTTTCTATTAATAAAATATCCGATACTCAGCTGCAAATTGCAAAAAACGTACGGAAATTTGAATTTCGCGGGCTACCCTGGAGCATTCACCTTAATATAGTTCTGGCTCATGTGTCGCACACATTATCTGGGCACGCGTTAACGTGTGCGGCAGATGCGCGCATGCGCGGTGCGCTCCAATCGCAGAGCGCCGCCTGCGCACGGAACGCCTCTGCCTTTATCTGATTGTACCTATTGTTGGGTAAAAGGTGTTGCTTCGTGTGATGGATTTGTTATCTGTATGCTTAAATGATACCTATCAAGTAGTATTTTGTTTTATTATTTAAGAAATTGAATGTGTCTTATAACTAACTTCAATTTAGATCCGATTTGAATTGAACTAAAAAATCGTTGAAAGAAATATTTTTTATATTTTATTCCATTTATTCATATTTTAACATACTTTTTTACATTTTTAAATATTTTACAAAAAATACAAAAAACCAACATTAGAAATATACAAAAATAGTCGCCCCTATTTTATTATTATTAATTTATTTATTATTAGTCAATGTAAATATAAATAAATGCTAGGTTAATGTTAACACAATGTACCATTAGTCTTGTACTAATTTTCCCAGAAACACAGTGCGGAAATCCATGAAAAACGAAAAAGTGAAACTAAGTACCCACCTAACTTCGGATAGTCGACAAACAAATATTGCTTAGGGTTAGGGGATATTAGTATAATAACCCCCTGCCCGGTCAATCGGTGATCCCACCTGATTATCGCTTCGGACGCCTCTCATGACACCATCGAAAAGAGGGTGAATTTTTCATGAATGCATGCGATATAAATGATGTCTATAAGTTCATAAGAGTACATTACACAATTTTCGTACGATATTATATCCCCATATATAGTAATAATAGTTCTGCTGGATTCATCAATCGTTCGGTAACAAAAAACAATTAGTAGTAGTAAAGTCAATAGGTGTCATTAGGGAAACAAAAAAGTGAAGCTACATTCATGTTTAGGACGTAATTAGGTTTAATGTCAATGATAATATGATTTATCAAACGCGACCTTTTTAGTCCTCCGCTATCCTTATCTATGTAAATGTTCTTCAAGCCTTCTTATTGCCTTATTCTCCTATGTAATTGAGCCCTCGCCACGCTTTTAAGTTCAGTACAAAATAAATAATAAAGTCTAAGATAGTTAAATATTACCAGCGACAGTCAGGGACAAAATAGGTCGTTGTCCGGTCTACCTTTTTTAAATATTTTTAAATGTTGAATACAGTAAATTGAACTTACATGCCGTATACTTCAATATCTTCGAAATCTCAAAAAAATTGTAAGCGTTATTAGTGTAACCCAGGCATTAGGATTATCACTTTTAAAAACAGAAGTGATTCAGTTTAGCACGTAATATTTATAATGGTGACATCTGAATCTGAGTCATAAACAAATATTTGTGACTAGACTTTGTTTCACCGTGCCTAGACAAACGAATTAGGTAAGATAAATATACGCTGTCTGTTTGTAATTTGTAGTGGTTTTTATGTTTTATGAGAGAGAATTGTCTTTTTATTTAAATGGAGATACTTAGTCAACTCAAAAAAATTTGTGTGTTATTGAAAATGTATAGCAAGCTCTTGGCTGCCATTTCTTGTCATTAAATACATTAATTCGACGATATTTTCATTTTATCATAGTATAAATTTTACTAGCTTGGCGGGTTTTTCTGGGTGGATAGACAGTAAAATTCGCGTTATGTACCAAAAAAAAAATCCATTAATCCTACATACTTAATTTGCCGATCGCAAATACTTAGTCAATATTTTTTTCTCACCTTAGAAATTATTAAGAGTACGTTGTTATTAAGTCCCATTAAATATTTGTCAGGCACTTACCACATAACTATGCACGCTATAAAATCTTACACAATAATAGTGATTTTGTGTTAGTTATTATACAAATCGATGCTAAAATTGTGTCCCTAAATGTATAATAGTGTTTTCCTCTGTATTTTCGCAAACAAACATACAATAAACATTACCGAGAAACTTGTCTATAAATCACTGCCGCTTCTATCGTACATTTTAATGGCCTCTTTTTGTTTTCGAATATTCAGTTATTCTAACATTTTTCCAGATTAATAGCGCGAGAACACGTCGCCATCTTGAAATTAAAGTAAATTTATTACTGCGAAAGCAATTTCTGTTTTATCATAAGAATATCGAAAAACTTCAGTTTATTAAGCTTAGAGCTTAGATTTACGACTGAACTTTATCCTATTGTAATTTAGTTCAATATAAAACTAATATTAGTTGACAAACAATGAATATTTATGGATTAATAGTGCTGTTATAATTTCTGTGTCTAACATAAGAGAGATCTTTATTTAATTCATAAATCTCATGATATTATGGCTTTTACAATCGCATAAATTGTAAGTAAAATAAATAATAATTTATAGCGTATTTAGATGACGTAACAGATATAATCACGAATGAAAATGCTCCCAAAAATTCAAGCCTAAATTACGTTCGATTTTTAAACTTGACCGAATACCGAATACGGTCCACAAGCGAGGCGATTATAACGGTCGGGAGTTTACACTTTTGATTTTTTTTTCTCTTTTTTTGAGCCGGCATCGGCACGAGCCAAGGGCCGGTGATTCACGGCCTCTCGGCCGGCAGATGTTAGGTCGAGCTTTTTGTGCTATCAGCTGATGTAACGGGCAGGACGAATCGACTTGTTAATGATGCATCTTGCATGCTTCGAACTATTACGTGTAACATGAGTTGGTGTTGCGTAATTGTTTTTTTTCTGCTTCTTTTTATGATGTTATGGTTCTTGTGAGGACAGGTATACGAAAATAAAAGCTCTTGCAATTGTAGGAATAAAATTTTGATTTTAACTTGGAATTCAAACGCAACTTAATAGACTACTATAAATAGGCAAAGTCGCTTTGTCAATTCTTTAGACTCCGTTAATTTTACTGCCTTAATGTTAAGGTATAAAGTTCAAAGCTGCATGTCAAAATTTAGTTAAATTTTATGTTAACAGCAGAATTACGTTGTTCACAAAAACAAACAGGATGCGGCTCAGACGCGTGTTTATGTCAAGTTATCTTTATAAATATAACTGTGTTGAAGTTCGAACTTGCGGAAAAACGCCCTTATTCCGTTTTGTGCGCTAAATGTGAGGCTAATTTTGGCATAAAATTAGGCCAAGGTGATACCTCATTCATCCTTTAAAGGATAAATCAGTTAGGTACTTACCTACCTGTATTATACAGAAAAAAAAACACAATTAAAAAAGCTCCCAACGGGGTAAAATTATGGTAACAAAAGCTTCGAATGCGAATAAAAATAAAATCTCTGTATGTTATGAGCTAGAATATAAATGATGAAGCATTTCATGTTAGTATTCTAACACTGGACAAAGGGCAAAGTTAATATTAACAGTTTATTTTTCCACGTTTTCCATTATGCTGTCCACAGTGCATTAGTCCAGCTTCGCTTTTTGTGACTATATTATTAGGTACGTGAGCAAAAAAAAAATTTTGTTACCTCAATAGTTGCGAAAGTAATTTTTTAAATTAGTTTTTACAAAAATAATTTAATAATTTGTTTTCCTTCATCGTTTATTCAATAAAAAAATGAAGATAATAAAAATTCGAGTAGTGAAGAACAAAAGATGAATCTTTGTAATACACCATGACATAAAAATCTTTTCACAGAATAAAATAAAGCACGTTAAAGCGTTTCAATATGGCCGCTGTAAACTAGCATCAAGAATAAAACCTTTATTGTCGGTTGATAATAAAAACTTTAAATATTAAAGCTGAGCTCAATGAAATATTTACAAAGGACCGTTCTTGCCTTAAACCGGTTCTCACATCTGCATTATAATCTATTTAAAATAACACTCGGCATAGAGAATATTTTACCGCCTTTTTCGGTCATTTTTTCATTATAGGTCACAGTCTACAATAAATTGTATTTTATCCTTTTTAATTCTCAACAGATACATAATTTTAAATTAAGAATATTCATCAAAGTACGAGCAACAACACGACAATCGACAATACTTATTAAGGCGAAGCCACCACAAATTGTACCGTCTAAATAAATTCCCGACACGAAAGGTCGAAAGCCCCCACGTTTATTTTTCAAAAATCATCATCCACTTGCAAAAGTCCGCATTAAGCCCAGCTACTGTGCAACAAATCAATACTTTTTCCTAGCAAAGACTACCCCAATGCACGCAACTAATTCATACAGCCTAGAACACGAGGTATAAATAACTACATCCACACGACCTCTTTTCTACAGCCAAACAGGTACGCACACATGCAAACTCTACTGGCCAATCGCGGCCCAGTTTCCTATCATAAGTGCTGCTGTTGTGTGTGTGTGCGTGAGGGGTGCGTCGATGCACCCTTACCACGCATCCAGAACTCAAACTCGATGCAGTTTTATTATTATTAAATCGGTTTTTGTAGTTATGACCGACGGATCCAGTTATTTATTGATATACCGTTATTTCATGGCAGCACCCAGCTCTATATTATTAGGAATTAAAGTGAAATTACTGCCATTGTAGACTTTTATTGCCTTTCTCTTTCAGAATATTTTATGTAGAATTTATGCATTTAATACTATTAATAGATTCTTGTTAGTTGCCTCGACGACATTAACTTCTAATTTTGTAAATGGTATCGTACTTTAATATTTTGATAGTCACAATAACAGATTAAGTATAAGTTTATTAGATGACATTTTAAGTAGACAAAATAATATACATAATATCAAAACAAGTAAAAGGTAATTACGATCTCTAGCAATGAATCTTCAACAAAACATTATTGAAAATAACTATACTACTCTCTGACGTTCTTTGACAGGAAAGGAATAAATATTATTCCCACAGGACACAAACATTTACTGTGATGAACTTAAGTGTTTGTGTTTGTCTGGGTGTTTTCTATGTATCATAAGTATGTATTTACAAAAAAAAAGTATATAAGTATTATATCCATTGTCTAGTACCCATAGTACAAGCTCTGCTTAGTTTGGGACTAGATGGTGCTGTGTAAAAATGTCCCAGGATATTTATTATTTATTATTATTATTATTATACCAAGATAGATTTATCTACTTCAATATTACAACAAAAAAACTAGACTCCTAAGGGCCTGTTTTACCACTTCCTGATATGTTCCCGCTAAATTACTGGGCAGATAATTTCATAGACATTTTAAACAAATTTTTATGTACCAGCGGTTAGCTTCTATCCAAAGGTGTTGAAACATGCCCTTAAATTGATTAGCTATAAAAATCCTAACAGAAAATAATAAATAAATAAATTCGGAATTCAAATTCTTAATTTTAAAAACAGAATCAACATACGCAGTTTTGCACTGGCACTGTAATGACGTATGCTAACGCAAGTAAGGGTGCGTTCAAACGCAATGTGGCGGTTAATTCGCGCGTGCTCACGCATGCCCCGTGCTTTAACACATCCCCGTGCGGTGACTTGAAGAGCTTTTAACACATATTTAAAAATATATAAGATTGCAAATGTTTTTCTTGGTCTTGTAATGAGGTCGGGGAAATGTGGAGTAGAAATAATGTTGAGGTTTTGAGCTGCTAGGATTCATATCACGGAGCGTAACGTTATGCAAATGACAGAAGATACTGTTTATTATGATGTTTCTATTATTTTTTTCTAATTGGCACGTTGACCAAATAGTGCAAATATAAAAATAGTAGAACTTTTTTTAATAATAGATATTGCCTTACACTGCACACTTAAATTATTTCCTTATCTGGTACCATACATTTTTTTTACAAATAACTATTTGTTTTCATTAACAATTTTCTTTTTCTACTTACATTAATTATCCTTATTTGGGTAGTATTTGTTAAATGATCATCTATTATTAAAACTAATAGTCGTTTCCCTAGCCGTACTTCTATGCCTCCCTTACCTATATACTCCTTTACCCCACAAGTTCAGAACATTTACTCACAATACCTACGTAGTTGAGCTAACCTATATAGTTTTAGTTACGCATCGGCTAGGTACACTAGTTCATACAGTTCATTAGAGACTTCCCCGCTGACACGCGTCGTGCCATGCAGCGTAAACCCACCCCCTACCCCTACCCTACGTCAGAGAGATCTAATTCTGCACGCGCTCGAGTAAATACACAACGCAAGTTCTAACTTTGAATTTAGAATTTATTTATTTAAAAAAAGTACATTCGATATTTGAAAACACAAAAGGATGTAACAACTACTCTTCACAAAATATTTTGTAAAAAAAAGTTTCTTATGCAAGAAGGATTTCTTTAATTGAAGCTCTTACAGCTCATAGGTTCTAACTTTGAATTTAGAATTTATTTATTTTAAAAAAGTGCATTCGATATTTGAAAACACAAAACGACGTCACAAATACTCTTCAAAAAATATTTTGTAAAAAAGTTTCATATGCAAGGAGGATTTCTCGAATCGAATCGATAGATTGAGCGCTTACAGCTTTTATGCTAAAGTCAACACTGCAGTTCCAACTCATGATGGTACCATACTTTTCTATCGGACAATGTAAATAGATTCTTAAATAACAGTTGATGAAAAATGTAATCATATAAAATGTATGTTATTGGTACATTCTCAGCTAGTGGAGAACTACTTAACAGTTTCTGGTTTCTGACAGCTTGTTTTTTTCCTACGATAAAATTAATAGAAACGTCCTACTCAGTTACGCACCTCCGTTATTCCGTAATTTCTACCAAGAAATGTAAACGCAGTTTGAGATTAAGTACCATTTATGCGTGTGTGAGGCACATAGGTTTATATGATAAGTGGCGCACCGCCCCGCTGTGGGGCAAGCCACCTGCACGCGTAACCTACAAATCTGCACTCCTAACCGGTGCCCATGTTGCATGTAATGCGAAAACATGACCATAAGTCTAAACAGTAAAATAAGCCAATCATTACAATATTTAAAAAAGAAATATGAAACTTTTTTGTATTTTAATCATAAAAAAATATTTTGAAGACCCTTTCGTTCTATGTTTTATATTTAACATACTGATTCTATATTTAAATTCAGCGATAACATTCTAGGATCGTTCTTTGATGACGTAACAATTTTATTAAACGTTTTTTTATTTTATTTTATTTTATTACCCGACTGCCGAGGGAGGAGGGTTATTTGCAATGTGTCTTTTCAAGATTTAAAGCCAGAACATGATTTTGTTTAAGGGTTTAACAAAGTCTGATAGTTCCAACAATCTAATGTCCTTTGATGGATTACTGTCTACTTTGATGGACCCTTCGATGGACCTTTTGTGTCAAGCGATAGACGTTGAAGTGCTGCCAAAGTAGCACATTGTGTACGCTTATTGATCATCTCTAAAACGATTGCTTTTTACTTTTTATAATCCAAATTACTCAATTCATTCGAGGTTTAAATTTAAACTTGCATAAACGAATTATAATTTCAAAATTTTCATATACTAATTTCAAAATTTTTACTTACTTACTAAGTAGATATATTTATATATGGGAAACTTTATTATCAATCGAAATATTGCCAAGAAACTTATATAATCTTCCATGAAATGAAGAATCTCAAATATACTGCAAAGCATAGGCAACCTTATCATTTCCCACTTAACTCGTGGCATACAGAAACAACATTTGACTTTACCGCGTTCTACATAAATCTTTGTACATAACGTGGGTATATAACACATAGAGGGTTGAACCCACCTGGGGGGAGGGAGGAGGACGCGTAACCTACTGAACGCACTCCCCAGTTAGCTATCGGGAAAAGAACTATTGTAAGGTAATTGCAATGGAATATAGGTACCGCTCCACAGAGTCTTTACATCGAAGAAGGTTTGAATACTTTGAAATTTGATTTATTTTTTTGAAATGAGTTTTGATGCAATGAGGCTTTATTGTTGTAGAAAATTGTTTTATGAGAGAGCATAGGAATTTTCTTACAGAGAAAAGGGAAATTAGGTACTTCATCGTCAACCCAGTTGCATTACACTACTGGGTACGGTATCCTCTGAGTAAAAAGGGTTTAAGCTATAGTCCACCACGGTGGCCTGATACAGACCAGACCTCACGCTGCGTCAGATTTACCATTTCAGCGCGTAGGTCAGTGGGGCGTGCCTTGTATTTGAACTCAAATCCTATTAGTTAAAGTAAACAAATTATTTTAGTTAAAAAAACTATTACTTATTTAGTCTTCCATGGTCATAATACTGCTTTACTTGGCTCCAACGCAATGAGTTCAGTTGAGACCAGATTCATGATTCCGATTTTTTTCCTACCGCAAGAGGTCTGAGATACCAGTCTTATAACTTTTAAAATCATTTACAATTAAAAAGACTGCTTGGTTAATCTAATGGAGGGTTCGTTTCTCGATTTGAGCAGTCTTGTTGGAGTTTTCTGTGAAATTCCCAGCACAGTTCGGAGTCTGAATCTAAGCCCGGTTGATGACAATAGGTTCATCCCCAATTACGTGGGACCTAAACATACTAGCGAACTGCGTGGCGTACACCAATACTCTATCAGTCCACCTAAACCTGGAAATAGAAACAAGATATGGTTTCAAAGACGTTTTCGGCCTCTCGGCCATTTAGCCAACACAACAGGTCATGATTTAAATAGTTTTCGATAAATAAGGTTCTAATAGACTAAAGAAAAGTTTTGCGTCATGCAAACTCTAGTTGTGGACAAGCTTTGACGTCAATGACGCCAGTATTATTCCCTGGGAAAGACCTATTTTGTTATTAAAGTAGAGCAGTGCTTAGTATATTGAACAGTGTGCTAGATAGAGCTGATGAGTGTCCAAGCCTTGGCAAAAGTATTTCAAAATTAGAACAGATACACCCAATAGTACACTGGTGAAAGATTTAGAAACTTTTTTACTCATAACCTATTTAAAGAAAAAAATTTTTTTTTTACAAAAATCACTCAGCGGCCAGCAGTTTTTGCATTCCTTATTCAAATTCCTAATCACTAGCTCTACTTTTTAAACAAATACGCGCACCGATTTCCTTCGAACAGCCTTCGATAAATTTAATAAGCTCCATCATGAGCTCTTCATCTTCCCTACATATTTTTCCCGTATATTTACATACACAAGTGAGTCATTGCACCACTCATCGAACAATCAACGCCAGGCTAACGACCTCGCAGCTTCAAGCCTTCCATACCCTTTCAGATCCAACCAGGATGACATGAACCCTCACTATTCACACTTTCCCCCCTTTTTCATGCGTATGTCTCAGGCTGAAGAGACGCGGGGGAGGTCTGGCTGAGCTGGCGAGGGTCTAAGCCAAGTTTATTGTGTGACCCAAGCACTGATAGGCAAATTGCAGTTTTTTATGCATCACTAGGGTAAGAGAGATAGGGTGTATGTGTAATTGAGGTAAATAGTGTGCTTTCAAAGATGGATTGTTGATATGTGTTGATGAATGACGATAATTACTGACATTATCATGAAGGCATTGAAAGAGTTTTTGTCGCTCAATATGTAAATTACGATTAGACTACCAAGTTTTATAGACCTATTTGGGACATTTTTTAATACTTTGATGTTTCCTTTTTACGACAAAATTGAGGTATCAATTTACACGCGCCATTGTCCCAGACATACCTACATCACTTATTCATCCGAATAAATCGGGAATATTTAAGCGAGTTACCAAACAGAGTCATTACAATCGATTTAATCGTGTTATTCACACCAAACATCGGTAAGAATCGACACATCTCGAGTTAAAATCGTAATTACGTGACAACTGCGCGTAACTGGATCCCGGCGGGAACTTTAAACTGTAATTTATGATTTAGCTCCGGTTTTCGAACGTCGCGTTCGCTTCCGCCGCGCCGCTCTCAAACATTGTAACGCAACACGAACGCACCTTTATTTGATTTATGCTTTTATATTTTTTTATCAGGAAGGCTTGGGAAGCACTTGGCGGCAGCATGTTCGTAACATGAGTTACTTATCGTTTCATTGAAAATGTCTGAACATATGATTTATACGACGTCTCCGTCGCTTCTTTACTTGATCGCATGAAAAAGTAACCACACTTTGTGCGTACAGCTGCAGTTTTATAATTATGCATCTATTTGAATAAATATGATGTGACAACCTGGCTATTGATTATACAATATACAAGGTGGAAGAGACATCGACGCACATCCGAATACCATGAGTTCAGTACATGATTCTGGACCCCCCTGCGTTGAAATTTTCCGTAACTTTTGTCATCAATTTTTCAATTTTCTCTGCAGATTTTTTTACTTGAACGTGTAAAAAAGCATTATTTCTATCTACCCAAATTATATTTATGATTAAAAAAGCATTATTTCATTTATTTGAGATGGCGCCGGCGATAACATTCACCGCGGAGCGTTATAATCGCGTTTTTAGCAATACACTGCGCGCTCAAAAATGACAATATCTGTAATAACCGATCATTTTCTACATGAATGACCTAGGTCATTTTATTTTTGATCTTGAGTGAAACCTTGTCACTCAAGTCGTTTAAATGGTTTTGTCGTTTGTGCGTCGATGTCCCTTCCACCTTGTATAGGCTGTTCGTCTATGGTCTGTAATAACTAAATGACTCAATAAATGCTGCAGCCAACCGAAAAGGGTTTACTTGTAGGCAAACTTAATGCAACTCGATTAAATGTCTTGTTTCATCGCCTATTTGATCAATGGTAGCTATGCAAGATAATATATACTTAATAACGCTGACCCAAGAATGCAATAAAGCGAGAATACAAGTAATTCTGATGTCGTTAAGAAATATCATCATAATATTAATTGTGTGTTGCATCTCAGGGTTTATGCTTTCCATCATACAAGACTATAGTTAAATGTATTGCGTATTTTGTGTCCCATTAATGGGCAAAAGTCCTCCCTAACATAGTTCCATCCTGAACTTCTTTAAACCATGTTGTCAATCAGATGCTCATACAGACAAAACGTCGTAGATCGTTGTCAAAAAGCGTTAAAAATGGTAGATAACGCTCTCTATCGTTTCTATCGAACAACTGTTCCTATAGCTTGATGTAATGTCATGTACCAAAACGGTCACCGTTTTGAAAAGGTGTAACAACATCCCTAGGGCTCGGTTTTCCCTTTAATTGATAAAAGCCAGCGCCAGTTGTTAAGGACTTATTTAAAAAAATTGAGCGTTGATAATAACCTGTCCACTGTATGATAATATGATGCGCTCAATCAACCATGTCCTGCTAATAAATAAACATAATAACACCATGTTGAATGGGGATGCCGTAGTTAAAAAGAATATATGTAGTTGTTTTGTGACGCAAGTTTATTACTCTGGCAACACTCTTGCAACGAAATACTCTTTTGATAGACTAGTGCTAATCTGACAGTTGACTTTTGAATTATAGGGTCAGAAACTTGCTCTTTTCTTTTATATCAAATGTCAACCTGGTTACTTTTTTATGTCAATAACCTTGCTAGATTATCTACCATGCATGTCCTAATGCTTTCATCGCGTATCTCGTGTAGAAATTATGTATCGAGACGAGATAACAAAGTTATGTCGCGAAATTATACACGTGGTTCCAAATCTACGCCGTACCGATATGGGCTGACCTCACATTGGATAGGTTTTTCGTATAGCAAGAGGTCAGTTTATCCTGGAAAATATGGCACGCGCCCTCGTGTAAATGATTCATATTGTAAATAAATTGTGATTCACCAAAAGTCGCCATTTTAACCCCCTTGGTCGCCTAACGTCACTTCACTACCGTGTGCTAGAATACCGCTCTGTAATGAGTATGATAATGAGCTCTGTAATGTACCATTGAAATATGTGCGTGTTTTCAATGGTACAATTAGCAACATTAGGCACTTATTAAGTGTCATATTAATAATATTAAAGCATAAACGTTACTGTAATAGCGTCAAAAACACATGTCGCATTGTACCTGCCTATTTTCACATCGGAAACCACGCGAGTAATTACAGTGAACAGACCAGAGACATTTGACACGCATCTGTCGGCTATTGTCTATGGCTGTTCTTTTTTCAAATTTTGTAAGCCCGTGTCAAATTGTAGACAAATGAAAAATGTATCAATTCTAATTTGTATAACAGTTGAATAGATTAATGGGATATTATAACTGCGGAATTAAAACTAAATTAATAGGGGTAGGCATAGGTGTACCAATCTACCATACTACCGCAGTTCGCCTATATGTCGCGTGTAATTGGGGGCGAGCTTATTGCTATTATTCGGGTAAAAATCCAAACTGCTGAGAATTTCATAGAAAATCTTCCTAGTCCAATCCATTTACGGTTGAGCGTGGATCTCTTCTCATAATGAGGGGTAAGGTTATAAATCCACCACGCTGGCCTTTTGCGAGACCTAAGTATAACTACTATTCTAATCCATGCTTAATCCATGAGATCATCATCATCCTCCTAACCTTTTTCCCAACCACGTTGGGGTCGGCTTCCAGTCTAACCAGATGCGGCTGAACATCAGTATTTTACACGAAGCGATTGCCATCAGACCTCCGCAACCCAATGTCTGGGCAATACGAATTCGAAGGATAGTAGATAGTTGTCAGGCTTTTTGGGCTTCTGACCACCACTAACGATTGTTATAGTTGTTCGTATGACAACCGGGACCGACGGCTTTACATGCTCTCCGAGGCACGGAGCGGTCTTGATGTGTTAAGAATGGTCACCCATCCACGGACTGACCTCGGCAAGTGTAGTTTAACCTTGCAGAACTGTTGATCAGCGTTGCTATAACTTAGCCGCGAGCCCGTTAATCTATGTGATCCAATTATTTAAAAAAAAGAAAGTTAAATCATAATTTTAGAATCAACGATGAAGTATGTGTGTATCTGTGGTACTGTGACAATTTTACACAGCACGCAATAAGCAGGAAGCAGGTGATGTTTTTTACTATGGACTAGAAAGTTAGAAACATGCTGGCCTTATTTCATTTTGTTGTTAAATTTAGATTTTACATTTGAAAAAAATGTCGTGTTGTGAATAAATCTAATACTTACTAAAATTTGATAGAAATGTTAGCAAAGGTCGGTAGATGGCGATGTTTTTTTTAGGATGAAATTTATCTTCTTGCCAAATATTATGGAAATCATATTTGGCATGAGAAGGTTCAGTTCTCGCCAAACTTATTGTCCGGGTTGAAGTTGGCGCTAGCTAACTTTAACGCGGCCATAAAAATCAGAGAAAAAAAAATTGGTTTCCTGAGATTAGCGTGTTTAACGAAACAAACAAACTCTTTAGCTTTATAATATTAGTATAGATATAATTATGGATTTTACACAGATGAGCAATAAATAATTTTTTTATAGGTACCTATAGTTACGCTAATTCAGCTTAGCTCATATGCAACCCGCCTTACCCTTGTTATAAAAATCGATTTAAAATTTTACCACAAAAAACAAAATGTTCATTATTTAACGACCTGATACTGAGTGCATATAAAATGAACAGCCAAAGTAAATCGTTCTACACAATCCATCATACGAAAACAGCCTTGCATTTATTAATTTTTGACATAAATGTCCGCCATCTTGAATCGGAGCAGCTGTTGTTCGGAGTTCATTGACCCCTTTTTTACGATTCCAGGTAGAACCATAGAAATGGTTCGGGCCAAAACTTACTTGATCTTATTGTGTAGCTTGTGTAATATTGTATTATGGCTATCTTTTGTGGGAATAAATATCCTTACCGGGATTTCGAAGCTTTTTATATCATTTTGTGGTGTAGATGTAACTTTACGTGTATGAAATAAGATTAAACAGATAGAGCCTGTTTCACAACCTCTGGATAGACGCTAACTGCCGAATAAATTAAAAAATTGAACAAAATTTTGTATAAAATTATGTTTCAGCTAATTTAACGGAAACATGATGACATGGGCATGTTTCGCCAATTGATTTCCTAAAATTCCCATTTCAGGCGATTTGAGAGATTGGCACTACTATTATCCATAAAAAAGTACAGTGAGTTCGCCCCCTTTTACATGGGACCTCAACATAGCGGCAAACTGTATGTGTCTATGAGTACATCTCTGCCTAACCCTTCGAGGAATACAGGAGTGTGTGTGTGACCTTTTTAATCCTGAAACTTATTCTTCCATAAAGGAAAATATAGGTTCCAAAGAATAAAACTCATTGAATATTAACCAAAGGCTACAAATTAAAATATCAAGAGTCCTTCGTTACACTGATGACTTAATTACCCTTCATTACTATCATAGTAGCTATAAAGTAACACCTTAAAACAGCTACGCAACTTTTACTGTACGACCAAACGATTGCGGGGTTTCCTTAAATATGAAATGGACATGTCCTTTAAAACAAGCAATGGAACGTAACCATAATGGATTCCACATATGAGAATGTCCTCAGGTGAATGTACGTTTCATTCATAATTCGAATTGTGCGCAGTGGAATTCCCTTTCGGCCATTTTATTTTGAAATTGAGTCATCAATAATGAGGTCTTAATATTTAACGGTTTTGTTTACAAATATTTAATACTCGATCACCGTTTCTCTCGAATCCCAAAAGGACTATTTAGAATTACTGTTTAATACTTTTTTTGAGAGAAACGAAAGCCCAATGGCTTCATGATTTATCCTATCTCCCTGCAAAATTTATAACAACCTGGCAACAAAAAATATTTGCAAAAAGCGTCCCTTAAAAACTTATTCTGACACTATTTTATAATCTGTACTACTAACTGTCAGCTGTCAGGCAAAAAATCGCAAATAATAGACATATTTGACATGTATCCTTCACAAGTTCATTACTGACACACAAGTTAGGATTAATACACAAGTATCGTGTATAGATGAGTTGAATCAACCCCTATGCATTCAATATAGTTAAAGTCCGTATCAAATTCGCCATATGTTATGGCAAAACTGATGCACACGTGCCTACAAAACCTTTAGCAATAATATAAGCAAGCGTGACACAATTAATTGCCCAGATGTGCAAAACTTAATGTTATTACAATTACTGTTAACTCATTTTACAATATTGTGTCAACAAAAAAAAATATTGATAAGACTATTTAAAATTTCGTGACTTTCTACGTCACCAATATGGCGTCCATTCTAAAGAATTATGACGTCACAATTTTTTTTCGTTAATAAAAGGAATTTGAAATTGGATTTTTTTGAGAGACCGCCACCTAAGAACACAGTTTATTGACTGACCTATTCGTATGTCTTTCAACGTAACCTTTTATCACTGGCTGGGTGCGCACGCGCTAGGCAAGCAGCTGCGCGCGCAGGTAACGACCTATCAGGAAGTACAACACTTCCACAACACTATCCCGGTAACAGTGGCGGGAAAACTGTTTCTATTCCTGCGTATTTAAGGTCGATAATTGAGCGTAGGTTTTTGACAGATGTATGTGCTCTCCATTGTACCATATGCCGGCTAGGTTCCTTCACGTCAGCTGCACGACACGCCGACGATGGATTTATCGCATTGTTCCATTATACGCGATTAATCATGATAACATGTACGAAAACGTCGCGTTTTTAACAAAGCTTTGGAAAAAATTGGGACATTTATGAGATTTTTTTGTTGATGAAAGATGGTTATTGACTGAAACAATAACCAAAAACATAGAATATCAACTTTAAGTTTAAGGGGTTACTATTTCTTCATTACACACTATATTAAAATCTTCTCTCCCTCTCTCTTAAATAGCTGTAACTTTCAAATTGAATTTGTACCTATTTCGAATTAGGATATTATAGTTAACTAGCTTCCCGCCAGCGGCTTCGCCCGCGTGGTCTTATAATTTTTTCCCCCGTTTTTGCAACATTTTTCATTACTACTCCGCTCCTATTAGTCGTAGCGTGATGATATATAGCCTATGTTACTCGGGGATAATGTAGCTTTCCAAAGGTGAAAGAATTTTTAAAATCGGTCCAGTAGTTTCGGAGCCTATTCATTACAAACAAACAAACAAACAAACAAACAAACAAATCTTTCCTCTTTATAATATTAGTATAGATTGGTCTTTCTGAAAAGGTAAAATAGTCATTGTAAGGTCCAAAAAATTGGTTCATATGTTGGTCATCATTTTCTTCCTGCCGTTGTCCCAATTTATTTGGGATCGGCGCAGCCTATCCTTTTCTACCATTCATCCCTGTTAGGGTTAGCCGTCACTTGCTCATTCAATCCCTTTTCCATCATATTTTTCACAATAACCTCAATATGTACAAAAGTATTTTGTTTAAAGCTTGTGCTCTGCAAAAAGATAAACTCATTTGACTCTAATCTCTTTTGTATTAATGTCCGCTAACCAATTTAATGTTATTCTGTTTTACTTTTTTTTTATTAAGTGTTCGCATTAGTCTAATCTCAATGTACAATGTACAATGGCCCAATTATGAGGCTAAGTGCGTAAAACGCCCAGCTAAACTAAACTAAACTAGTCTAATCTCAATAGTTTACTAACAATTGCTGTGTATAATTATAACTGGGCTTCAGATTTGTGTATTGTATACTGCTAAATTTTATGTTAAGTATGAATTAATCAGTCTGTAACCTGTTACTGTACCTATTCAATAAAAAAAAATATGGACCAATAATCAAACAATTTTATATCAAATCAAACAATAAATACTAAGTTCACATTTTGTTCCAATTGTTTTTGAGAATACCTAAGTAAATCACTAAAACGTGAGAAAGTGAGATGATCATAATCATACAGGACTTCACACTCAATAGTCGCGCTTCATTATACTTTATATCATCATACCATTCAGTTCAGTTTCATAGTTTTTAACCCTCAACGCAAAAACGACGGGGTGTTATAAGTTTGATATGTCTGTGTGTGTGTGTGTGTGTGTGTGTGTGTTTGGTATTGTTTATTGTATTTAAAATGTGAATTAGTCGGGAGTGTTCTTAGCTGTGTTTGATGAAAAAATCGATCCAAGATGGCCGCCACAACAAAATAGCGAATTACATACTTTTTCCACAACTCCCTCAACATGGGTATCAAATGAAATGGCTTAATAAAGGGAGAATACTATACACTATGATAAATTTTAAATCCAATATGGCCGCAACCACAAAATGGCAAATTTCATTTCATGTCGGAGGTTTTCAAATTTTTTTATTATTATTTATGAAGATTATAATCTCACATGATTTCTTTCTTTCTCTCTCTGTAAGCCTATCAGTGTGATAGTAATGTACTGCCGTAGTCGTAGTTAATGTATTATGATTTATGAATTACCCTGTATTTTGTTTTTTTCAGGTAAGTGGTGCCAACTCTATTTCAGACACATCAGACATGCAGATTGGCGACCAACATTGAGGTAACGCTTATAGAATATAGAATATGTAGGTAGTATTTTTAAAATATGTAGTTATTCCCTAAAATGTTTAGAGATTATTTACTTATATAAACCTATTCTACAAAACTCGTTATTAAATTGCATTTCACTAATTAAGTTTAGTTAATTCGGTTCTTATAATATACTCCAGCTGTTGATTAGGTAGTTACTATGAATTTTTGAATAATTTCACTCGGTTACCAACTAAACGAAAGAGTTACGTAAAATAACGCACAAAATAAATGTCAAACGTCACAACAAAACAAAAAAGAATAATTCAAAATTCGAACTCTGCAATAGTTTCGTGTCGCAATAAACTAAAAGGAAGTAAGAAAACTTCGGCCAGTACACACGTTCCAAAACTCGAAAGGTTGAATGAGTCACCGCGGGGTTGAGGGACGCGGGGCGAGCGGGAAAACGATCGAGGGTGAAAATGCGACGTTGCATTTTTCTCGGTCCCGTTTCTACGCGAAATGCTCTGTTGCCGTTTCTTTAATTACGCCACAGCGCCAACGATTTTCTCTTTTTTCAACCTATAATTAGTTCTCTTTTTGTGATTCGCAATTCAAATGTTAATCTTCACTATTGATTCTTTTAGGCCATTGCGTTGGTGTATTGTGATTGTAGCCTTAAAACTAACATTTAAGAATTAAAGATACGAGCAGTATATGGCTAATATTCAGAAAGGGCACTAAGCGTAAACTACGGAAGCGTTAGTTTACATTTAGTGTCGTCTCAGAATATTAGCCTAAAACTTATTGGGTATCTAACTGTCAATAGAATTCTCTATTGACAGTAATAATAATATAATATCTAATATATAAAATTCTCGTGTCACAGTTTTAGTTGCCATACTCCTCCGAAACGGCTGGACCGATTTGTATGAAATTTTGTGTGCTTATCCGGTATCTATGAGAATCGGCCAACATCTATTTTTCATCCCCCTAAAATGACCCACCCCTATATGGCAAAACAACGTTTGCAGTTTGGACAGCTAGTATAATAATAAAATATAACAAAGATAACTTACAAAATAATTAAGAGGTAAATACAATGTTAGGTGCCTGTACTAGGATGAACCTGTGTCACAGAATAATAATAGGTAGTTTCATCTGTATTAACGTTCGTCAAAACCGTTCCAGTTTTGAAAGTTATATAACGTAAAGTAAGAAATACTTTCTTATCAAGACATTTTCATTATTTATATCGAAACCGTTAAAAAATTCTGAAGTTAAACATCGAAGTCATTAATTAGTATTGTCTTAAATATGAGAGAAATCTTATAGCTGTTTAATGTGATATCCAGGCGAGTCACGTCTCAATGACAAAGTCTAGTCGATTCTGATTAGACTTAATAAAAAGTTAGCAAAACGCTTGATTATTTCTTTCTTGTCTTTTTAATTATCTGGGTACTAAAATTAGACGTAAATTTTAACGAAGACGGTACTGAGATATTTATTTAATATAGTTACAAGTCTTTGGTAAATCTATATAGACACATTTTTACAGTTCTCTTTAAAATTAGAAGACTCAGAACTCTTACAGAAGAGACGAGAACTTTTCAAATCAGTTCTTATTAAGTAGTACTTAAATATATTTTTAAAGAAAGAAAGACGACATTGCCAGTGGCCATCAAGAAAGAAAAAAATGTGTAACTACAGAATTATTACTTTTTGCTTTTATTTTATTCTACTGAAATGTCAAAGACCTTTAAATTCAACCTCCTAAATCGAGCAATTATATAAAAAATTGATTCGTCGATGATTAGTACATAAAAGAAGTAAAAAAATATTAGCAAAAGAATTGGCCTTTAAAATATTACAAAAAGTGTATGATTTAATTTAATTTAAAGTTAAATTCATTTACAATCGTATTTTTAAAATCAAGATAGAATGATAAAACTTTTTTGAACACTATCACCAGGTGCAATCTTCGCACACTAAATTAGCAAATAATTTATCAGCTATTGTGCGTCTGCGCATCGAAATCGTAAGCTTTTGTTACGTCCGAGACTTGCGCAAATGCAACGCGCTGCACACAACAAAAGTTCTTTTACCTGCGCCTTTGTATTTTTTTCACGGTACAATGTGATTTCATTCACATAACAGAACTGTCAAATGTAAACAACAAATTCTTAGAAGATTACCGACTTTATAACAAACGTCCTAGAGTATATATTTCTTTATCGTCACATACAGATGTGCACGTATAATGCAGTAGATCGGATGACAATTTATCGTCGCTAAAGAAAATTTTCTCACTTATACTTGTGACAGGACTTATAAACGATTGTATCCCACAGATTTTGTTTCATTGTTAAATTCTAACATCAATAAACTTACGCGTGAAAGAATTATTTTATAATAAGGTAAACGTAACCGGTGACAGAAAATATAAATACCAAAGATTAAAAAAACTAAATAAATTAATAATAACTAAAGAAGCATGGCAAAGGAAACGCAATTGCCCATTTTAACTATCCATAAAATACTGGCTCGTGCACTCGAAAGACAAAAGAAAAAACAAAAAGACATCCGCGTGAGGTGCGCAGGCGCAAAGAGTAAAAGCAAGATGGCGTGCGTCCGGTGGCCATGCCACTTCCGCGGCCGCATCCGCCCGTAATTCGACTCCTGCGCAGCCTGCGGCGCAGCCTTAGCCAATCGATTTGCGAGACGAGCGTGAACTTACAAGTTAAAAGCTTTTATAGCCCAAAAAAGTAAAATGCAATTAATGGTCGAATGAAAAAACATGCTGAAGAAAGGCTTTAAGAATTTTTTGATTTTATAGACACAGAATATAACAAAACAAAAACACTATGTTGTCTGTAGATAGCCATTAAATGTAACTTATAGCTTTACGGACACATTCAAACTGTGGGTTTTTGGTCAGTCAAACTATTGAGAATTTCTTAATAAAAGTCAAAACCTTTCGATACCTTAATTGGCAAACCAGCCAACTCCACTTTCCGTCAAAAATACTTTTTGATTCATATTGTACGCAACCTTAATTCGGCGTGATTTGCAAAATATATTATATAATAATATAATATCTACCAACGGTACTTTAAATTTTTTCATAAGTAGTCTACAAAAAAAATTTGCTTGTATGGAGTTAGCTGGTTTGCCAATTAAGGTATCGCTTTATTTCTTTACGACACCAGGATCGAACCCAAGACTTTACGCCCAGTAACATCTCTTGCGACGAATAAACCAATAAGGAGTAAGAAACTATAAAAAGAAATGTAATCTGCGCTTTAAATCTTCTTCTAGACAGTCCTTGAGAATCTTATCGTATTTATGTAAATTAATGCCTTAGACTTCTTTTAGGCAAATAGCTGATGCTTAGGTTTACAAAGAAAAGATTTTATGTGAAACATTAAGATTTGTAGCGAAAAAGAAACTTCAAAGTATTTATAAAAATACTTTGTGGTTTATTTAAGTCTTATTTGCAATTCTAAGTCGATAATGATGCGATTTGATGTATTAAAAGCTTTCAATTAAGTATATTACAATGTACACGTACAACTTATTGCAGCCCACAGCTGGGCAATTGCCTCTTCCACCTCTCTATCTCCTCGAGCAGATCTGAAAATGAAAAGAGATAAATGAGTCATGACACGGTCCTTCTCATTTCCACTTATTAAATCTTTAGTGCAAACATCAAAATACGTGCAAATCATTTACAATCCTATTGGCACCCTATCAGGGACAATAAATGTCTAAAAGTCCCAGTTAGGGCGCCAACTTTACTCGCGAGAGCTACTCCAGTAAAACTTGACCTGAAACCACAACCCGATCGAATAACACTTGAACTTCTAAAGCAAATGTACCTTAAACGTTTATTCGAAGTATTTTCATCTTTCTAGTAAAAAAATAACATTACCTACATAATAAGAAGTTGAAGCATTTTCTATACAAATTCGTTGCTTGCATTCGTGATTGAAATGAAAAACTGATTTGGAATTGGAATGCATTCATAAACTAATCAAATTTCACTTCAACTTCCAAAGCAAATCCACCTTGACCATAAAAAACCTGTAACATGTACCAAAATAAAGACTTGATATATTATAGCAATAGCTTGCCTTTGCCCGCGACCTCGCTCCCGTAAAAGTTGAATTTTTCCGCCGTTTTTGCAACATTTTTAATTGATACTCAGCTCCTATTAGTTGCAGCGGGATGATATATAGCCTATAGCCTTCTTCGTTAAACAGGCTATCTAACATTGAAATAATTATTCAAATCGGGCCAGTAGTTCCTGAGATTAACGCGTCCAAACAAACAAACTCTTCGGCTTAATAATATTAGTACAGATAAGCTACGCGATTTGTAGGCCTTGGCATTATCGCAATGAATTCACAACAACAAAGAGTTAGTATATCACTCGTAATATATTTATTCACATACAAAATAGATTCGGGAATTAATTGAAACACCAGTAGTTTAAAAAAACATTATTTTGAACACTTTGAAATCGGAATTTTAAAATAGGTACGTTTATTCTATATGAGAGCAATTTTTTTTTCTTAGCGATGATCAATTCAATATACCCATGAAAAATTTAAATAAACGGTCACTGTCGTTTATTCTTTTATATTATTCTGTGTGATTTATTTTTCTTCTGACTATTCATTGATTCCGAATACTGAATTTATTTTGTATCTTTACATGGTTTAAATTCTGATTTGCATAAAGTATTTTCTATAAGCTATTAAGACTTCAAATTGTGCACTTATTTACAACAACAAAAATACAGGTATATTTCGCATTTTTATACTATAATAATTTAGTAACATATATTCATCAATTTTATTTTATCATAGTAATAATTAGTATTTGATGAGCGTATAATACCTAGAATTGTTTATTTGATTAAAAAGTAAATTAATAAAACATCGTATATTAAAGTTTCAATTTAAACATTACGCAAACGGAATTATAATAAAGTGTAAAATGCACGAAAAATATTCAACTCGCGTCCCTTCGTGAGTCGATAGTCGTGAGAAGGAAACGGCTATATCGTTCTGCCTCACTCACACATTAGAGGATGACACTTCCGAGAATCGTCTGAGCTTTTGAAGTATTTGAAATGCCCCACACACAGTACCGTTACTTTACTACAACTCACTTTGCGTATTTTTTTCCGTCTCTCAATCTTTTGATAGTGTCCCTCCCCTTTTATTGTCTATGCGAACAACAACTTTAGAATTGTTTATTCAACCGGTATATCTTTGAATAGACATTATATTTATTATTATTCAATTGAAAACCGACTTTGAAATAGCTTTCATAAAGCGAACACAAAAAAAATGAACGTCAATATCAGTTTTCTTTTAAAATTGGAATGCCTATCGTTCTCAATTATGACCGCGATGCCAATATTAAAAATGAAAATGTCGGCTTTCGGAACGAACTAGCCGTTCACCCACCCCTGTTCAAATGTCGACGAACGGGGAGGCGCGTCGCGCGACGTTGCCAAAACGGAAAGTGAAATTTCGTCACACTCTCTCTCTCATTCACACACACAACGAACACACTCAAAGGATAGTTCACTCCTCGTAACTTATGTCTGTGTGGGTTTAATTCGGCAGACGCTCTACGACTGTGTGCGTTTGTTTTGATGAATATTATACAGTGGTTTTGTGTGTGTGTGCGTCCGACGAATTTGTATGAGCGTTGCAGTATACCTACGCTACGGACGTTTCCGTGTTCGATCGACTTTCGTAGACGCCGACTTCGAGTCGTGATTCTGAACAATTAAAGTTATTAAAAGAATAGAGGAAAATCTTTTCAAAGAATTTTAGCTTAGAAAAATGTATTTCAAGTTTTATTATGTACTCCTTTCTTTTGAGTTGCGAAAACGAAGTAGTTTTATATTTCAAGATGTGATCATTAAAAGGTTTGAATATTTTTTCGTTCTTTTTTCAAATACTCCGGGTAGGTTCTTAGATTCAATAAAATTCTATAAGGAACAATGTTATCTAATGTAGATAAACAACTACCTTCTTTTGTTAATTATTTTATTGCTACTTCAACGTGACGATTTAGTGTCACAACAACAAATTCAACTTTGAATCTTATTCATCCCAGAAATATAAATAAGTATAGTTTACAAAGTACCGTTTCAATGTCAGGTCGGTGCTGTGCGGTCAGAACCTTGCTGTACCGTTAAATTTAGGGGGAGGGATGACGTCAGAGACACTCCATTACCACAATCTGTTCCTACACCATACCGCTATATAGATATCGTAACTTGACTGCGGTAGGGTTAAAACTAAGTTGATATACTTAGCAAAGCTATAAACGTTTATACACGGTGGAAGGGACATCGACGCGCAAACGTCGTGACAAGGTTTCACTCAAGGTCAAAAATAAAATGACCTAGATAATTCATGTAGAAAATGATCGGTTATTACAGATATTGATATTTTTGAGCGCGCAGTGTATTGCTAAAAACGCGATCATAACGCTCCGCGGTGAATATTTACGTGCGCGCGATCTGAAATAACTGAAATTACGATTTTTTTATTATAAATCTAGTTTGGGTAGATAGAAAATTTTTTTTTAGACGTTCAATTAAAACATACTGCAGAAAAAATTGAAAAACTGATGAAAAAAGTTACGGAAAGTTTCAACGCAGGGGGGTCCAGAATCATGTACTGAACTCATGGTTTTCTCGTTCTCGTCGATGTCCCTTCCACCTTGTATAAATATGTAGTAGTTGTTATATTTAGGGCCTCTTTCACTATTTGTGTCCTAATTTATTAAAAAGCTATGGCCATTCAGAGAGTCGAAAAAAATGATTTTCGATTGTGCTTATCTCCTAATTGATACTTGATACGTTAATATTACGCAGCTCACAATAAAAGAGTACAGCGATAAGTATGGTTTTTTTAATTATTAATGTTGACCATAACTACGTGTTTATTATAAAAAAATACTTAGCTAATAATATTGCCGGTTTGGTCCTCAAGTCTTCTCATTACCAAACCGTTTTTCAAATATCGAACAACTCCAAGAACGAGTACTACTACCAAAAAGTTTTCGATTCAAGACTCTACAGTTCTTGACCTTTTTAATTAACTCGAATATTCCTTTCTGCCAAAATATTCTTCAGAAATGACCTAGTTATTTAAAATTCCTAGACCTAGCTTCAACCGAAGAATTTCATGCAAATTCTTTACGTATCTTTTCATTCAAAGTAAAAGATCCATGACTTATTAAATAACGAAAGCCTGATTGAGTTTGTAAAAGAAATAGTATTCTCTTTTTTCCAATAGTTTCGGATAAAAATGTAAATTTTAGCGCGAAAGTAACTACTGATATTGGAAGAAGTAGGTTTAATTTATTATTATATCCTGAAGTTTTGCATATTTTGCAGCATCCATGGTCATCAATATAGCAATAAAAACGTACAATGTAGTTTTATTGCAAGCAAGTAGGTACCAACTTCTTTTTAGAAAGCAAAAGAGAATTGTAGAAGATGTAATTAGATAATTCTTGAAAGATTTCTCTACCATAAAACTTTTAATTGGGTATGTGAAGAAACCTTATTATAACAATCAAGTTTTCGCGTCAAAAATAAAATACTGAACTTAAATTGCTGTTTGAGATTTTCTCTTGATATTGTACAATGTGTAATGAAGTCTGAACTAAGACTGTAAAATTTGATTATGTTAAGAATGAGTCGGTAATAAACTGAAACAATTGGTCGTTGTTGAATCTAATCAAAAGTACTAACTCGGTACCTACAGTAACAACAATAACCTCACAATCCTACTGTCCGCACTTAACCAACTCGAGATCTTTACAAGCAAAGTTTACAAGAACACTTGAACGTTACGATGTAGTTATTGTATTTATAATACTGGCAACATTGAATAAAGCTGTTAACCTTCATGGCGACGATTGTGCGGGGCTTACGGCTCGAGGCGCGAAAATCCGATAACTTTCGTGTCGCCCCCTCCCGCACCGCGCCCCACACCCTCTCTCGCCTTTAATGGCATAAAAAATCAATTTCCCGCCCAAATTACGCAGAGTCGACAAATTGCGAACGCGTCTAGTCTATAATCGAGTGTTTTTCGGTCTACTGTTCACGACCTCTTGTACAATGGTTCATTTTTTTAAGTTGTATCTGTGGAGCTTTTTTTACAAAGGCAACACAACTTTATTTTAGTAGAAAAATAAAAGTACAGTAACATCTCTACAACATTGACAGCCTGAAACAACTACTTACTAGATACTTTTAGCAAAAAGAGGGGAATCTAGAAATGTATTAGGTATGTCCTTTGTGAAATACATAGTACAGTATTTTGTTTAGTTATAGTATTATTGGACTAGTGTTAAAGTGACAACTGGTGACTGTATGGCTAGTGTTTATAATGTACATAAAAAGTATAACGTATAGAATTATAAAGTAAAACTTTATTTAACCTATAGAAAAAAACATTTCTAGGTAAGCCAATTCATCCTCGTTAAAATTGCAGACAATTTATTCAAACGTGCATAGTAAATAACTTGTTCCTTACTGTTGAAGATAAACTTGGTCTGGAAGCTTTTACTGGCCACATCGCAGACGCCATAAAGACTTACACACACATACAACAATGTAATTTGGCCATTTCATTACAACAACTAACGTTCGTATGTTAAACGTAAACACACCCGAAATCGGAATACTACACCCTCACAGACACACATGACGCGCTGCAGTGTCCGTGTGACCTTGATGCGAGGGTGAAAGTGTCCCCTTCCGCGCAACCCGCCCCTTCCGCGATCTATTCGGTGATTTCGAATATAACCTCCATTTGTTTCCAATACTCTATGGAATTTGGATTGGCGTGTTTTATCTGTATCATTTGACAGCAGTTTTGGCGCGAATCAGTTGACAGTTCTTAATTACTCTTTTGTTTCGTAACTAATACAGTCCTAAACAGTTGTGCACTGTAGTCAACCCCATTTAAAAAGTGCAAATTCTAGTTTGTCCATCTTAGGTTGCCTGAAAGAGATTGCAGTTAGCCATAAGGCCGCCCATTGTATGTTTTTTATTAAAATGTGTCATGTATTGTGTATCATTTGGTGTACAATAAAGTTATATGTTACTAGCTTTCCGCCAGCGGCTTCGCCCGCTATCCCACGGGAGCCATACATTTTACCCGGATATAAAGTAGCCTATGTGCTATTCCAGACTATAATCTATCTCTGTGCCAAATTTCATCCAGATCCGTTCAGTAGTTTTTGCGTGAAAGAGTAACAAACATCCATCCATCCATCCTCACAAACTTTCACATTTATAATATTAGTAAGATTATTATAATCATTAATACCTTTTAATGACTGATAATACTGCATAGATTAAACCGCTAAAGTCTAAATATTTGCACAGGAGCTCCTGATTTCGTAGTTGAACACTAATACGGAATTAGGGAAATTCCCGCAGCATTCAAAAAATAGATCACCACGGATAAAAAGTCCCAGTAATTTTGCAGGTCGTTTTCACACAACTCGGGTTACATTTCTGTTCTCAATAACACAGGATCAAGTACAAAAGAGACAATAAAATAAGTTTTTTAATAAAATTTATCTGCAGACATATAAATCGCGCATGTAATTCCAGGCGATGCAGGAAAGCATAACTAATTCATTTTTATAGACCTACAAGTTTATATGGCAATAAATTTTATGAAAGTACACATCATACTATAAAACCATTGACATAAAAAATAAAATCGATTGGAAATACATAAAATTAAGGCTCAGTTTTACTGTCGAGAGATAAACTCCCTGTATCATACATATTTTGGATGAAATAAAATTTTCATTCGACTGCCTTATTGGTGTAGAGGTCTGAGCCTGAAGCCCTGTGTTTGATGCCCAGGAAGAGCAAAGTTTTATTCAGTTTTCGTTAGGAATTTCTCAGTCTAAGACTAACATTCAGAGACGATGCTAAGCGTAAAGTAATGCTTCCGTATGTCAAATTTGTATTATATTTGACATACGGAAGCGTTACTTTATGCTTAACGTCGACTCTGAATATTAGTCTTAGAATTTCGAGAACCCAACACTACAACCTAACCCTGCAACGTACACAGGCGATGGTATATTATTTTATGTTAAAATCTTCATGTTTTCGAAAAACGATAGATAAGTATATAAAATATTAGTATCTGTAAACTAAATCTGCTTACATTGTGGTTTCGGAAACAAATTGGTTTTAAAATTGAGCTGACAAAGCCTTCAAAGTTTAAGTGACAGCCTATTTTCGGCGGCGGCTTTTTAAAACTTAACTGGGCTAAGTGGTGAGACACCAAAAGGGCATCCAACCGGTACCTAATAGTATCGTATGACCCTGTGACGTCATTTCGCTAGTGAAATCAATTTTTTTAATGACCGTCATTCTTCGATCTTATTTCTTTACTTTATTTCAAGGTTTCTTACAGATTCCATCTATAATACTGCCGTGTAACCTCATAAGAAAATACAATTACAGCTATCATAGACTCCATTAATCGCAAGCCACACCGTAAGCTAAGCTAACAGAACTGAACCTAGCTAGTAATGTGATGCGAACTACTATACAATATGTTAAAAAAACCCTGTCCGACCCGAAAGGGGTATATAGGTAACCCAATCACATTACAAATAAATAAAATATTCATAAAAGTAAGGCTGTTAATGAAGTTTTAAATTCACGATTTTTGTACAAAAATTACCCAAAATCTAGCAATTTTCTTGAATCACAAAGTGACAACACTATCAACTGCCGTGGTATAGGTATTAGGCACCTGTGACGATTGCCCTAGTAACTATTTATCTAAGTTTCATTGTTTTATAAAAAAATATTTTCTTTTATTTGGAATATTCTTTTTACTTTGACGACGTCTGTGGTCTAGGGGTTCGAGTACAGAACTGCTGATCACGGGGTCGTGGGTTCGATTCCCACAAGACACAAATATTTATGTACTGATAATCACGAATATAAGTATTTGTGTTTGTCTGGGTGTTTCCTATGTATAATAAGTATGTATTTACAAAAAAAAAAGTATATAAGTATTATATCCATTGTCTAGTACCCATAGTACAAGCTCTGCTTAGTTTGGGACTAGATGGTGCTGTGTAAAAATGTCCCCAATTTTTTTTATTAATATTATACTTGAAAACTGAAAAGTATTACATAAATGTAATCTAATATCGATACCTAATAATACCTTCACGGGTCGGACAGGGTTTTCTTAACACATTGTATATACGGCCTATCATATTTTTATTTGCCAATGCCACACTATGGCCCCAACTCAGAGACGTCACTTAACCTTAATGAATGGTTAACAAACAGTGGCTACTATATCTTGGCCTATTTTCCATATTTGAGTTTGTTGTCAGTGTACTAAGATATACTGGGTCTCTATTAGCTAATGATTCATTAGGTTAAGTGACGTCTCTGAGTGGGGCCCTAAGAAGTGTAAGCTAAATTATAAAAATATGGCAGCGTTATACTTACATATGTGCTAAGATTAACGAAGTTAGCCAAGCTTTAATCTTGTTGTGATGTATTTTGATATCACTACGGCTTATATTCAGACAAAATTTACACATCCATATGTCAAAATTCAATACAAAGTAAGTCATCAAAAGCCCATACAACTCAGCCCATATTTGTACCGGAGGTACATGACAGCTGTCAAGTTGATAGTTTTTTATGAAATCTGCCGTAATTGATTTTTCTCAAATTAAAAAGTTTTTTTTCTCATCTCCCAGTCAACATTAAAAAAAGTTCGAAAGTTTTAACCAGCGTAATACAGAGTATTTTTTCCAATAAGTGTAACTTCGGTGCATCATTTGGGCCGATTTCGATGACCTCCTTTGACAAGAAAGAAGAAAGAAAGAAAATTATAAAAAAATAAGACAAAATTATAGAACCTTTACTTAAAACTTGAATAGTCTCTAAATCACAGCTAAACTAAGCTTAGTTTGCATAGAAAGCTGTTTAGCTCGCGGTGTAGCCAGCACTTAACGTAGCCTTGTAGTAGAAGCGACTACGAGGCGTAGCAGCGTAGCGGCGTAGCACCGGCAGCTACGAAACACCGCCTCTATTAAATACTTCCAACCGTTGTAGCATTATACCTATATTTCTTTATAAGAAAAATATTTTATATCAATGTAATACTTGAAAGCAGTGATAGCCTAGGGGTATGACCACTGGACTGCTAAGTCAAAGGTCTCGAGTTCGAATCCAAGGCACGCACCTCTGAATTTTCGAAATATGTGCGTAATTATCACTCGCTTTAACGGTGAAGGAAAACATCGTGAGGAAGCCTGCATGCCTGAGAAATTTCTCGACAGCATGTGAAGTCTGCCAACCCGCATTAGGCCAGCGTGGTGGACTACAGCCTAATCCCTCTCATACTGAGAGGAGACCCGTGCCCAGCAGTGGGACAGTATATGGGTTGATTATTAATACGAGGAGAGTACATACAGTTACGAGCATAGATATATAAACACTTACAAAAGTGCTAAAGCGATTCTTTCATGAATGAACGATTGCAAATTTGAGATAACACCAATGTCACTATAGTATTGGTTCGTAAATACTGTGTTCGTAATATCACAAAAGTTCTATTAGTACTTTATGAGAACATCACTTTAGCACTATTGTTTATTAATACATGTTTTTGCTCGTGACTGTACATAATAAGTACTTGATATGTAATGCTCTTTTTTCTATAGTTTAGAAAAAAAGCCCGATAACCATTTTATCGTAAACTAGCTTTCTGCCAGCGGCTTCGCCCGCGTGGTCTTATGAATTTTTCCCCCGTTTTTGCAACATTTTTCATTGCTACTCCGCTCCTATTAGTCGTAGCGTCATGGTATATAGCCAAAGCCTTCCCCGATAAATGGGCTATCTATCACTGAAAAAATTATTCAAATCGGCCCAGTATTTTCGGAGCCTATTCAATACGAATAATAAACAAATCTTTCATATTATTTATAATTACTATTAGTATAGATATATTGGTATTGTTTTGAAATGTGCTTGCGGGATTACTGATGGCAATGGATTAGAGAAACAACATAATTAGAAAAAAGTTAAAAGTATTATAGGCTTTTTGCCTATAGTGTAGTGAGAATATGATCTTTTTTTATGTCTATTTTTTTATTGAGTATTATGATGTTAGTTTTCTTAGTATTTGTCCAGTTTAAAACTCTACTCGACTGCCGAAGGAATTTTATATATTATTAAATTGAAATTCAAAATGTTTTATTGCATATATAGGAAAAGAAGAAGAACATTTACTGTAAACTGTAAAACCATACATCCAAATTTCCTATATATCCTTTTCCTTTATATATATATAGGTAGGATACCTTCTAGTCTTACTTAGTACCCACCCACATAAGGGAATACTGGCCCCTTAACCCTCAAAATGCAAAACCTTAAAAAAACGACGGTATGACACCTTTAACCCTCAAACGCTGCGAAGTCCAGAAAAAGGAACAAGCATGACAAAACAAACGTACGTAAACGTGACCTTGGGCGGGTAACCACAGGAGGCATTAATCTCGTATGCCCCGGGGCAGACGCGCGCCAGACGGCCTCCCGGACCGGTCACTGATATCGCCATATTCATACCTCTAGGGCTATCCCGGCACACAAATACATATTTGGAACTACAAAGGAAAATATCAACAACATTTTAATAATTTACGTATAGACTAGGGATAACTGGGAGCGCCAAAATATAGGCTAGATTTATGGGCATTCAAATTTTTTTTTAATCAAAATTTATTTATATTTTTTTTTCTTAAAACTTAGTTTCAACATTAGTCAGTAAAAGAACAAAGAATTTTCTGTTTTTTAGGTATTTTTTAGTTAAAGGATTTTTAGCTTTCAAAATTCCACGCCAAGTAAAAAGCCACGTAAAAAGATCATTTTAAAGACAGACCTAAAATGACTACATTAAGTTGCAACAAAAATTTTAAAAACGAAAAACACCACTATAAATCAATAACATAAAATAACTCACTAACAAATTCAGAACAACCTTATTTCATTACTATTTGTATCAAAATATTATTAAAGCAACATTTCGTTCAGCACATCCCTACACAATGCACCCGAAACCGTTAACCCTCAAATATCCGCAATGCCTCGACCCAAAGACGCACACACTCAAAGGCTTACCCAGACCTCTGACAACCCTGCCCCGGGATGGGACGTTGACGACACAATTCAAGGCAACAAGTGTACCAGAATAATGACCATTTATTTTTAGGGGTACGTTTTATGAGGATCGTGAGGAAGGCATTGATAGCTCTCTATTGGGAGCATAGCGCTATGTTTTTGGGAGATACTTGAGATCATGAAAGCCTAATTTTTGAAGTACTTAGAATGGATTTTAATACCATTACGCCTGTATTGCCTGAAGGCTTAGGCAGAAATGCACTCATGTACATACATACTCATTACTCACAGTTCGTGGATATGTTCAGGTCCCATGTAATAGGGGGCGAGCCTATTGCAATTATTCGGGCACCAATCGAAACACCGTGCTGCTGCTAAAAATTTCATAGAATCTTACTAATATTATAAATGTGAAAGTTTGTGAGGATGGATGGATGGATGGATGTTTGTTACTCTTTCACGCAAAAACTACTGAACGGATCTGGATGAAATTTGGCACAGAGATAGATTATAGTCTGGAATAGCACATAGGCTACTTTTTATCCTGGTAAAATGTATGGTAAATGTATCCTATCACACTTATATTTCAAATACGAATAGCGTAAAAATTAGCTCATCTATCTTATAAAAAACTAGCTTCCCGCCAGCGGCTTCGCCCGCGTGGTCTTATAATTTTTTCCCCCGTTTTTGCAACATTTTTCATTACTACTCCGCTCCTATTAGTCGTAGCGTGATGATATATAGCCTATAGCCTTCCCCGATAAATGGGCTATCTAACATGGAAAGAATTATTCAATTCAAATCGGTCCAGTACTTTTTGAGTGTATTCGTTACATACAAAAATACAAATCTTTCCTCCTTATAATATTAGTGTAGATGTAGATGTAGATATCACAAATCTAAGGATGAATATAAACAATAGCGTCACAATCTCCTTATGATTACGTTCGGACCCTCAAAGTAACATCCCTGAGGGTCAGAAGCGAGACATTTGACTCGCCACGCGTGTTCCTAATGATACCTGTCTTAAGTTACTGATTAGCTAAAACGAACTGTTGAGTATATAATTACAGGTTTATTTTATATTCGAAGTAAGATAAATATAAAGTTATCGGATTTCTCGTTTCTCAAGTTACAATAACAAAGCTTAACTAGCTCAGCTTTTGTTTTGTTGTTATTATGGGAATTTAATTGAATCCAACGATTGACAACAAGATTTAGCGCGAACACAGATGAAGTAGATGAATGGAGAAAATGCTCTTTGCGGGCAGGACGATGATGATAATGGGTTAAAATAATTTCTTCTCGAATAATTTCGATCTTTCATTCAGAATTTATTGTAACTCCTTCCTAGCTCCTTCTAAGGATACGCTGCGCTGGCAGCAAGAGGAATATTCCCCCCTGAAACTGTCGGCGCAGTGAATATTCCATAAACCTCTTAGAGGTTTTTCGGGTCGGCAACACACGAATGATACCCCTGGTGTTGCAAGCGTCCATAGGCTATGGTAACCGCTTACCATCAGGCGGGCCGTAGGCTTGTTTGCCACCTTAGTGGTATAAAAAATAAAAATAAATAACTACCTTTTGCCCGAGACTTCGCTGACGTGGAGTTAGGACCTTTCTTGGAGTCAAATGTAGCATAAGTCCTATTCCGAGGTATAATCCATCACCATTTGAAGTTTCAGCCGAATCGGTTCAGCCGTTTTCCCGTGAAAGAGGTACAAATATCCAAACTTACAAACTTTCGCATAGATAATATAATCTACGATGCAAGATTACATTTCTAACAAAGCTTGCAATCGAAATCCCAAATGGGCGGTGTGCGGTGGGGTGTCGCGAGTGTCTGTGCAAGCGTCTGGGGCGACAGATTACCGTAAACCCGGGGGGCGGGGCTGTAATCTCGATCCCGAGGTCAGGATCAAGATTACTGAACTGTAATGCACAAGAGATCGTCTCTTGTTTTTGTACACATTTTTGAGTACTGCTGTTTCGTTTCTTCCTGTCACGTGATATATTTCGAGTACTTTTTAATGCTAGTACCATTTGTCACCGTGGCGTAGAGGTCATTGTATATTTAAGGCTAATAACATTACGAAACAAGTTTCGTGCATGATGAAATTAATTTCATGACACTAGTTTCAGTACCTATGAAACTAGTTTCATTAAAAATAATAGTGTTGTGAAATCCACAGTATGCCTATGTTCATGGCTCCGCCAACATCAGAGCTTTTGCATTGCATAGTGTTGTCATACAGATGTTACCTAAAAAAATAAAACAGTAACCATGGAGTTTCTTGCCGGTTCTTCTCCATAGGAAACGACAAATTTGGAACTGTGCACCTAGTTTCGACATTTCATAAGTGCCTGTATAAGGTCTATGTGAAAATAAAACTATTTTGATTTCGAATGAAAAGACGTTCGTGTGACATTTTAAATATTTTTTGGACTAAAACCGCCAACACCACTACTATAAAACACACGTCCTAACGTCGGGCGCGACACGAAACTTTCAGTGTCGTGAAATCAATGCATGCATTGTAAAACTTGACGTTGACGTGAAATTGTTGATGGAATTAATGTCGCGAAACAAATTTCATGCCACTAGTTTCGAAATGTAATTAACAAATTTGTTGAATCTCGCTATATTATTAAAAGTGACTTGTTCTAAGACATTAAGGGCATGTTTCACTACCTCTGGATAGACAGTAACTGCAAGATAAATTTTAAAATTGAACAATGTTTTTATGAAATTATCTGCCAAGTAATTTAACGGAAACTTATCAGTAAGCTGTGAAACAATCCCTAAATTGACTACAGTATCATCATCATCATCTTTTAGTGACTACAACATAAGACAGTGTTTTTATTGAATCCACTATTGTATCTAGGATCCAATTGCGCCTCTTCTGTGTTCATTCTGAAACATACCTTGTATTATTACGATAATAAGGTTTAATTTTATTGTTTCGATCGTATTTATCAGTTTGTATGTAGGTACGTCCGTAAATATCTGATGCTGACTGTACTTTAGTGCATTTTTCTGTGTTTATATGTCTGAAACTTTGAGCGATAACCGTTAGGGGGCGCCCCGCACGGTAATCCTCACTTTCGAGGTCAGGGTCCATAAACAAGGGGTATGCAAATCTTTTCGGTGACATTCTTCATCTTTGGGCGCCATTGAGCTTGAAATTGACGAATTTACTATAGGAAGTTGAGCTTTTAGTCTAGTAGTCTCAAGCACGAGTCCTACGCTTGGGGTCCTGGGCTCGATTCCCGGGTCGAGCAGTGCTATTCGATTTTCCTATGAAGTTATCAGTAGAAGCTTGGAGTCTTTATCCAGTTAATAACAATAGACTCGCCTCCTATTACTTGGGACTTTACTAGCGAACTGTGGTTGTACATTAATACACATCTGCCTAACCCTTAGGAGAAATTAAGAGTGATGATATGATTTTTTAGAAAAATATTTATATATAGGTAGGCAAAAAATTACCTACTAAGGGATGACTACACTCAACACTTTAAAATAATCACAAAAATATATAAAATAATAAAACGAATTCCCGATCTGATCGAAAACATCCTACGTAACAGATAGGGTGAAAGCACAAATTATCGGCAACGCGCGTCCTCGCTTCGGTAGAGGCGAGGCCTCCCGGTGTCAATCTATGATGCGGGAAATCACTTGGATGCTACGATTTTATTCGCGCGAGAGAATAGACATTTTGAAGACTTCGCTCCTCAATTTTTTATGTGTCGCGTAATTCTGTCGATCTTCTTAGTAGAAAGAAAGATTTTTTGGTGCTTATATTTATTTTAATAACAGCAGAATATTGTACCAGAATCAATACTTTTGTACTAATATTATAAATGTGAAAGTAACTATTTGTTTATCTGTTTAGTTGCTATCTTTTTACACAAAAAACTTTGAAACGATTTTAATATAATTTTGCAAGGCAATAAATTGTATCTTGAGGAATAGACATAGACTGCCTTACGCCTTAAAAAGTACTTTGGAAAGCTGTTAACGCAGGAAACAGCTAGTACCGATGTATGAAGTGTCCTTATTATTAAGGTGTGTATGATTTTCACCAACCATCAAAAATCAAAAGTAATATTTTATATTTACTTATATTTATTATTTTTTACATTAACAAATGCTAATATATGCTGGTGTATGTAAAATATGCTGATAAATAGGTATACTGGTGTACATAACCGGAGGTTCAAACCCTGCTTGAGACCATATTTTTCTTGAATAATTATGTTTCTTTATTTTAATCACCATAAATTTAATTAAACTCGAATACTACCAAAAAAAAACTAATCCTTTGCCCACCCTATAACTATAAACACAATGTTTACAAACCACAAACCCTTTCACTTCAGCTTTCATTTCTCACGGAGTGCTTTTAACTATTCACACTTTTCTCCGCTTTTAATAGAGAAAAGAGACGGTTTTATCGCGACTTACACGCGTAAATATTCGGCGTTTTTCAATGTTGCCGCCATTTTTAATCAGCGAAGGGTTTTGTGTGCATTTGGGATATCGCGGTATATCATAAAGGTTTAGTGTTATGACGCTTTCATTCTGGCTTTATTGCTCGCGATGCTTAACCGGTGCATTTGAATGTCACTGTAATGGAGTGCCGAATATTGGAATGTACCGCAGCCCTCTGAGTTATGTCCCTATTACTCTTTATTTGGTAGTGACGTTATTTAAATTTTATTCAACTGTGGCAGGCATTGTCGTATATCGGAGCTATTAAAAAAATGAGATTGCTCCCGGCCATTTAAACTAATATAAAAACTTAATATTGAAAACTAACCTAACCTATCTTATTGCCAAATTTGACAAACAGACAAACAGATTTTGTTACTTTCGTATTTATATTAGTATATATATAGATTTTATAAAGTATGTATTTTTAGGTTAAATACTATATCGCGACGAACAGACTGATCGTTATAATCAAAAATAATATCCATCAATGATTTATCCAGTCACTGGTGCGTTCACCCTTGATACATAGCATTGGAGAATTCAATAGCTACGATAGCAATATCCCCGTACCGAACATTCCCATGTTACCACAACGTGTACATTGTTGCGTTGATCAGTGAACATAATACATACAAGTAAATAATATATACTGTTTACTGTATCCGTGTTTATCCCGCCAGCCGGGCAGGATTTTTTTCCTTCATTAAAACTAACAAAGGTATTATTTTAGAGTATGGTATTTGTGAATGTTCCTGATCCCATGGCCATAACGTAAAGTTTTTAGCCCGTATGAATCCAACCTCCATGCGAATTTTGCGCTCGCAAATAAAAATTACACAATAATGATGTAGAGTATTTAAAGTACAAACGCTGCTTAGTTTGGTAATGGTGCTGTGTAAAATGTCCCAAAATATAATTATTTACGTTAGTAATTACAAAAAATAATAATAATAATGCTTTGCAGAATAGTCCACAATATTTAATCCTAAAACAGTTTTAAGTAAGTTTTCAAAACTATTAAATAAATCACATTTTTAGTTTCACAAAATTATTTTACGGTTAATTTGAAATAATGGCACGAAAGTTATTCTGTGAACATAAAATAAAAATAAATAATAAACAAAAAGTTAAACAATTAACTATCAAAGTTTTGAGGGGTAACTGTTAATTTACGCCACTAATCCGAAAGTTGGTGAACTCGCATTGTCGGCACTTCGGTACCTACTTACATAATAACGCACAGTATCCCATTGTCAAAGTTTAATATTAAATTTTAAGTTAAATCTGTTTAACAACATTTGGTAACTAGCGATATGATGCGGCTTTGTATTGAGTTCATGACACTCAAAAATTCTAATTATTTTGTTGAGTAAAGGACGGAGTCAGGGGTTAGTCTACGTCAATAAATTGATAAGTGAAAATTTTAATATCAACTGTAGCTTAGTGGCTTAGTTGGCTAAAGCGTCCGGTGTAAGCGCAGGGACGCAGGTTTGAACCCTGTCTGAGACCGAATAATTTTTTTACTAAAAAATAATATTTATCTTTAAAAAAATAAGATCAAGTTTAGAATGTGAAGGAAGATTCCGATTGGTGAGGGCTCGCGGTGGCTTAACGGTCATAGTGCCGAACCACAAGACGCAGGTTCGAATCCTGCCGGCCAGCCAATTTTTTCCTTCATTAAAATAACTTAAAATAAGAATACATACCATCACGCCTGTATTCCCCGAAGGGTTAAGCAGAGGCGTACTAATGTACACCCATATTTCGCCGGTATGTTTAGGTCCCATGTAATAAGAGGTGAGCCTATTACCATTAATCGGGCACAAAACCAGACTCCAAGCTGTCTCTGGGTTTTCCCAGAAAAACCCATCACTGCTTGACGCGGGCCTCGAACCCAGGACCTCTAGCGTAGCAGTCGCGTTTCGGACCACTAGACCTACGACGCAGGAATAAGAAATAACTAAAAGATTATGTTTTTAAATGACATTGTGACTACGTTTGATCAACTTCTAGCTAGCTTTTAGATCAATTTTATTCGTCAGATTTAATTCTGCAAAAAAAAATTAAAGCCTTTTTAAATAAACACAGTAATAAAAAGTACTGTGTTGATTTTAAAAGGCTACGCAGTAGAAGTTACGCAGGGAATACCAACAAAAATAAATACACAATAAGTATTTTTTGTAAAAATTACAATTTCGTTATTATTTTGTTAAAAGTTGTTTTAAACTTTAAAGCGTTCCGAAACACGTGACTGAAGCTCAGAAAACGTTGTTCGAGTACGACATAATATTTTTTTCGTACAACTTTAAAATATTTCGTCAAATATTTTTTTTAGATTCTTAATGTTATCGATATATCTTTTCGATTTATGCCCGATTATCTGTAATAGGCTGCCCCCTATTAACTGATACCTAAAAATATGTCCAACGGAATCCTTACTTTCGTTACTAATAATATTATAAATGCGAAAGGAACTCTGTCTGTCTGCTTGTCGCGCTTTTACGCGAAAACCACTGAACCGATTTAAATGAAATTTGGTACAGAGATAGACTAGTGCCTGAGAAAAGACATATGTTACTTTTTAATGCGAAGAAAGGGCTGTAAGGGGTTGACAGGGGGTGAAGCCGCTGCCGGAAAGCTAGTAGTAATTTGTGCTATGTTATGTAATGTGTGTTTTTATTTTTTTATGTCTTTGACTGCACAAATTACTTTACTACATCATCAAAATTTCGGACTGTCTGACTTCGGTGTAAGCCTAATTCCTGCCATCAATCATGCAAGATCCTGTGCACAATCCAAACGCGCCTAATAACAACATAGGCACCCAATAAAATATCTACAATACATTATATCGTCTACAAAAGTGATATACCCCCAAAACATACTGTTTATTTAAAGCCGATAGTATCGTAAAATAAAGAGGTCGTATAAGGAAAACCGTTGGGTCGCCGGTCCCGGGTGTAAACGGTCACAAAGTGCCCGGGAACACCCGTGACCGAGGTCAGATTAGGGACCTTGAACTTCATAGAAACAGAGATATGGTTTGTTTACAAACACACGTTTCCAGTATTTCGTGTAAACAAAGATATTCTTAAGGCCCCAGTCTAGCAAAATTTGGCAGTTGTCAAATTATTAGCTCATTTTCGCAACGTTTTTTTAAGGAAAGGAAGGATATAGTGTCGTATATTTTTATCGCGATAGAATATATGTTATATTAGCTTTATCTACGTATTTTTTTCACGTTCCTCTGGTTAGTTTATGTTATATAAATCAGGCGTCAAAGATGGCGCTCTCGCGCCCAACGCCATTTAGAGTCATGTTTGTGCACGTTAATCGGGGTAATCAAGAATAAATTCAAAAATCTACTCAGCGCAAAATTATCTTAAGATAGTCGTCTTCAAAATGCGCTGAGTAGATTTTTAATTATACCTTTAGTTTTCTTAATCCGAGTGTCATAACATCGTCAAATTTTCCTGTTTTTGGTCCCAAAACAAACGGTTTTTTTTATAATATAAACTCAAAATATTGATGAAATCATTTGATCATTTTAAAGTACGTGTATTAAATGACACAACCAACTTAAAAAAAATGTGTACCTGCTTCACAAATATTTTTTATAGTGTTTTCAACAGGCACGGTTTATAAACGAAAATCTCAAGCCAATTTCTTCAGAGGCGGCCAGTCGGTCGTAGCGGTTGGACGTGGATTCTATGTCAAATTCAAATTTGTACCTCTCGCTCTAAATTTTGCTCTCTCTCTAACCTTGCTGGCGTACTATCGGGCATTGAAACTTGCTCTACTTCATTATTTTTATGTCAATTTATCAGAAATTATTTCCGACGCGCGTTTCCCGATCACGCGGGTTTTTATTCCACAAGCACTTTAATCGATCGATTGTTTTAAAAAATGCGGTGTGTTTAGGCATTTATTGGACACCTAAACGCTTGGATGTCCGTCTAACATTATGGTCCCGATTCTTCTGTCCCTAGTTAACACCTGGGTACAGAAACAACTCGACGCCATTTTTTACATGAATAACAGACATAGACTGTTTTGTTAGCAGTAATGTGCGATAGTAACAAGTCTGTTACTATGGTTCATTAACTTGTTACCACTAGGTAATAAGTTTGTTACTATGGTCCGTTAACTTTTTATCAATAGGAAACAAGTTCGTTACTATGGTCCGTTAACTTATTACCACTAGGTAACAAGTTTGTCCGACACCCAAAAATTTACCTATGACCCTCCCCGGTTTGAATCACACAAATTGAATAATTATGATTATAATTATCAGCCAAAAGATGTCCACTGTGCATGTGGAACAAAGGCCTTACCCATAGACTTCCACAAGGACTGGTTATATGCCGCCTGCCTCCAACGACTCCCAGCGACCTTCAATCATTGAAAACCCACTCCTGTGTTCTCAATGATAATGAAGTCCTGTGTGTTCGGTTTCCGTACTTAGTCCTGCAGTGGACCATTGTCCTGCAGCTACCTTTATCGGGTCATTAGACCATAGTTAGAAATTGAGAAAACGTTGTTTGAAAGTGAGTGTGAAAAGTACTGAAAAGTTGTGCAGTGACCGCTTATCTACGATATATGGACATATTATGACGCGTAGAAGTAGAGAGCCTAGTTACAAAACAGGTTTTGAACATAAATGTGGATGGATATAGTAGAAGAGGAAGACCAAAGAAAAGATTAATAAACAGTGTAAGAATGACGACGATGTACGTAAGAAAAAAACACTGCGCCGACCCCAAGTGAAGGTGAGGTGGTGCCTATAGGTGTACATACACGAGCTAGATGGACATATGATATACTGGCTGGATGTAAACGATTGCAGGGCAGATCACCCCCCGATTGTCGGTTAATATGGCAGTGGCGTAATAGAGAAGAGGCCCTGACTCAGCAGTGGGTTTTACCGGCTTCTTCTTCTTTTCGTGTCAATGGTAAATCAATGTGTTGAGTCAATTTCGTCATAGAGTTCGAGCCCAGTAGGAAGCCACCTTAATTGCGGCATCCGTTGCGTTTGTCAAGTCCTCGAGTGTGCAGGTGCATGGACACTTCGGGCACTCGAGTAAATGATACATGTCCTGGTCTGGAGCCCCACACTCGCACTGGATGATCGACGGATCAATAATCCCCCATTTTGCCAAATTGTGTTTACAGCGGCTGAATAGATAGATAGATAGATGAATATATTTATAGATAACCGTTGCACGCGGTTTTTCATTTACCCCACTTCATGTGCCCAGAAGAAAAGTCTTTTGATCGATTTTTTGGTGTTAAACATTTCTAATCCCAACTAGGACTTGAGCTTGAACGGCTGAATAGATTTACATGAAATATGGCTAACAAAAATCCCATGTAATTTAAAAGAAATTTGTAACAGAATTACAAGACTAATCTGTGGAGGGATTTACAAATACAATAAGAACTGGATTGTGCCATGGGCTAGTCATTTTGTTGCTGAGCTATAAGCTCAACGGTTCAAACCCGTGTGATCTGGTTCATCTAGTTCATTGAAAGCTGAGTTTACACACCTCTGATGATAGCCAGACGGCTATAGCAGTCGTGGCAGTGTATTCTATGTCAAATTCTTACTTCTCGCTCTGAATTTTGCTCTTCCTCTAACCAGCTTAGATCAAGAAATAAAACACAAAGGTCTACTCCAAAGCAAACCATCTCCTGGAACTTGACCTTATAGTGAATCAACCTCCTTCTTTTTCATTTTCATGTCTGTTAAAACGAAATTAAAACCTCGACTAAAGATATCTACTGTTCCATAAATCATAAAGTACTTAAATTATTTCAAACGACAGTTTTTTTTTTCAGATTTTCAGGGTATAATCCCACAGGCCACAGTAGTGTTGTTCATTATAATTAAATAGAAATATCTTTTTGTATTTTTTAAGCATTTTCCATACTAAGATTACAAGTTATTTTTAATGAAGGAAAAATCGGCTGGCGGGCAGGATTCGAACCTGCGTCTTCTGGTTCGGTACACCACGGTACACTACGGTTGGTTGGGGCTCGCGGTAGCTTAGTGGTCAAAGCGTCTGATGTACCGCACCAGAAGACGCAGGTTCTAATCCTGCCCGCCAGCCGATATTTCCTTTATTAAAAATAAATAGAAATATTTTATTTTGTAAAGTAGAGCAACTTTCATTTCGTAGCACTGCTCTATACTTTGTAATTTACGTATCACAGGATGATACAGAGGGTGCCTCGCGGGGTTCGTGCCCGCGAACTGTCAATATACTGAATTCGTTTGTTATGCACAGCTAGACTGGGGCCTTAAATTCTTCAAATTCTTCTTCAAAATTTGAAAATCGAACTTATATTTTTTTATCAGTGACCTCTGAACGTGAACGTTCAATGACAGCATTGCGTTCCTTATTTAAATTGTTTTTTTTTAATCTTTCGACGTGTCCTTTACAAGTTTTTTATAGAATGACAAACCTTCATAGTCTGTAGCCCATAGAAACACATATATCTATGGTAGTTCGTATTTTCTCACTTCTATTCCGAACTTGGTGTGGAGCTGTGGGGCTCCTTATGGGAGACGTCTGTTTCCAATGGTAACTGCGACGTGAAGGCAGAGCTTACTAACGATTATATTAACATTTTAAATGATAAGCACCTAATGAACAAAACCTTCATGTGTGTAATATAAACAAATTGTCCTTTTTTTTAGTTTGTTTTCATATTAGCATAATGACGATAATTTTATTGTTTTAAGCTTTGTTGAAGCAAAAGTATTACTCTGACAGCCATGAGTCAGCCATAGCGATTGGACAATGCATCATACTGACTCACCCGCCAATCAATGCGAGCTTTACACGAATTCCAAATTTAAATCTTCGGAATACATTCCCGCGTTCTTTGTGCTCGAATTTTGAATCTTGAGATGGTTTTACTAAATACTGTTATAATTCCAACTAATTTTTAATAAAATATTAATCAATAATCTCCTATTACATAAACGTGACTCTCTAGAGGGTCGTAAATATTGGTTTAACACGGGTTTAACAATTAAAATAAGAGATAAATGTTTGTTGGTGGAAAGATATTTTATTAAGATGACATCCTCTAAATTGGGATATTTCCTATCTGGTTTTTTATAGAACTTTTGCTTTTAAAGTAAAAGTACATAACTGATCTATATTTTTTTTACGTTTCTTTCGACACATTGTCGTTGACGTGCGTCATGAGAACGGCATCATGACATATCCGCCACTTGCTCGCCGGATGGCGGTTCAATTTGTTAAATTAACCTACACTACGCTATGCACAGATTGACTGGCACGATATGTAGGACGAGAATTATCGTTATTTGTTTCATTATGGAATTTAACTTGTTTATTTAGTTTGTAGAAACAAATTAATTAATATTGAACAGGAATATTTACTTCAATATTAAATTAATAGCATTGTTCAACAGCATTAGTTACGCGTAACTTGTAATAGGGAATAAACAAAAAATCTTGCGACCAAAGAAAAACTTTAGTTCCGCTACTCGCCGCCAACAGCGCCACCGTCTACACGCGCGCAACTATAATGCGTCCCGCGTCACCGCGCCGTGATTGCACTGAATTGAGCTTCCGTCGTCGACAGGATAAAAAAACCCGGCCGTGTCCTCGGCGGCATTAAACAATAGCCAATCGTCTGTGTGGAGCTTTAGGAGGTGCACACATGAGCGTGGTGCGACAAGACGCGACCAACTTAAATAATAAAGTGATTTGGTCGTATCGATCCAATTTGGTATTAGACGTCTGGCTGCATCCGTATTGCTTTTATTATAAAGACTGTGAGCACTTATCTGATTTACTTGGTAGCTACTTAAGACGAAGAATTGATTCAATAGATATTTTTCTAAAGGAATTTACATTTAGTTGACAATTTTACCGTCATATTTTAGTTATTAATAAAGTGCCATATTTATTGATAATTCTAATTCTATAATTCTTCTATTCTATAATTCTAATTCTATAATTCTATTGATGATAAGATATTTCTATGTTACACAAAAGGTAGCTATGCTCCATGTTGCAAAATTACGAAAGAACCTAGTGTATTTTAGCAGTACGCGACACTACCGTCACTCCTTAATTTTCACACATAACAAGCTCTGTAATTACCAAAACAACAATATTCAGGTGTGACGTCATTTAGTAGTCCCATTTCAAATTGTGGAGCTCTCTGCTCTCGCAGCAACTCGGATCCAACACAGTATTGTTTAAGCAAAACAATACTGTGTTGGATCCGAGTCAATTTGATTGGAGACTGATTCAATTGTCGGACGGCAACGCTAGCTTTGTCGGCTGTACCACGCTGACGCGATCTCACCGCGATTGTACTCCACGGCTAACTTCAATGACGTTCGGTTTATGAAAACAAATTCTCGAAGCGATTACACGGAATAAATCTTTGTTATTCTTTATTGCGACTTCAAAAGGTATATTTTCTTATCCTGTTCACCTGTTTCACCAATGAACATCACAAAACCCGACCTAGTTCATTTTATAAGCTAGATAGAACCTATAAGAATATTAAGATTGAGATCAAATATACGATTATGTTTAGAGAACCAAATCTTAAACAGGTGCATCGAACGAATCGCACTAACTACAAAAATATATTCGTAAATCGAAAGTCGTAATCGTAGGCATGCTGAATAGACTATAGCTAAGTTCCAACCAAAAAGACACAGTCCATTTCAAGTTCTATTGAACTAAATACACACTGACAAGCTTTTACCGAATGAAGGCGCAGTAAGCTCTTAATATATTTAGCGGCTAACGGGCATTGATGTGCAGATATCTGTTTAAACATTGGGGAGGGTGCTTTCTGACCAATTTGCGACCCCTTCCGATGCCCCGGCCCGACCCTGGCCCTCGTCGACCCCAGGTATATGTGGCTAAAACCTGTTAACTTGCATTTAGTGATTGATTGGAGGCGGATGAAATTACCGCCGCGATTGGTAGCGTCTAATTATTATTGATAAACGTTGTTTAGGTATTAGAGGATTGCTACTTTTCTCTGATTACGATGAATTTCTATTTTCTAAAAAAAAATTGTTGGTCCTTTGATACAACTCGCTAATGGAAAAGACATTTTTATTTCTCCAAAATTACATTTCATTACAAAAAACTTATTCTCATTTCATACAATACAGGAAAAGTTATGTGTACTTAATTATCTTTTGTAACAATGCTGACCCCATAGTGACACAGACTTTATTTCTAGTTTTCATATCCACGTTGATTAAATGTACTCGGGTGTAAAATTAGTGTGTAGAAGTAACGTTCACAATATAATTTATAGGCGAACTTTTCTTAGACAATGTAATTGTTAGTGTGCTAGATAAACTTGTCGGCTATTGTATACAAGAAAGTTCTCGAAAGAATACGCTGTAAGGACCAAAGTTCGCAGCCTCGAGATAATAGTTTTAGAATTTAATGTTAATAAACTTGATTTGTGTTTCTCAATTTAAGTTGTTTAATGTTTTGAAAGGAAAACAATTGCGTATATAAAGGTACTTCTAGATGGGTGGACTAGACGGTATAATAATATGTGTGTATACTTACATAATATACTTAAGTAATCAATTTATATGGTAGTTAAAATAAACGGTGTTGCCCAACAATTAATTTAATTTGACTAAGATGAAAAATGACATGGCGTAAACATATTGAACACACTGTTAATAAGATTAATCAATACCATTATGCTCTGCATAATCTTAAAAAAGTTGCAAATAATGAAACAGTAATAACAGCATACCACGCGTACGTCTCTTTCAACATTACGTTACGGCATAATATTTTGGGGAAACTCACCAGATCGAGAACTAGTCTTTAAAGCGCAAAAGATATGTTTACGAGCAGTGTGCCAGCTAAACGTTACTGATAGTTGCAAACCATATTTCATCAAACTTAACATTCTAACCCTACCATGTTTATACATATTCGAAGTAGCCATGTTTATTAAGAAAATTTTCTACATATTTGAAACCCTTAACAACAAACGTCATAGTAACACCCTTCGGATTAAACCACATAAAATAGCACTGTACTCGAAAAGTTTTCTGGGAATGGGCCCAAATTTTTTTAATAAGCTACCCAAAAATATCAAAGAGACAATATAAATAAATTAAAAAAAATGCTCACAGATTTTTTACTTAAAAAAGCATATTATTCAGTTAAAGAATATTTGGATGTTAAAATGTATAGACTATTGTAGTTAATACTGCAAAAATTTATGTTTTTAAAAATGTACCTATATTTGTATGCCTTTAATGGTAAAACATAGTGATACTTTTGTAAGAACTTTTATTCCACCGAGTTTGTAACTTTTTACCTATGTTTAACAAATAAAATATTTGAATTTGAATTTGAACTAAGTATTTGATCGCCAACATTCACGGTTTTGACAAAATTTAATTCTTCTTAAGCTATAAATCACCCAATAAGCTTAACATGTAAAATGTTTCCTTCCTAAAATATAAAACCTTGAAAGCTAATACAAAAAGCAATCTCTATTCCGAAACTATGGATTTGCTACACTTTGCAAACGAAAAGGTAGCGTCTGCCAACTACGTACTCAATATTGTCGCCTCAAAACGCATTTTCATTCAAATAAAACCGCTGAATCGCAACAGTCATGGAGAATCGGCACTTTGGGACGAATATCGCCAATTTGTGATTCACTTAGGCTCGTTTTCCGTCGAATATTGCCTTGAATTTTCAAGCTTATAAGTTACGGTAATAGTGTTTTAGAACTGACTTGATATTTTTCTAAAACGCAATGTATATAGAAAACGTTTTATCACGTTTATTGTTAAACATGTAAACAAAATTACATCAAGTCTGGAAATATATTTCCGAAACAAAATTTATGGGAGCGCAGTTCCGCAAATTAGTTGGCATGCCATCTGTCGTCGAGTAGCGGCACTAAACACAGTCCCATTGTAATTTACTAACGGTCCGCAAAAACGGACATACCGAAAGGAAACAAAACATATTCCAATTAACCTCGTTATTTTTACTGTACAGATTAACGTTCGAGATTATCTTCTGTCTTTATTATCTTCAGCGATACGTTGCACCTGCCTTTTAACCGATTTTAAATAACTGCCATTTCAATCCATCATGGTGGTACAATTTCAATGGACGCTCGGCTTTACGAATTATAGTTAACATTAAAGATAATAAGGTTACATGTTATATTACTTTTATGGCAAGTATTCCACTTAAAATGAATTATAGGCAATAGAGTAACACGATTCAATAGAAACTATACTTTAAAGTTAGACATGAGTCCCAACTTGTAAGCAAAATTAATTTATAAATTTTAAATACACTCATAATATTATTTTCTGTAGTTTAACCATAGTTTTTTCTTTTTTTTAACCATTTTTTACACACTTTGTTTATGAAGTAGTGCCTCCTATACATAAAGTTGTCGTTTCAATGACTTAATTTAAGTTCTAGTATGTCAATGTTTTAAACGTCATACGCTGCGTCATACAGAAATACAACCCGTTAAAGCCTATCAATCCAATAGGGTTTTTAGTTCAGCTTACGATCAACTAAAACAAAAAATCTGACTAAATATTACTAAAATGATTATATTTTCCTGTGTCACGATAGCTGCTTATTTAGGTTCTATTGACAATTAACTAGATTAAATTAGCTTACGTTTCAGGTCCAGTAGGTATTCATCGGGCATCCCCCATCTAGAACACATTTTTAAACAGTAACCCTTATCTGCTGTTACCCAATGAGGCATGCGTCACATATTCTTGAATTTTACGTTCGGAACATCTCAAACATGTCTGAGCAGTCGTCAATGAGGCAATCAAGCGGTTCGCGTGACGGACGCGACCTGCCCCAACAAGCCCACGCAACACGCACCCACGTTACACGATACGAGCCGAATTACGAGTACTACTGTATGATCTCTGGAGAGTAAGTAATTTGTTTACGAATACACGCGCGGCGGTGGGCGTGTCGCGGATCGAAGGGCCAAGTCGGAGAAGGTTGGTCGTTCGAGTTTATTCTTTTATAATTTACTACCTATTTATTATAGGCGATAACGATAGCTGCAAACATAAAATTAAATATTACATCACATTTTTTATAAATCAGTTTCGAAAGAATCGCCCCACAAAATAACAATTTTATACCTATAACAAAATTACGTAAACCGCTATTAAAAACTGTTTGAAACTACATAACTAAAATAAAGGCAAATCTAATCACACGAAATAATCAATAAACTTAAAAAGGCGTTACATATAATATGAAAATATTAATTTAGAAGCTAAATTAATGAGTAATGACAGATGGTATAAAAAGGTGTACTCATTCTAATTTACAAACCGGTTAATTAATTTTACGTATGACGTGTCGATGATGCTTCTTGATAATTAATATTTAAATAACGGTAGTAGACTCGTATGTAATAAATTCCCCTAAATGTTTGAAAGTATGCCACGATGTTGCGAGTCATAAATTCAAGGAAGTCCGTCGCTTTATCATTTGGTATCATAGAGAGTAGTAAATAGAAACTTTTTACTAATTAGTTGGTGTAAAAATGAAATACTACTACAGATTAACCCCAATAAAGTCAAAGTGTGACAATATTTGAATACTTTAATATTGATGTCATAAAATTTATATTAATTAGAAATTGACACATTTTTTTAATTTGAAATACAGCGTAAAGCCAAATACCAGCTGAATAAGAATTTGAAATATTAGATACAAACGGCTATATTTTTTTTCTAATATCGTGATCGTAATATGTGAGAAACATACCTACTTAAAAAAGCAATACTCTAATGCAGCTGTTTCTCAGACCTATCTAATGTTTATTCATCTTATTAAAATCTCTCTAGCAAATGAAAAATGAGTCTCGAACCTGTTCACAAGGATAATTACAAATCCCGCGATTTGAATAAGAATAGATAGCGTTAGAAAGAGATATATGAACAGAGAGAGATGGCAATAGAACAAATGTCGTTCACGTCTAACACAAAAACAGGAGTAACGAACTAAAACGCCAGGTGTGAGCCGATGCCATGTGCTCAGTAACAGAAACTATTTATTTATTCGTAGCCGCAGTTGAAGTAACCTATTTAATTAGTGTGGCTAGAACACGAAAAAGCTCGTTAGGTTTGACAATGACAGCTGTCATTTATTTGACATTTGAGCATATTATCATTAATTTACCAGTCGACTAATAGAGCGGCATTTTCTGTTATTTTTATTTTATTTTAAATTTTAATTTAATTGAAATCAGTGGAACAGTTGCAAGTTCCAATTATAAGTATTAATTACTAAAGAACATTGATTCCTTTCCCTAGTTGCAGAATTTTTAAAATCAATCACCCTCGTAAACTGCGAAAAAAATCATGACTTAACTTTCAGACACATTTGCAATTTAAAATTAATAAGTAATCAAATCAAACAAAATGACAGAAATACGCTTTATAACTCATGATTAATAAAGGTCATGATAAGTGCGAATGAGTATAATAATATTAATATTTTTAAAGGTACATAAAGACAATAAGGATAAATCTAGTAATATCAGAAACCGCCATCTAACGGGGAATAGCGGAACTAGAGCGTACACCAAAGACGTGCGGTCCTCTTATTACTTTCCACTGACGTCGATAGATGGCGCTGACTCAGTTAAATTTTAATTATTCATTCATTTGTATTCCACTCTAAAATAAACCTTTTCATAATTTAAAAAATAATGCATACAATTTAATAATGTAAACGAATATATTTTTAGGAATACCAGTTCTACAATACACCTGTTTACATAAAGTTTCATACTAAAAAACACTAATCTGTCGCCATCTAACCTCTCCATTGCATGTTTGTCTATTAATTTTTCCCTTTTTTTGTGTTAACGTTTCTCCTTTGTTTTACTTACTTTATTTTTGCTTTATGTTAAGTCTGTGGTGTGTCGTTGTTATAGCTTATTTTGGCTCCGGACGGGACGTTGCAGACCGTGAAGAGCGAGTCTCGAAGAGGACGCGGCAGAGGGCGCTCGAGTACTACACCTGTGAGTACATACCTTTACTTTTCTTACCCTTTTTTGTTTTTATTTTTTCATTTCTTTCATGTCATGTGTACCCTTTACTTTGGTGACTAATGATTATTAACATAATCACAATTAACAAAATATACGTTTTAAAATCATTATGTTTACTCACCCGGAACAAATAAGTACTTCTACGCGTTTTACCTATAACGAAATTTTAATAAGAATTTAAATTGTATTTAACGGTTAAACAAATACCTATAACACACATATAAAATCAATTCTGTAACTAATAATAAAAAATCTATTCCAATACAATACAAATAATTAAATGTACCTCCTACCTAGGTACATATCTTACACCGCTTACACAGCTTCGTTCATTTTTATTCATCAAATCAACGGCGGTCCTTATATACGATTCAGTTTTTTAGAATTATGTACTTACTTAGTGATTTCATAAGCTAATACCAATGGTAACCTACCCTCAAAACGTACTTCTTATAATTTAATCCGTGACTCTGGTGATAGACCATTATAATGACAAATATTGAACTTTAAGTTCATTGACATAACGGAGAGTTGAGGTAGTAAGTAATTGAAACGTAAAATCAATAGACTTTTGCGATCAAAAGTCCATTGTCCATGTGGACGCTATTCCAAAACCCGCCAATGACAACATGATCACATCGCACCTCGTTTACATAACGGCAATAAATCAAACATGAACAAAAACCAGGCCACTCTCGCTTTCGAAGCGAAATATCCGAATATAGAGGAATAAAGTGTAACCCCGGCCAGTTCATGGCCACTCAGCATTCGTAAACAAACCCCATTCAGCGAGATTAACACGGACGAAACACAAGACTATTGCTACTGCGTATCCATTGCCGTATTTGTGTGGAGTGCGAACTGTCGCACTCAAACGTAGCGGGTAATGTGTGTCGCGCTTATGGATACGGTGGTGTTATAGTGATGGGCTTGTAGGGTATTTTTCCGCGTGCCCGCGGCCACCACCTGTTCATTCACCGAATCGAGTGGAGCTGCGAATTGTAAATTAATTGGAAGATTATTCGACAAGGTCCTTTGATGTCGTTCACCTATTTTAATCGGAATGTGAAATTGTGTTTGTGCTTTCATCGTCTATTTATAGTGAGCTTTTATTCATTGGGCCTGATCAAAATGTCATTGACACTTTCGTTTTGACATTTCTCAAATAATAGCAATTTCGTGAAGGGTTAGGCAGGTCATTTTGTATTTCGGACCCATGGCCTCATGACTATAGACTATATAATAAAGCAATATAGGTATATAATAATGACCAGCTCGTTGGTCTATTGGTCCCAAGGGCGACTGCTATGCTAGAGGTCCTGGGTTTGATCCCCGGGTCGAACAAAGCGTTGTTGGGTTTTTTCCTGAAATTCCCAGTAGCAGCTCGGAGTCTAGATTTCTGCCCGGTTAATGGCAATAGCCTCGCCCCCTATTACATAGGACCTAAACATACCGGCGAAATATAGATGTACATTAGAACGCGAATTGCGATCTCTTTCTCTAAAGTACAGGGGGGCTAGACAAGTTGCATTTTGACATTCGAATCGACAAACAAAATGTATGGAAATGACACTAGCCTTTGACAAATCGGGCTGTCACCAATGTCATTGACATACATTTTGTTTGTCTATTCGAATGTCAAAATGCAACTTGTCGGGCTCCCCTGGCCGCTGAGCGATTACGTCACACCAGTGTTACCAGGATATAAAAATGCATTTTAAGCTAACACTGAATTTGATTAGCTAATGTACAAGAGCATACAAAGAGCATAGCATTAGCAATCCATTATCGCTCTTTGAAGAAAGCTCTATTCGCTGCTGTTAAATCTCGTAAAGAGAATAAATACACTTACAGTAGTTTTATTGGGGATTTCAAAGGGAGAATGAGACTCGATTTTCGCTAAAGGATTGGCCCGCGCGGTCTTAAAAAAATCCCCTGTTTTTCAGTCAGCCCTGGGCTGTTGTTCCACTCCTCTACGTGTTTCATATCGAGTTTGGGCTGGGTGTTCTAAATACAGATGCTCAAACAGGAATAGTCTGGGTAACAAGGGTAACAAGGTTGTTGTATAAACCCATGATGATAAAACCGGGGAGGGTTTTATTTTTTAGTTTTGCTCCACACATTTACGTAAAATATGAAGTATGCATTGGGAGGTTAATGAACATAGACGAAGCGAAAGTGGTGTGCCAGGATCGTAGCAAGTGGAAATCTATAGTCTCTGCCTACCCCTATGGGGAACAGGCGTGAAGCTATGTATGTATGTATTTACGTAAAATGAAAGACCATTTTATTGCTATGGTCATCGCCTCATTAATCATGTCGGTTTTGACGTCACCTCCTCGGTCACCCCCGTCACCCGACGTCAGCTCCCATCAATTTAACCGCATCTATAACGCTAACGCTACCTAAACAATGCAAGGTATTTGGAGGGGGGTAGTGGTCAGCTCGGGGGTAGGGGGCGAGTGGTGTCACCGTAATTGAGTCATTATTATATATGTATTGATGACTATATCTGTTTGGTTGTTTTGAAGGGGACTTATAGCTAACAGACGTACACAAGTAGGTACACCCACTGCTGGGCACGGGTCTCCTCTTAGTATGAGAGGGATTAGGCTATAGTCCACCACGCTAGCCTAATGCGGGTTGGCAGACTACACATGCCGTCGAGAAAATCTCTCAGGCATGCAGGTTTCCTCACGATGTTTTCCTTCACCGTTAAAGCGAGTGATAATACGCACATGATTTCGAAAAGTCAAAGGTGCGTGCCTTGGATTCAAACGAGACCTTCGACTTGGCAGTCCAGTGGTCATACCCCTAGGCTATCACCGCTTTTATAATTACACAAGTACATTAATAAGCGTAAATAATTAATTATTATGAGAAGGTAACTACTTGGTTAGCCTGGGGGGCTAGACAAGTTGCATTTTGACATTCGAATCGACAAACAAAATGTATGTAAATGACATTAGTGACGACCCGATTTGTCGTAAGGTTGTGCCATTTCCATACATTTTGTTTGTCGATTCGAATGTCAAAATGCAACTTGTCTAGCCCCCCAGGTGGTTCCAAACGCGACTGCTATGCTAGAAATCCTGGGTGCAGTTCCCAAGTCGAGCAGTGTTGTTGGGTTGTTCTGTAAAATTCCCAATAGCAGAATCGGAATCTGAAAGTCTGCATGGCAAGCAATAGTCTGGCGTATAGGGACCTGATCATACCCGGTAACTGCAGGTGTACATTAGTACACCTCTGCCTATCCCTACAGGTAATACAGGCGAGATGTTATGTTAGGAATTAGAATTTAATTTAAGAACTTGAAAGAAGGAAAACATCGTGAGGAAACCTGCATGCCTGAGAGATTTTCTCAACGGCATGTGAAGTCTGCCAACTCGCACTAGGCTAGTGTGGTGGACTATAGCCTAATCCCTCTCATACTGAGAGGAGACCCGTGCCCAGCAGTGGGACAGTATGGGTTGATTTATTTATTTATTTAAGAACTTAGACGTAATAATCTTTTAAAAGCTTAAGGTTAAACAGAAACTTTGCTTAATGAATTTCACATAAGATTCTTCTAAAAATCTTTACCCATCTAATCGTCTTCTTATACAGCACCTAGACGTTTATCTAGCACCCCTGCAAGCAGACACAAAGGCAGTGCTGCCAACAAAAGATTGCATACTACCCGCGCCGGAACTTTCTCAAAGCAACCGTTTTCGAACGAAAACTTCCAGCAAAATGGTCGGTGTTTTTTTTCAAGAGAATCTAATTATGTAAGAAGTTTTAATTGATTTTTCAGAGCCAAAAAGTAAAGAATGCTTACTATAGGGAATTATTCATGTTTTTAACAGCTGTCATCAAGCTCTGCAGGATATTGACAAGAAAAATAAAACATAAGCCTGATCCTAGAATCTACACTACAAATAATTAAAAAATTAAAATTAAATTATTTTGCACCACCAATTTTAAACGGATTTAAATTTAATTTAAACGCAAATTTTCTGTAATTCCTCGTGAGAAATTGTGTCTAAATAAAATTTTAATATGGATATGAATGGTAGTACAAGTAGGCCTTATAATAATAATATTGTAAGTAAGTATTGGCTACGAAATCTAGGAATGAATCCGCGACGCGTAGCGCAGCATGCTACGCGCTCAGCCGTCGCGTAGTCAATTTCGCAGCCGATTTTTCGTCGTAGGAACAGAACAGAACAAAATAGTCACGCCCTTAAATACTTAAATGTCACGTTACGTAATATACTAATATTAAAAATACACATATCATCACGCCTGTATTCCCCGAAGGGGTAGGCAGAGGTGTACTAATGTACACCAACAGTTCGCCGGCATGTTTCGCCAGTGATCTCCTCTAATAGGGGGCGAGCCTATACACAAATCTAAACTCCCAGCTGCTATTGAGAATTTCATAGGAAAACACAATAACACTACTTGACCGGGGAATCGAACCCAGGACTTTGAGCGTAGCAGTCGTGATAAGGACCACTAGCATAAAGAGGCAGTTTTTAAAAGTGTTATAAGGTCACAAAATGATAAGTGAGTAAGCATTTTTAAACATCTCTTGTAAGAATTCTTTTTGAGTTCAATAAACTTTTCAACTAAAGAAAAAGGTAACTAAAGAAAACGTCAACCTTTCCAAACTCACGTAAACACTCAAATTGCCAGACAGATTAACATTTTATTTCGAATTTTTCACTTTCAAATTTTTCAATTCAACCAATAATTTATTCAAAACTTTTTGCAAAACAAGATACCTAGTATTAATAAAAGTCTTGCTTATATGTATCATGAATTCATCATAGAACCACCCAAAACTACCCGCATCCAAACTAATACAAAATCTAATCCTACCGTTCAATTCGGAAATAAATTGAAATCCTACATAATGAAGACGGGCCGCATAAAGGCTGCAGACGGACTAATTTCGCGGCCGCCATCTTGCCGTTGCCATGGCAACGAGACTGGTGCCCCCTCCCACCCGTCGCAGCCCCCTCGCCCCCCTGCACTTGCGTTGCACTTCCTAAAGGCTAGACTAGGCTATGTGTAGACTAGTGTACCTATAGTTTGTCGAATAGACAGTTTAGATATTTCTCTGCTGTTATTAATTATGGGGTATCGAGTATATAATATATGGACAGTACTTAGGTGGGTCTGATTATTGTTTTAATATTCCTATTATTCGAAGAAGTTCGTGCCAAGAAGTATTTTTTTCTTACACACTCACGTTCTAAATACATCATCAATATGTAAGTTTTTTTTTCAGGATTCGTAATGTCAAACTTATTACCTATTTTTAAAACATACCATCATCGCCCATATTCCCCGAAGGGGTAGGCAGAGGCGTACTAATGTACACCCACATTTCGCCGGTATGTTGAGGTCCCATGTAATAGGGGGCGAGCCTATTTAACCTATTTTTGATTTGTTTTTTTTTTCGTAAACCTTCCTAGACTCTCTATCCCATATGTACATTTCGTCGCAAGCAGAGATATGGTACAGGAAAACACAGAAATTTTCACCAGATTTTTTCCTGCATCAAGATTTGAATCTCTACCAAAAATCAAAACCCAGAACAACTTTCCTAGGTCATACAAACGTTTTCACCAACGGATGGCTGCGTCCCGTGGGATATTGTGTTACCCTTCCAATCTAAGCTTAATCAGACAAATAATTCAGGTGTGATTGCATAGCTAGGGAAAACGGAAGGCCAGTGCGGACGCGCTGTTGATTCACCATTAACTGCCCTCATATGCCAGGTTTATGTTTAGTGATGGGGCAGCGTGAAATAGATTCGGGCTGATTGTGAACATAACGCACATTTAGGACAAAAACGACGTAACTCAAAAAGCTACTTTTAGGGAAATAGCAAAACAAACAAAGTTAAGTTTTGAGTCGTTTTGTGACGATAACTCAATTTTCTTTTGTTTTTATTTATGTCTACGAGTTAAGAGTCTACGAGTGTTGTAACGTTAGAAAAGTCTACTGAAAGTTTTTCTCCGATAATATTAGGTATAATATTAGGTACCAGTCATTCACCGAACTTATAGTTGAGGTGCGTAGTACTCTCAGGGACGTGTGTATGGACATGAACGAAGCAAAAGAGGCATGCAAAATCGTAGCTAGCTAGTGGCGTTCTGTCACAGGAGTAGTTTCTTTACTCAGGTACAAGTTCTCGCCAAACTTATTGTCCGGGTTGAAGTTGGCACGAGCTAACTTGAACCCGGCCGTAAAAATAGGAGAAAGAAAAATATTAGATTGTAATAAATAAAAACGAAAGCTCAAGTCGTAGGCTGTCCTTTTAAGTCAATCTAATCCAATATTTTTCTTTCTCCTTCTCTAGTTCTGTTATATTCATAAATACTTTAACTGAGTTTCACCTATAAATTCCACATTTAGTAATTTTGTAAAAGTACCTATATATTGAACCGTTTAAAAAGTTGTTAAGGCCGGCCTTTTATATATTTATTTGCAGTTTCTAATAAAACTTGCAGTTATAGTAAGTTGAGACCGACGTGTCTGCCCGTGACCAAGCGCTGTATAAGCGAAACGTCTGGTAAACTGAATTGAAACAATAAAAAGCAAATAATCCGTTTAAGCTTTCTTTGCACCAACAATACTGCCGAAATTACGTCACAACAGAGAAGTGCATTTAGTCGCCCTCATGTTAAAAAGTTAATTAAAAAATTTGAACGTTTACCTATCACCAATACAGATTGACAACCAAACTATTCTATGCAAAAACGGTTCGAAATTCGAAAAAATCCGCATCCAACTTAAAATTTTATTCCGAACTATCTCCTTCTTTTTCTGTCGCGGAGTCCGCGAGCACGAATATCGACGCTAGAGTCCGCCTTCGAATTATAAACTCGGGCGAAATTTGCACAGAGCACTTTGTAATTGCAAATTTCCTAACTGTGCGCATGCGCTATAGGGCGATCAATACGCCAAGACTTTATTATTGTTTTTTCTTAATACAAAATCACTTTGCGCGCCAAAATGTTAAAGAGTGAGGTTAAGTTTATGGAAATAGAATTTTCGATTTTTACAATTTCACTGGGCAGAGGAAGGAAAATATATTTTAATATTATTTGTGTCGGGAAGATAGGGAGGCGGCTGGGGGAGGGACCGCCCGCTCCTATTGGATAGTTACTCTAAACTATTGCCTGAAACTTTCATTAATGCATTCTATTACCTCGTTTATGCAATATTCAGTATTCTATTGCTTTAAGGAATGCGTAATTTTATATTAAAATTACATAAATATATTCTGAATATGTATGTGGCGTATATTCAAATTGAATAGGAATAATTACATAACAGAATCTTAAGTTATTCTTAATTATGTATCCATTATACGGGAATTTTAAAGCCGTAATACAAATGTTATTTTTCATTTTATTTGAGGCGGGAAATATGTTACACGCTACTTATGTTATATTTAAGGAACGCGCGCCGTAATTTCCGGCTGATATTTGAAAATTTCATAACTTTTCATACTGTTTCAATGTTATAAAGAGTCGTTAAATATTTTATTTGGGCCCCAGTTGTTGCGAAATTGCTACTTTTGATTACTACCCCCGGAATACAGCGAAGTGATTACAGAATTGATTTTTTAAATATCTAAGGGCCTGTTTTAACATCTCCTAGTTTAACTGGGCCTGTAGACAAGATAGATAGATAGAATATACTTTATTGTACACCCAGTGGTGGATTTACACTAGGGGCAGTCGGGGCTAGCGCCCAGGGCGGCAATATTTGGAAAGTGAGAAAAAAAATTCTATACAATATATAATTAACTAATTCTTTTAAATAAACATTTTATCTTTCAAGAAATATAATTTAAGTATTATGTATCAAATTAAAATGTTGTATATTATAATCAATCAATTAGTTATTCTAATTCTTAAAAAATAAGATATCAAAACTATTAAAATAAAATTTAAGCCATATGGCGGCATTTTCTTCAGTGCCCCAGGGCGGCACAAATTTATATCGGGCACTGTGTACACAGTGCCGGATATGCCAAAGGAAAAAAGAATAAAAGTTACATAACAGAAATTATAGGAGTGCAATTGGCGGTGTTTCGCGAGATGCAATTTCTTACAGACAACCATTGGGTGGATTGAAGGTGTACTTACTAAGTAAATATAAATTAAAATACGTAACATATAAATAGATAAATACATTTAATAAATAGGTACCTACATATAAAATAAATACATAATATTTTAGATTGTTGTAGACAAGTTGCATTTTGACATTCAAATCGACAAAAGAATAGAACTAAAATGTACAGAAATGACACAAGCTTTCGACAGATCAGGCTGTCACTAATGTCATTCCCACACATTTTCTTTCTATTCGTTTGTCGATTCGAATGTCAAAATGCAACTTGTCTAACCTCCTGGCTGGTTTTAACAATTTTGGTTCCAATTTTGAATTTATCCGCCGGTTAGAGGCTTTCCAGAGGTGCTGAAACAGGCCCTTGGTGTTACATTACGTAAACATAAAAGTGTTTCTTAAAAACTTAAATGTCAGCGGTCTCTTGATGTTTTTCTTTTCAATTAAAAACTCTTTCATGTTTTTTTTAAACAAGTAGCTATTGTTTATAGGATTCTAAAGGGAATGGGTTAACATTTTCATGTTTCGAAATACTTTTTTTTTTCATATTCACGAGCGATGTATTCTATTCTACTTTCTAACTAAATACTTCCTAAGTACTTCTTCACTGACTGCGTTCAGAAGTTTTATTCGACATAAAACTAGTCACCTAGTGCCTATTTTACTTTTATTCTTACTTATTGCTTGCGGAAATCGGTACATAATAGGCATAATTAGAGAAATGTTAATAATAATTTCTATTTAGGTATATAAGTACCGTTACTTTTTTCTAATTTTCCGTAGTCAATTAAGTGAAGGCTGCCAACTTAAGCGCGCAAAAAAAAACTACTCCGTCACAATGGGCTATTGTAACCCTGTGTCTGCACTCACACACGCCCGGATACACGTACGGGATGATCACAAAGCTTCAACTATACGTCGGATAGCGCGTATTCTCGTCTGTCTTACTAACGAGCCAATATGCTGATGTTTTAGTCTGTAGACAGCCTTTCAATCTTATCGTTCGAAATTAATGCTAACCTTTTGAATTTATTTGAATTTGATAATACTGATACAATAAAATGGTTGGTAGTGCTGGAATCATAAATCTTTTTCTTCTGTTCTATAACATGTATGTACTTAGATTTCCTAATCTAAGTACATACATGTCACAAATTCTAGTCAAAAAACGTCTCATATTAATCCTTTAATATGACACGTTTTTTGACTAGAATTTAAAACAAAAGCAAGATTATCATCTTGCTTTTGTTTCAAAAAAATTATTCGTTTTATTTAAGAGTGTGATCAAAAATTCTACTAGCCTTTAGCCCAACAGGATGCCACGGTTAAAGGTTAGAATTCTATATCTTTTTAAAGTGCCTTTGAATTGGAAAAATCCGATAGAACACGCTATTACATTTTTATTGCGCCGTTTTCAAGAAAAGGTATTTCTCTCGGCGATCTGGGCTCTGTGGAATTGCCCAATTTTTTTGACTGCTATCCGAATGGAAAGGAATTTCACTTAAATAAATATCGAGCTTGTGTTGTGGTACTACCGGTCAGTATATGACAGAAATACTCAACTGATCATTTTCAAATAAAGAATAAAAAATATTATTGCTTGGTCCACCTTTTTTTCAATTAGTGACCTAAATTAAGTTATAAAGAACAGGAAAATTCTTAGACATTTTTTTTCTGAAAATAAATCTGCTTTTATGCTTTCATTATGGTAATTAATAAAGAACAATCACTTCACAAAGTCAGTTTTCTACTAAAATACGATCGCTTTCATCGCCGTTCGCTGTTTATTAAAAGAATATTGGCACATGTCCATATTTTTATAGCAACTCATTATTATTTTTCAAACTTGTGTACAAAAAAGTATTGCTTCTATTTTTGAATTTAATTTCGACATTAACGCGCGCGTGTGTCTCTGACAGTTTTTTTTTTACATTTTATGTTGTGTATTTTTGGTTTTGAAAAAGATATTACACCTAGGTACTTGTACAAATAATGTGGAGCTTGATTGATGGCAATAATAGTTATATGGACAATGTCTAAAGTTGCCTTATCTTTGACATGATGGAAGTACATCATGTCATTTCAAACTAAGAGAATGTACTAGATACAAGTGGAAAAGAATTCATTTGTTTTAAATTAATTTCCCAGAACATTTTATTACGTTACAATCAAGTAAAGTCGTTTGCAAATAAATTTAGTTAAATTGCTTTGCGAATACATGCCTAGTCTTTGAGAAATATGGAAATTTGCGTCTCGTCGTAAATTTAATTTAATAATAGCCCCGTTCTCTCCAGATATAGGCATAAATTAAGCAAAATTCATAAAATAATAATTTTGAATTTCAATGCGAATAGTTTATTCGTTTTGATTACATTATGAGTATATTACTAAAGTGCTATCAACAATATTTTGCCAGCGTCTAGACCGAAACTTATTTGCTGTTAATTTCATAAGTTACTTTACAATAAATGATTTTGAAATTAACTAATATTTGTTGAAGAAAAGTTTCTTTGATCGCAATCAATATTTAAATGCCAAATGTGTGTTCATATAAAATCGTAATAGGCACTCGGTGAATAATCGCGAATTCCTAGAAACTTTTAGAAACATAAGAACAATATTGGTTAATTTGGTTCAATATAGGTGCGGTGTACAATGTAACAAACTAAGGTGTACTGATGAACGCCCGCAGTTTACTGGTGAGACCCTAGTGATAGGGAGGGAGCAAGCCTATTGTCATTGTCGCGAAACCTCCTCCAATCTCCGAGTGTCAAAAGAAAGAAATAAAGTTATTCTATTCTAAAAATGTCATAAAAACCCAATAATGCTCGAAGTGTCCAAACCAGTCAGAGGGGCTAGACAAGTTGCATTTTGACATTCGAATCGACAAACAAAAATAATGTATGATAGTGACATTAGTGACAGCCCGATTTGTCGAAAGCTTGTGTCATTTCCATACATTTTGTTTGTCGAATCGAATGTCATAATGCAACTTGTCTAGCCCCCCGGTTCGATTACACCAATCAATGGTGTCATCGAAACCAGGATTTCACTCTTAGCAACCGCTGTCTTGGGACCACTAGCCCAATGACGCAATAAAGCTACTAGCGCAAATTTCAAAATTTCAGCTCGGCACTTCAACTCGGAACTTAAGATCCAATTTTATAATAAAAACAAGCGTGAATGTTACAGCTATAAGCAAACGAAATATGTTTATAGCATTTCGCGCCAAGCGTATTGAAATAGTGCTTCCCACACAATCCTGGGACCACTTACCCCGGGATTCCGGGAATCCCGCGGGTTGTCACGTCCCGGGGCACAAGCCACCGTGAAACGTTAGCACTAGAGGTGTGCAACAAGTGAATCGATGTGACTTTTGAGCCCGCTGCTAATAAGATACGGGGTGACAACCCTCGGGAGGCGATTAGGGCTGCGGCTGGTGCGGTTTTAAGAATGCGCTAAATTAACCATGTGGTATTGGAAGTGAATTGTGGCGTCCGCGGTTTGTTAATACCAGCAGATTATACAGAGCTATGCTTGTACTTAGAAACGCAGCAGCTTAAAACTAAGAGCGAAGTTAAACTATGGGAATTTTAAACAACAGTTTTAACTTGACTCTTCATCACTTTCACTCACTTTTGTATATGAATGCTTACAAAAACGAAATACATGAAAAAACTTTCAACATTTTTGTAACAATAAAATACTTGATGTGCGGTTTAACACACTCTTTGATCCCGCCTCCTTAGAGGATTTGTGCAACCCTTAACATGAATGCTAGAAAAAAAAGAATTTGACACATTCGCGCTACGTGTCGCGTTCAAACCACAACGTACGATTTGTCGTGAAAGAATCTAGGCAACAAGTGGGGTTATAAATTGGACGACACATTCGATGACGTAGCGCTAGTGATGTACCTAGTGTCACGTACGCGGGAAATCTGGTGTTCTAATGCAAATCGATTTCGCCCCATCAAAATTGTATTCTGTCTGAATACGTAGGTAATAATTTTATCGATATAAAATTGTTCCGAATTATTGGGAACGTTCTTTGGAAACTTGGAATGGAGAAAATTACTGGAATTTATTTTTTATTTACTCTCATGGCCCATTTCTCTTTTTGGGGTGTGAATATTGATAAAGAATATCAAAAGAGAGGTAGGGCACAGCCATTTATGACTAAAATCTGGAGCAGCCCATCTGGGGAAGTACCTCCACCTTATAGAAAACTGCAGCCAAATAACACACTTTATTGTGTGTTGTGTTCCTGCAGTGAGTAAGGTCGCCAGAGCTCCATCTAAGGATGCGCTGCGCTGGCAGTACCTACGAGAAATATTCCCTCAAACTGTCGGCGCAGTGAATCCTCCATAAACCTCTAAGAGGTTTTTCGGGTCGGCAACGCGCGAGTGATACCTCTGGTGTTGCAAGCGTCCATAGGCTATAGTAACCGCTCACCATCAGGCGGGCCGTATGCTTGTTTGCCACCTTAGTGGTATAAAAAAAATATCATATCTACACCATGGAAGAGCGTGTATGTAATGTCTACTGTAGGACTAGTAACCTAGTACTTTTATAATTTTAGGGTTGATCCAAGATTGATACCTAAAATTGTATTGGTCATCGACGAATGAAAAGTAAAAAGTGGGTACTTACCTCAAGCATTAATTTTGGTTTTAATTTTAACTATTCGATCGTTCGGACACTGGGTTCGATTCCCGGGAAAATGTTTTCTATGAAATTCTCATTAGCTCGAAGCTAGTTCGAAGCTCGGATTAGGCTCATCCTCTACATAGAACCTAAACATAGGGACCGGCTGTGAGTGTGCATTAGTAAAACTGCTTAACTATTCAGGGATCCTCATGGTTATTATGTGACTAGCTTTCCGCCAGCGGTTTCGTCCGCGTGTTCTGGTTAATTCTTATCTTATTTCAACCCCTTACAGCCCTTTTTGCGCAGACTAGCCGATCTCCTTTCTCAGGCTCTAGACTATCTGTGTACCAAATTTCATCTAAATCGGTTCAGTAGTTTTGGGGTGAAAGCGCGACAGACAGACCGACAGAGTTACTTTCGTATTTATGATAGGTAGTAAGGAAGTAAAGAGGATTTTACCCTCAAATACTTTTCAAGAAAGTTTATACTATTACATCATTGAAATTCTCAAATAGGTACTTAAACCGGCCTTTGTTCTACATAATAAAATATACATAATGTATCAGTGTGTTGCTGAATAATTCATGCGATGCCGATATCCAGAAAGTTCCACGGCATTAACATGTTGTCTCTGGTTTACGAAAAAAAAAACTTATGTCCATTTTAAATATTTACCACGAGACAAAAAGTTTGTCCGCGGACGGTACCTACGTACAACAATATTGCACCGTGTTTTATATTGTACCATCTGTTACGTTGAGTAAACATAAAAATGGGAAAGTTTGGAAAGTCCACACTGTGTTGTTTCCCGTAAAATGTACCTATAGACAAACCCAGGCAGCCCTAACTTTTTTAAATATTGGCATGGGAAAATGAGCTGTTTGATGTAGGTAAGTTTTTTCCTCTCAAAAGCGTCTATGGTTTTTCAAATCTCCATGGTGTTAAGAAACTAGACCAGTGATGGCGAGTCAATGGCACGCGTGCTGGGACGTCTTAAAATATTTCGGGCACAAGACTTTGGGCTTTAGGTGCCTCATCGATATTCTCTTTCCCCCGTTGATGACTGAATTAAGATTGTATGACGGCACGTCACGGTCTCTTCTAATTTTTTTTAATAAAACTTAGAACACAGATAAGTAAAGGTTCGCCATCCCTGGACTAGACCCTGCAACACAGGGAATCCTAGTGTGGGGTCTAGAGCTTTATCTCCGTGTACCTACTATTATTTCTGACACAATAAAGATATTTTTCTTATTTTTTTTTCTGCATTGGCTACATATCTTTCTGCTAATTCATAGATAGAAATTTTTGTGACACCGTATTTATTGCTTGGCGTAGAGGCATGTGTAAGAGGCTTAACCGGCGACTTTTAATATATCGTGGATTACTCGGGTACGCTCCCAAAATCTGTTTTATTGTCGGATTATATTTCCGTATAGCGTAAAATCCGACCGTGCGTTTTACTGCCGTTTTCAATATTTATGTTATCAAATTGTCCTGGGGTATTTTCGTAATCCTTTGGATTTCAGGATATAACTTCACCTACGCGTCTACGCTTTCGTAAAATTATTTTATAAATTTAGGGTTGTTCCAATGGCTGCAGAAATGACTAAGAATAAGTCTTAAAAATACAAAAAATAGTACTAGGTACAAATAATACTAATGCATATTTCATAAATAATTATGTAGTTGTCTATTTTACATTCAAACTATGATTGCTTTAAATTAAAAAAAATACTGTAGTTGTTATTTATTTATTTATTTTATACTTTATGCACAAACAGGTACAGAGGCGGACTTAATGTCAAAGGCAAAAAAGTTAACCAATATGCACAAGTTAGTATATATATTTTTAACTGTACTCTGTCACCCATTCGGATCGGCTGACTAGATTTCCACTTGCTACGATCCTGACACACTACTTAGCTTCATCTACCTACTTTCAATTTAAAACCTTATTCAAATAAACCTCATTTTTAAAATAATTTCGAACAACAAAAACAAGTGTATCTACAAAAATAACATTCTATTAAATTACAATAGTTGTAAACCCCGTCTACACCGGCAGAACAGAAACATAAAAACGTACAAGTCACCGTTCTGGGCCTTAACTTTTTCCGAGTGAACGGAAAATTTAATTTTCTCGGGAAATTGGTATCCCGGGGCACGGCGGTACTGCAATGAATCGAATTTGCCCGATAAAACTCTTATAAATACCCATTGTTGTTGGTAGCGGGTAATAATGATGAGACCGACATTTATATAAAATGGCAACTTTTAGTAGAGCTTGTAACATTCGAAGATTTCGATTCGAGAAATAAAAGAGTATTTTCGTCTTTTTGTTTTTTTTTTATTCCAATTCTACAAATAATATGACTTTTTGATTTTGATAGTAAGCAATGTCGGTTGTACCTTAAACAAGGAATAAGTCAGTTTCATTGATTTATAATAAAAAATATTGGTGATATACCTACCTATGCTTTCAGATTCTTCAGTCAGTCTATCTAAACATTATAAATTCATAAATAAAAGTACAGTTTCGCCATAGATGAGGTTAGATTAAAAATGATAAACAACAAAAACAAATAAAATTCAATCAATTATCAAAAAAACCCACATCCATTCTCCAACGGCAATCCTTTTTGTTACTTCAGACGCCACACAGCAACGGCAACAAGGCGACTGTAGCATAACAATCTCAAAAACTGCAAACAAAGATGTTATAGCCAAACGCGCATTTACTTGAAATTGTTTACAATCTACACGCGAGATATGGGAATGAGCCACGAGATATTTCCCAGACAGCAGTAATTACGACACAGTTACAACACTATCGTTCTATGCAATACAGACATAACTCAAAATTTACAGCGTAACAAAGTCACATAAACAAATGAATCATAATGAGTATCTCCGCGGACATATATAAATCTTGGGTCCGATAAATCAGCCTTGAACCTACCATTATCGATAATGTCGTAAATCACTTAAAGATATTTTAATTAAACATCCTCAATATATCAGGGAGATAGCGCGCAGAATAGGGTTGCTCCTAGTTTACAACTTATAAAGTAAAACAGTCACATTACTTCTTGGTTGTTGAGAAAAAAGTGAGTTTTGAAACAGTTCCAAATTTTTTTTTTTCAACTTTGACATCTGTGTGTCTAAATTGCATTTTTAAGCAAAATATTAGTCGAAACAATCTGAATTCGTGATGAAACAGTATTTAAAGTTACGGAAAGTCTGCTTACCCTGCAAAAAACCAGCGTAGTGACTGTTGTATTCATTATAATGATCACTGATAAGACCCCGAGCTCAACAGTGAGACTCAAATATAATATTGAACTTAAAAATTGGACCATTATCGACGTCTTCTAAAAAGGTAAGGCTAAAATTGAAGATTACATAAAAAAACAGGATTCTCTCTTAGAATGACATGGATGGACACTCCAAAATATTATTCCAAGTACTTCTTGATTCAATATCAAGTAAATGTTATCAAAAGAGGTCCACTGCCTAACAACGGACCTCTCACCTAGACTTCCACAAAGAAGTATTGTAATAGTAATAACACTCAAATAATAGGACTCCGCAATAATTCCGACAAGAAAGGAAACCACGTCATTGATTTATTAGTCATTATTTTCAAGAATGAAATAGAAACATGGCAACCCTACGTCAATCTGAAGGAGAGGGGATGAAATTAATTTAATTTTAACTTGATAATATATCACGCTTGCCGTCTCGCTAATAATGGAATAATGTTTGTACTAGCATCCATTTGCATTCTTATTAGAGTCGCGAGAAATGTGTTCGAGAATTGAATAGGAAAAACTGTTATAGACGAAGATATTTTACTTACTTACTTGGAAGAATATCCTTTGGAGTATAATGACGTTTTTCATCTGTAAAATACGGACAGTTCTCGCCAAACTAACGGGTTAAAGTTAGCTAGTTGGCGCTAGCTAACTTTAACCCGACCGTAAAAAATGGAGAAAGAAAAATATTAGATTGTAATTAATAAAAACGAAAGCTCAAGTCGTAATCTGTCGCTTTAAATTATTCTAATCCAATATTTTTCTTTCTCCGATTTTTACGGCCGGGTTAAAGTTAGCTCGTGCCAACTTCAACCCGGACAATAAGTTTGGCGAGAACTGTATTTGTTTCTTATTATACCTACCGTAGTCTTGCACTGCAAAAAATATTTATCATTGACATCAAGACACGTATTCACGCACAAGACAAACGATCAAACCGAGAGGAGGAAGTCAAAATGTACAATAATTTCCATACCTACAACGGCGATTCGTCGATCAATACGAAGCACCGCTCAGGCTATTTCGGTGTGCGTTCGTCTACATGTTAAACGCAAAGGCTCATCTACCAGGCCTAATGCATTTTCGTAGGCCTGATGGGCAGTTCGCAACGCTAGATATTTCATTCAACCACCCAGACTATTCAAGCTCCCTAGATTGCTATTCTAACCCCCTCTCCGTCCGTGGGAGGAGGTAGACAATCCCCCACGCCCGCCTGTACGCCGCTTAATTTCCGTATCGTATGGTCATTAATTTGTAAAGTGATATTTGGTTTATATATAGTATTATTTTATTGATAGTTTGTATACTTACGTGCGTTTAGTTTGTATCGTTATTTCATTTTGCTGTCTTCACATTTATCCAGGAAATGATTTAATTAGGCTTAACGATCGAAGGCTTAACGAACGAACAAATAAGAATAGCCTTACTAGAATTAATAAGAATAACAAAATCGAAAACACAACATACTCAACATAAAATAACAATACTTACAGAAAAAGAACACGAAACCGTAAAAGTGTTTAAACCACGCTGAACAAAGCTCACCAAAAGACAGTGCCAACATATCAGCATTCAACAAACTCCATTAAAACAAACCGCTGCATTAGACCACATCAAAGTGAATGCAACAAAACGCGGGAAGTTGTTTATCTGTGCGAGTTTGGCGCCCTTTTTGCGCGCCCTCTGGCGGCGGGATTATGGCGGATTGCCGCTGTCACCAGCGCATTGCCGCCAACTTTTAATTACGACCATTGTGAACTAAGTTTAAGTCGTCGACAAAAGAACTTTTTCTAATGAAACTTTGGCCGCCCGGTGTCGTTATTACGAGGTACTTGTTGGTCTAGTTAGTTTTTTGTTTAAATAGGAATCTAGGTGGATGAGCTTTTTGTTGTTAAAATGAGGTGCGACCGCAGAGGTTACATCATTTTTACTTTAATTTTCATTATTGGTAACATCTTCCTTCAATAAGGAACAAAATCTTTTCATTCATTTAATGGGACAATATTAAGGTTACGATTTAACTAGTAATTCTAACTTGAGTGCTCAATTCTTTTTAAAAATTTTAGAGCTTTTGAAACTCTTTTCCGATATACCGAATAACGGGTTGTCACTTGTCACTGGCCAATTCAATTTAAATTCCAAACAAAAAAATAACAAACATTTTCCTAACATCTGAAAACAAACCGAAATCTTACGGGAAAATAACCAACTAGATCACACATACAAAAACTTTCGTTAAAAAAAATCTAAACTGAATTTGGTTCGTTAGCTGCACGTTTCCGAACACAAATTGAGCTTGTTCGTAATGTTTACACAGAAAACTGAGACACGGCTGTGCATAAATTGCAGAGCTCCACATAATTAAAAATCAACATTTACATTCAATTCGATCTTCGTTGCTTCATCTACGTCACGTCACTGACGTCACTTCATGTTATTTTCTTACGTCAGTGTTTACTCTTCATAAATGATTCTGTAACGTAAGTAATGGTATTGCTTTGAATATACTTAATTAAAATGTAATGCTTACGAAATCGATTTAAATTAATTTAAGATGCGTTACTAATCATGATTATACGTGTGGCTTTAATTAATTAAAATCTAAAATATTGAAATTGGAACGATAAAAGTCTTATTGTAACTTAAACCAACGACAAGTTAATTTTTTATTCCTATGTATTGAAATAATCAATTTTATTGAAATAATCGTTGATATAAATAAAAAAGCTGAAGACCGAGCTCTGTGGCGTTCACCAAAAGAGGCCTCCGTCCAGAAGTGGAGGAATGAGCTGATGATGAAGATAAATCGGTAACATTAAGAAAAAAGCTAACAAGAAAAATCCAGTAATGTGACTGAAATAAGAAAAACAATTGATTGTAAGCTTAGTGTAAAACTAACTTGATTCTTACAAGGCGAACTATGAAGTCTTATAGCTTTATCTGATAGAAGATTTAAATAATTCCCTTAGTAGACTAAGTAAACGATACCGGCAATTTATCTAATGGCCGTAATTGGAGTAGGTAATGGCTGAGGCAGACTGATTAAATGTTGCCAATAACGAGGTGAATTCCGTACATACATATTTATGTGATAGTAACATTGTTACCTAATCAAACTTCTTTTAGGTAATAGAACTGCTGCTGATGTCATCTTTAGGTAATAGAACTGCTGCTCATGTCGTCTTGGTTGGTAAAACTGTATTGCCAAATATTTTATCGCTAAGCAATATTGTGTTTCGGTTGGAGAGGCAATGTAGCCAGAGGTTTCAAGATGACAGGAAGCTGTGATGCTACCCTAGTCTTCCTGGTGTCTTTAAGCCGTGACAGATCGCATGCTAGCTTTCGGAAAAAAGAAAACTTACCGTACCATAAACTAACATACCATCAATATAATTTTAATGTTAAAATCGTGCATTTCTTTTACCAAACTACATTCGATCCTAGCATCTTTAACGTGCATCAAAGATGGGCCCTTGAAAGTTTTAGTAATACATATTGATGATGAATAGAAAATGCAATTGCATTATGCATTTGCGTCTGAATCAAATCAAAGGAGGTCAGCTTTAAAAAAAACATCTTACCTGAGACTATAGTCTTTTTAATAGCTTTTTTTCTTTTGCAAGTAGGTGGTTGGTGGTGGATGGTGGTTTGCTCTGGTCCTCTGCCTAACCTTTCGAGGAATACAGTCTTGAAGATTTGTATCAATAAAGGTTAATGATTCTTTGAACTAAGATTTGGTTAAATCTAAAAAGAAAACACATAAAAATGATGCATAGTATGAAAATCGATTTATACATATTCCCTTTGGCCTACAAGAAATAGTGTAGGTTAACACTTCCGAAGAAACATTATTTCCGAGCGATAAAGTAGAAAACTTTAACAAATCTATTTGAAGCGAAAGAAACTAACAAAGCTATAAAAGCAAAATAATAGTTATGGAAATAGTCTTTCATTTTCCACGAAAGAAAACTCTGCGAAACTACCGACAATATGAATGAAACTATAATATTAGAAAAGTTTCGTCCCGGGAAATGAGAAAACGTTGTAGGAACTCGTTCGTCTAATACACGTAGTTATAAACTTGTTCAATATAATATCGAGTGGCGGGGTGCCCTGTCCCTCTCGCACCCGCTGCACCGCTCAAACTGCCCTCGTTTAATTGCATATTCAGCTGAATAATGCTGTCGACCACATAGATATAACCAATGTCTACGTCTGCTCAAACTTCAGTATTTACATATTATATTTTTTTCCAGCAAATAAGGTTGAATAATAAAAAAAACATTACTGGCAGTTACTGAACGGAATTAGAACAAATAAACATTTAAAAAAGGAACAGTGAATAGTGATGGTGATCGTGTCCAAGCATCTCGCTTTGATGATACTATAAATATTAGACAAGTATCGATATCGAATCGATTGTGTCGCTAGTTGAATGGATGGTTTTAAGAAATTAATGTAATGGAATTGCTAGGTAAATACACGTGTAATTGTGTATGTATGGGGGATTATTATTACAGGGGAAACACTAGTACATAGTGTAAGCGATTGTTATGATAATGCTGGCTGCAATAGACGGAGGAGGGATGAAATATTGGCCTCTTTTGCATAAGCACCGCGGCGAAACTGGAATGAAACGGTTCTACGATGTGCTACGCCGCCGCTACGCCCGGAACTCGTAGCGATCTAATTGCTCATTAACTGTGACGCTAATGAAAACAAATTTGTCGTATAAATATTAAATATAATTTTTAGTATACAATAAATTTGAGACAAATTTCAGTTATTGTTACAATTTATTATTTCGAACTGTCGTTAAACATTTTAATCTCGTTAGCTGTTTTAACAAAACAATTACTTATCTAGCTGACTTATAATTCCAATTACTAGAAGCTATCATGAAAATCAAACTATTGGTCTGTCCGTCTTTTTATAATTACAAATATAAATAAATAAGAAATGGCACAGCGTTTGTACAAAATTAACAAATATGTAAAACTCGGAAACTTACTGGAAGGAAGTTGTAAAATGGGTCCTTACTACACTGAATGACTGACAGGCAGCCTAGAAGTACAAAATTTTGCACAACAGGCATTTAAGAAATTCCGGCGAGATTGGGAAAAACGAAATCATCATGGGTACATAGATACTATTTACCTATTCTGTAATTTTACAAATACCTTAAAAGTCTATTAAACAACAGCAAGGTTGTCTGAAAATATCTAAAAATAAGGCGCATTAAAATTTCTCCTTGACTCAGTATACATACGCCGATGGAAATATCGAGGCCACGCTGAAAATCGGCTGAAAGGTATAGGACCTGCCTCCATTAATCAACATTATTATAGCTATACCGTATATGTACCTATGTAGCCTTAAAGATTCGACATATAAGGTCACGGAAACAAGGCGTGGTGTTTTCGATTTTTAATAAGGAATATTTGTAATAAAAAAGTCTGTTGTTACTAATCGAATACTCGAATCAAGTAGTAACCGAAATAATTCATAATTTTTTCATCGTCATGGTGGAGATGCATAGGGCCTCTATCGAACTAAAATAAAGTTCAAATGGATGATTAATTTAGTCCCGTATCAAAGGTTTTTCTAGAAGAAGTTTATTTTTAATGTGCTTAGTAACCCTGTTGTAGCGTTACAAGTATTTGAACAACTATCCAGAGACTTCGTATATCAGGAATGGAAAATTTGCGGGCTGGCCTTGACCTGTTAGTCATATCATATGACGCAAGAATGTGCTTTTAAAATAATTTCTGGGTACAGAGACCTTTCGCCCTTTGCCAAGGAGATGCCTCGATAGCCAGCTATAAAACCAAGGCTAATTATAATGCTTGTTAGCGTATAATTACGAAGGAATTAAGGAAATGTTGAGGAATTTTCATTATTGAGGTGCTGTCATGCATGAGGATGAAACAATTTTAAATAAACGACCTTCACAATTTAAAACTATAGTTATCGTTCAATTTGTACAGTAAATAAAATACAAATACAAACCAATATTGTTCGACCTTCTGCAATAATGTAGTGTTTTTAAAATACAGATGGCTGTTACAATCAAGATTACACCAATGTTCACTGAAGTTTCTTTGACAAGCTAACCGAGTCGAAATCGATAAAAGTAATAATTATTATTATTACCTTATTAAATCGATATCACTTCTATTAGTCTGTTGTATTTGACTCTACTGTGTAGATAAACAGCTCCTATGTGAATGAATTAGAAAATATCACGGTCGCTTTGACATTTAGCAAAATTAGGTCAACTTCTAACAAAATTTTTAAATTCGATCAGTTCAGTAGCCACCTAATCATTAGTCGAAAAATATTACACAAAACTTACTTTCTTAAAAACTTCATTACAACTTTAATAACGATGTTAAAGAATTTCATAAGCGCCACTCTTCTACACTTTTATAAGAGACTTGTAAAACAAGCTATTAAAGCTCAGCTCATCTCGGCGTATATCTAAAATTTGTAATTTGTTTATCAAACGTCTGGTATACGTATACGTGTGTATGCGGTGCGGGGGTGCGGGACGCGGCGCGCGGCCGCGCTTGCCGCGTTCGTTCCGTCACACGGGCAGCAGTCACGTGCGACGACGCCGGCTCTCAACGCGCTTTACGTAACATATCGATTCCCGCTGCACCTATCGATCGCTGATCGGCCGATGCACATCACTATAACTCGATTTCCCGCGCAAATTTGATTTTGGATTTTTACGTCCGCGTCGCGTGTGTTGTGTTTTTATTTTATTTTTTAATTTTGTGACGAGGCCTTGGATTTTTTCGGTCTGCTCCGCTCTCGGAAGAGTTTCGAGGTAGGTTTGACTTTGATTTTTATAATAATTATTGTATGCTGAGTAGATTTTAATGAATAAATCTATGATGGGAATATGAAACCGGTTCGATTGCGCTAAATCGCTTTAGTTAAAAGGTCAATACTCCCGGTGGCACGCGAGCAAGACGCAGCGATGAATGTGGAGCGAGGCTCTGCTCGTGCTCAGTGCTGGACGAGTGAAGTCGATCAAAACCATGACGGCCGTCTCGTCTCGTACGCTAATGACAACACTACGGAAAAATATAATATTATGGAGTCAATTTTGGTAGCCAGTCATCTCTTTAATTTTTAAAAGTAACTAGTAGGTAATTTAAGCAATAATCGTTTAAGAAGTACCTAATAACTAATTTAATTAAAGTTATTTTGACACGTCTAATGACAAAGTTTTTATTTAGCGCTCAGATATTTAGAAGAAACTTAAGCTTATTATTTAAAACTTTAACAGTTTTTAAATAGCGAATAAGTTATTTTACTGCCGTAAATTTAGAAATGTATCGTAGGTATCTGTAATTTTCTTTTCCAAATTTTAGGCGATTTTAAATATTTTAAAAATATGAATTCGTATTGAGTAGGTAATTTAAATAAAAATTTTAGAGATCAACACGAAAAATTAAAACCATATAGGTATATGGTCATTTTCTCCTTTTATTTATTAAAAAAAATTCATTTTTAATCTCTTGAGAGTTTGAGACGTTTCATCTTTCATTTGATTTACAGCCTATAAAATGTTCCATTAAAATCTTGAGGAAGGTCGCAAGAATTACGACCGTAATAAAATAATGAAAATGATTTATAATTTTTGTAGTAAAACTTTTTTTAACGGACCTTTACGGCTTCCCTGTCCATATAATATATTATAAAAAAAGTTAAGCATAAATGGTTTAATATGAAGCTTAAATGGTTCAACGGATTGATTAAATAAAGAAAAGAAACAGGATATTATCCGATAAAAGATATTTTTCGCCAAGATTCAAAATTATGTCATACCTACCTATAAAAAAATAACCTATAGCTTTTTTTACCTGAAAGCTCTAGAATACTTGTAAATACAGATTCACACTGTCACCACAATAACAAATCAGTATTGAAATATTCAATGAAAACATGCATGGCGTATCCCAAAATTTATTTTTCATTTTTCGATCTTGGATATACGAATACATGAATGTATTTTACTTGAGTTTTGTACGAATTAGGTAAATATATTGGTGTCGCAGACACGTTTTCTGAAGTCAACTCATATTGTTTATCGAGTTTTTATGTTAAAATATTCATAGTGGTAGCCCGGAGTTTCAATTATTGCCCGGTTAATGGCTATAGTATAGGGTCAGCCTATAACATGAATACTGAATAAAACAGTACACTTCTGCTTAAATCTCCACAGCAAACAGACCTGATAGTAGTGTGGAATACAATTAATGACCCACAAAGTTTTTTCTATCATCGCATTTTAAAGCTACGGAACCTCTGTCAAATTACTATCGCTAGAGAGAAATTTGACAGAGGTTCCACAGAGGCATTCGGCCTTCAGAGCTTTATTATTAACTATCTTTCCGCCAGCGGCTTCGCCCGCGTGGTCTGGGTATTTCTTATAACTTTCATCCCCTATTTCAACCCCTTCAGCCTTTTTTCGCATTCTAGACTATCTGTGTACCAAATTTAATTTAAATCGGTTCAGTAGTTTTGGCGTGAAAGCGCGACAGATAGACAGACAGAGCTACTTTTTAATATTAGTAAAGATTCTCGGCCTTGTTTTTTTTTCGTATACACTGCCTTCGAGGCTGCATGAGAAAAGAGTACCTGGCAGGACCTGGAGGAAGCCTTTGTCCAACATTAGGACAGCAACGACTAAGACAAAAAACACTGCCAGACTCCCTTCTCTCACTTCTAGATATAGCGCTAGCTAAGCTAAGCTACGTTCATCACAGTCATTTGTCATTCCCATCCAAGTACGCCCCGAACCACGTAGCTACTTGACGCCCGACACACCTCTTGTCCTGCTTCCTTCATCATATGATGTGAACTGTTCTTCAACTTAAATATAATAATAGCAAAAGAAAACGCAGTGTTGACTAAAGACAAACGTCCATTCGTCCGGCATTTTGACATTCGAATCGTCAAACAAAATGTATGTAAATGACATTAGTGACAGCCCGATTTGCCGAAAGCTTGTGTCATTTCCATACATTTTGTTTGTCGATTCGAATGTCAAAATGCAACTTGTCTAGCCCCCCTGGTTGAGAAATATTCGTAAAACGACCGGAGTCACGAGTACTGCAGGGCTTTTCCACCTCGCCGAAGACAAAGATAGAAATTAATATTAATAGTTGATGAGCAGCCTTTAATAATAAGACGTGGCACCAGAAGAATAAGGACTGTTATACTCAACCTCTTCCTTCTATATCCCATCAAATTCCTCAGAGACCAATTCAACTAATTTACAGCGTTATACAATCAATTCCTTTTTGCAGTTGATCGATTCATATTTCAAAACATACATGCACCTGCATGGGTTTTCTTTAGCAGGATAAGATAACGGTTAAAAATTATCGTTTAGCTGCATTTCGATAGCGTTTAACAGACATCTTTGAAAAGATATAAACTTTGGTGTGAAAGAAAACTTCGATCTCATAGGTCCGTCCGATCAAATGGGTTCGAATCTACACCAGACTGTTTAGCCATCTTTGTTAGTTAAATAGCCCTTTTGGTCCACTTAAGTTATAGATAACAATCTTTTCTTTGCGTCTTCCAATCTTATTAGTTTTCGGTTGTCATAATTTGGAACTTTGGAAGTCACTCTTTAACGGCTCATATTACATAAAGTAAAATAATGAACACAATTCTTCTAGCACAGGTCTCCTTTCAGAAGAATTCTTCCGGTTACTGAAAAATCGGCCATCTTGATTATCGAAGTACATTACATCTAAACAAATTAACGTAATGCCGCTTATTACATATTTGTCTTATACTATGTAGAGATGTATCTACGTACAATTCTCTCTCATTTGTCACGTACGCACTCGATAATACTTGAAAACGTTTCGAAGCTTTGTTCATAGCATTTCCGTTCTATATTAGAACTGTTTACTTTTCCATATTTACCTAGGAGATGAATCAGCAAAAACAATAATAGGCAAAGCTCGGCGGAACACTAAAAAATAACTTGTATTACCTAAGACTGAGAACTGAAATTATTTCGATACCTTGAAACAAACAGCAGTAAGTGATGTATTGAGTAGTGTGCTTTACGTCGTTTTAGCCCTAAGATATCTATTTAAGTCAACAAATACGATACGATTCGTCGCCTGATTCATAGCTCTCCCTTATCTTCACTTATCGTGATGTAAAGTTTACACAACATAGTCGATTTAGATTGTGTGTGTGTATTCTAGATACGGCTTATCTCATATTATGTCCTCGTTTCTGATTCGCTTATTTTTGAAATACTTTTACAATATTACGACGTTCTTCACTTGACCTCTGACCACCATAAACGAATCCAGTTTGAAAACAAAATAAAAATGGCGGCCGATAGCGTTCTAAATTTAAAACAAAACGTCTCGCGTGGGGTATGCGGCCCTGTTGGTGGCACTGTCGACCAATGTTGCCATGTGACAACACGTTGGTAGTATTATGCGTGGCGAATAAAAATTTAGGTCACTCTCGCGTTGGCTGGCCTCGATTCATTGAGAGCTCGAGCCGATCGTGTGTTATACCGAGTCGGTGTTTGATAGTGTTGTAAATAAAAACACGTGGGCCACCCTCACGCATCTGGCCGAGCGTAGATAACCTCTACGTTACTAGGAAATACAAACAATTTCTGACTACGCTGAAACCACAATATGTTATTTCCCCATTCACAGCGTTAAATCGCGTTAACATTCATTGACGGCGGTATTCATGGTCAGGCACGTTTTAATTAACAAAATGTTGAGCCATTTTTTAATATTTGTTAATACATTTACGGACCGTGACTTCTTTAAGCAAACGTTTTAATATTCATGCATTCGTTGAGGTAGAAGCAATCAGTAATGAAAATTGGACCCATAAATTTAAGCAAAAAAAGTTGTAGATATAGCGTATTTTGTTTTAAGGCTATCAGAATGAGTGATCGGCATATTAACGACGCAGCATTATTTTAATAAGCCGTTGTATTTTTAAAACCGACCATAAAAGCTGTCTGCGGACAGGCGGTGGCATAAAAAGTGAAAATCAATATTGCCGGCAGCCCGACAGCAGGAGTCTGGATAATTGGAAAATTCTGTGTACGTTGAAAGCTATAAATTTTCACTTTTGTCCACACAAAACCTTTTCCGTGTTGCATTAAGTATAATAAATTAAACAAAGTGCATCAGACGTGGTTTTCACTGGGAATTGTTCTTTTAATTTCTACTATTGTGGCGGACGCTTCGACCTTTGAATTTTTAACGGAAAATTCTGACTGCTTTATTTTTCCGTATTTTTACTTTATTCTTTCGTAAGTTTTGTATCAATATTTACGCAATGTTTAAACAAATTTCTATTTGCCGAAGCCTCTATCTTCATAGTTTTGGTTTATTAAGCCTGAAAATAAACGTAAAGATTCCGTCAACAGAGACACGATATTGTACATCCACCTTAGGTTAAAAAAACTTATTCAAAACCCGTTCCTTCGCAGTTAGGCTGTTCATTTTTTACCTTATCCTCGCGTGTGGTCTCAAACTCAACTATTTGACAATAACTATTGAATATAGCCATAAAAATACATAAAGAACGATTTATGTGTACATAAGGCTTCTAACCGCTAGCGTAAATTTTAATACTGGACATTTTCACGAGCGCTGTAATTGACTTTACGAGTCATATCAACTGCAATTAGTTGGTCTCGCGGCTCCTGTCACCTTTAATGTGTTTATTTAGCTTTTGATATATTAACTCAAATGTTAGTACTTTAGGGGTTATGTTCTTGTTTAATCTTGGTTGAACAGAGAAGCTTAACTACATGCTAGGAAGTAATAATAATAATAATAAATCTTTTACAAGTTTCTTTTTTAAGCAGATATAGTTCTACCTAGTTATTGTCTGAAAGTTTAAGCTGCAGGTACTTGTCATGATGAGTTACATGCTTAGCACATTGATGAAGGTATAATAGAGTCGTCGGTGCCGGTTATCATACGAGGACAAGACAAAAGTTATAAGCTATAAAAATCCTGAAAACCAGTTCTCCAAATATCGGTATTGCTCCGTAATGTTGCGGAGGATATTCAGCAGCACCTCGTTAAACTAGCCGACCCCAACATAGTTGGGAGAATTGTGGGTTGGTGACAATGGGTGCTTTTCTTACCAAAACTACTCAAGTTACGGCCTTCACTAAAAATGTTACCTATTATTTAAAAAATTTAACCTATAATTAGATCAAATAAGACCATTTAAACAGACGAAAAGTATTCATAACAAAATTTCAGACATTATAAGTAATTTTTTTGAGAAGTTATTGTGAAGTCCTTTAAGTCTCTCAATATATCAGGCGGCGGTCATAAAACGAATGCGAACTTCACCTTTTATAGATTTTACGATCATTTGAATGGGAATATTACCGCGGTAACAATACCAGAGGGTAAAACTAAATATGAATGACTGAATGTATAGTAAAATATCTATTTATACAGGATTTTTGGCGCATGGACCAACACAAGTTTTTTTAAGGGTTGGGGTTATTTGCTCATTTGGGAGGGGCTCGTAGCTAAGTTATAACTACGCTGATCAACCGATCTGCAAGGTTAAGCTACGCTTGCCGAGGTCAGTCTGTGGCTGGGTGACCATTATTAACACATCGGGACCCCTTCGTGCCTCGAAGAGCACGTACAGCCGTCGGTCCCGGTTGTCATACGAACACCTATGATAATCGTTAGTGGTAGTCAGAAGCCCAAAAAGCCTGACAACCAGTCTATCCTTCGAATATCGGTATTGCCCAGAAATTGGGTTGCGGAGGTCTGATAGCAGTCGCTCTGTGTAAAATACTGATATTCAGCCGCATCCGGTTAGACTGGAAGCCGACCCCAACATGGTTGGGAAAAAGGCTAGGAGGATGATGATGGGTTATTTACTCATTTCCTCCTCAAGATGCTGTATCCTAAGTGTCACGGTTATTGAGATAACAAAATGCCAGGGTCAAAATTCCTCAATTTATGTCGGCCCATGCGTCAAACAACCTGGATATTCCTTTCACCATTAACTTTCTTCTTTCAAAGAAATGAGGTGATATTAGCATTTTCTGTGGGAGCCACGATAACTTCGGGTCATAACGGCTACCGTGATGTACTTTTAATTTAAGTCCTCACTTCTTTTGCATACTTTAAAAATAATATTATACTTCTCACTGATGTTAACTGGTAACTTCACCCTATAACAGTAGCAATATCTTAAGGCCTAGGTTACCTTAGAGTTATTGCGTCACGTCCTAGGTTCATAGGACATGTAAATTTTAAAATACTATTTCCATTTTTCGGACTTCTCCAATATTTTCTCCAGCGTGTTGTTTTACAATTAAAGCAGTCTTATAATTATTTAATGTCAGTACTCCATCACTATAATGTATATTCTAAATTAAAGTTCCACGCAACACCTGTTTGTCTACGTCCGGACAAATCTTAGAAACTGCTGGACGGATTTTCATACCGTTTTCACTAACAGAAAGATGGATTATCTAGAAAGGTTATAAACTATAATTGATAAACCCGTGTAAATAAATAAAATAAATAAATAAATAAAATAAATAAATAAATAAATCATTTATTCGGAGCACAACCCTAATTACAATTTTTTTAAACCCGCCAAACTACATAGTAAAACTGTAAATTTTATTGTGAAACTCTATCCTTAGTTATACCGCTATAATATAAAATGAGATCATTCTGTTGAACGTAATGTAACCAAATCTTGCTAGGTCATCAATTCATCATCCTCCTATCCTTACCACACGTTACTTGGGGTTGGTATGTCAATTTCTTCTAACCATCATCTCGTCATTCCTTTGTTCCTTTCTCATACAGTCCCTCCATCTTTTATTTGGACTCTCTCTTCCCATATATCAATCAACATTTAATATTTATGCTCAAAACCTTTCTAGTAACATGCTTTCGACGTGACAATTCTGCTAATATGTTTCCTCAAGCTACATAAAAACGTGTGAATATTCTATATTCTATATTCAAAGCTTCAGCGTTTGAAACCTGCATGAACAAGGCTTCGAAAATTGATAAGTATCTCGCGCGGCATAAGCAAAATAGAATGGCTTTAAAGGTTACTAGTACAGAGAGAAAGACAACTTATGTTATGTATACCTTTTATAAACTTATTTATTACAATAAGTAGGTTTTATAAGTTGCCCTTTTCCGTTTGCCCATTCTGAACATAATAAAATTAGGTCTTCAGAATTCTTTCAATCTCTATATCGTACACTATAATAATTCTTATGGATAACATAAGGCATAGTTTTATTTATAACGTACTAGCTTTCCGCCAGCGGCTTCGCCCGCTATCCCACGGGAACCATACATTCTACCGGGATAAAAAATAGCCTATGTGCTATTCCAGACTATAATCTATCTCTGTGTCAAATTTCATCTAGATCCGTTCAGTAGTTTTTGCGTGAAAGAGTAACAAACATTCATTCAAACTTTCACATTTATAATATTAGTAGCTTAGATTAATAACATTATTAATCTAAGATTAGTAGGAAGATCGCGTAACACTGGCATTACAATGAGCTCAAAAACATTAAAACGTTTTGCCCCTTGTCTCTTGCCACTTAACAGCTCGAAACAACAATTTTATTAACCAGCTGACACACAACCGGCTCGAGCAGCTGATTCATTCCATCAACAGCAACAACAAAAACCAATCGATAGTAACAACCTGACAAGTTGTTTTTATATTCAATTCCGTAATCGCAAGAGACCGCGTGGCGGCCAGTCACGCATGCAACGTGTGACAACCTCTTTATTCCATTCATGCTACCCACGTGGTAGTAAACATACTTGTATATAATGTACAGGTCGTGATTAGAAGTGTATCTGTTAGTACTACAATAATTGGAAACGATAAAAATCTGTCTAGAGAGACTAAGGTCTGAATCGTGAGTGAAATGGATCGAAGATCGAGATCACAATGCAATATAAATAATTATTGACATTTAAAAAACAATTAACCTTTAAATCAAGCGAAAGCTTGTTTCGTTTCTAGTCGTTTAGCGTCACTTAAAGTTTATCAGCACAAACAATCAAAAAGCAATCCTGAACGTTGTTTACAAACAGACCCGAATGACTCCATTCACGGTGTCGGCTCCCGGGGCACCCTCCTCATGTTTCCCGAGCAAAGCCCCCGGGATCGGATCGCGTAGACAAGCGTAAGATATCCCGCACTCCTGCGGATCCCGCCCTTGAACTTGGAGCCGTCAAGCGCCGACAAAAGGGACGTTTACCTCTTTTACTTGATATAGAAATAGAGATTTATTTATCTTTTTCATTCACGATAAAAAAGGAAAAATATTTTAAAATTACTTCGAAATATTTCCGCACAAACTTCCCAAGATAAGATAAGCTTATCGAGACCGGCGGAAACATTGAACATAAGCGCCTAACATAACAGTTCACAATAACCAACAGCCATAACACGCCGGAGAAAATTGTGTACAACGTTTTGAATGGCCAATTCCGCGAAGTAAAAATATAAAATTAAACTAGCAATAGTCTAGCTCCAGTCTAGCGGCAATAAAACCGTCGTTAAACCACGAACGTGTGAACTTTCCCTGGCGTGTTTACACCTCGGGTGTTCGTGCAAAGAACTGGTAAAGCCGGGTGCCAAGTCCGGGTGAAATATATCCGGTCGCCGGGGAATACGCGTAGACGCGCGGCAGACGGCCCTTGAACTTTATCCGTCGAGTTACCCGGCAATAGAGCGGTTGGGTGCGTGAAACTATGCGTGCCACAAGCCAGCCGTCACACGCTACAAAATTCACTATATCCATCTTCAAAGCGAGAAGACAAATGTGCGGGACACGTCACTATGATGTATTAGTATTCAGTTTAGGTTTATTTCAAGGAGATTTAAATGTCATCGAAATGCTGTCGTTACGGTGAGCTGGTCCTTTGTACTTGTAATGTGAGGACAAATATTCGCCATTGTTTTGTGAACGGTCGATTTAAAGTGGACTAGGTACTGAAAAACATATTTTACTAACTACTTACTATCGGTTAGATATGAGCCAATCCCGAAATGAAAACCGATTATGTACTTAATGAACTATTCGTCTTTAACACTGGTTTGTGTTTAATATTTTAAAGATATGTGCAATTTCGGGATGCAATACCGGTATTTATCTGTGAATTAGGACATCAACAAGACATTACAAATGCTTGTTCGTTTAAGTATAACATCTTCGGAATGCTACTGGAAAATATATTTTTCTAATGTCACAATGATCAAAGAGATTGGATCATGGCATTTGACCTCAAATCTAAACATTCTATTCATTACATTGGATACAAACATTTGACCACTGTCATTCAACTATAGACAGATTCATGATAGGTAAAAGATGATGACAGTCTTATTCGCTCCACGAGGTCTGTAGTGAATGAAGAGAACAAATGGATTTGTCGATCGTAGTCACCTGTTCCAAAGATTGTCCCCCATTCACGCCAGTGTGGGTTCCTTTCGACTGGTGACAAATGGCCGGACATGGTTCGAGACCCGGATAACCGTCTGCTCGGTGCCTTAGCGATGACCTCTCTTGCCACAAAATGTTCTATTGAGGAGCCTTATCTTTCGGGTTACTGTCGGGTTTCGACTTTTAGCGCGTTTCGAAGAAAGGAATGTGTAAAAGACTAGACGCATTTTTGTTAGGTTAACTGAATGGTTTAACTGAAAGTATTGGTAGTGAAGAAGAGCACATAGTGACAATTTCTTCATGATGTAGACAGTTTCTGGTAATATGCCGTTAATGCTGTCAATCTTTTTCTTTTGCAGCAACTACTACCCCAGTTCTTTGCCAATCTAGTTGCTTTTTAAAAATGCTGACAGAGACATAAATATAGGAATAAAAATGCGCTAACTATATAATGCCATAAGGACAAAACAATAAAGATGATGATGATTTCTTCCAGATCAAAATTCAAAATAGTATTTTCTTCAAATAAACAAACACATAGAACAAAATTGTACCAGGACAATATGAAACGAAAGAGTAAAATGATTCGAATATTATTTTTCTGTATTTGGATTCTGACAGCGTGTTGGTAGTAATAAATGGAGTGGCACGTTTTGTTTATACAACGACAGCAAAAGGAGGAGTTTTGGATCGATTTAAAGTGTTCATAATAAATTCTGTTATTCTGTCTGATATCGATTGTAGACGTCATTGATGACAAGGGACGTATTAATCTTAATAATTCGCTACATCATATTAAGGACTACAAAGTCCTGTGAACTTTCTGAAATCTTATGCGTGCAAGTTAATAGCTAGTACAAAAAGAAACCGCCGTGGTGGACTATAGACTTGCCTATCCCTATCCCAATAATTTTGGGTCCCAAGTCTGCCTTATTGTTTTAAAATCGTCGTTCGTATTTCAGAATTGTAGATTTTTGAAATTTTTGTATCTTTTTTATAAAGTTTAAAACTGGGATCTACCCTACAAACGTGATAATTTTTTTAAGTAATGAGACTTCATATTCTTCATAATTTATTAGCAGTGCAGTGACCTGCCTCCCTGTCTGCCCAAACAAAACCCCCCGTTCGTTACCCTGAAGCAAAAGGAAGAGAATTTTCAAAATAAATTAATTTAGGATAAAGCCTTTCCAATGCAATACGGGCAAAATAATTCTATTTCGATTTCAAATATGGACATTAAACGTCCCGGACCTACGGTAACAAGAAACGTTTATGCCCGGTTCAGATCCGTCTCAGCCGGGTCACTCCGCCCGGCGGTCGATGACCCCTGGACTGCCTCCGGATATCGACCTTATAATTAACGATACTTGAGGGAAAATGTATTTAAACACAGCTTTTAATACAAACTTTTTAGACGAATTTTCTTGTTCATAAATAATGTTACTTTGGAAGTAGTTTGAGATTATCGCCAGTTTTTGTAGTTTTAAGTTTTAGAGTAATGTAATAATTAAAAGCAAGTAAAATTTAGTATTCACTAAAGAAATATTGACTTTTAATGAACACAAGTTCTTGTCATTGTCATTATATTAATATAATACAAGGTTACAATCATATCCTAACGAAATCTTAATCATAAATCTAAAAACTTGGATATTAAATACTTAATGATTACTCAAACTGCGGCGTACGGCACCAAAATTGCAACATTTCAAACAAAACTCGAGTTACAAAACCTCCTGCAGGCAGATTATAACTACCTTGAAGTTTAAACCTTCACTTATTAATAGAGATAAAATGGTAAACCTTTTCAATGCAACCTCCAAAGATAAAACCAGTAAATGAGTTGCAAATGTCCAAATCTTAGACCACCAAAAAATATTATGATAAAAAAAGTTGATTAAAACCTCCTCACGATTTCTCTTAAAAAGTAAAGCATAAACATACTCATTATTTCCACGAAAATATTCGCATCTGTCTGATCATACGTACCTTTTTATTGCTTAAGAAAATTCTGAGGTTGGCTATGACGAATACGTACTATTCCGTACCGTCTCATGGAAAAATATATGAGCGGGAAAGGGATGACCTGTGTAGATATGTATTTAGTCATTTCAACTATTTTCAACAATGCGATTATTCTTGCGCAATATCACTGAGGATGATAAAATCATTTCAGTATGAATGTAATTTTCTAATGAAATTCATTAGTCTCTTTCTGGCTGACATCTAAAGTAATATTATAAAGAGGTAAAGTTTGTGAGTTAGGATGTTCTAGGTAATCCGGGACTACTGATCCGATTTTGAAAATTCTTTTACTGAAATAAAACTACTTTTTACGGACTTTATCAGTTTGCCAACAATTAACAAAAATTTAGGGTAGCTAATTATGTAGGTGAGTAATTGAAACGTCAAGACGCCTACCACCTTAGTCACCCGTGACCATGGACGCTGTAAACGGTCCGAAATGTCGGGATTAAAATAATATCAACTTTTTAAATATGTAACTACAAATTCCCAAATTGCCTACGATTGTTTTAAGACTACTACTAAATCCTACAATAGTTTTTTTCGAAATCCCAGTCTGGGCCCTCAGTTCTCACACACATTGCCCTGTCTACTACTCATAATATTCAAATCTCTTTGAATAGAACAGTATTTTAAATGTCATACTGCTCTGAATCATAACTTTGAATTCAGAATGATTTAAACCAGTTCAAAAAAATACAAATGCATAAAGACGGCTAAATGTTTTTGCGCTCTATTGTCTACGAGTAAAAAGAGAATGCTTTTCACTATTGACTCATTAGTATGAATCACTTTAACAATAAGTTAACCCTGATTCCGAAATTATGACGTAATACGATAGGAATTCGGAAAGTATATTAAATAGTAACATCATGATGAAATCCCTTGGCATGTTCTTTTTTGTAAGATGCGATGCAAACGACTCGGTTATTACTAGTGTTGGACCCACAAGATTTCTTCCAGAGGAAACCTAAACCCTATATTTCTATTTCCCGGTCCCTAAGAGACAGGGTCTGCCTAGCTATGGGGTCCACCGTCTCAATCATTGTAAATGTTTATTAGTTACAAACAGAAATTGCGTGTAAAACTATTTTTAAGACTAAAACTGTAACAATGGATCAATAAATTTATTATTATTATTATAGGATTTATAAAGCTCATGTGATAGATAAACTAGCTTTCCACCAGCGGCTTCGCCCGCGTAGTCTATGTGTTTTACCTAGCCTATGTTACTTGGTAAAGATGTAGCTTTCTATTGGTGAAAGAATTTTTAAAATTGGTCGATTGCTTTTTGACTTTAATCGTAACACAGGAACAGACAAAAAATCAAATCTTTCCTCTTTAAAATATTAGTTTAGACAACAGACATTTGGATTCAATAGAAGAATAAAAAAACTCGGTGTAATCCTGTCCTTTTTTTATTTTGAATCGCTTCTGAAAATACTCGTAAAGCATTGAGGTGTTAAACAAAAGTATGATGGCATAAAAGTCGCTATCACCATTGTCATATAAACCTCCTTGCACATTGTAGACAGTGTTCATCCGGTTTTTATCAGATACCCGGGCTTACAGACGTGTCCGGTCGATAACCCACCCGCATACGGTCAAAGTTTATCAATCAGGACTTTGTTTATTTTAACTTAACTACAAATTAACTATGATAGCGAGCTTTCTCTGAAGTTTATTATTCTATATGGCAACTTTATAACTGCGTTTTGTTTCTGAAAGTTGGTAAACGAATTTTGAATTTAGAAGACAGGTATTTTTTTCCTTTGTTTTATAGAGTTGCAATTGCATAATAATAGTGTAGTAGGAAGGTAGTTGTGTTGTCAATCTGACAGTTTGACATGTTAACAAGGTTTATTCAGCAAATTGTATCGATAAAGCGAAATTATTGTCTCGAGGGTTGCAATACATAAATTTTTATGCACTGTTACCTCTAAATTACTAAGTGCTGTTCAATACAAATACGTTTAACCGCTGCAACAACTACAGTCATAGTTATTATTAAAGTCTTACATATTGTTATGTAATCATGTTTAATAACACTAATGTATGTTTGTTGTTTACAGGTCTTACAAGACATCAAGGTAAATATATTTTATCCTTGTCTATTATACTTCTCGCTCGCACTTTAAGCTCGTGTTATTTAGTTGCGATATCTTTTGCACGTTTATCATTTGTTTCTTCTAATAACGCTTTATTTTACTTTTTACTAATTTTGTAGTTCGTTTTTTTGTTATAATCATTACTTGTAGCTCATCATTAGTTAGTCTTCGTTGACTCTCTCTCTTTTTCCACGAGTACATTTTATGTGGCATTGGCTCGTTCATTAGTGATGTGAAAGTGAACTGATTTCATCTTTTCCATAGCTCAGTAGCTTTCCTATATTTTACAACATTTGTAATCTTTTGGAACATACGATATTTTCTGAATGTGCTTTAGATTGTATAGAATTCATGTTTCTAACTATTATTTTTTTCTTTTTATTGCACGATGTACTTATCTTAACTTTTTTATGTCCGATAGTTAGTTTTAATAGACTGCTTATGCACTGAGCAATATCTACATTTTCGACAAATCAAAGTCAAATTTCATCCAAAACTATCTAAAGTATTTAAAGGAATGCCTTGACTTTAAATAAGTACTAGAACTGGAAGCCGAAAGTTATGTCTACCCTGGAAAATGTTTGAAAATACATAAGTACTAAGACACATCACATCCGCGAAGGTTCGATACGTCGTGAGGGAGGGGTTGCGCGGAGGGTGGGGGCGGTCGATGGGTCAACGACCTCGGGAGGATTTCGATGCCACCCTACCTCCTTCCACTTATTTATTTATTAAAAATTACCTACATTGTTCTATAGCGAGTGTTTAAAAAGGGAGAGAATTTAATTTTCATCTTATAAATGAGATAATAGAAAAATTAAGTACCAACGTATTTTATTTTCTTTTGTTAGGGATGTGAACCAAAAAGGTTGATTGGTTTTCTACCCTCCTTTTGAATGTTTTAGACGTTGTCTACAAATATGCAAATCTGAAGTGTAGATTCTTGAAATTCTTTACTCAAGTTTCTTTATTATCTGGCCTATTTAATTACAAGGCTTTTCGAATTAAAACGAAATTAGTTTTCTAGAGGAATTGAATTACGTCGTATAACTCCATGATTTCACGGTTCTACAAAACCGTTAATTAATTAATCAGGTCATTGATAAACGTTATCAGGCCCAACCGAAATGCCTTTTATCCTAGTCGATAACTGCTGTGTACGGACAAGGTACCTACATAAAACCATTACAGAAATGTACTCTACGGAACAGGCGGTATATTGGACAAATCCACTACCGAACATAAAGTGTATTGTGGAGTCCATAACTCCACCACATAAAGTCCTGTTTCAATCAGATTTTGACATATCCTCCATCTCTTTCCGCCCAACGCTGCTGTCTCGCTCACACAACAATCGCTATCCAATATTCTATTTACAAAACATTCGGCGTGCGCGACGTTGCCGTCCTGCTGTGCGCTTGCGCCGGTGACGTCACGAGCTGGAGTAACGCTGTCCTTGTCTTGGTTTCTCTTTCTAAACAGACCGTATTCCGTTCGGAACTTGTGCAAAGTTCTTTGTAAATATTAGGTACATACATTGTAGGTAAAGTCAAAGAAATTAAACAATAGATGGGTCAAAAACGGAATTTGGTCTGTGAAGAATGGCAAGTTGTGGTTTTAACCAACGAACGAAAAACCCGAGGAGGTTCGCTCAATTCGGATGTTAATGAAATATTTTCTAAGCATAAGTGACAATACATCTACAAAGGAAAACAACCGAAATTGGAAAATTATCCTCAAAAACTCTAAAAAGAAAGCCACCGTTAACGTTAATAAAATTGCCTACAGAAAATTTCCCAACTATAATTATTTTGCTTGAAATCTCAGTGAGTCGAGTAGGCTTAGTAAGTCAAAACACAATGCCTAGTATTCTTTCAATGAGGTTGTGACGACTAAACTAAACATACATAAAAGAATGGAATCTGCATTCGTTGTTTTTCCTTTTATTTTCATAATTAATGTTACCTACTTCTAGGGTTAAGTGACGTCATTACGCTATGAATACTAAGCTGTGACACATTGCTTTGTCTAGGAACTTTCCAGGAAATGTAACTAAAATTGAGTTTTCTTTGTAGTATGACATTTTTACCTTCCATTGAATATGTTCTGTTTTTGACATTGACAGATCATCTGAGAACACTTCACTGGTGGAAATCCAAAAAGCAATGCCCAGAACAGTTTTTAGTTAAGTTCGGTCTCAGAATATCTAAACGATAAGACAATTGAAAGTTTAGTGAACGATAAAGCGTCTTGGTATTTTTCTATATACCTAGTAACAGTCACCTTGTCAAATTTAGCATGGAAAAATGCACAGTGACGCTCACGATTATTGACAAAGTACTGGCAGAAACGACGGTGAAGTCTCTCAACCCGCACTAGGCCGGCGTGGTGGAGTATAGCCTAAACCCTCCCATTCTGAGAGAGATTAATGGGTTGATAATGATGACTGGCCGAAAGAATTCGTATTACTCGTATAATAGTCAAGTAGTGAACTGACTGACTGAAAAAACCGACATTGTACTTATTAAAAGATAAAAGAAATATAAAGCTGACTGAAAACAATAAATCGATAGATAAATAAACTAGAATCTATATAGACGAACCTAAATAAATCAAATTAAATACGTCACTTCAGCTAGACAAAATGGTATTGTATAACAGTACTTTCTACCACATTCTATTGTTATGTTATTGTGTGATAACAATAGCTGTGATGTTTATTAAATAACAAATGATCGCAGCAACAATTGCTAATAATTTGCCTTGTTATTTTCATAACATCCGCTCGTGATATCCAAACATCGTGATGCCGTAATAATATTGGGTATTTGAGTACGTTTTAGACAATATTGGAGCATAAAATTGATGGACCAAATAATAATTTGATTGAATTTTGAATTTGAACCATTATTGGAGCCAAATGATATCGTAACAATAATCTTTGGTTGTCTTAAAGCTTCTTCTTTCTCCTTTTGGAAGTCTTCAAATGTATAAGCTCTGTCTAAGCTATGTCTTTCCAGTATTTTAAGTATACATAATGATATGTTTATGAAAAATCATCTACCAAAAAAATGCAAGTCTAAACTTTTCCGTCAACAAATCGCAGATGTGTGAGACGACTTTTTCATTTAATACGACAGTCTACTAGTCCACTTAATGCTGGACAAATTGGCCCTTAATCTACGTAATAGAATGGTGTCATCCTCTATTGCATCCTCAAGGGTGATTCAATTAGTCATATCATTACTATGTAGATAACCTTGAGGCTTGACATTACCTTGCTCAAATTGAATGATATTTGTGACCGTTTCGACTGTTTATACTTCCAAATATTCCATTGTTATTGCAATCGGGTACAATAGGTTTTGATTGGTTTTGTTTCTGTTCCATCTCAAACGGTATTTCGGTCTCCTAACGACTCGACTTATAAGGAAACATGTTAGCCCCTCGATAATATTGGCTTCCTTTTTTCCTGTTCCAATGGTCTTGTGTAGTTTGGATAAGCGATCAAAATACGATGGTCCAAATGTATAATTCCATCATATTTAACCCCTGTTTTAGTTTTTTGTTTATTTATTTTTTCTCTCACATTAATAATCTCCAAAATTTCTATAAAATTCAATTCTGTTCTCAGTCTCTGCCACTTGTCGGTCAACAAACAGCTTAGAGACATACACAATAAAAAGACATCGGGCAACTCCGGAAGCAATCAATTCCAGCCACAATAGATCCAATGTAGGAAGGTTAAGGATCAATCGGAGTACAATGCCGGTAACCTTCGGGTTCAGTTAAAACTATTATGGACTTAGTGCGCCATACATAACGAAAGTGCCAGTTCTTTATAATTTTTTTGTTTTAAATTACAAGGAAAAGCGTGGATAAGCTGCTTCTTACGCTTCGGTAGATTTTAGTGCCTCGCTAATCATAAGGAATTTTAGGCCAACCTGGTTTGAGTTCTTCAATTTTATTCATATAGGTATTTAGGCTTCCTCTTCAATTAAAATTTTATATTTTGAGTAGAAAACAAAAGATTCATCAAAACCCACGTTGTTTAGTGCTTGGTGTATCTATGTAAAATTCAAATGTTTTTTTTATTGTTTATTAGTACTTACTTTAGAGGTTGTGCGGTCGTTTCTCTTCTTGGATTTCGAGCCCGTTACACAACTTAAAATTGACGAATGTTTTAGTGGTAATAACACGTAAAATAATAATTGAACAATCTCAAACAAAATCAGTTCGCCACAAGTAAAAATTAAAATTGTTAAATAACATTTGATATCATAAAATCATACACCAAAAAATTGTGTAATGTAATCTAATGTCTTAATTCATGATTAAAATTAATTAAAACTTGTTCGCCGTGTAGTACTTACTAATCACCAAAAACTTTTTTAGCTTGATCACCTTGAATGTTTTTTCCTATTTCCTCATGCTAGCCTCCTAAAATAGAACTTTTATCACGCACAACCAGTAGTTAGCATAACTCTAAATTTGTTTTAGGTTAATTAAAATGATAAAGACGACTTCAAATTATATTATAATTCATTCCTGGTATCAATCTTAGATAAAGATTTTTTAAATAATATTTTTTATTACAAGTAGGTAGTAAATTTTGAGCATGTAGTGAAAATGTACTTAGAAAGATCGTTCGTAGCTACCGCCATATCTATTTATCGAGAAGTGTAAAACACATTACACCCTGTAGGGTTTGCTGCAGTCGGGTAAAATAAGCCCCACAACAATTTTTGACTCAGACGCCACTAAGGATTAGCTACCTTAGTTATGTGCTGTTGCAAAAATTCGTCTTGATACTCATACATAAATCCAGAATCAATAAGAGAAAAGTAAGTGCGAAAATGCCCAACAAATATGTTACCATTGCCGGCTTCAATAAAGGTAAAATGGTATCGGCTAGCGGGGAACCAAGTATTCAGTCGGCTTGCCGCCAAACCGCTCAGCAAATGCGCAACACCATGAACACAGTTTACGGCGGTGTGGCGACGTTGTCGACCATTGCTGTGGTCGCGATCCACCACCGTGTTTAACGACCTGCGACCACGTATTTACTGTAAAAAGTATCGCTGGAAAATTAACTTAGTAAATTCTCTTTAGCTAGAAATGTTTTATTTCTATAATTTATTTAGCTTAAGTCAAGTCTGAGCACGAGATATGGCGCATTTTGGAGACTTACGGCCGGAGTACTACCAATAACCGGGCACAAATCGAAAGTTGTAGCTGCTACTGAGAATTTTATAGTAAAACCCAATACATAACAATTTTCTCCACCTGGGAATCTAACTCAGGACCTCGAGGATAGCAGTTGTACTTACGACCTCTAGGCTGAAAAGGGAGTTAGTTTATTCAACCCACAATATCAAGCAACTTCACATTGAAGTTCTTGTAACAATGTAATACACAAGTATTGTACCTAATTGCAACTCAATTATAGTTATTTACGGTTGTCCAATTGAAATAATAAGGACACAATATACACGAACATGTGGTGCAATAAGGAAACAAAACATTAAATAACTTGTGCAATGTGTTGCGAGAACATGCCATTCACGAGCAGCACTACTCAAATTTACTTGTTAGGTTATAATTTGGTACAAAATGGAAGAACTAGCGTTTTTTTATTGTTTATTGCAAAAACTATTATTGTCACTTCATCTCGATAGCAGAGAACAACTAATCTTATGTAGCCGGTTTAGCTTTGAACTCTAAATATATATCATAAAGTAGCGATAACAATAGACTGACTACTTTCGAAGTGATACTATGTGGAAAGCGAGAGGGAAGTCAAACAATAGGAAACAGAAAATGTATGAAAATGACATTAGTGACAGCTGACAGAGAGCCCGATTTGTCGAAAGCTATGTCATTTCCATACATTTTGTTTCTATTCCTTCGTCGACCGAAACTATAGATTGCAACATGGGTTGCAACACCCGCTGGTTAGATTCTCGTCGTGGGTGATGAAGCCCCCTTGTGAGCGTTTAACACTGTCAAGGAGTAAAAGACCCCGAAAACATTAGTAGCGATTTTCATTATTAATTTTCATAATTTCATTATTCGATGGTCAATGATCTTCGATTCTTACTGTAGAATTCCAAAATTGAAAGTTGGCGACGTTCCCCGCGATCTACAGCTGATCCCCGTGTCTCGCGTCCATTGCACTGCGCCTGCCCTCACACCCGGCTCGTTCAAGAATAGCCGTGGGCCAACGTGGTTGTACACGTGTCCACGATGACTGCCACTTGTGTAATACATGTCTACTACCGCTACATATGTTCGCCTGACCTGGGAATAAACAATAAGCGATGAGAACAACAACTCCTTGCTTATCTCGTATCACCTTCCTTCATCGTTAATTTTTTAATCTTTAAGTTCTTTAAGTTTTATAACAGCTATTAAACCGTGGAATTTCGAAGCTTTTAACAAATGCTTCATCATTGTATCGTTATGAATAGAGTGCATATTTAATAGGAACAGGACTACGTTTTGCGCCTTTGAACATACAAGACAAAAAAGAACTAATAAAATTATAAGGAATAACAAGAATACAAGTAATTAAACTCAAGTGTCTGTCGACTCTGACAAAAAAGGAATAGAATATGTTATTCTTGGACACACGAAAAACTAGACAAATGACTTCTACACATGAGTGAAGACAGCCCTCGCTATAGTATCAGGTATCTTTGACCTGCCGTTCTAATTCGAGACTGGAAAGAATAGGACGGACTATATCGGGGCTTCAATGAACGAAACGGTAGTTGTGGAATATAAATTATGTTTCATAGTGGATTTACGTTTTCCACGTGTTGAAGTTAGTAAAAGGTGTAAATTAATTAGAACCGGTTAAACTTGTAATAGGAAAGCGAAACTACAGCCAGCATATCAGCTGCTATAAAATAACAAAGACATATAAAAATTGTTCACAAAACTAATTTTAAATTATTTTTAAGATATAGTGATAGAGCGCAGTTTAGTAGGTTACTAGAACAGGTTATTGTGAAACTAAAAAATACATAGATAAGCTCGATGTTACACCCAGATAACCAAAATCCATTGAGTAATATTTAAAAAAAACGTGAAAAATTACTTGAAGAACTTCTGAAATTACAAAGAATTTCTAACATTCATCATCAAAATTTCTGACACTTACGCGAATACTAGACATTGAAATAAAACTACTTTTTACGGATTTTATTGCGTTATATTGATATTATTTTAATCCCGACGTTTCGAACAATAACTGCTAGTAATTGAAACGTCAAGACGCCTACGCCACCCGTGACCATGGACGCTGTAAAGGGTCCGAAACGTCGAGATTCAAATAATATCAATATAACGCGATAAAATCCGTAAAAAGTAGTTTTATTTCAATTCATCATCAAACTTAATAAAAAGCTTTTGGCAATAAAAACACCGGCTGCATTTTTTTGTTTTCAAGGCTCTTCAATAATACGATAGTATACAGCACTTGCCAACTCAAATAAAATAATTGAAACAGTAAATGTCATTGACGATAATTTACGACACAATTATTATTGTCTCGATAGTTGACGTCTTCACTGAGATATTTTCGGATAATGGTTATAAATTAAAAAAAAACATATATTTCAAACTGAAAAATATTTTTTTTAAATTGACGTAGTTAAAGTGTAACGTCCTAGCCAAATAGAACTTGATTACGATATTGCCAAAGTAAAAAAATATTATAATTTTTAATTAGACCACTCAAATGCAAAAAACTAGATGTATTGCAAGCTCTTCAAAAAAACTAATTGATTCATTAATCTAGTCTCATTACTTAGTTAAGGTAAACCATGACTACAGGCCCTAAAATGCAACCTTTAGGGACCCCAAACTTTAATCGATGAAATAAATAATGATCATAGCAATTTAAACCCGTAATTGCGTATCTTTTATCAAAAGCAACCTGTAAATTTGCCTATAAATCATAAAGCATACAGTAACTAATGTTAACGACTACAGAAATTCACAAATCTTGGCACGATACACTATCAGAGGTTGCAGATATAATTTATTAACGAGCGTACTACAAAATTTTCTATGTAAAACGATTAACATCTACAGAATACCGTTCTGTCGCCGCTGGTGATTCATTCACCTTCATGGGCGATTTATGGCGTTCCCGCACACGCCATGGATACTTGTTGGGGTTACTGGTTGTCTGTCTGTCAATGTTTGTCATAATATAGTATAGAGTAGTAGCGAGATTGATCGATATTATAGAAAAGACTATATTATAATTAAAATTTATAAATATCGCTAGCCCTTCCTATATAGATTGACATCTGACATTGTGACAATAATACCTATTACTTACCTTGTTAGTAGTAATACATAATACTTAATTTACCTACGTCCTATTAAAGTTAAAATGTATTATATAATTACGAGTGCCCTTGAAGCTACACGGAAGAAACAACAAAGTAAATTTAGCAGATTTTATGATGCCAGCCAGGCGTAGCATGAATACAAAAAGATAAGGGTTTTGTCGACTAAATATCGACATGATTTTCAAACATAACATCACAGTTAAACGGGCTAAGCAGAGATGTACCTACTCCTACAATACGCTATCTCGCGTCGCCACTTTTTCAATCAAACTAGCCATAAAAATACAACTATTTACAGATTTTTTATAATTATACTGTTCAGGAGAACTAAGTACTACTACCTTTTTTTAGCAGACCTCTTCAGAAATACAAGAAAGTTAGCTCTAACTTAACCAATATTCAAAAAAGGAATAATATCTCAAGCGGCTATTTTAAATTGGAACATCGTTCAAATATCGAAAACAAAAGCAACATTTTATGCCAGAATAGATTACTATTCTGGCATAAAATGTTGCTTTTGTTTACGGGTGGTGTTCTGTAGACGGGTTACCGTAACTAAGAAATAACTAATAAATTATTATTAGTTAGTTATTTCTTAGTTACGGTAACCAACACCATTAATATCGTGAGACTTGTCTGCGATAAGCTATCTATGTAGGTCGCGGTTACGCCTAGACGGTAACCCACCCGAAAACAGTTTGATCGATCATGGTAAACAACCCATTTTGATAATGATAATCTTTGTTAGAAATGGAACACTTCCGGTTGAAATTTTTTCAAATGTTTTGTAATGAAGGTTTTAAAAGTTTATTACACTGACAGCATTATACCAATCGCCTATATTTCCTCTAAAAAACAACCACTTTTGGTTACTAACAGAAACTCCGACATGCAAAACCTCATGCGCTTGTAAATCTATTTATTAGCGAATTAGTGTAAAATCTATATCAAGAACACCTAAGAAAAAATATATTCTGGAATAAAATATTTCAGCAGTTAATTTTCCTAAATTTTGTTTATGAAAACTGTAGTTTGTCATGCGTCAGTTTTTTTGACAGCGTCAGACATCAAACATTTTGAGAATAAACATCAAACAGTGCACACCTGCGAAATTTCGTTCAAACACTCAATTTACAGACTGTTATTTCATAACAAAATTTGAAAAAAGAATGAATAACAGATTTATTAACTATTATAATCATGTTCTTCCGGGTTCGTTTGAACTTGATGGGTTTTCGATTCGAAATTTGAATTTTTTACAATATTTAAATTATGGCTTCGCTAGGGTTTCTCATTTGTTTTAAGTCGGGCTATCGATTAGTGGCCGACATTAATACCTAACCTATCTTTCGATTGTTTTTCGCTGCTAGAGATCGGATCGATTGACATTACTTCTATGGAGCTTATGTCATATTTTGATCTCCAGTAGCGAAAACAATCTACAGATAGGTTATTAATTTTGAAAGATATCGTAAGACATCATGCTCCAAAACCCCTAATAAATTAAAAATAACAGACAGATTCTACGTCTGTGGTGATATTACTACTATACTATTTTGTTATACTTATTCAGTTTTTTATTGTTACTATCTTGTATGTTGTGTTGTGTATTTTGCAAAGCAATTTCTACAAGAATAAAAAAAAACTTACGACATAGGTAATTCTCTATTACCCGTAGTACTTTCTCCCAAGCAACCAGTAGGTACGTAAATTTTAAATTATGCAATCCTTGATATTTATTACACACATCTCGAGACGGACGCGTCGTAAATTAAATTTATTCACCCATAACAACCGCGCCGTATTTATTTTGAAATAAAACTACGTAATATAGTAAGAATTACAACCGACGTAAATCATTGGTAAGAAAACAAACAATGAATTGTAGAAAATGTAAATACCGTGTGATATTAATGGTTAGTCACAAGAAATGTGTTATGCGTTTTGATATTCTGCCAAAAAGATCAAAGGAACGACCTTGGGGAACACATGCGTTTGTGATAAACAACTACGCGATTGTACGCGTATTGTGAAGCATCCTCTATATATTCTCTATATATTATATTGCTGATTGCAGCTGATATAATACGTCAGACATACATTTACGTCACTGATTGGTTATCGAGAACCATGGAGTATCGCAGGCAATGTAAATAAAACAAAACATAATCAGTAATATTGATTATTACCTTTTGCCGCGACTTCATCTGCATGGAAGAGTTACTGTGTTCTCAATACGAACTGCCATCCCATGTTACAACCCATGGTCGAAAATTTAAAAACACGTGGAAATATATTTATTGCTTATCAGGTGCCTAATAGAGTTTCATTGTTTTATCTTCAATAATATTGAACTCCCGTAGAAACTTTCATTATTTATTTCAACACCTTTATTTAATTCAAATCCTTTATTCCCAAAAAGGGCTTAACTTAGGAGCTTTCCTTAATGTCTAATCTATCTCTTGTCATTTAATAGATATTATCAGATTTCATCAAAATCAGTTAGCGGCATAGGCACGGAAGCGTTACAGACAGAGACTTACTTTTGCATTTTATTAGTAGAGATTCTTCTTTGTCCTAGCCTTTTCCCAACCATGTTGGGGTCAGCGTCCAGTCTAAAGGATGCGGCTGAATATCAGTATTTTACAAGGAACGACTGCCATCAGACCTCCGCAACCCAATTTCTGGGCAATACCGATATTCGAAAGAAAGACTGTCAGGCTTTTTAGGTTTCTCACTACCACTTACGATTGTCATAGGTGTTCGTATGACAACCGGGACCGACGGCTTTACGTGCTCTCCGAGGCACAGAGGGGTCTCGATATGTTAAGAATGGTCACCCATCCACAGACTGACCGCGGCACATGTAGCTTAACCTTTCAGATCGGTTGATCAGTAGAGTTACAATTATTATTAGAGATTGTGATTTGTTAAAAGCACCATGTCTCGCAAATAAGAGTGTGTTGGTCTTTTTCAGCACTACACTGCCAAAAGGATACACGATTCAATAGAAATAGTAGCTAGAAATGACAACAAAATCCTACTACGCTCCCGTACCTCCGTTCTTAAACCAATGCCAACAAATGACTAGACAATAAATACCGCTTAAGTGGCCGCCAACACTAGAGCTTTACGAAAGGATTATGATCCCAGTTCGTGTTAGATCCCGAATACAATTAAATAAAGCCTAAAGCCAGTTACACAAAGTTGAACAAAAGCGGCATTCCCGGGTCCGGGCAACTTGCGGCCGGGGCAAAGGTCTTTTGTTTACAGTTAACGTACGGCCTGCCTTGTCGCTCCGGCAAAATTTTGACTTATTGCCGAGCAGCTACGTGACGATGTGTATGCGCCTCAAATGTTCCACATACCGGCTTTCTCGATAAAACGCGTGAAGAATAAATATGTAAATTCGCGAACGATTCGCACTCCAATTGCATTTTTGTGCGAAATAACAATATCTTTGTGTAAAATGGTAAGTTATGGTGTTCGCTATATTGCTTTTTTAAAATAAAACAGTGAATATTATTTTCAAACTTTAGTATACTTGCCTTGTTCTTTTAAATAGAGCTGAAAAACCGAACTTGCCATCCCTTTGGTAGCACATTCCCGACGACCCTAAATGCAGTTCAATCCCATTGAAACTCGTAAAAAAAAACAAATGTTCTTAAAGCTGACGAAATTGTTGTCGTAATAAGTGAAACTTTCGGAATTTTTCCCAACCCTAGTACTTACCTATTTACGGACCTTCGATTTTCAAATTGTATAAACATCTTTAAATGAGTATTTATTAAACATACTTCTCCTTTCACGTCAAATTCAATGAAAAGATCAATCTTAATCCCAGCTTCTTAACAATTAAAGATTCCTCTCTCAATTGTATAACAACATAATAAGAATTCAATTAGATCAAATTTTTAAGCATCAATAATATTATATTTCATATTTTTAAAGTGCATAGATCCATAAGTAAAGCTGTTGAGCCCACAGCTGCAAATCAAATGAGAATTGAATAAGTCCACTGAAGTGGAGAATTATTATAATCTGTTGTAATAATAGACTTTAAAAAGTAAAGTATCGTATATCTTGGGTAATTGTTACGGTTCTTTAATAACGCATAAATTGCGTAAGGCGAAGAAAGAAGAATTTCTTCCAATGCCCACAAAAAATATCGCCATGTAGTATTACTTCTGACAAGCCCTACTGGGAATATTATAATAATGTTAAGATACTAACTGCCTCGGTAGCCTAGTGTTCCTAAGCACGACTGCTACGCTCGAGGTCCCAGGTTCGAATTCCAGGTCGAGCAGTATTATTGGGATTTTCTATTCTCAGAAGTAGCTCGAAGTTTGGATTAGTACCCAAATAAAATGTCAATATGTGCGGTGTCAAATATTACATGGGATCTAATTCCGGCTAATTGTAGATGTAGGTAAGTACATAAATAGGTACACCTCTGTCTGCCTCTGGAATACAGGCGTGGCAAAAAGCACTTGAGCCTATTTAAGTTGCGATCTATCGATGAAAACTTACGTCTTTTCTATAAAAAAAAACTAACTTACCTACATTTTTTTTTCTTAGTAAGTATTTTAGATTAATATACTTATACCAAATCCTTAATGTTTTAAAATATTCTTACAAGAAAACACAAAATTTTATTATCAAAGAAGCTTAACTTTATTCAGAATGTTTACGTTATGTTACTCACATAATATATTATTAGGAGTTTATAAAATTGAAAGTTTTGAGTAAACATAATAGAACTAAAACAAACTTAGTTTTATTATAAACTAGCGACCCGCCCCGGCTTCGCATGGGTTTGAAATTCTTGTATTTTCTGTACTATAATATGTATGTATTATACATATAAAAGTTCCTCTTCAATCACTCTATCTATTAAAAAAAACACATCAACATCCGTTACGTGGTTTTAAAGATTTAAGCATACATAGGGATATCGGGACAGAGAAAGCGATTTTGTTTTATACTAGGTATGTAGTGATATTTAATTTGGATCATGCTTGGTTACCTTTATAATTTTTTTGAAAAAACACGAAAATTAAGAGAAAAATAATCTTAATCCTCGGAATGAGTAAAATACCAATTTATTATAATGATAATTGATTGTGTTTATTTTTGTTTGTCTTGACATACTTCGTTATCTTTGATACTTTGTGAAGTATTTTGTTCAATTTATTTTTAATTTCATGACACGTATTCATGTTTATTATAATGGCAATACATACCCATACTGGCTGTTAATAAAAGTAAAAACAATTGAAAGCTTAGGAATGGTAAATTCAAAATTCGAACTTTGAAAGTGTTCCTTGAGGTTAATATTCAAATAGAATCCCGGTTAAAGTAAAAGTAGGTTATAATAAGTCTTAGACTTCACTGTGTGTGATATCCCGAGGTGCAGCGTACCGTGTGTTGCCAGCCCTCGCATCGCCCGCCGGTGTGACCACAGAACACAATCTTCGCATAATTCCAATTATGCATTCCTATTTGTAATGCGTTACCAGTTTCACGTTTCGTTAGTTCAAAATTGAAGGTTTTTCTTCAACTTTTTCTAGTTTTTTTGCTTGACTTACGCATGAGGGATCGCGCCGGAGCATAAAATGTAAACGTGCTCTTACAATCCAATTAATAAAAAAATTATACATCTCTACTTATTGTAAAGCTGCAATTGCTACAGCAAAAAAAAACATTTTATTCTGTTCATGTTTTTTATACAATTACAATCTATTAAATCGTCATTAAAGATTCCAATTGTGTGTTATATCCAAGCAAACTAAACACTTGTTCCACTGTTCCACTACCTGGCAAAGTATAGCCATGCTACACTGTAAATCGCAATATAACCGGTAAGCCGTTATTTATATTACAAACACATCGAATCTCTGTGAATAAGCCTCATTATCCACGTAAAAACTAATAACTAAGCCCAACGTGTAATTTTAAATTTTCTATTTCCAATTTTGAAATTACGAAGCGCAATCGCGTACAGTTCATTCTCCGTCGGTATGAGTCGACCAATCGTAGCGCTGGATTTGAAAAAGGAAGATGCTGTTGAGATAGATTGGCCGCATTACCGTTAATGTTCGATCGTCGGTTATTACTAGTTATAAGGTTTATTAGAGAAACCTTTATTAGGAATAATATTGGATGCGGATGGATCTAGTTGTGTGAAAGTGGGTATTCACTATTCAGACACCTACTCCCTTATTATAGTAATGTTGCTTATTATGTTTCTCTGTGTATACATTTGTGTAACCAACCATAAAAAAATACAACTAAGAAGTTGTACAATCCACTTATGATGATGTTGTTTCTTTCCACTTACAATTAACCGAAGTACAACATAACAAAGAAAATGTCCTTTTTATAGTATGTAGAAATTGCGACACTATCAAAACACCGGGAAAAGTACCCATTGTCCGATCCAATTTCATTGGATTCCTTTTTAGATGCTATCTTATTCATGACGAACCACAGGACTAAGAAAAGGAACTACATTACTATGCAATATCGAAAAAACTTGTAGAAAGAGCAAAGCTTGCCAATAATGCTGTTAATCAGTTCTATCGTTTCAATAAAACTTTTCCTATAAATGATAAATCATTAGTCACCAATGTAAAATGATCATCCAAATCATACAGCGAAGCTCTGTATCTATTATATTTAATTTTATGTTCAAGATATGAACAGTATCTTTTTTTCTATGCCAATATTTATCATGTCTCCTCTCATATAAATATTTGAGCTTTATTTCAATAACAATTTTGAGAATCACCGTCATAAGGGTTATTCTATCACTTTCATTAATTTCTCGTTCTTCTTTTAAGTCCTTTTTGCTCATCTGGTGTATCTTTCCAGAGCTACCGCGGTCGTAAGCCCCTTGGCGGTACAGCGGGAGTGGCCGGCGCCGGTGTTCCCGGCGTGGCCGCCGCAGCGTCGCCCAGCCCAGCGCCCCAGGCCCCAGCGGCCCCCAGCCCAGCACCAGCAACCACGCCGGCCATGAAGCAGGAACACCCCAGTCAGCCCATGGTAAGGATCTATCAATTATTTCATATATGAAAGCCTCTAAAGAACCATTGCATAGGACTGCTTTTATTGTTTGGCATCTGAATTGGTGTTGAATTTTTGATCATTTAGAGTCCATGGCCTCAATCGGCAACTACTTAGGTTGTCTCCCATCTTTTTTGCCATCATGCCAACCTTTTCCCAACTGTGTTGGGGTCGGTTTTGCTCTTTGAATTGGTGCCGAATATCAGTATCTTAGACGAAGGGGCTTGTCATCAGTCCTGCGCAACTTAGCAACCTAACCTAATTTCTGAGTAACAGCGGTATCCTAATAATTAACTGGTTATCAAGCTTATGGGCTACAACTCTAGGGTCTGCTTATGGAACAATAATACCAGGTTTTCCAATTTTAAGTCTGGAAACTATAGAATAATTTAAAGCTTTCTCAGCTGATTTTCTCTATTCTACATTTAGATTCCTAGCTAGATAAGTATTGACTAATTGTCTATTCATCTTGAAGCTTCATCGGACAATTAATAAAACCTCCTTTATGCTATCTACCGTTAAACCAATCTACCATAGTTCTACCGTTCACTTGACTTAAAGGATATGAAGGAATCAATTTAGCCTACTCAAGTCAATCTTCATATTCGTCTTGATTAGGTTCTGCGTTTAAATTAACATCTAGGAATTGCTCTAGCGGTTACTGCACTTAACAAAATGGTGCAATTTGCGTAGGTATTTTCTATTCCGACATGACTGTTCTTACCTAATTCATTATGGCACTCCAATTAATCTAATAGCTTTAGATTAGTTCTAACGATAACTATGTAGTTATTGGTGTTTTTATTTACATTACAACCTTGTTACACTCGTAAAATATTTAACTGCTCGCAAAGCATCATAAAATTATATCTGTTTTCTTATTTTGTTTGAATACAACTCCGATTATCGTTTACAGGGAGTGTTATTCATTCCAAAAGTCAAAATTGAACGGTCATTATAACAGTAAATTATAATTAAGTAAATTGTAATGTTTATTGGACGGATGACTTGTCGACGTTAAAATAAACAACACGTTCGCTCGCCTTTATTCACGAAATTAAATTTCGAAAAATAAAAGCGACCGCGAATTTGTGCCGTGGAACATGGAACATTATTACATTGGAATATCAGATGATTATGGTTTTTTATAACAGCAAAGTGAGGGATTAGCGTAAGTGTATCGTTACGAGCCGTTATCATAATCGTTGTTATTTAATCGACGGTTAAACTGCATGATTACTTTATATTAATTATGGGTCTGGTCTCGACATGTTAATTGTACCTATGTATCGTTAATCTACTTGCAACGAAGCTTATCTTCGTTGCAAGTTACGTTTAACGATGCCAGGAACACCAACGACGATGTTTAATTAGCTGTTTAGGCTTATCGAAATGTTTATGATACACCTGTAATTTTCGCGGTAAAAACCTGCTTTTCCATCTTGATTCTATTCGACAAAATGTAAGGCTGAGTTAATTAATTTTGGGGTCGGTCGCATAATATTTTTTTTTATAATAAGAGCAATGACAAGTTTTAGCACAATTAAAATACAATTAGTTTTTTTTCCTTATTTATGGAGTCCAGTTGAACGGCGTTTTATTGAAGTAGCAACTACAGTTATCTAGTCCGTAACGCTTGACTGAACAAATTGTAAGCGCGTGCAATGATAACATAATTTAATTAATTGATGTTCTTAATTCTAGGCAATTCAATTTGTATTTTACACCTTTTAATTATTTATTGAAATATATTTAGAATAGATTGTTTTATTCATAAAATATAATCGGTATTTTAAGATTGAAATATTATTAACACGTCTGTAGTCAAAATGCATCCCTAAAATAGGTTGTTCTGTATTTTGACATTGAAATAAATAATAATAGGTATAATTTGCACATAATTATTCGTAGAACGAATAGGTACTTATTTAATACAATGTCATTCATTCCACTTATGATCAATGAACTCTTATGCAATAAAAACTTTTAAATTTAGTTTTTCTTAAACTGTACCGAAGCAGTGAAAGTTTGTGAGGATGTATGGATGTTTGGCTGGATGGTTGGATGTTTTTTTTTAAATTTAACAATTTCAAATTTTAACACTATTGCCGTTGATTATCAGAATAAAATACGGGCCATAATTTAGAACGATATTTTTGGAAATACAAATACAGTACACTGTAAGCATTATTTCACGCTCAAGACTAAATTACCTACTCTTGTTAAAATCCAAAAAACGTAAAAAGAATAAATGAAAGAATAAATTCACAGAACACAAAATTGAATTGTTAAATTTTCGTAGGTAAATGCGTTCGCGCTCGAATAACTTATTTAATTTGTTTTATCTTTTTTGCCGTTTGCATTTGACAAAAACGTCTTTGTGTTTTGAAAAAAAATATAATCGTGTTTGTTTTGGGCAATTATTATTTGAAAGGAAAGGTTTAAACAATTGATGCAAATAAGTACAAGATTTTTTGGACTAAATTAATTCCCACTTTATTAGCTGTTCTGTTTTTTATAGTTCCAGCTCAAAGTTCAAATTGTTTTTATTTCAAGTAAGTTTTTTTTTCGAATCCCACGAGAGAGACTGGATAAGGCAACAGACAGAGCGGCATGGAAGGAGGAAAGGGAGGCCTTTGCCCAGCAGTGGGACAAAGTGGGCTAGTAAAAAAAAAGCTTTTACAAGCATTTATGAAATGTTACATGATTCTAGTTGCACGGTTCTAAAAAGTTGATCCTATGGAGAAGAATTCGGCAAGAAACTCCATGGACACTCTTTTAAAATAAGAGCTGTTACATTTTTCACTGGTATCATAAAATATTCAGATAAAACAAGATGTGTGGATATTGCAGGTTAATAGGAGTCTTAGGCTAATATTCAGAGACGATGCTAAACGTAAAGTAATGCTTCCGTGTGTCAAATTTGTATTACAATTTGACATACGGAAGCCTAAGTTTATGCTTAGCATCGTCTCTGAGTATACGCCTTAGTAGGTACTCAAAGACGTTCTCAGTATCCGATGACGCAGTATTAGTAAAACAGTAGGTACTATGTGGAAGGATAGAAATAAATAAGACCAGGTATGTAGGCAGTTCGCCACAAAAAAAATACAATTGATTGACATTATCTCCAAATGTTTGACGTTTAAGTAACTTAATTTGGTGTCAATACACTTGCGTGACCTACGTCATCAGTTTTATTCAGATACTTAGTAACAATACATATCTACACAATGTCTACCCAAATTAAAAAGAAATGGGTAATCTACATATTCGCATAGAGGTCAGATATGCCATAGACATTTTAAAAACTTCCTTATTGAAGTTCAGCCTCTAACAACCGAACTCTAACTACGAGTACACATTCACAACACTGCGTCTAGTTTAAATAACTAGTTCTCTATAACAAGATGTCAGTGAAAATTTTTAATTTGCGCCGAGTCCCCAACTTTGGCAATTTCAGTGCCGTGCAATGGCCGCCGAATTTATCGCAGTTCCTACTTAGCTCCTATATTTTATTTAAAACTGGCCAGTTATGTAGAATAAGATCGTCGAGTTTGTATAATAATAGCAAGTTTCGAATTTCGTAAATGTAATAATTTTTTTTAAAACGAATGTCCTTTTTTTCGAAACGCAACGCATAGCTTTTAGGGTTTTGATAAAGAAACTTTTTTGAATACGGAAGAAGTGTTGAAGAAATTAACCGATATAGAACAATTTCTATATCAAAAAAAGTCTTTTAGGTATCCCATTTTTTCTTTAACTTTCATCCGCCTATTAAAATTATCTAAACCTAAACTAGTTTTTTCGAAATACGAAAAAATATCGGTAAACTTTACGCTGTGCGTCCATAAATAATTTTATTATTATTGGAACAATCTATGGAACGTCCATTTACTATAGAAATTGGCAATAATCGCTAAAGTTACACGACCGCGCTTTGTTGAGCGCGATGTAATTAATAATATTAATAACAAAATCAGATAAATAGTTTGTAAATGTCGTTGTTGTTGCTACGAATGCTCCGATATTGCTATTTTATCTTTTATGTGTTTACATAGCTATATCTGGCTCAGCTAAGGAGTATATAAAAATAAATAAATATATTAGAACTTAATCCCTTCACACAGACCAAAGAATTAACATATTATCATGCCTGTATTATCTAAAGGGTTAGGCAGATATGTAGTTCTCTGCGTATGTCCCAACTCAAATGTAATAGGGGGTGAGCCTATTTGACATCAAAGCAGAACTCAAAACTCCGAGCTACTTCTGAGAATTTTATAGAAACATCAAATAAATCTTGCATGCAATCATGCCCTCGCAGTTGGGCTTAGGACATCCATTTTACGCTTTCCAATCGGTTATACGAATACTGAAAGAATTTTTTACGTGTAGAGACATGTTTTCTAATTCTTACATCATTATTCTACTTAATTTGTCATCATCCTACCTGATAACCTAGTGAAGTATAATATCTATATACACATAATAAGATATCTATTGACTGATTAATCGTCACCGATCAACGCACAGCAGAAACACCTGGAAATGTTGCACAAATGTTCCTTAAATAACGTAAGTGTGCACTAAGAAAGGATTTTAGGAAATTCCCAAGGAATTGGGAAAAATTGGATGAACGCCTGGAACATGCTTGTGTTGTATAGATAATTCTATTTTGACATTACATAGACAGATTTACAGAACATCTGGGGGTTAGACAAGTTGCAATTTAACATCCGAATCGACGAACGAATAAAAAGAATATGTATGAAAATGACATTAGTGACAGCCCGACTTGTTGAAAGTTTGTGTCATTTTTCTAAACATATTTTGTTTTTATTCGTTTGTCGATTCGAATTTCAAAATGCAACTTGTCTAATTGCCCTGAGCTTTTTAGTTTGTGTTAAAATATTGCTTGCTTTTCTACCTTGTTCGTTCATAAATTTTCCATCGTGCGCCGGGAAGAGATACCCCATAATTGCGTTAAATTATGCACTGAACGCAATTACGCATAGAAATTGTAATTTACGTTTACGTTGTAATTGGGTAATAAATAGAGATGTGCTGTAGTAGACTAGAATACACTCGATTACAGTGAACAAACTATTCGATAGGTGATTTTTAATCATATCTGCCAAAAGAGGTCCGACTCGCGCAGATCTATCATTCGTGTGTATGATAAATTGTAGCAGATCTAACGAACGATTTGCCATACCTACGATCGATAGATCTACGAAAATCGGTTTGCACAGATTAATCACTACGATATATCCTTAGTCGTTACGTACAGTTGTCGCCAAACTTATTGTCCGGGTTGAAGTTGGCACGTGCTAACTTTAACCCGGCCGTAAAAATCGGAGAAAGAAAAACATTAGATTGTAATAATTAAAAACAAAAGCTCAAATCGTAGGCTGTCCGTTTAAATCATTCTAATCCAATATTTATCTTTCTCCGATTTTTACGGCCGGGTCAAAGTTAGCTCGTGTCAACTTCAACCCGGACAATAAGTTTGGCAAGCACTATATTTAGCGGGCATAACGAAAATATTGTGTATCTGGTCCTTATCTGCTACTAGGTATAATATTGACCTTGAAAAAGAACGTTACTAATTTATAAACAAGTTGTATGGGTTCATTCGCGTATCTTGTTATCTCGCGGTTCTCGACAAAACAAGCGAAAGTCAGACAGTCAAAAAGGCGGTTGTTTAACGTAATTAAAAAGTTTTTTGCACGAAGGCTTTATTCTATACCTACTTACCTTGTTTGGTTTTTTGTGGCCAGTTACATATTCAACATTACTAACACCAAGCTTATTCGAATCATGGTATTCATTTACTAAGTACTGAATGTAGGTTACATAGCCAAAAAAAACCCAATAACACTGCTCAACCTGGAAATCGAACCTAACATCCTGGCAGTTGCGCTTGCTACTACTAGCCTATCGAGGCAACTTACTTTATATATGTATAAACATTATGACATGACAAGCATCAAGCATGAGTAGGAGTACCAAGTTGAAGCGAAAGTGGTGTGCTAGGATCCTTAGATGTGGAAATCTAAAGTCTCTGCCTACCCCAATAGGAAACAGGCTTGAAGCTATGTCAGTATTTATAAAACATACCATCATACCATCACGCCTGTATTCCCCGAAGGGGTAGGCAGAGGCGTACTAATGTACTCCTACATTTCGCCGGTATGTTTTAGGTCCCATGTAATAGGGGGCGAGCCTAATGCCATCAACCGGGCACAAATCCAGACTCCGAGCTAGTTATTGGGAATTTCACAAAACACCCAACAACACTTTGCTCGACCCGGGAATCGAACCCAGGACCTCTAGCGTAGCAGTCGCGCTTGGGACTACTAGACTAATGAGGCAGTCACTAGACTATTTATGAAACAAGCGGTATTTCAGCGAATATACAGCTCCCACCCCACGTGTCTAGCAATAAACAAGAATAATCTCGTTATAGAATCTCATTACGACGACATAACAAAGTTTTAATTACGCCGACGCAACGTACGTACGTTGGCATGTTAATAAAATATTACCTAACTTGGTAAAAGGCACCCCCTTTGCGCAGAAATTAAAATCTTAGAAACTTGAACGAGTTCCGAAGAGGCGTTACATTATAATTTGTAATGTAATGTAACATATTTACTTTGCCTTGCCAACGCTTTACATGCCAACTTTTGTAATTTAATAATTTTCCTTCAGTTAGCGGCGTTATTAGAAAAACGCAGAATGAGTTTCTTAACTTTCACTTTTAATACGTGTCAGGTCTTTATTAATTTAGAACGAATTAGTTCGTGTAAACTGGTAATAAATATAGCGTTAAAAAAAACTTTTAAATATTAAAATAAGAACGTCTTTTAAAAAAAAGCTCAATCGATTTCAGCGACGAAAACGAAGGTTCTTAGTTTGAATTCGGAATCCTATACTCCCTTACTATGATTTGATTTAAAAAAGATCTAATTGTTAATTATTATGAAACGATGCATCCATCATTATTTAGTCATAGTTATCACAAAAACAGGACTAAGTATTTTAAAACCAGGTCTTCTCATTGTAGGTATATGAAAACCCTTGATTTTAAAGTATATTGTCGTATTTTCGTTCGTAATAAGACGGACTAATATTACAAAGGCATAAGAACGTAGGTTAATCGTAAGTACATTATAATCCTAATCCTTGACGTCGTATCTTGTGATTGGATGATGACATTATAATAGGTTTGTCATTTGACAAGTACAAATGAAAAAGAATATATAAATTAATAGTACAATGTTTAGAAATGACTCGTATATGTATTATCTTGAACATGAATCCTTTTCAATATTTCTTTTAATCATCTTAAACATAGCCCCACTACTATATGTATACTGACGCTTATATAAACATCCATCGGCCTCGGTCATCATATGATTACGTTGGGGCAGTTCACACGATACATAATGTAGTAAACACTGCCGACAACCTCGACACACATAACACAATATTAAATTACGTGTGTGCTAATTAACTAAAACGGTGTGACCATTGTGAAAAAAAGACAAGGACGACACAAGTCATCCATATTTAATTTCCAGATTTACATTATTCATTATTTATTGTAGTCGGCTATGATGGACACCAGTCGATATTAGATGAGGTGTTTTAAAAAAGTCCTCACAAGAAATGAATTATTTTATGTTCATCCGACACACTACAGAAAAAAAAACATTCTATTCAGCTCTCAAAGGTTTTTAAATTATTTGAAAATAGAACTATTTTACGAGCAACATTCAATTCTTAAGACAAATATTGAACCAATGTAGATTGGAGGAAGACATTTGAAGAGTGGCATATCACCGTAATTTAGTATATTGATACAGTATCAGATACTTCATTAATGCTACAGCTCGTTCATTACCCGCTAGAGAAGGACAAAAAGGTGTACCACACACAAATGTGTGTCTTAAAATCATGTGAAAAAAGATTGATTGTCACTTACTTTACTATGTAAATGCTTTGTGATGAAGGAAAGCATCCTGATGACTGTGGTGGACTCTAGACATCAATAGGATTTCATCCTTCTCAGGAGTAATCCTGTGCTCAGCAATACGATGGTAATGGGTAGTGTTACTAAATATTGGGTAAAAGGGTTGTGTAACAAAAGAATTGTACTGGTTTTGAATAATAATTTCAACAGTGTTTTGTATTGTTGCAGGCACCAATGCCGTTCTACGCGGGTGATCCGAACCGATTCCCGACGGCGTGGCAGACGGACCCATCTCAAGGTAAGAACATCTCATAAACGAAACTTTAAAAACATTTTGCAGTAGGGAACGCTCAGAGTCATATTAGATTCTTTTCATTTTCGGCGCAGGCCAGAAATAAAGAAAGTCGGGTAAAAATAAGGTTTAGGTTAGGCTTAGGTTAGATAAGGATGTTCTTTCACTGCATGAGAAATTCCTACAGTCAAGACAACTACTGATTGGTATCATATGGACATCGCAAAGTCAACAGGAGATTAATGGATCAAGAAATCCCTAAACCTATTGGCCTGTCTCATAGATTTATATCTCAACTTTATCTATATAATAGGCATATTTAAATTAATTAACTGTTGTTTTCCAGGTTGGCAGAACCAGTTCATCCAGCAGCTCCCCACACAGACTGGGCAGACGACGTTAGACTACCAGGGCAACCACACAGCATATGCCACGTCGCCTCACTACCAAGCCAACACCACTTACACCGTCCAGAACGTCGCCACCACCTTCGACGCTAGCAACAACACTTACTATCAGGCTGGTATCCAGTCTGTGCCGGCTCAACGGCCGCCTTCCAACCGCGGAGCCTACACTCCAGTACCGTCGCCCAGAGCACCTCATTACACCACTGAGTACCAACAGCAATATGCCCAAGCAGCAACACCCGGTGCAACATCAGGCAATGAATCCCGACCTGCATCAGCCGCATCATACCAAAATTCCGTACCAACGACAGCGGCATCTGGCTATGTCAGTCAACAAAATACATACGATCGCACAGAATACTCTCAAGACCATCAAGAAGAATATTCAAACCCTGAAAATGGGTCGGGAGACACCAGCAACGAGGGCGAAAGACAAGAACAAAACACGCCTAATGGACAACATTCGGGAAACGCCGAGCCTGGATACCTGCAGGGGAGCAACGGTCCGCGAGCTTCACTCGATTGTAGCGGGTATTCGGGCGCATATAACAGCGGGCAGTATAGAGAAAATGGTCAGCCACAAAACCAAAACGAATGGCAGCAACACCAGTGGCAACATAACCAAAGATTACAGAATCAGCAAATGCAAAACCAACAGCAGCAATTACAAAATCAGCAACAGCAACAACAACAACAACAACAGCAGCAGCAGCAGCAGCAGCAACAGCTACAGAATCAACAAATGCAGAATCAACAGCAACAGTTGCAAAACCAGCAACAATTGCAGAATCAACTGCAAAACCAGCAAATGCAGAATCAACAGATGCAGAGGCAGGAGGATGAACAACAGATGTTCTCACAATCAGACAGGGTGAATTTGAACTCGAGACTGAAAACGATGATATTAAACAAGCAGAACCACACCCGGGACGGCACCAACACGCCGCCAGACAAAGGGGACCCGGGAGAGGGGCCGCCTCGGGTGATCGACGATAGGAAGACCGGAGCCGTCTCCGTCAATGATGATAGGAACACTACCGGTCATTTTTTATCGTATAGCCACCATCTCCGAGATAATTACCGCTTAGGCGAACAGGCATATCCTGTCGCTGGTAATTATTCGCAAAACACCCAAGCCTATGGCGCGGGTGAGTTCGGAGGTGGTGGCCACCACGTATGGGAGGGGGGGACGGAGGTCCCGAAAAGTTATGATAAGCACGCTTCAACTAAGAATGTAACCAAAACTCCTCAAAAGTTACCGTCTTACGCGGACATGAGAGGACAATATGGTACATACTCAAACGTACCTTATGAAGCGCAAAAGTATGCAGAAAATTACGGTAGTGATAGTTTAAGTTATACTCAGCAAGATAGTAAGGATTTTCAATCAAAAATGCTCATTGGACCAGTATCGGAGATGAATCAACAAAATTGTAACCCGCCAAGGGACACAAACGCACAAAGAAAAGCTTATGAAAGTAGAGAAGCATATGACGCAAAATTTAGACATCCTTCGGCACCTTTAATTCCTAAATTGGAGATGCCTGATACCTACCAGTATCACAAAGATGATAGATTAATGAAGACTGAGCCGCAGAGACCAATGAATCAGAATTCATATCTAAAGCCAAGTGAAATACCTGCCAATAACGCATTTAGGGACTTTCTAAACGGTGCGGCAAGACCTCAACAGAATACTGTTCTACCACCGATATCGACTATAAAACAGGAGAACTTCGGACAAAAACCGCAGCCTTATCAAAATTTCCAAAGTTTTCCTTACGAGCCTATAAGGCGACCAGAGACTGTTGAAACATACCAACAAATACCACGAGCCCAGGAAAACACGGGATTCCAGAAATACCATCGTAATTTCACTGATCAGAAGTTAAAGGAACCAGAAAACAAGGGTATTGACAGGACTACACCAGTGGATCCAAAGCCTCCTTATTACATAGAACAGATAAAGTCTGAACATTCTCCACCAGGACATAAGATTTATAAGAATATGTCATACAACCAACTTCCACGGAACGAGCCATATCTCTACCCGGGAGATGGTGGCCCGGCTGGTATAAAGAACGAGGTTGGGTACTCGTGTTGTCGCCAAGGTTCTACAAAAAAACCTCCACCTGAACATTTAAGAGATGGCGCTTGCCCCGGCCTTCAGACCAAAGATGAAATATTAGATGATGATCCTGATGCCACCGAGAAAGGAAATTCTAAAGCTCAATCTAAACCTGGCACCCCAGTTCCTGACTTAACGAAACCTAAAGAAAACCAATTTAATTATTCCAAAGAGTATTTAGATAATTTGGAAAGGTTAAGAAATAATTCTAGAACAGAAGTTCCTGATTGCAATTGTTTTCCGGCTGATAAGAATCCACCGGAACCGGGCAGCTATTACACACATTTGGGTAAGTTACAAAATCCAAAATTTTTGCATAAATGATGCTGAGATCTGAGAATCTTTATTATATATTTTTCCTTTTGATTCAGGTGCAGCATCAACTTTAGCGGAATTGAGAAAAGAATTAGAAGCTAGAACTGGTTTGTCTGGCAAGGAGTTGAGGATAGAGAAGATCTGCTATACTGGGAAAGAAGGGAAATCGGCACAAGGATGTCCGATGGCTAAGTGGGTGAGTGTATGGATCCCAAAACTTTTCTTATCTACCACAAAGTTTTGAAGATTATTCAACAACTTTTTAAAACCTTGGCCTTTAAATTCCGAATCCGATAATTATCCAAAACATAACACAAAAGAAATTGTAATGTTTTTATTTGTCAATCAAAGTTTGTTTTTGATTGTTAAACATTGTTAGTTTGATCAAATCATTGGATGCTTATCTGGCTTTATTCAGGTCTCGTTAATTTAACTTCCTAAATCAACATCAACTTATTCAAACTTAATCTAATATTTAATCCAATCTTTCCAGGTAATAAGGCGAGCGAATTACACAGAAAAGGTTTTAGTGGTAGCGAAGTTCCGTAATGGTCACAAATGTGCGACGTCGTGGATCGTGGTGTGCCTGGTGGCGTGGGAGGGCATCCCGCAGTCGGAGGCCGACCTGGACTACACGCTGCTGGCGCACAAGCTCAACCGCTACGGCCTGCCCACCACGAGGCGCTGCGCCACCAACGAGAACAGGACCTGCGCTTGTCAAGGTAAGTATTTAACTCACATTTAACTTAACCATTCATATAGCAAGTATGAGGATGATGTGTTATAAAAAAACACTACTGTTTTATGGATGTTTACCGTATTCTATATTATAAATACTTGAAAAGGGTATCAAAATCTTCGCATCGGTGTCGGTTGGGAGAGCTATAATGATGATAGAGATAACTGCATGCTATCGAACTTAGCAAAGCAGTATTCATCAGAAAAATTTCAAATATTCATAATCTTTGATATAATATTTAGTTATCTTACATTAAATTTACAGCATTATCTTTAGTAAAGTTATTCTGAAACTCCTCATATTTGAAATGTGACTGTAGAATAGAATGTGATCTAAAATACACTCGTTCTTCAACAACATTTTAAATTCAACCAACAATTACATGTATAATAATCTTCCAGGCTTAGACCCTGAGACGTGCGGCGCCTCCTACAGCTTCGGCTGCTCCTGGTCGATGTACTATAATGGATGCAAATACGCCCGTTCAAAAACCGTTCGCAAGTTCCGCCTGTCAGTGAAGACAGAGGAGAGCGAGATAGAAGAACGCATCCACGTGCTGGCCACGCTGCTGAGCCCGCTGTACATGAACCTGGCGCCGAAGGCTTTCGAGAACCAGATACAGTTCGAAAAGGAGGCCTCCGACTGCAGACTAGGGTTTAAGCCGGGACGACCGTTTTCAGGTCAGTGTTTTTGCAGATTTTCTTTCTTTATGTTGCGCCTATAAACAGATTGACATGATTTTATTAAAGTAATTGCAAGAAGAATTAGCAAACAGACAAGAAAAACAATAAGTTGGAGTGTCACGGTGCAATTACATGGCTATAATAGTCCATTATTGTACTTATTTCTTTCAGATTTAGTTCATATCCAAACTAATACATATTTAAATTTTATTCAGGATCTGGCTTGGGGAGAAACATAACATCTTATTTCGAAACTTATCATAACATAACCTACTTGATATTCCAGGTGTAACGGCATGCATAGATTTCTGCGCACACGCACACCGCGACTTGCACAACATGAACAACGGCTGCACGGCCGTCGTGACCCTCGCTAAACACCGCTCCCTCACCAGGCCCCCTGACGAACAGCTCCATGTCCTGCCCCTCTATGTCCTAGACACCACTGACGAGTTCGGCTCTAAGGATGGACAGGATGAGAAGGTCAAGAGCGGAGCCCTCGAGATACTCGATAAGTGAGTGGTGATGTACACAATGTTACTAATATTTTTTTTGTATCCTTTCATATACTTGTGATATCGATAGAAATAACTCATACATATGTAAAATCACCTCAATGTTGATGACAGTTTAAGGGCTTGTTTCACCGTCTGAAGGTAATCGCTATCCACCTGATAAATTCAAAAATGGAACAGTATTTGTATGAAAAGATCTGAAACAGGCCCTAAATGTTTCTAGATCTCTGATAAAGTTTCACATAGGTTAATAAGGAAGATACATTTTTCTCATAGACCATTTTCTGAAGATGACTTTTTCATTCCAGATATCCAATGGAGGTGCGCGTAAGATCAGTGCCACTACAACCATGCCGTCGTCATGGGAAGAAGCGGAAAGACGATGACAATTCAGAGTCGAATACGTCAGCGAACAGCAATAATTCTCAGAGTCCAGGCAACAACCAGAAGAAATCCCAACAACAGTCACCAGCTCCCAGGACCCCACAGCCTGCTGATGCGAGGAACAATGCCAGCCCACGCAGCCAAAGTAGTGCGTCACCCAGAGCTATCACTCCAGCTCTAAACCAATCCAATCCTTCAGCATTCACCAACAACCCACACTATAACTCAGCCTTCGTAAATCCTAATATGCAGCACCAGAATCCAGGACTCATTAATCCAAATTTAGGCAACCCAGCGCTGTTGGACATGGCGACAATGATAGACAACTTCACGGACGCCCAGTTACAAAGCAATCAGATATCCAGCACTGTCCTGGACTCGCCGTACAATCCTTACGACCAGAGTTACAATTTGCACCATCAGAACGCAATGTACAATCCAAACCATGTTTCTCCAATAGTGGAAACCAATCAAATGCAAAATCATCAAAATCAGAACCCTACCCCAAATCCAAATCAATTACCAAGTTTTGCTGCGGGGTTGCAAAAAAGGGAACAACAGTTTCCAAATCAAATGGCTCCTCAAAACCATTGGCCGGATTTTGGCAACACGGAACTGTTCAACAATGTCGTTAAAGAGGATCCTGATTCCACAACAGCACATTTAAACGTACCTCCTAATAATTATAGTCCAGACTCCAGCAGGAGTGAAACGAATTCAGATACACTGCTACCAAAAGTTACTCCAGAACCTGAAAAACAGAATTTGATCGCGGTTATAACTAATAAAATTCCTGAATTCGAAATGCCCAATTCACCGCGGTTAACCGAGATATCACAAAACTCTCAAAGCACACCTGCATCGCCAGCTCCATCACAAATCCCAGAACTAAAGTCGCCGAATAACGAAATGATGAACTCGGATGCCCGAAAAAGTGTTTGGAAGTCACCTGATTCCAAAAACTGGGATCCAAAGCCTAAAGAACAGACGACACCAGAAAATGAGAATGCGTTATTTAGGGTTCCAAAAGCAAGACCTCCATCTAGGTCGCAACATACAAATCCGCCTGAAGCTGTTGAGAATTCCACGTTCCTTAAACCGTATCCGCCTTCAGATAGACCTCATTTGAGCCAAGGTTATGAACACAGGAGTCCTTATGATAGTAGATTAAACAATACTGTACCACAGACCTCAACTTCCCAAAACAACTTCACGATTAACCACGAAGAGCAGAACATGGTGGCAGCTAATAAGCCAGTCCCCGAGTTTGCCGGGAACAACTTCCATCCAGTCAACCAGAATGCATACGGCAATCAGGCACAGATACAAAGTTACGGCAACTACCCACAGGTCGCGAACCCCTATTCTTTTCCGCCTAACCCTTATGGCCACTTTAATCCTTATGAAAACACGTACAATGATTACAACAGCTTGGCGTATTACAATGCTGAGAAATATAAAAGAGAAGAACTGCTCAGAAACCCACATTGCTATAACTCATACGGGTACCAATACAATTCAAATTTTGCCCCAAACTTCTACCAAAATCCAAATCCAAACTGGTGTCAGTCATCGCCAAACTGGTGCATATACCCACCACCGTTTTCTATTCCTTACCCGCCCGAACCACCCAAAGCTGAACCTATAGGCGAAGTGACAGAATTTACTGAAAATTTGGATTGTTTCAAAGATGGTCAAATGGGTGGCGTTGCCATCGCACTGGGGCACGGTAGTGTACTGTTTGAATGCGCAAAACATGAAATGCACTCTACAACCGCTGTTAAAAGCCCGAACAGAGTAAATCCCACGAGGATATCTCTAGTGTTTTACCAGCATAGGAATTTGAATCGTCCCAAACATGGTCTTGAAGAATGGGAGGAAAAGATGAGGTTGAAGAAACTAGGACTGAATCCGCCTACGCCGGGTACTCCAGGGCCCAACTCCAATTCGGTGTCTCCAGCCACAACGCCGGGGTCGGAGCGCGCGGGGCCGGCGGGGGCGGGCGCGGGGGGCGAGGCGCAGGCCATCCCGGGCGGGTTCGCGTCGCTGTCGGCGCTGGTGGAGGCCACGGCGGCGGCGCGGCGCAGCGGGCAGGTGCTGCTGCGCGCGGACACGGCCACCACCATGTCGTGGACGACGCTGTTCCCGATGCACCCGTGCACGGTGACGGGCCCCTACCAGGAGTCCAGCACCTGACGACAGCTCGCGCCTTCCCGCGCGAACACTTCCACGAGACGCAGCGACGTCCCTTCCCTAGCTATGTAAGCTCTGTGTTGCCTTTCGATTTTTAGGACTTTTCTAATCGTCGATTAGAGCCATTGTGCTTTCCAATATATTTTGTAGTTCCTCGATTTATGATAAGTATTAAGTGCAGCGACACTGGTCCAGTGCTGCCGATGTGAAAATCCAGCGATTCCTTTTATGCATTTAAAAATTGGAATTGAGTACCGTTTGTAACTGAAATATTTTTTAAAACGTATACCGAGTGAGTTTTAATCAAAGATGTAACTTTAAGTTTTAATTTTAAATAGTGTTTATCGCATTTCAGCTAGTCTTACGTTACGTTAGTATCGATTGTGTATTTTGTCAAAGTGACCGTAATAGTGTAGGTTTTTTTTGTATATTCTTGTCGTATTTTATTTAAGTTAACGATCGTTGACCCGACCACTGAGCGGTTAGTTTAATTTTAACAGACAATGCTGTATAAAATAGTGACGTTAATGTATGTCTGCATATTTTGTCGATGTTTTTTTTTCTAATTAAGCGCATAATCGATAGTTTTTGTGCGATACAATGATCTCATAAACTACTAACCCTACATTTATGTAACGTTTATTCAGAACAAAAGTACAAAAAACTACATTGATTGAGAACGGTTGTAAGCCCGCGGAGGCGGACACACTCGGGGGTCGTGTTTATTCATATTTTTGTACCTTTGTCTGTCAATTAGTTGTTTTATTTAATTTGTAATATTAATTACCATTCCTGTAATTCTGAACATTTGTTTTGGCTTATGTTTTCAATAAAATCAAGTATTCTACCACAAAGATACGAGTGCTTTTATATTAGGTTAAGACGTGTGTATTTTTAACTTTTTAGAATATTTAACTTATTTATATTGTATTACGTGAACCATTATCGTATCATTTTCTTTGTAATAATTTTAGTGTTACTGTAGACTTTAATATTTAATATATTTGCTTTACGGCTCGATTATTAAATTATTACAGGTTGTTTTATGCATGTTTCAAGAACGCCTTCTTTATTTGTCAAATCGAGTGCCTGTGCGTTTGGCTATAAATATTTATTGATATTATGATGAATCTGATTTTTCGATTATACATTGTGACCTTATTGTTTAAGATTTGCGATTGCATTATACGAACATTCTTCTAACTTAGTGACGATAAAATTTTATAAAATTAGATACTTACAATACAATAAAAGATGAATAATAAATTACATACGTTTATATAAGATAGATTATTGCAAGGTTAAAAAATCAATTTTCAGGCGCTTGGAAAGATTATAAAGTAGGCATATTATTGAAAATGAATGAAACCATACTGATGAATAGTTATTAATATATAATTAGAGTAAGGAAAGTTTGTTTTAAAGATTAAACTATTGATATAGTTTATATTTTTTACGTGTACGTATTTATTGAATGGTAAATTTATTGGGACGAACGTGAAAATTATTTATAGGTAAAAAGTTTTGGATATAACAAAACTTATAAAAACTAAGCAATAATAGACAACGGGGTCTATGTACATTGTAACGTAGGAGTGAAAAAAAATTAAAATTAACGAATGGTGCGATATTGTCGACGGTCTTATGGTATGCTTGACGTTTGGTAACTTACCAAAATTTGCCTAAAATTGTATTCGGATATTATTTGTGTTAGCATTGGTAAAATGCCCTATAATTCTTGCCATTTAATAGTTGCCAATCGTCGGAACACTTCAATTCTCAGTGCATTGCGTGACAAGACATATCAGAATCACAGTATTTTTAAATCATGTACACATTAAACAGTGCAGTTGTGATTTGTACAACTTTATACATTACAGTGGTAAAGGACACCAAAAAAAGATGTAAAATTGTAAATTGTCGGAGCAACCTCATTTGTAAGTAAATTGTATCATTTAGGTCACACTAGAAACCTGTGATATACATTAACTCACGAGTGTATGTTGTATGTATGTCTATCTCAGTGTGATTGACATGTGAAGTTCGAAGCCATGTTGTTGCGAAATATGAAAACTTTTCAAAACCAAAAACGACCAGTATTGTCAGATTGTAACCAAAAATGTGTTTTTATGTTATAATTATGTGGGAATGGGTTTATTACCAATGTCTTTTAGTTGTGGTTGTGGGACCTGCGCCCGCCATGTTTGAGTTAGGCGAACTTATTGTGTAACAATATTTTTATTGTCTTCTGCCAAAACAAAAAGAGTAATCGAATGTGTCATGTAAATAGAACTACCATTATTTATTAATACAATTAATTTAAAAAATATTATGTTTTATTTTGCCGACACCTTTTATTCTCTCTCTCTCTCGATAAAGAAAATCACAAATACATTTTATCGATCTCGATGAAGATGTCTCTTCACTAACGTGATCGGAGTATAATAATAATTGTTTTACATTACAATAATATTTAGTTGTTTTTTTTTTATGTGGGATAACCAACTCTTATTACTTATAAACAATTCTAAACTTACATAGATAAAATAAATTAAATCAATCATAGAATTTTTATATTTTAATACTTACCTCGTAATAAATATGCATTTCCGAACGCACTTATTTGTAGTCTGTGGGTAGCTACAATATTAGTTTGACATTTTATACAGTTGAGGGTAGGATTCATTGCACGACGCGTGTGCGTGTGGAGATGGTGTTAAATGGACGTATCACCGGAGAAATTACACTGTCCTCTGTGAGTGTCGAGTTATCCTCTGGAACTTGCTAGTGATTGTGCTTTGAAGAAGTATATGGCGCCAGCACTACAAAGGCACAAAGCCCCAAGACGGCCGGGCGGCCCCCGATCTGCAGTGAGTAGGTGCATGAGTTTAACATTATTCTCTCAACTGGGTTCATTGAACTTTAATCGGTATTTGTGTTTGCAACCTCAGCTAAGATTAAAGGCCTTTTTCACCATCTGATGAGTTCCTGAATTATAGCAGATACAGGCCCTAAGAGTCCTAGGGCCTACTTCACTACTGATTACTGAATCTCCGCTATCTGCCGGATAAATAAAAAATGGAACAAAATGTGTGCGACACCATCTGCCAATTAATTTAACTGGAACTTATGAGAAGGTAATGAAACAGGCCAGAAGGAATAATATTTATTCTCAAATTTATTCATATTTAAAAGATTTAGCGTTTAGAGAGTTGCCTCAGTGAGAACCCATAACATATTTTCTCTAAAAACCTGTGGTAGCCTCGTGACTTAACCGACCTCTGAATTTTCGAAATCGTTAATTGCGCTTATTGTTCAGTTACGGAATCCAGCAATACCTGAGAGATTTTCACGCGCAACGCGCATACTGCGTGGCCGTAATGGAATAATCTAACTCTCAAAATGACCCTCTCATTTTGAGAGATGTGTGCCAGTTGGATAGTAAATTGCGTTGTAAATAAAGAAAATGTATCCTTACCTACCCAATATTGATTCTTGTCCCGTAGTTATTTTCTAATCTGAATCATAATATAAGAGCTTATTAGAACCAATCAGGCAAAAAAAAACAACGTGCTCGTTTTTAAATTGTATATTTGCGTGTATAAAACTACAAAAAGGTACAATCAAATTATTATAAACTAGCTTCCCGCCAGCGGCTTCGCCCGCGTGGTCTTATAATTTTTTCCCCGTTTTTGCTACATTTTTCATTACTACTCCGCTCCTATTAGTCGTAGCGTGATGATATATAGCCTATGTTACTCGGGGATAATGTAGCTTTCCAAAGGTGAAAGAATTTTTGAAATCGGTCCAGTAGTTTCGGAGCCTATTCATTACAAACAAACAAACAAACAAACAAATCTTTCCTCTTTATAATATTAGTATAGATTTTACCTAACTCTTTTTTTCAATTTTGCTTATATCTACTTGCACATCAAAATATAAGTGCATGTTTTTATCATATAGATACCAAAATTTAAGAGTTCTTTAATTTTTTTCGGGAATTAAGGTTTGGTTTTGTAGTAAGAGTTGTCGGTAAAAGGATCCCTTAAATTTTCTCACGTGATAAAAATCGCAATGTATAAAAATATAAACTTACAACTATCTACATTTAGTAAATATAATTTGAGCATTAAGTACATGTCACATAGTCTAATATTTAATGAATATCATTATTAACATAATTTTCTAACTTAATGTAAGTCTGTATTAAGTTTTCAATTTTATTACCTAAGCATCAAGTTGTCAAATATTTTGGTAACTCTGGATTAGAGACTTATTACGTCAATTATATTATATATAATTATGATTTATAAAAAAGTGGAGGGCTTTATGGCAAAAATAATTAAGCAATGGTCAGACACCAACCAAAATATAAGACAATCTCAGAAATTGACCTCATCAGGTTATAATATAGGTCATGTAAATCCACGTTCCGACAAGGTTATTCGCAAGTAAAGACTATATTTCGGAAGACATATTCGTGCAGTTATTTAGTCGAATCTAATACCTATAGGTAGAGTAGACACTTGTGGTAAGGTTAAGCAAATTAATTACTGAAGCGTTATCAATTCGCCTACTTAGTTCATGCCATAATGAGTAGGTACCGTTGTTCTCCAAACAATTTAGTTTTAGGTACGTAACAGGTACTAAAAATGATGAAATTAAATTAACCGAAAAATCCTCAAATGATAATGATTACATTTGAATCATAGCGCAATTAGTAATTACTGACATTACCCAGGAGACCTTTGTGAAAAAACATACCTAGTAATTTGTTTTCTTTTTAATACATAGGTACCTTCTTACACCTTCTTACTTTGGCACGCTTGTCTCTGATTGGGGTAAGCAGAGACCATAGAAATTCATTTCCTACATACCATCTTCGCGTTATTTTTTTTTCCAACTTATGTAAAACTTTTTTCCACCTATTATTACAGAAAAGATCGTGACAATTTAGAAATCGGCTTCTTTTGTTAATATTTTTGCTACTCTTACATAATTGCCTACTTTTGTCGTCACAAATATCCATTAAATTGAACGAACTAGGTATTATTGGAGAATATAAAGAAGTGTAGCCACTAACTGCTTAGTTGTTCTAAGCGCAAAGTACCTCTCGAGTCGAGAAAGGTTTCATTACTTGAGTCTGTGGAATCAGGTACTGTTTGTAGGTACATACAAATAATAATAAACTATAGGTACTTTGTATAATACCTAATCATTTTTGACTTCCTCTTCGTTAAATAAATCTACTAAGGTCATCTTATTTAATAAATGTTAACTTGTAGGTATATCAGTATATATATTTATTTACATAATTATTGTGTTCTAAAGATGCTGTATAAGGTAATTACGTCAGACTGCTAGGTAACCCTTGCACCCTTTGTCAATCAATCGAACAAAAGAGGTTACATAAAAAAATGGTCTAAATTTCTGATAATGATGTCAGAGTAGAAAATTTTTGACTTTGAGCCCATTGGCGTACTATACGTATGTTTTTAGTGTACAATGGGACAAAAGGTTACCTACTCTAAATTTCTGGTAATGACTTCAGAATAGAAAATCTTGAACTATTATGTCTACAACACAAAAAAGCTACGTAAAAAAGTAGTTAGTGCAGTAGTGTCAGAGGTGTTCGTGGTGCATGGCGACGATGATGTTGGCGAGCGCCGTGCGCGCGTCGCAGGCGGGCAGCGCGTCCAGCACGCGCACGCACCGCGCGATGTGCGCGCGCTGCAGGCGCTTCGTCTGCTCGATGCCGCAGCCCGACATCACCGCCTCGTACAGCTACGAGATAAACACAAATCAAGCTATACATTTCCAGTGTAAGAGGACCTCGTATGTAAGCGGAATTAACAGAAACACATACAAACAGTAACAGATAAAAACATTTCCGTCGTTACCTCGTAACCATCAATATTTTCACGCAGAAAACCGAACAACTACCTATGGGTCATACAATCATTTGTACCGTGGTGCGGGGATTGAACCCGCAACACTTGACACAGAAGCCGAAGTACTACTACTAGGTACCACTAGGTACGGCAAACGTGTCGTCAAATTCATGATCTTTTATTATCTGCAATAAGCTAAAGAAACGAGTGCCAGTACGTGGCAGCAAAACGTAAAGAGTTCTCGAAGACAAACAAAAAAGGCTAAGCCTTCATCTCGATAGAATTTTGGAAAGAAAAAGGCAATGCCTTGCTGTGTTCATCTCGATTGACAGAGACCTAGAACTCGTCACTAACTGCTAGAGTCAGGAGAGTGATTTATATCATACCTCCACTGCAACCCAGATTAACTTGACCGAACTTCAAAAAATTGGTAAACATTTGATGGACAACAGCAATTGTCTTTGCCAGGGTGTCTAAAGACTGGTATGGAATTAGTAACCTCAGATAAAAATTATAGCGACAATCGACATCCGATCGTCATCAATAGTTTTACTAATTGCTAATATTCCAAGTAATACTTACAGCATGATAGTCAACATCATGGACACTCTTCTTCCCAGCTTCAATGTAGTCGTACAGTTCTGGTCGCGCCTCCAGCGTGAAGGCTAGTGGAGCCCCTACTAGAGAGAAGGTCGCCGGCTCTGGTCCGGTAAACGCCTCCAAGTCTAAGAACGCCTGCCATGCCAGAGCGAGGTGGCAGCCGAAGAGGTAACCCTAAAAGTAAAGAAGATATTTCCATAGTTCGTGGATAGGAAACCATTTTAGGGCTTGTTTTCACCACCTCTGAATAGCCGCTAACTCCCGGATGAATTAAAAAATGCAACAAAATTTGTATGAAATTATCAGCAAAGTAATTTAACAGAAACTTATCGGAGGTGGAACAGGCCCTTAATCTTGTTTTTTCGTCCTTATTCATCCGTTGTTTTGATATGCACATTTGCGGCAATCTGCTGGCCTGACAGACCAAAGCTTCAGTTGGTATTGCTTGTACTAAATAACGGTTGCAAAACATCTGATCTACTGCTTGCGCGATGGGGGATTCCCCGGCATTGGTTATTGTAGATCTCTATCTGTCAATTTTACTGTAACTTAGCTTATTTTTGCGTAGACGACGGCGCGTATCTGACTTTTCCAGGGGTTGACCTACCAACTAAAAACAAACGGATATTATAACTGGCTACTTTATCCCGGTGTCACGAGGGGCAATTTCAATGTCCCTATAAGGCAGTTTATCTCACCTGTGTCTGCAACTGTGGATTGTGTCCAGCCAGCTTCAGGGCAGCGGAGCAGCTTTTACCCAACAAGGCGCCGGCCGCTAACACGTGGCGTGCTGACCACTCGCGACCAGCGCAGCCTATCACGCCGCCCATGGGCAGCGGGTCTGTGATGACATCCCATTCTGTAATTATAAGAACAAGATGTACATACATTGAAGACATGAATGTTTACCCTGATATCTTTATTGTATTCTGAATACATTACGTATTTATTTAAAATTTCGGTTTATGGGACGCCGACGCGATTTTTAAGATTACCTTAACCATTAATAAGATCATCAAAAAATGTCTTTGTGGTCTGTCAATGGTCTCGTATAGAGTCTTGAAACAGTAAAGTTTGTACAAATTAGTTAACTTACATTGAAAATGAAAGTTCAACTTACCTTCAAAGGTAACCGGAACCTACGTGACACTCGAGACAGAGAAACCATCGAACAGAACCGATACTGACAAGTTTGTCTCATTATCGTACAGCTACAATGTACCAACGTGTGCGCATGCAAACATATCTTTAGTTATTTACAAGTCAAAACACTGAACTTGTTGAACTTGTGTCAACATTTGTCAACACATAAAAGGCCAACTTTACCATATTAAACAAAGACAATTTAAAAGCTTTGAGTTTAATATGTATACTTTCTATTATATTTTCTCGACTATCGTCCAAAATATCAATTCGGAAAACCTAGCGTCTAGCCTTTGTCAATACAGAAATGAAAAAGTATATTTGGAGCCACTAATTGTTTTATTAACGTGTTGTCAAAATAAATGGTACTATGTATTCCTAAAAACGTCTCAACCTATAAAATCACGTCAACACGGAACAAAACCGAAAGTCTGCCGATACGAAATCGCAAATTGGTCAAAGAAGCACTTTATGTCCCCATTGTCCGATGTCACGTTCGAATGGAGGGCGCAGCATAGTTCCTTGCGGCATGACGCGCCGTGAATACTAATGTACGTTGTATGTACCTCAGTATGTACCACTTGTAGATCGGAATGTGATGATTTCCAATGTATTGTGAGCCTGATATGTTTGTGAACGCTGTTTGTTGAGGTTGGTTCTATTTTAAATGTTTGAACGATGATTGAGCTTTTCAAATGCTTGCGATGATACCTTAGTAAAGACCAAAAAACGCAGTGTTTGACATAATTCGTATTTGTTATAACTACGATAGCATTACTTTTGGGACTAATCATGGAAAATGTATTTATTTATTTATTTATTTATTTACGCTTTATTGCACACCAATAATAGAGTAACAACAATAAGAAAACAAATTAATACAAAGTTTCATGTACAATGGGCGGTCTTATCGCACAAGGCGATCTCTTCCAGACAACCTTTAAGCAAGGGTTTACTTTTGATAAAAAACCTGAGCGAAAATCTATGGTTCTGATAGTAAAACTTTATACAATTGTAGGCTGAATTCTCGTGGTACTAAGTACCTAAGCACTGACAATGTTTTATCTAACTAAACCTATTTATCATAACGAACCTAACCAAAATTATTGAATCATATCTTTACAAGTAAGTAGTGGAAGTAGATTACTTTTTAATATTTATTTTATAGATTCAGATTAATAGATGTACTTAAGATTACTATAACACTAAATAGTTTAAAAAACACGCAACTTCTAACCTAGAATATGACCATTCATATTCTCAACATGCAAACTATGTAGCTGCGCCCAAATTTGTTCTCGCTTAAGTAAATTTGCAGTTGTGCTAATTAGTATAAATCCACATCCGCGCAACTAGAACCAGTTATGCTTAGTAACTAAAGGTATTACCTGTGCTGTACTTACTTTTAATAATTTGGGTATCCTTCATTTTAACAGATTGAGGTATCAAAGGTGATTTTATTCAATTGGTTTTCATGTTTTAGCGATTTAAGTTTTGAATTTTACTTCTTCTTCTTAGCATGTCGAGGGCAAATACAAATATAGATGTTATGGGCTCACACTTGTCCTTGAATTTTACTAAATATCGTTAACTTTTTATTGAACTTCATACTCCCTTTTCAATATGGATACGAGTGTGAATCTGCTCTTGATAGAAGATTTAACAGGATATTTCCCTATTAGTGTATTCTGGTAATGAATCTATCACTACGCATTTACTCTAAAATTTCAATAACCATCGTCAAAATTTCAAGAACCCATAAAACATTATGTATAATTAAAGTCACACCTGTGTATTTACCTGACGCTTCCTCTATCTGGTCTTTGGGTAGAGGTCGTGAGGGTAGCGGGTTGTTTTGCTCGTCCCTTTCACCTAAGAACTCTGCCTCAGCCAGGTCTCGCACTGCTGACGACATCAGCTCAACCAGCTCTTGATTCCTGACGATAAAAGAATACCATTATATGAATATAGTGTGTTTTAATATTGTAAGTATCCATATATTATTGTAGCAGATAACATTGTAAAAAACCAAAATTTAAAAGAGTAACCATGGAGTTTCTTGCCGGTTCTTCTCCATAGGAAACGACTAATTTGGAACCGTGCTAGGTGCACGGTTCCAAATTAGTCGTTTCCTATGGAAATGATGTGTTTCGTCATTTCATAAGTGCCTGCATAAGGTCTATGTGAAAATAAAACTATTTTGATTTTGAAACTATTTTGATTTGATTTTTTCAATTGAGGTATTTACTCAATATTAATTTACAGGAATGAATAATTGTAACTAATTCCTGCTTGTGCTTTGGCTCTTCTTTTATCTTCAACATCCTCCTGTCCTAGTCAAACTATCATGCGAAGACTGGCTGACTGAATATTTATAAAAGTTATGTATATTTCATAAAGGGTTGTATTGGGTCAAAGTCGCAGTCAATCAATATTGAAAATATGCTCAAGTAACCAAAACAACAGTTGCGTTAAACAGTAAAACTTCATTCTTATCAATGTTCTTAACTATTAATGCTAAAATTATACTTAATTAATGAGTCATTTTAACTACAATCATTAACTTATTTACTGCTGCAAAATTATCGCAATTAAAGTCAATAGAATATGAGTTGCGTGTTGATTCAACAATGGGCCATACGACTTGTTCTCTCGCGTCAGAAGATGTTGCGTAGCTGGGTCATTGGGTCACCGTGCACTATGGTCGGTTACCACCTCCGCTTTAGCTACTAAACTATTCATGCTATACTGATTTCTGACACTTACGCGAATACTAGACATTGAAATAAAACTACTTTTTACGAATTTTATTAAAATAATATCAATATAACGCGATAAAATCCGTCAAAAGTAGCTTTATTTCTATTCGTGCTATAAAGTAAAGTAAGTTTATATGTCCATCTATGTACAGTGTGATCTTATTTCACAGTTAACACCAAGGAATATAAGTACTAATCATAACATCATATTAACATACCAACAACAGGGTTTTCTATTAGGAGGTTTTCAGTTCTAAGTTTAAACTAGTGGCAGCAGGCTTGGTTACAAGGATACAACATATTATATAGTCTTAATTATTCGTATGTATGTACGTTTTACGTTCAGATTTTTTTTTAAATTATTATATGCATATATTCTATATAATTTATGTAACAAAGGAACATAAACAATAGAATTATAATAATATCAGAACACCTAAATAACTAGAGCGTGCCGAGAAAATGTATACCATAATAGTTCTTAGTCATAATAATGTTGTACCTTTTAAAAATAAGATGCATATTTACATTGTAAAGAAGAACAATTACATTTCCTCACATATTCTATACAAAATGTAACAAAAATTTAATCAACTTTATCACAATATGTAATTTAATTACAACTGTAATTTATATTATCTTTTTGTACTTTTTAAGCATTTTCCATGCTAAGATTACAAGTTATTTTTAATGAAGGAAAAAATCGGCGGGCGGATTCGAACCTGCGCCTTCTGGTTCGGTACACCAGACGCTCTGACCACTAAGCCTGGTGTACCGAACCAGAAGGCGCAGGTTCGAATCCTGCCCGCCCGCCGATTTTTTCCTTCATTAAAAATAACTTGTAATTTATATTTTTTTGTAAAATTTTGTCTTAACCTCAGTAGGTATATTTGCCTAATGTTAAAATTATTTATTTAATATTAATGATACCTACATTATATGAATGATAATTAATTAATAATTACATGTATTATGTGTATTGTACGTAGTAATGCAATAAGTTGAATGTATGTAAATAAGAACAGAAACATTGTATAATATTTACTGAATCCTTACTAATAGTATAAATGCGAAAGTACTTAACTCTGTTTGTCTGTAAAACTGCTTAACCGATTTAAATGAAATTTGGTACACAGACAGTCTAGAGCCCGAGAAAGGACATAGGCTACTTTGTAATGCGAAAAAAGGGTTTAAAGGGGCTGAAATGGGGGATGAAAGTTATAAGAAATACCCAGACCAAACGGGCGAAGCCGCTGGCGGAAAGCTAGTTTCTATACAAAATAGTAATATTAAATTTATAATAATCAGAATCGGTGTATCCCACTCTTCCCACTACTGGCAAAATGCCTTGTCATAGGTATCTGATAAAACAGCAATTTTTGTTACGAGAACTTATATAATTATTTTTACTGTAACATAAGTTTTTTTTTATTTATTTAGATGACGAATACATAAGTAGTTTTTGAATTACTAAACACACAATTCTAGACAGACAGACAGACCTTATATAATGAAAACTTCCTGAACGGAAGTAGAAACTTGCAGGTCACTTTTTGAATAATCATTCTACTAATAATAAAAATGTAAAAGTTTAGATAAATGGATGGACGCAAAAACGACGTATCCAGATGAAATTTGGCACAGAGATAGATTATAGTCTGGAATAGTACATATGAATAGAATAGAATAGAATAGAAATACTCTTTATTGTACACCAAAAACATTAACAAAGACAGAAAAACAAGAATTTTAAAACATACAAAGGGCGGCCTTATCGCGATCAGCGATCTCTTCCAGGCAACCTTAGGATGGACTGAATAGAACTGAACCAAAAATGGGGTTGACGGTGCACCTATGTGTGCACATATGCTACTTTTTATCCCGGCTTTTTATGACAAATACGTAGTGAACATAGAATAATTTATAAGAAATACCCCGGCACACACGAATAAATGAAGACACCATTAAATGGCAACCGATGGTGTCCTCGCCTAGCAACAGCATCCGTAAAACTTATTGTCTACAATAACACTATTACATACAACTCAACGAAGAACCACACGACTTCTCTGGCCCCAAAGAGTTGAGAATCTACACTGATGGGTCAAAGACCAACTCCGGTACTGGTATCGGAGTCTTTAGTAACGACCTGAACATCAAAATATCCAGCTCCTTGGGAATACTTAACACCGTCTACGAGGCAGAATGTGTGAGCATTATCCAAGCTGTAAGTGCCATAGAAGACAGGAGAGTCAAGGACATGCATATCCGCATCGTTTCTGACAGCGCCTCGGTCCTCCAATCCCTAAACTAACACCAATTCACATCAGGACTCATACTCGAATGTCACAATGCACTGGAGAGTGTTGCAGTACTCAACCGCAACACAATAACGCTACAGTGGATTAGAGGACACAGCGGGTCACTAGGCAACGATGCGGCTGATGAACTAGCCAGGAAAGGATCTGACACAAAGGTCTATGGACATGAACCCATCATGCCAATCCCGTTCAATCAGTTACGCAGATGGCTACAGAACCACACACTCTCACAAGCTGACAGATGATGGACCTCAGCACCAGGTTGCAGGCAATCCAAAGAAGCAATGCCATCTTTGGACACCAAACTGACCAGACGCCTTTTGCATCTGAATAGGGCTAGGCTGCGCCTGGTGGTGGGGACTATCACCGGACACTGCTCACTTAACAAACACTTTCATACGATAGGCATTACAGATGGCCCCCTGTGCAGGGCGTGCATGATGGCCGAGGAAACGGTAGCACACGTGCTGCTTGAATGCACAGGCATCACCCAGATAAGAAAAAACCCTAGGATCACCAAGATCTGTAGCGGACACACTGAAAAGGCCGGGAAGACTAATCTGCTTTGGAGTTGGGCTGGCTAGAATAACAGCTCCTCGGCTCAAGTACAATGGTCCACTGCAGGACTAAGTGCGGAAACCGAACCCACACAGGATTGGGTTCTCTCAATGATGATGATGATGAAGAAATACCTCGACGACGCGGACGAAGCCGCTGGCGGGAAGGTAGTGTTCAATGTACATATGTACGTACACATAAGATACATGGGACCATTATTGGCATATGGCACTATTACATGGGACCTAAGGATACCAGCTAAATGTGGGTGTACATTAGTACACCTCTGCCTACCCCTTCGCTGAATACAGGCGTGATGGTATGCTATGTTAAGAACTTCGTGTTTATTCATAACTTTCTCTGTTTTACGGGTTATACACATGTTCGCGCTGCGTTGCGCAAACGTTAAATATTACGTTACGCCTCAGACCGGATCGTGTATGTACCTAGCTTATAACTGGTATAGGGTTTGTCTATCTGTGGTCAAGTTGGTGCACTATTGAATGGGACCATTCACTTTATAGATATACCCTTCTAAAACTAATTGCTAATACCATAAAATACTAATATTATAAAGAGGAAAGATTTGTATTTTTGTATGTAACGAATAAACTCAAAAAGTACTGGACCGATTTGAAAAATTCTTTCCATGCTAGATAGCCCATTTATCGGGGAAGGCTGTAGGCTATATATCATCACGCTACGACTAATAGGAGCGGAGTAGTAATGAAAAATGTTGCAAAAACGGGGGAAAAAATTATAAAACCACGCGGGCGAAGCCGCTGGCGGGAAGCTAGTAAATGATATAATATTTTTTTAATTATAAATCTAATTTGGGTAAATAGAAATAATGTTTTTTTACAGGTTCAAGCAGAAAAAAATGATGAAAAAAATTACGGAAAATTTCAACGCAGGGGGGTCAAGAATCATTTACTGAACTCATGGTATTCGGATGTGCGTCGATGTCCCTTCCACCTTGTATATTTAGAGCAATATTGAATTATAACAAAGGAGAGATAAGAATTTAACCACAATATAACGCAGATGTCATGTTTGGTTACGTGTGTTTTACATTGTGTCGCAAGTTTCCCCTTTTCCCTCGATTTCCATACATTTTCTACTTGACTAGGTCCCCTTTTCAGAATATATCAACAAGATCTACGCGAGACGCGACCTCCCACCTAGACAGTTTCGAATATAATCCGTCTGTCTTATTTACATACGTGTCAGTGTCGTTAGTTTTACAACATAAGATGCGATTAAAGGTAATCGTGATTAAGTAATCGATAATATTTTGAATATTGATAGTGTATATTCGGTTATTGCGTATTTTTGGAATAAAATACTTACCAAAAGAGCCGTTCTAGCTGAAAAACATACCATCACGACTGTATTCCCGATAGGTTAGGCAGAAGTCAACTAATATACATCCACTATGTGTTAAGGTCCCATATTGCATTGCCATGAACGGGGCACTCCAAAACTAGAAGTACTAGACTCTCATATTGTAAGTATCCATATATTATTGTAGCAGATATCATTGTTAAAAACTAATTTTAAAATTCGAAACGAACTGCGCAATTCGAAAGTAATTGTGAAGACCTTTGGGTAAATTTAGAACTTCCTGTGGCTCGATCTGTATGTCGAGTGGCTCTCTGTGTAGTATATTTACCACCACCTGTACGCATTTCTTACTTAGAACACTTTTTGGACAAATGTAACGCAGTTTTTGAACAGCTTCATGATTCATACGTGTGCATGTTAGGTGATTTCAATCTGGGTAATATCGACTGGGAAATGGTTGATTCCTCAAAGAATAACCTTAAGTTACCTAACACCAGTGAGGCTCTGCTAGACTTCATGTATGTTAATGAGCTCAATCAATTCAACAATATTAGAAACACTTCAGGACGTATGTTGGATCTCGTATTTTGTAACCATTCGCTATGTAATGTGAGCCAAAGTATTAATCCAATAAGTAACATTGACCAACACCATCCACCCCTTGAAATAGTGATTTCTCTGAATAAGAAGGCTAAACTTCCATATAACTTTGTCAATTCGAGACCAAACTTTCATAAAACAAGCTATATACCAATTCAAAAATACTTAAAAGAACTTAACTGGGAGGAGTTACTGGGGGCACACCACGGCGTCGATGAGATGTTGGAGGTTTTTTATGACGTTGTTAATTCAGGTATTCAAAAATATATATCCACTCGAATACCTAAAAATAATAAATATCCACCATGGTTTAACCGGAATCTTATTAAATTGTTAAATTGTAAAAATAAGATCAGAAAACGCTTCAATATTTACAAGAACCCATTAGATCAAATTGAATTAAAACTCATCAGCAAACGATGTGACAACCTTGCAACTGTCTGCTACAACAATTATATAAAGCGATTGGAACAGGGTCTCAGAACTAACCCAAAACTCTTCTGGACTTACGTAAAAAGCAAACGGGGTGGTTCTAGCGCCTATCCAATAACCATGACAGATGGCATCGCCACGTCCTCCGATTGCTTAGAGATCTGTGAATTCTTTGCATCTTATTTTTCCTCAGTTTATAGCCCTGCTAAAGATGGATGTGACACAAGTTTTTTAAATAACTTTGATAATAATAGCATATGTTTATCGAGTCATAGTATTAGTCACGAAGCTCTATACAAGAAACTAAAAAATCTTGATTGCAATAAGGGTGCGGGGCCGGACGGACTACCACCTATCTTTATTTATGAGTGTGCGACTGAATTAGTTATTCCACTATCAATTATTTTCAATAAATCTTTGAGTTCTGGTGTTTTTCCCTCAAAATGGAAGCTGGCAAAGGTCGTACCCATCCATAAATCAAACAATGAGGACTTAATTTCAAATTATAGACCCATATCAATCCTATCTACACTCGCAAAAATTTTTGAATCTCTGATCTGCCCATTAATTCAAAACCACCTGAAACTGTACTTAAGTGACGAGCAACATGGCTTTGTAGAATCCAGATCCACAAGTACTAACCTTATATTATTTACCGAATTATTAACGAGAGCAATCGATTCAGGTTATCAAGCTGATGTCATTTATACTGACTTCAGTAAGGCTTTCGATAAAGTCTCACATAAAGTACTGATTCACAAATTACAAGCGTACGGTATCACTGGATCGTTGCTTTCATGGCTGAGCTCCTATCTGGCGAAAAGGTCCTTCTTTGTCGTGATCAATGGGTTCCAATCAATTACGCGAGATATCTCTTCTGGTGTGCCGCAAGGATCCCACTTGGGCCCGGTATTATTTAATTTTTTTATTAATGACGTCCCAAACTGTTTCCAACACTCAAATCTTTTCATGTATGCTGACGACCTAAAATTCGTCAAAGTTATTAAATCTAAAGCTGACGCCTCCAACTTACAGACAGATCTAGACAGGCTCATACAGTGGTGTGAACTCAATGCTATGCATCTTAATTCTAGCAAATGTTACCATGTCAAATTCACGAGAAAACACAACTTTATGGAACACGATTATTATATCAATAATGATAAAATTTGTGAATTAGACATAATAAAGGACCTAGGCATCACATTTGACAGGAAATTAACCTTTATCCCACATGTAGACAACATAGTAAAAAAGTCCGCTAAAATGCTTGGATTTGTTATAAGAAATTCTAAACAATTTAAGTGTTATAACACCAAAATTATGCTTTACAACAGCTTGATTCGAAGTCCAGTGGAATACTGCAGCATGGTCTGGCGGCCACACTATGCCACGCACACATTGCGCCTAGAGCGTGTTCAAAAGCGTTTTCTATGGCACTTGGCGTTTTCCAGCGGATTATCGAAAAAAATTCGTTCGTACAACGGTAGACTGAGACACTTTAAAATGATATCGCTGGAGAACCGCCGTCGCCTTATCGACGCAATGTTTGTGTGCAAAGTGATGACCCACAAAATTGACTGCCCTCAGATACTGAGCCTTTTTAACTTCCGTGCCCCCTCAAGAATTCCTCGCCGGGCAATAACACCACTCTGCCCGCCACAGAGTAGAACGGTTCTGGGTGCCAACTCTCCTGTCGCAAGGTTATGTAGGGTTGTGAACAGCTGTGGTGACCAAATTGATCTGCACTTTGACTCTTTACCCAAGCTAAAAGCCAACTTCCATAAGTATCTCAACCTAGATTAGCCATTAACAAACGATTTCGCATGTATTTAATGTTGATTTAATAAAGCATTTAATGTTAATACTTAGTGTTTAAGTTTAATTTGTAATATTAACTATACATCTTTGTGATCCATGCTCAACGTTAATTTGATCCATATTTACTTCTGTTTTGAGATTTCAAGGTGTTTATGAGCGTAAATTAATATAAATTAGTATAGCATATTAATGTACGACTGAAATTAATGTATTTTCTTTAATATTGCATGCAGAGTTTACCTTTAAGTGATTGTTACACTTTCATATGCTTTCTAACATGTTACCTTTGTCACAACACTAGTGTAAGCAATTGTTGGTGAACCAATTTAAATAAATAAATAAATAAAACTAAAATTTAAAGGAGTAACCATGGAGTTTCTTGCCGGTTCGTCTCGATAGGAAACGACTAATTTGGAACCTAATTCTAAGTCTAGAATTTAGGTAAATTCGACATTTCATAAGTGCCTGTACATGGTTTATATGTAAAACTATTTTGATTTAGGAATTTATCAGAAAACGCGAATACCCAACAACGCTTGACCCGGGAATCGAACCCAGGACCTCCAGTGTAGCAGTCGTGCATAAGACCGGACTAATAAGGCAAACTATCACTAAAACTAAACTACAAACAGTACCTCAACCATGAGTTCTATCGAATGGCTCTCGATAGGTTTTTTACGCATCGAAACGCTGTAATCTCATAGCAGATTTTAGTTCCTTACGTAACCGCTAGAGGTGCTGCGAGGGTTTTCCATACAAATATTTTACGGCGTCGCTAGCGAGTCTAGTAAAAAAACTCATGGTCGAGGCACAGTATAAACTTACCTTAGATTAGCCAGTTCTGAACAAGAGTTAGCGAGCAAGTAGTCCCCACTCAGCAGAGCTATCTTGTTGCCGAACATCATGTCGTCAGGTTCAGCAGTCATGGGCTGGCGGGAGTTCATGTTGACCAGGCCTTTGTGCACCAGGTGGGATGTTCGGATCATCTCCGTGACTTCTGCCAGAGCACGTTGACTGATAAAGAAAGACAGGAGTTATAAATTACGGCGTAAAAGTCTAATGCTCATTTTCACCAATGTTTTAGAGAGTGAAATTGACTACTTTTTACGGATTTTATCGCGTTATATTGATATTATTTTAATCCCGACGTTTCCCTAAAAAGGAGTGTATTTCAATGTCTAGTATTCGCGTAAGTGTCAGAAATCAGTGTCTAAGGCTGATATTCAGAAACGAGACTCAACATGAACTTATGCTTCCGTATGTCAAATTTGTATGACAATTTGACATACGGGAGCCTAAGTTTATGCTTAACATCGTCTCTGAATATTAGCCTTAGAGACTCTTAAGACTAAGTAACCCTAATAATGTAATAAAGAATAATTACTTAAACTATTTTTTTATTTTATTATAATATAACTATGCTAAACTCTCTTCCTCTCTCCTAATTTCGCTGTGCCCGACAGGGTCCATAATGATCTAAGTTATCTATAGTCCACCTATAAAAACGTTATGGAATGCAATAAAGTATCGAGTACTGATTTCTGACACACGCGATTACTAGACATTGAAATAAAACTATGTTTTACGGATTTTATCGCGTTATATTGATATTATTCTAATCCCGACGTTTCGGACCCTTTACAGCGTCCATGGTCACGGGTGACTAAGGTGGTGGTGGCTACAGCTACCCTACATTTATGTTAATTGTTGGCAATCCGATTCACGCAGAACGAGCTCACCATATTCGGTCTTGTAGTTTTAGGCTTGGATTTAGATTTAATTGAATCTATAATAGCGTTCTAAGCAGGTGGTAAGACCCAGCCATCTTCTCTATTGAAATTTGGATGTTTTTTAATTTCAATGGACCACAAGTCCTCGCAAAAGAAAACCGATTCCTACCCAGGATGATTCGTATGATTCACAGAACAAACTTTAACATATAGAAATACGTTAAAGTTTGTTCTGTGAAAGTTGTTAACGGCACTCGCGTCCCGATTCTATCGGCATATGAGCAAAGATAAACAAATTATACGGAACGAATGATGAAAAGCCTACTTACGAACTAGTTTAATGCGTTGTTGTGATGTGTAAACTAAGCTTTAGAATTTCACAGGTTTTTTGCGTCGGGGACAAGCTAAAAGGTTCCTGTATTAAGTGACCACGACACACATGAGTATAGGTATCCATCAGTAACACTGATGGAGTGAAGGACTTTAATTTTCCGTGTAAAGAGCACTTTTACTTTCCCTAGTAATTTAATATAGGGACTTATAGCAAATAGCACTGATAGATGAGCCATTAAATGAGCCATACAGTCATGAAAATAAATATGTAAACACTTCAAAATTCAGAAGTGGTTTAGCCATTTTTTAGTTTTTATTTATGAATGCTCGTTACTGTACCTAGTCGAGTGTTAAATATAACTAGTTACTCTTGCCTTATCATACTTAATGCCATACGTTAACCTGAGACAAAATGTTGGGTAAGCTACACTCCGAAGTCAAGTGATAATTGGCATCAGAAAGAAATAGGTACGTTATCTCTATGACCGACAGACGATCTACGCCTGTGGTGTGACCCCTTCTCGTGGGGTTCTCATTTCGAATGTACACAAGTGAAAGTTCAAATATCACACAGCACAAAAGCGTTCGACATAAAGAAACTGAGCAGTCTCTAGCTTACCTATACTTTATGAAGGATCTACATAATATCCGGATATATTTGTTTATCTACTTCAGTCTGATGATGGTAATTGGTACCTAAGGTATTAATGAGTTCTGAGATATCTACAATGTAAGGAGCACACACATATAAATATCCTGGGACATTTTTACACAGCACCATCTAGTCCCAAACTAAGCAGAGCTTGTACTATGGGTACCAGACAATGGATATAATACTTATATACTTTTTTTTTGTAAATACATACTTATAATACATAGGAAACACGCAGACAAACACAAACACTTAAGTTCATCACAATAAATGTTTGTGTCCTGTAGGAATTGAACCCACGACCTCGTGATCAGCAGTCCGGTACCTACTCGAACCACTAGACCACAGACATCGTCAAACAAACATAAAATTCCTGTTTATTTTACTTGGGTCAAAGGGAACTTTTATGTGCTGAAAAAGTAGGAAAAGTAAGAGATTATCGGCGCCGAAAACGTCTGTGTACACATAAATATCAATTTGCAGTGCAAATATCGGTGTAATAAATTAAAGTTTACAGTATTACGCTTCATTTTGTCCATACACAATATCCACAGGAAGTTTTATGGTTAGTTGCGTTATGACAGCGATAAATAAGGAAGTTATATATTGTTCCAACCTTCGACCGGACGATGCCCTTTCGATAATTTGTAGGTGCAGCAATTTGCACAGTGAATGCCCTTTTAAAATGAAACTGCCGACTAATTGATGAAATACCGATGTCCCTTATAGGGCATTTCTTCTGTAGCGACGGTGAGTGCTGATACTTATATTAATCTTACGCAAAACAGAGTTTTTTGAGCGATAATCGTTATCGAATCTGTCAAATATTTTTTGTATGGAAAACTTGGATCTACACGGTCATATCTGAGATTTTTCATACAAATATTCGCAAGCAACTATTGCTGTTTCTCCTGGTAAGGCTTCAGAATTAATAATCTATTACTTATCCATACAAATAAATAGTATTCTGAGTGGGGGTCAATCCTGTCAAAGCGCATAACGCAATATCTAAGCTACAATCCTTAGATTAATACAATCTATAAATGTCAATTGAAATTTGGAGATGGTTGCGTTCTTGCTTGATATTGCATTGCGTAAATTGCAGATTAAGAAATTAATTTAATCTACCAATAAATCTTAACTTAAAATTTATGAATCATAATGAAGTTGTATGCCGTATATGACGCGTAGATAAAATCCAATAATTGTTAATTAAACCATTGTTAAAATTTGTAACTAGACGTCTTAAAACCGTAATCTCTTTTTATACATATAACCAGAAACCACTAAGTACTTAGTGTACTTGTATTTGAAAAATAATTCATGGTTGCCTGGAAGAAAACGTATATGAATCGCGATAAGGCCGCCCGTTGTATCTTTTAAAAATCGTATAATAATAATAATAATAATAAAATTTATTTATTTCCTCACCAAAACCGCAATACAATAGGTATCTTAAGCTATGGTTGACAATCTATATACGGTTGTGGATCGCTGGAGCCTGAGGTAGGCGCTGTCGCACCTGTGTTACAGGACACCAGGTCCCCACTCGGACCCTGGTTTACAGTTTCATAGCTGAAGTATGTCTCCTATTGTCCTCCAATAAAGTACATATAAATAAGTTAATAGATAGTTTAATTCAGCTCACCTGTGCAGGACCCCAGCGGCCTTGTCCTGCTCCATGTCGGGTATTTCGGGGCTGTGTCCTGCTGCTTTTGACACCAGCAGCACGATGAGCCCCCACGCTTGCATGTTGTTCTTACCATTGTAGATGAGATTTCTGGTAAATACAAACAGTTATAGTTAGACAACTACGATACGGAATAATAATACGGAATTACTTAGCTTAAATTAGTAACTTTTCGATAATTTGGTACAGTTCTCGCCATTTTTTTTGTCCGACTTGAAGTTGACGCGAGTCAACTTCAACCCGGCCATAAAAATTGGAGGCGGAAGAAATATTTTATCTACTTAAATCTTCTTCTTCTTCGTGTCGATGGTACGATTTTTTAAATTAAATTCGGTGTGCCCAAAACTTCACCACTTCCACAGCGAAAGCTCAAGTCTTAGGCTATTGTTTCGATTCATTTAAATCTAATATTTTTCTCACTCCGATTTTTATGGCCGGATTGAAGTTAGCAAGGCTTTAAGCCGGACAATAAGATTGGCGAGATGTAAAAAGATTGATGAGATGAACACGCTTGTGACCAATAGACCATTGACCATTGAGTATGAGGTTCACGGTTCAATAATCAATTCCCAATTCGGCTTTTCTATGGATTTCATAATAATAGCCCGAAGTTTGGACCACCAGGTTCAAATCCAAAATTTTACGTTTTATTTCTGGTTGGTACCAAAGAAATATATTGTGGAGTACATTAGTACACTTCTACAGTTGTCATCTCAGGTAATTATTGAAACTGACCGTTATGCAAAGACTTCATTGAAGGTGACTTTCGATTATTAAGTAGTGTTACAAAATAAATCTTAAATTAATAACGAACCGCCACATTATATCTACTCGGAGATTTTCTTGTGCTTTACGACGTTTCACAACAAAGATTTAAGCAACGATTTGCAAGAGATCAAAACCACAATATGCGTTGCGTACTTTTTGATAATGAAGTTAAAGTGGTTAAAGTTTATGTTTCGAAAATGCCCTATTGCCAATGATTTCGAAAGAATATATTATATACCAATGCCTGTTGCTCAAAGGAAAGCCTTGATAGGGTAGTAGACTAGATGGGCTAATCCCTAATTTCTTCCTCCATATATATGATAATAATACTTGCCCCTCCCTCGAGTTCCACTCTTGAATTTTTCTACTACCTAAGCATAATTATTTTGTAAAACATTACATTTCAATGCAATGAAGTATTAAGTACTGAGATTTATCATTTTGTATTTTTAAGCATTGTCCATGCTAAGATTACAAGTTATTATATATTGGATTAGAATGATTTAAAAGGATAGCCCATGACTTGAGCTTTCGTTTTTATTTATTACAATCTAATATTTTTCTTTCTCCGATTTATACGACCGGCTTAAAGTTAGCTCGTGCCAACTTCAAGCCGGACAATAAGTTTTGCGAGAACTGTGCCTTTCTAAGTCCTTCTTTTACTGAATTCTATAAGAGGAAGTATGATGGAATACTACGTTACGTTACTTTACAGGATGTAAAGCGAATACTAAACGGAACGTAAGCGATTAAATGAGCGATGATGTGCAGTGTTGCCACACGGAATGCACATTGATTCAACTAATATCAACAACACGTACGCACCATGTAACCTCTACACGCAATGTTACGTACTATAATCAGAGTTAACTTACATTATTTACATACTACATATATTAAAAAAACAGGGAAGACCTTTTGGAGGGACCTTGAAGGTCACTATGTCAAAATATTACGCGATTGCGGTACGCAGGCTCTTGAGTTCATTGAGTCGTGATTGTTAAAAGCGTTTCGCAAATTCATCTGCTGCGCTACCATTAAATATTCCAGCGCTTCTTACGACCACAAGACTAACGAAGCAATTTCTCCAATACTACTTACTTATTTTTTATGATTTGTATAGTTAATTATCTCAATTTTTGTTTTTTAATTTCAATTAGACCATAATTAAGTATTAGATATTAATTAATTATTATTAATTAATTATTATATATTATTTGACCATAATTAATTATTATTTTTGGAGAAGAACCGGCAAGAGCCTCAATAATCAGTAATGTTAAAGTTTCCTTTGTCAATTTTTGAATCTTGTTTGGAAACTGTAAATTAGACAAATGTATCTGATGAGATGGCGTGAACGCGTCATGATAAGATTAAAATGGGGTTATATTTGCGCACGCTCTATTCGATAATATGGTAAGTGTCAACCCCATTCATATTCATATTTGTGTGACGTAAGTATTTATCCCAACAGAATAAGTCTAGGGAGGTTTACCATAGATTGTAGAGATATAAACAGACTTTGTGTAGGTGTGTACCCAAAAAAGTGTTAGTAAGTAGTTAGTTGGTAAACATTAGCGGAGTTTCTTGCGTTGCATGTGCTAGATAAGAAATGCTACCATGTCTATCATTAAATTTTTCGTAACCAGTAGTGTCTGCACTTAGAATCTGTATGATCTAAATCTAAAATAGCCATCTATGATCTAGTGCCTAGTCTGTTTTACGTGATCGTAAATAAAGAAGTGTTGGAAGAAGAAAATTATCCTGGCTCCGCAACATCCGACAATGGACTGGAATAAGGAAAGTAGATCCGTACAGACTGGCTCCGAACAAGAAAGAATGCCGATCTCCAGTAGTGTAGAGGCACCCAAAGAAGAAGAAAATAGGCTCTTTGTATCATGGGTTCGAGTTGTGTTCTAGATTTTTATGAAACTGAGTTTTTTTATACCACTTAGGTGGCAAACAAGCATACGGCCCGCCTGATGGTAAGCGGTTACCGTAGCCTATGGACGCTTGCAACACCAGAGGTATCACTCGCGCGTTGCCGACCCGAAAAACCTCTTAGAGGTTTATGAAGAATTCACTGCGCCGACAGTTTGAGGGAATATACCTCTTGCTGCCAGCGCAGCGCATCCTTAGAAGGAGCTCTGAGTAGCAGCTGGGTGCCTGTATTTGTGAACATTTGAATGTTACATGAGACCTAAAACAGGCGAATTGTACTGTGTACATTTAATTAATTAGTATACCTCTGCTTACCCTTGAGTTTCGAGGAATACAGGCGTGTGTTGTATTGTATTGAAATGTACAGTCAAACAAAAGTGCTAAAGCGATTTTCTCCTAAAGTACTAATAATAGAACTTTGTGATATTACGAACACAGTATTTACGAATTAATACTATAGTGACATTGGTGTTATCTAAAAGTTGCAACTGCAGTTCATTCACGAAAAAATAGCTTTCAAAATCAAAATCAAAATCGTTTTATTTTCACATAGACCTTATGCAGGCACTTATGAAATGTTGAAACTAGGTGCACGGTTCAAAATTAGTCGTTTCCTATGGAGAAGAACCGGCAAGAAACTCCATGGTTACTCTTTAGCGCTATTGTTAGTGTTTGTAAGGCTGTGCTTGTGTCTGTACTCGAGACACAATGTCTCAAAATACCTCAACGGTTACATGAAGGCGGTCCGATTCAGGAAATGACATTAAATAATGTGGTTTTTGTAAACAAATCAAAATGTAGAGGCCAATTCATGAACAATTTACTTATTCGGAAATTTACTGTGTAAAAGGTATTAAAAAGCTTGTGAATGGGATATATTGCAAGGTCTTGGAGAGAAGTGAATAGGCAGGTTAGACGACCTGATTATTGCCTGAAGATGAGAGTTAGAGCTAACTGAATGCGGAAAGCTAATGGATCCTACGAAAATCGAATGTCGAACCCGTTGTCCTACCCGTAATATTATTCTACTCCGTAATATCATACAGGTACTTACCTGTATGACAGATAATGTTCCATTATACCTACATATACATACATTATGCAGAGTATATTAGAGTAGGTTCGGTCAAATGAAAAAGTAAACCTTTTGAATAACGGATTGCATTTTCTGCTACTAATACTCTGTGGTGCTGCCGAGTGTTTCAGACATGACGATGGATAAAAAGTTGACCTGTCATGCGTTTTTGACGATTAGGCTAATATTCAGAGACGATGCTAAGCGTAAAGTAATGCTTCCATATGTCAAATTTGTATTACAATTAGACATACGGAAGCGTAAGTTCATGCTGAGTCTGTTCTCTGAATCTCAGCTTTAGTGTCTAGTAAAATTGTAAAAGTACGTCAATGTTTCGTTTCGACCCGAAATTTCGTCGTTCCATTTTCGTAGTAGGTAAGTATTTCATTTCTCAAAAGTCATTATGCTTACCATGATTATTTACTATCGTGGCCGAGACTATAAAAAATGATTGCTGGCTGTTTTTTTTTTAAATTGGCTCTAAAATGTTGGCGACTGGCTGGCAACAGTTCTGTTTTTGATAGTTTTTATTTTTGATATTTCATTGTATTGTTTTTTCTGCTGTCAGTGTGTTTGTGTCATGTCGATTATTGTAACATAAAATACTTCCTGTGCTACTAAAATTCCTCTTAAAAAACCACCATAGTTTAATTTCATCTACAGTCCACTTCTCTCACGAACATTTTCTAATGCCAATTTAAAAAAAAAACAGCCAGCCATTTTTTATAGTCTCGGCCACGATAGTAAATAATGACACAAACACACTAAATCGACATGACACAAACACACTGACAGCAGAAAAAACAATACAATGAAATATCAAAAATAAAAACTATCAAAAACAGAACTGTTGCCAGCCAGTCGCCAACATTTTAGAGCCAATTTAAAAAAAAAACAGCCAGCAATCATTTTCATCTTTACAATCTTTACTGAAGTTAATGGATATTTCATGATTGTCTAAAACTTGTTTAAATGTATAATGTGAACATTAACAATGCTTAATATGTAGCTATCTTCTTTTATCTTGTAACAGCACTACACAATCACAAAGTAAAAGTATTTTGTTATGCAAATGTTAACTTAGAATGTACCAGACTAACCGTTACTTTTATAAAAAAATCGGATTAATGTTTCGTGAAGTTTTAAGTTTTAAACTACCTAATAACTATTAGGTACCTAGTTACCTACATGCACGGTATAGTGGCAGTGCATATGCACGGTTTCAATGTTACCGGTCGCGGGTTCGATTCCCGCAGTGAAAAAATTTAGGTACCTACATGCTGGCGCAGGCGTAGTGGCAGTGCATAAATGTATGGTTGCTATACAAATCATATTAAAAACTAAAAACCAGTTTCATCCTACAGGATGGTCAGGAATATTATAAAAATAATGTGTTTGCGAATTCTTTTGCCTCTACAACGACATATAAATATTTTTTTAAACTTCTATTAGCCACATACTTAGCGGTCTTCAGCAAAGGATGGTTGCTCCCAACCAGCTTGCGCAGATGAAGCGCTACGTTTGCAATTTCGTCGCTCAACACCCATCGCAGACTCAGGAAGGAGGTCGGATATCCCACAATCTTCTCCGCCTCACTCACGGCTCGGTTCCAATCCGGCTTCGAGCTATGTTGGGCAACACTGGCTCGTTGCGTGCTGCATGTGCTCACTTCCCTCACAGTACAAGGTCCCCAAAGTTTCGAAACCAACGCACTAGATGACTGAACTTTCACTAAATCGCATTTAACGACACGACACAAACGGCTCAAACTCATTTTCCTAATGAACTTCAACGACCCAGGAATACCGATTAGTACCTAATCCGAATTTCGAAAGCGCGAAAGTAATTATTTGTTTTACACTAGACTTGTACAAAATCACGATATTTACAGGAAAAATAACGAGTAAATACGTATTTTTAACACAATTAATCCCGTTAATCACACACAATTGAAACTGTATAAATAAACTCAATTTCTATGCAAGTATTGCATAAAATAGATTTTATTTCGTAAATAATTGATTCGACGAAATACGAACGTGCGCAACTTTCGCGCGCGATCGGTTGACTGACCGAATATTGAATGAAGCCCATGAACTAACTTCTGGTTCACGAATGGCGAATCCAATAACGTCACATTGAATGAAGCAGAGTATCAGAAAATGTGCTGCTGTGAATTTCTGAATAATTTTTCGTTGAGCCATCCATCACCCTCTCTTTACTTAGGTAGGTAGGAGGTAGGATATACGGTCATAACGCAACATCCGACATCAGCAGTGAATGGGTTCTTCGCATCTTCGCTGGTTGAGCAATTGTTTGGCTAGCGAAGATGCGAAGAATGTCACTAGAGCTGGAGAAACACTGAAGTAAAGGGTATTCTAATCTATGCACTGAAGTCTAAACAGCCGCTAACCACCAGATAAATAAAAAAGGAACCAAATTTATATTAAATTATCTGCCAATTCATCTAACGGCAACACACTAGGTGTTGAAACAGACGCTTTAAATTCAAAAACATGTACTCTGTGATACGTTCCAAAAAGTAGATTTTTGATATTCTCATTTGAAATATTTTTGTCATAGGGACTTGACCTAGAGGTCATTCCATGTATTCTGGAAACGTCGGAAAACTCTGGAAACCAAAGGTCAGTGTCTCTGGGTGACTGAACTCTGCTTTTATTGAGATGGATAGTATACATTGATAAAAAGCCGTTTCAATTAGCACTTATCATTACTTAGTACAGTTCTCGCCAATCTTACTGTTCGGCTTGAAGTTGGCACGAGCTAACTTCAACCCGCCCGTAAAAATCAGAGAGAGAAATATTAGATTGTAATAAATAAAAACGAAAGCTTAAGTCGTAGGTTGTTTTTAATGTATAAATTTCATTTTCGTAGCTCGTGCCAACTTCAAGCCGGACAATAAGTTTGGCGAGAACTGTAGGTTACTAGGTACCGCTCCAGATATATATATAAGGCCCTTTGGTCTCCATTTGGAATATTTATGTACTTATCACAATTTACAGGCCTACAATATTATTATCCAGCGAAAAACAAAAGGGCAAGGGCACGTATGAAAGTCGTGTCTGAAGGAAAAATAACACCGCAATCATGTCAAAAACCTGGGGGTCTACTCTCTAAGCACGAAGTCCGTAGTTTCGGCCTTTCATAAGTTCGTAGTCCGTAGTTTTGGCCGGTTTCCTACTCCGTATCACCTACGGACGCATGATTCGTTCGGGGCCCGAACTAAGAAGGAAAAATTACTTACCAGCTGATCACATAATTTGACAGTTGTACCTCTACTCCCGATGTGTGTTTATGCATCCGAAAAATTTACCGTGACACTTGCTATAACACATAACGGATGGTCTGAGTTACTTTAGGACGGGCCCGTTACTTCGTTCGTTGACAGAGATAGGGAGTAGATCCCCATAGCCTGATAAGTTTCGTGTTTCTAATCGGTGGTGTTGGTTGTGAAAGAAATGCGAGTTCAAGATACTCATATTCGTAGTGACTATTTAATACCCAATACTTTAATGCATTCCATAATGTTTTATAAAGGTTTAAAAAATCCTGTCTGTACTAAATAACAATAATTGTATTGTTATTTAGTACAGACAAAATCCTCATTTTTTTAAATTTAATTCCAGACAATCATCCATAGTCAAGAGGATTTTTAAATTATATAATAACTAATAATTCCATAATTAACTATTAATTTTCGAAATTCTTAAATAAGCGCTATCTAGTGATGATTGTTAGAACTAGTTATCTCAACTGCAGTGGTTCACAAGTATTGTAGTTCGGAACTCACTCGGACCAAAGGCTAATGCAAGTTTAGCATTAGTGACTAAAATGGGATCAATTTATTCTCAGTTTATTCTATAATAATTATTATTATGAATGACACTATTTAGAGTTACATTACAGGCTGTATTCTGAACTGTTGACTGTTCTATCATTTTTGTCTACGAGATACCTAAAATCTTACGGTCATTGATGGCCATCTGAGTGAATAGTTTTATTAATTTTGCCATTCTGTATGGGGAACGAAGGAGATTTCATATAAATTTAAAAATAAATAAAAATAAAGAAATCGATGATATTTTGACAGGTCAGCGTAAGTGTTGCTATGCTATGGTTCTTTATCATAAATTATTACAATATTTTCTACTATTATGTATGATATTGGTATGTATTATGTTTATACGTCAGGCAGAATGGCTTTTTATACGTCGAAACAATGGGTCTACTGTTGTAATGACCAATAAATATGTCACCTCATTCTGATTAACTCCTATAGATCACAGGAAAGTTTTAAGTTCCATTAGGACCGAACTATTAATCTGACAGAAATCCTAACTCCGAGGTGCTACAGCTGGATATAAAGAGAAAAATCAAATACCTATCACTTTGCTTAAGTTACAGTAGCCGTATTTGCAAGAATGAGAAAATTTGGAGAATAGTATCCTAAATAACCACCAAAATTAGGTTTCTAATGTTGTTAAAGTATGCAGTGTTATGTAGCTATAATTGTCATTTAGTTAGATTTCTTTAAACAATAACCTTTCTCGATTAAAGAAGGCTAAATTCCATGTGCATGATATTGTACTGATATCAGAAATGTTCATGGCAACACTGTTATACACACCGACCAATCAAATCGTTTCTTGTGATTGTTCCGTTCAGTCACTCTCTTGCTTCAGCCAATCAAAACTGTGCGTCAAAGTAGTTCATTCATGCTCAATCATCAGAAAAACTCACTCACTCATTCAGTTATTCGCGTTTCGCCGGTTGCTGTAGTCGTCTGTAGAGCGGTCACTACGCACTACCGGTATTTCAGTGTAATAATTGATCAAAATCTCCATCCAACACAACTGTTGTTATTTTATAACAATTGTGTGTGAAAGTGAGAACTTAAAGTTGTGTTGTAGGCGAGAACAGTTTATTCAATTTACCGAACGTACTTTGAGGTAAGGGTTTTTTGTTGCTTTCTTTACATTTTATCGTGGAGCTATGTCTGTCTGGCTGGCACTGGCGATACGGGGCTTCGGTCTAGCTAGTCTTTCGCAAGCACTGAATGCTCTGAGTTCACGTGCATGCATACGTGGTTAAAATCTTCTAACAGGTGAAAATTTGTCCAATCAGCATTTTATTTTCTTCTTTTTTTGTTGCCTTTTCCTTAAAAAGTGATTGCGTTTTACCTTTGGATTATATACATTTACCTATTTGTTATAATGATCAGCGCTGTACGCTGTATCACTTATTAGGTACCTATCGTAATTATTTCTCGGCATTTATTTCTCATCCATCTAATTCACTTACCTACCTCGAAAAACAGTCAAGAACTCAAAATGAAATGGATGGAAGTGGAATAAATAATCGGAAAACAATTGAACATCTTAAATACACCGGTACGTTGTACACAATTCGTTATCGGATGTATTAATTTCAAAATTCGATTCGCGTTTTTTTTCTGTTTGGCAAACGGCTTCTGTGTAGCGCCAGCAATGACCTGAAGTGACTGAGATTTGGGCGGTCATTGATCTCCCTTCTGGTTTTTTAATAAATTCATAATCTTCGTCTAAAGAGATTTTATGCATTTTTTTGTAATTATTATTTTTGTTATTGTATGAACACAGACTTTTCGAGTAAGAATATTTTGTTCTAACTTCTAATCAATAATAAAACTAAATTTTCCTGTTTCATAACTAGGTCCATTCATAAATAATATCACTAAACCTCTATGTGCATCACATTGAGAACTAAATGGTTTCTAAATTACTTTACATAATGGAAATCAAATACAAGTAGGTAATTGAACAAGAAATATTTAAATATATAAAAAAGTAGGTACATTTGAGTTCAACCTCTAAAATGTGACCTTAAACTCAATCTAACCAAGCACCTAATTAAGATATGCCACCTAATTAATTATATAATGCTGTTGTCATCTTTACAGGATTACAATTATTGAAGGACTGATACAACATTATCTTATCGTCTTAATACTTTTGGGTAATTTTACACAGCACCATCAAGTCTCAAACTGAGCGCTTGGGACCTAGATAGACCTTGGGACCTTGGGACTAGACTAACTATGCAATCAATTGAAACTTATATCCTATACTTATAAAGAGGAAAGATTTGATTGTTTATTTGTATTGAATAGACTCCAAAACTGCTGGACTGATTGATAGAGTTAGCCTATTTATCAGGGCATTTTGGGCTATATACCATCACGCTAAGACTAATAGGAGCGGAGTAGCAATGAAAAATGTTGCAAGAACGGGGAAACATTCAAATAGGTACTTCATATCTTTATTATTATATTTGGGACAATTTTACACAGCACAATGAAGTAACAAACTGAGCTTAGCTTGTAATAGGGGTACTAAACAGTGGATATAATACTTTATACTGGTTTTGTAAATACACTCTTAAAAATATCTAGACTTGTTGTTGTACATAATTATTTGTGTCCTTTGGAAATAAAACCACTGTCTACTAATTTAAATCAAATTAATTAGTTGTATTCAAATGTGCAAACCACTGTATAGTAACATTATCTACTGTGTTATCAGTGCAAGTTTTCCATAACATTACAGTTCAATCTGTCAGTGTCGCCTGTGCGTGCATTGTGATTTAAGTGCTGCCTTGGCAAAATTGTTTGCTGATGACTCGCGTCAATTGGTTGACTTTGATAACCTACACAATTTGCAATAGCTCACTAATGTTATCGACACGACATGTCAACGCTTACTACGCTTTCAAAGAACATTAATCAATATTCTTTAAAAAAACATGCATGGCTCAGAAACTTAGTCTGAAATTGTATGACTAGGATTACCTTGAAAATGTTTGTCAGTTTGTTACCTACTTAAAATGACTAAATTTTAAGGTACCTAACATAGCACAGAGGTTGACTATTCAGCCCATACTTTTAATTGTTCCTAATAGCTATTAGCATAATAAATTACGTTTGGTAAAGATTAAATTTTGCAAAAGGAGGTCATCGAAATAATTTGAGAAAAATCACGCACGCCATTACGGCTAATTACGGTTATATTAGATTATTATCAGTTTCATAGTGATTTCATGGTAAAAACTATCAACTTGACAGCTGTCATGTACCTCCAGTACAAATTTGGGCTGAGTTGTATGGGGTTTTGATGACCTCCTTTCAGCCAGTTCAAAACTGGCCTCCGTCTTCTTCTATATCGTTTGCTTGCCAACCCTTTCGCATGGGTGACCTTCTGCGCGGTCTGGTACCTTCCACCATCCGCTGCAGACGAGTCGCTCTATGGAGTGGTATTCTTGTCTCGACACGTGTGCAAAAAACTTCAGGATACAATAAAGGCCTGACAGAATACATAATTGTCCTTTGTCCTTCGCCCCTTGAATGCCACTCCCTGACATGTGCGTGTGCGTAAAAATGTAGGGCTGCGTTTTATGTCCACCATATTATGCTTATCTTGCTTAGACTGATACTTGGTCATTTCATTATCATGTTCCTGCCCTTGTCCTAATTTAGTTGGGATTGTCACAGCATGATTTTATAAATACAACATAGCAATATAAATAATAATTAATACCTACCGATATAAAATAACTTTAATAATTCTGCGATAGTGGTAGTTGTGACTACTATTACCTACCTACTCTGTGGTAGTGGGAAATTGTTTTATTTTATTATTTTCCTTTCCATTACATGTGTTAATGAGATAGGCAGGTAACTACAAGTTAAACTCAATAGTAACTTACCTTTAATATTCTTTATAAACAAAAGAATATTATTTTATAAACAAAAGAATATTACAGAACGCGCGGTATAACTTGACCGTACTAATGCGCAATGGATTGTTTAGGTTAAAAATAGTGAAATTGTTAGGTTAAATACTGCGCAGCTAAACGGTCAACTTCAGTCCGACCAGGGTATGCTGCGCGTACTGTATCTCTAAGCTATACTATACTGAATCTCTAAAATTATAAATTGTGAATTTCCCTAATATTTTTCGAGTACTTTGCAAAAGTTATTATTTAATTATTGCACTGTACTTTACAGGAAATACAGAGTTAACTTAAACATACAAATAGACCCTGTAAGGGTGTTGCAAAGCATAGTATTTATATTAATAAGTTATTCAGACATCATCAACCTCTTAGCTAAATTGTTATATACCTAGGTAGCTAGTCCGTTTATTCCATAATAAACGGACTGATATAAATGCAACCAGGTTTCAGTGAAAACAAATTGAAAATCACACGTCGTACAATCTGATTGCATTGATTTATGCTTGGAAATAGCAAGAAGCAAACTGATGTTATGTTCAATCATTGTGAGATCGAACTACATAGAACATGATATAGATATATTAGCTACGTAAGAGAGATAATATATTAGGTATATTCTTCTTCGTGTCGATGGTACGATTTTTTGTTTTTAAATTAAATTTGGTGTGCCCAAAACATCTAACTTCTTTTTTCTTTTTTACTTTTTCTTGGTATATTAATGATGTAACGTCACTTGACGTCATGTTTTGCGAGTTTTTTGCACAAGTTCAAGCACAAGGTAGTTGCAAGCTCTTACTATTCAAATAAATAAAATCTAAGTGTCTGTTTGTAATGTTATTAAAAAATAATTGCTACTGAAAATATATTATAAAAAACAGCACAAGTATTTAAAAAAATGTTCTGACTAATCTCCGACGAAATGATATGACCGATTTTAACAAGACTTTCACTAGCTGATAACTGATGTCATAAGGAGTAACATAGGTTACACTTATTTTAGAAGAAGTGTAGAGTTCTACGCCAAAAAAAAATTCATGAACGTGGACGAACTCGCGGTAAAAGATAGGTTAGTATTGGCGTTTTTTCGTAATAATTAATTGTAATACGTAAAAAGAAACTTGCAGCAGGGTTTTTATTTATTTATTTAGCTTTCCAACAGTTGTTACAAATGTATAACTAACTACATTAAGGGGTAATAGCTAATTGTACAACCAATTATAGGCAAGCTTGACTATTTTACCAATTAATGTACTTACTAACTTATAATTAATTAATGAAGCTTAGGGCTTTTGCTTGCCCGCCTCATCTGATGTAAGTAAACGATCGAACACTTGCGTAACAACCCATTCTAGATATTTCTAACAATAAGCTAGAAAGAGTGCAATAACATAATTTACCTTTGTATAAAAACGAATGTCAATGAACCAACCATTTCTAGGACAAGGCAAAAGACTTTTATTTGAACCTCGTTGACCTTCACACATGACCATAGCACGTGTTCACACGCCATAGTCGTTCGTGAATGAATTTATGCAGAATGGTTTTTTAATCATGGCAAAAAAATCAAGCTGATTCAAAACTTAAATATTATAGATAAGCGACAGAACTCGATAAAACTTATCTGATTCGGAAATTTCCGTTAGTATGGAATTTCTCTTATTGTCACTCGCTTTAACGGTGAAGGAAAACATCGTGAGGAAACCTGTATGCCTGAGAGATATTCTAGACGGCATGTAAAGTCTGCCAACCCGCATTAGGCCAGCGTGGTGGACTATGGCCTAATCCCTTTGATACAGAGAGGAGACCCGCGCCCAACAGTGGGACAATTAATGGGTTGATGATGATGATAGTCCTCTTCATAGAACAATTAGAAAACCTTATTTTATTCTTTGAAATATAGATACCTATTTGGATATTATGGTTAGTTTACATTTCGAAAAAAAATTGGTAGTTAATGGCCTCACTGCCTTATAAGTTCCCATTCAATCACTTGACAGATAATTTCATACAAATGATGTTCCATATTGTAATTTTTGGCGCTTAGTGGCTATCCAGAGGTGGTGAAACAGCCCTTAAATTTGTAGTTTCCAAACTGTAAAAAACACTACCCAGCATTCTTGGTAACATGTGGAATATCTCATAATATACAAGGTGGAAGGGACATCGACGCACAAACGTCGTGACAAGGTTTCACTCAAGGTCAAAAATATGACCTAGGTCATTCATATAGAAAATTATCGGTTATTACAGATATTGTCATTTTTGAGCGCGCAGTGTATTGCTAAAACCGTGATTATAACGCTCCGCTTTGAATGTTATCGCGCGCGCGTTCAAGTAAAAAAAAACTGTGGAAAAAATTGAAAATTTGTTGAAAAAAGTTACGGAAAATTTCAACGCAGGGGGGGTCCAGAATCCACCTTGTATAGTCTCAAATCAACAGGTTTTAATGTCCAATTCTTTTTCCAGGTATGGAGTGGGAAGGGCCGCCCAAGCAAGGCTTGTACGACCCTCAGAACGAGCACGAGGCCTGCGGCGTTGGTTTTGTTGTTGCTATCGACGGAAAACGTACCCATAAAGTAAGTGAAAAACTTTTTACCGAACCCTTACGCAAAACAAAAAACCACAGAAACCTCATAAATGATTAAAATTAAAGAAATGTTTTTCGCTGTAACCGTAACCTTTATTTGAACTTTGCCCTTTTTACAGAAGAATGAAATTTTGAAATGTTTCCATCTTTGTGGCAAATTAGCTTTTGTAATAGGTAGAGTTTATTTTTCGCATTTTATGCAAGAATTGTAGTCTAAACTTATGGAACAGTTTTACATTATTTTGCTTAGCTTTGCATACTCAGTCTCAGACTACAAGTCTTTATGATCTTACCAAAACACAAATGTGTTAAATAAAATCTCTTAGTAACAGTAATTACCCCCAGCCAGACTAAGCCGATATTCGAGCTCGATAGGATGGCCCCGACCTCCTGTTGCCTAGTAACGCTAATTGTGATAAGAGCTGTCTGTGCTTGACGTAGTCTAGTAAATAATTTTTAACACACAAACATCTGCTATTAATTGATCAGTTTGTTTGTAAAGCTCTATGTACTCCTCTCACTCCCTCCCATATGAATGTTATGCGGTATACCGTATATGCCACGTGATACACGGCATTGCACGTTTTTTTCCATTCGTCTCCAGTGGAAATTCTCTCACAACCCATCCCGCTTCTTCTACCCATTCTGTTCTTTGGTTCCACAATAGACAACTTATGTTTTTTACGAGGTTTCTGACTTTATCTATGCTGGAAGTATGCTTAAGGATCGGTCAACCCAAGGGCTTTTAAGCAAACGTAGTGTCATATCCTGTTGACAACATTAACAACTATTAAAAATATCCAAACAGTCACTGTTGTTCAGTCAGAACATTGTTGTTCGAAAAAACTAAAATAAATGGTCAACAAATGTGACGCCACAGTGTAAAAATGCTCTTCATGAAGTTTTTGCGAAGATTTTGGCGACGCACGCGACTTTGCGTTGCATCTTTGTGTGGTCGCCATACAAAGTTGCTTATTTATTTAACACAGGTTAAAGAGAAGTGTTGAGACATTCCCTACTTTCATCTTTATAATACTTTTCTTTCGTCTTTACGAAATCTCCACCGCATTTTTGGCATCAATCCACCACATTATTGTGCTGCACCATCTCGATATGGGGGAATTAACATTTTTAACGCAAATATTTGGAAACTGTTCAAAGGAACACTGCGTCTTTATGGAGCTTTTTCTTGGCACTGATACGTACTCTGACACGTTATTCAGCTAAACTGTAACGATCGTCGCCCGTTATTACAGGATTTTTTTGATGGTGGCAACCGATTGGAAGCCTAAAGATATAGCCAGTGTCCACTACAATGGATTCCACAGCTTCTGGTCTCTGGATAGACTACGACCTGGTTGAAATAGTCCAATTCCACTCCAACCTTTTAAAATTCTTGTAGGTATCAGTTTCCAACCAAAGAGAAAGAAAAAAGGAGTCGTCTCGAGTCGCTTTTATTTATTGTAATATAATTGTCAACTCCAATACAACTTGAATTATGAAGCTTGCAAACTTCAAGTCATATCTAAATCTATCATAATAACATACATGACTGTTAATTCATGCTAATGTTGGGTACTACCAATTTACATTTAATGCATGGCAAATATGAATGCAGTTAGTGTAATGTAATGTAAACGTCTCTAGATTGGAGTCTCCTTAATTTTTTTTGCATCCATTTGTCTTGATAGATAATAATTTAAATGCAATTTGAGCAGTTGAGACTTAATAGTTCGAATGGAAGATTACTGCTGAAGTTGGTAACATGATAACATCAATTTTTGGACGCGTAGTTAGGCTAAACATTTTATATTTCACATTCATATGACCTAAGGATACATCAATAACGTCTCTTGATTACCTATTTTATACAGCGTAGCTGAATAGATTTAAGATTGACAAGCTTCCTCAGCAAGCAGATCATGTCCTTTTTTATACCACTAACGTGGCAAACAAGCATATGGCCCGCCTGATGGTAAACGGTTACCATAGCCTATGGACGCTGTCTAGGTCCTTACGTCAACGCAGCACCCATAAAGGTTTTGTAGTTTTCAGTATATTTTTTTCTGTGCAGATCGTCCGAGATGCAGAGACTCTCGCAAAACGCATGGAGCACCGTGGCGCGTGCGCATGCGACAACGACACCGGCGACGGCGCGGGAGTGCTAACTGCCATACCGCACCAGTTTTATAGCGCTCAGCTCAGGTAAGAATGAAATACCGTAGTTATTAACTTTTGCATTAGAATCACTTTCTTGTCAAAATGAGCGTTTGGTATTATGGTACGATTTTAAAATTCACGCTGATTATAAATCGCATTGCAACTAGTCTGGCGTGAAGACTGATAAAATGCCAGTAATCACTCAATGGTTTTCTTCACAAAGAACTTTTTTACTGGCTTGAACTTCGAGTATTTCTCGACCAACGATGTATCATTTATGTAGGTTAGCATTTTGGGCAAAACAACGCGTCACTAATGCGCTAGTTAGTGCTGAGACGAATGATGATAATGTCGGTCGTATAGATTGACGACATCGGAGTAATGTTCTTTGCAAAATGAAGTCTGCTTATATTTACGAGAGTTATAAAACGTAGTGATTGATCTACATTCACTTCAAAGTCGACACAATCTAAAAGAAGCCGATACTTGGGGCGTAAAATTTCCACGTGCAGCAATTCCTCTAGATCCGTTCGTATTTAGAAAGGAAAGTAGTAATTTCTTAACAATTTTGTAATGTTTGTCATAGGTAAAATAATGTTTAAACAAATAATACTGTTTATAACAAGTAAGCAAAGCAAAATAATATACAACAAAACAGTACCTACGGTGTAGAGTACTTAATATAAAAATAATGTTTAAAACCGTGACACGAACCGGAACATTGAGGTACTTTAAATTGATGAAAAAGTCAAAGTTTATCGTGTTTGGCACGTTGCCAGTTCAAGAACAATCGTGCCACAGCCTTACACTTGGCATTCCGCCAGACGGGCGGGAAATCGATACGACATGACAAACTGGAGCAATGGTTTTCCAGTGGGAAATATACTGGGTAAATGGTTTAATGTTAGTGCATTCTTAACATGCAAACTTAAAAGTTTGCGTTTGCGTTCTTGGCACGGAATCGGACAGTCCTTTAAAAGATTACGCCAATGGTTTAGGAGCGATAGGAGAACGATAGAGCAACGCGTACCTATGTGCAATTCAAAAATACTGACTCGCTTAATTTAATTTGGAGTATATGTAATACTAGCTTTCTACCAGCGGCTTCACCCGCCTGGTCTGGGTATTTCTTATAACTCTAATCCCCTATTTCAACTCCTTACAGGCCTTTTTCGCATAAAAAAATAGCCTAGGTCCTTTCCCAGACTCTAGACTATCTGTGTACCAAATTTCATTTTAATCGGTTCAGTAGTTTTGGCGTGAAAACGCAACAGACAGACAGCTACTTTCGCATTTATAATATTAGTAAGAAACAGTATAAGAAAGAAAAAACATTGTGTGCACCGCAACTGTTCCTTCATAGTAAACATTATCGTTGAGACCGTAAAGCGAATTTCTATCGTGCCAAGTGTTTTTAGAGACCGACTATTTTTACTCCCGATGAATGAAATGCATTATTCAAATGCATTCCATTCAACGCTGAGTATAAATTGTTCAGCTTACCGCTTGATAAATAAGTATTTGTAAAACGGATCTTTCGAAATGTAAGAAGGCCAAATGACGTCAATCGAGCCTGAAAATGTCCATTGCCGAACATAGTTTCATCAATAAACAGTGTACTAGTATATGGACAAAAGATTGATTGAATGTTGCGATGATGCTAGCTAGAGCTAGGTTATTTCATCTATATCAGTAGGTAATTTAGAAAGAAAACAAAGCTTTGTCATGACGCATAGAAAATACAGAAAATTAAAAACTTCGAGAAGAGAAAAACTCAAAACGGCTGTTGCTCAATACAATTTCAATTTTACAATCTTCAAAAAATCCTTTGGGAACCATTCAAATGACATTTTCTTTCCTAGAAAAGTGTCTAATTGTAGTCGCTTTTCATACTATATTAATATTAAAATATCTTCTCTACCTAGGTATATGAGTATGATAATATACATGTATCAAAGAAAACCGTTATTTGACTGATCTATCAACACGTAGCTCAAACCACTGAATGGATTGGGCTGAAGTTAGCACACAGATAGTTATTATGACGAATTCATCCCGTAGACCTCTACGGGATGAATTCGTCATAATAACTATCTGTTCATCATAATAACTACTAGGCCATAAACGGCGGCCGTAAACACCAAACGGCCGCGGCTAGAAACCAGTTTTTAGATAAACTTAATACTTTTTGTGAACTGTTTTGCAGTTCAATGACGTCATTACACAATGTTCGTCTCACGAGATTTTATGGACCCCTCCCGATCTAGTTGCGTAGCGTCAATAGACAATTTGTCTGACCCAGTCACTTATTCAGGGGCAAGTAGATAATGGCCACGTTTTGCTGCCGACTGAGCTGCGCAGTTGTTTGATTTATCTGTGCAATAGAGCTGGGACCAACTATCAGTATCGATAACGCTTCGCTGGGACCAACTATCAGTATCGATAACGCTTCTAAAAATATTCTACAAATCGACCTCTTTAAAAATTACCCAAAGAAATTGATGTTCAGTAATCGTTACGTTGAACCTGAGAATTTACTCAAATCTCTAAATCGCGCCGTGTAAATGAATGTCGTCACACAATGCATACATGTAATTGTTATTTCCCAGGACCAACTTTAATTATGTTTACATATCAGCTAATGTTATGCATTAATCAGAGAGTAAACACTAAACGTAATCATGTATCTTAGAATGCACTAACTTAACTGTGAACTACATAAATATTAAACAGGGAAAATCAATGGTCATATTGTAAGACACAGTTTAACAGCTTAGTTACAAACTTGTCATGTAACTTATAAGCAATGTTATGCTAATTGGAAATTATCATTGTCTTGAATACAAGCCGATGGGCTACATAATATCTGAAGATAATGTTAATAATCAGTAATCCCTGAGATTAGCGAGTTGAACCAAACAACAAACAAACAAACTCTTCAGCTTTTTACTAATATTATAAATTCGAAAGTAACTCTGTCTGTCTCGCTTTCAAGCCAAAACCACTGATCCGATTATTATTTTTTATACAACTTAGGTGGCAAACAAGCATACAGCCCGCCTGATGGTAAGCGGTTACCATAGCCTATAGACGCTTGCAACACCAGGGGTATCACTCGCGCGTTGCCGACCCGAAAAACCTCTTAGAGGTTTATGGGGGATTCACTGCGCCGACAGTTTGACGGAATATTCCTCTTACTGCCACCGCAGCGCATCCTTAGGAGCTCTGGCGACCTTACTCACTGCAGGAACACAACACACAGTAAAGTATGTTATTTGGCTGCAGTTTTGAAATTTGGTCCAGAGATAGTCTAGAGCCTGAGAAAGTACATAGGCTACTTTTTGGAGCTGTAAGGGGTTGAAATAGGGGATGAAAGTTATAAGAAATACCCAGACCGCGGGCGAAGCCGCTGGCGGAAAGCTAGTATTAGTATAGCTACTTATAACCATTTTTTTGGTCCTATCCCAATTTGCACTCAGCTCGAGTAGTATGAACATGTTATTCGAGAATATGCCGTACATGACGTTGTTTTCCAAACGATTACGTAAACACGCGATTACATAAATTATCCTGATAACTCGACCTTGGCTTTGAAAAAGATAGGCAATAACTAACACGCCATAAAATTACCGCATTACAGACCTATTCAGCTTCCACCAAGTACCCTTCGCTACAGAAATCAAGAACATTGTAAGAGCTACACGCTGTGACACTCTCGTCTCTGTGTTTCTGTGTAAACGACTCTGTGTCAGTTTATCAAAAGGTTTGATCTCAGTTGGAAAACAAAGTCTCGCTTCAGACAAGACCTATAGATATTGAAATACGATATCTTTGCTGTGACGTCGCCTGTCTGGAATGGAATATATAAGCTCTTTCTTCATGATTAAGTGCCACGTTCGTTTACAAACACGCAAAAATGATCTAAACAATTTTTCAAAGGAGGTCATTGAAATCGGCCCAAATGATGTACAGAAGGTACACTTATAGGAAAAAATACGCTGGTTAAAACTTTAGTCGTACTTTTTTATGTTGACTGGGGAATGAGAAAAAATACATTTAATTTGAGCAAAATCACGCCATAATGGCACACTATTATCTGTTTCGTAATGATTTCATAGTAAAAACTGTCAGTGCCAGTTTCGGAATGTCAAATGCGCGCCATTACGGCAGATTATTATCAGTTTCATAGTGATTTCATGGTAAAAACTATCAACTTGACAGCTGTCATGTACCTCCGTTACAAATTTGGGCTGAGTTGTATGGGCTTTTGATGACCTCCTTTTAAACGAATTTTTAGTTGGTTGGGTTTTCAATCCAGGGTCAACTTTTAGTAGAATAAGTTATATACTTATTTCTACTACAATAAGTAGAACAACAGAATTTTTATTGAACTAAAAGATAAGTTAAATTGTCTTTTTAGCCGTGTCTGTAGCTAATTCATATTGACGTAACCCAATTACAGTTTCAGTAGTATCGAATGCTATTGTTTAACACAGAGTATTTAAGTAAATTAAGGGCTGTTTCTCAGCTTACTGATAAGATCACAAATATTGTTCCATTTTTTTATTTATCCGGCGGGTAGCGGGTAGCCTTAAATATAAGCTATCGTAAACTTTGTTTATCTACTACTATAGTCCACGCGGAACTAGTTGGCTGCGCCTTAGGTAGGGACAGGGGTGAGGCGGCGGGTTACTGTGAACAAAAGCAAGCGCCCCCGCCCCTCCGTCCCACCGCGCCCAGGCGACCCCGCACCTCTGTCCCGCCGCTCAAATACCTTAGGCGCGGCCAACTAGTTCCGCGCAGACGATAACTACTGATATTTTGTGCGGAAAATCTTCATCGATCGTTTGCCGCCTGGGGGTGGCAGGGTATCTCTGGCTCATATCACAGACCCTACTTACCTTCCCTTTCCCTTTCCCTGTAGTCATGGGATACTTGCCATAATGCCAAAACCATGACAAGCTGGGTCTATGGACCTCTTTAAGGGGCAGGTCTTGTTTTACTTCAACTTCCCCTGACCTTGTGTATTACTCACGACCGCATCTTAATTAGGTTTCAATCGCATTTTTCCATCCCATTAATTTTACTACCTTATCATTCTTCAAGATGCTTGTTATTAGGAATTTGTGATCCGTGACGACTGTGACTGTAATCTTTTTGCATGTCCGTTCGCTTATAATACGTCATTTAATGTATTGGATGATTTATGATCCAATATATTAAATGACGGAGGGGCTCGTGGCTTAGTTATAGCAACGCTGATCAACCGATCTGCAAGGTTAAGCTGCGCTTGCCAAGGTCAGTTTGTGGATGGGTGACCATTCTTAACACATCGAGACCCCTCCGTGCCTTGGAGAGCACGTAAAGCCGTCGGTCCCGGTAGTCATACGAACACCTATGACAATCGTTAGTGAAAGTCAGAAGACCAAAAAGTCTGACAACCAGTCTATCCTTCGATATCGGTATTGCCCAGAAATTGGGTTGCGGAGGTCTGATGGCTGTCGCTTCGTGTAAAATACTGATATTCAGCCGCATCTGGTTAGACTGGAAGCCGACCCCAATATGATTGGGAAAAAGGCTAAGAGGATGATGATTTATGATCTAATCTGCTTGCTATCAAGTCCCAAAATTATGATAAAATATTTACCCCACGGCTATAATGTAGAGTCTGTAGGAGCAATGGCGAATGTGATTAAGATTCATATGGCCCCATGGCCTCGACAATAGAGCAAAGGATGACAAGTCTTTTTATTCGGTACGAGTTTAATATAACCCGTCACCTACCCTAGTGAGTGACAGACAATGCATGAGAAATTTCCGCACTATGAAAAAAAAAACGCCATAAATATTCTTTACAAGTACTTAATCTCTTCTTTTATCGATGTCTTGACTAATGCAGCTATTACATATTATCGTATATCATAAAAATAACTATTTCGTGCGCAAACATGATTTGATAAATAATTGGAGGTCTTGAAGGTCTCGGAACTCTTCACACGGCGCGACTGCTTATCTCAGAGTGGTGTGAAGTACTGATATCGATTGTTTATGTTCTGCGTCTACGCAAGTACGCAATCTTCCATTCACTTCCTTCAATTTGTATTATCTTTGTTATCGAAATCCTTCAAACTTCATTAGACAATAAACAAAACAAATGAGGTCTTGGTATTTGTTTATTTAAAGTTGTGGTGTTGGTATTTGTTTATATTTGTTAATATTGGCTTTTTAACTAAAAGTCAATTTTAACAAAAAAAACTTGGCAAAAATTTGTTACTTATTGAATAAGATAACAATACTTATGAACTACCCTTTTCACAATTTATGGACAGCCGCTACCCGGCGAATAAAAAAATAGATTAAAATTATCTGCTAATTCATTCACCGGTACTGACTAGACGATATTGAAGCATTAAAGTAACACACATGAATGGATTACCTATATGTATATTATGTATAGGCAACAAAAATGAAATTCCTGAACAATCGTTAGACATTAGTTCTGGCTTCTAAAGTTATTTAGACGCTAGTAAATTTGGCCTACCTACATCACCTACGTAAGCAACGATTCTGACAATTACGCAATGTTATCCTAATTCTGTTTGGCTTGAACCAAATCGAGCTGGTATTAGTGTACACGTTATTAAAACCTGTGTTATCTTGAATACTATGTCAGGTATCGATGTTGATTTAAACGATTAACGCTTACGAAGGCTGTTACAAATACAACTTATGCGACAGTATGTATGTAAATATTCAATATTTGGCAGTGCCTCCATGTATATTAAGTTGTAATTATGATTTTGACTTCGCTATGTCACTTTTAGAACCAAAAACCAACCCACGACTTCCCATAATTGGTCAGTCAATCTGCAAATGTAACTTCTATACCCAATTCTGTCATTATCAAGTAATGTCGATGGTTATTTCATCATGTCATCATACTCCTGCCTTTATGCCAATTCACTTGAGGTCGGCGCAGTATGTCTTTTTCTTCCATTCATCTCTATTTGCCGACATCTCGTCCTTCAATTCCTTTATAGCTATCCTTTCTCATAGTCCATCTATGTTTTCGTTGGTATCCCTCTTTCCTTATATCCATCCGCATTAATACTTGGATCCTTTCTGCTAACATGCTCTTCACTTCTACGCATCATATGTCCATAACCGGATCAGCGATTACTGCCCGACTTTACAGTAACCAGTACGTCAACCATGAGTTCTATCGAATGGCTTTCGATAGGTTTTTTACGCATCGAAACGCTGTAATCTCATAGCAGATTTTAGTTCCTTACGTAACCGCTAGAGGCGCTGCGAGGGTTTTCCATACAAATATTTTACGGCGTCGCTAGCGAGTCTAGTGAGAAAAACTCAAGGTCGAGGCACAAGGCGATGGATGAGTTATGTTGCAAGGCGACTGCCTTGCAACATAACTCATCCATTCCACCCATAGTAAACTACGCTATCAACCAGGTCTAGAGATTCTAGACCTGGTTGATAGTGTAGTAGTCTACTTACTGTACAATTTTGTAAAGAATCCCAAGATCAGAGTGGGCCACATTGATATGAAGTGGACACGCAAAGCTACAAAGATACAGAAACTTCGATCCCATCTTAACATGACTTCTCTCCCATGTCCTGTCGCACTCATTTGGTATTATCTCTCTCATTTTGGTGTACATCTGCATCAAAGCAACCTATACCAAATATCACTTAATAAATCAATCTGTGAATCTTTATTGTAGTCTTTGTTTCTAATTTACATTTGAAAGTACCACGTTATGTCCAAGAATTAGTGTCCATTAGAACATTTTACGTCTGAGTCTGAGTACATTACATACTGCGTAGTAATGCCGAGGTCAAACTTATTTGTATTGTATATTTATAATGGAGAATTTCACACTGCTGTCGTTACCATAGTTCTTATATCCTCGAGCATCGTTTCAATGACTATGATTGACAGATACATACGTTGTGGGAGACATTTTTTGCACGAAATTTGAACAGCTGCATAAAATACAAATTATGTGCTTATATGCTCACTTAATGTAAATAAAAGGTATTAATATTGTATGTGTAATGTAAAATGATACCGCAATAATTAATTAATGTTAATTGGATGCATTATTGCATGTATTGGATAATGTTTTATTGCTTAGCGAACTGCTCTTTAAATTGCTATGGCTAAATTGTCTTCATTTAATTAATTGATTCTTTAACAAAACTAATGGTGACGATAGAGACGATCTCATACCAAGTTCTTGTACATAATTGCATATTAAAATCAATGTATTATCTTATGCAGCTGAAGAATTAACCAACAATGCGCAAACTACTAAATGAGCGACGAGGAAAACATTAATCTCTTATTTACTTGAAAAAATATTGCGTAACGATATATTTCTAACACCAAGTGCCGACAGAAATACATTTTAGTGCAGCAACGGAAACATAGATGGTAGCTCTAAGAATTACTCTACACAATGCATAAGATGTGAAGTTGTTAGTCAATCGGTCATTGTTCAATAAGCGCACTTCACAGTTCACACAAGGGATCAGATGTCAATAACAGAACCTCCCACAACACTGTGGCGTTCTGAAGATAAAAATGTTTACGGTTGTGGGAACAACGTCGATGCAACTGATAAATAGGTTTATGTAATAAAACAACTAACCTGCTTCCCTTGCCAATCTTGACAACCCATGGAGAAAACACGCAACGTAATAAATAATAATATTAATTATCAAATGATTATTGGCCTCTTTCATTAACTAATTATCGGATACATTAAAAAATTAAAACAGAATTATGAAATTATCTGCCAAAGTTTAACGGGAAAGGGAATATGGTAGGGCACAGCAATTTATGGCTCAAATATGGAGCACCCGGCTAAGGAAGTACCCCAACCTTACAGAAAACTTCAGCCAAATAACACAGTTTTTTGTATGTTGTGTTCCTGCAGTGAGTAAGGATCCCAGAGCTTAAGGATGCGCTGCGCTGGCAGAAAGAGGAACATAAACTGCACAGTGAATCCTCCATAAACCTCTAAGATAGGTTATTGCAGGGTTGGCAATGCGTGAGTGACGTTTCGGTGTTGTAAACGTCCATAGACTGCAGTAACCATCTACCATCAAACGGGCGACATGCTTGTTTGCCTCCATTGTGGTATAAAAAAAACTTGCCTTAGGGTGGTAAAACATTTCCCTGAATGTTGTTAGCTTTATACATAGCTGTTTAGATTTTGATTATTTTAACTTGTTTGCGTGTTGAGGCATATCGTGCTTCGCGTGCTACCTTTCTACTTTTTACTTTAATGTCTTTTCACAGGTTATTTAATATACTGATTATTTTAGAAACCTTCATTTCCCTTAGCATCTGTGTTCTTTTGTATCACTCTATCATCACGTGAATAAACAGTGGGGGATTTGTTGTTAATCTTTATTGTTTTATACCTTAGGAATGTAAGAGCATGCAGCTTTAATAATCTCAATGTCCTCGTCATTAACTTTATTGTTTTATGTTTTTTATTATTTATTTATGTTAATAATGTAGATACTATTATGATAAATTATTCGATGTAATTGCACCAAGATATTGCAACTACCTGGAATCTTATTACCACTTCGTGTCTTTTTGAATATTTATCTACTGCAAAAGCAAGTTTCCAATCGATTTTGTAACAAAAAGTTCTTTAGTGCTTATTCTAAAGAGTTTTTGATACAGTGTGACGAAATTGTATTTTATTTCGACTCTCATACGCAGTCTCAACTGGTCTAACAATATTTTGCCGATATCTGTAAATATTCTGCCAATAATAAAACTTACGGCTACCGTACCTATAGTCAGTATGACTATTACATACATTATGTATGGACTCAATGGAGGTATGAATATGATTATCCTTTACTTAGGTGAAAAGAATTTAATTTACCAATGGAGTCTAATGTTTATTTGGTATCCTGTTCATTAGACATTTTAAATATACTACGCCATCTAGCACAAAACCGCAAAACATTGACATTGATAAATAATGTTTTCAAAACTGCAAGTCTTCTTTGCTCGTTCCATTTTTTCCAAATTTGAGCGGGGTTTTCCCCAAGAAGCGTTACGTTACAGTCCGTCATGCCGTCACAGTTTACGCACTGCTTCGTCATCCACTGTTCAAACATCATTGAATCAACAACGGCAACTTTATCTTCAATGATCTATGCATTTGCATAAGAAAACCATATTCCATCTAATATCGGTATGTTAGGATTTGGAGGATAGAGCATTTGTTTCTTTCTGAGATCGATATTGATGGGATATTCTGCAAGAAGTTTTCCGTTTCTTGTTTATATATAATACTAGCTGACCCAGCAAACGTTGTTTTGCCATAAAGGGGTGGGTCACCCTTATCATTTAGGGGTATGAAAAATAGATGTTGGCCGATTCTCAGACCTACCCGTTATGCACACAAAATTTTATTCAAATCGGTCCAGCCGTTTCGGAGGAGTATGGCAACTAAAACTGTGACACGAGAATTTTATATATAAGATTAGTTTGTCGGTATGCATTACATATGACTAGCGACCGATATTGTTTCCTTGTGGTTTAATTTAATGCACCCATAAATAAAGTACCTATTGTAGAAAATGTATGTATGACACGGCTAATAAAAATTAACAGCATCATCTTTATGGCAGAGTAACAAAATAAGTCATGTGCGTAATTATCACTCGCTTTAACGGTGAAGGAAAACATCGTGAGGAAACCTGCATGCTTGAGAGATTTTCTCGACGGCATGTGAAGTCTGCCAACCCGCATTAGGCTAGCGTGGTGGACTATAGCCTAATCCCTCTCATACTGAGAGGAGACCCGTGCCCAGCAGTGGGACAGTATATGGGTTGATTATTATATTATACTATGTTTGATTGTTAGAAGATTTGTTTTAATCTTTACGCTGCGCTATTTCTACTCTGCATATAATCCTATTCTTATCATCCTTAGTAACATTCGGTCACATTCTTATGACAGGCGATCCTCGGACCATAATTTACAACTATTCCCAAAGATTTGCTTGATTTATTTACAAGCTTATTGTTACGTATAAAGATTATATTACCGGAGCCTTGATAAGGATTACCACGGCGCGACGCGACGGTGACTCGGTACACGCACCGTCTTCGTGGCTTTAGGGTTGCCTACATATCACCTTGAAATAAGGATTACTTTGGTAATATCCAACAGTCTATGCGATTAAAATTCTTGAATTAAACGAAACAACGAAACGAAACCCTACTGCGTTATAAGTACTAACTAAAAATCTATAAACAAGCTCTGTGATGTCGGAAAAATGTATTGCAGGACATTTATATTTTTGTTCTACCAGCTCATAAACTTACCTTTCGGCAATTATGGTTTTAGTAATGTAACGTTGAAAAATGGCATGTACCCGTATATTATCCATAATTTATTTTTTGCCACCTCTTAGCCATATAACACTTGGTGTACCAAATCCAAAGCTTTCATCTCTCACACCACTTGAGATAGTCGATATTTTTTCTTTTACGGTTCGATAGCATCGATAAAGAGAATTGGCATAGATAAAATATCACTGTTTTCCAACTCGGCGCCCACACGGTCACAGCGTGGTAGTCGCTAGGGGATTTCTTGTTTTTATTTTCTTTATCTAACGCTGTCTATATAGCCCAGAGGTATATAGTTTAATACGGCCTATCTATATCAATGATTAGCGTCATTATTATTATGCTTTTATAATGAGCTTCTGTTTCGTTGTGGGTGGTGTGATCGATAAACTCAAATCGATCTAATTTAGATTTTGCCGATTTCTGAATAATGTCGTCTTGTGTCCATCCAAAGTCCAAACTATGCTATGGATGCTAATCGATTTAGTGTATTAGGTCAGGAAATTAGTCGGGTAACAATAAAATATTTATTTAGATAGATTTCTATTTTTGACTTTTGTTGCATCAAAAAGTTTGGTGAATGGAATCTTTCAAATATTTTATATGAATTTGGGTAAACTCAGTAAACGTGCCCGTGGTTTTGTGTTTTCTGATATATAATAAATGTTATGTTGTCTTTTTTAATTATAATTATTCTCAACTACTCATTTAATGAAACAAGTACAGCTTGAATCCTTGAGAGGACGATTCCTGATATCGTACAGTTCTCATGGCATAGCCTAAAAATCTCGATCGTTTATTTTATACTGTTTTTGGTCTTCTAAAGTTTGTTCTGTACAAAGGGCCCAGAGTCAAAAAAGGCAAAGTCGGCATAATCAAAAGATCATTATTGTTGGGATGATTCTGGATTGATAATTCGTTGATGATGATGATATGTTTTTATCGGATTATGATTTTATTACAAGTAGTATTTGTGTAAAAAAATGTACTTGGCGATAAGATAACATATAGGTATCATTGTTTGAGGATGACTCGTGTGTGACGACTGATTGCGCTTCAAAACAATACGATAATGGTTTAGAAAGTAATCGATAAGTGTGACGTCACCTACCAAAGGATGTCACAAATACAGGCATTTGTTTTTTTTTTGTTGTTTTTGGCTATCATTTGTACTAGAAATCTTAAATATTTGCAATGATCCTATTAAAAAACAATGCTACAGGGCTAATTGTGCTTTAAACGAAAATCCTTTCAGTACGTTCAAATAGATTGGTGGTAAAGTATCTCATCAATTTGCCCGCTCAGCTTACCGCAGTAAAAAACTGGCTAGCCCCTGTGCCTTGGAGAGCACGTTACATCCGTATCCATTAGTCTCGCTTCTCATACGAAGAGCCTGATGATCAGTTTGCGGTGGTATGCGAAGGATATGACAGTGGATGTGTAAAATACTGTTATTCTGCTGCATCTGGTAAAACTTGGAGCCGCATTCGATATGAGGAAGTCTAGGATAATGACATCATAATTTGTACAAACGTCACAATTTAAAATAATCTTGTCTTATTTAGTGTGCTAGCCAGCGGCTCATTTTGTAAAAAAATATGATCTATTGTTAAAATAAAATCTGTTGCATTAATAGTTTTATCGTAATAAAGCAGCAGGACAGGTGTATTGAATGTCAACTATATGAATAGCGAGTTGGCAGAAGCAACGATTGTTTGTTCATAAATATGATGACAGAACGCTTGGAGCGGTTAGAAAAACAACGCCCGCACAAATTGATACTAAATTGCTGATGGAATGTGTTTTGCAAATTACTGGTATGGATGTTTTGGACTTTGATTATGAAAATACAAAGATAAGGCAAAATTCGAATAAGATCTACAAGGAATCTATTCTATAAGGAATCTTAAAAAATGTGCTGTTTTCTGGAAACTTGCCAAGTTTATAATTGCCTAGTTTTTTTTGTCGAATATTAAATTGACTATATTTTGACATTTCAAGTAAACACAACCCACTTGATCGCTGAGGAATAAATCACGTGAAGCTCATACGTCTACAGTAACATAAATCATTTCAACAGAATAAAAAACTTCAATGAAGAGCTTTAAATTCAAAATGTTCCCTCAAACGCGAGGGCGTATCAATTCAAGATCGAACACATTCCTTTGACATTATATTAGTACTGTCGTCCTACTTTCTTCTTTTTGATATTACCTATTTATAGACCAATCAATAAAGCTCTCAGAGCTATGAAATATAGAATCACGGTTCGGCGATGGCACATCTTGCATGGAGGTTTTTTTTATATTTGATAGGCTTGGGTTAGATCATTACCTCACCTGCCCCTCAACCATGAGTTCTATCGAATGACTTTCGATAGGTTTTGTACGCATCGAAACGCTGTAATCCCATAGCAGGTTTTAGTTCTTTACGTAACCGCTAGAGGCGCTGCGAGAGTTGTCCATACAAATATTTTACCGCGTCGCTAGCGAGTCTAGTGACAAAAACTCATGGTCGAGGCACTGATGTGCGATCGACGATAGAGCACGTTTGTCTTGAGGTAATCTATTCACTCCTCGACTTGAAGACTCAAGCAAAGAGTTCGACTCCTTAGCGGTACGCATGATGAGAATAGAGGAAACATTCCTCAAATCTGACAATGCATAGGTAGACTGTTAGATGGCATTGAATTGAACATTATGTCTGAGTGTTTGGAACTCCAACTACTAAATATTAGTAATGTTAGTACTACTAGTATTCAGTGATACCATAATTTTCATTAGTCTATCATCATTTATGTTTATTTAACGTTCTCCTAAGCTTTTCTTAATGCCATGTGGAATCTATTTTCCATTTGTACGTAGGCTGTAGATCTGTTCTGCTAGACTCGTCAGTCTCGTCTATTAATAGACTCAATGTTCAATTCAGAGTTGTCTCGGCTAACTGGATAGTGTTAGCGTTCAACGGGATCTGACCATTTTCGTCCTTAGATTCTTATACAGGGTGTTTGGTAGAACGTTGAACATACGAAAATGGTGGTTAGTTGGGGTCATCTGCTACCCACTTGGCCCAAATTATTTGACCTTGGCCGCACCGTTTTCATTTTTACTTTTTTTAATTTCACAGAAAATTACCAGTTTTTTTTACTTAAAATTCGAATATAATTAGACATTAATACAAAACAACATCCTGCCTGTTTTACCCATCACAAGTAAAGATATTCGAATTTAAATTGATAAAAAACTGATAATTTTCTGTGAAATTAAAAAAAAGTAAAAAAAAAACAGTGCGGCCAAGGTTAAATAAATTGGGCCCAGTGGGTAGCAGATGACCCCAACTAACCACCATTTTCGTATGTTCAACGTTCTACCAAACACCCTGTATATTTCCGAGCGCGAGCGTAACTAACTACAACTCCATGAACACCGCCTTATATGGTCTCTTATACTGTTTTAAAATATTTTTCTCCCTCCTAGTTTGAATGATTCCTTAGTATTTCGAGGTATATCTGTACTAAAATGTAAATCAATTCTGACGATTCTCAAGTTTTGCAATACCTTCCAGAAATTTTCGACGATAAAACTTGGCAAGCTTCAGTTGACCCTTAACCTTTACCGCCCTAGAAATCTGCTTCCAGATTTATCTCCCGTGACATTTAACGCAATGCTCCACAGTAAAGTGGGCTTTACTTCGTTGGTATCATCATTAGCTTGTAATTTTGCGCTTGGACGAGTTTTTTAATGAGTTTCCTGTTATGTGCTGTCCTGGATTATTTGTAGTAGACTTTGCAATCTCATTTCGAGGTTAAATATAAACCCGTCATTATTCTTTGCTTTATTATTAGAATTATATACTGTAGCTTAACCAGGAGTTTCTTTAGCGATAGTGGCTGTTGAATCTTTCAAATATTTTGTATGGAAAACTTAGATAGTGTTTCTAGCGCTCACCTGAGGAACGAAGTTTTATATTTAACATCGACATCGACATCGACAGCAACTCGCTCGGTACTACTTTCATCTTAGTAAAGTTTTTTTCCATTCTCCGAGTTTCCGAGCAGATATTGGATTTCGTTTACCCTTTCAATTTCGGCGCCCTTCACAATCTTGCAAGTTTTTTTTTTTCAATGTAGTTTACTTTCCTTCGTCACAAATTACGCGTATTATACAATATTTGCTGATATTGATTATGGAACCGCACAATCTGGGTCAGCTGTCGGTCGTTCAACGTTCGGACCCGATAACCTGTACGCGTTCTTGTATCGATTTCATTGACTCTCATGAACTTCAGCTACGTCAATGAAACTGACTCTGGTTGTTATCTTATGCATGATCAGGTGCAGCTTTTATCTAGAAGAGTGTTCAAAGAATCGAGGGAATGGATCTAAATATTTCATACTAGCTTTCCACCAGCGGCTTCGCCCATGTGGTCTAGGTATTTCTTATAAATTATACCCTATGTCACTCGGCGATAGTGTAGCTACACTATCGCCATCTGTGAAAGAATTTTTCAAATCGACCCATAGTTTCGGAGCCAAACAAACAAACAATCAAATCTTTCCTCTTTATCTTACGAATTAACGGAAAACACTTAGTAATAACATCGTCTTTCGATTTTACTCATACTAGCCATATGTAATAACAATCTGTACTGCATGGAGGTTAGTTTTAAACAATAATATTTGCCTAAAACAACTTGTGAACCTGACGTATTATTTACATTATCTTGTTGCACTTGTTCAAATGAAACGTCTACGATTATTATTGTTTTTCGCTTCTTGGTTATTATCTTTAATTCCAAGATTTTTATATAGTTCTAATATTATCTATACTCTTTATATGTGTTTAGATTCAACATGTATTAAGGCCATGTATCTTATACATTCATAGCGTCCATTGTGGTTTATTTTTATTTTATATTATCTGCTGTGGCCAATAACATGGATCTTGCATCATCAATAATTTATCGAGGACGTAAGAATTTAGTTCAGTTCATTTTCATATTCTTACTGTACTATGTATATTAAACTAGAACAAACTATTATTCTGAAACAATACAGCATTTGTGGATAGAATTATTGCTGTCTAAATAAGGATCCATGTTCTTTATTGCAAGATTGTTGCAAAAACCTTTTCAAATCTTAAAAAAAATCCAATCTCAGCTATAATTATGATTAATTGACGAATTAAATCGACTAAGTTCAGCGCCCGCAGCGACACTAAGTTCTATTGTAAATATCCCGATTTGGCCGCCATCTTGGCGTGAGTCCAAGCGTTCCTGCGGCGTCTCCCTACGGCGGACATAGATCACGCCATGTGGGTAGTCACGTGCCGGGATTCCTTACATCAATATGATGCTGAATTGATGTTGTTTGTGCGGTAACGTGATGCAATTTATTCGCGACTGAACTGCGATTTGTTTAGTGTACACTATGGAGTGCTACGGTGGAGTTTTGTGGGCTGGTTTAACTATAAATTACGAGGCTTTTCTACTATTTCATAAATGATTCTCTGGTTTCTTTTATACGTGGTTATGCAGATTCTATTTCATTTGTGAATGTTGTTATTCTTCTGTAGGTATCTATTTCTAAAACCCAGAAAGTCCTGATAACACTTGCACTTACACATCCCATCTTTGGAAGTTTTAGAGATGTGTTATGCCCATTTCAAATACTTATCATTATAATGCCTACTTACGTTTTCACAAAACGAAATTGACATTATTTAATTTGTGCCATTACCTAATGGAACCGTAAAAGCATTGTTCCGTTGTTATAGTTGAATATCCTATTCTCATTCATGCATGTATTATCAACGGATGTTAGTTACGCCGCCGAATCGTGCGCACGATAACGCATCACCTTGGTTATCTAGCTGCACTAAATATTTACATTTGCATGGTTTCAAAGTCTTATTAATTAGAGGAAAATAACTGTTGTTTTAGCATCGGGAATTTTGCAGTGGTTGCTGCCATTTATAAGTTTGTATCTTAGATTACGCGCGGAAAGAAATATACTTTATATGCACAAATAAAATATCTTTTTGCTCCATCAAGATTTTTGTGTCGGTTAATAAAAGTAGAAAACCCGACAGTAAAAACACATATAATATAATATTTACGTATAATATTTCGCGAAAGCATTACCTACGGGCGTCTTCTCTGACCCTGAATCAACTTTGCATTGACTTTGCATTTTAAAATTCACCTAGTCTTCTAGCGACCCGTCCTGGCTTCGTACGGGTCCAATATGGGTACCTACTAATGACAAAATCTTCCGAAAGAAATTCTCTAAATGATAGACTGAGAACCGTATCAAAAACTGTTACAAGGTTTGGAGGAATCAAGCGCACAAAAATACTTTCATTAGGTAAAGACTTGCGCTTGCTAAGGCCAGTCTTAGGTATTTTTAGCTGTGATCGTCCCACGGATAGCAAAGGCCTCCCTTTCCTCTTTCCATTCTTCTCGGTTGAGAACTTTCTATTCTCCTTCCTTTCAGTATGAGTCAAACTCATCCCGCCATCCCAGTTTTAACTTTTCAAACTTTTGCGTGCGTAAAATTGGAAAGATCTGGATTATTTTCCACGATCGAAATTCAACAATGTGACTCAGTGACTCATGATTGTCGACTCCTATCCTGTATTCTGTAATGCGTAATATCGCTTCCTTTCGCCATACAAAAGCGTCCCAAAGAATTCAATGAAGCTCTCCGCCCGGAATGTTTGGCGAGCCATAAATACAGACTGTTCAGTGTTCAACCCACGAAGTGGGTCGCGAATTGCAGATGCAGACGACTTAGGTACTCGAAATTCAAATTTCTTCAGAAATAATATAATATAATATAATATTGAGAACGATTTGTTGAATAAGATATTATTAGTTGGCACCATTATTTTTATGCTAAAACGACTGCCATTCCATCCAAATGATATTATAATGTTTCGATAAAACATGATATTATAATGTTTCGATAAAACATTATAATATCATTTAAAACAGATCAATTGGGAAGTGGATCCAGTGTCACTTGTCCACTAGAGATCAGAAATATACCCAACCAAAATCTGCTCAGGTCATGTATCTTTTTAAACCTGATCCAAAACTACGCACGTTCAGTATAAAAACTAAGGCACCGACTCACCGAGACAGTAGAAAAGCCACATTTTGGATTAGTCGCAGTTGTGGTTTTTGCACCATTCATTAGTATGCATTGACTGTCCAGTCAATGTATGTTGTATACTTTTATTCAATTAACTTTCCGTGAACGTGCAGGTAATTGGAAAAACAGTAATTAACTTGTCTGTTTCAAGTAAGCGGTAAACAGGTAACCAAGCTATTATTTACTGAACGACAGACTTATTTCGGGAAATTTCCGATAACCAGGTTTTTCTGGAACTTTCCGATAAGCTGTCTTTTGAGACGGTTTTGATAACGTGTGGTTTTTGGAGAGGCTGAAATGGAGTTCGGAATTCGTTACCTTTAGAACGAGGGTTGTAAAACATTTTAGATTGCCAATACCCTTGCTATAAACCTGAGTATCTGACAGGAAAACAATAAAAAGATCGTAAATTTTAAATTTCGGTTTTCGAGTCAATGGTCATAATAAGATTTTTTTATTTCATCTACTAGTACTACGTCTAATTACTGTATGTTACTGTTAAAATAGCTGTAGGTATTCTAAACAATGTTTCATTGCATAAATTAAAAAACCGGCTGGATTTCAACAAATCAAACTGCGACTTCTGAGATTTCAGTTCAGATTTAAGTGGACTACGTCATGCCTCGATACATTTATTCATAGTAAAATATAAATGATTATCCTAATCACAGACTAACAGGTAACCTCAAAAATTCGGATATTTTGCTGAAATAAAACAATATTGCAATTTGCAATCGCAATATTGTTCTTGAATATTGGTGTTTCTATATGCACAAGTTTTAGGCATTGCGTGGTTAATGGGTCATTAAATTTTATGAGTTTGACAGTAACTCCCACTAAACTAGTTCTTCAGGCTTCTAGCTAGATTCTCTAAGAACAAGAACAGTTCAAACAATGTTATTTTTAGTACCGTGACAAATCCATTGCACACCAAGCTATTATTATTATACTTGGCAGTTTAGAAAGCTATCAATATAATATATATATATATGTATATGACTTGATGAGCTTTGATAGTGAAAGTACTTCGCATTACTACTACCTACGTACCTACTAATACATTGATAGCAGGAAAATTGTTAAAAGTAACATTCTCTGGCTTCATAAATATACCTTTCATACATACATACATAGTTTCACGCCTGTTTCCCATAGGGGTAGGCAGGGACTATAGATTTCCACTTGCTACGATCCTGGCTCACCACTTTCGCTTCGTCTATGTTCATTAACCTTTCCATGCATGCTCGTCGGTTTAGGGTGCTCTTAACCTTGCCTTTTTTGAGAACGTCCGCAATCTGGTTGTGGTACATTCGCCGAGGTCGACCCCTTCCAACTCTTCCATTCGTACTCGCCATATATATACTTGTTTAGTCTGCCTCCGTTCATCCATCCTCTCTATAATTCAAATTCAAATTCAAATATTTTATTTCAATTAGACCATATCAATAGGGGTGCGTAAAAAGAGCCTCCACGTGTGACGATACATAATTGATCGTCCGGCGCATCCTGGGCAGTCAGCCTCGATATATCAAAATGCTGACTGGCTAATCTTTTTATCGGGGCATGAACTAAATGCCAAATCGTAGACCAGAAGGATGGGCAGCAGCATCCTTTTCTGTGGAACAACACCCCTACTGCGCTCACCAACCCGCCTGCCAAGCGTGGTGAGTACCGGCAATTACCCCTCAAATGACGACACAAACAAATAACCGGCCCCTAGTCCCCGGCGGCCTCGCTGTTCCAGGTTCTGGTAGCGGCCATGGTAGCGGCGAGGCAGGGGGTGCTAAGAATCTCCGGCAGAGATCCAGCTACCAACACAAACGACTTTTGGCCCTGGTAACCTACAACGTACGCACACTGAGGGCAGACGGAAAGATTTTTGAGCTGGAAGAAGAAATAGAAAAGATGCACTGGGATGTCATGGGTCTGTCAGAAGTCCGAAGAGAGGGCGAGGACACGATAACCCTGAGATCTGGCAATCTTTTCTACTACCGGGAGGGCGACCATCAGTCCCAAGGTGGTGTCGGGTTCCTCGTCCGCAGGTCCCTCATCAACAATATTATTACCATCGAAAGTGTGTCGAGCAGGGTTGCATACCTTATACTCAGAATATCTAAGAGGTATTCCTTGAAGGTCATACAGGTGTACGCACCGACCTCGACACACCCAGATGATGAAGTGGAGAGTATGTATGAGGACATCAGTAGGGCCATACATACCACCAAAACACACTTCACAGTTGTTATGGGGGACTTCAACGCAAAGCTGGGCACACGATGCGATGGTGAGCTGAGAGTGGGGCAATTTGGTTATGGGCAACGGAACCCCAGGGGACAGAAGCTGGCCGATTTTCTGGAAAAGGAGGGACTCTTTATGATGAACTCCTTTTTCCAGAAGCCGCTTCACAGGAAGTGGACCTGGATGAGTCCCGATGGTTTTACGAAGAATGAGATAGACTTCATTATGACCAATAAAAGACAAATATTCAATGATGTCTCTGTGATCCACAGGGTGAAAACCGGCAGCGATCACCGAATGGTAAGAGGCACATTGAATATAAATCTCAAAGTTGAGAGGTCCCGTCTAATGAAGTCTACGCTCCGGCCCTCTAGTGCTCATATCCAAAACCCCGGGAGCTTTCAGCTCGAACTCCAAAATCGCTTCGAGTGCCTAGAACATTGCGTTTCTGTGGACGACATAAATAGTAGGTTGGTAGAAACTGTCCAAACGGTTGGGTCTAAGTTCTTTAAGAACCACCGTAAAGGTAGACCAAAAAAGCTCTCCGACCATACCCTCAATCTTATGGCAGAACGACGCGCTATGACGCTCCAGTCTTCTTATGATGCTGAAGCATACAGGCTGCTCAATAAACAAATTTGGAAGTCCTTACGTCACGATATCCGCACCTTTAATACTAACAGTGTTAAAGAGACCATTGAGCGGAACAAGGGCTCCAAAGTTTTCGCAAGAACCATGTCTATTGGGCAAAGTCGTATTATGAAGCTGAAGACTGAAGACGGCAGTGTAGCGTCGACTAAGCCAGAGATTTTGGAAGAAGTCGAGAAGTTCTACCGACAGTTGTATACGAGTACCTCGGCAACTAAACCTACTATTGGCTCGCCAACAGACCCCCGAGCCAAATTAACCCGACACTATACCGAAGATATCCCGGACATCAGCCTGTACGAGATTAGGATGGCCTTGAAACAGCTGAAAAACAACAAGGCGCCGGGTAACGACGGAATTACAACGGAGCTTCTGAAAGCGGGTGGAACACCGATACTTAAAGTCCTTCAGAAGCTATTTAACTCTGTTATACTCGAGGGCACAACGCCAGAGGCATGGAACAGAAGCGTGGTGGTGCTTTTCTTCAAAAAAGGAGATAACACCTTATTGAAGAACTATAGACCCATCTCGCTTCTGAGCCATATCTACAAGTTGTTTTCAAGGGTCATCACGAATCGTCTCGAGCGCAGGTTTGATGACTTCCAGCCTCCCGAACAAGCCGGTTTCCGAAAAGGTTTTAGTACCATAGACCACATCCATACGCTACGGCAGATTATACAGAAATCCGAGGAGTATAACCTGCCACTTTGCTTAGCGTTTGTGGACTATGAGAAAGCCTTCGATTCGATTGAAACTTGGGCGGTGCTGCAATCTCTGCAGCGGTGCCACATTGACTATCGGTATATCGAAGCGTTAAAGTGCTTATACAAAAACGCCAATATGTCGGTCCGAGTACAGGAACAGTGTACGGGAGCAATTCCATTGCAAAGAGGTGTTAGACAGGGGGATGTCATTTCCCCGAAACTGTTCACCACCGCAATGGAAGATGCCTTCAAGCTACTGAAGTGGAAAGGATTCGGCATCAACATCAATGGCGAGTATATCACTCATCTTCGATTTGCCGACGATATCGTAGTCATGGCAGAATCGCTGCAAGAGCTCAGCACAATGCTCAATGACCTCAACAGAGTTTCCCAGCAGGTGGGTCTTAAAATGAACATGGACAAGACGAAAGTCATGTCAAACGCCCATGTCATGCCTATCCAAATATCCGTTGGGAGCTCTGCTCTCGAAGTTGTCGACGAGTATGTCTATCTAGGACAAACCGTCCAGCTAGGTAGGTCCAACTTCGAGAAAGAGGTCACTCGTCGAATCCGACTCGGCTGGGCAGCGTTCGGGAAACTTCGCAATGTCTTTTCGTCATCTATACCACAGTGCCTCAAGACAAAAGTCTTCAACCAGTGTGTGTTACCAGTGATGACATATGGCACAGAGACGTGGTCACTCACTATGGGCCTCATAAGAAAGCTCAAGGTCACTCAGCGAGCTATGGAACGAGCTATGCTTGGTGTTTCTCTACGCGATCAAATCAGAAATGAGGAGATCCGTAGAAGAACCAAAGTGACCGACATAGCTGAAAGGATTAGCAAGCTAAAGTGGCAGTGGGCGGGGCACATAGCTCGTAGAACCGATGGCCGCTGGGGCAGAAAGGTTCTCGAATGGAGACCACGCACCGGAAAGCGCAGCGTGGGACGGCCTCCAACGAGATGGACCGATGACCTGGTAAAGGTCGCTGGAAGTCGCTGGATGCAGGTAGCATGCGTCCGGTCCCTGTGGAAGTCAATGGGGGAGGCCTTTGTTCAGCAGTGGACCTCTTTTGGCTGACATGATGATGATGATGATATCAATAGGTACTTTCGAAAAGTCAAACTAGTTGCACGGTTCCAAAAAGTTGGACTTATCGAGAAGAGCCGGCAAGAAACTCCATAGTCACTCTTTTAAAAAAATATATATATAAATGGTTACAGTAATAATTTAGTTTTGAGGATAGTGCAGTTCGATACGTAAAATTAAGACACGAAACGTAAAATTAAGTACTTACTTATTTAAAAAAAAAAAAAAAGGATAGCTATTTAGCAGTAAGAGCTGACCAGTCCCGACAGACAGCACCCGTTCACGAGCATGACGTGTGCGTATCGGCGCCGTTTGACTCAACCATGTTGCAGGGAATAAAACGACCCGACACACAACGCCACCATCAGCAGGACATTTGAGTGAGCATGACATACTCAGACCGCCGAGCTAGATAAATATTAAACATAAAGTAATATCAGACTGCAGAATACTCGTACTTCACAGTTTATAAATTCACTATTTTAATGCAACTAATATATTAATTCGATTTATAAAATTATGTACCTATATTATTAGATGTCATACAAAACATCATGTCAAATAATAATTATAATAAATGTCATCAGATATATGCCCAAACCATCTTAACATACCTTTCTCAATCCGAGTTACTATATCATCTTTCATGCCACAACGCTCCCTTATCACGCTGTTCCTCACTTTATCTTTCAAAGTTACACCACACATACTTCTCAAAGCTCTCATCTCTACAGCATTTATTTTACTTTCATTCTTCTTCTGCCATACCCAACTTTCACTATACCTTTCATTATATTGATTTCTCGTTTTAAATAAAATCCCCTTTGTCGGATGGGCAATGAGAACAATGGTTAGGAACATACTTGTTAGTAAAATCACACGAGCACGACCCAATTTGATTATATTTTTGTTATCATCGGCCTTCTCTGCCTTGTGGTTTGATTCACAGGTCTGTAGCCCCAGACTCAACAATGGAATTTACTCCTACAATTAATTATTTGTTTTGACTAGCAGTATTATGAAACAGTATTGGATGAGACATAACAAGTTACGTCCGACAATAATAAATCCTTATGATCTTTGGTCCTTGAGTCAGAAGGACTTTGGTGCTCGATAGTCGCTATCGAATCTGTAATTTTTGCTTTATTGGATATCTTGGATAGCGTCACTTGCAGTCACATGGAACTAGCTAGGTTTTCCATACAAAATATTTGACAGCGGGCCTAACCTAATTGCAATATGACGTTCGGATCGATAAATTAATAGAAACAAAATGTATGGGAATGACATTTATAAACGTCAGATTTTTCGAACGCTTATGTCACATTAATGTATTCCCATACATTTTGTTTCTATTCGTTCGTCGAATTGAATGTTAGATTGGCTTGGTTAACTTGGCTAGGCAGTACACCCAGATTTGATACCGTACATCTTTCTATCATCGATCATCAAACTGAAGATTTATTCGAGACGTGAATAACTGCTGCATTAAAACAGCCTTCACAAGTAACTATATTTATATGACAATTATTTAACTTGCTGATTGAGTACTGTGTAGCTGTGTAGCCGACATGATAGAAGTCATTTTCAGTATACAGACGAGGGAAAAAATGCACCCAACCATAGTGAACCAACCAACCTAGAATACTTATGACACACCCTAAATCTATCCGTATTAGAACCTACTGGAATGACAGATACCTAGATTCGCAACTTTTGCAAGTTTGCAAATCTAGGTATCTCTGTGGATATAGATACGGTATCGCGCCGGCAGCCGGCTTGTTGGTCAATATTGCGGTCTGTCGTGACGTAGGTGCGCGCGCAGACGCCCGCGTGACCTTTACGTGCTAACAGCTAATGCTGTATCTACATGCTATACCTCGGTATTGTTATGACGATATGCCATGTGCTTTGCTTGATAGGTTAGGTAATGTTGAGTTTTCCGGTGCTTTTTAGAGGAAAAATTATTCCTCCAATCGTTCCTGTGCGCATTGTCGGTGTCATGCTGGTTTTAGTGCCTGATACGTTCACAGTAATCATAGCATAGTCATGTTATAAGACGGTGGAGTGGGCAGATTCCTAAGTCTAAATTTTATAAGATCCAGAGCTTGCTTACAAACTTAAACAAGCCAGAACATTTACACATAGGTACATTACCTACCTGATATCCATCCCATCCCGTCACGCTTTTATTCACCGAAGGGATAAGCAAAGGTGTACTTATGTACGCCCATAATTTGCCGGCCATGTCTAGGTGCCATGTTACAGACATTTAGCAAAATTTATATAATATTTTTAAGTATGGTAAAGAACTACGACAAAATTTTGCAATTGAATTTAAAGAGTTACAATAACGTATTCATTAATGCTTATAATAACTCCCTTCTATCTTGCACACAGAGATACGCACCAGATCGACTTGCCGCCGTTCGGCAGATACGCTACAGGCATCTTCTTCCTCGACAAGCTTCACCACCAGGACATCGAGAAGAAGTTCGGAGAACTTGCCGAGAGTCTTGGACTTACCGTGCTATGCTGGCGCACGGTACCCACCAACAACACCACCATCGGTAAGTCGTGACGTCAGGACAATCTGAAATAAATTCAGTAGGATTTTTATTGGTTTTTTATATTAGTAACATTACCAATGTGTCGTTTTATATTCATTAGCAATCATAATTATCATCAAATTAATATTCAAAGGATAAAAAGTCATAAGTACAGTTCAGGTTTATATTTCATTTTTTCCGAAAGGTGTCATTTTGCATGCCCATTAAATTCCATAACTAAATAATTAGTCTCTGCAGTTATGAATAATCGAATACAGTATTGATGATTGATGACTGAATCGTCAATTCATTCAATATAGGTACTTATACTCGTATAATCATTTTTGATCATTGATTTAATTGTTTTTATGGCAGTACCTACGAATTGTCAGGCATTAAGTTCTCTGAGTCGAGCTCTATTTCAATAATTAGATACCACTATTGTTTAAAAATATTTTTTTCTAATGTTTTACAAAGATCACATTTAACCAATGTTACTTACTATCTTTAACACCATTAGTTACTTGATATTAGTACTTTATTGGTTGTGCAGCTGCTCTGCATTTGAGAAAATGTGGCTCTTCACACGTCTACCTTTTAGTTAAGTGGAGGTAGTAATTTGATTCTTGAACAGAATGTAATAAGTTACAAAATTCAACATTTGTTAAATGTGACAACACAATTATGTGATTTCCAAAATTTTTTGCATTTAGAGCTCTTATACCAGGGTACCATATTTTTTTAGGGGAAAAGCTGAGAACCTTTTTCGAGTTACTTGCTATAAAAATAAATTACAAAATAGTTTCTATTAAATAAACATGGCCTCTGAATGATCATAACCAATCAGCGTCGTCGACTAGTTGAACAGAATCAGTGTTATAATTTGAAGTATGGACTGATTGAGCGACTGGGGCCGACGACTCGTATTGATTTTATTACTGTGAGCTGTATACGTTTATTATACGCGAGATATATTCTGACATGAATCGTATAATATCTTTACAATTGAAGCTTGCTATGTACAGTATCATAGCCTTATATGAACGACCAGTCTTATCTAGGAAAATGATGCAATTACGGACTACCTACTTATCATTTTCCATGAAGCATTCTACTAGCTCTTCTCAGTTGATATTTAGAAACACTTAGGTACAAATCAATGGTTTTACATCTGTTAGCTGGTTGGCGAAACCTAATTAAATATTAAGCTAGTTAATAAAGCCATCGTCTAAGTAATGTCATTCCATTTTAATTTGATCTTGCTCGACAAAAGGCTCTCAGCACCCTGCATAACCAAATTTTCGTAGGCTCAGTACACATTATCATTTTTATTGTCCTGTTAATCACCGACGACTTGTCACCGATGTTCGTATCTCGATATAAGGCCAGTTACGGCGTTGCGATTTTTGTTTGCGACTATCATTGCAGGTCGTACACGTAGTAATGTCGGGTCGTTTAAACGCGGCTGAACGCGGTCAAGTGACGCTTGACCAAATGGTTTGTTCGATTTGACATCAAATTCTGGTTGTTACTGTGCGTTTTAGAATCACTTTCGAAGCAGTAGTACAAATTTCTAGTGTCTAACATACTTTGGTTTTTTTTTAGTAAGGCACTGACAATTTGTGTTACAGCATACTTTTTTATTTTAAAAAAAAACATGTTTTTTGTGATTCTATTACGCATAGTACGTTCCAAAATTCTTTTCCATAGAGTATCCACTACATTTACATAAAAATCTTCTTTATCAAAAAATATTATCTACTTATATACATTTGTATGAAATGTTGTTAAAATTTGCACTGCAAATATGTGGATACGCTTGGAAAGTTACTACAGTGCCTCGACCATGAGTTTTTCTCACTAGACTCGTTAGCGACGCCGTAAAATATTTATATGGAAAACCCTCGCAGCGCCTCTAGCGGTTACGTTAGGAACTAAAATCTTCTATGAGATTACAGCGTTTCGATGCGTAGAAAACCTATCGAAAGCCATTCGATAGAACTCATGGTTGAGGTACTGATAATTATGGTATGTACTGTCCCAAGCATCAATAGCTGAATAATATTTTTATTCATTTTTACATAACGTTTGAAGTAAATTTTGATGCTTGGACCGTACTACTGATAAAACAGAAAGATTTCGATAAGTTTAATATATTGAATTATTTGTAACATTAACTTAAGATTCATTAGACAATCATTATTCTGAGTAACTGGGTTACATTACAGCTTGCAATCACTCCATTAATATACTGAATCTTGAGTTAAAAAATCTATCAAGTCCAAATAAGTCCAATCATTGTCATTTAATAAAGTAACACTTTTAATGGCAACACGAATTCATTCATTACAAGTTGTCATAAATGTCGCCATGTTCATTTAAAATAATAAAGATAAACAATTCCATAAAACATTTATGTCAATTTTTAATACCACACGATTTCTCAGCCATTAAAGTGTTTAAAATTTTAGTTGTATCTCATAAACTGTGCCTTTACTAGTACAATACCTCTGGATATTTTATCTCATTGACCGCTGTTTGATAGCAACAAAAGTAATAATAATATGTATCGTCACTATTTATGGAGCGAAGGAGATCCCCTTGCGTCTCAACGCACCAGTCCCTAAGAAGAGGCACAGTTTACGCTACCAAATGTACCTTATTACTTAGATATAATCCCTTTAGTGTTAAGTCGATAGGTACTCCCCTCGGTGAAGTTAGTAATGGGCTGTTTTGGCTCACTTTCAGGTCAGGTGGCTCGTAACTCGGAGCCATTTATGCGACAAGTGTTTGTTACCGGTGATGCCGACGATGAACCGCTAGCGCGACAGGTAAGACCGAGAGGGTGCTATACAACGGAAAGAGAGGTATCAACAACCAAGAGTATGAACTTGCAATACTGTGTTTACATTGCAAATTCATTCTCTTAACACTTTCTATTACAATAAGCGCGGACTTAGGTCGTAAGGAACTCTTATAGGTGTTTTTTCAGATCGTTGCGTGCGCACTGGCCGGCAGGACGCGACCACTTCGTGGCAAACGTAAATTTTAAACAGCCTTTCATAATCCCTACAGGATGCTTGTATTCAAAAGACTGATATCTAAAATTGACTTGCAATTATTAAAAAAAAATCTGTCGGGTACATAGAGGAGAGTCGCTTTTGACTGAATATTCAGTCATCTTTTAAGTACAGGCATCTCAGTGTGTGCTGTGCTGTCAGGGTCTGGAGTTTGCGTCCATGTTTTCAGATATTCGTGCTGCGCAAGCGCGCGTCCCACGAGCTGGTGGTGCCCGGAGCCAGATTCTACATCTGCAGTCTTGCTCTCAAGACTGTCGTGTATAAGGGACTGCTGACTTCCCAACAGCTATGGGTAAGTGCAATCTTGTTAAGCTGCTAAAGAAATTGTAACAAGCAAAAGGCACTTTTCATCATATCAGCCAAAACTCCAAAAGAGGTCCACTGCTCAACAAAGGTCTCTCCCAAAGACCTTTACAAGGATCGCTGGCATAGAAATGGAGCATTGCTACTTATAAGGTGCTATTTTATACAATGTTATATCTATAACTTGATGTATAAACAATATACACTCTATGAAAACGATGATTATAAAATAATGCAACAACTCAGCATTGTCAATTTGCAAGTATAAAATCTTGCAACAAATGATTACATATATGCATGGTGTTACGCAGGAGTACTTCAAGGATCTGACCAACCCAGCGTTCACGACGTATCTGGCGCTGGTGCACACCAGGTTCTCCACCAACACCTTCCCCAGCTGGGAGAGAGCACACCCCTTGAGGTAGGCATACTATGCAATTGATCCATTATCTACGGTGTAAGTACAATTTTGAAAACACCCTAAGTTGTTATGGTTTATTAATCTGATTAATCTGATATACGGTGTGTTCTAGGGTTCTCGCTCACAATGGCGAGATAAATACGTTGCGGGGTAATGTCAACCTCATGAAAGCTCGTGAGGGTGTCATGAAGAGTGAAATCTTTGGAGAAGGTAAGTTTATCCTGTAATATGATTTTCCTATAGGTCTAGACTATCTCTTTATTACTCCGAGTTCTGACTGATATAAACCAACGTCTAAAAGCCCAAATAACAGCAAGGATGGTCCCCGATGTTGCCCAGAAGTCCATGTGCATTGAAAAAGGCAATATAGAAGATTCTCAACCAAAACCAACATGGCTATCTGGAATAAAAAAAAACATGATATGCACCTTGTGCCTTACCAATGAACTGATTTGATAACTCTATCAAGCTGTTAAAATAACACTTCCTTCTACAGATTTGAAGAAACTGTACCCAGTCGTAGAACCGAATCTGTCCGATTCCGGTTCAGCCGATTGCGTGCTGGAGTTCCTCCACCACGCTGGCCAGCGGTCCCTGCCCGAAGCGGTGATGACCATGGTGCCTGAAGCTTGGCAGAATGATGTCACCATGCCTAAAGAGAAACGGGACTATTACCAGTGGGCCTCCTCGTGTATGGAGCCCTGGGACGGACCTGCACTTGTGTCGTTCACTGATGGACGGTACATCGGTAAGTCTTCTCAGTAATATCTACACCTCAACCATGAGTTCTATCGAATTACTCTCGATAATTTTTTTACGCATCGAAATGCTGTAGCCGAGTTTAGTTCCTTACCTAACCGCTAGAGGTGTTGGGAGGTTTTCCATACAAATATTTTACGGCGTCGTTAGCGAGTTTAGTGAGAAAAACTCAATAGTCGAGGTACAGTATAACTGTTTCTCATCATCATCTACCCGTTTTCGTTCACTTTTGGACGTAGATATCTTTTAATTAACTCCACTAAGCCCGATCGGCTCTCTTGATGAAATTTTGAGGAACTTTTACATAAAATAGCTTTCCCTCAGCGGCTTCGGCCGCACGGTCTTATAAATTATAGCCTATGTTACTTGGGAAAAATGTAGCTTTCTAATAGTGAAAGAATTATTGAAATCGTTGCAGTAGTCTTCCTTTATAATATTAGTATAGATTTAAAGTCTAAACTTGCAATATAAAGTTAGGAGTAAAAATATGTAGTTATGTTAGTACGTGTATAGGGACACATTATTGTACTGTTGTGTTGTAAACATTATGAAACCCGACCGACTACTTATATTCTACTTTTATATAGACCAAAATAAGATGTGATCATGCTAAGCCAGATTGCGCAGTCCACCGCACTATCTCTTTATTTAATTTTGCTCAAAGAGAGTGTTCAATGTCAGTAAAAGTAATTTACTTAATCACTTTCAGGTGCTATACTGGACAGGAATGGTCTGCGCCCGTCGCGTTTCTACGTGACGAGCGAGAACATCCTCGTCATGGCTTCTGAAGTTGGTGTTTATGATGTGGACCCCGACAAGGTCATACTTAAGGTGAGACTTTACACACAATCAAGAAAATTTCTCGGGTTTTCTTACGATGTTTTTCTTCACCGTTGTTTCACCTCCTAATTATTTTGTAAGTTATTATTGTAATATTTTACCTCTGTATGATCAATAAATTTATTATTATTATTAAAAAAATATATATATTTATTATTATTAGTACTTTATAAAATAATATTAAAAAAAAAAAAAAAACTGTTGTAAGCGAGTGATAATTTATTATTAATACTCACATAGAGCACATAATTACGAAAAGTCAGAGGTACAGTCACGAGCAAAGATATGTAAACACTTATAAAAGTGCTAAAGCGATTTTTTCTTGAATGAACGATAGCAACTTTGAGATAACATCAATGTAACATAGGCATTGGTTCGTAAATACTATGTTCGTAATGCCACAAAATTTCTACCAGTACTTTAAGAGAAAATCACTATTGAATTATAATAATAAATAAATATCTTGGGACATTTTTACACAGCACCATCTAGTCCCAAACCAAGCAGAGCTTGTACTATAGGAACTAGACAATAGTTATAATACTTATATACTTTTTTTTGTTGTAAATACATACTTATAATATATAAGAAACACCCAGGCAAACACAAACACCTAAGTTCATCACATAAATGTTTGTGTCTTGTGGGAATCGAACCCACGACCTCGTGATAAGCAGTCCGGTACTCGAACCACTAGACCACAGACGTCGTCATTTAATTTTGCCTAGTGTATACATATTGATGTTCGTGACTGTACCTACGTGCCTTGGATTCGAACTTGAGACCTACCATGACTTGGCAGTCCAGTGGTCATATCCCCAGGTTATCATTGCTTAATTAATGCATTGCTAACAGGGGGCCTAGACAAGTTGCATTTTGACATTCGAATCGACAAACAAAATCTATGGAAATGACACAAGCTTTCGACAAGTCGGGCTGTCACTAATGTCATTTACATATATTTTGTTTGTCGATTCGAATGTCAAAATGCAACTTGTCTAGCCCCCCAGACAAATTATCTCTGACAAGCAAACAAGATTTTCTGAAATTAAATTATGTTATATGGATTTGCACTTAAGACCATAAAAGCATACAATTTCTTTTAAATTTGTGATTAAACTATAAAAGTTTATTATGATAAGAAAAATTGTGAGAAGAAAATATAATATTCCTTATCTTAATAACATAAAAATTAAGATCTGTCAAGCGTATACGTATTGTTACGCCAAGTAGAATAATATAATATCGATGTATTGACACATTAGAAATTCATTTATTTTTAGAAATAAAAATATTTATTTGTCAATCTAGGTAGGTTTCCAAGGTTAAGTAGGTATCTCTCTACATTCAACCGTTATGTATACAAAAATGTATTTGAGAAAAAATACTGGAATTTATGAATGTTGGTTTCGGACGCTCATCGGATTCTACGCATAACTTTAATTCTAGACCCAATGACATTATACAAATATCATTGACTAAATTCCACCGACTGTCACAACTTTACTGGACTGAGCGTGTACATTCTGCCGCTGAATTGGGTTATCGACCATTTGCTGGCGAGCTTAAGAGGCCGTGCACAAATTTGACTCAATTTTTCAAAATTTAATTCAATCGATTTCTATGTTTCGGCTCGAGGTTGGGCGTAGTATCGTATAAACAATTTTGATCTTTTCAATAATAATTATCACAAATAAATGATGGCCCGATGGTTACTGGCGCGATCGAGTTTTTGCGCTCGATAATATAGCTCAATGTATCTATTATTTTCACAGTGAAAATATTACTTTTTTGAAAATATAAATTTACGTTCTATTTAAAGGATAACTTAAGTTTAATACACTATTTTTTAAATTTCGTAAATGTGCCTCTAAAAAATAGAAAAAAATACATATTTGACTGGAAGTTTTCCAAAAATAACATTATTTCATCATTTTTTTTCTGGTATATTCTGTATAAAACTTGATAAAAGTAACCTGGCTCTCTAAAAGAAGAGTATGTACTGTATTTAATACATATTTTTTACATTCATAATTACTTATAGTTTCTTGGCTAGCGACGATCAAACGTCACTCGAACGCAACTTTTCGGAAAAAGAGTTGTCAATATTCGTGATTTACCACTAATATGGAAATAATTTAAAAAATCCACTTTGGCTCTCTAACATAAAAGGAACTGTTCTTTTCAATTCATGGCTCAGTTTTTATTTTCCCTTATTCGGTTTCTTGCAATCGATGATCAAAATGTATCAAAATGGGTCGATTTGTAGGACGGACCCTTAATAAGATGCGACCAACACTAGGGTACTTTACAGCCGGTGCCTATGCCTAATATGTTATTATTCAATGTTCTAGAGTCGTCTAAAACCCGGCCGTATGTTACTGGTCGACACTGAGGAAAAGACAATGATCCAAGATGTTGAGCTAAAGATGAAGATAGCTCGCAGCCGACCCCACTCCGAATGGCTAAAAGATAAGGTATAGACAACATACACATAATAAATCCTATCAACATTACATTATGTAGTTTTAGTAAAATTCATATACAGTACAAAAGTTTGTTTTAGAATCATATTATTATCATCTTATGTATGCTATGTACTCTTTTAAAAAAAAAACTTAAATCCACTGTAGTAAATGGCTTGTCTCAAATGAAGCATTTAGCAATCAACTGAAGGAAACATTTAATTTTGATATCGAGACACAACAATTTGTTTATTTTTGAGTCTTCGTTTTAGCGAGACTATTATATGTACAATGTCTACTGTCTACGTCTTCATTATGTACAGAACATCATTGCCAGGTACCCGTATCAACATTCCTAACATATCTCATTTCTCTTTTCTATGCATTACCGTACGCGGGGATAATGTTATAAACACTATCAGATGGTGAGTTTGAATTAGAAGCATGGGGAGTGACTATAAAAAAATTGCTGCTACGAAACTTTGCTGACGCATTGTAGTGCGTCCTTTACAAAAAGGGGCGGGGCGGCACAAGCCACGCCTTTAGTGACGCGGGCGCAGGCTTCGTCAAACCACGTGTGGGAGTTGACGCGCTTACGTATACATATTTTGCTTACTCGCTGTCGTTAACGTTGATTCGATTTTTAATAACTACAAAAACCTCTACGATTTTTGTAAGACAGAATTAGGTACCCTCATTTGCAAAATATTTTCATTTATTTATTTGTCCATCCGTAAGAGAGATCGATTTAGGAAAGGGAAGGAAACACCCTTTTTTACACAGAAAATATCACTTACAATAGGACAAAATATGCAAGCAAATTGCGTGCCTTATTCTGCGCGCGCTCTGTGTGACATGCATGATCTTAACTTGTAAAAAGGCCGCTTCTTCTAACAAAGAGTTTCTTTATTATAATTTTATTTGACAATACGTAGCATTTAACTCTCGACCAAAGTACCAAATTACGGGCATCGTGTTAGGCTTATCCGCTGTGATAATATTTATCTGTGGATTTTTTGGAATTATTAATTAAACGAGGCTTTTACTTAATGTACAAATTACAAAACAGATACATATTCAGGCAACCAATTATGTCAAAATAATAAACGCGAAATTATTTTTAAACACAACCAACTATTAAATGACATATCATTTCATTCCAATACGTCCATGTTTTTATGCGCGTGTGACCACACAACGCTAGAACTGAATTGTAGGCATTATACATTTTACTTATACCCGAACACTTGCCTAGCTAGAATAAAGCCATAATTACCTGATCGGGTGTCGGTCATACTGAGGGTAGTTGCCTGCATACAAAACTCTTTTGCCTAGTGTACGATGATACGGTCAGCAACAAAAGTAGCTGATCACAGCAAAATGTTAAAATCATCCCAGCACTAAAACTTTTCATTCCATTTTAATGAAGGGAAACAATATAATAATGTCCTATTAGCAGTTAACTCGTACAACCAGGTAACTTTTGGATAGTAAAGTCGATAAAGCGTATTAAATGATGCATCGTGTTTAGCGACTTTCGATGCTGACTGTACCTAGTGTATCTGTACAGTCCTCAATCCTGTTGAGAAATAGTCGTCATTGTATTAAATTTTGTATAACAAAAGCTTACAGTCTTGGTACAGTTCGCGCCAAACTTCAACTTCAACCAGGACAATAAGTTTGGCGCGAACTGTATTTAAACAACATCTTTTCTTTTAGTTATTTTTTATTAAATTTGCGTTAATAAATGCTAAATATCTTTGAAAAGATATTAACTTATTAGTGGAAGAAAAATACGATCTCAGGCGGGGTCTGCATCACGTGTCTCTTCAGTACATTACACCGGACGCTTCAGCAAACTGAGCCACCAATACCACTGTGATGTCGAATTTTGCTTCCACCTTCTTCGTCTTTAGTCTTCATAGTATATAACAAAACTTTTTAATTATAGATAACAATGGAAGATATCCACAAGTCGGTGGCCACAGAGAATGGTTCGTCTGAAGTGGTGGCGAACGGTACGAATGGTCACGTCGCCAACGGCAGCGCCATCACGGGGCTCGCGGACAAGCGGCTCGGCTTGTTCGGATACACCATCGAGTCTATACACATGCTCCTCCTGCCTATGATACAGAACAAGTAAGTTTTAAGGCTCAGCCAGCCCCGGATCTACATTTTTAAATGGGGGTTGCAGAGTATCAATTCAGCTGGCAGCACTACCGGCACTAGCGCCTACTGGCAAGACAACATGGATTTTTTATATCATAAACATAATATTGAGGCATTATAGTTAATATTCCATTCAGAAGAGTGATCATAGTCACAAAAACTAAACGAAATAAAAGCTTACGACTATTTTATTTGAAATTTCAACTAACAGCTGGGGGGCTGCAGAAATACAGTTAACTTATGAAATTCTCATAAAATAAATCGGTTTCGCAAACACTGGCCCTACATCTATCTATCTATAAATAAAAATGAATCACGAAATGTGTTGCTAAGCTCAAAACTCGAGAACGGCTGAATTGATTTGACTGATTTATTTTTTGTTGTGTCTGAGAAAGGTTTTTATGAAGAGAAAATCCGTAAAAAATGTTTTAGAGAAATAGGGCAGAACAAGGTCTGCCGGGACAGCTAGTTATTAATAAACACCATAATTAATATTTTGTTTGGTTTTTACAGAAAAGAGGCGTTGGGCAGCATGGGTAACGATGCCCCATTGGCCTGCCTCTCGCAGTTCCAGCCAATGCCATACGAGTACTTCAAACAGCTGTTCGCCCAAGTCACCAACCCACCTATTGATCCATTTAGGTATGAGATAAAACTAGTAACAAGAGAGTAGGAGGGGCTCGTGGCCAAGTTGTAACTACGCTGATCAACCGATCTGCAAGGTTAAGCTACACTTGCCGTGGTCAGTCTCTAGATGGGTGACCATTCTTAATATATCGAGACCCCTCCGTGCCTCGGAGAGCACGTAAAGCCGTCGGTCCCGGTTGTCATATGAACAGATAAAAATCGTAAGTGGTAGTCAGAAATCTAAAAAGCCTGACAAACCAGTCTTTCCTTCGAATATCGGTATTGCCCTGAAATTGGGTTGAAGAGGTCTGATGGCAGTCGCTTCGTGTAAAATACTGATATTCAGCCGCATCCTGGTTAGACTGGAAGCCGACCTCAACATGGTTGGTAAAAACTAAAAAGGCTAGGAAAAAGAAAGATATAACTAGTAACAATATAATCCCCTCATTGGCCTTGTACCCTCAAGCCTTCTGCCTCATCATCAACCTCCTGCCCTTATCCCAATATATTTAGGGGCGGCGCAATTTCCTATTCTCCATTTATTATTCACTGCATAAACCATCCATTCATCTTTTCTTTCCATCACTCCGTCCACCACTCTTCTAGGTCTTCCATCTTATCATCTACCTTAGAACCATTCTGGTTCCATGCAGTGCGATTCCAGAGGAATTCTCTCCCAAGCACACTCAACTCAAAATACAAAATAATCAGACTATTTTATTTTACAGAGAGAAGATAGTTATGTCGCTGTTATGCCCCATCGGACCGGCACCGAACATTCTGCAGCCGAGCGCAGAGTTTGTCCACCGGCTGTTTCTGCCGCAGCCTATCCTGTCTCTGCCAGACTTGCACGCACTGAAGCACACTACACATCGTGGATGGAAGGTAATATAACGAAGGAAGAGCTTATTACAATTTTGATTTATTCTGATACATGGCAGGTTCAGAAGAATTATTGTAGAATATAATCAAATGTGATTTATTGTAAATCAATAATAAATACTACAAGAGTACAAGTTTTTTATGGCTAAGAGCAATTTCTTTTAGACAGCCAAGTCATTGTATTGTTGCTAATTATCTGTAAAGCATTCTTGAACACTAATTTTCTACCCTTAAATTATGAAACAAATGTAAATAATAATAAATGATCAAACCATACATCCGGATTACATTTTGTTTACGAATAGGGTATATTGCATTCATTTTTGAAGAGTCCCAATTTGGTGATAAGGTGCTAATAAATGAATAAAAAATAAATAAATATTTTGATTCAATAGCTATGTGCCATAAAAATGCATTTAAATTTAAAATTTTCCAGTTTGAGATACTAATGTGGCGGCTACTGTTTCGGTTATTAAAAACATAGAATAAAGGAGTGAAAACAAAAGAAAAACATTTTATTTTATGTACTATTCTCCGACTGTTTATTGCTTAATGCTATCTGAATTATATAATTTTAGTACCCTATTATTACATGGACTGAAATGTCGGCGCAATAAATGTCGTAGTATGAAATGCCATTGAATTGTAATGGGGGCTATCGCGTATGGATCCACCGCTAGAGGCGCTTGTGTAGCGTGAGGTCTTCGAAATGTCAAATGTCATTACTTGTGGGTTGACTACGCCAGTTCATTTCTAATTAAAATAATGTTGTGAATATTTGGCAATAACTCAGATTTATTATGGCAAATATGAGTTATGAGTCAACGAATGTCAGTGATTTAAAAACTAAGAAAAAGAAATGCAAAGTTGAACTTCTGTCCTACTTATTTTTATTACAAAACGGAACTGCGCAACATTGGGGCATGGCCGATATGTTTACGCTACGGTTCTAGAGTAAATATTTAAATATAACTTTGTTTAAACACGCGCGTATTAATAAATTTTGAGTGCCATACTTCAGGACCTCACTCAACAGTTGCGCCATCTGGTGAGACAAAAAACGATAGCCCGCATTGTGTGGTAAATAATGTCAGTGGCCTGGATATTCTGGAGAAAATATTTATTTATTTATTTACATATGTAAAGTAATAAAGTATTTGTTTTTTTTTGCCAGACGAAGGTGATCGACTGCACGTTCGACTACCTGGAGGGCCCCCGCGGCATGGAGCCGGCGCTGGCGCGCATCGCGGCCGAGGCGTGCGCCGCGGCCGAGCGCGGCTACCCGCTGCTCGTGCTGTCCGACCGCGCCGCCGGGCCCCGCCGCGTGCCCGTCAGCACGCTGCTCGCGCTCGGTAACTAGCCGCACCAGATCTAACTAAAGCTCGCTGGCGCGCGGCTACCCGCTGCTCGTGCTGTCCGACCGCGCCGCCGGGCCCCGCCGCGTGCCCGTCAGCACGCTGCTCGCGCTCGGTAACTAGCCGCACCAGATCTAACTAAAGCTCGCTGGCGCGCGGCTACCCGCTGCTCGTGCTGTCCGACCGCGCCGCCGGGCCCCGCCGCGTGCCCGTCAGCACGCTGCTCGCGCTCGGTAACTAGCCGCACCAGATCTAACTAAAGCTCGCTGGCGCGCGGCTACCCGCTGCTCGTGCTGTCCGACCGCGCCGCCGGGCCCCGCCGCGTGCCCGTCAGCACGCTGCTCGCGCTCGGTAACTAGCCGCACCAGATCTAACTAAAGCTCGCTGGCGCGCGGCTACCCGCTGCTCGTGCTGTCCGACCGCGCCGCCGGGCCCCGCCGCGTGCCCGTCAGCACGCTGCTCGCGCTCGGTAACTAGCCGCACCAGATCTAACTAAAGCTCGCTGGCGCGCGGCTACCCGCTGCTCGTGCTGTCCGACCGCGCCGCCGGGCCCCGCCGCGTGCCCGTCAGCACGCTGCTCGCGCTCGGTAACTAGCCGCACCAGATCTAACTAAAGCTCGCTGGCGCGCGGCTACCCGCTGCTCGTGCTGTCCGACCGCGCCGCCGGGCCCCGCCGCGTGCCCGTCAGCACGCTGCTCGCGCTCGGTAACTAGCCGCACCAGATAAAGCGCGCTACATACGTTACGGGATTGTTCGTTGACGTGCTGTACTGGACGGAACAATATTTAAACATCGTTACGTATAAAAATAGACATTTATTGAAGACAAAATCCATACTAATATTTTAAATGCGGAACTCTTTTACCCTCACACTTAAGTAGTAGAACGTTTCGATAAAACCATTTACTGGAACTGTTGCCGCACCTAAAACTGGTTCAACTGTTCTAATCGTGGGTGTATCACTTTCAGGTGCTGTACACCACCATTTGATCGAGACTCGCCAGCGGATGAAGGTCGGTCTCATACTGGAGACTGCTGAAGCCAGAGAGGTGCACCATATGTGTGTACTGCTAGGTATGAAACTTTTACCATAACTTTTCCTACCGTAGCGACATCTATCGAGCTACATAAGAACTTGTACGAAGCAACAAATCCTGAATCGCGCAAGTGAAGTTTACCGTTCAACTTATATATACAACCGCCTGACATCAACAGTCGGGCAGTGGCCCGCCAGGCATAACACTTGCTAAGTCGGAAGATCCTCCCTTTGGATGGTGGGGCAAAACACCTCGTCCCTCCACACCAATTCAGTAATTTTACAACTCTGCTCCTGTTAAATCCTTTCGTTGCAATAATTAGGCTGTGGTCTTATTTTCCATACCATTTGATACCATAAACAGAATTTCTTTAGATTCATCATTGTTACAAGAGATGCTGCTACCCAACTTGTATAGCAGCTTCTCTCTCACACATTGGAAAGACGATGGCTCTAAAGCTTCATAATACGGCCCCAAATGGCGCAATTAACGTGGCCACCTAGTGGGTCCAAGTTATGTGTTTTAATTTTTATCGTTGATACAAAAAGATGATCAATATTTTAAATGTCAATATTTTGGTTTTGTATAGCCCAAGCCACATTATTAAGTATTTTCCATTTACAGGTTACGGCGCAGACGCAATCTGTCCCTACCTAGCCTTCGAACTGGCCTTCTCCCTGCGCAATGACCACATTCTCGACCCGAACCTGACGGACGAGGACATATACAAGGCGTACCAGGGCGCCATCGAGACTGGGCTTGCCAAGGTCATGGCCAAGATGGGCATCAGCACGCTGCAGTCCTACAAGAGCGCGCAGATCTTCGAAGCTGTGGGACTTTGTGAAGAGGTCATTGATAAGTGCTTCAAAGGCACGCAATCTAGGATAGGTGAGTGATTTTAACTACACTGTCATACATACTATCTCATTAAATTATTGAAATTTGAACTTTAAATCGATGAAATAAAGGTGCATGAAATTCTCGATATACTCGAGGACACGACTACGTTTTCTCAGGAAGTCTTATACCTTATCTGGCAATTAAAATTATACTGCATAGTGTACCTTACATTAACTGCATTAAAGTCAATATTTAATTGACTTATGTACGAATTGCTTGTCCTATTCCATACAAAATTTTCTCTGGTTTTCAGGTGGTGTAAACTTCGAGATTTTGTCAAAGGAAATATTCGACAGGCATGCGATTACTTATGGAGAAGTGAAAGACGCTTTAGTGCTCAGGTAAATACGATTTTATAAAATATGATATTATAATGTAATATTATATTCTATTGTCTAATGTCTAATGCCTGAGGTAAAGTCCCCCGCTGTAGGGTATACCTCTATTTCAATAGGCTATAATATAATATGGCCTCATGAAAAAGTTGACCACGAATAGAGCCGATTATCAAAAACAAAATTTAAATTGGTTCAAAAATAACGAAAGCAAAGCATTGTAATTTTATGCTAGATAGAGAGCGCACTATACTTACAAATAACGTCAAAAGTATCGTGCGCCATACTAATTCTATACTAACACTCGTTTTGCGGGAAAGGGACAGAGCATCCCCTCTCAATCCCCACCAAAAACTTTTAACGCATTTATCTCCGAAATGTCTTGGTCGATTTAATATTTATTTTCAATATACGAAGTATGCTAATTATATTTTTTAATAAGCGTGTGATAAACAACTAATTCAACACCAGTCTTCTTCCCTATTGCAAATGAGACTTAAAACTGAGGACTTACGATGCTGGTTTATATTCATTTCAACAATTGATCTAGTAAATTATTTCCAGGAATCCCGGAAATTACCATTGGCGCGCGGGCGGCGAGAAACACATTAACGATCCGATGTCCATCGCGAACTTACAGGAAGCCGCCCTCAACAAAAGCACATCTGCGTACGACAAATACAGGTTACTATAGTTTATTTATTTATTTATTGGGCACGAATCCCATATCCTTAAGCTCAAGGGAAAGCAAGATTCCGCTCTATATAAATAAGCCTAATATTTACTGTCCCCTTGCAGAAAAATGACGCCCCAGATTGAGTGGGATTAGAAGTATTTAATGGGTTTTTTTTTCATTTTTTTTTCTGAATGTATAGGTACGCAAATAGACCAATACCTTGCAATGCGTCTCTGAAGACCACTCTAAAATGCTTAATGTTTTCTTTTGTGTGTAATTTTTTTTTGCGTACATTACAAGGGTATAACAGTAATATATTGATACTTGTTCAACAGAGAGAGCGCGCTGGAGTCTGTCAGGGCTTGCACACTGCGCGGTCAGCTGGAGCTCGTCAAACTAGACGAGCCCATCCCTCTGAGCGAAGTGGAGGCCGCCTCTGAAATCGTCAAAAGATTCGCTACAGGTAATTCATTTTATTCCATCTATTTTTATTACATAATAGTGAAACAAGGAGTACCCGGTGTAGGGACGGGTTGGAATACAATTTCTCACTGCCCTTAAAATCGGAATATTGTAAGATCTAACTTGCTCGGTGCCGATGGTAGGATCTCTTGAAGTTTGACTGGCTCGCGAAAATAAGTCGAAGAAGAAGAAAGAAAGTGTTTATTCACAGTAAACATATCTTATATCATACAATTTAAGACATAGCTCCCACAGTTTCATAATATGTATAAATCATTTTACGTAGATAATCACACTTTCTTGAAATATTAAAGTACACAAAATTTAATACAATTCAAATACAAATAACATACTTTTACATAGCTATAAATATATGTTTTCCCGAAAATTGTTCAGAAGGAACTTCGATGTTTTATATTTGAACGATGATTTAGAGAGCGACTCGTCTATATTTAACGGTAGGCTGTTGAAAAAAGAAAGTTGTCGAAGTCTGTCGTAAAGCACCTTTGTGTGTGTTCCAACTGCGGGATGAGCCAGTTCCCCGGCCGTTAGTGGCTTTTAAGATATGGTATCATCAGCAACGTCTATGATGTTGCAGTCCATGGGCGGCTATGACTACTAACCGGTTGGCTGGTCTGCCGGCTTACAGCAACTTATATGAAACGTAACATAACAAAATTATTGAACAATATTACATACTACCAAATTCTTGTCTTGTTTTAGGCGCGATGTCATTCGGTTCGATATCTTTGGAGGCGCACACGACACTGGCCATAGCAATGAACCGAATCGGCGGCAAGTCCAACACTGGAGAAGGTGGAGAAAACGCCGACAGATATCTAAACCAGGTAACTACTTCTACTTCATAAGGAACATTAGAAGCTCCAAAGAACAACTATTTTAGTCTAAATAATTGTTTTTCTGATCTTGAGGTACTCCACTGACAAATAACAATAGGAGGCCTAGACAAGTTGTAATTTGACATTCGAATCGACAAACAAATAGAAATAAAATGTATGGAAATGACACAAGCTTTCGACAAATCGGGCTGTCAATAATGTCATTTCCATAAATTTTCTTCCTATTCTATTCTATTCTATTCGTTTGTCAGTCATTATTTACAAATTAAATTGAACTAACATACCTTCCGGATTGCGTCTGGATTTAGATACTTTTTGTCTCAACCATTTCTCCGTGTATGTTTTGACAGTCGAGTACATAACAGTACAGAGCTCGCCAAACTTATTGTCCGGGTTGAAGTTGGCAGAGAGAATCGGAGAAAGAAAAATCTTAGACAGTAATAAATTAAAACGAAAGCTCAAGTCGTAGGCTGTCGTTTGGCTTTCTCCGATTTTTACGGCTGGGTTAAAGTTAGCTCGTGCCAACTTCAACCCGGACAATAAGTTTGGCGAGAACTGTATATAATGATATTTCCCCTTTAGGAGGAGGAGTTCAACAAGCGCTCGGCCATCAAGCAGGTGGCGTCGGGCCGCTTCGGCGTGACGGCGTCGTACCTGGCGCACGCCGACGACCTGCAGATCAAGATGGCGCAGGGCGCCAAGCCCGGCGAGGGCGGGGAGCTGCCCGGTATGTTGTACCTTGCCACTTGTCTGATTCCCTGAGTATCTTCCATGTAGACTAGACCTAAACATCTGAATTATCAATACACTACTCGAACTTTTCAGTAATTACACTCTTAAACACCTAAGTATTATAAGCTGTGCGATCAGACCTTAATTATAGGTCTAGATCCTAGATTAAAGATCTGCGAATCGGATAATGATTGCGTGTTACCTAAATATTGACTAGAAATACTAATGACACAAAGTAATAGAAAACTTAATTAAGATAACTGAGAAGTAATATAGCAATAAAGTTTACATTTATTCAAATTTTATAATCATTTACATTATGAATATACGACCTACCTTGCACCAACATTTAGTATTAAATTTTGGTGAAATGGTAGTGTAAATTGTGCAAGTGGGCCTTATGTTATACGGAATCATGATTTAACACTTGACATTATTCACAGGTTACAAAGTAACAGAAGACATAGCCAAGACGCGATGCTCTGTGGCGGGTGTGGGCCTGATCTCTCCGCCGCCGCATCACGATATCTACTCCATCGAGGACCTGGCAGAGCTGATCTACGATCTGAAGGCCGCCAACCCTCGCGCCCGGATATCCGTTAAACTTGTGTCTGAAGTTGGCGTTGGTGTGGTCGCTTCTGGCGTTGCTAAGGTACGGATGATCAAATTACTTCACAAGGGTCTGGTGATTATAGATTACGTTGCATGGTGACATAATTTAGGTTATATTTACATTATCTTTGAATCGCAACTTTGTAAGGTTCAAGAAATGATTGTGGTTGAACTAACACAACAAATTCCTATATTTGCAAATCGACCAACGATTGAATTAGTCGCTTTTCGTTGCAAACTGTACTCGCTCCATTAAAAGTATTATGGGTTAACTTGTTAACTGTTTTATTACAACGATATCTTCGACTATATAAAACCAAGTCGGGTTTGTTACAACACTTATAACTCGAGAACTGATGGACCGATTTTCGTGGTTTTTGATTTGTTGGGTTTATCTCTACCCCGAATAACAGAATAACTATTAAAACGAGGTTCAAACTTGGCGCGAGAGAAGCTGTTGTAAGAAGGTAGTTTTAAATAAAATGTTCACATTGCAGGGTAAAGCGGAGCACATAGTGATCTCAGGTCACGACGGCGGCACGGGCGCCAGCTCGTGGACGGGCATCAAGAGCGCCGGCCTGCCGTGGGAGCTCGGGGTGGCCGAGACTCACCAGGTGCTCGTGCTCAATGATCTGCGATCACGGTACGAGCTCTTTAAATACGGAGCTACGTTTATAGTTTCAAAGTATTTACAACTCAATGTTAAAATGTTAATCATATATGAGAAAATATAGACCACACTACTCTAAGGCTGAGATTCAGAGAAGAGACTCAGCCTAAACTTAGGCTCCCGTATGTCAAATTGTCATACAAATTTGACATACGGAAGCATAAGTTCATGTTGAGTCTCGTTTCTGAATATCAGCCTAAGACCACTTTACAAGTTGAAAGTGATTTAATTTCCCATAGGGTCATCATATCATGTAGCCAAAAGGTCCACTGCAGCAAAAAGGTCTCCCGGAACTATAGACTTCCCTAACGACCGGTTTTATGCCAGTCGCATCCAACGACCCCCAACTACGTATATCAGGTCTTCTGTCCATGTAAAGCGTTGGGGGCCGTCCTATGCTACGCTTTCCGGTGCTCAATCGGTAGAGCATTATCAGACTGCCCATATCCTCATAATAAAACCGTATAAATTGAGAGCCGGACCAGTGTTTATTCTCAGTATTGTCTTGCTCTGAAACTGTAGGCTTACTCTTAAAAACAATCGCAATAGCAACCCAATTCCAATCCAAATCCAAGGTTAATTTTAAAGTCGTACTCTTGAAACCAATTTCGTTAATAATGGATTGAAATTGGAATAGCTCAAGCTACCTTCGACATGAAGTTAGCAACGCTAACATCCGCAGTAGCGGTGTGCCTTAAGGATTCAAAGGATTGGTGAAATAGATGTTTTACTATTTCTGATGTAAATAAAAAAATACGGTTTTGGCGGCATTAGCCAATCATGTTTACCCAAGATTCGCTCAATATTGAGCTAATATGGCGCTAGTGTTGCATTCAAGCGTACGAAACGTCATAATCCCAATGCCAATGGATCGGAATTGATTTCAAGAGTAACCCTACGGGCCTCAAGAATGTAAATGATTACAGAGTGGTGGTACAGGCGGACGGTCAGATCAGAACCGGTTTTGATGTGATGGTCGCAGCTCTACTCGGCGCTGACGAGTTCGGATTCAGTACTGCCCCACTTATTGCTCTTGGTAAGTTAAAAGAAATATGTTAACCCTTTATGACATTGAAAGACACTTATACATATAGGACGACTAAGTAAAACCAAACTTCGTAGAAGTTGATATATAAATTGGTAGCATATTTTTACAGTTAAATTAAAAACAATTGAAAATGGTATGTGTTTGATTTTCGACTTTAGAAACTTGATAATAAGGTTGAAAGTAGTAAACCTTTAAGGCTTCCTATGATATTTACTAAGCCAATTTTTTTTAATAGTAATTAATTCTAATAATTAGAATTGGTTACGTACTATAATATAATTTTTTTTGTTGTGGCCATATTTTCACTGCAACTGTTAACCGTCTTGTAATCGCCAATACCCACCACTACTAAATACGACTACAGTTCTCGCCAAACTTATTGTCCGGGTTGAAGTTGGCACGAGCTAACTTTGACCCGGCCGTAAAAACTGGAGAAAGAAAAATATTGGATTAAAACGATAGTCTACGACTTAAGTTTTTGTTTTTATTTAATACAATTCAATACGTCACCTTAAGACGTAAATTAGAATGTGGAGGAAGATTTCGACTGGCGAGCAGGGCGAGCGGTGGCTTAGTGGTCAGAGCGTCTGGTGTACCGAATCAGAAGGCGCAGGTTCGAATCCTGCCCGCCCGCCGATTTTTTCCTTCATTAAAAATAACTTACAATTCAATATTTTTATTTCTCCTTGAAATTGTGTCCAACTACATTATTGAAACAGTGTTGAGGATTTTCAAATCAAGTTAGATTGAATAATACCTATTCGCAATCACGCTGTTCCTTACTTCGCAACTGGATTCAAGCTAGTTTTGTGGTGCAGGCTGCACGATGATGCGCAAGTGCCACCTGAACACGTGCCCCGTGGGCATCGCCACGCAGGACCCCGTGCTGCGCAACAAGTTCGCCGGGAAACCGGAACACGTCATCAACTACCTGTTCATGTTGGCCGAAGAGGTAGGTCTCTTAGGCGTATATACAAGGTGGAAGGGACGTCGACGCACATCTGAATACCATGAGTTCAGTACATGATTCTGGAAATGCGTTGAAATTTTTCGTAACTATTTTCTTACATTTTTCAATTGTTTCTGCAGTTTTTTTTAATTGAACGTGAAAAAAAACATTATTTATATCTACCCAAATTATATTTATAATATTAAAAAATCATTATATTATCATTTATTCCGGATCGCGCGCGCGATAAGATTCACCGCGGAGCGTTATAATCGCCTTTTTAGCAATACACTGCGCGCTCAAAAATGACAATATCTGTAATAACCGATCATTTTCTACATAAATGACCTGGGTCAATTTATTTTTGACCTTGAATGAAACCTTGTCACGACGTTTGTGCGTCGATGTCCCTTCCACCTTGTATATTTTTTTATCTAACACCCAAAATATTACTTGCTGCATTTAGTTTTTACCAATCTCTTTGAATTTTTTATTTTTATAATTATTATTTGCCGATGTCAACCCTGTAAGGATTCTTCTTCTCAAAAGGCATAAATTCTGAGATTTTGTGATTGATCAGTAAATGGTATTTCGCTTTTACTGAATATATACCGTACACAGAAAAAAAAACATGATCTGTTAAACATAATGTTTAACAGATCATGTTTTTTTTTCTATATCAAAATCAACTGAGTTTTTTAAAGTAAACAAGCTATAAACTATATAAACTCAAGCTATATAACGACGCTAGTCTGGTATGCTCTAGCGCCCTGACGCGCGCTAAATACGCGTTCTGTTTGACGAAGCCTTAAAGCCTCTCTCAGACAGACGCGGTCGCGGTCATTACAACTGACTCACTATTTAGTCATTATTACAGTCTGGAAGAGGCATCGCTGTGCCCTAGCCAAACAGAACACGACCATCCTATCACCACACTAACTCAACCTTCTCTCTACTCCCAGGTGCGCCAGCATATGGCGGAGGTAGGCGTCCGTCGGTTCCAGGACCTGATCGGCCGCACTGACCTGCTGAAGGTGCGCGAGAACAACGACAACCCCAAGGCGAGGATGCTCAACCTCAGCCTCATACTGAAGAACGCGCTGCACATGAGACCCGGCGTCAATATCATTGGAGGATCCAAGTCACAGGTGAGAAGGCACTACTAAAAGTCATACTCCTTCTTCCTAGCCCTTTACCAACCATGTTGCGGTCGACTCCCAGTCATAGTATTGTAGCGACATCTATCGCGCTACATAAGAACTTGTACGAAGCTAAAAATCCTGAATCGCGCAAGTGAAGTTTACCGTGCAATTTGCATATATACAACCGCCCGACATCAACCGTCGGGCAGTAGCCCGCCAGGCATAACACCCGCTTGGTCGGAGGATCCTCCTTTTGGTGCGAGGGACAACACACCTCGTCCCTTCAGTATCAATATTTTACACGAACCGACTGCCATGAGACCTCCGCAACCCAATTTCTGGGAAATACCGATATTCGAAGGATAGACTGGTTGTCAAACTTTTTGAACTTTAACCACTAACGATTGTCATAGATTTACGTATGACAACCAGGACCGACGGCTTTACGTGCTCTCGGTGCCACGGAGGGGTCTCGGTTGATCATCGCCATTATAGCTTGGCCACGAGCCCCTCCAATAGCCACTAGTAGTCATCGTTGGAACTAGCCGGATTTGAAAAACTTTTTTGCATTTGATAGCACCATTTTTTATGAAGGCTGTCTTACATCCCCCTGTGATCATTAAATCTCGGGCTCAGGTAGTGTACAGATAAATATAATTAGTATATATTATTGTATGGTAGGTGTAGGATAAAAAAAGACAGATAAAATGCTCTAATTACTTTAAGAATTAAACTAACAAACACACATTATTCATTTTGAACAAAAAATCCATGTAGGAACGACAGTACTTATTATGTCCAAATATCTAACAAAATCCTTTTGTTTCCAGGACTTCCAGCTAGAGAAGCGTCTGGACAACCAGCTGATCGAGCAGTGCAGCGGCATCCTGGACGGGTCGCAGCAGCACGTGGACATCAGCATGAGAATCACCAATGAAGACCGAGCCTTCACCTCCACACTGTCGTACCACATCGCCATGTTAGTTGCGTCGCTTGCTTTTGGTTTTATTTGATTCCTGTTGTGTAGTGGCCAAGTCTCCATTTAGGGAATATGGAGAAAAAATGTTTACAATCTCGGGTAAACTATCATTTACAACCGCTAAAATTGGTTTCCAAAATAGCCTAACCTAAATAAAAAAAATTGAAAACCCCCAACACGAAATGTAAATTGCCATTTTGTGGTGGCGGCCATCTTGGTCTAGTTAAGCCCTTTCATTTGATACCCATATTGAGGGAGTTGTGGCGGCGGTCATCTTGGACCGATTTTCATCAAACATAGCTAAGAACACTCCCGACTAATTCACCTTTCAAATAAAAAAAAAAACGATTAAAATCGGTTCATCCGTTCGGGAGCTACGATGCCACAGACAGACACACGTACACACAGACACGTCAAACTTATAACACCCCCGTCGTTTTTGCGTCGGGGGTTAATAATCAGTTTTCATGTGGCAAATTAAAAATCATACACATAAAAAAATTACTTAATGTGTTGAAATATCGCTTATTCAGCAATTTTTTATCGTGCTTCATATAAGGGCCTGTGCACACCACGTTTTTTAAACGCGCCGTTGGCACGCGTTTTAGAAACGTGCGTCGACGGCGCGCTTTATTCGTACAGAACAGTTTATTGTCGTTTGTACACACGCGCGTTAGTATCGATCCAAACGCGCCCCGACGTCATGTTTAAAAACGTAGTGTCTACAGGCCCAAATAGATTAGACCTGTGATTCTAACTGTTACCTGTGTTTAACCAAGATTAATAATGATTTTTTTAAATCTTCATAGGAAATTCGGCGACGACGGCCTCCCAGACGGCAAGACTGTGAACATATCTCTGACGGGCTCGGCCGGACAGAGCTTCTGCGCCTTCCTGTCCAAGGGCATCACTGTAACGTTGGAGGGAGACGCTAACGACTATGTCGGTGAGTACAAGTAGAAGTTACGAGACAACGGATAAAATTTTAGGCAGAGAAGTCAGGCTCTTATATCGATTAGGTCCCTGTTTGAGCGACTCTTAAACTTAAGTATATTTGAAACATAGATTTTTCTTAGATTGGCATGCTTATGGTAGCAAAGTATGAAGAATTTCCAACTAACAACATCCTATGTACAATATACACAAATAAATATAAAACATTCCCGTACAGGAATATCGTAAGATTTATTGAGATATAATGTAAGCCCTACCCAAACCAGGTCAACTTATACTCGCATTTTATTTCCTAAATTTACAATTATTTCTAATAGATCTTTTACAAATACTTTTGCAAGTCATTGTTTATTTAATACTACCTATGTTTATTTACAGGCAAGGGCTTGTCCGGCGGTAAGGTCATTATCTACCCGCCAAAGGCGTCGCCTTTCGAGTCTCACGTAAATGTGATAGTAGGAAATGTATGCCTCTACGGAGCTACGTCCGGACGAGCTTACTTCAGGTATTTATACATTTACTTGTGCCCGCGAAAATTTCAACGAATATTTGGAAAAAAATATCTGATGTTCCAGGCGTTCTCGGGTTTTACGGTTAGCAACACATTTAGCTATTCATTTTTATGTGGCAGTAGATTTTGAGGTCGAAGTTAATATTTGTATGGATATGATATGATTAATAAAAAAAATTATTTGCAAAAATGTATACAATAAATTGTTGTCATGTAGAAATGCAATAGTTTCACACATTTTCCATTTCAGTTTAAAGAATAAAAAATAATTTTAATTCAATTTCAATTGTCAATTGAAATAAATGAGTCACTTCTCACGAAAAACAGCGCAGGTGTGCGGCGCGACTGTGAGGAGAAACGAAGACTAGTGTCCAAATAATAAAATCTCTAAATTAATAAGTTCGTCGCCGACATATACCACACCGATCCCACCCAACCAGTGTTAGAATGTTAAGTCCGTATTTGAATGTTAATACTTTGGTTGGGTGGGAGCTGATCGTACAAGTCGGTTGCGACCGTGATGGTGCGCGTGCGCAGGGGCATCGCGTCGGAGCGGTTCTGCGTGCGCAACAGCGGCTGCGTGGCCGTGGTGGAGGGCGTGGGCGACCACGGCTGCGAGTACATGACGGCCGGCACCGCGCTCATCCTCGGCCTCACCGGCAGGAACTTCGCCGCCGGCATGAGCGGTACCGACAACTATATTTAATAACACTCTTCTTCTAGAGCTTACCATTTTTTTCTTACCATGTGTTCTTCTATTAAAACTGGTAATATCTCAACGCCCCCTAATTTTCCCGGCGTCTTCTACCACCTTACATTCAAAACCTATTGTTTACGCGAATGATATTTATCCGATTACGATATCTCGATATCGACTAAATAGAGCAATATATGTTTCCACAGTCTATGGCGAGATCTCTCAACTCACGATTTGACCTTCGTTATTGTAAAGTAATACTGCTTTGTAACAATCGCAGGTGGTATCGCATACGTATACGACATCGACGGCTCCTTCTCCGGCAAATGCAACCACGAGATGGTGGAACTCCTGCCTCTAGAGCTGCAGGACGACCTGGACTACGTGCAGCAACTACTCGAGGAGTTCAAGGAATACACTGGGTTAGTAGCTAGACTTGTTTATGTAGACGAGAAGTCTGGCAACAATGCCTATGTTCCATCCCAGTCTACCTAAATGTGACTTACATTTTGCAAGTGCAAAATGTACACTCTAACATAACTTTGATGCAAAACAATTTAAAATTTAAGTTAATTTCGTATAAACCATGAAATTAAGATGTAAGGAACACAAATCACTATTAAAGTATCAAATTGCTGTAATAATTCTACATCGATACAGTAAGGCATGGGTCGTCAACAGAAACGTCGCCTGCGCAGTAAATAATTTTTGGGTCTCATTGGACGAATGAAGGGGCAAGGGCGCATTGACGCCAAACGTGATTGTTTCGTCAGTCGATGTTTGTCGTGTTGGACTATTATGTGTCATTCGGCTGTCCATGTCACTGCCCGTCTGTGCTCAAGACTCGTCCCTGGTACTGTACGAAATGACATGACCTGTTTAACAAAAGCAATTTGTTTCCAGCTCGCTAATCGCGGAAGAATTTCTGAAAACTTGGCCGGAACCCGCTAAGAAGTTCATCAAAGTGTTCCCATATGAGTACCAGCGCGCTCTGAAGAGCATGGCCGTGAAGCAGCCTAGCCAACCCAAGGTGGAGGCCAATGGGAAGGCCGAGAATGGCATCTTAGATATAGAAGAGACCGTGAGAGACGTTGAACTGGAGACTAAGAATTTGGAGAAGATTTTGGATAAAACTAGGTATGTTTTGTGAATTTTGTATAGGTATATGTTGTACGTATATAATTTTGTTAGTATTTATTTACTTCAATTAAAACCTCGCACAAAAACGCAAACTTATAGTGTTAGCGCTAAGGGCTTGTAAGCAAAATGGTGATCGCTAAGCGGAAAGCGCCGTGATTCTGTGACAGTGTGAACTGTAAAATCAATGATATTTATAGCAAACGTGTCTGGCCTGGCCGAGCATTGGCTAATTCATTTTTCAGCGCTAGTAAGCGCATTTTTGGGCTATACACACCAAAATGTCTTGCCATCCAATTGTATCAAGTTACACAGCGGGTTGATGACATTCAGAAGATCATAGAGCTCGGATGATGGTGCGCGGTATAACAGTGTTATCGTACTTTCACAGTTATTACTTTAGAAAAAAAAAGTATAAATGTGATCATGTCGTTGGAGTCTGGTGCCGAAGCATTGTCGAAGTTTCTTCCGGTACGCAATAATGTACTAACAATATTGTGTTTCGGATTGAAGGGCAACGCAGCCAGTGTAATTAACTGTCTCACGATGACAACGCGCTAGTTTTAGTACTGGCGTGTTTAGGCTGCGGTTGCCGCAAAAAAATTCTCTTGTTAATACGTTAATAATAATGATTGTTGCAGGGGCTTCATCAAGTACCCCCGCGAGACGACGATGTACCGTCCGGCGGAGAAGCGGCTCCGCGACTGGGACGAGATCTACAACTTCGGGCACGTGCGGCGCGGGCTGCGGGTGCAAGCCGCGCGCTGCATGGAGTGCGGCGTGCCCTTCTGCCAGAGCGCGCACGGCTGCCCGCTCGGGAACATCATCCCCAAGTGGAACGACCTCATCTTCAAGGGCGACTGGCGACAGGCGCTCGCGCAACTGCTGCAGACTAACAACTTCCCAGGTACATTATTTCTACTATAAGTATGACCATTTCTGTACAATTTTATCGGCCAATTATATAGGCCAGTAATAGGAGACAAGCTATATCGTATATACAAGGGAAGTGATCAAAAGCCCACACAACTCAGCCCAAATTTGTATCTGAGGTACACGACAGCTGTCAAGTTGACAGATTTTATCATGAAATCCATACGAAATTGTTAATAATGTATCATAATAGCGTGCGTTTGACATTTCAAAACTGACACTGACAGCAAATAGCTGTCAAGTTGACAGTTAAAAGTTATTTTTCTCATCCCATAGTTAGCATAGAAAAAAACTACTAGAGTTTTAACCAGCGTAACACAAGGCACTTTTCCAATAAGTGTACCTTCGGTACAAAATTTGGGCAGATTTTGATAACCTCCTTTAGCAATAAAAATATTAAATGAATATGTTGTCCCAGAGTTCACGGGTCGCGTGTGCCCGGCGCCGTGCGAGGGCGCGTGCGTGCTGGGCATCTCGGAGCCGCCCGTCACCATCAAGAACATCGAGTGCGCCATCATCGACCACGCCTTCGAGAGCGGCTGGATACAGCCCGACGTACGTACACACACACATACTAACAAACAAACAAACATCTCGGAGCCCAAACACAACAAAAAAATATAAAAATATTACATAAATAAAAATAGCAATCGCAGGAGTGTGGTTTGACGAAATTATATTGCATAATACACATGCTAGATAGGCCCAAGTAGAATAAAAAGCGGACTGTATTTCTAGATTATATTAAGTCTTTACAAAGGTTAAAATTTAAATAAATAAAAATCATGCGATCGTGGTCGCATTGTGAAAAGGAGTGTCCGGAGCGCGCGCGGCCCGTCGCCGATCCGCTGCGCCCGCGCCGCCCGCGTCGCCCGCGCCGCTCTGCTTGATGACGCATGTGTCTTTGAGGTGTTCACGTGTGCGTTAACACATGCCATCACGCCTGTATTCCCCAAAGGATTAGGCAGAATTGTTTTAATGTACACCCGCAATTCGTCGGTATATTTAGGTCCTATATAATAGGGAGCAAGCATATTGCTATTAACTGAGCACAACTCCCAACTTCAAGCGTGTGTAACGTGTGTTTGACCCTGGCTTGGCCACCATCAGAGATTCTAATTTTGATAACATCGTGGACGAGGTCGGCCGAGTAGGCGTGGGCGAGATGACTAATCGCTTTTTACCAGCGTGGTATGAAAAAGCTCAGGACAGAAAATCTTGGACTAAGTTAGGGGAGGCCTTTGCCCAGCAGTGGGATACAAAAATGGCTACATAAAAAAATTTATTAGTCGCCAAATATCAGGATTAGTCGGTCACCGGTTCAAAAGTTATTAAGATTTATAGATGGCCGATCTGGAGAGAGCCCCCTCAGCTTGGCCAAATTCATATCTTAAAAACTGAGGCACCTAACTAAGATCTGTGTCGCTAATTAGGCGCCAAGTCACAGATTTAGTCGGGTCTTAGTTTAGAAGCTATTATAAGTTTAATTTTTAAGGTCCAAGAGTGAGTGAGCGAGTCCAAGAACTAGATCGTTTTCACGAGCACTTATGCTGAAACTCGGAAAAGTAATAATAATTTTGTTAATCCTCAGATACCTACATACCGGAACGGAAAAACGGTAGCAGTTGTCGGCTCCGGACCTGCCGGCTTAGCATGCGCACATCAACTGAACAAGGTAATAACTCCAACAAATAAGTGTTATAATATATCAATGTAATGATAAGAGTCAGCAATACTGAATGAAGAATTTGTATTATTTTTATTTTAGAGATGATATCGATCTATGAAAAAAATATGTTTTTCATGACAAAGATAAATACAGTTCTCGCCAAACTTATTGTCCGGGTTGAAGTTGGCACGAGCTAACTTTAACCCAGCCGTAAACATCGGATAAAGAAAATTTTTGGATTAAAATGATTTAAAACGACAGCCTACGACTTGAACTTTTGTTTTTATTTATTACAATCAAATATTTTTCCTTCTCTGTTTTTTACAGCCGGGTTAAAGTTAGCTCGTGCCAAATTCAACCTGGACAATAAGTTTGGCGAGAACTGTATGTTACTTTAAAAACCCCTGCAAAAACTCTTATTAATTTTTTTATCTCCACAATATTTCCATCTAGCGGTTCCCCGCGGTGTTGCTCGCGTTCATATTTTTTTTCCAATCCCGTGGGAAATTCCCAAAATCCTTTCTAAGTAGATGCCTACGTTATAATATCTATCTGTGAGCTAAATTTCAGGCCAATCCGTACAGTGGTTTGAGCTGTGCGTTGATAGATCAGTCGGTCACTTATTCCTTTTATATTATGTATACAAATACAAATACACTTTCATTCCCTATTTCAACCCCTTACAGCCCTTTTTTTGCATTAAAAAGTAGCCTATATCCATTCTCAGGCTCTAGACTATTTCTGAACCAAAATTCATTTAAATCTGTTGTTACCTCAGAACTTTCGACTGGGTGAACCGATTTTGATGATTATTTTTTTATTCGAAAGCTGGTGCTTACAGATTGGTCCCATAAAAATTTTTTCGAAGTCCGGTGAGCGGTTGTAAAAATATTTGGTGTGAAAGCGAGACAGACAGACAAAGCTACTTTCGCATTTAAAATATTACTAGCTTCCCGCCAGCGGCTTCGCCCGCGTGGTCTTATAATTTTTTCCCCGTTTTTGCTACATTTTTCATTACTACTCCGCTCCTATTAGTCGTAGCGTGATGATATATAGCCTATGTTACTCGGGGATAATGTAGCTTTCCAAAGGTGAAAGAATTTTTGAAATCGGTCCAGTAGTTTCGGAGCCTATTCATTACAAACAAACAAACAAATATTTCCTCTTTATAATATTAGTATAGACGAGTAGTAAGGATAAGGATTACTACCTTCAATAACTATTTGATACAAACTCCGCAGGCTGGCTACACAGTGACAGTATTCGAGCGCAACGACCGTCCGGGCGGCCTGCTGCAGTACGGCATCCCCACCATGAAGCTCAGCAAGGAAGTGGTGGCGCGGCGCATCAAGCTCATGACCGCCGAGGGCATCTCCTTCAAGTGCAACGTCGATGTCGGACGAGACATATCTGCAAGCGACCTGGCTAATGAGTAAGCTTTACAATAGAGATTATTATTATCTATACTATATTTCCCGCGTAATTTTTAATGCCCAATTATCCAAATAGAACTCTAAAGGAGGTCACCAAGAGCCCATACAACTCAGCCCAAATTTGTACCCAAGGGACATGACAGCTGTCAAGTCGATAGTTTTTACCGTGAAATCACTATGAAACTGGTAATAATCTGCCGTAATGACATTCTGCCGTTTGACATTCCGAAACTGACACTGACAGTTTTTACTATGAATTCATTAAATTTCGGAACATACAATGGTGCTAGGTATTAATTGCTAAATACTTTTTAAGGTACGACGCCCTGGTGCTGTGCATGGGCGCCACGTGGCCCCGCGACCTGCCGCTGAAGGGCCGCCAGCTCAACGGCATCCACTACGCCATGGAGTTCCTGGAGAACTGGCAGAAGAAGCAGATGGGGCCCACCAGCCAACACCAGCCCAAGGCCAACCCTGAGCTCAACGCCAAAGACAAACACGTGCTCGTCATCGGAGGAGGCGACACTGGGTTAGTCTATGAAATCTTTAACAGTGTTTAACGTAACTATCGCGCCTGTATTCCCTATCCCCCATTACACCTCTGTATAAGGGTTATTCAGAGGTGTAATGCCCTGTCTGTGCACGAAACGGCCGCCGGTTCCGTGCACAGACAGGGCATTTCTTTGACAGGCCCGCCCACTTACCAAAGTTGTACACCTACATCTTGCTAGTATGTTAAGGTACCTTGTAATAGATAGCTTATTGCCATTAACGGGTCACGAACTCAATATTCGAGTGTTTAAATCATAAACAGTATTTATTAAACAGATATATTACTTTCTTATTTATTTTTATTTGGTTTAAAGAAAAATAATGTACCTAATCAAAAAATATTTGAAACTAGCTCTTTGCCGCAGCTTCGCTCGCGCTAAGTTTGAACCCCGTTTTTTTTGTTATTCTGTTATTCGGGGCAACAAATCAAAAGTCATGAAAATCGGTCCAGCAGTTCTCGAGTTATAAGTGTTGTAACAAACCCGACTTTGTTTTATATATTAGATATGACTATTTATTGATTGTATTCATTTATAATGTATAGCTAAATCATTATCTCTTTAGATGCGACTGCATAGCCACATCGCTGCGTCAAGGAGCGAAGAGTATCACAACCTTCGAGATCCTGCCCGAGCCTAAGCCCACCAGAGGGCAAGACAACCCATGGCCGCAGTGGCCCAGAGTATTCAGGTGAACCACTTTTACAAAATATAATAATAACAGTGTATGTCTGAAATCTATATCTCTGTAAAAAGGGGTACATATAGGTTAAGGTACTAAGTAATGAAATTATACTCGTAACTAATTAATGCTATTTATAGGGTGGACTATGGCCACGAGGAAGTCAAGCTGAAGTTCGGAAATGACCCGAGGAAGTTCTCCACCCTCACCAAGGAGTTCTTGGATGACGGTAAGAATTGTAGTTTTTCTACCCAAACTAGATCTAGAGGTATCTTTTTGTATTTTTTTAAACATTTTCCATGCTAAGATTACAAGTTATTTTTAATGAAGGAAAAAATCGGCGGGCGGCATTTCTTCACAATAGATGGCGCTACGTCACCTTAAGACGTAAATTAGAATGTGGAGGAAGATTTCGACTGGCGAGCAAGGCGAGCGGTGGCTTAGTGGTCAGAGCGTCTGGTGTACCGAACCAGAAGACGCAGGTTCGAATCCTGCCCGCCCGCCGATTTTTTCCTTCATTAAAAATAACTAGATCTAGAGGTTTGGCATTACATGACGCACTCCAAATACAATTGATCGTTATTCTGTATATAATTCTCTAAGTTAATTTTTATGAATCAGAGCCAAAACAGACAAACAAGAAGCATGTCAGTTATCAATATGATAAAATGTAAATATTTATTTCTGCAAAAAAAATAGATTCTTTAGGAAATAAATTGATTTCAAAGATACTTTTAATTTTTTTTTATACCACTAAGGTGGCAAACAAGCATACGGCCCGCCTGATGGCGGCCTGGCGGTTACCGTAGCCTATGGATGCTTGCAACTCCAGGAGTATCACTCGCGCGTTGCCGACTCTAAAAAACTCTAAGATGTTTATGGAGGATTTACTGCTCCAACAGTTGAGGGAATGTTCCTCTTGCTGCCAGCGCAGCGCATCCTTAGAAGGAGTTTTGGCAACCTTACTCACTGCAGGAACACAACACACAATAAAGTGTTATTTGGCTGCAGTTTTTTATAAGGTGGAGGTACTTCCCCAGATGGGTTGCTCCAGATTTGAGCTATAAATGACTCCTCTCTAAAGTCAAATCAATGCTTTTAGATTTTAACACTAGATGGAGCTGGCATTTTTTAACTGACGATATCTGAGATGAAACAAAATCATGATGTATTTTAGTGTCACTATGTAGGAAGAGCCAAAGCAGGCTGTACAATATAGTTTATCCGTACAGGCGAGGGCAACGTGTGCGGCGTGTCGGCCGTGGAGGTGGAGTGGAAGCGCGGCGCGGGCGGGCGCTGGGACATGAGCGAGGTGCCCGGTACTAACAAGGTGTTCAAGGCCGACCTCGTGCTGCTCGCCATGGGCTTCCTCGGCCCCGAGCGATACGTCGCCAACCAGCTCGGTGAGTCAATACTTCCTTTTATAGGAGATGTGGACGACGAGATGATTTGGAGGAGAGGACACGTCACTTGACGTTAATTAATCGTTACCAAACACTTTTATACAAAAATATGTTGTAGAGTGGACTTCTTTTTCTCAATTCTGTCTTAGTTCCCCCTAAACGTTGCTACTATAATAACTGTATAATTATTTGTCACCAGACCTCGCCCTGGACGCGCGCAGCAATGTAGAGACTGACAAGTCAAACATTTACAAGACGCCCGTCAACAATGTCTTCGCTGCCGGAGGTATGTGCTCACACAATTGTCAATATTTAAAAAAAAAAACAAATTATACAAGGTGGAAGGGACATCGACGCACATCCGAATACCACGAATTCAGTACATGATTCTGGAAATCTGGACCCCCTGCGTTGAAATTTTCCGTAACTTTTTTATCATTTTTTAAAAAAATTCTGCAGTTTTTTTTTACTTGAACGTGTAGAAAAACATTATTTCTATCTACCCAAATTAGATTTATAATTACAAAATCATTATTTCGGATCGCGCGCGAGGTAACATTCACCGCGGAGCGTTATGATCGCGTTTTAAGCAATACACTGCGCGCTCAGAAATGTCATTATCTGTAATAACCTATCATTTTCTACATAAATGACCTCTTAGGTCATTTTATTTTTGACCTTAAGTGAAACCTTGTCACGGCGTTTGTGCGTCGATGTCCCTTCTACCTTGTATATGTACGTACACTGCATATGCAGTGTACGTACATATACATAAAATGACCTAAGAGGTCATTTATGTAGCTATTCTATCATAAACAAACTTTATTACATGTTTTTTTCTTTTTGAAGCATTTTCCACGCTTTTTCCTTCATTAAAATAACTATTCATTACATTTTGTTAAACATTTTGCTTATTGTTTACGAATACGATTAACCCGGTGTTTTTCCCACTGCTGGGCAAAAGCTTTCCCGTTATTACTCCATCTGTCTCGGTTTTGTGCTCACTGTGTCCAGTCTGAGCTAAATGTGTCAAGGTCATTATTATTATTTTTTAATTCCTCTTTTGTGTCCCACTGCTGGGCAAAGGCCTCCCCTAACTTAGTCCAGGACCTTCTGTCCTGGGCCTCCTCATACCACTTATTATTTTATTGCTTATTTAAACTTATTGCTTAATTTTAATAGGTAAGACTCGATTACTTTTATTGCCTATAGTGAAATCAAATCTATTTTGCTAGTATCCACCTAAAAATATGTGGTTTTTATACAGATTGTCGCCGCGGCCAATCTCTAGTAGTATGGGCGATATCTGAAGGCAGGCAGGCGGCCAGAGCAGTAGACATATACCTATCGGGCAAGTCTACCCTGCCCGGCCCCGGGGGCATCATCTACAGCGACTGAACACACCCGGACATACTGTGGCAACCATGTATTACTGCTGCTGTACACAATGGACCATGATGGACCACCATTAACCACAAAATAGGCGCTAAATATGTTGCGTATCTTACTGTCTCTTTCTATCACAGAACACGAGAAAAGGATACATGATATTGCGTCCTGTATTTTTTTTATTAAAGTACATAATATACTATATACACCTATGTCTGTTACCCCACTAAAAACTATTTTATTTCTGTATATTTGTTATGGTAACGTCATGGTCCATTATTTAGAGGAGTTATTAGGTTAGCACAACACTTTGTGACGATGATACGTCACTATTGTATTCGCGTCCCGTTTTGTGATGATTCGGCGACTGTAGGGTTGAATATACACGAAATATAACAGTCTGAATATCGAATAAACTACCCCGAATTGAATTTAAGCATCTTAGAAGTATATAATACAAATAAATACATTTAACATATCTCTTGAACGAACAAATTAAGATCCTTCACAGAAAATATTTTTGTATTCTGCCATAATGTCTCCCCCAGTCGCCCGAAATCAAAATAACAACGTTTGTAGAACATTAGACTAGGGCCGTTGTATAGACGCTTCGATAGACCGGCGTTATTAAAAAACTAGATCTTATCGTCAATGTAGTAAAGTTGAATTTACAATATCAATGTTATATAGAGTTCCATCAATATTGTATAGTCGTATTTTGAAATATGACGCTTCTATATTAAATTATTTATTATTTATTTCTCGTAATGTTTACGGATTGTAAGGATGGACAATAAATATTTAGACATTGTAGTCAGCTGTTACAAATAATAATAAAAAACAAAACCTTTTTTGCTTTTAAATGTCTATTATAGGTACTGATTCGGTTACAAACTGAACTACACTTGATCTCAGTATGTCTCTTTCCAAACAATAACACGAGAAAACGATAGAAAAAATTAACTCTGTCAAGTCAATTTGTCAACAATTTTTCATAAATAACTAAAGTCTTTACTCAAATATTTTCTGTCCTTTTCAATTATGTTTGTATGGAAGATTATAGTGTGATTAAAATTCGTTTAGTGGGATTTGCAACTCAATCAGTAAGTTTTTTAAATCAATAGATGGTCTTATAGTTTACACGATGCGATTTTACTAGACCAACCTTTGTTGCTCAACAAAAAAGAAAAGAATTTGATTAAAAGTCTGTTCAAATCGTATGCGATTTATCCGACGATCAACTAACATCGTGTTTACCTGCTTTATTTTATATATCGAAAACTTAATGCATTATTAAATTTGAAATTAGTTAGTCCAACCCGTATACCTGACGTACATAGCCGGTCGAATACTGTTTTAGATCTTAATTTTACTTTAAGGTACAATAATATACTGTTTGATATAATCGTTTTATGTGTAATCACATTCCGTTTTTTAGACTTTTTGGTCGTTATTACGTTTTTAGAGAGAGTTTTCATTAATTATAAATTTTCCCCCATGCCAAACATTTGGTTACGCATAGATTTTCATCAAATTTAACTGTTTTTTTAAATAATTTTGTCGTAAACCAGAAATTTTATGTATAATGAGAGTGTTTAGTCGACTCCTAGGGTGGATGAGTGATTGATTTCTGCTCTATGGATCATAGATTCTCTTCTCTCACGGAACAATTATGTTATACCTAAAACTATTTGTTCTGTGTCCGGTTATTGTGACAAATCATGTCCATATGCACACTCAACTAAAGATATCCTAGTTTTAATCTGTAACTCGGATACAATATGATGTTCGGATGTCGTAAAATTATTTATTATTATATTATTTCGTGTGAATGGATCGTGATCTCTCGTGTCATACATTTCGATACACTGTTGGTTAAATTATAACTGTTTTTAATGTTATTGTTTTTAGATTGTATGCGACGTGTAGTCAGTATTCTGTATAATGTATATTATTATTGTTGTATGAAGCTTGTAGAGGTAAGAAATGTCTTTGGTTACAATAAAGATAATTTTATTTATAAGAATTCTTGCGTCAACAACTTTATAAAATAATAAATAAATAAGGCACATCTAAATGTTATATTATACACTGAATCAGCTCTTCTGTATTGAAACACTGAAAATGTCCAGCATTTTTTTAAACTTCAGATCTACTTGTTTCTTACAAATAGGATTTAATGTCTTTAACTTATACAATACGCGCCAAATAACTGCTGGATGACGTTCGTACGGACGTTTCAACTTACGAAGTCCGTTAAATTATTGAAATTTAAACTTTATGTCAGTGACATAAAGATTATCACACTCCTTGAGATTAAATGAAGTAAAATGAAGGAAAAAAAAATGTGTTTTCTTCTTCTTAACTAAACTTGCGTAGGTTATATGTTTCAAAAATAGATATTAAAATCTCGCTCCGATAAAAATACAGATCAGATGAACTTACCATTGTAAATTAAAATAACACGGTTTTATAACAATAAATAATAATCTATTTAAAGTAATCAACAAATCTGGCTATTTTTAGTCGCCGTGAGAAACCCTAAGAATGCCTTTATTAAAAAAAACTAATTTATTAATGTATAATTTTATTCAGTGCATATTCTAACATGTAACCATATAACTACACAAACATCGATAACTGTTATTTTTATATGGTTATATTTCCTTGACACTAACCAGTTTTTTTATGAAGTTTGATTATATTCAATATTGAAATAGCACTCAATCGTTGCCTGTACTATAGTAGCTGTAATTTACAGTGATGAGATTATTTAACGAAAACATTACGACGAGATATATCTTGGTATGTGTAGAAGTTCCTACGTAACGCTGTAAGTTATAACGTCTCTTCAGAAATATTTAGTTCCTAGTTTACTGAAACGCAGATTTTACCGACCATATTTTAAATTAAGCACTTCTAATAAGGAACATATACATAAGTTGACATTTTATTAAAAAAAAAAGTATATAAGTATTATATCCATTGTCTAGTACCCATAGTACAAGCTCTGCTCAGTTTGGGACTAGATGGTGCTGAGTAAAAATGTTCCAAGATATTTATTATTTATTTATTTATATCGGTGTAAGCTGAGAGGTGCGCGGGGAAAAGTTCCGCCTAGGTTCCGTTTGCTTCTGTTTTAAACGCAGTATAAAGTGGTAATTAAATATCAACCGTATATGTTCCGTTTAGACAAAGCTGAAAATCGTATGCAACATTAAAATCAGATAATATTTAATGTTGCATACTATTTTCAGCTTTATCTAAACGGAACAAGGTCGATATTTAATTACCATCAAAAAATTGGTCGACATTTTTTCTCGATCGATCTTTACTCGTGCACCGCTCAGCTTCCTTGCACATCTCTGGTAGATCCGCAGCCTTATCGTATTCATATTTTTTTCTGCTTGATTTTCGATTGTGTCAAAAAAAACTTTGATTCTTTATTGTACATAAATATCAAGTCTGTCCAACTGAAGAGACATATTTAAATTTATTTTTACATATTGTAAAGACGTGTTGTTAGCAATAAGCTTGTAATGTGTCATTAATTTATGCGTTAACCAATATAATGTAAAAAATTGTAGAAATCTAAAATTCTCATCAAGTCATTAAAATTTCACAAAATTATTATTTTATAAATATTATATAATGTTCCTTTGTTAATTTGAATTTATTTGGAATAAACATTTTATTTTAATTTACCTTTTTTATTATGCTTTATTTTCGATTTGTAAGGCGTGAAGATGAAAGTCACATAAAATATAGATGGCCGTATTTCAATTACTCAGCAGATGAGCAACTAAATAGCACCAAGAGCAACTTGCGTAGATATGCGACACTCAAGGTTGCTCTTTGCGGATTTTCTATTCCCTTTCGTTTGCAATATATGCAGTTATCTATTATATATTGTGACTATAATGCCATTGTCTGATTTTTCATGATTTATTTTAATTGGCAATATTAATAGTACAGTTACAGAAAACTGCAGCCAAATAATACACCTTATTGTGTGTTGTGTTCCTGCAGTGAGTAAGGTCGCCAGAGCTCCTTCTAAGGATGCGCTGCGCTGGCAGTAAGAGGAATATTCCCTCAAACTGTCGGCGCAGTGAATCCTCCATAAACCTCTAAGAGGTTTTTCGGGTCGGCAACGCGCGAGTGATACCCCTGCGGGGCTAACATGCACGCCGCGAGAACATTTTGTCGACGCTTATGTCGTGCTTTTGTCTCGTTTTCGTACGAGGAAGAGCGAGACAAAGGAGTAGACAAAATTTTGTCGTGGCGCGCATGTTAGCCGGGCTGGTGTTGCAAGCGTCCATAGGCTATGGTAACCGCTTACCATCAGGCGGGCCGTATGCTTGTTTGCCACCTTAGTGGTATATAAAAAAAAAACATTATACTGCTCTCGTTTGGTAATCTATATCATAATCAGTGACGCAACCGTGGCTATTGTACTGAAACCAATTTAACTTGCTAATATGGATGCTGTTAATTGATTACAGCATTAAGATGACAGGTTTTATTGACGCAGAAACGTTTAATTACAAATTGTGCCACTAGAAAGTTCCAGTTGGTTTTTTAAGAGTACCTATCTTAATTGGCTTTCGAATTATTCATTGTTCTAATAATCTTTTCAAATATTCCTGCGTCAATTGGCCGAAAGTACTCGACGTTTTTCTTCTAACGCGATAGCTAGCAACAAAATTAAATTTAGAAATTTACCTAAATGTTGACGAAAAATTGAGTAGGTACTAGATATTAGTTGTTTGTTGAAAAATGAATGATAATATGAAATGATTGACAATAATAAATGTCTAGGAACCGAAGTCTGTAACGAATATTGTAATGGAGAAATAAATATTTCAGCGAATATGTATTGTTTTATTTTATAAAAAACTAGCTTTCCGCCAGCGGCTTCGCCCGCGTCATCTTATAAATTATAAGCTATGTTACTCGGGAATTATGTAGCTTTCTAATAGTAAAACAATATTTGAAATCGGTCCCGTAATTTTTGAATTTACTCGTTACATACATACAACAATATAAAAAAATAGGTACTCAAACAATCGGACTATCTATAAAATTATATTTATTTCTTTAAATTACCTATTAGGTTAGATAATTATTTAATGGCTTTAAAAGTAATTCCTTATTTTCTTTTAATCCAAGAAATATGTGGTCTCTCAGCGGTTGCCTTATTTCTAGGATTACTGTGGCTCGACCATGAGTTTTTCTCACTAGACTCGCTAGCGACGCCGTAAAATATTTGTATGAAAAACCCTCGCAGTGCCTCTAGCGGTTACGTAAGGAACAAAAATCTGCTATGAGATTACAGTGTTTCGATACGTAAAAAACCTATCGAAAGCCATTCGATAGAACTCATGGTTGACGTACTGATCATAAACTTATTTAAAACTGCCCTGGGAAGTCATTAGAGACAACATTTTGTTGGCCCCATCATACCACCGCGTGATTCGATTTAGGTAAAGGTGTACTAATGCACACCCACACTTTGTAGGTCCCATGTAAATCCAAGTTTACAAGCTCCTGAGAATTTCGTACTTCTTGTCGCTTGACCTCTAGCGTAGCAGTCGCGCTTATTATGATAAAACTATTGATTGGAAAAAGAAATAAATCAATAGAAAAATCTTTTTCATAAATGCTTTGAATAAAAATGACCGATTCTGTCAAAATAAAAACAAAATCTTACCATATAATACCCACATTCTGAGGTGAAATAAAAATAAAAAAAAACACTACCGCCTTTTCTCGTAATATCACTCACGCGGCACGCCTTTCCAGACAAGGTTGTGCAGTGCGGGTAGGTACATCACCGAGTTATCTAGTGAAGTATTCAGTTTAGCTTTTAAAACTTCATTAACATAATCGAATCAACATTTAACTTAACGACATATTGCTCACACGTTGTTAAACCCATATATGCTCATAATTAATGTGACATAATTCACAAATAATAATTGTAGCATGTATTCAGAATATTGTTTAGGTAAACATATTTAGTGATCAACTGTTTGCCTTCAGTCGTGCTTTTGATTTTGCCGTGAAAGCTTTCTACTTGGCCGTTATCGTTTCATAATTCAGAGAGATATGGTAAGTACCTACATATTATAACATCAGACGGTATGTGCCTACATTTCTATGATTTTTGAGTGGCCATGTAAAGAAAAGGTCGTAATTTTACGATGGCATGGTCATGTTTTTATAACAAAACTTAATTACATCGAAATTTTCCTTTTAAGAATAAGTCTATGTTGTTGAAAATATCCGTCCTAGAGAAATATCGTTCGAGGTTCGAGTTTTGTCGACGAATTGAACAGTGTGGAAAAGCCTCACGGATCCTTGACAAGGCGGCGGCGATATGTGGCACTCTTACCGATAAAAAAGTGCACTTGCCTATCCTTGTCCTAGTCACGGCCAAGGAATTCGACCGTGACGGGCTCTGGTCCAGTGCAAAGTATTAAGTGCTACCTACTGTTTTGTCAAAGTTCAATGTTGGCAATAAGTAGGTAACATCGCCATAAAACTTTTAAATTAAATAAGTATGTTATTGTTTCAACAGTTCAACTTGTAATTACCAAGTTCAAGATAGGTTTAATTAAGGTATGTGTGCAATAATCGCGTCATAATCGTGTCGGGCAAGAATAATACCTATGTATCCACGACGCACTTCATTTCGAGACTTTCTTCAGCTCGAAGACTGCGATAAAGCGAGCATCCCTAGGCACTTGGCCATATGCTATGTAGTAAGTACCAGCCGCCACTTTCTCAGCACCCACCAACGAGATAATCATATCGATTTAGAAGTTTTGTGAATAATAATTAGCTGCTAGTTTGTAGATAATCTTTCCGAGGTTTCAGGGATAACTGCACATTTAAATAAAATACCTAGGTATTCAAAACAGTTGTAATCATCATACGTGACGGTATTAATCATGAGTGAATTTTTGTCACGATTGTGCGCCCCTAATATCAGCATAATAAGCCTTAGGGCAAATCCGGCCACTGCACTAGACAAATGAGTTTGTGGAATTTTGTTTTAGCTCAAGCCAAATGAGTTCACAGCAAAATTTTTAGACCAGCATTTTCCTTTTGCAAATTTTAATAAAATAATATTGTTTGGAACAGACATCAACAATGAAAGCAAAAGAAAAACTCCAAGTTCTATACCAAAAGGTGGACGACAAATGCTTTGAGCAGTTTGGGTTCAAAATAAAAGATGTAACTTTCAATAAAGTAATGGATTACATGTACACTCCAAAAGATTCTTCCAGCTTGGCAGTCACAAGGATTTTGTTCGGTAAGTCATTTTGTAATATGAATGTGGGTTTTCTGGATTCCGACCCCAAATAAATGGGACAAGGGCAGGAAGATGATGGGTTTTCGGGATTCCCTTATTTAAATTTAATGAAAGTGTCACGGTATGTGAAATTTAAAGTCCCTTATATGAAAAATCTATTGGTTTATGGGCCGCGGACTATATAGAGACTACGCACTGAGTGATGCCTGGGTTGGCGTCGGGTACCTAAGTTTGTCGGAGTCGTACCTCGTACTCTCTTCTCCTAGCACTAGGTAGGTATAAATAATCATGGCGATATGGATTCTTGACAACAATGACGATCCCTGTTCAAGGGGCGAGGACTTGCCTCATAATCCGCACATACTACCCATAGGCGCGCTTGAGGCAAACACGTGATCTTTGGTCGACCTGGGTAGGTATGTACCTACTCCTTAATAATTATGTAACAAACATGCGAGTTTTGTTGTTGCCTTGAAGACGATAGTTATGATTATTTCTGACTAGCGACCCGCCCTAGCTTTAGTACCGTATAAAATTATATCTGTACAATAGTTTCTGAGATACGCCCGATCAAACACAAACTGCAACACCAGAGGTTTTTGCTGATCCGTTGGCGATCCCGACCACAAAGCAACCGAGAGAGGGAACTAGCTTTCACACACAACGGTGCGTTACGAACTTGTGACAGACTCCAACAATATTGTCACCACTCAGACCCCAAGAGATTCTACCACCGAGCATTTCAGATCTTTTCTCGCTTCTTACGAGATGCCCATCTGAGTGGCAGTGAGAAATTTACAGGCGTACATCTAATCTGTGGAATCTACCCCGAACGGGGTAAATATGTAGTGATTATCTATGTTCCCTTCATTTCACTCCAGGTTTAGCGATGCTGTTCGATATTCCGGACGAGCGCGGTGGCGCCACCATGGAGAAACGGTGGGGGGATCCCTACACGTGCCACTTCCCACTGCTTCCTATCCTGACCCCCATCCCCCTGCCCTACATGGCACTCGTATATGCGGCACTGTGGATTGGTAAGTATACTACCTTTATTTCAAAGGTACGGTATGTCGAGATGTGAGCTGATAATGGAAAGAAGGAAGAAAGAAGAATGATAGAAATGTTCTGGAGCTCTAGAACCAACATTTTAATATGTAGCTCAAGCCTGATTTCCGTCCGTGAGCATTTAAACATGTAAAAATAAAAATACTCAGTAATAATATAAATTAAAAATTATGTTTCAACGAACTGATGATGTTATCTAAATAATGATGTTAATTACATAAGTAGCTACAATTAGTAGTTATGTTAAGTAACTAAAACAATCAACATGACTTTCGTCTGAAAGTCGAAATATATTATGTACCTACCTTGAATTTATATATTGAAAAGGAGATTAGGTAGTGTAGCTGACGCTGGCTGGGCCACAAACAGGGATTTTAATTTTGATGACGTAAAAATATTGTCGCTATTTAGTTGAAATTAGTCGCCAAATATCAGATTTAGTCTGTCACTGGTTCAAAAGTTATAAGGGTTTATAGGTGGCCGTGCTGGAGTCAGCCTCCCCAGCTTGGCCACATTTATATCTCAGAAACTAGGGCACCTAGCGAAGATCTGTTTTCTTCCAGATTTAGTCGAAATAAGTCGCCAAATATCAGATTTAGTCGGTCACTGGCTAATGCCAACTTCAACCCGGACAATAAGTTTGGCGAGAAGTGTAACTACTTACAATTTTGCAGGAGCATTATGTATAATGCTGGGTTACAAGTACCGCCTCACCGCCCCCATGTTCACCGTCTGCTACTGGTACCTGTTCCTGATAGAGAAGAGCTTCTGGAACAATCACAGCTACCTGTTCGGGCTCGTTGCGTTGCTACTTAGCTGCACACAAGCTGATTGCTATTGGTAATTAAGTATAAGGTATTTTACAATAAGGACCTATTTCACCTGTATCTGGATAGCCACTAAGCACCAGATAACTTAAAAAATGGAACAACATCAAGTATGAAATTATCTGTCAAGTTATTTAGTAGGAACTTATTAAAACAGGTCCTAAACCTAGCCCCACACTTAGGGATGTCGGAAATGCAAAAAATATCGATATTTAAAAAAAAAAACAATATCGATATATCGGCCAACTTGAAAACCAAATTATAAACCAGCCAAAAAAGGGATTTTTTAATCATAAAACATAAAAATGTTTATTAGTCTGAACAAAATATCGATTTTTCGATACTTGGATTTTTATATCGATATATCGAAATATTTAATACTACTTTACGCTTAGCATCGTCTTTGAATATTAGCTTAAAAGTTTCTGCTGTATCGTTGTTGTCTTCACAAACATGAATTTCAGACATACACACATCCAGACCCGGAAAAAATACATGTTTTCCAATACGCCATACAAATATCAATATCATAGCCAAACTCTGACTTCGAAATCATCAGACTATACGTAGCGTTGGTGAAGGAAAACATGGTGAAACCTGCAAGCCTAAGATATTCTTGACGTGTGAAGTGTACTCTGAAGGGGAGGACATGCATCCCTATCATATTTCTACCTATTTTCTGAAGACATAATTATTTAGAGTACTTACTTAATATTGAGAGACTTGTCTAGAAGTTAAGTACCTATAATAAGAGACTAGGGGCCATGTGTCACTACCTACTAGAAATCCAGAAAGTTACAGTTGACTTGGTAGCTAATTTCATACAAATTTTATTCCAGTTTTTCATATAACCAGAGGGGGTGATACAGGTTTATCCTAGTATGATATCCCCAGGTCCCTGGATGCTTACTTGGACCCGAGTAAGAAGAAGCCAACAGTGCCGTATTGGAACTATTTCGTGTTGAAGTACCAGTTCTTCATCCTGTATTTCATGGCTGGCATGAAGAAGTGCAGCGCGGAGTGGCTTACCGGTTACTCCGTGCAGAACTTGAGTGAGCATTGGGTTTTTGCCCCGTTTACGTAAGTACCAGTTTACATACCATCACGCCCGTATGCCCCGAAGAGTTAGGCAGACAGAGTAGGGTCGAGCCAGTTGCCATTATGTTGTATAAATTTCAGACCCTGAGCTAGCTTACTTTATTACAAAAAACATTCCATTAAACTTATTATATGGTATATTAACCATACCATCGAAGAATTAGGCACTCGCGAACTAATGCTACACACTGTCCAGTATACCTAAATTGCTGAAAAAAAAGCGCTAAAAAAAGAGCTACTTATAGCCGAATACTTATTATATTCTGTACCTATAGATAACCCTGTCCGATTCGTGAAAGTATTAGTTATTAGTACTTTCAATGAACAAGTAATAAAAATAAATTTTGATTTTGAAACGTTAAATTAGTTGCACTGTTCCAAAAAAAAGTGGGTCTTATGGAGAAGAGCCGGCAAGAAACTCCATAGATACTCTTTTTTAAAAATATGTGTGGTAACAGTAACAATTGTTGTGAATAGTAATGAGGATGATGCAGCTTGATGTATAGTTGCAGAGATTTTTTTTAGAGAGTTTTCTTTCTATATATCCCTCAATCCTTTAATTTAACAATTTTTTATTTTTTTTATTTATATTTTAAGGATCTCCAACAAGAGACATACATAAATCTTATATTGTCCATCACCACAGGTACAGAGAAATGTACTCCCTCAATTATAGGAGGCCACAGCATCCAAATTAAATAGGTGACATTACATACATAAATTAAAAATAAAATAAAATTAAATACACAATACAATATTATTTACGGACAAGGCATTTAAATCAGTATTCAATCTCACATGCGTCTCATCCCTTCTCATCATATGCCCTTATCAAGACAAACGATTCCCCTTCAATTTATCCATCACTGGTGCACATTGACATTGTGTTTACTTTAAGTAAATAATATTTTAGGTACTTCCTATCGGTGCCCCAGACAGATTACTTCGTGGTGCACTGGTTCGTGTTCTGGTTCGACCTGACGGTAGCGTTGTGGTTCATGCTGGCGAGCACGAGGCATGTCGCCATGCTCTTCTGTGCCATGTTCCACCTCATGAACAGCAGGCTGTTCAGAATAGGTTTGTGGTTGCATGTATAAAAAAGAAAATTCGAACTCAGTTGACCACCAGAAATAATATTTTTTTGTATGGTTATAATATCTTCTATCTTCGTCAATAAAATTATTCTTGTAACCGTTTTTGAAATTTCCTCGAATAAAAGATTGAGGTTTTTGGCGGGATAGTACTAGTTATACCTACCTAAATTTTATTTACTGTCGATTTCTATGTAGGACTTAGGTCTTAAAATAGCAGAATAAGATCATTCAAATATGCTCGCCATAGGTAATTTCGTGTTTTTCTTTCAGGCATGTTTCCATGGGTATGCTTAGCGACGATGCCATTATTTTATCCCTTTGACTGGCCCAAGAGGGTTCTATCATCCACGAAAGTACATTACACAAGACTTAGCCATTACGTAAGCACTCATATCAACGATATAGTAAAAAAAACTATTTGCGGATATAAAACAAATGATAATACCAAAGCAGATGACAAAGACATGAACGTTACTGAAGAAACAGAAATTCACAATGAAATAACACCTGAAGCAGAAGTTACTACAGTTAGTGATAAAACCGATGTTTGTAATGAATCAAAGAAACCACACGATGATTCTGAACATAGTGAGGAAACAATTGATGATGGAGCTGAGCAATTACCTGAAAATAAAGCTAAATCAAATAATGATAACAGAAAAAAGAAACTAACAATCTATTTGATAACATTGTACGTAATCACTCAAGCATTCCTGCCGTATTCACATTCAATAACGAAGGTGAGATTTAGAATTATGCTAAATAAACGGAAATATACTTTTGGCACTGATTAAATTTAGTGTAAGAAAATATACGATTTTAGATAGGGTTCTACGTATTTTCTTCCACTAAAAGATTATATATTTTTAAACATATTTAAGTACAAAGTGAAAGAAAGAAAAAAAAACGTTTGTTTACCACAGACAAGACTCACAATGGTAACTAATAGAATTTATATTATAAGGCACGTACGGTACAGTGAAAAAAGAAAAGAAAATAAAAATAAAAACATTAATTAAATTGTTAGCTACGCGGTATTGAAGACGGAGTGTCACGACGATTGTCCTTGTAAAAAAGAAATAAGTGTGTAAACTACCTAATATATTTCTGTTACACGTGTTTGTACAAAGGGCGACACTAAGGCCGTGGTCGTGGCCTCTAAATTTAGTCCCAAAGTACTACAAAATTCACCGCTATTGCGACGGAATACGGGCGGTAAGCCTAAGGTCTATAGTTTGAAGTTTTGTCATTATGTACGTTCCAAGTGAGGTCTTTCTAAAAGTATCATTATTTCTTTTTTTAAAAGATTATGTAATTAAACCATTTACGCAAGAAAGGCACTTAATTAGTTTCATATTTATAAGTATTCTCATTAAAATCTGTTTTTGTTTTGATTCTGACTTGAATAAGTAGGTACCTAATTAATAATTTAATGCGTTTGGCTTTCATTATTAACATTTTGTTTTTTTTCATGCGGTTTTAAAAAAAATAAAAAATAATATGCTATAGTAAAACTCCTCGAAAAAAGTTGCAGGTCCCCTTTGAACCAGGGACCAATGCAGTATTGTTTAGATCCCATGTAATTGGAGGGGAGAAGTAGAATTTCCACTTCCCTGTTTTATTAATAAGGAATAACCATCAAACACCACATTGGCACACATACCTATACAGTATCAATTTACACACTAGTGCAGTGTACCGTTTTACACAAACGTAACGCACTAACCAAACGTAACTCATAAATCTACTTATTAGAGAATAGCCGAAGATCTCAGAACTGGAAATCAATTGATTTCTCAAGAATCTTAATGCATTTTCTGTCCTCCTCTCTTTATGTACCCTGGAAGTGTCGACCACTGAATGAAAGGAATGGAACTGCGTTTTGTATTACGTTTCTGGTTTAGTGTTTTCTTTCTAGGGTTACAACAACTGGACGAACGGTCTCTACGGCTACTCCTGGGACATGATGGTCCACACTTGGGATAACAGTTTCCTTGTCATCAAAGTTGTAGACAAGGACAAAAACCAGGAGATGTACATCGATCCCGAACAATACACCCTGAACGACCGCTGGTCTAGACATGGAGATATGCTCTACCAATACGCTCAATGCTTGAAGAATAACTTAGAAAGGGCAAAGGAGGCGGATCCATCGAAGGTTTTATCCAACAATATATCCGTATACGCCGATATTTGGTACTCAATGAACGGCAGATTTGTTCAAAGAATGTTTGACTCCAAAGTGGATCTGCTTAAGATTAAATGGTCCCCGTTCTCGAAAGTCCCATATCTGATGCCGCTTTTGGATGAAGCTGATCATTGGAGAACTGATTTGGATAAAATCAGGAGCGAAGTTCATTCCTGGAGTAATGACAGTGATGTCGTTTTTCTTGCCGACTTTCCAGGTTAGTGTTTAGACTTTTTATTCTCGACTATAGAATTAAAGACATTTTATGAAAATAAAAAGATTGAAAAGATTAACTTTCCATCAGACCAGATTAGTCAAACTGTAAGTAATTAAAAAATACCCACTGTTGCACTGCTGGCGGGCTGCCCCAATGATAGGAAGGAGCGCAAGCATCAGGCTTTAGTCCAGCACGCACAATAATTGATCTTTTCGTACCAAACGCAACTATTCAGCAGTCACCAGTCAGACAACCTGATGTCAAATGTCAATATTAGATTGTCTGACTGCTGAACTTAAAGATTTCCTCGGGCTCGCAGATTTTATCTCAATCCCTTTCGATTTTCGTCAAAGCTCATTAATACCATAGCAACTTAGTATTAGAATTGTGAAAGTAACTGTTCATCTAACACTCCCTATTTATTTAACACAGATTTCAAATCTGTGCAGTTTTTTAGGCGACACACACACACACAAAGCAACTATTGCATGTTAAATAGTATTAGTGCGAAGTATGGACACAGAACAGATACTGGTCCTGGATGTCTTCTTCTCTAACTTCTAAAACTCGCAACTTTAGTATTGTATTGCTTGTCTAAAATCAGTGGCGGATTTACCAGCAGGCTGAGTAGGCTGGAGCCTAGGGCGGCAAATTTTAAAGGGCCGCAAATTTAGTTCATAAATTTATTATTTCGGTTTACAAATTTAAAAAAAATATATATTATACACACACATAATACGAATTTCGAAAATTGGAGAGAAATTAAAATATTTAACAAAAATCGAAATATTCTCATATACAGTGCTAATTAATAAATATTTCAACAACAACAACAACTCTGCATGAACAATTCCTAAACGCTTTACTAATTATACATTAATGATTATGAACTTTTAGAATATCGCGATTCGATATTATAATCGAAATTTAGTAATTTTTACATATATTCTTCACTGATAACTGCTATAATTTTTTCTCCGTGTACCTAATAATTATGAGATCTGCTTACCCAATTCAATCGATATAATATCGATGGTCTAATAAAAATACTGACTAAAATTGACTAATTTTTATTAAATAAAAAACTAGTTCAATATCTTATAGAGATCATATTAATCAAATAACTGATACGAACGACTGTGACTTGACAATAAAAAAATTCCCTCCACAAAATATGAAGTGAGACAATTTGCTCATTAGAAAATTGATACATTTTATCAGTTAATTATTTTATTTGCAGTAAGAAAAAGTTTAGAAAATCCAAATGAGCAGGCCTTAAGCGCTCATGTCGTACACGAATTATTTAAATTAAATGTTTACATCAGTAGATTTGATAATTTTTTCGCAAAGCCAACTTTTTCAGAAAATGCCAATCGGAATGAATTAATTATAATAAGATAAAACACTACTCAGCTGCAATTTTTTATTCAACGGCTTCTCTCCAGTTAAACAAGTATATTAAAAAAAATTGAAGTGAAAAAAATATTTTTTCGAAAGTTATCGTGTTTACTGTGAACACAATCATACAAAATCCATACGATATGGCATTAAAATTACTTCCTTTCAAATAAAAAATAATTAATCATAACTACGATCGACTTAAGTCAAGAAAAGCTAAACGCTTTAGCTCTCTTGTGCATAGAGTCAGAGCTAATGAACAAGATTTCGTACGACGATATAATAAATGATTTTGCGAATTCAAAGTCTCGCAAAAAAGTATTGTAATGCTTTTATAATTTAACTTAAATCATAATGCTAACAAATAATAAAGAAAAGATATATCTATTGTATTGTTTTTAAACTGTGAGTGTAATAATAAATGTTAATCAACGTTCGCCAAATGTATGTTTTTTACGTAAGCTTAATTCATATTTTGTAAGTATTGTATAGTTTTAAGACATACCTTACCTTACTTTAAAAGTGGTATACGATTGAGATATTTTTTCCTTAAAATAATGTTTTTTGATAATTCTTTGCTGTAAAAATAATCAAGCATCTAACACGGTACCATAGTTCTCAATAATAATAACTATATGGGAAAAGTTGATGTAACGAGGATGATGGAGCACCAATTATAAAGTTGGAATTTTATTGATAGAAAATTGATATGATTGTGGACTAAGATATCAAAATTTAGAGGCGGCAAAAGTTGAATAGCCTACGGGCGGCAAATCTATAAATCCGCCACTGTCTAAAATATTTGGGAAGGAAGGTCTAGAAGTTAAAAATATTCATTCATGCACGATGACCCTGATTGTTTCTTTCGTATTTACTAAATTCGTTTGTCATCGCGATACCTAGAGTTTTCCAGACTTATTTACTTACGTTAGGGACACGTAAATATGAATTATAAATGTATGTAAATTACATACAGTTGTAGGTTTTATTGTATTTTTGGGAAAATTATTCATTAATTTAATTAAACCTTTTCCATTTGTGAACGAAAATAGATATGTATTGAATATTTATGAACAGCTTCTTACGTAAATATTGGCAATCATATCATCATAAAAGCAGTACCTACCACAGACGAAACAACTTTAAGTACCTAATTGTTAATGTTACTCTGAGTAAAGAACACCTACTTCTGAACAAAATCCTTCTAAATAGTATACTTCCACATGGATCGGTTTATACATATGTCGCCTGCTGCCATCCATGCTACCATCTCGGTTCACTCTTGACAAATTGGAACTTCATACCGGTCTACTATATTAGTACAATTTTCATCACTATCCTAGATCTGCCTCTGCCTAGGTACCAACTATCCCGCACTTCCAGGTCTAATCACTTAAGAATCTGCAGCCGTTTAAAGGCTTGGCCCCGTAAAAAAGGTACCTCCTACATTATAGAATAGGTATAGATGTATAGTATATCAATAAATAATAAGAGTACGACATACATATAGGCTAATATTCAGAGACGATGCTAAGCGTAAGGTAGGTAATGCTTCCGTACCTATGTCAAATTTGTATGACAATTTGACATATGGAAGCCTTAGTTTATGCTTAGCATCGTCTCTAAATATTAGCCATAATATCTATCCTAATGTCGACCTATTCTCTTGTTTCCAGGGTACGAACAAGAAAAATATATCCCATCAGAGTTGAAAAATGTCTCTCTGACTATCTTAGAAGGCATAGTCGTGTATGAGCCAGCGGTGTCCAAAAAACAAATAGGACAATCGTTCAAGTTGAACCGAGGGGATCGAGTCAGAATTCATTCGGGATCATATCACAAAATAAGGAACATCGGAGATCATCCTGCATTTTATATGTACACATTCTTTAAGGATACTGAAATGACTTTAGATAAAGATAATTCTTTGCCTATAAATAAATTGCCCATATTTCGAGAATTGTTTAAAAGGTTATCCAATATGCTCGTTTTTCTCATTTTAGTAGTTCGTAATTTAATTCAATTGTTTACATTTTCACAATGTAGCCTTTAGGTTTTTAATATGAATCTGATAATAAATCCTGATAGTCAATATAATACGATTTTAATATTATTGTCTGTGTGATATTGATCGAAAAATTCATTACTTAATCCAGTCAACAACAACTAATTTGATATTTGATATATTAATAAATACTTAGCTTTTTTGTATTTTCTATGCTAAGATAATATTTTACCAGTAGTTTCATGAAGAATAACCAGAAGACGGTGTTCGAATCCTGCCCGCAGTCCATTTTTCCTATACTAAAATAACTTACTACTAATTAAATTTAAATAAATTAAGTTAAATGATTAAATAAATAACTTATTTTCTACAATATAAAAAAGTTAGAATTTAGATGAACGTAACCGTAAATAAAATACACATTTGTTATGTAAGAACGCATCGCTAATCAATGTTGCCTAGTTATCAAATTACACGAAAATTGTATAATTTAAAAAGACGTACGTTATTTTTTATTTATTATATTTCTGTTTCGTAACCTACCTTAAGAAATATTTATTCTATGAAAAGATATTAAGAAATTCAAAATAAGGTTAGGTATTAATTTTTTCCTCAAACCCATTTACACAGCAATAGCTCAATTAAATTTAAGTACATAACGTGGTGTATTTGAGATAAATATCACCATAATTATGTGCTTAGTGTAAAGTGGCATTTAAACTTTGATTTAAATTATATAATTTTATCTGAGTAAAGAAATGTAATTGTAACAACTATGACAAATTGTGCTAACGAATACAGAATAAACCTTTTCCCTCACTGTTATCAAAAAAGGTATATAGTGAAATAAAACTACTTTTTATGGATTTTATCGCGTTATATTGATATTATTTTAATCCATCAAAAAAAAATTTAAAAATCAATGTCTAGTATTCGCGTAAGTGTCAGAAATCAAGGTATATAGTATAAAATGGTCCAGAAATAAATACATAATTATTATAATACATTATTCAAAAACTAAACTGGTAACACCGCTCGGCGCGGCGGGCGGGTACGTCTGTCAAATAGAAAATGAAGGCGACACACGGCGTGGCGTGAAACGAGTTCATTCATCTTTTCTCTTGCCGCTGTGACGAGTCGAATAAGCTCGGGCCTGAGCCGACGCCTCGTCACCGCGAATAAATAGTTAAACGGAGGACAATCTTACTCATAATCGAAATAAGTGTCATAAAGGCAGCACGCCTCACCGCCCCTTCGGGATATTGACATTATTTAGTCATCTGTGATATAACGATAGCGGTATCCTGTAATTTTAGGTTAAAATTCTCATGTGATGATCAGTGCAACACTATAAAGTATAAGGATTTAGTACTGTGCGCGCTCGTTCCTCGTGACCGGTATTCGGACTAAATTAGAAAAATGGAGTCTCCGGTGATGGCATACGCGTACGATGTAACTCCGAATTACTCGTACATTTTCGAATTCGAAAGCGATTTCATTCATACTGACTATCGGAAATGGATGACAGAAAATTGGACTGTGGCGTTCTACTACGTTGGGGTGTATATGGCGTTTATTTTCGGCGGGCAGTACTACATGCAGAATAGACCCAGGTATGTACACAACTCTGTCACTAAGTGCTACCGTCTATGCCAAGTTCACTGTTCCATTGGCCTACTAACGCATTAAGACATAATACAGGAACTAACATAATGTTCTGCAAAAAAATACTCATTCAGTGATGATTCAACATGTTACATAAATATATTCATTACCTACTCATTTTCTTATCAGATCATTTGTATATTTAGAATAAGTACCTACTAAAATTAATATTAAATAAATTATTTTTACTAGGATTTCTTACAAAATACATCTTACATTCTATTTAAACAAGTTTTTTTTATTCAGTTATAGAAACTTTATGCTAGGTATCAAAATTCCTCTATATTGGGTGCAAATAGTCTGTTACTACTAGTCACTAGTCTGCCACCTTAACTAAATTATTTGTATTAGCATTTGAACGTTATTGTCTTTGAATATATTTGCATAAAATTTGTAATAAATCTCTATTGTCAATGTATTTATAAATAGCTTTCAAGATTTATTAGTATGTTTAGTATATAAAATTTTATTTAGAAAGTAAAATAATTTAAATGTTTGGATACAAATATTTCCTATAACCATAACACATCTAAAGCAGTTTTCAAGTTTTATCACAAATTACATATTTTATAATTCAAACTCATTTTTTAAATTAAATACACATTGCGTAATTAATAAATTCCTAACTCTTTTGTAACAATCTTTTTTAATCTTAGGCAGAATTGACACAATGGTGACCAATTTACCTACATGGTAAAATTGTTAAATCAGATTCAATCAACAAAACCAAATATTTCATATCTGATTCAATATTTATTAGAGGTTTTTGTGAATTCTTATGATACCAAGTATGTAGAAATTTAAAAATATCATCTTTGTCCATTGTAAAGAATGATAATAATACAAATTTTATACTACTGGTACCTACCTAGATTTTTAACCAATCAGTATTCCAATATAATAAGTGTCATAGGGTTAAATATATTAAATTATGATGGTATGTACTTTTGTATAAATCAATATTCAAGTAGTTTTCCATGTTAATTAATGGAAATACACAACTAAATTGTATACAAAACATATCAACATATTAATTTGCAATGTGGCTAGGTTTCAAAACTCCTACCATAAATATGAGTTTCATTCGGTTAAATGCATTCAAATACAATAGTTTTCAAGTAATTATTATCATAATTATAGCTAGAATATTTTAGGTTGCTGGTTTCAGAAATAGGGCATTATTTTTCTACCATAATAAACAAGATCTGAATAAAGTAAGTAATAGTAAGAGGTAACCATGACTTGATACAGTAGTAGTCTGCACCCAAATTCATCAGTAACTACTCTCAAAAATATTCCTCAGTATGAGGAAACTGCACATAATATATCTCTGCTTACCCACATGAGTATACAGGTGTTAAGTTAATTGTTGTTTGTTTACTGTTTTATAGATTCAACATCATTATAAGAATCTAAATTACCTACATTATACTCTATCTAGGTATTATCTCTACTAATTGATACATAACTTGAAAGGCTATTATGTTAAGAAATATACAAACAATTAATTATTTCAATGCATAATATCTCATGCAAGTCTGAACGTAAAAGCAAATTAAACTTAATTCCAATTAAAATATTATCAACAGTTAATTTTCACACCTTCAGTGCCATTTACATTTTCAGCTTGTCAGGTAATTAAGTAACATTTGAGAATGCAAGGGTCACTCCTTTAGAGTCCAGCAATTATGCTGCACCATAAACAACAATCAATCACTGATCTCTGACCGTAGTCTTACCACACCACCTTCTCCCTATGGTGGGTCTGTATCGGAAGTATTGGTAGCTTGATACAAAAATAAAATCATTTATTGTATTAAAAGTGTAAAAAGATTGGCTAGTTGCTTGATACCGAGGTTGTCTTAGTGTAATTGATACTAGCGCGGAGTCGAAGCGCATCGAAGCGAAATGGATTCACTTTACATAGCACCATAATTATAGAAATAGGGTTCACATTTTAATGTACAAATTCATATTGAGACATCTAAAATAAAATTGAATTTTCGTTTCGTCTCTTTCCTGCGCTAGTATAGGCAACAGATGTACCGTACTTACATTATGGTTGACTAGGCAGGGACGCCAATGTTGTATGGATGGATCACGTTTGTTATATAGTTATGCGACTTGAGTCACATTTTACTAGAGGGAAAAACAAAACGACTCTAGTGATTCGGACTTGAGTACAACTACGGGCACTGTAGTTGTACTCAAGTCCGAATCACTCGATATTCGGATATTCTCACATTGATATTCAAAAATTTGTGATTAATGCGACGGGTTTGAGTGACCTTTTTAGAAATTCATCCGAGTGACTCGTTCCCTCCGAAACCACTCGAGTGACTCGCACACTCGAGTCATAATCGAATGAAATTTTAAAATAACTCGAATGACAAAATCTGACTCGAGTCGCATCACTAGTTTGTTAACAAACAGCGCATACGGCGACGGCGCCGTGCCGTAGTGCCGCCGTGTTGTCAACAAACTTCCTACTACACACCTATACACGGCGAATCAACCGTATGTAGGCCGGTCGCGTACAAGCGGCCTTACAGTGACGGTTATAATGTGGTTAGTTCTAGTGATCATTGTTAAAACTGCCTGAAAATAAAAAAAGTCATCAAGTCAACAGAGTAAGGGTAGGTCCACACTTATCGACGCATAATCGACCCTTGGGATACTATCGACCTACTTGTTAGGGTACTTATTGCAATTGATATCTGTGACCTAATCTGTGACTGTAATCCCAAACACAGTTTTTTGGCGTGTATTGTAGGAGCAATCTATCATTAAAATCGACGAACAAATAGAAATAAAATGTATGGAAATGACATAGGTAGTAAGCTTTCGACGATTCAAAAGTTTACAAATATCATCTATTGGTAATTTGTGTTACTTACATTTTTGCGATAAGATTATAAATATTTATTTATTAATATTATTTTTACTCTGCAATGGAATAAATTAAATAATATAAATATACCTACAAGGTGCAATTTAAAAAATTAAAATTTGCAGGTATATGTATTTTGCAGGTATATGTATACCTAGACTCAGTTGATACAATTCAATTACAATTCTAGGTGCTATCGGAATTTTTCGAATACCTATCGAACTTGTGACATTGAATTTTCAAGTATTTCCTACTTAGTTTTATCCAAATTAATTAAATAGTACATTCCGATGATAATAGAATATACTTATTTAGTGTCAAGTATATGTTTCCATGCATATCTTTGTACATATAAAAATTCACGTTGTGTGGGTTTGTTGTTCATTAAAATGCACTCAGTTTTTTTACACTATTTTGCATTTCATTCAACAGCATAGCGAGCCCGGTTTGGAAGTATTATAAACATATACGATGACTGAAACCTCTCCCACGATTAGAATGCAACCTATGCAAAAATGTGCAGTATGCGGGTGCATATATGACTATTATTGCCATCCTTTTCGTTTCCCTACAATTTTTGCAAATTAGAGCAGGAAAAATATAGTTTTACGAATTTCCATGATAAAAAAAATCGCCAATTTTTTTGCACACATGGTGCAAACTACATTTACTGGGTTAAAAGCCAGCTGAAGGTTCACACACACCAATAACAGCTTAGTCGTTTTGTAATAAAAAAATATCTCTAAGCTGGTGGTTTTTTTGGAGTTACTCAAGTCATCATATAAAACTATTTAGGAACATTTGCGAAGGTAACTTTACAAAATAAGAAGTTTCTTAGTTAATCAGTTCATAAACAACAAACTCGTGCGAGCTGGCGCAAACACTTACAAAAATAGATTCTCGAACTCTTTTTTAAGTTGATATAATCGACTCCATTTATGCATTTTTTCCTTACCCAAGTATACTATTCTTAGGTATTCACGGACGAACTATGTTGAAACAAAAAACTTAGCAGAAAATGAAAAAACATTGCCAAGAAATTTACTCAATACCATAATACAATGTAGGTATAGCTGTTGTACAAGCGTTTGATCATCTTTACAGTTAGCATGACTAATACATACATACAGTCACGCCTGTATTCCCCGAAGGGGTAGGCAGAGGCGTACTAATGTACACCCACATTTCGTCGGTATGTTTTAGGTCCCATGTAATAGGGGGCGAGCCTATTGCCATTGTAACGTGTTTTTTATACTCGTTACATGGTAGTCGATTTTTTAAATAAATTTAATATTTTTTCGTGATGGCAAGTACGCAGTACTTGGTTTTGACAGGTGTCAACGAGTTGTCATTTTTTACGTCTTCCAACACTCTACGACCCGTAACGATCATGGCGTGATCATTTTTTAAAGTTTCGAAATTATTTTTTAATCCTGTTACATTTAGTAACAATTTTTATATAATGTATTAATTTTTTTTATTATTAAAGCCTATTGGCATTGTTCTCATGTGAGTGATACATATTTTATTGGTGAGTAAAGTTTTCTTTGAAACACATTGTTGAACTTCGTTTTCCAAATTGTTCTGGTTTGTTTATTCGGCTTATGATTTTTTTACAGGCAATGGCCTAGCTGTGTTCTCACTCAATGTGGTGACGAATCCTTGTTTGTTATAAAAACGGTAAGATTACGTTGATCATGACCACGTTGTCGACTAGTACTTTGTCATCGTATTTTTGTCTAATCCAGGCTTATTTTGTTACAGCCTCGGCGTTTTTTTTTATACCCTTAGTTTTTCTTTAATTCATTCTTAATTGGAATCCAACATTTCATGGGTTTTGGAATCCCCACGTAACGACGGGAGTTCTGACCACCTCATCGCGCTCTACTGGGATGGTGATATAAAACTATATTTTAAATTAAGTGCCTCCCAGGTACGTTATTTTATACATATAATCAGGATGCAATAATGACCAATAATGACCAATAATTATTAATTTAAATGTAAAACCTTATTTCACAACCTTTAGTTTAATTGTGACAATATAAGCTCTAAACTCTAATATTATAATCTACTATATTATAACCTACAGTGCATTAAAGACAGACAAAAGATCTAAAGCCTTTTATTTGTCTACTCCCACCGGCAGATTAAAAGCCCAAGCGAACCGAAGGTAAGCATCCGGTAGCATTTTTTAAAGTGTGAGCTTCTGGCGCCCGAGTTTCTTTTATATTTCATTATTTTGAAGCACACACATGTTTGGTTCTCGTGTTGTGTAACATACCACACACAAATAATATATTTTTTTATTTTTTTTATTACATTTGGCGCTTGCGTTCAGGGACATGAAGTAGGTTTGCCTTATATTGTCACTTGTTTTACATTATTGCATCTAATACTTTGTTATTATATTGTTTACAAACCATATATTGTTTTTTAGTTGGAAACTTTTATAGTAAATAACTTTAATTTACAACTTTAATTATTATCTTGTAAACAATATAGCTATTGAACTTTGTTGTATTTTGTTTATAACTGTGTGCTATTACAGCATATGTTTTTCTTTTTCTCTTTAGCAACAACATAAATGTAAGGTATAGACCGTGTTTGTTATCAATCTTTGAACATATAAGTATAATTTTGAGGTGTAACTTTATATAAAACAATTTGAATACAATAAGTCTACATTGTTATATTATCTTTTAAGCTTCAATCTTGTGAGTTATTATTGCATCTTTACAACTTAAAATCAACCTTTTATTATTCTTTTGAATAATTTAACTTCAACATAACTTATTTTTATAACCTTAAATATTAATTAACTTTTGAGTTTGAGTTTTTTTGCTTTGCTTATTTGAAACTTTTAGCTTTTCATCATGGATAAGGAAGTACAGTGTCCTCCGCTTTCTGTGGCTGAGGATAAACAGGTTTCTATTGATACTAGCATGGTTGCTAATGCTAATGCTGTTCAGGATATGATAAATTTGACTGAGGTGCACAATCCATTTCATAATGACCGCATTGCACATTCTTCTTCAGCTTTTGCTACGAATGCCTTGCCTTCATTTAATTCTATGAACGCATTTGTGAATGAACATGTAAAGAAAAATTTGCCTTCTTTTACAAAATTACCAGATTTGAAGAAAAGTAAGATTAATTTTAATGGAAAGTCTTGTGTTAGAGAATTTATAACTCAAGTACAGGAGTATTTTTTATATAAGAATTTTAATGAACTTTTGTTAGTAGGATCTTTTTCGGACTTGCTTAGTGATATTGCACTTAAATGGTTTCGCACTGTTCGAATTCGTATTGCTTCTTGGCACGAGCTTAAGCTTGCATTGTTAAAGCGTTTTGATAAACCGCATTTTGATTACTTTTTGGAATATGACCTTCGCACCAGGAAACAGAAACTTTCTGAATCTCTTCCAGATTTTATTACAGAGATTATGGACATGGCTAGTCGTCTTTCTTCTCCATTATTTGATGCAGTTTTAGTTAATATAATTAAACACAATATGCTACCGTTATATACACCTTTTATTTTTGGTAAAAATATTGATTCTGTTGAACAGTTTCTTGATCTTTCTAAAGAACTTGAAGTTGTTGTTAATAGAAAACCTAAAGATTATATTAAACCTGAGAAACCATATTTTAAATCGAATGCAGTTTCAAGTAGTTTTATTTGTTTGAAATGTAAGAAGTCCGGACATCATTTTAAAAATTGCCCATCTATACAGGGTGTAGTGTGTTTTAAATGCAATAAGGTTGGAGTAACATCTAAGAACTGTGACGTTTGTAACTTGGTTAAAAACTCTAGTGAGTCAAAAAACTAATTAGGCCCCATCGAGCACCAGTTTTTGATAAAACTCGTAGTGTCTCGATATCTAAGAAATTTACTCATAGTTGCCACAAACCGGATGATGTTTCTCGTAATAAAGAATTTAAAGATTGGATAAATTATTTAAAAACATTTTTTAACATGTACAGATCTGCTCCTATTTTGTTTGTAAAACATAACGATACTAGACCTTTTCTGGAATTTTCTGTTAATAATAATAAATTCTCAGGTTTATTAGATAGTGGTTCTAATAGTAGTATTCTAGGTTCAAATATTCATAAACAATTTTTACTTTTAGGTTATAAACTTAAACCTGATTCTGGTTCTGCTTTTACAGCTGATGGTTCTTCTCAGCGGGTTATTGGAACTATGGAGTTGCCAATTACTTGTGATAATTTAACTAAACATATAAAATTTCTAATTATTCCTAATTTTCAATCTCAAATCATTTTAGGTTTTGATTTTTGGTTACAATTTGATCTAGCTAAAGATTTATGGAAAAATATTAACTTTGTTCGCTGTAATGAAACTCAAGTTTGTACAGTTACTTCAGCTAGTGAACTTTCTCCTTCTGAGAAACATAAATTAAATAATACTATTGCTCTTTTTGAAAACATTTCTTATGAAAAGAAAGGTTTAGGTCTTACTCATCTTGTTGAACATAAAATTAATGTTACTAGTGAACCATTTAAACAAAGATATTGGCCTTTGAGTCCTGCTAAACAAAAAGAACTTTTTGATGAAGTTGAAGTTTTATTGAAGGAAGGTATCATTCAACCCTCTAAATCTCCTTGGTGTTCACCTGTTTTAGCTGTAGAAAAGAAGGATGGTAGTACCAGATTATGTTTAGACTCGAGACGATTAAATTCAGTAACTATTAAAGATTCTTATCCACTTCCTTATACTTCTAGAATTTTAGATAACCTTAGAGGAGCTAAATATATTAGTTCAATTGACCTTTCTAAAGCTTTCTTACAAATTCCTTTGGAAAAATCTTCTAGAGAGAAAACTGCTTTTGTTGTACCTGGCAAAGGACTTTACGAATTTGTTCGTATGCCATTTGGTCTCACAAATGCACCGGCTGAGTTGCAGAGACTAGTAGATAAATTGTTTGGCCCTGAATTTGATAATTTTGTTTTCTGTTATTTAGATGATCTTATCTGCGTAAATTCAGACTTTAATTTACATATTGAGTACCTACATAAAATTTATAACATTCTAAAAGATGCTGGATTAACAGTTAATTTAAAAAAGTGTAATTTTTGTAAGGATAGATTGCGTTATCTTGGTTATATTGTAGACAGTGATGGTTTGCACACTGACCCTTCTAAATTAGAAACTATTAAACATTTTCCTCGCCCTGATACCGTTAAAAATCTTAGAAGTTTTCTTGGTTTATGCTCTTATTATCGTAGATTCATTAATAAATTTGCTGATATTGCTTCCCCTTTAACTAAATTGACAGCTGGTAGTAAAAACTCTAAAAAACCCCTAGCTTGGAATGATGATGCTGAAGATGCGTTTACTAATTTAAAAGAAGTTTTAATAACTGCTCCTGTTTTACAGTGTCCTAATTTTGAAAAACCTTTCTTTTTACATTGTGATGCTAGTTCTGTTGGCATAGGTAGTGTGTTAAGTCAAGAGGATGAAAACAATGAACAACATCCTATTGCATTTTATTCAAGATCCCTTAATAAATGTGAACGAAATTATAGTACCACAGAACGTGAATTATTAGCAATTTTAGATTCTATAGAACATTTTAGACCTTATATTGAAGGAATGAAGTTTACAGTTATCACTGATCACGCTAGTTTAAAATGGCTTTTGGGTCTTAGTAATCCTAGTGGACGTTTAGCACGTTGGGCAGCTAGAATTTCTCAATTTACTTTTGATATTATTCATAAAAAGGGTTCCTTACATTTAGTTCCAGACGCTTTATCTCGTATTGAAGTTGCTGAAATTGTTTCACAAAATAATTTAGTTTCACCTGATGATGATATTCATGATCCATGGTACAGAAAAATATTTGTTAATTGTCAGAAATCTCCTTGTAGATATAAAAACTTTAGAGTTGAAAATAATACTTTGTATAAATTTTGTAAAAATAAATTTGATCCTAACAGTCGTTTGAACTGGAAAATTGTTATTCCTAAAGAACATATTTTAGATACAATTAAATCAAATCATGATGATATTAATTCTGGTCACCTAGGTATCCATAAAACTTTAAGGAAATTAAAACAACATTATTTTTGGAAAGGAATGTTTAATGATGTTCAAAAACATATTTTATCTTGTGATGTTTGTAAAGCTTATAAACATACTAATTCCCCTCCTTTTGGTATCATGGTTAATCCTAAGAAAGTTGATCGCCCTATGTTAATGCTTTCAGTAGATATTATTGGAATTTTACCTAAAACTTATTCTGGTCATAAATATATACTCTCAGTAGTTGATGTTTTTACAAAATTTTGCTGGTTATTTCCCATGATTAATGCTACTACTAAAATAATTTGTAAACATTTTGAAAAAGAAATATTTCTTAAGTTTGGTTGTCCCAAAATAATAGTTTGTGATAATGGAACACAATTTACTTCAAAACATTTTGTAGATTTTATGAAAGGTTTTAATATCACTAAAATATTTTATAATACATTATACACGCCTCAAAACAATCCTGTGGAACGTTATAATAAAACGGTTGAAACTTGCATTTCTTGTTTTGTGAAGGATGATCATAGAACCTGGTCAACATTTTTACCCCATGTACAACTAGCTTTAAATAATAGTGTGAATCTTGCTACAGATTTTACACCTAATTTTCTCATGTTTGGTAGAGAACTTGTTTTTGATGCTTCATTACATCATTTTAGTAATTCTATTGACAACTTAAATCAACTTGAAGTTGGCGATAGAAGTATTTTTGCTACTTCTCTTAATTCACTTAGTGACATTTTCGTGAAAATACAAGCTTCTTTATTAAAAGCTTATAAGCGTAATGCCACTTATTATAATAAAGGTCGTAGGGTCATTTCTTTTGATGTGGGTGATGTAGTGTGGAGGAGAAGTTTTGTACAATCTAGTGCTCCTGTTTATTTTTCGGCAAAACTTGCTCCTAAGTTTATTAAATGTGAAATTATAGAAAAAGTTTCTAATAATGTTTACGTATTAAAAGATTTAAATAAAGGTTCTGTAGGACGTTATCATGTTAAAGATATCATTAAATTTTAATTTTTATTCGGTTCTCAAGTTTAAGTTTTGTTTTTGATAACATTGTTGAAGCAGGCTTTTGTTTGTGTGATGAATGATTAATGAATGAAAGATTATAGCCTTATGAGTGATGATAGTATGTGAGGAAACTTCATATCAATTTATTGAATACAAGTCTGAACTTTCTAAAGTTTAACTTAGGAAATTTTGGCTAATCATTTTAAGTGCTTCTTCCAGCCAAACCTTATTAGTGTCTTCTACATCAAAAGATCTTATTTTCTTTTTTGTTTGTTTAATAAGATAGATAATGCTATTTTTTTATATTATCGTCTTATTGTTTTTAATCTATTTTATCTATACTCTTTAGTATGTATAGATTTTTAATTAATTAAAATATATTTGCTATTGGTACAATTTACCCTTCTTAGAACTTAAGTTTAAGTTTATTTATAGTTCCTCGGATGCGACTTTTGTATAGGAATAATTCCACTCGGACTTAGACTTTTTTTCTGAGATGTTCTTATCTCTTTGTTTTTATTTCAGGATGTTCTGCCGCCTTGTTGTGGAGATCCTTGAACTTTTATACGGATCTTGGTATTAGTTTTCCTCGATTTCGTCCTATTTTCTATTGTGTTCGGGAGTTCGGTGGTGTTGTGCCGATCACAATATGAATATTTTGTTTGTTACTTTTGATATTGTGTTCGGGAGTTCGGTGGTGTTGTGCCGATCACAATATGAATATTTTGTTTATTACTTTTGATGTTGTGTTCGGAAGTTCGGTGGAGTTGTGCCGATCACAATATGCAAGTATTTTGTTTGTTGTTCTTTTCTATTGTGTTCGGGAGTTCGGTGGTGTTATGCCGATCACAATATGAATATTCTTTTACAGTTACTTACTGTAGCTGCTTTGTTTGTTCTAATGCTTTTTAGATTGTTTGTGCTTGGAAAGTTGGTGGTGTTGAGCCAATCACAACATTCTCTTTTTTCAGGAGTTTTCACTTCGCAATTAGAAGTTTTGAAGGCTTACGAATCGTATTGTGTTTATCTGCAGTTCGATTCGTATTGTAGGAGTAATGATAATCAGCGGCGATGGTGCCTAACTGAATTCATAGTGAAGTTGTTGTTAGTCAGTGGCGATGGTGCCTAACTGTACTCATAGGACTTGGTGATGTTAGTCAGTGGCGATGGTGCCTAACTGTACTCATAGGAGATGATGTTCGTTGTTAGTCAGTGGCGATGGTGCCTAACTGTACTCAAAGGAGATGATGTTCGTTGTTAGTCAGTGGCGATGGTGCCTAACTGTACTCATAGGAGATGATGTTCGTTGTTAGTCAGTGGCGATGGTGCCTAACTGTACTCAAAGGAGATGATGTTCGTTGTTAGTCAGTGGCGATGGTGCCTAACTGTACTCAAAGGAGATGATGTTCGTTGTTAGTCAGTGGCGATGGTGCCTAACTGTACTCAATGGAGATTTTGTTAGTTATTTCGGAGATTTTGTTTGTTTGTAGTCAGTTGCGTTAGTGCTTAACTGAACTATTTGATGTTGGTTTAGGAGTTTATTTTTGTTTTAATATTTAAATCTTATATTTAACTTTTTTTAAAAGAGATTTTGTCCTCTTTTGTCTTTTGTTTGTCGTTGCCTTAGTGCATAAAAGAAAGTTCCTTTCTTTTATTTTTTCAGGGAGGGATGTAATGTAACGTGTTTTTTTATACTCGTTACATGGTAGTCGATTTTTTAAATAAATTTAATATTTTTTGTGATGGCAAGTACGCAGTACTTGGTTTTGACAGGTGTCAACGAGTTGTCAATTTTTACGTCTTCCAACACTCTACGACCCGTAACGATCATGGCGTGATCATTTTTTAAACTTTTCGAAATTATTTTTTAATCCTGTTACATTTCGTAACAATTTTTATATAATGTATTAATTTTTTTATTATTAAAGCCTATTGGCATTGTTCTCATGTGAGTGATACATATTTTATTGGTGAGTAAAGTTTTCTTTGAAACACATTGTTAAATTTCGTTTTCCAAATTGTTCTGGTTTGTTTATTCGGCTTATGGTTTTGTTACAGGCATTGGCCTAGCTGTGTTCTCACCCAATGTGGTGACGAATCCTTGTTTGTTATAAAAACGGTAAGATTACGTTGATCATGACCACGTTGTCGACTAGTACTTTGTCATCGTATTTTTGTCTAATCCAGGCTTATTTTGTTACAGCCTCGGCGTTTTTTTTTATACCCTTAGTTTTCCTTTAATTCATTCTTAATTGGAATCCAACATTTCATGGGTTTTGGAATCCCCACGTAACGACGGGAGTTCTGACCACCTCATCGCGCTCTACTGGGATGGTGATATAAAACTATATTTTAAATTAAGTGCCTCCCAGGTACGTTATTTTATACATATAATCAGGATGCAATAATGACCAATAATGACCAATAATTATTAATTTAAATGTAAAACCTTATTTCACAACCTTTAGTTTAATTGTGACAATATAAGCTCTAAACTCTAATATTATAATCTACTATATTATAACCTACAGTGCATTAAAGACAGACAAAAGATCTAAAGCCTTTTATTTGTCTACTCCCACCGGCAGATTAAAAGCCCAAGCGAACCGAAGGTAAGCATCCGGTAGCATTTTTTAAAGTGTGAGCTTCTGGCGCCCGAGTTTCTTTTATATTTCATTATTTTGAAGCACACACATGTTTGGTTCTCGTGTTGTGTAACATACCACACACAAATAATATATTTATTTTATTTTTTTTATTACACCATCAACCGGGCACAAATCCAGACTCCCAACTGTTATTGGGAATTTCACAGAAAACCCAACAACACTTTGCTCGACCCGGGAATCGAACCCAGGACCTCTAGCGTAGCAGTCGCGCTTGGGACCACTAGACCAACGAGGCAGTCATAAGCATGACTAATGACTCGCAATTACCGCGACTGAACTGATGTAAATAGAGATAATAACATTGAAATCTTCACAGGAAATAAATTTATAAGTAATAAAAACTACGTAGGTAAATATTAACTAATTTGAAGGGGTTCAAATAAAAAAAAAAACACATTTTTAGGGTGCCGTACCTCAAAAGGAAAAAATGGTCCCTTTATTTATAGGACCATTTCGTTGTTTTTGTTTTTATTTTGCTCATTGGCCACTGTTACCTTGATAGAGCTCTCAGCGTGTCATGGCCGTGACGAATGTCCCCCATGACTATATGGCAAGGGAAGACAAGTTTAGTCGATAAGAGTTCGACATATCCTACGGCCTCGGTGGCAGATGATCCATTAGAATGTTCCGTACTATAAAGAATAGGTACGGAACTTGTAGTAGGTAAAACACATTTGATTTTTTACCATGGACCATGCCAACATTTAGAGCTGTTATCAACCTCTCTTCTTCGCCAGACAATACATTCTCTGTGAGTCAGAAAATATTCACTGTCTCCTAGATGTCATTTGTTTTCTTCTTTCAAAATTTAAAAAAATATCGTAGTAGAAAATAGGTTACCGTTCACTTTATACATTAATCAAACCGGTAACTTTATTAAAACTGCTACTAATAAATGTATACTTAAAATGTAAAGCTTAAAATTATCCTGGCCATGGTTTTGACAAATATCACACTATAATCTAATCTGGGTAATCTTAGGCTTAAGACCTCAGACCTAGATATTAAGACCTGATTCTAAACTACCATTTAATTGCAGATAATTGTTCTAAATTAACTCCCTGGCCACTCGCTGGGCTCGAAAAGGTAGTTTATTTTTTTTATCTTCGAAATCATGTAAGATTAAATTTTGTTGTTGTAATAATAAATTGATTACCTAGTAAACATTATAAATTCCTGTTGTAATAATAACATATTTATCAAAAGCCATTTGGGACCCTTTGTATAAATATGCATAAATTCAAACAAATAAAAAATCGAAAAACGGTCATTGTTTCATACAGGTCAATTAAACTTACGCATATTGAAATCAAAGACGAAACGCTTACATTTTGTTATTGCTACAGAATTAAAGGTAGGTAGATATCAATACCTTCAGTACAATCTCGGTCGGTAGGTACCAATGTAACCTATAGTCACAGAATAAATAATAACAGAATGGCCACTCTCCGCCCCTACCTAATGTCAGATACCTCAGGTCCCCCGAATTCTGCCGGTGTTCTTGCCGAACGTACTACCAACAAACCCTACGCACTCTCACGCACACATTTGCATTTGCACGTGAACAAACGTAATTTTGACAAGTTTGACATTTGGTATTGTAGTGTGCAGCGATATCGGAAAGTTTGTATGGAGTGTCACAGGTGTGCTATAGTAGTATGTTTCCATCACGTGATCAGTTTATCAGGTAGTAGATAGCTGGTACGATTCCTGACCCGATGATAATATGACCTTTTATTTTATATCGTTCATGTGATGATCACCCACCGGAACACTTTGCAACAAGATAATGCATGTTTGTCATAATCACTGACCCAGTAACATAAATATTAAATATACCTAGATGATGCAAATAAAAGCACTACGGAATGTAAAGAATAATTGTTTACCATTACAAAGTTAGGTTAGGTTAGGAATCGGCTCAGGCCAATCGGAAGACGCTTATGTTGTCGGCATAGGGTCAGGTACGACGTCCCCGGTTTATATCAGATAGTGATAATATGCATTCAGGGAATCGGCTATTTAAAAATAAACGAATTGGGGTCTTCTTTTTATTATAACTTTATCAAAATCCTCAACAGTTCATAGTATCTCGTAGAATTTCTCGAATACGCTATTTGAGTGATGGGTCTCCTTACAAAGTCTCAAGGTGGCATAACTCCTGACCTTCAGTTGAAAGACAAGATTAGCACTTCATCTAATATTCATTTCCATAGCTAATGAGGTGAAGTTAGGGGAACAACCGACACCGATAAGCAAACAAGAAATGTGCAAACATAAAACGTATTATATGTTCCAAGACTTGTAAAAGTCTCTTTGCCTGAACATTTAAAATGAGTAATTAAATTATACGAATGTTTACAAAGTTAACAAAGTTTTAGTATAGGGATATTTACTCGATGTTTAAATATTACCTAGTTAAATTAAACAGCTTATGAAGCGTCATCAGTAAGTATATTATGTACCTAGTATTGATATATTGACTGACGTACACCATATCTAATTTGAGTAGGTATAACAATTTCAACTTTCACTGAATAAGCATTGGTCGTTGGCGGTGATGGTATTATGAATATTGATGTTACTTTAGTTGGCTGGGTCATATGACGATGTTGTTACTAACAAATATTTATTTGTATGAAACGGTAGGAGCATTGTAATAATTGTTAAGGAAATGATTACTTGTGCATGTCGCTATGAATATGTAAACCTATTTATTTAAAGAACCTTGGAACCTTAGCCCTTTGGAACATTGAGTCAGAAATACATCATGATTAAACCACCAAATAATCCAATAGAACCTCTTTTTTACCTTTTGAAATAACGACTTCGTTGTGCCTTGACCGAACTTCGAGTACTACATACAAAAAATGTTTTCGCAATAAGTAAATTTGACTATCTAATTCCATATATGTTTACAATCTCAATATTATGAGTGTGGGGTCTGGAACGTGCCGCTTCGCTGGTTAGGGGCCTAGGGGGTGAGGCGGCCCGGAGTCACCCCCAACTCTTATGAATGAAAGTCCGCATCTGATCTGCAACGTTACGCAACTCAGTTTGGCAAGCTTTCATGAATAAAATCGTTTCCACACTGCATTTTCCCACTCATTCATATTGCCCTTATTCATGAGTTTAGTATTTGCCAACACCTCATATTTCTGAGCTGCCATTTTAATAAACAACTTTCTTTAAAAGTATTACTTCGTCAGCAAATAAGTGAAAGTTTCACGCGGAATGCATACTGGTGTTTTGCTGTTATGACTTCATAATATGTATGTGGCCCGCTACATGGGACCATAACATTATGACGAGAATTAAAAATAACCTTAATGGTCATGGGGACCATGGGGGTCCCATTTTGCTCGATTAGTTTTCCAATTATTTACTTTACAATGTGAGACAGTGGCAGTTACAATCTCTTATTTCCTATGTCGTTGACTGACTTTATAAACAACGAGGTTGCATGTAGGTCAAGGTGTAAGTCATCTATTTTTAGTGTAATCCGCAGGCTTCGATGTGGCATAACTGGATAAGTTCAATGTTGAATTACGTTAACTTTATTACCGGTTTTACGGAGACGTAATCTGATGAAAGTGAACATCATTGAATGGCGATTGGAAGACTTCATCGCCAGGTTATATTCGTTCACTACATGACGTACGTCTGAAGGGTCTTTGCTGCTGATCAACCTTCGGCTTTCGTTATCCACTGCTAGCCGTCTTCTGAAAATTGTCTCTGAGCGTCCTACACGCTTACCAAGTTGCAGTCTCCTCTCTGGGATTGCTCCAACAGTTCTCATACTTGAGGTGATGTGACCGCCTCTGATTACTAATCCTTTGAGTTATATCATCAACATAATATAGTAATATATCATATCAAAAACTTTGTTTCTCGGGGACAAATTAAATACAGACTTAACCCTAGAGAAGTCATCTCCAATGCTCGGGGCATTGGGGACATTGGAGGTAAAATGCAAGCTATAGTAGTTTCATGTCAATTAAAAAAGTCATTAAATATCGTAGCAGATTGACCAGATTCTTATTGACGGTCGGACGAAAAGGTCGTTCGGCATGTCGCAAATTGTAAATCGTCGCTTTTAGAAATTATTCTGTGCCAAAGTAAATATTGGGAAACATGACGAAAGTCACCGGAAAGAAAAAGAAGCCGGTAATATCAACTCTATTGAAGGTATTTGTTATCCAAAGGCTTACTTAATTTTGGGCGTTTTTGTTTGTTTGCGGCCGATATTGACATCAAATCGGGAGCAGTACTTGGCTCCCAATCTACTCGGTCATAAAAATCTTGTCAATAACAACGTTCTTATTGATCTAACATTGGCTCAATAAAACTCCAAATCCTTTTAACGAGAGAACTTCCACGATCCATGTATATAGATAACTCTCCTGAAGGATTTCGCAAGTAAACGAAGATAACAGATGTTTACTCTCGTATGTAGCGTTGAGTCAAGATAACTTGAGACAAGGGTCCCGCTATTGTGAGCCAAGAAAACTGATCACTAATAGGAACGCTAATGGTTATTCATTTTAAAAGACGCGGATAACATCATTGACTGTGGCTAAATCCTTTATCTGTATCATGTCTACCTTTTAATAACTAACTTCGAGCCGATGCAATTAAAATCTGAATATGTCTTACGCCTGATTACTAGGTAATAGCGAGTAGACTGGTATACAAACTTAGGCTTCTGACTCTATCTCTGGCTTTTGTGCCAGGCTGTAGCATGTTCTCATTTCAATTATGACGTCATTGAAGTAGAAGTTTATTCGTGTGCATTCAAGACGTTCTTGCACGTAATGCCATTCATGGTTATGGTTCGTGTCATATTTAATTTCGTATTCACTCGCTGAAGTTTTTCACTATGAAATAAATTAGCACACCGTATCGTACGCAAATGTGGAACCAACCTTTTCCTTTTTTTTTCTTCTTTTTTCATTTACCTTGTTTGGTTTAGATATTTTAATTTGACGTCAGTAAGTTAGTATTCAATTTTATTTATTATTCATGAAAGCGTAGCCAAGATAGAAATGAGGACTTACTTTGAAAGTCAGATCTCGTTTATATAATAAAAAGAGTATTCCAGCTACCTAATTTAGGTACTTTTGAAGTGTATTTTTAATTACTTTAATGTTTTATTCATGTAACGAATGATAAATCGCGTAATTTTTTGGAATACTGCCCATTATTGAAATAGGCCAGAAATTGTGTTAAAATCGTTTATCAAATCAAACCATGAATATTCTGATAATAGTTTTTTTTTAACAACAGTTATGCGGTAATTTTACGCTTCTAAAATACAAGAACAATAATATGCTAATCGTCAACAAGAATTTCCTGCTATTATGTAGATAATGGTCGTTTTTTAAACTTAATCCATTCATAAACAAGCAAAAAATACTTGTCTCTGTCTATCTCACTGTCAATGGACGTCATGTTTCTACTTTAAGAACGAAGAGCAAAACTGGAATGGGTACCAAAAGAATTTCTGCCAAATGTCGATTCAACTAATCCAACATTCTTACCTAAAATGGAGACCGTATATTAACACGTTCCAATAACAAAAAAGTCATCAAAAGCCCATACAACAGCCCAAATTTATACCGGAGGTGTCAAGACAGCTGTCAAGTTGACAGTTTTTACCATGAAATCACTATGAAACTGAGAATACTGTGTCACAATGACGTGACTTTTCTCAAATTAAAAGTTATTTTTCTCATCCCCCAGTCAAGTTTAAAAAAAGTAGGACTATAAAATTTTAGTCCTACTTTTTTAAACTTGACGTAATACAGGGTCTTTTTTCTAATACGTGTACCTTCGGTACATTATTTGGGCCGATTTCGATGACCTCCTTTGACAGTAGATCTGCTTACTAGAGATAAGATTTAGACATTACTTGTATGGACCTGTCAAAATCCGATTCCCCTACTATACCGAATAGAGTAGTGATTCGCACTCGGCTAAACCGATTCCGCGTCGATAGGTGTGAGGTGCCCCTTAGTTTGATACCGAGCATGGCACGCTCAATGGCCCTCTGTGCAACCTTTGCAATACCAATGGTGCCGTAATGGGTTTAATTTTGTGATGTAAATCCAATTCTTTCTCGGATTCTGTATATCCAATTCTCGATAATAATAGTAACGAGGAAACTAATGCATTCTTTATTTATTTAAATAGCACAGCGACATTAAATACTAGAACCTTATGCTAAAATATACACTCTTAATAATTAGGACTTATGCTTTTGACATTCTTACTCAATACTCAATGTTTATTGCAATCCACAATGTACAGTCGTCGCCAAACTTATTGTCCGGGTTGAAGTTTGTACGAGCTAACTTTAACACGGCCGTAAAAATCGGAGAAAGAAAAATATTGGATTATAATGATTTAAAACGACAGCCTACGACTTGAGCTTTCGTTTATATTTATTAAAATCTAATATTTTTCTTTCTCCGATTTTTACGGCTGGGTTAAAGTTAGCATGTGCCAACTTCAACCCGGACAATAAGTTTGGCGACAACTGTAAGTCTCCTTAGGTCATTAGTTGGTAAATGGTCTTTGGTAGCCAACGGACAACAATAAACGTTCACCGCTGATTACCGATTCGATTAGGTCACTGACCTCATTTCAGTGCCGCTCTAACCAATCGTATTGAGCTATTGACATTCACAACCTTGATATTAAACATGATTATTTATGTCAATTAATTTATAATTATCTAATTATCTTACTTTAAAGTTTACATTCTCTCATTATAATCATTCTTGACTTAAAAATACTGGGTAAGTATATATATAGACGAAATGATATTTGGGTGGCGTTTCACTACGAAGATACACCTCAAAATACTTGTAGTCGTTTTTATTTTAATCTATCCTTTGTTCTTAGTTTTATTCAGAGACGAAAAAGTAGCCCAGAATCGTTTCTATTCTATTTATTGAAATAGAGTAAATTGATTTGCCTCCAGTAATTTAAATGAAGATTTGGTACTTGACGTTTTATAAATTATATACGGAGTAGTAGTAGGTAGTAGGTACTATATTTGTTCAGTTAAATACAGTAATAACATTTGCCCATGTTACCGTAAAACTAAAATATCAATAAGTAAGTAGTATTAAAAATAGTTTCTCTATTGTTTGACATTATTTAAATATAAATTATGGTTTTGAAAGGAAAAAGATACGATATACCTACTTAATGTAGTATTATATAAAGCTGTAACGTTGCAAATACTATTATTGTAAATAGTATTTTTTTTATAATTGCTACGAGTAGGTAGGTAGATAGGTACCTATTTTATTTATTTATTATATACTTTATGCACTGTTGGTACAAAGGCGGTTAGAATACCTTTAGATATTTTCTGCCAGACAACATTAGGGTGATCCAGAGATAATAAGAACACAGTAGAGTAGATCCATGCACTAGTAAAATTGGTGATGAAATGTAAACTAAAAGAAATTATACAGCCTTATTATATAAATTGAGGACAAATATATAAACATAACTACATACTATTATAGGTACTATACATATATATATATGATTTATTTATGCAAAATAAATAAACTATAATTTATTTATTAATACGTGTACAAGCTTCCATTTGCAACTTCGTTCGCGTATGGTTCGCACACTCACAATGAAACATAACCTATGTCACTAAGACATTGTGTAGCTGTCTATTAGTGGATTTTCGACCTTAAAAACAACTTAATTTCTCATGAAGAATTGTATACATAATTCATTTACTGAGAAACAATGTTTAAAACTAAGATTAATGACCGTACGTTGATAAAAAATATACAAAACAAAATTATAAAATAAATCTAAATCAGATCATTAGTTCCGGAGATTACTTGCTATAAACTTAGTATAGTATAAATAAGCTGAATTCTGAATTAGAGATGCTGCGGACATCAAAATATACGCCAAGGCCGCGGCTTGCGGGTAGCAAAACCGCAACCGTTTCTCTAAGTACCCACTTCTGCGAAATTTATTTAAGAGGAGTTTACCCGGAATGTGCTCCAAATTTGTTTGATACTATGTTGAATATTAACTAACTAACCTTTGCCCGCGACTTTGTTCCCGTAAAAGTTGAGTTTTTGCCCCGTCTTTGCAACATTTTAATTGATAATCTGCTCCTATTGGTCGTAGAATGATGATATATAGCCTATAGATAAATGGGCTATCTAACACTGAAAAAAATTTACAAATTGGACCAGTAGTTCCAGAGATTTGTTTGGTTGAACGCGCTACGTTCAACCAAACAAATCAGTTAAAGTCAGTAAAATTTTGCAGTCATAATCATGACACTACGTGTCTTTGGTTTGTAAAACTCGTAAGATTTGTAATCTATACTAATAATATAAAGAGAAAAGATTTGATTGTTTGTTTGTTGGAATGGAATACGCTCTGGCACTACTAGACTGATTTGAAAAATTCTTTCACCGTTGGGAAGCTACACTATTCCCAGGTGACGTAGGGTATAATTAATAAGAAGTACCCACACCACGCGGACGACGTTGCTGGTGAAAAGCTAGTAGATGCACAATGCTGTGAGAGTAGTCACGGAAGTACGAACCGTATTAAATATACCCGAAAATCGCAGATAAAGCTAACTACAAGAATTTTATAACACTTCGCGCTCTAGAGGTAAACTCCTCTTAAAACGAAGCCATTCAATAGTAGCCAAAAGTTTATTGTTTAGCTGAAACTGTGTTTAATGCTGACTCAGAAAGCTGTGGCGACTGGAGATGTTATCGATTTTTTGCGATTATTTTGTATACTGGCTTGCTGAATACAGATTTTGTGTCCTTGGCGAAGTCCTCTCATTTCTTTCACATGCAAAAAAAGGCCGACTAAGTAACAAACTCCTTATTTATATGAATGTAGTTTTCCAGTTTCTAATATCCACGCAATAGGGGTGATTTTTGCAGTTTGTTAGCGTTGTCAAATGTACAATGAAGATAGAATAATAGGATTCTGTAAGATGAATGATTCTAAAGGATATATCTTATGTAATGTAGAAACGTGCGTTACTTCCGCCTCACGTTCTGACTACTGAACTGATAAGCTATCAAACAAAGTTAGATTAGATAAAAGTATCAAAAATACACCTTTATTTACGCTAAATTCTTGCGTAAGTCCAGTTGAAATATAAAACTAAAATAGGTACAGTTATGTTATGCTGATGTATTTTTTACAACACTCAATCTTCGGGCAATGACTCCTAACTCCGGTAAGAGCCGTCCGAATTATAGCAGTCGAGTAACTTCGTAATTTGCGTGCCTATTGAGTGAAATGGTACCGCCGTTTCTTTTTAGCATTTTCACTTTAGCTGCAATTTGGTGAGTGGTGACAGACCTTTGGCAAATGGACCGTATTTGAATGATGGAAATATATTCGTTCATGTTTCCTAAAGGTTTTAAATTTTCTTTCGATGTATTTTTTATGTGTAATCGTTCACGCATGAGTAGGGTTGAAATATGAAGGTAAGGGTTTTGTCCTTAGGGATAGCCCGGCGACAGTGAGTGATTTATGCCTTTTTCAATGTGTATGATACGTGAATATGATCATAGGGTAACGTTTCATTGTCAACACCGCATTTTATCAACAATTTTATGCTAGTGTTAGCTGGGTGTTATGCCACATATATTTTTATCACGTTCAACATTCCATCTTCTTTAATTAATAGATGAAGTCGTAAAATGTCATTAAATCTTAAATATTTTGATCAGTGACATTGGACAAATAAGTTTGCCGAGCATACCACTCTCACTACTCATACACACATATAAAGAACTCGTATGCTGATTTCCTCTAGGCAATGTTATAGGTATATTTTTGTATTTTTTAAGCATTTTCCATGCTAAGATTACAAGTTATTTTTAATGAAGGAAAAAATCGGCGGGCGGTCAGGATTCGAACCTGCGCCTTCTGGTTCGGTACACCAGACGCTCTGACCACTAAGCCACCGCTCGCCCTGCTCGCCAGTCGAAAGCTTCCTCCACATTCTAATTTACGTCTTAAGGTGACGTAGCGACATCTATTGTGAAGAGCGTCTGGTGTACCGAACCAGAAGGCGCAGGTTCGAATCCTGCCCGCCCGCCGATTTTTTTCTTCATTAAAAATGTTATAGGTATTTCAAGACCCACCGGTTTCGGCTGTGCGTTGTCTGTCAGCAGTGTTAGAGGAAATTCTGTATAGTTTTGTCACTAGTACGAGACCAATAAGGTATTCCGAATGAGTTAATTTTGAAGAAATTTGTTTTTTTTTATTTGCTTTCTCTAAAGCCTGTTCAGAAACGTGAATGCAAGAAAATTGTCACGGTCAAGTTGCTTCAATGCAAATTAACCTATTGTTAATTCCATAATTTTCCCTTCGAAGTACTAGTTTGTAATAAAATGAGATGTAATGTAACAATAGACTGGGAAATACCCAAGTACTATTAGATATCTGTGGTTTAATTGCATAAACATAGAATGAAATGTCATCGGAAATAAATAGTTGTTACGAAGCCAATGTGTTGAGTAATGAGTTGTTGACCAATATTTGTAGGTGAATAAAAACTATACATAGGTAAGGTACTACTTAGTAAACTACGTATGGGTAGTATGGGTACGTCAGTATGAATGTGTCTTTCGTTCCAGTTCTAATCGAACTACAATCATTGAATTATTCCGATCTGTCCCCTCGCTCCGTCCCCTCGGGGGGACAGATCGGACAAAAAAGTTCGATCTGTCCCCTTGTGAGCAAGGATCGAACTATATTCACTCACTAACAGTTTCATCTGTCCCCCTATCAATGATAAGGGGACAGATCGAACTTTTTTTTTTCCTATCTGTCCCCCCGAGGGGACGGAGCGAGGGAACGGATCGGAATAATCCCAATTATCATCAGCTAGGATTCGTCCACTACTAGACGTAGGCCTCTTTTAATGAACGTCACCGAGCTCGATCTTGAGCTCTTTTCATCCAGTTGCTGCCAGTGCCAGCTATCTTCCGCAAGTCGTCACTCCCTAATTATCGGCGTCCTGTCAAATCAGCAGTATGATTGAGTGACATAAGTACAGTCAGCAGCAGTATTAGGGTGTCCCTTCACGCGTTAAGAAAATAAGGATACCGATCTATACGTTGCCGCAAACCGTGTACCTTTGTATGCTATGTACACGAGCAAAATTTAAAAGCGATTTTCTCCTAAAGTACTGATAGAAAAAAATTCTATCAGTACTTTAGGAGAAATTCGTGGTATTACGAACCAATACTATTGTGATATTTGTGTTATTTATATCAAAGTTTCAATCGTTCATTCATAAAAAAATCGCTTTAGCACTTCTGAAGTATTTATTTACTTGTCAACCAGGTTGATGTAATTTTTCCTAATCTCATTGAACTTTTCCCGTATAATTTCCATAAAAAAACCACCGCCTAAATTCCAGTAGGTTTTATAGTTCGATTGAGTGGTATTTCGCTTTTCTATTTAATATATTGTACAAACAGTTAGATCACGCTTTGTGCGTGAGGGGTACCTAATTAGCGCACCTCTCAGTACCGTCACATAGTCAGCGTAGCGTGACAACCGTCGACGAGTTTTGTCGATTCTTTCGACGTTAAAACCTTTGTTGTGCATAGAGATACTTTTATCGACTTGCGTTAACAATAATAATGTTGCACTGATCAGGAGTTCAGCACGACCAGGGTCAATATGTCAACATCATGCGTTATGATTGTTTGTAAACAAATGTGAACCCTATAATTATGTAGATAAACTTTATATTAATAGAATTACATTAGAGTGATAAGAGATAGAAGTGAAAGCCAATAGCTGTAAACAATGCGAACTTTATAATTAGTAATTACCTATAACAGTTATTTTTTTTTTTTGTAAAAACGTGTAGTTTCTAAATGTTTGGTAGTGAATGGAGGCGGATTCGGCAGAAACAATTTAAGGTACTTACTTACTAGTGTCTCGTACTTTTACAATATACATATATATATACAGGGTGGCAGGTTGAAAAAGGGACATATTCCAGGGTATGATTCCTATAATCCAATCCAACAACTTCTGTTCGAAGAGTTTCATAAAGTCGTCTTTTTTCGACAAATAATCGACTAAATATCGTCTGCTGCATGGTAAGTTTGTCGGTGAACATATTATTTTTTTAAGAATTTTTCGAAATTTTCAAAGATCACAGGAACCATGCCCTAGAATATGTCTCTTCTTCAACCTGTCACCGTGTATATACGCCAATGTTGTATTAAATTTAGTATTTCAGTCGCGCTAGTTTTCTTGGCTAGCCTACCGAACTCTCAAGAAATAGAATGAGCTATTTTTCAATATCAATTCGATCTTATAATATACAGGGCTGGCAACATTCATAATTTTAGTTATAATATACCCTAATGCCTTTAATCCAGGATAAGTTACTGCACTAATATAGGCACGCCCACAGTTCGCTGACAAGCCTAATGTCATCCTATTGAACATTTCCTGAGTAGTTCTGAGATTAATGTTTGTTTTTGTAAATGCACCGGGAGGCAATATTTCTTATGTACCTATGAAAGCCGGCCTAAAAGCGAGAGTTGATACGTATAACACTATAAATACATAATATATTATATCGTTTATATGCAGTTGTACATGACAGTTGATATAATCGTCTCTGTCTGGTAAACTATTGTATGTTTACTTATCAAAAGTTACTGATAAGATAGCAAAGCAACAGATAAATTAATGCAATCTTTACAACAGTGTTTTTTCCACACGCTCGCAAATTTTCTTTATAGTAGGTAATTCTTTCAACAATCCTTTTAAATTGCAACCTTATAGCTCTACCAATATGTTTTATTTTTGTTGGGGATTAGGATTGTTTGTTGTACGCAAAGACATTTATACATTGCAAGCGAATGGGACATGAACAAAATGGTAATAATTAATAATATCGTGTTACCCATAGATAAAAAATTGCTTTGTCTGTCATATAAGTCTGTAAAAGAAAAAAACATCTAAATCGGAATCGAAAGTTTTTGTAATAAACAGGTTTTATAATCCCATTAAATCTAACACAGCTGGTCAAAGTTGTAGACTAAAAGAAAATAATTATTTTTCTATTTCAAAGTAAAATTAAATATTGTTTGACTATATTTATAGATATAATATAGCAATAGGTATGTACCTATTATAATAATGCTAGCAAATAATGTAATGATAGTAAATTGTTGAAGGTTGTGATGCCCAAAGTGATGAATAAATTTCAGTAATAATTTGTCATTGTTGACGTTTCCTGCATAAGAAAACGACAAAAACGTCCATTTACTGTTAAAAGTCGTCCTAGAATACTTATTTGCTTTTTCTTCAGTCGTTATCGCGTTTTAAATATTGTCGTAGGTATTATTAATTACTTTGGCGGTTCCACATCAATACCATACGTAAATCATAGCAATGATATTAATTTTCTATTTTTAACCCCCGACGCAAAAACGACGGGTGTTATAAGTTTGACGTGTCTGTGCGTGTGTGTGTGTGTGTGTGTGTCTGTCTGTGGCATCGTAGCTCCCCAACGGATGGTCCGATTTTGATTTTGTTTTTTTTATTTGAAAGGTGAATTAGTCGGGAGTGTTCTTAGCTATGTTTGATGAAAATCGGTCCGCCGCTACAAAACAGCGGATTACATATTTTTTCACAACTCCGTCAATATGGGTATTATTGGGTATCAAATGAAAGGGCTTAACTAGTAGAATACTATACATTATGATAAATTTAAAATCCAAGATGGCCGCCACCACAAAATGGTAAATTACATTTCGTGTCGGGGGTTTTCTAAATTTTTAATTTAGGTTATATAAAAATCAACTGCCGTGCGTTAGTCGCGCAAAAGCTCGGAAATGTCTCGACCGATTGTGATGAAACTGGTTAGTTGTGTGCGCGCTCGAAAAGATCCTAACAAAAACGCATCATGGCGCCATGACTGAAATACTTTTTGCAATCAGTCTTAATCTGTATATAGCTGCGACTGATAAAATTATAACGTATTAGGTACTTATATCCATGTACCGCGGTAATGGCACATTGCCACTATCAATATCGTACCACTTGGCATCATGCGGAGATAATGCCTATCTCTTGATAACGGAGGTCGCCCGCCGTTTTCACGTGAGTAATGTAACAGATGTAATACTGATTCACTGAAGGATTTTGAACCTATTTTCGTATGATGCACATGCGATATATTTGTTCTAGGGTAGTGTCAAATTTGTATTACAATTTGACATACGGAAGCCTAAGTTTATGCCTAGTCTCTGAATATAAGCCTCAGAGCCTACGCAGTGTGGAAAAATAGATATAGACAATTGTTAGTTATTCTGTGCCCTGTGTTTGTTACATAATTCCTTAGTAGTATTTTACGACACGAGGTCTTCACGAGGTCCTGAGTCCCTTACCATTCCAGAGTTTTTACTGTACGATACCATCGCCGATTGTCAACCGTTTCCGACGTTTTATCAGTTAGCTTGGTTAGAATATACGATCTGAAAGGCAGTGAGGATTGTCTTCTAACCCGTCCTCACACGGAACTCCCTGCGGAGGTTTTCCCTGGAGAATACAGCATGGGGTTCTCTAAGAAGAGAGTAAACAGGTTTTCAGGTCCATAGGCTGCGGTAACCACCTATTAACAAGTGGGCTGCTGCTTGTTTGTCACCCTTTGTGGTATTATAAATATATAAAAAAACTCAAGCTATCGGCATTCCTCTTGCCCAACATCTTAATCAGCTTCGCGTCAATTACGTCAATTCGCGTCTGCTATCGTGATCAAGACGTGAGTCACATGCAATACCATAGAAGTCTTTATCAGGGTCGCGGTTCATCTAAATGTTACCTACCTCACAAGTCAGAACAAATCAGTGTTTTGATTAAATTCCAGTGCGCCATCTATAAAGTACTTACTACGTATTTTCATAGTATCCACGGCTATCCTTACAAACTGGTATTGTTTTAAGCGGCTGTTGATTATTCTCGACTGCTCAAATAAGCCCTTATTTGAGCAGTCGAGAATAATCAACAGCCGCTTAATCATCAGTAATGTTAAGTTGTTTTCTATTATTTGATATGTCCACACATACAGAACCGTACAGGATCCTAGTGAACTAAGGCTGCTTTTAAATTGTCAAGTGTCAATTTGTGAAACATTTGTATCTAAAAGTCACATGAACTAGCTAAATAAGTATTTTACAAGTGCTAGGTACTAGTCAATAAGCTATTTAGTTCATAAATAAATACTACTTTATACAAGGTGGAAGGGACATCGACGCACATCCGAATACCATGAGTTCAGAACATGATGACCTCTCTGCGTTGAAATTTTCCGTAACTTTTTTCATCAATTTTTCAATTTTTTTCTGCATTTTTTTTACTTGAACGTGTAAAAAAGCATTATTTCTATCTACCCAAATTAGATTTATAATAAAAAAAACATTATTTCATTTCTTTCGGATCGCGCGCACGATAGCATTCACTGCGGAGCGTTATGATCGTGTTTTTAGCAATACACTGCGCGCTCAAAAATGACAATATCTGTAATAACTAATCATTTTCTACATGAAGACCTAAGTCTTTTTATTTTTGCCCTTGAGTGAAACCTTACCTTACCTTGTATATATATTAGTGAATTTCCTATAAATAATACAAATCATTGACTTCGGTCACGAATAAACATTCGTTGGACCCGCCATCGAATGTCTGCTGTTTTTAGTTTTTCCCGCCAGAAGTACTTTTTTTATTGATCGTTACCAACATTTATGTAATCTGCTGTATAAGTAGTTATACCTACCTATCTAACTAGAGTTTTCCTTAAAATAATTATAGACTATTAAGGTAATTATAAAGTTTTCCTACAATGAGAAAACCTTGTCACAAGGAGATCAGGAAGTAGGGTAGAGGCACCTATTATGTGCCTTGCCGTAAAAATCATCCTTAAAAGTTTGCGATCTCGAAATTAAATGGCTGCTTTTGCGTCATTGACCTTTTTTGGACAACATATTAATGACATTTTTTGTGAAAGTCATGCGTGTATTCTTCGGTAGTTTTTTATATTTGCTCCTTTTGTTTAAGGTCCGCTCCGCTTTTTTGGGAATGATGTTTTTGTCCTTCCAAAAAACATTAAAGTAATTAATTAGCTAAATGGGCAAAAGACATTCAACGTAAAAATGATAATTTTGAAGTAAAAACAAAGTAACGTTATTACGAAAAATTCTCATTGACGCTCGAAAAAATACATAATTATTGTGTAATTTTTCATGGTCCTTGATAAAATATAATGATATTTTCAATTTCACCGTCAATTTAAACGTCACCTTACCTAAACTAATGAGTTTAGGTAAGGTGACGTTTAAATGTGTTTTACTACAAGTTTACTACAGCCGGTTTAACCGGCTAGGGCTGGATTCATTCTACACGAATATACGTAATTATTTTTCATGTCTTCACGTAAAGTTACATAGGTATATCGTGCTAGTTATTTTGATTAAAAAATAGCACGTATTATCGATTCATCATTATCGGACGTATTATTTTTATTATACTTTATCAGCTATCGGCGAGTTGGTTGAAATAAATGATGAAACGTGTTTTGTAACTGATTATAAAACAAGTTCAAGTACAAAACAGACTACTCTGCCTATTATTTTAAAGGTCGCAATAACATTAACCATTGTTGTGAACTTAAATGAATCAAAAGAAAAATCCGTGTTTTTTTATAAAAAGCATCTACCTCACTAGAAAAATAATGTCTTAATACCTCGTCTTAACGTAATAATGCGAATGATTAATGAATGAATATTACGAATTCATTCATTCATTAATTTGTATGCACCACCGGAATACAAACAACGAATGCGCGATTATAATTATTTACCGCTAAAATATTCACGGTCGTTTAGTTCCATTTGTCTTTTTAAAATGTGAAGATCGTAATTATAGGGAAATTACTTCCGACCGTCTGTTACAGCCTGTCATCTTTATGATGGCACGGGTTTAAATAAAGTACACTCTTTCTATTATGTATAGTTTTGCTTCCATATGTTAACAAATAAATATGTTGCGATTAATTCTAAGCATGACCATGAATTCTATGATTTCATCGCACTGACTCATTTCATTCTCTTTGAAAACATTTTAGAAGGGTTATTCATAGAGCAGATATTGGGAACATTTTCATACAAAAATTTTGATCCCGATTTGATTTCTTCCTTCTTAAGCTGATGTAATATAACAGAGAAAGAACGATTTTTTCCAATCGTAGATAACATTACACAATTACATAACACAAGTTGTAGATAACATTTTTGTTCGTGATGTCCCGTCTATTTTAATCTTATGTCTTTGACACAAAAAACTACTTCTCCGATTGTAAATTGACAATGCAATTTACAGGAAAATGTGAAAGCAAGTCAAACTCTCGTTCGTTTTACTCCGTTCAACGTTCAATATTACATTCTTTTTCACCGGTTGCGAATGATCGTGCGAATTTATAGAAAGTTTATGGAGCCAATTTGAAATTGGAACTTGTGTAAATCCTTTTTTTTATCAGTGGCTAACTATGGTTGGCAGTATTGGATATGGATTTTACTATAAAAACTCTTTGTAGAGAAGTAAGAGGTTAGGTCTGCAATCTGCATATTAAATACCTACTACTTACACAGAAAAAATAGTCTTCTGTAAAAAAAATACAATGTGTGCATCGTTGAATTCGTTTGTATCATTGTTGTTTATATACACTGTGCCCACGAATAAATGAATCTGTCTATCCGTCTATCGTAAAACTAATTAACAATAACCTTTTTACTCGAAGCTATCATTTAATCGATTTTGTTCAAACTTGATGACCATGCAACGACACTGTTGAGTTATCAATAGGTGATAGTAATAGCCAATATTTCAAATTATTGTTAATTACCTTAATAAACAATTAACAACGTAAATATTTTGATAAGCAAAGAGGATTAGTTGCTATCGAATGTATTCTAATCGCTTATGCGTTCTAATAATGACATGTTTTGCTTTAAATATAAACAAATAGATATAAGGAGCGTTTTAAAGTGAGTATTGGGAACATTTTCATACAAAAACTTTGATCCCGATTCGATTCGATTTGATATCTTTTCTTGCCAAGCTGTTCGTCTACTAGTGTCATACGTCAGCTTGACATGAGGTTTTTGTTACCTATGTGTAACTGTTACCAGATTTTTTTCGTGATTTCTCGTCTGTCGCTTGTATCTAATATAAAAATGTCTTTGAATAAAAAAGGTATTTATACATAAACGTTAATGACGTTATAATTGATTAGTCGCTGACCACAATTAACGATTTGTTTTACTGATTAGTTAGATGTATCAATGTATCTACTTGAACTTGAATTTATATCAAAATGTAATTTATTTTTTAATTTATTTATTTATGTATGCACGCACCGAACATAAAAGAAAGTTAAAAATAATTAGGACTATATTATGCTTATTTCTATAGAAATCTCTTCCAGCAGGCCTGCGAGAGGAGAATTTAAATCAAGAAATGTAGACAACAGTGTGAGAAAAGAACTTAACTGGTGTTTTCACCCTATTGGACCGTTGTTGGTAAACGACAACAGCAACCAATATACGCCAACAATGCCAGTAGTATCACTAGCACGAAGCTAGCGCGTCATCAATGTTATTATCTTGAGATCTCATTAGTCTCATTTGCCCAGTTATTTAGATGGCTACAGAAAGGTCCTACAACTGAAAACGCACGAAACTCCTAGTTGGGAGAACTGTGGAAATTATCTCATGTATCAGAAATTCGCCACGGCAGGAAATTATCACCAATTCGCGTAGGTGTTTAAGTCCGACGTAATAGGAGGACGAGCCTATTCCATTAATTATGTATATCTATCCGTCACCAATTAATAGGTGCTCTAAATCCGAATTGCTACTAAAATTTTCATAGAAATACCAAACTGCTTTACCCGGTAATCGAATTAAAGACCTGTGCTTGCGACGGCTAGATGACTGGACCAATGAGACTATTAGTCATTTGGCCCATGCAAGTATCAGTACCAATATCATTGAATTCACATATTCCACAACTACATAATTATTATTATTCAGGGAAACCAAGAGGAAAATCTTTTAAAAAATTCTGACGTCATTGTCAAGACATCGATAAATATTTGCCACTATTCTACATTACATACTTACTGCGATTTCTTGCACTTGTATAAATTATGTTTGTCTGTGTACCTGTTCAATTACCAGTTAACTACGTGTTTAATTTGTTGCTTTAAATCTAACTCATAACAAAATATACTACACACCTGTATTCCTCAAAGGATTAGACAGATGTGTATTCCTATAATTATGTTTAGGTCCCACATATTGGGGGTTTCGTGTAATACACTGATTTTATTAATATTCAGCCAATGTCATATAATATGGGAAAAGGTAATAATACCATCACGTGGGCGCGTGCGTGTAGGAAATAAAAAAAGACTCATTAATATGTACAATAAAAAAAATACTTTTTTTTTTTCGGAATTCATCTATACCCTGTATAATTGAAAATATCTTGAGTAAGAATTAAAAAAATATTTATGAATAAAACACAAATACGTGCATTCGTTATTAACTGTCAACCGTATAATTTAAAAGTCTAATCAGTCACCTTTACGAATTAAACTAGCTAATTGCAGTTGGGTGCAGTTAGTGGCATATATATTATTTAACATACGTATGTAATGTATGCCGATATTGCATTTATAAATAATTTAATAATCACTATGTATATTATGACTGTTTGTTTTCCATGAATCTTCTTATGAAGAAAATGGCAAGTTGGGCTGGTTATCTTATGAATGATATTATATAATTTGTTTGACAAATCCGTCCTGTTTCACGATTTTGACAAGTTTGTGATGTAAATTATGACGGTCAATTTTTTAATTGTGTTTCTACTAGATGGAATTTTATTATCTTTAGAGGATTTACCTTATTGAAATAAAACTACTTTTTACGGATTTTATCGCGTTATATTGATATTTTTAACAAAAATGTAGGGTAGCTGTTAGTAATTGAAACGTCAAGACGCCTACCACCTTAGTCACCCGTGACCATAGACGCTGTAAAGGGTCCGAAACGTCGGGATTAAAATAATATCAATGTAACGCGATAAAATCCGTAAAAAGTAGTTTTATTTCAATGTCTAGTATTCGCGTAAGTGTCAGAAATCAGGATTTACCTTATTTACATACATAATACAGGGTGAAGACGGCATAGCTACATTAAATGAAATCACCAACTATGCTAGTCAAAAACATACAGTATACCTCTACCTAAGCCTTGAGGAATACAGGCGTGATGGTATGTTTGTATGTAAACACCAACGTTACAGGAAAAAACACCAATAGCTCCCCGTTTAAAAAATACCTATTACTACAAATTATATAATAAACTAGCTTTCCGCCAGCGGCTTCACCCACTATCCCACGGGAACCATACATTTTACCGGGATAAAAAGTAGCCTATGTGCTATTCCAGACTATAATCTATCTGTGTGCCAAATTTCATCCAGATCCGTTCAGTAGTTTTTGCGTGAAAGAGTAACAAACATCCATCCATCCATCCTCACAAACTTTCACATTTATAATATTAGTAGGAAGTAGGATAGGATAGGATTAGTAGGATAGGATATTATGTCATTACTATGTTTTTTTGCTACTATACTTTTTCCTTTTGTCCACAGATTCGAATTACGGCGGACATTAATGATATGGAATTGTTCATTAGCCGCGTTTAGTATCATGGGCGCCTGTCGGACGCTGCCAGAATTCATTCATGTGTTACGGAACTACGGGATCTATCACTCCATTTGTGTGCCAAGGTAAGCTTAGAGTATAAGTGCTAGCGCATACTGTGCGTCTTGTCTGCGTTTAGTGGCTGCAACAAGACGGAGAGTTTGAAAAAACATTACAGTACCTCAAACATGAGTTCTATCGAATTGTTTCGATAGGATTTTTACGCATCGAATTCGAAACGCTGTAATCTCATAGCCGATTAGTTCCTCACGTAACCACTAGAGGCGCTGCGAGGGTTTCCATACAAATATTTTATGGCGTCGCTAGCGAGGCTAGTGAGAAAAACTCATGGTCTAGGGACGCCTGTATTCCCAGAAGAGTTTGGCAGAGGTGATCCACAGTTCGTCGGTATAGGGGGCGAGCCTAATTGCTATTAAACGCGTACAAATTCAAACTGCCATGAACCTGCTTCTAGTAATTTCACAGAAAACCCCAACAACATTTGCTGTACCCGGGAATCAAACCCAGGAACCCTAGCGTAGCAGTCGCGGTTACTACCACCAGATCAATTACCCGTACTTATGCGAAAATTTTCCGTAGTAAATTAATAAGTAACTTTACAATTACCTCGGGATCGGTGTTTTACGATGATGTTAAGTTTATAAATGCGATAACATATAGTACGATAGGTATTTACCATTTACCCAATTACTTCGATAAAAGAGCAGATTGTGTTTTCCGCATTAGCGTACGATACACCTGCAAACACGGCTACTTATTAACATTTTTTCACGGTATTAAATTTAACGGTATTTACGTTAACGGTACAAATGTTTCGGACTGCCTAATATTATCTACTTTTGTCAAGAAATGATCCTTCTAAGATTAAAGAAGTCATTTTGTTACATGATTATGAGTTTCAAGTTCACCCGCTTTACCTATTATGCATAATACATACCATCACGCCTTATGGATGGCTTAGTCCTCAGTTCACCTGTGTCTATATTCAGGTTATGAAAAGTTTTATTGGGTTATTCTCACTAGCAGCTGCCAGTTAATGGCAATAGCTCGTTTACATGCCTAGGTTTACATTAATAGATCTCTGCCTAACCCTTTGGGGAATACAGGCGTGATTTCTCGTGATGGTATGTTACCTCTACTATCAAAGTCAAAGTCAAATGTTTTATTTCAATTAGACCATATCAATAGGTACTTTCGAAAAGTCAAACTAGTTGCACGGTTCCAAAAAGTTGATCTTATGGAGAAGAGCCGGCAAGAAACTCCATAGACACTCCTTTCAAAAAATTTTGGTTACAATATTATGATTTTATTTACAACCTTGTTTTGGATAGCAACTGAGAATAGTGCAGTTTGCATAAGATTTACCTATTAAATATTATTTAAAGAAAATAGTAAAATATTGCAATAGCAAGTACGAGCTGACCAGCCCCGACAGACAGCACCCGTTCACGAGCATGACGTGTGTATCGGCGTCGTTCTACTCAACCATGTTGCAGGTAATAAAACGACCCGACACACAACGCCACCATCAGCAGGACATTTAAGCGAGCATGACAAACTCAAACTGCTAGGCAATGTACAATAAAATAACAACTAAAATTAAAGGCACTTATACCAAATGCAATATCAAAAACCTGCACGATGCTCAGACTTTATCCACACATCAAGCTGCATCATCCTCATTACTATTCACAACAATTGTTATTGTTACCCACACATATTTTTAAAAAAGAGTATCTATGGAGTTTCTTGCCGGCTCTTCTCCATAAGACCCACTTTTTTTTGGAACCGTGCATCTAATTTAACGTTTTAAAAGTACCTATTTATAATTTATGGTCTAATTGAAATAAAAATATTTTGTATTTTGTTTTTTTTTATTGTACCTATGTTAGCTTTTACAATTATTCAGCGTAGCATTTAGTCCCATATTAGATGATTTCTTAGAAACAATGTGTAGAAACAGAAACTAACAGAACTTGTTTTATATAAGGCTTTTTTATAATAAACACCCGAAGTAGAAAAGCAATTCATAATCGTTTGCGTCATTGTAACAACAAAGGAAAGGCCTCGTCTAGACTGCCTGTCTAGAAAAATATTTGGATAAAACTGCTAGCCCACCAAGGAGTTTCATAACTTTAGGCTGACAATGTGGTACAGCCAACAAAAAAGATTAGTATACAGGCAGATTAATAATAAATAATAAATATTTTGGAGACATTTTTACACAGCACTATCTAGTCCCAAACTAAGCAGAGCTGGTACTATGGATACTAGACAATGGATAGAATACTTTAAATATACTTTTTTTTTTGTAAATACATACTTATTATACATACATCTGTGTTTTGACAAAGATTGTGAAACAATGTATTAAATATAAAATGTTCAAAATGCTTGTGTTGTTAGCTGTCTATATACCAAAACCACAATTTTTATCAATAAACGCACTGCCCTAATAAGATCGCGAGGTTTCGGAGTAAACCAAAATATCATCTAAGTATATTATTTTTTAAATTTTTGATTAGATTTAGATTGTTTTAAAGCCGCTCAACCGATTTCGATAAAATTTCTATGGGACCACACAGGGGGCACCAGCTTTCGAATAAAAAAAATAATTATCTAAACAGTCGAATTGAGAAACTCTTCCTTTTTTGAAATCGGTTGAAAAACAGATTGCCGTTTACTTATATCTCTTTTGTTGACTGTACCTTACTCAGCCTATTTGACTGATGTGTGATGTAACCAAAGAAAAATCTGAGGAGACTATTTCAACTGTACGTATGACTATGTTTTTTATGCAAGTTCGCCTATTTCTCCGTCAACAGTGGACCAATTAATTTATTTATTATTTATTTTTGTTTGAAAAAATCCTTCCAATTGTGGTGAAACTTGGCACCTGTATGTAGTTCTGATGACCCTACGACTTATTGGACAATACAACCGTTTTCAGCAGTTACTCATGTTTGGACTTGTTTCTTTTAACTTCATGAGAACTTAAACCTACGTACCTACGTAACGTTACTACTTATACAAGGTGAAAGGGAAATCGACGCACAAACGTTGTGACAAGGTTTCACTCAAGGTCAAAAATAAGATGAGCTAGGTCTTTCATGTAGAAAATGATCGGTTATTATCTACAGATATTGACATTTTTGAGCGCGCAGTGTATTGTTAAAAACGCCATTAAAACGCTCCGCGGTGAATGTTATTGCGCGCGCGAACCGAAATAAATAAAATAATGATTTTTTAATTGTAAATCTAATTTGGGTACATAGAAATAATGTTTTTATACATGTTCAAGTTAAAAAAAAATACAGAAAAATTTGAAAAATTAATGAAAAAAGTTACGGAAAATTTGGAGATGTCCCTTCCACCTATTTTTAGCTACGATAAAAAGTAACCTAGCCTATTAGCTTATAGACCAGCCTAGCCGATTCTACGTCGTATTTTACAGTAGAGACACCCTAATTTAGTTTGACCAGTCGGTACATCATAACATCATCAACCCATATACTGGCCCACTGCTGGGCACGGGTATGAGAGGGGGGAGGGATGCGGCTATAATCCACCACGCTAACCTAATGCGGGTTGGCAGACTTCACATGCCGTCGAGAAAATCAAATCAGCTATGGTGTAATTTTGTGGGGAAATAGCACAGAAGCGCCTACCGTCCTTACCCTACAAAAGAAACTTATTAGAATTTTAGTCAATATTGAAGAAACAGATACTTGTAAACCACACTTCCAAAAAATAGATATTTTAACCCTGCCATGCATCTACATTTTAGAATTATGTAAATTTGTGCGAAAACACCCTGAACTTTATAGTAGACGAGAAAATATCCAAACTAAAATAGTACTTAGGCATAAAAACCGCCTAAATCTACCAACTTCCCGACTAGAAATGCATTCTTGAGGAATGCATTTTGTAATTGCCATTGGCCATTGCCCTTTAGTAATGTCCATAAAAATATTTAACAAATTACCAGAACCCATAAAAAATGAAAGTAGGTTTAACACATTTTGTAATAAATTGAAACACTTTCTTATAAGGAAAAGCTACTACACTATAAAAGAATACCTTGAAGATAAACTATAAATAGGTACATTGGTATATTTAAAGATCTATTTGCTTAATAATAGAAATAAAACTGTCCAACTTAAAAAATAAAATAAAAATAAATAAATAATCACAATACAATATTTAATATTATAATCAATAACTGTACTACTATATAACTATACTATAATAACAATTTACGAAAATAAAATAATAAAAAGAAATAAAAACAATCAATCAATAAAATACAAAATGGTAAATATATATTAAAAATATAATAAAATAAGTGCAATAATTACAATACCAAAAACAATAATTTAAACTTGATTCCTTTAAATAATAAATGATTATAATTATATATAATTATACAAAATAATAATATTTCAATAGGTAATTTTAAATAATAAATAGTGCAATGTATAAACTATAGTTAGGGAATATAATTTAAACTCAACTATTCAATTAATATTAAAATATGTATAAGTACATCTCCCTCTCTTATACTGAAATTTTGCTGTGCCCTACAGGGTCCATAATTGATCCTTAGCTTTAAACTTACCATCTGTTTATTTGTATGTACATTATGGATTGCAATAAAGATTTGAATTTGAATTTGAATTTGAAAATCTCTCAGACATACAGGCTACCTTCACCGTTAAAGCGAGTGATGATTACGCACATGATTTCGAAAAGTCAAAGGTGCCTTGGATTCGAACTCGAGACCTTTGACTTGGCAGTCCAGTGGTCATACTCCTAGGCTATCACTCCTTTTGACCTATCGGTACCCGGATCATAAATTATTATTTGCCAGTATTCCAATGATTAAAAAAGTCGATATCTGTAATTATAATAATATGTCCCGGATCTTAGACTGCATGTTATTGTATTTATATAGATTATTTTTTTTAAACATATCCTATACATAACAGTTATCTTTCAGCAAGGCCGATAACTGTTATGTGCAAAGGTTATCATTATTTTTTCATAACCTGTAAACACTTAAAACTGTAAACTGCCTCGTTTCGATAGGTCGGAAGTGCAACTACTACATTCGAGGTTCTGGGTTTCTTAATTATAAAATTGTCAGTAGCAACTAAATACTGCTACCGGAAATAGTTGAAGGTAATATACTTCTGCCAAACCTTCGAAGCATGCAGGCGTGATGGTATGGTGTTATTTTCGATCATTCCCGTTTGAGTTTTTTTAAAGCACCCAATACATTGAGCATTTAGTATAATCTCAAATAGGAATTAAAAAAACAGGTGTTTTAAAAATAGGTGTTCTAATGGGAATACTCAGTTTTACAGACAAATTAATGTAAAACTATTATTTTTGCTTTAAAATTATCATATCACATTTCATAGATAACTCATAGAGGAATATTAACGTTCTACACAATATTTACATGAATTTTACAGTCAAATTATTGTAAAACTGTTAATTTTTTCTTTAATAATTTTGATAACCACGTTTCATAGATAGCTCTTAGAGGTATATTGACGTTCTACTCTCAATATTTACATAACTTTTACTCCTACGTAAGCGCGTTATCAACGCGATCTACTATCGGTTCGCTGCGTCGGCGCAAATCATCACGTTTGAACAACATCCAGTACATAAGCACTACGTAAGTATCACACGTATGTATTCTAATCGCGTACTTAGAGTACACTTGCGTATGTCTAATGTTATTCTGGTGTTGTGCCGAGCGAAAGTTCACGTGGTAGGGTTTCGTCAGTATAATTATGTCAGTTATTGCGGCCGAGAATGTGTTCATTAAAATAATTATGATTTGTTTATACCGCTTGGTATTTTAATCAGTTGCCATAGGCCGGAGGCTTTTCGTGGCCCGTCTAATTCGAATTTTAATTGGTTTTCCGCAATTTGTAGGCTTTTAACACATTTTGGGTTCATCTGCAAGGTTCAGCTGCGCTTACCATACTCAGTCCTTAGATGGGTGATCATTCTTAACCCTGGAGACTAAAGCAGTTGGTTCCGGTTGTCATAACTATGACATTCTTAAAATTATGGTATTCATAAACGCGAAACTTGTGACAATCAAGTGTGATAATGGGCTTTCCTAATAATGAATACTTAATTGGAAAAATATTTATGTAGGTGCATTCAAAGTATACTATTTAGCGAATTGTCCTAGTGCTTATTTAAATTAAACCAACTATAATTTACTACAATTCTTACAAATAATAAATTTCATTTCATTTAATCAGATTATCCTTATATGATAGCCGTGAGGCCTACAGGTATGATCACTAAACTGCCAAGTCATCTCAAATTCGAATCCTAAAGGCACCTCTGACTTTTCGTAACCCGTGCCTAGCAGTAAGAGGGTTGATAATTATGTGATCTTCAGGATATCGTGATTTGAACTAGACATTAAGTTGCAGAGGTCTAATCAGTCTAGGCAGTCGTTTATCAAACAGCACCTATCTCAACCGCACCTTGTTGGATTGAAAGCCAACAAGGGAAAAGACTAGTTGTAAAATCGTCTACATAACATCGTCACAAAACTACAGAAAGTAGTAGTCACAGCACAGAACAAATAATAACAGAATGGCCACTCTATACCGGTACCACCGGCAGAATGCGGGGGGCATTCTGCCGGTGGTACCGGAGATATCTGTTCTTGCTGGACTGCCAACAAACCCTACGCACCGTCACGCACATATTTGCACGTGTACAAACGTAATTTTGACAAGTTTGACATTTGGTATTGTAGTGTGCAGCGGTATCGGAAAATTTGTATGGAGTGTCACAGGTGTGCTCACAGTCCGAGGCCAAGTGGTACTGACCTACTGCGGAAATTAAAACTACATTTACTGTTACTAACGATGGGTGGTTGACTGGTAAAGATTAGGATAATTATGAATTATGATAGATATTTAAAATGTCAATACCGGAATATAATATAATTTCCAGTTTGTGTCGTAAGAATATCTTACCAGGTCACGGCATTGGATATTCCGAAATAATAATAGGTCATATTCAATCTCGCTTTGGTCCTTTTTTTAGCTACCGTTGCTTGGAACAGGTTCTATACTAAAACCTCAATCAATAAAAATAACCACACCGATGTGTTGTTTTTCGGATGCGGTTTTGTAGACTACTTGACCTTAAAATGAGGTCAGATACTCAAATCTATGATTTATTTTGATACGGTACATTTTAGTAATACCGAAATCTCGACGACCCGACAATGCTAATAAGTATTTGGATGAACAAAACCGACTTTAATCCAACACCAATCACATGGGATAGTCGCAAAAATGGTCCATATTATAAGGTAATCATGACCAAAGTTGTTGTTATTTTTACCACGTGCCACCGCTTTTTTCGAAGTTGGCAAAAGAAAACAGGACAGTCTGATGCCGTAATTAAGAAGTATTCTCCTTTCTTCCTTCTCTGAAAGAAGCTTCATTGTAATCCATGTCTAAGTTTCTTTAAATAAACCATTATTATTATTATTTGGGTCTCAAAGGATATTTGAGACAAAAGATAGTGGCGTTCCTCAAGATGCATCTATCTTCTTTTCAAAATTTTATCCTAATCCGTTTAGCCGGAGTCACTTTGGCATGTTGTAGAATATTAGGAAGTATTATAAGCAATTAGTTTTCGTTGAGTTCAGCTAGTCCCAAAATGATGTATGTCTTTCTATTCGATAAATGTCGAATTTCGTAAGTTTTTCTGTTACGTGACCGCTTCTGTAATGTCAATCTTGCATAGTTTTGAATGGGCGAGCAAAATTCAAAGGTTTCTCGAGAGTTGTACAGCTCAAGGGTACTGGAGTGCGCTTTGCAGAAAGCGAACACAGATTCCATTGTTATATCAAGTCTTTCCAACCCTCGTCGCAATATGCTACCAGATTCTGTTATAATTTTCATAAGTTGGCCCGCTTATATTGCGTCCTCAGCATCCATCTTTGGCATTCGTCCAATATTTTTGAGAATGCCACTAGTCAAAGTATCACTTATTACGTAACTTTTAAGGGAATTGTATTTTTATTGTCTGTTGTACCTACCAGTGCCTCGACCATGAGATTTCCTCACTAGACTCGCTAGCGACGCCGTAAAATATTTGTATGGACAACCCTCCCAGCGCCTCTAGCGTTTACGTAAGGAACTACAATCGGCTATGAGATTACAGCGTTTCGATGCGTAAAAAACCTATCGAAAGCTATTCTATAGAACTCATGGTTAAGGTACAGAAATATATCATGTTAGTTACGTAAAGGATGTTCTTATCGCTAAAAATGACTCTTCCAGAAATCCCTTGGATGGAAAATTATTTCAACGGAAAGATCAGTTCCCCTTCTTCGACTCTTGCAGTTTGCATTGTATAGTCTCAAGGGTCTGCAACGCATCAGCAACTTATCTTGTTATACTTCCCATCAGGTGGCAAGTCTTCTTGACTTGTTTGCCGACAAATGAAAGTTACTAAGCGGATGACTCCAATTGACTTTTATCATCAGAGCTATCTTTATTCGACCATATCGAACACTCGATAACCCTGACAGAGATTAAACAAGTTTGTGTTGTTGTCTCAATTATCACTTAATTAACAATGGCCCGTTAATTGATAATGTTGCCCGCATAATTACAATGAGCTCTCATCGCTTGGACGATTCTGTCGTAATATAAAGGTGTATTTTATTCTTATCTTCCAATTTTCCATTAAGATACAGATCGTCTGGTTAGAGATGGACCTATTTTAAGGTCGATTGTGGAACCTAACAACTTTATTTCAAGAAATTTTCACACAATCATGGCTGGTTCTTTGGCGATTGTAAATTATTTTTTCTCGGGGTATTTTGAGCTCATAGGAGGTACTGATTAAACTTGCCTTCCTCGACCTATGGTCGACGCTATGGAATTTATGTCCTAGAATTCATTCAACCAGTCACGTGGACCCCTAGTTTTATATTTAATCATTGAATACAAACAGAAGCTGTATTATATAAGTGCATATCTACTGAATTACGTTGAATTTAATCGTTTGCCTCATTATTTTTTCCTCTGCTGGTCTCGTGTCGCTCCTCATTTTAAGACCGTGATCGTCAAACCAGACTTGTAGTTGTTGAACAACAAGAAAAACGTGCGTACCTATTTAAATAGTTCTGTCAAATGATTTAATAATATTTAATTAAGCAACAATGTTTTTTTATTGTTTATTATTATCAAAATTACATAATTTATATTCTTCTCAGAAAAAAAATTACATAATATTTTAATTGATATTTTCTGTGAACCAACTATCTTAAGATCTGTTATTTTATTTGTATAAAAAAGTATGTTATAACGTTTTTAATCGAACTTGATTTGCGGCCGCGAAAATAATTATAGCAATTTGCATTATATTATTTTATAAAAAAAAGAAAATAATGGGTTGGTAAGGTAGGTAATATTGAGTGTTTCTTCGATTCAATCTAAATTGAATCATTGTTATTATAATAATATGATAAATAAAGTAAAAAATAACTGATAAAATATATTTTTATTTGAAACCGATAAGTCGCGATTCTATCAGCGCCACCAACGCATTCTTATTTGCGCCAATAACATTTGTAAATAGCATCGTCTCACTGCTGATTTCCCATAACGTTGCAAATGAGTTCCTAATGTCAATGACTTTTGAGTCCATTATAGTTTACACGAGAACTATTTGCGAAAATAACTTGCAAACCGATTCTAATTGATGGGAATCCCATACAATTGAAAGATCAGAAGCCGTATTGCGTAGTATTTCAATTGATGTTTGAACTTTCTTTATTTTTCTTCTGAGACATTTATTAACATAATTATCTCGATAATTATAGCAGAATTTTATGAGTCTTATGACCTTAGCTTAAATGTGAACTATAGGATGATAATCCTATAGTTCACATTTCTTGTGGCGAATGATATACAAGGTGGAAGGGACATCGACGCACAAACGACGTGACAAGGTTTCACTCAAGGTCAAAAATAAAATTACCTAGGTCATTCATGTAGAAAATGATCTGTTATTACAGACATTGAAATTTTTGAGCGCGCAGTGTATTGCTAAAAACGAAATTATAACGCTCCGTAGTAAATGTTATCGCGCGCGATCCGAAATAAATGAAATAATGATTTTTATTATAAATCTAATTTGGGTAGATAGAAATAATGTTTTCTTACACGTTCAAGTAAAAAAAACTGCAGAAAAATTTAAAAATTGATGAAAATAGTTACGGAAAATTTCAACGCTGACGCAACATCCAGAATCATGTACTGAACTCATGGTATTCGGATGTGCGTCGATGTCCCTTCCACCTTGTATTTAGCAAAAACTAGCATGATCAAGACATGACATGATGTGTTAACGAAATTTTTTTTCTATCAATAAACTTTGACTATTGAAATGAGTTCATTGGTTTCCGCGTGAAGAGGTAACAGATAAACACAGGAGGACTTTCGCTTTTATCATATTGAAGATTGATTTTCTATTTTTAACAAACCCATAAAAAAATTAGGTTTGAATTCAGTTGGAAGATTTTGATTAATTGAGATTTTTCATATTAGACTATGTCCCATTCTCAGTCATCTAGATTGCCTTGAAAATATCAATGGTAAAGGTACATTAATTTTGATTTTAAATGAAGAGTGGGCAGGTCATCGCGGTTGACCGACTTTGCAAAAGGACAACTCATCGTCAATCAAAAGGACAACTCATCGTCAATTTGCAAAATAGACGTAATTTAATAAATTTAAGATGTTGTTTGACTGTTAATAACGTTGTTTCCATTAAATTGATTTTCCCCAAGAAAAAAGTCAATGTAGTTAAAGTAGTTATAAATGAATACATTTATCTCGATTTACATAATTCATGACTAATTTACTTATTAACTTATACATATATATATTATGTATGTAACTTATGATGTGTAAGATAAAGTCAGGACGATTATCATAATGATTGTATATTACATAGACATCAACGATGCATATATTTATAAGGATTAATCCTGAGATAACGTAATAAAATCAAAAACATTTTATGTTTCTTAAACAATCATAATCCCACGTTAGTTTTTATTTCGTATTGTGTTTGCGTGCAAGATTACACAACCGTTGTCATGCAAGCCATACAAAATATTGTGATAAAGTAGTGTTTTTAATTTAATCAATTAAAATGTATTAAGAAGTGACTTCCATTAGACATGAAAATCCAAATTTCTAGGCAATGCCGTTAAACTATGGAAGAACAGTTTGTGCAAAAGGCTTTTCGGCGATTCATGCTCAGGCCACACTTAATAAGAAACGGCAGAGCCGACTGTCGCGATAAATAACGCGTTAAAATTAACGCAAATTCAATTCATTTGAACACAGTATATATTTACGTTTATAATAGGCATGATGACTGATTTTGAAAAAGTACTCCACGATGTTCTTACGCATCTACTTTATACAAAATAACTCATATTTTTAGCTATTGCATGAAGAATAATAGGAACTTTATTCTCTACCCTAACGTAATATATGTTTTTTACAGTTGTCTTTTTTTATTTAATCGTTTTCTTTCAATTTGTTTTGTTCTACGAAGCTAAACTGACGTTACTTACTGATTGACATTGACGTCCGCATTTATTTATTTATTAAACTTGATGCACTGTAGGTATTTTCTGCCAGACAACCTTAGGGTGATGCAGACTAATAAAAGTAATAAAAGTAGATGCGCATTAGGCCCTAAAAAGTACTCGATACTTTGAAGTATCGCTACTTTTGTTTACATAATTTTATGAGTACGATAATTTTTATTTGACACTGTTTATGAGTATAGTATCGATATTTTCGATTCGATATCGTGTCCCTATATATACGACAGACAGAACACAAAATGAATTGCTCAAAGGCCAAGGAGCCATGACAAAGAATTTACAAAAAAAAAAACAAAAACAAAATATAGATTATATTTTGTTTTTCTCTCTTCTACATTTGCCGTGCCTGACAAGGCCCACACATGTTTCTTATATTATTGTTATCATCTATTTAACTTGTGGAGTGCAATAAATGTATTGAGTATTGAGTATATTTGTTTTGAGAAGATTGACGTCACTCGCTTCTGATTGGTGTTCGATCTATCATGGCGGATTGATATGTTTAGCATTTTTATTTTTGCTAAAATAAATATAATCTCACTTATAATCTAAAAACAAGTGTTTATATATGAATCAGTCTATCATATAAAATTACGTGAAATCGTAATTTTGGTCATTCTTAGTTGGTGTCATCATGCCTATTCTATAGGTTTAATTAATGAAAACGTGGCTAATATCAATCAATATGTAAACTCTTTGAACTTGTTAGTTGGCTAAGCATTTATCAGATGCTGCAAAGTAAAAAGATAAATTGAGTAGCCACATTTGAACCGCCAGTCGAGCTATCGCCTAAAGTGAACGGCAATGTCAATGCCGTTGTAAAATAATTGCGAAGAGTCGTGGCTACACTGACGGTAAACGTCCATTATCGCGATAATCATCGGCATTTCTCGTTGGTGTGGCACTGTGGCCCCAGCAATGTATGACAACCGTGCACTCACGCACGCGAACCGCGAGAGGCACAGATCAATTGATCAGCAGTCACGTGCCCTTCAAACATTAATATTTTTAAACAACAAAGTGTTAATTTAATGAGACCTGTTGTGATAATTGTACCAATATGAGATTTTTAGCACTGTTGTTTTTTTTACCAAATAAAGTAAACACGGAACTAACCCATGGTAAACGTAAATTGACGCAGTTGTTTTTTTAAAAGGTAGGTAGGATTTTAATTCACTTAGAGCTTTTTTGTTATGGGTGGTATGTAAACAAGCTTGATACTTATTCCGTTTACTTATGTCATTTTTATCGTATTATGAGACAAATTAGCATCAATGTTATGATCAGAAATCATACATCAAAACACCTTTCAATGTCATTAAAGTCAGTATGACAAATCTTTGCTTAATTATATTTTATCCTTCTATTTTTTTATGTTCTCTCTTCTTCTTTCTCTTTATTTTCTAATAAAAACCAACCTGTATTTTACTAAAAGTTCGGTGGATACTGATTTCTGACACTTACGCGAATACTAGACATTGAAATAAAACTACTTTTTACGGATTTTATCGAAATCGTCTGCAATTTGTGAACACACCCTTGACAAGGCCCGCCATTACATCAGATTTGATCAACCACAAGTCCTCGCAAAAGAAAACCGATTCCTACCCAGGATGATTCGTGAGGCCATTGAAATTAAAAAACATCCAAATTTCAATAGAGAAGATGGCTGGGTCTTACCACCTGCTTGGAACCCTATTATAGATTCGATTAAATCTAAATCCAAGCCTAATGCAAGACCGAAGGATACGGTGAGCTCGTTCTGCGTGAATCGGATTGCCAACAATTAACAAAAATGTAGGGTAGCTGTTAGTAATTGAAACGTCAAGACGCCTACCACCTTAGTCACCCGTGACCATGGACGCTGTAAAGGGTCCGAAACTTCGGGATTAAAATAATATCAATATAACGCGATAAAATCCGTAAAAAGTAGTTTTATTTCAGTTCGGTGGATTTTTCAAGTAGTTTTTAAAATGAGTTAGGTGTGCCAATGTGTTTTAAAAATAAAATAAAAAATGCTAAAAGGCACAGTAGCACGTTTTAGTTCCTTACGTAACCGCTAGAGGCGCTGCGAGAGTTATCCATACAAATATTTTACGGCGTCGCTAGCGAGTCTAGTGAGAAAAACTTATTGTCGAGGCACTGTACAGTACACGCGACATAACTTGACCGGACTGAAGTTTGGCATTTGAATGTCCAATGAATGGATTAAATGTTGTTATGTGTATTGCGCAACCAAACAGCTAACTTCAGTCCGGCCAGCCAGTGAATGCCGTATGACCATTTATGTTTTTTTTTATTCTGTGACCAAAACAACACTGTACGCACGTATAATTGTCAAATTTCCCAATCGCCATGGAAAATTTCAATTCATGTTTCACAAACAAGGGTCCGAGTCGTATAACCAGATAACTGGAAAGATTACTTGTAAATTGGTATTTATATCCACTATATGGACCAGTCTTAGGTCTTTGCTGACGTCAATCAGCATCCATTGACGTCATCAGAACCTATGGATAGCATCCGATACTTGGGTAGATTGAAGGAAATGTAAAAATCTGAGATTTCTCTTTTTTACAATAACAAGTAAATTGATCTAGAACTCACAAAAGAATGTTATGGTTTACATACCTGAGTTGAAATTGAAGGTTAACTGACACTTGTTGGATTGCTGATAAAAATCAAATCGATCGTGGTCAAAATGTGACAGCCATTAATTATAAAGTATAGGGCTTTCACAGTAAAAAAATACGATTCATTGTTTATTTATCTAATTGGGATTTAAGTAAGTTTAGTTATGTAGTAGAAATAAAGGGCTGTTTTATTTTTTTGAGAATAGAATAAAAATAACTTTTTAATTCGCGTTTTTAAGCTGTGAATTCAATTCAAATGATGAGGCCAATATTAATAAACTAAGCAAGAGTTTAAACATGCTACTCACAGAGGTCACTGCTTATAGCCCAATGACTGACTAGACTCAGGGTGCAAGCTTTTATGCAAAACTTCGTAGATATGTCGAGAATTCGAGGTATTATGATATAATGTGTCTTTTATCATTCGCCCTAATTACCCGTTCGTGTGCCTAATACACCAAGGTACTAAAACATTGTAAAAGTAATTTATCAAATATGTTATTGGAGCGAATTAATTTTTAATTCGATTAATTTTAATTAAATTGTTGGATAAAAAGATAAGTTGAGTAGCCACATTTGAACCGCCAGTCGAGCTATCGCCTAAAGTGAACGGCAATGTCAATGCCGTTGTAAAATAATTGCGAAGAGTCGTGGCTACACTGACGGTAAACGTCCATTATCGCGATAATCATCGGCAATAGATGGCGCTACGTCACCTTAAGACGTAAATTAGAATGTGGAGGAAAATTTCGACTGGCGAGCAGGGCGAGCGGTGGCTTAGTGGTCAGAGCGTCTGGTGTACCGAACCAGAAGGCGCAGGTTCGAACCCTGCCCGCCCGCCGATTTTTTCCTTCATTAAAAATAACTTGTAATCTTAGCATGGAAAATGCTTAAAAAAAAAAAAAATACAAAAAGATAGTTGATAGATAAGGCGGGGTATCATACGACATTGAACTAGCTGTAAAGTTAGTCGTGTCGGTTGTGAAGCATATTCACAATAGATGGCGCTACGTCACCTTAAGACGTAAATTAGAATGTGGAGGAAAATTTCGACTGGCGAGCAGGGCGAGCGGTGGCTTAGTGGTCAGAGCGTCTGGTGTACCGAACCAGAAGGCGCAGGTTCGAACCCTGCCCGCCCGCCGATTTTTTCCTTCATTAAAAATAAATTGTTGGAGTTCAAAAGTTAACAGACAGCATGACATTAGAAATGAAATTAATTCTACATTTCTAGTGTTTTTATTTAATCGTAAAACAATTGAATGAATTAAATAAATAAGTTTTTCGTTCGGTCGTTTAGTAAAACAGAAACGAATAGAGGAATATTATTTAAAAAAGTATATATCATACATTTTATTTAAATGGTGTCCTGGAGTATTCAGTAAAGAGTTCGAAACGTAGAATGAGGTTTATTATACGAATAAGAAACAAGTCGAATATTCCATTTTTAAATAAATGAATGTCGAATACTGGGTCCTAAAACTTCTTTCGAACTACTTTCTATCTAGACTAGACGTTGTTACAATTCACTTTTGACACTATGAGATCTATTCACATAGCTACTGAGATTAAATTTCTTTTGTTAGCAATAGGATGCAGTTTAGAAAGGAACAGTCCCGTTATGTAGTGCAGTGGAGACAATGAAAGTTACTCTTGCGCAGCTTGCGATCAGTAAAAACATGTGTGTTACAGGAAAATGCTATACTATATTTTTGCGGTTGCGGTAACATAATTTCAAAAATCTAAAATTTAATACATAGTTACAAAATTCTCTGAAGGATTTTCGTAAAATCCTTCCGAGTCTAATTCAAAATTGCCAAACTTTAAGTTTGTAGGCGTTATACCTAGTTTCTTGTTTGGTTAGTCAGCGAGTGGCGTTTCGCTTCTATTTACATCACATTACATACTAGTTGTTCCCAGCGGCGGTTTCCCAATCCCGTGGGAATTCCCCAAAATCCCTTCTCAGCGGAAGCATACGTCACAATATCCGTGTGCCTAAATTTCAGCCTAATCCGTTCAGTGGTTTAATCTGTGCTTTGATGGGTCTGTCTGTCACGTTTTACTTTTATATACAAGGTGGAAGGGACATCGACCCACAAACGTCATAACAAGGTTTCACTCAAGGTCAAAAATTGAATGACCTAGGTCATTCATGTAGAAAATTATCGGTTATTACAGATATTGACATTTTTGAGCGCGCAATGTATTGCTAACAACGCGATCATAACGCTCCGCGGTGGATTTTTGAGTGGGCGCAATCCGAAATAAATGTTTTTTTTATTTTATAAATCTAATTTGGGTAGATAGAAATAATGTTTTTTTTACACGTTCAAGTAAAAAAAACTGCAGAAACAATTGAAAAATTGATGAAAAAAGTTATGGAAAATTTCAACGCAGGGGGGTCCAGAATCATGTACTGAACTCATGGTATTCGGATGTGCGTCGATGTCCTACCTTGTATACCTACTGAAGTTTTAAATTTTTATTCTGCATCCATTTTTGTATTATTTCTAGATGTTATAATGTTAAGACTATGACTTGACCATCACTTTCTCCTTTTAGAATTCTATCTGCTCCGCCGCCGACATAATATCTGGTTCAAGTTTCACGCGAGACACGTTTGCGGTTACGGCCGCTGTCAAATTTTCAGTCTGGTAATTTATCTAGTGGACCTTTATTTGATTGGTTAAGACTTGACACGGACGACCTCGATTCACAACCAGGGCAGTCTTAGGTCATTCGGCGTCCCCTGGGAATAGGAGAACTTGGGGTCCTTTTAGAAAGTAAGAATAAATTTCCTATTTTGTGCAAAAAGACAACACCCGCACTAGAAAACAAGCCCTGTGTCGTGTAGACCTGTGAATGATAGATAACAAAGTAGACCCCTATAAGTCGGAGGGGCCCTTGTGCCCAATTATATACCCACAGCTTTGAAAAGTTTTGTGGTTTATTTTTCTAGAAATTTTCAGTAGCAGTTTTTGGGTTTATGCTAGCTTATTACATGTCCAGTGGGTGTATATTAGTACACCTACAATGTAAATGTAAGTGTCTATTCCATTAAACCCAAAATAGCTACCAACTCAACTCAGCAACAGAACTGGTAGGGTGATGCCCATTACCTCTGTTGGCAATAACCGTAATATATAACCTAAATTAACAATTTAGAAAACCTCCGATACGAAATGTAATTTGCCATTTTGTGGTGGCGGCCATCTTGGATTTGAAATTTATCATAGTGTATAGTATTCTCCTTGTTAAGTTCTTTTATTTGATACCCATATTGAGGTGAAAATTATGTAATACGCTATTTTGTGGTGGCGGCCATCTTGGACCGATTTTCATCAAACATAGCTAAGAACACTCCCGACTAATTCACCTTTTAAATAAAAAAAACAAAATCAAAATCGGTTCATCCGTTCGGGAGCTACGATGCCACAGACAGACACACACGCACACACAGACACGTCAAACACCCCGTCGTTTTTGCGTCGGGGGTTAAAAAGCGAGTTGTGTCCCAAAGCCCAACCGTCCCATAGAGGCTTTTGCCGAATATTCTCTATTGAATAGGACAGGAACTTTTTGAAATATTGATTAATGACATCGCAACTTTAAATACTAATAATATAATGCAAAGTACAGTCTACAGTAGATAAGAATGCCAATGCACTAGGTTACAAAAACATCTTGTACTCAAGGTAATAACGCTTGTTGAAAACTAATAGCCGGATTTAAGTGGAGCTGTAAAACTAGGGCTTCACGATGACATTTAACTTGATAGAACAGGCAGACATGTTACGTAATAAAACATTCTTTATTATACCGACTAATGGTTAAGGCTCCATACAGGCTTCCTACCGGTTTCTCTTATCAACAATCTCTATTGCAAATGTATACTGTGTTCAAGGTGACCATTTTTGGCTCTGGACCCACTTACCATTCACCCTACGCCACTATGATACACAAACTTTCATCTTTTAGGCTTTATTTATTGTTTAGAACATAAATAATCCAGACAGACGGCTTTATGGCTGTGCTCAAAAAAACAACTGATGGGAGTGTAGTGAGCACCTATTTTTTAGATTCCCATAGGAATCATTTGTAGGAACACCAAGCGTAAAAGACATTGATTTAAATACTCAAGATAGGGGCATCCGATTTGACAAACAGGTTGGCCATACATAGAAAACACTAACGTCATCTTTGTTAGTATCGCATGGCGTTTGTTTTTTAGCCGATCGCGGACTAGTTCACTTCGGTTTAGAGAAGACCATTTTGGGAAGTAGTTCAGGGGTGTCATTGTGACATGCGCCTAATCCTTACGCAGTAATATATAAAAAGAGATAATTCTTAGATAGAATAACAACGTTACAAAATAAGTCAAACCCTTTTATAGAGATTGTGGAAGTATTTTTTAATTTAGAATGTAACAGGTATAGCTTAGCTTTTAAATTCTATTGGTACACGCAGCAGTTAAAATGGCTATGTGATGTCATACACGTCCCACCCACATTGACCGCCATTATGATACTTATGACTGAACCAAACACACAGAATACGTAATAATATCTACTACCCACGGTCACTCTCGGTCCCTCCCAGAATTGACACTATATTCAGTGATCCCCTCAATTCGTTGCAGTTTTCGTAGTACATTAACTAGATTGCATTGTTTACTAGTCCCTCCCTCACGAATAATTTTATGTTTTAAATGATGTAAGTGTCTAGGAGTTAGAAAAAATTATACCTATCGTTACTTAGATAACTAGTTACACTGGTTAATTCTTTGTCATTTTCTGCACGGTATCTTTGTTAATCCCTTCGTATTGTTCATGTCTTATTATGGATCCATTAAAATCCATATCAAAGATAGGATACATCACATTATTTATATCTATTATTCGTCACTTCTCACAATTTTCTTTGGTTCGCCACAGTTATGTTTCTAATAAAAATATATACGTTATTTTTTTGCCTCAATGGATTTATCATTATTGAACTGTATTTTGATCATATTGAATCTCATATTGCCCTTTTCGCTCCTGAATTTATCTAGTTAGTATAAACTGGCATTATGCCAACTATCCAGCATTTAATTCTTGGCTCACTAACCAACTCGGCTACCAAAGAAGCTTACTCAACATAGTTAAGTCTCTTCACTATATAGGTAGTATATACAAAAGACACTTCTGGTTTCTATATCTAACGTCATTGGAACATTCGAGATCATTCATGTTAATAAATTACATTGACATTGCGCATACGCCTTGACCGTGATGGAAAACGTAAGGTAGTCCTCGTATTTATATAGACGTCATATTATAATAACGTCTGTTCATCATTGAGGTAGTAAGATATTCTGCTGACGTGGAGTAAATTGTAAATGCATCATTTGTGGTGCTATCAATAATAACTTAAACGTTATAAGCAAAGTACCTATGAGTAATTAAGAAAAAAATGGAAATTGGAAATATCTTGTTTTATTATAACTGTTGATTTTTTTTTTGTTCGGAATAGAGTGAAAATCATGATACAATGTTTTCTGTCAGCCGCCCAATGTAGTTACTTTAGCAAGATAGTACTTAATACCTCAATGATTTAAGTAGTATTGTGTAAATAAAGTAAGTTAGACTTTTAGTTTAGTGTAGTGGTGAGCAAATATTTGGAAAGATATAAGTGATGATGCTCAGTGATTTTCCTGCACGTGTCTGCTTGCTTAGAGGTGACGTAGACATTCACTGTATGCTTTGCAAAGGTTATGGCAATACACCGATGATGCTTAGTAAAGTAATTCAGTAATGCTAATCTTGTATGCATATATGTATAATCTAACCAGAGCTTTCCTCTGCGCTGGCAGCAAAAGGAATATTCCCTCAAACTGTCGGGGCAGTGAATCCTTCATAAACCTCTTGGTCTTTAGTCTGAGATTCAGAGAAGAGACTCAGCATGAACTTACGCTTCCGTATGTCAAATTGTAATACAAATTTGACTTACGGAAGCCTTACTTTACGCTGAGCATCGTCTCTGAATGTTAGCCTTAGGGTCGGTAACGCGCGAGTGATACCCCTGGTGTTGCAAGCGTCCATACTCCATAAGCTACGGTAACCGCTTACCATCAGACGGGCCGTATGCTTGTTTGCAACTTCAGTGGTATAAAAAAAAACTAACCAACTGATATTTTAACGTACAATGTTGATGGTGACTATAACCTACCCGTTAGCTTGTTTGTCGCCTAATAACAACACCAAAAGGAATTCATCTCTGAACAGAAAACTGAAATTGTCCTTCACGAATTAATTTTCACAAAATTAGTAAAACGAACGCTAATTGATTGACGTATTTCTAGAGGAAAAGATAATAATCATGTTTTTAGTTATATATATACAATTAATATCAAAGGTAAAAAATAACTGCTATCTACGAGTATTTTATTTTTTTAATAATTAACGTATCTTCGCGGTTCACACGTTTTTATGCCGAATATAAATAATAAATAAAATAAGTAGTGTAGTGATCCTTGATCTACAGACATTCTAACAAATTTATTCACTTGAGAAGTTATTATTCTACTAAAATTATGAATGTAAAAATTGGAGGATGGATGGATATTTGTTACTCTTTCACGGAAGAACGGATTTTGATGGAATTTTACTGTACGGGATCACGGAAATCGCTCTCGCATGATCCGTGATCCCAGCGCGGACGCGGATGAAGGCCCTCAATTTTTTTATTGACGGTCAAGATCTAATATCATACTGCCTATTATCGTGACAACATAATAGGCAGTATGATAATAATCGTATTGTTCTAATAAAGTTTCAGAAGCAAACAATGCAGGCCACGATACTCGTAAAAGTACTTTTATTAAAGGCATAAAGTAAAGCATATGGCGCAGTTTCACAGTGCTTCTCTTATTTAATATGTCCAATATTTAGGGCTGTCACACAAAAAATTAAACAAATTCGTCTTTTAAAAGTGGTACTCCTATTCGTAAAGAGGTGACCCGATAAAGGAGGTAGTCGCTGATACTGGATACATGCGTTGTTCTAATAATGCTTTAGGAATTTTAAAGAACAACTCAAGTACATTGCTCTACCTCGGTCCTGGGTTCAATTCAAGCGTAGCAATCACGCTTTACGACCATTAGATTAATAAGGCAGTTTTCACAGCTACTAGTTCTTACATATTGATTAATTCATTTGTGCACGTAATAAATATGTCAGTGTTTGACAACCCTATCCAAATATCGATTTAGGCCAGTATTTGCAGGCCGAATGGTAGTGTCACGGTCAATGTCGTACCCGGGGCGTATTCACAAGGGCGGACCGACGATATCGTGAATTTTAATTTCGTCATATTATTTGTGAATCGTCATATTAATTGCACATCATCCCGCAAATTCAGAGGAAGTGAAACAATGACGGAAATTATTAATAATAAGTATCAGAGTACGCAAATGATTCCCAATGATTTTGGAACCAGCTGGTAGCATGAGCTAATATAGATATAGGGACAAATATACTTTGATCCCTTTTATATAGGTACTTAGATTAAATACGCAGAAATACGAAGAAATACGCTCAAAAAAACAGGACAATTTCACGTTAATTCTTTACAAAAAATAGAGAAAACTTCTTTTAAAAACTGAAGTTCATTAATTTAAAATTCTTTATAATATTAGTGTAGATTAAAATTGTTCATTGTGTTACGTTTTGTTTTTATTTTTTCCAAATAAAACGTTTTAAAGATATTCTTAATTAATACATAGATTTTTTTACACATCTTTTAATTACCATTATATGAATAGATTAGTATCTTAATACAGCTGCTCTCCAGGCCATAATAAGATGGTAATATTATTTTAGACGGTCGTGTAAACGATTTTCTATAAAATGCCACAGAAAAGGCATAGAATTGATAGTAGAAATATATACACAACAGAATCAACCGACAAAATAGGAGCATTCAACCAACCATAGATTGAGAACGTATTTTTCATTCTATTTCAAATACATAATGAAAAATATGCCATCTATGAAATGTAAAAAATAGCCTTGTATTGCATAGCATAGCATTCCTCATTCATTACCTCATGTAGGATAACTTTTACGAACGACTTTTACACACGCTTCGATTTTTTTTTATATCTTGGGACAATTTTACACAACACCATCTAGTCCCAAACTAAGCAGAGCTTGTACTATGGGTACTAGACAATGGATATAATACTTATATACCTTTTTTTTGTAATATATAAGAAACACCCAATACTTATAATATATAAGAAACACCCAGACAAACACAAACACCTAAGTTCATCACATAAATGTTTGTGTCTTGTGGGAATCGAACCCACGACCTCGTTATCAGCAGTCCGGTACTCGAACCACTAGACCACAGACGTCGTCAAATTGGTTGGTTTGTTTAACTTTGCCACAGAGTAAATGTAAATTTTACTTCATTAATGTTATATAATGGCGACCCTGATTAAATTAATTAAACAATTAATTCAATTCTTGTATTTCGTCTTGGGTTTTTCTATTATTGCCTTATAAAAACTTAAAATATTCATGAAAAAACTTTATATTAGGTATTTAACAATGTTTGATGGACAAAAACGTATTTTCCCAAGGGTTTTTTTAGAATAAATAATATATTTTTAGATTTTTTTAATACCTAGTACAAAAAAACAAGTATGAGAAGAAATCCGTTTTTGACTGACAAAAATGTTATTTTATCATAATCTATACTAATACTAATACTAATACTAATACTAATACTAATACTAATACTAATACTAATACTAATACTAATACTAATACTAATACTAATATAAAGAGGAAAGATTTGTTTGTTTGTTTGTTTGTTTGTTTGTTTGTAATGAATAGGCTCCGAAACTACTGGACCGATTTCAAAAATTCTTTCACCTTTGGAAAGCTACATTATCCCCGAGTAACATAGGCTATATATCATCACGCTACGACTAATAGGAGCGGAGTAGTAATGAAAAATGTAGCAAAAACGGGGAAAAAATTATAAGACCACGCGGGCGAAGCCGCTGGCGGGAAGCTAGTCTATACTAATATTATAAAGAGGAAAGATTTGTTTGTTTGTTTGTTTGTAATGAATAGGCTCCAAAACTACTGGACCGATTTCAAAAATTCTTTCACCTTTGGAAAGCTACATTATCCCCGAGTAACATAGGCTATATATCATCACGCTACGACTAATAGGAGCGGAGTAGTAATGAAAAATGTAGCAAAAACGGGGAAAAAATTATAAGACCACGCGGGCGAAGCCGCTGGCGGGAAGCTATATATTATATATTGGGTCTGTTTTTTAAAGTTATTTACTTTAGATTTTATAGTCGGAGCAATATCACTGGAACAAACTCATAGAATCATGGTGTGTTCTAAGGTCTAGACAAAAACAGTATAATAACTAGCTTTTCGCCAGCGGCTTCGCCCGCGTGGACTGGGTATTTCTTATAACTTTCATCCCCTATTTCAACCCCTTACAGCCCTTTTTTCGCATTAAAAAGTACCCTATGTATGTTCTCAGGCTCTAGACTATCTGTGTACCAAACTTTATTTAAATCGGTTCAGTAGTTTTGGCGTGAAAGCACGACAGACAGACAGAGTTACTTTCGCATTTATAGCATTAGTAAGGATGTAGTATAAGACGTAAGTAAGTATAAGACGATATCTAGAATGGCCTGGGGGGTTAGACCAGATGCATTTCGACATTCGAATCGACAAACAAAATGTATGTAAATGACATTAAGTGACAGTCCGATTTGTCGAAAGCTTGTGTAATTTCCATACATTTTGTTTGTCGAATGTCGATGTCGATGTCGATTCGAATGTCGAAATGCAACTTGTCTAGCCCCCCTGTCTGTTATAAGCTTTATCAACAATAAAAGCAGCATTGTCAAATAACGAATCTAGCAATTCTAACTAGATCGATGTCAGTGTTACTGTCTGTTAAAACTAGTATTTTTCAAATCCCGACTGGATTTACATCAATTTGGTTGACGTTACAAATTGATTGATGGATTCCTAACCCATTTCAGTCGTTCACGTTGGTGAAATGAATCTAGTCCTCAAATAAGTAGTATTGTCGAATAGTTTTAGTTCTTTTTACGCCGATATTTGGGTGAGGTTACGCAACCCCTTTTGCTGAATCGATACGTATTGGAGATTGTGTTATTTGGCGTAGAGCCTAAAGGACAATCCACGACCCGGGATTATCAATGTTTACACAGTGCCAGTAATTGACCTTGATTTATGGATTGTCTCAATTATAGGTCCCTTGCGCAATCATTTGGGTCGAACACATTCTAAAGCTCAGGGTTGACACAAATGACTCAGTTTTATGAGATTATTTTGATTGAGACATTGTTCATCTGACTTGCCAATCCATATTTGTATAAAACCTTAAACAAATGACTATCGCTAATGACCACAAGCCAAATTCAACCTTAAATTGGAAAAAAAAGGACAGTGTTCTTTTTGGGATTCGACTTGCATGAAATCACGAGGAACAACTTGTTTAAAGAAGAGACAGTAAAGAATTGTTGAGATATCCTTTTAATTCTAACTAAGAGCTATCTTTAATATAAATTTTAACTCACGCATAAAGTGTAAATGATTCCATTGTAAGTCGACTGCCGTCGCCGGTTCGCGGCGGTTCTATAATACACCTCGAGAACTTCATTCTCGGTTATCGCGAACGTATCTATCCGCGGGGACCTTCTCGCAGATCTTCATTTCTCTGCGGAGAAGACAATATGTTTTTACTTTTATTGCCTTCCTTGTGTTCCTATGTAATTTTTAAAGGAAAATTATATGCTATCTCCAACATCTTTGCACTTTTCTTTCCTTTGCTTCGAAAACTTACCTATTTAAAGATAACCAGGAATTCTTTTTAGAAAATTCTATTGTAAGCAGTTGTAGTGTGAACCATGTACGTATTGTATTTGAATTTTATTACTTTTTTATTTGATCGATTTCATACATATAAATCGAGATTTTAATCGCAAAGTTTCATAATCGCTGTTTTCTCTTACACTCTTTCTTTTTCTTGACTAAATAAGGCCGGCCTTACACCGCCGGAATGTCTCTCTGAATCCATATGATTAATTAAGAAAGAATTCCATACATGTAGTTATGTTCCACACACATTCAGATTTTTTCTGATTATAAAAATCTCAGGAAATTGACGACCGCTCTGAATTCCGGATCAGAATATTTGAGTTTACGATTTCAGAAATTAATAAAACGTAATTCCATACATGACACTGCAAACTGCTGCCGTTTCATTTTTTTTTTTACTTTATAAAGCTAAAAGTAGTGCAATTAGTATTAATTCTTCTTCCATAAAGACGTTTGCATGTGCCGTGAAACGCGAGACTACTGATCAATCTGAATTTTTAAGGTATATGTGAGGCTAGGTGTCCGAATTTAGATTGTGAAATTCACACATTCCGGATGTGTGTAGCCAGCCTTAGATCTTTTTAAAAGATTGAACGTTTTTACTGACTGTTAAACCGTATAAAACGTGTGATTTTCGTTTGAATGCGGCTGTTTTGCTTATCGTCTGTAATGTAGAGGAGAGATGGGCTAATAGGGTAAGTAATTGTTCCAACTGAAATAACCCCGAAAAATGTTTTAAATTAATTAATGATAATTTGGGACGTAATTTATTTTAGACAATTAATCATGTTACAAATCGGGATATTTATCTACACCAAAATAGTACTGACGCAATAATCACGAAATATCAGAAACTTTAAAGCTAACTTGAAATATACCTAGCATGTAGGTGTCTTATCCGTCTGGGTCGTGGAGCCGTGGTGAATGTCGTCACGAGTTCCGTTGGCAACCAAGGGCAAGGGAAAGCCTGTGCAGTTTTTAGTACGTAGAGGTACGAGACATTATACAGCGCTGAGAAATAATTTGGGAAAAAAACAAAACCCTTACTCATATTATAAATGCGAAAGTAACTCTGTCTGTCTGTCGCGCTTTCACGCCAAAACTACTGAATCGATTTTAATGAAATTTGATACACAGATAGTTTAGAGCCTGAGAAAGGACATAGGCTAGTTTTTAAAAGGGCTGTAAGGGGTTGAAATAGGGGGGATAAAAGTTATAAGAAACTAGCTTTCCGCCAGCGGCTTCGCCCGCGTGGTCTTGATAACCTTTTTAACCCGCTTTTCTGTTGAAATTTTTCCTGAATTTTCTTTGCTATAAACCTCACGGAGCCCGAGACCTTTCCAACGAATGCAAAACCGTGGAAATCGGTTCGTGCGTTCTGGAGTTATAGCGTCAGGAAGGAAAACCCGACTTATTTTTATATAGTAGATACCCAGACCACGCGGGCAAAGCCGCTGGCGGAAAGCTAGTTGAATTATAATTAAATTGTATTCCTATGCTTGTCATTAAAAAAAACCGTCATTTTATTCAGTGATAGACTCTTTTCGGCCCTTTCTCCCCCAAAGCATCTCACGAAATCAGTGACTCGTTAAAAATAAAATCAGCGCAGAAGCATCGGAAGGTATAACTCATGATTTCGATTACGTAAAGACATATTATGCTTCCTCAAAAACCTGTTATTAAAAACTGTGTCAGTCAGAAGACAGTGTAAACTGCATTTTTGCCGCAAAAATTACATCACAGAGCCCATAGTTAAAATAGCGCCCAATGGAAATAGAAAGTGGTATGTTACGTCACTTGGAAAATTATGCGCTTGCGTCGAACGCCATGACTCGCGACGAATACTAGTTTGATTAACCTACTGGTCCTCTTTCGTTGGGTCGTTTCATTATTATGGTAAATGATGGGTTATACATGGTGTCTGTTTATGGAATACAAGTTTTGTAATGGATATGAAAAATATCAGTGAACGTGCTGTTGACTGCGACTTCAATGTCGCAGCGAGACACACTTCGCGCGATTGAAGTCGCAGTCTATAGGTTAGACTTTTTATATCCAATGTTTATTCTGAATATTCTGATCTATAAGCTGCCTTAAGTTTCATCAAAATCCGTTTAATAGTTTTTGCGTGAAAGAGTAACAAACATCCATCCATCCTCACAAACTTTCACATTTTTTAATATTAGTAGGATATTTCAATATTATTGTTATTGTATGTAATTTACAGTGACTTTAAATTTATTAAAAACTTTTTGTCTAAGATCTGTTTTTTTTACCATAGGCTTATAAAAATAAACATCTTTCGGAATACTTAGTAATACTGGCTAACTCATGTGTACAACTCAGTCAAGCTAAATAATTAATTGCCTAGATTATAATGTGAATGATGTGGTCACCTATAATTAGAGGAGCACACTTGTATTGTACTGTCCATGAATTGATCTTTTGTATGTAACTGCGTAACCTCTGTTGGAGATCCAATAAATAAATAAATAAGCGTAGACCTATAATATAATGAATAAAAAAATAAATTTAAAGTCGAAAATGTATCAACCGCCAGTGTCTATGTCTACTTAGACCTGCCTATTACGTGAAAAGTGGATCATATATTTTTGTCAATTTCAAAGTATGTATTTATAACTTGAATCATTGCAAAATTAGTAACTAAAATTGTATGTAACACCTTACTTCAGTAATTAATAAAGTTTGAGCAATGGAACTATTAAGTACCTACCTCATCCATTATGTAACAAATTGAATTTCAAATGCTTTACAATTATTACAATTGTGAAAAGCACAATAGGCCTGTTGTCGTCTATACAAATTGCACTTTTTGGTCTTCGTATTGTTAATATAAAAGCTAGTTAGTGTTTATATTGTATAAACAAATGATATATTAACTATACAAGGTGGAAGGGACATCGACGCACAAACGTCGTGACAAGGTCTCACTTAAGGTCAAAAATAAAATGACCTAGTATAATTCATTAATGTAGAAAATGATCGGTTATTACAGATATTATCATTTTTGAGCGCGCAGTGTATTGCTAAAAACGCGATTATAACGCGCGGTAAATGATTTCGCGCGCGCGATCCGAAATAAATAAAATAATGTTTTTTAATTATAAATCTAATTTGGGTAGATAGAAATAATGTTTTTTACACGTTCAAGTACTAAAAAACTGCAGAAAAAATGGAAAAAATTATTATAAAAGTTACGGAAAATTTGAACGCAGAGGGGTCTAGAATCATGTACTGAACTCATGGTAATCGGATGTGCGTCTATGTCCCTTCCACCTTGTATAATGTCATTGGTATAAACTTTACAGAATAAATTCGTTTTATGTTGTTGGTACAGTGGTGGTATATTTAAAATTCATATACATCTTACATCTAATCACATCAAATGCGCTAACCGCATAACTCACATTTATAAACTGTAACCATATTCTTTTTTTTAAAGAGTGACTATGGAGTTTCTTGTCGGCTCTTCTCCATAAGTCCCACTTTTTGGAACCGTGCAACTAGTTTGACTTTTCAAAAGAACCTACCTATATGGCCTAATTTAAATAAAATATTTGAATTTCAATTTTATACTGGTAAATTAGAATGTGAAGGAAGATTTCGACAGGCGAGCGGGGCTCGCGGTAGCTTAGCGGTCAAAGCGTCTGGTGTACCGAACCAGAAGACGTAGATTTGAATCCTGCCCGCCAGCCGATTTTTTCCTACATTAAATATAACTTGTAATCTCAGAATGGAAAATGCTTAAAAAAAATACAAAAATATGTTTGTACTGGTTTGAACTGCCTCGTAACCGCGACTGTTACGTTTGCTCGACTTGGGCATCGAACCCGGAACATCATGTTTGACAGATACGCTTGCGATTTGAACACCATTGAGCTGAACATAAGCAAATCCTCGTTCCCGATGTAGGTGGCAATATGAAAAAAAAAACATTTATCTAAACATACAAATCAGTCAATTTAAAACCACTGTATGTACGTTTTACGTTTTTAATTTATTGTTTTGCATAACTATCGACCTCTACGGTCTGTTTATTTTGAGTTTATCATCTTACTTCTTACTTCTTACTAATATTATAAATGTGAAAGTTTGTGAGGATGGATGGATGGATGGATGGATGTTTGTTACTCTTTCACGCAAAAACTACTGAACGGATCTGGATAAAATTTGGCACAGAGATACATTATAGTCTGGAATAACACATAGGCTACTTTTTATCCCGGTAAAATCTATGGTTCCCGTGGGATAGCGGGCGAAGCCGCTGGCGGAAAGCTAGATTACTATACAATTTTGAATTATGCAGTAAAACCGTTCTGCGGCTGCGGTCAGACGCTTTACGACGGTATTTTATAAAACGCATCCTGTTTTTCATTTATCGCACATCTATAATTAATCCAAGGTTAACTGATTAGCAATATATTCAAGATTAGCTGACCCAGCGAATTAGGTAATGGCCAATAAAAGTTTTCTTACCGTTTAAACCTTCCTAAAACCTAGACTTCCACGAATATTTCAATACTAAAATTCTGTTAGTCTCGCTAAAACTCGAGAACTCGAGATTTGGCTAAAATCGGTTCAGCCGTTCTCGAGTTTTAGCGAGACTAACAGAATTGCATTTTTTTTTATTTGAATAGACTAGCTGTTCGAGGCGGTGATACCAGCGTTCAGTTATTCCTAATCCAGTAGGAATTATAACCAAAATGTTATTCTTATGTATAAACAATAATACTGCAACGTTTCATCAAAATTCCTGCGTGAAAAAGTAACAAACATCCATACATCCATTATCACAAACTTTCACATTTATATTAGTATTAGTAGGGTAATGGTTAAAAAAACTATACTTGTAACTTTAAACTATGGAACTATATTTAGTTTAAAGCTATTCATAAACAACGATTCAGTCATCATTGGCTTTCAAACTAAATCTGAGTCACACTGTTGTTCGGCTATATTTAGTATTTTATCATCTCTTACAAATATGTGATAATTATTTATTTATCCTTACTAGTCCTTACTTCCTTACTAATAATATAAATGCGAAAGTAACGGTCTGTCGGTCTGTCTGTCGCGCTTTCACGCCAAAACTACTGAATTTGGTACACAGATAGTCTAGATCCTGAGAAACGACATAAGCTACTATATTATTGTGAAAAAGGGGTGTAAGGGGTTGAAATAGGGGATGAAAGTTATAAGAAATCCTAGACCACGCGGGGGAAGCCGCTGGCGGAAAGCTAGTCTGTTACATACGAAGAAACTTCGTCTGACTGACTTCACTAGTCCAATTTCAATCTGTCTTAAATAAACACGAGACAATCAATTAATTATTTAATAAATATTAAAAGAGCAAAAGTTTGTTTGCAAGCTTAAATTGCTAATCGGCTTTAGTAAAATTAGTAGTAGTTTAGTTTAGTAGTAGTAGTAGTTTAGTTTAGTAGTTTAGTTTAATTAGTAGTAAAATTTGTCTAGGAGATAGATTTATGGAAGGACATAAATCCTTGAGGATGTTTTTGAAACCGCGGGCAAAACAGCTTGTTTATTATAAAAGAAAAATGAAGCAATGGTTATAGCCTTGTAATATTGCAATTACTGCCAAGTTCTCGAGTTCAATCAAAGGCCCTCTGACTTTTAAATATCAAGTGCGTATTAAAACCGACCGCCACTACACTAAAGACCCTAAAGTATTAATAAAATTTATGATTGATAATAACATGTACCATAAAAGTCTTATTGATGCAAATTCCCATCATTACCTGCCCTCAATTTATCTCTGCGAGAATGTAAAGATATCGATGACGCATGACGTAACTGAGAACACGACCTCTATTGGTGATGAGCACTTTATGCCACTATGATGACTGGAATTGCGTCTAATTCTAGCTAGTTCTCACATTGCAGACACAAATTAGCATCTTTCCTAATAGACGAGACCGCTCCATTCCCATTGTTCGCGTGTCTGACTCTGTGCTGTGTGCACGCGATGTGTTGTTATTAGCCATGTAAAAACATGGGTAGTTTACACGGCTCATTAAATTAGCTAAGTGCCGAATGGTCATGTCTACATCGATCATATAGTTCACAAGTTTTTATCGAATATAAAATTTGAACTTAACACATACATACATATGTCTCTACCTCTCTACTCTCCATGCTGGTGATCCGACGTGATCCCAGTCTCTCCACACACACTCTCGCCTTGTTCCCACAATAGGCAGAAACTAGAGACCCATTCTTGCGTACTTCTTTTTCTTCTTCCACGTCTAATCTTGTCTTACACACGTAATCTTTACAATCTTTATCGAAGTTTTTTGTGGTAGTAGGACTTAGTAGCCTAGTTCTACCTTCTTCTGAAGCTTCAGCTTTCAAGGTCTGCTGTGGTGATGGTGTTAAGCGAATTCTGTTACTGCCGTTTATCAGTAGACTTTTGGTCCTTGTCCTAAAAAAAATCTTAAAACATAAATTAGAGTTGCATAATAGAATTCTTGGCAACGGCATTGTATTTTTAAGGTATTGAAATCCAGTTCTAGGTCTTTAGTCGTGTTCCGTGGGCGTTGTAGATGAGCTATCACTTTTCGTTAATCCGTCTGGGCCGTTGTTTCCTCTTTTAACAATGGATCCTAAGAATAATACCACCCACAGAGCAAACTACGCCTATGCTAAATGGTATCTGATCTAAATGGCCTCTTTTTTAACCTGGCTGTACTAGCTTTTCGCCAGCGGCTTGGCCCGCGTGGTCTGGATATTTCTTATAAACTATAGCCTACGTTATTGGGTAAAGATCCAGTAGTTTCGGAGCTTATTTAATGCAAACAAACAATCAAATCTTTACATTGGTTTTGGTGTGTAACAAAGAACATTCTATCTATCTATCCTTTTTATAATATCATTGTAGATTTTAATGTTAAATCATCTTTGCTAACTAAACGTCACATCTAAGTTGAAGATAGTGAAGAAAAACATCGTGAGGAAACTTACATGCTTGTTGCATTTTTCTCGACGATGTGAAAAAACCCGCACTAGGCGTAGTAGACTATAGCCTAACCCCTCTCATCCTGGAGACCAGTATCCAGCGGTGAGAGAGTATAGTTCTCGCCATTCTTACTGTTCGAAACTTCAACTCAGCCGTAAAAATCGGAGAGAAAAATCTTGGATTAAAATGATTTAAATCGACAGCGACTTGAGCTTTCGTTTTTATTTATTATAGCACAATATTTTTCTTAGACGATGATGATTGATGATGATAGTAAAATTATTACAAATAGGTAAACCTGAATAATGCTCTCCAATGTTCCGTCTGATAAATTGTTATTCCATTATTGAAATTTATCATTATTTATTTGAATAGTTTCAAATATTTCGGCACGTGTGCAACCGTTCCACCTCAGTATGTAATGTATCTATTAGATGGAACATTTTGTGTTCCAGAAACGTCGATAATATCCTGAGATCGTATCTTTCTTTTGCTAAAATTTATATCTTTAAATTATTTTATCGAACCGAACTGTCCCAAAATTGAGCAGAGCTTTTCCATTTATCTTATTTTTTTTATTTACAGTTTCATCGAACAAGACAAAGTGTCGGGCTTCTGGACATGGATGTTCGTGTTATCGAAGCTGCCAGAGCTAGGCGACACAGTGTTCATAGTGCTCCGCAAAAAGCCGCTCATCTTCCTACACTGGTACCACCACATCACCGTGCTGCTGTACACGTGGTACTCGTTCACGGAGTACACGTCCTCGGCGCGCTGGTTCGTCGTCATGAACTATTGTGTGCATAGGTGAGTTTTATTATCTGCCGTAAAAAATATCAACCAACTAGCAAAAAAGTGGAATATTGGGAGTATTGGAAAAAGAAAGCTCTCAACCGGGAAGAGTGAAAGGAGAAATTGCCCAGCTTTTGTTGTCCAAAATCGATTAGATCTTAATCGAATATAGCCACTGTGTAAATGATATCTTTGTTTGCCAATAGGGTAACGTACATTTACTTAGGTGTGTCCAAACATCGTAGTTCATTGCATAGAGTAGCCATAATGGAATAGATACAAATAACACTTCATAACATTGAGTACAAAGCCATCACGATGATTGCGGCTATTCCACTAAAAGGCAATTTTTTTTAAGAATTTTTTTGTACTTTACTACGATTCATACTTTTGTACTTATTTATTATTTATAGCTGATACCCGCAGTTCTGAATGGATCCAAATGGACTTTTTGAGACAAAGAGAGCATTTGTCTTGATCACGATGCAATCCTGATACAATAAAACTTACCGAATATCAGTTCTTCACTGAATTTAGTTTAGCAATGAATGGAGTAGCTCGGCAGAACAAATCTAAAATGAAACACAATGAGTATCCAAAAAAATACATTAATGCTGGCAGTACCAGTCGCCATTTGCAATTTAAAAATCCTCCCCCGGCATTGGCATTAAACGAAGAGTTATACATGTCCCGTTCAATTTCTATAGTGTCGATAACATCTAAATTGAACGAATTGTTGTTGGAGGAAGGCGATTCATTGATCTAATAACGGCGGACCTTGAGATGCTCAGTTAGATCCCGGGGTCGGCCAAATGAGATTTACATACTTACCCATCACGATCAGATATGATTATGTCCCACGTAAAAGGCGATGAGCCTTATCGGGCACAAATCTAGGGTTGGATTTTTGAATGGAATTCTTAGTAACAGTTTACAATTTTGGAGTTATGACCGACTGCCCGGTTAATAACAATAGGCTTGCCCCCTAATACATGGGACCTAAACATACGGGCGAACTGTGTGGTAAATTAGTACACCTCTTGGTTTTAAAAGTCGTTTCAAATACGTAATTCCACGGTTCCCAAGCAATAATGTTTGCTTTAAACGCCTCTACTTGTAGAAGCGACGTGTTTCTCAGAAGGCGTGGTGTTTGGTCGCGGCAAATTGTTCTATTCATAGCCGAGCCGCAATTGTGACGACGTACCTAAGTACCACTAACGAGTATTATCATTGTGTTTACCTTTGTAGTAAAAGCAGTATCTGGTATATAGAGATACCTGAGATATAAAAATAACGAGTCAGTTCTTTCAATTTCCCGTGAAGAGCAACCATCAAAAATATTGACAGGTGCTATTGGCCCGTGTGCGCTTCTTGAAAGATTTCTGCATCCTTTTTCATCATCTGTTCGTGTTGTATGGATCTCTTTATTGGGTACATGTGACTTCTATCGACTGGAACCATAATTATGTTGATTTGGGAAAAGTATTAAGCCTTATAGAACAAAACTATTTACTGACCTCTGCCTTCTCAGTTAAAAACGTGATACTGTTTAATTATTCATATTTAAAATAATACACACTATACTATATACTTATGATAAGCAGGTGCTTTATCGGTTATCGATAAACACCCGTAATCACAATATTTATATTTATTACACATTGTTAAATGCTTTATTTTATCAAACCGCATTTAACTAGGTATAGATTTAGTTCCTTGTTGTTCCTATATTATTATCAGCGAATTTAGGCACATTTCGTCGAATTCAAGTGAAGTTATTTAAAATTATGATGTCAGAAATTACATTTACATGACTGTTGTAGTTTATCATTATGACTACAAGAGATACAATCCTCAGATAAATAATGTATTTGTAGATCCATCAAAAGCTTTTGACACCCTTTATACCTACTCTTCCGGGCATTCTGGAGTCATAGTAATTCAGTACTTTCCCCAACTGTATCTGAAATTATTTATAGTTTTCTTTTTGAATGTAGTCAGTGTAGACATGGGCGAATGGGTAATAAGTAATTGTCAACACACGGAGCTCCACAAGGCAGTATACTTGGTCAAAAATCTTATTTTTCAATTATTTAGCGTTAATTGTACACAGAGAGACTACTAGCATGCAATACGTGAGAAGGCTTTGCAGCTTTTCTAAGACAACTTAAATAATATTCATTTTCCTGTTCCTCCACGTTCAAAAATTAAATTGTTCAAAAGTCATGCAATAGACACTAGAATGCAAAACTAATATTTAAAATTTTCTTTAATTACAGTGTAATGTACTCGTACTTCGCGTTAGTGAGCATGGGCAAGTACCCGCCGAAGATGCTCGCGATGACCATCACGGTGCTCCAACTGACGCAGATGATCGTCGGCTGCGCGATCAACATCTGGGCACACAACTACATGGCGACCGCGCCCCCACACAGCTGTCACATCAGCCAGATCAACATCAAACTCTCCATGGCCATGTACTTCTCGTACTTCGTCCTCTTCGCACAGTTCTTCTACAAGGCCTACTTGTCACCCAAAACTGGGAAGAAGGCCAAGTCTGAACCCCTCCCAGACGTCCCCATCAGCAAGAAAGTGAATTACAACGGTTACCCGCGGCAAAGGAACGGTGTTGTCGCGCACTAGTCTGCGTCACCTTGTGATATATGCTAGTTATATTGTACAGGTTATGGCTGTTATTTAGTTGGTCACGATTGGGCCCGATCGCTGGTTGAATGTAATTAAGTCTACCAGTCAGGTAGTCATGGAATGGGAGACGTAAATGTTGGGAACATATTCGATACCCAAAGCTTACACAATCTCTATTACTAATAAAAGTTGTATCAGCTTTGTAACACATTATTTTGTTTCGTCTCTTCTAATATTGAATGGCATTAGAAAAAGCGAGACAGAACAATGTCAACTTGTAATGCGGTTGATCCCAATGATCCCAATTTCTAAGATATTCTACGAATTTATAATAGGGATATAGATCGATCGACGCTGGCGTCCAATCGTGGTCAATCGAGTCTGGAGGCGTCGCCCCGTGTTACATTCCACGCTAGATCGTCTGTTTGGTTGAGGCCGATGCTTGGCTATTAGCACTGGCGAGATATGGAGACTGTCCGAATTTAAAATCACAATTTATATGGTAGCTATATCGTTTTAAGCGTCCATAGGAAGTAATGAAATGGCTATGGTGTACAAAATAGATATAAACAATCGTTCTATTTTTAAATCTGATCCAATTGGCGCTTAATTTTAATTTAGAGTATTAGTAATGTTGACTAGATAATTGTTAGTAGATAGGTAGATTGCTGGTAATTATGCTAGTGTTAGAAGTGTTATACTAGAACTCCGATAGCACCTTGCGCTATGGCTGTGCCAGATAGATGCTGCTAAATAATTAAAATTATGTTTTTCAAACTTCAAAATGTTGTCCAATACAATTCTGACAGTCGTCTCTCCGTCAGTGTTTCATTGAATAGTGGCGACGCTCTCTTGGGTTCAATACTTGCTTTTATATGGTCCCCGTGTACCAATAATTTAGGATGTGTGCTAATGAGGGTTAAGGCTGCATCGAATGGACAAATTGTCAACTCGAATTTCGAATACTTGATGTACAAACTCGTAAACGCCCGTTTTTTAAATAAGCGAGTAATTTTACAAGATTACTCCGGCAAGGAGCTTATTTAAACGTTTGATTAGGAAACTGTAGTCGAATCTTTAACGGCTGTGATTGGTTGACCAAAATCATTCTTAGTTCAACAGCCAATCAGAACGGCTGATAGCAGATTTACATACTCAGATGGTTTTTTAAATATAATTTACACGTAATCTTGCCGTTTTTATGTTGTATTTTTTGACAGTTTGATAATCAGTCTTTCTTTTTGGAATTGAGTTATTTTTTTATGTGACAAACATGTATGGACCTTTTTATTTCTAAAGGTTTTATTATTTTTGAATAATTTTGTACATCATATTATTTAGTATTATTAAAACCGAACAAGTTCGATGCAGTTAAGTCATGAATATGTTTATTTACAATGTGTATAAATAAACAACTATTTAGGTTGAAGCACTATTGCTTAACTCATTTAAAAAAATGTAAATATTAAAAAAATATTTCTTTTGTCATTTTGGATTGATATATTATGTACAAGTGAGTAGTTTCATTATGATAGTTATTTTGTAAAAATTATCGCTTTTAATTCAGTGTTGAGTAATTATAGTGCTTGTAACCTCTTTGTTAAAAATGAGCCATTTATTAAACAAAATGTTAATACAAATAATAGTACACATTATTTTGACTACAGGGTGTCCTTTTAAGTTAAGAATTTAAGTTTGGTGTTTGATTAAATATTCGAATTATAATAATTTATTGATTTTGAGGGACCCTGAATTATTGTAAGATTTTTTAAATTGTCATGATCATGTTATAGTTATAGAAGATACATTCCCGGTATAAAATAGTAAGAATGATTTATTTAAAAAATGTGTATAATTGTTGTACACTTTTCTAAATTATTGTTTCATCGAGACCTGTATAAAAGCTCTACTTTGTTGTTATCGTGTCGTATTTATTACTTAATGAAAAAAAACTTTAGTGATTTTTTTTAAATAATTTATTTTTAAAGGGATAGTTTTACTACACTTTGTAAATGTTGAAACAATTTTTGCGCTTCATGTAAACCGAGTGCGGTTCGTAGGTGTAATACTTTGATATGCTTGTCAAACAAGTGCACAAAGTGTAATGTAATTCCTGATAGTGGAATAAGCAATATTAATGAAAAGTTTCTGTTAAATTGACAGTTTGGGCGCGTTCAGTATGTAGGTACATTGAAGATAATTAATTTTAATATAGGCACACTCTCTTTTTTAAGTCTCGTAGTGAGGTTTACAAAGAATTGTGCCGCTAACGTAACGCGCCGTACGGGCGAAACAAAGTTCAAATCAACACTTCCATGCACTTACGTTAACGTGTGTGTTAGCGTTACCGCGTGAAAGCTTTACAACAGACAGCATTTATGTAACGTAAACGCGGTCGTTGTGATTATATAGACTTAATTAGATTTAGTCCGCGACGCTTATATTGGACTCATACAAATTATTATATAAGGCGTTTTTCAATGTCCAATCGCGTTCAAGATTTTCTAATGTCGATATAACTTCGGCGATCAAAACGTTGTGATGAATGTTAAAATGAAACTCGTTTTAGCCGTTAATTAAAGTACACGAAAGCTTTGGATAAACGATGGAACGCTAAATAGGGTTGCGAACGACACTATTACTAAAACTAGTATAGATAATGCCCCGTAACTGTCCGCTAAATGATCTTTTTATGGTAAAATGGCCCTTGTTTCTATCGGACCGTTCATATTTGATATTTGGCAAAAATACGACTTTAATTAAAAATAAATAAAAACATGACGTCAAAGTTTTAATGAAGCTACTCGTTTGTCGCTGACTAATGACTTCAGAAGTGATTAAAAACTTTGATCTTTTGTTAACAGTATCAAATATGGTTGGTCGCGGTATTTCTTAATAGGGCCGGGCCTTACAAGAGTCAGTGTGCAAATTAGCATAGTTATTAGCGAAGGTCAATTTCGTCTAGTACCATTTATAGAAGTCACAATTTTAATATAGGCTATTTCTAATAGGCTGTTATTTGGTCCAGTTCATTGCTTTCTCATTAACGACGGTGAGTTTAGACATTAAGGTGGGAATGACTTAGTTATAATCGGGTTCGGGACTTAGGTACCTACTTAGTACGAACTAAAAACAATGCAGTTGACCTATGTAGCTTTTATTTTCGCCACCTGAACGAAAGTACATTGCGATGAGTTTATTTTGTATTATTTATTTTGTATCGCCCTTTTATTTTTATTCTTTGCGTGATCATGTTAACTTCTACAGAAATTTAATGAAGGAGATTAATATTTATGTCGTGCCGACATTATACACTGTTGGAATAATGTAGATATGATACATGTTACGTTTGTTAACGAAAAGCTAATTCGCTTGATGTACCCTTTGACTGCGTTTTGTGTGCTAAACAAATATTGACGTTGTTTTGACGTCAACGTAAATGCTGATGTCATTATCACAAATCAACAAGTCAAAACCATGTTTATTTTGTATGACATGAATGACATCATCAACGGTTCTGAACACCAAACGTAGTAAGGGCACTAGAATTGCAATTAATGCAATTATTTTCTTACTATTTCTATTATTTGTCTTGAAAGCACTATGATTTTCTGATTTGCTTCAGAATGTTTTACATAACATTTTTATTTCACCGTGTAAATACAAAAATGATTATGATGTAACCCTGCCAAGTCCCTGACTAGCCATTTCTGAGAAATGATTCAGGGTAATCATAGTTGTTAAAAACGTAATCGCCAACGCATTTATTATAATTATATTTTCGCATTTACAAAGAAAACTGTTGTTGTAAATGTTCTCATTAGAACAAATAGCGGTTACAGTTCCATATTCAATAAAATATTTTAATAAATAATTATATTTTTGTGAACGAAGTTTTGTGGTTACAACGTGCAGTACTAAAGATTATAATATAGCGACAGACCATTGTAATCTACAACCTAAAGTGGAAATATTCTTGCAGTCATTAATTTGTATTTTCTGGGCAAATAAAGAGTTATGCGTAATCATAATAGTTGTTTTTTCTTTTAATAATCTGCTGTAAATGGAAACGTGATTTATAAGTGGTTAAATCCGTTGGTCCATCGATTACGGTCCGATGCATCGAATGTCCTTTTCTTTCTGGAAAAATAATTACATGTATATAATTAATTATACATTATACTATTTTAAGTAGGCAACTACTGAATAAATAAAAAAAATGTTTTATTTGTTAACTACCTTCAATTAATAATCAATGGTACGTTGCTACCGCTATCGTCTCGATTAAAGATTTAAAACGCATCAAAATAAATAATTCTTTGACGCTTAGTGTAACAGTTTTATTTTCTCCTTAGGTATATATAATTTTTCTTTTATGTAAATATTTTAATTACATCAAAATCATATATTGTAAGCAACATTTCTGAACGACAGCAGCAGCTGTCACTGTCAACATTCATTTGACGTATCGTACATAACATAAGTGTCAAAATTTTTACAACCACTGCCTGCTGTTCACGTAAAAATTCTCGGTTTGTTTATTTATAATAATCTTCAACATGGATTTGATTGATAACGAGATTAGGCAGTGGGACGCAGACGACGTGAAGGAACAATTCGGCGACAATCTTACGCTGTTACCTCTTAACGATAACATTAAGGAGCTGCAAACTATTCTGAGAGACAGGTTAGTGAGGTTACCAGGCCTTATGGCTAATATACCTTTGCTTCCTTGATTCCTTCCAGAAACTAGGATACTCCACTTTAATTTTTTTATGCTCTGGTTTAATTAAAAGAGTAAATAAATAAGTAGGTTGTTAAAAATTTACATTATCTGGTGGTGGTCATTACAATACTTGTAACATGACAATATTTTATGTAATAGAAGTATGTATTACAAAAAAAATGTATATAAGTATTATATCCATTGTCTAGTACCCATAGTACAAGCTCTGCTTAGTTTGGGACTAGATGGTGCTGTGTAAAAAATGTCCCAGGATATTTATTTATTTTATTTTACTCAAAAAAAAAACAAATGCAAGTTTAAAATTAGAAGCAAGTTCATGATCTAAAAATAAAAGTTGGATAACTTAAAATACGAGGTAAGTTTATGCAAATCAAATTATTTGATGGAAGTATAATACTATTATCAAAATATACATGAGTGTGATATAAGATATAGATATAGAGGGCCTGTTTCACAACCTCCTGATAAGTTCCGGTTAAATTACTTGGCAGATAAATTCATACAAATTTTGTTCCATTTTTTTATTTATCTGGTGATTAGTGGCTATTTAGGGGTGGTGCAACGAACCCTTAGTCTTTGGTGAACTCATGATGTTGGGGTTAAATATTTTTAACAAATTCACTTACTTGAGAACAACAGGTTAACTTAAACAATTTGTAGATTCTACATTTAATGTATTCATGTTTGAGGAGACTTATTGTTCATAATAGACTTTTGAATACATTAAATGAGTGTACATTTTTTTATGTGAGAGGGTATATGTTATTAGGTTCTTTACAAACAAATTCAGTTTTTCCTGTTACCTGAACATGACATTAGTGAGTTTATAGTTATGTACCCATTAAAAACTATACAAGTGTCACATAAAACAATACTCTTTGTATTGTGTCTGTAATTTGTTAATTATAGGGTTAATGTCTGCTTGTTGTAGACGTGATTTTAAGTGCTAATACTTTAACTACCTTATAAATCTATACTAATATTATAAAGAGGAAAGATTTGTTTGTTTGTTTGTAATGAATAGGCTCCGAAACTACTGGACCGATTTCAAAAATTCTTTCACCTTTGGAAAGCTACATTATCCCCAAGTAACATAGGCTATATATCATCACGCTACGACTAATAGGAGCGGAGTAGTAATGAAAAATGTAGCAAAAACGGGGAAAAAATTATAAGACCACGCGGGCGAAGCCGCTGGGGGGAAGCCATATTTTATAAACTTTGTATATTTACAAACTTCTTTTAATTCTAATTGAATGCAACACATGACAATCTTTAGTTGATTAAATATTTAACCTTATTTACAGTTGAAGTATTAATGTTTTTTTCTTATTTGTTAAGTTTTATATAATGTTAATAGTAAATAAAAAAAAATTAAGTAAAATTCTAAATTGTGATGTTCTAGAAACACATCCCGCAGTGACTTCAAGTTCTATGCGGATCGTCTCATAAGGCTGGTTATTGAAGAGAGTTTGAATAAGCTCCCGTTCACTGACTGTGAGGTGGTGACTCCCACTGGAGCACTGTATAAGGGACTCAAGTATGGAGCCGGGAACTGTGGAGTGTCCATTGTCAGGTCCGGAGAAGCAATGGAGCAGGTAATGAATCTTGTTGGTATTTGTAGTAGCATGCTTCGGTTGTCACTAAATGAAATGAAATTTATTTCTATAAATAAATGCTCTCCCACGATTAGAATGCAACCTATGCGAAAATGTGCAGTATGTGGGTGCATATATGACTATTACTGCCATCCTTTTCGTTTCCCTACAATTTTTGCAAATTAGAGCAGGAAAAATATAGTTTTACGAATTTCCATGATAAAAAAAATCGCCAACTTTTTTTGCACACTTGGTGTCCAAACGACGCTTACTGGGTTAAAGATACTATAGGGAATACGGCAATAAAGAATTGAATTGATCTTTTACAAGTCAATATTTTTTTTAAGTACTTGATGGTGCATGTGTCCTAACTGACAATGAAAAAATTTTGACAGGACTTTCACTCACAGATAGCTAATGATAAAGGAGTATCTCAGGCTACTGTTATTTTGATATTTTGTTTATTTTAATAAAATAGTTCTGTTATGTCACTTTTACTCTTTTTCCTTTGGTGTACAATAACTGTAGGGTAGGCTTGTATCAAAATATATGCTTACTAGCTTTCCGCCAGCGGCTTCGCCCGCGTGGTCATGTATTATACATATAAGAATCACTCTATCTATTAAAAAAAACCGCAACAAAATCCGTTGCGTAGTTTTAAAGATCTAAGCATACATAGGGACAGGGTTTTATACTATGTAGTGATGATATAGTAACATGTTCCAGGGTCTCCGCGACTGCTGTCGGTCCATCCGCATCGGCAAGATCCTGGTGGAGAGCGACACAGACACGCACGAGGCGCACGTGGTGTACGCCAAGTTCCCCGAGGACATCGCGCGGAGACAAGTGCTGCTCATGTACCCCATCATGTCCACCGGCAACACCGTCAAACAGGTATGTTATTGAATATTACTATTAACAGAATAACTCGTTATTGTTTGCGCGGATCTAGTTGGCCGCGCCTTAAGTATGTGAGCGGCGGGACGGAGGCGTGGGGTAGCCTGCATGCGGTGGGACGGAGGGGCGGGGTCGCCTGCGTGCGGTGGTACGGAGGGGCAGGGGCGCTTGTTTTCGTTCACAGTAACCCGCCGCCTCACCCCCGTCCCTACCTAAGGCGCGGCCAATTATCGTTCCGCGCGGACTATAGCACTCGCACAAATTGATCTACCTATAGTCTTATACCATTCTTAAAGTGGGCCTTCACTCGGCAATGAGTGTTCCCAGGTGTATAGATCTCTTTTCTGTTTAGCTCCTGTTGCCGATCTTGTGCACATCGCACCCTTTGATTCCCCAGGGAATCTCTCAAACTCGAAAGCTACAACTTTCGACTAATATGACGCTCAATGGCGTTACGAAGACAAGAACATGACGACGTCTGTGGTCTAGTGGTTAGAGTACCGGACTGTTGATCCCACGGGACACAAATATTTATGTAATGAACTTAAGTGGTTGTGTTTGTCTGGGTGTTTCATGTATTATTTAATAAGTATATATTTGAAAGATTGAGCTACATAACACAGATAAAAGAGAATCTAAGAGTCGCGACGTATAAGGAGGTCCAGGAGTTGGCTCTCAACAGAGAGCAGTGGAAGACGCTGCACCGACAAGAGCGTGGCTCTTAAATAGAAGATGTATTTACAAAAAAAAGTATATATGTATTATATCCATCGTCTAGTACCCATAGTACAAGCTCTGTTAAGTTTGGGACTAGATGGTGCTGTGTAAAAAAGTCCCAAAAATATTTATTTATTTATGTTGGTAACTATGCTACAATGTATAATTTTGTTTCATTTTCCAGGCTGTCAACGTATTAACACAACACGGCGTAAAAGAAGAGCGGATAATCCTCTCCAACCTCTTCTGCACACCAGCCGCAGCCCAAGCAGTGGTAGACTACGTGCCCAAGATGAAGATCTTGACCTCGGAACTGCACCCCGTGGCCCCCAACCACTTCGGACAGAAATACTTTGGGACAGACTGATATGAAGACGAATTTGAGTGCTAGATCGACTGGATTTAACCCTAAAACTGTCTAGATGATAGACAGTTTTAGGGTTAAACTACATCTGGACGCACTGAATCGCACACAAAGGGTTCCGTACCATTTTTATTAGTATCAATAAAGTATTTGCCGTTATAATGGCATTAGAAGTAGAAATTCTAAAAATTCCAACTCTATCTTTTACGGTTCATGAGGTTACAGCCCGCTGACAGATAGTCGGACAGCGGAGGATTAGTAATAGGGTTCCGTTGGCACCCTTCGGTCATGGAACCCTAGAAAATACAATCGTATAGCAGTCGTACTCTTTAAAAATGTATAGATCGAATGCAGAAAGCGCGTTGGCAAATATCTTACCAGAAAACAGAAAACGTTCTCAGTGTGTATTTATTTAGGTTTAATTTCTTACATATTTTTAACTCCCGACGCAACAACGCCGGGGTGTTATATGCTAATAGAGATATTGCCATTACCAAAAGTAGGTAATTTATAAAGATATGCGTGCTATAGTTTTTAGTTAATGTACCAGAATTGCACGGTTGTTATGATTTTTCCAAAGGAGGTCATCGAAATCGTCCCAAATGAGATACCGAAGGTACACCTATTGGAAAAAATACTCTGTATTACGCTGGTTCAAACTGTAGTCGTACTTTTTTTTAATGTTGACTGGGAGATGAGAAAAAAAAACTTCTAATTTAAGAAAAATCACGCCATTTTGGCTCACTATTATTTTTTCGTAATTATTGCATAGTAAAAACTGTCAGTGTCAGTTTCGGAATGTCAAACGCACGCCATATCTGGCAGATTATTATCAGTTTCATAGTGAATTCATGGTAAAAACTGTCCACTTGACAGCTGACATGTACCGCCGGTACAATTTGGGCTGAGTTGTATGGGCTTTTGATGACCTCCTTTTCTAGAACTTTATTATAAGATAATGATCCTTATTATTCATGGTATTATTATTATATTTATTATTAAGGAGATTATAATTTTAAAATAATTGTATTTATTGCGTATCAGTCATAATGTATATAATGCTACCTGTTATATAATTACGCCTAAAAACTATAGACCTTATTCCTAAATGCTTGAAATGCTGGCTTGGCAATCATCTAAGGAATATTACATGTCCCTGGGCTAGAGCGAAAGTAAATTCATAAGTCACAATATCATTTCATAAGCTAAATCTGAATGGAGCAGCGATATTAGACTTGAAGCTAATCTATAAACTGCATTTCTTGTAAAATTGAAAGCTGTTGTGCACAGCTGAAAATAGTGAAACTGCCGACCAAAGGGCGCTGAAAGAAAATCTCGCTCTAATTCAATCAAGGGCCGGTGCCGTGAATATACATTATGTATTTGTGAAAAATGAAATAAGACGGCACTAGAAGTAAGATAACATCCTCTTGAGATATCTATAATCTGATGAATTATATATATGTATACCTAAAGAATAAGAAGTATAAGAATAAATAATGTATCTGTAATGTACAGCAAAATTTTATAAGAAAAAGTTAACCAAATCTCTAACGAAAACTTGTATCTATAATTATGATGAAATTTATCATTTATTTATGTTATAATTATATAAATGCTTGTTTGTGATATTGCGATAATTTAGCAAAATTATCTCATGATGTAAATAAAAACTATAAAACTTTTTTCTTGTTTTGTTTTTATCTAGCCTGTATTCTCCCAATCCTGAGCAAAGGACTCTCCCCATTTCTCTACTCATTTCTTTGTAGAGATCCAGTAGATCCTCCACAAAACTTAAATTAAGAATCAAAATCAGCTGGTAAGTACCAGGAAAGCATAGAATAAAAGTGGAGATCCAATCCAATTTCTGTGGGTGGGTACTTTCAATAAAGAATAGTTTTAGTCGTTTTCTTTTCATATCAACTGTCATGTACCAGGAGAGCATAAATTATAAGAGATGGGGGTACCTTGAACCACCGCAAAGTATGGGCTCAATATCGTCGAATATTAGCTGTCATGTACTAGGAGAGCATAAATTATAAGAGATGAGGGTACCGTTACACCACCGTAAGAATGGCTCAATATCGTTGAATATTAGTCGCCATGTTCTAGGAGAGCATAAATGACAAGGTGTTATTTTATCTTGGTTCTAAAAAGATGGATCAAATAGTTGAATATCGGCTATCATGTACCGGGAATGCATAAAGTATATGGAGGTAAGCTGGGGGTATTTAATATTTTCTGACGAATGTAAAATTTGTCGTGTATCGGTTGTCATGTACCAGGGAAGCAGAAAATAAAAGAGGGTCTATTCGATCATATGGGACTTTATGCTTCGTATTACTTTACCTGAGAGCTGGCCTGTACTAGGAAAGCATAAATTGAAAGCGATGTGAGTAGTACCTTTTCTACGTGCGTCATAAAATGTGTCATTTCGTTCACCTGTCAATCTTTTCATGTACTAGGATAGCATAAAGTTTATATTTTTATTATGAGATATGGATTTTAATGTTTTGTTTTGTCGCAGAGTAGTGTTGATTTCGTTACTACGATCTTCAGTTCTCAAGATACCTAAAGAGCATTCTCGCAGCAAATCACATCATAATTTGTAAGAAGTGTAAATAATTAAGGAGGTTGGGTGTTTCACAGGACAACACAAATAAACAACGAACAATAAAATTACTTTTAAATCGTTTATTTCAGTTTCATAGTTTACATTCTATAGATAGATAGAAATATTTAATTAGATCAGATCACACAGCTAAGCGGTTGTTTTTAAGTGTACACATTATTATAAATTAATAATTCAACATTCGAATAATTTAATCCTTAACAAGTAACGTTTATAAAATGTTCCCCAATCATTTCATGGTCGGCTCGCGATCGCGATCTAAACACAGATGTTACTCACTTATTACCAATAAACGCTAAAATATTTACCATCGTGTAAAAATATCGATTAAAATCAATTTACTTAATTGATTCTTACGAGAACAAAAATATTTTTATATTAATATATTTTATTAGTAAAACTAGATGTCACTTAACATTAGTGTTAGGCAGCGACCTACCGATGGTGTATATGGCAACACTACATCTAAAATCTCATTTTTATGTGACACGGCAACACCATCGGGGTCTCCACAAAATAAGTGCGTACTCCCGTATAAATAAATACTTACAATATAACACGTAGGCATTACTTTACTCTTTCAATAAATTTCTTATATACTATGTTACATGACAAGCACTTAAACCATCCATTAGGATGTCTAAAATGAAGTAAATAGAAATTATATATCTGGCAACACCAGACTAGCGTCGTAGGACCTCTTTAGTTATAAATTTTGAACACAGTAGATTGTCCTTTTAGAAGTACAAAGAAAGGCAAGACGCAGATCACAAAATTTATAATTAAGGTGATTATACAACAAGAAATAATATACTCCCGAAATTGACTTAGATATGTTATTAAGGCATCGTGTGAATCGCACTCGGTAAATTGACAATTATAAATCTAAGGACTAATACAACAGCCAAAGCGAAATTATATGGCAATTAGCACATAATACATACCTACGTAACAATAGATACAGGGCTTGAATTAGTCAGAACTAAACAGTCAATATATATAAATAAATAATTTCAAAAAGCAAAACTACCGCGACAGCACCAGTAATGGACAGTATACGATGGACCTTTTGGCATTATAAATGATGTTCTCCTATGTCATTAAACTTACAATGATCTTTAGGCTTTATACAAAAAGATAATTGTAAGTTTAAGCATTTTTTTTTAGATTTTTTTAGTTTTTTACTCTCCTTCGATGACACGGCATCGATATCCTACACTTTCCCAGTCGTCCCCGACTTCGAAAAATGTTCACAATAAAAAGTTCCCATAAGTCTTACGGGAATGATTTCTACGTTAAACATTTTTCAATGTCCCAAACTACTTGTATGAGGGCTAGAGTGTAGCAAAGTAGCACCACACTCCGTCCACCCCTCACACAAGTCTTCTCTGTCTGCGCCGGATTCATTATCGAATTGGGCTCAACCATTGGTAGGGAGGTGTGAATTCCCATTGTACACACAATTGCAAATCTCGTAAAAACTTATATATAACATTTGTAGGGTTTACATCCTCAATAATAAATTCAGTGTGGCCACGCTGAATTTATTATTGAATAGAGTGTCCTTTTTTTTTGATATTTATTTTTTATCTTTGTCGATGGCACAACACCGACATCATACACTTTCCCAGTCGAAACAGACTTCGAAAAATGTTCACCATAAGAAATTCCCATAGGTCTTACGAGAATGATTGCTATCTTGAACATTTTTCGATGTCCCAAACTACTTGTAAAAGGGCTAGAGTGTAGCATAGTAGCGCACCACTCTGCCCTGTCAGACGAGTCGGTATCTCTGCGGGCACCGCATTCATCATCAAATTGGCCTTCATCATCGGTAGGGAGGTGTGAATTCCCATGGGATACACAACTCAAAATTTCGTAAAAAAAAACCTTTATAATTCGTATTACAATCTTCGGAAGTATTGGGAACGCCGCCCAACGTATCCTCAGAACAACGTGACCAGGCGATGACAATATGTAGCGCCCGCCGGCACTCGACTGCTCTTGGTTGGAACTCCATTGTATGATGTTAACGGTATTGGCGAAGTAATCTGACTCCCCTAGTCTTCTCGCTCTTTGTATGAAAACTGGGTTAACTTGAATGCGATCGACCATAGTCTCGGCTGATGGTAAGTACAAACAAGGTCTAAGATGGAACGCGCAATTCAAGTAAATATCCTAGCACCCACGTACACGGTGGAACACAGTGAAACTGTTTTTCCGCCGGTCTTAAGTGTTGGTGCTTGCGGCAGTCGGATCATAAGATCCCACCACCAAGTGTGCTGGGTTTTGTTGGCTCTTACAACACGCGTTTTTTCCCAGCATGCGGGGAGGAAGTTTTGTATTCTAACCCGTCCTCCCACGGGGACACTATCCTATCCTATCCTATTAAGCCATATTTTCCGTAATTGGGTCCTTGTCCATTACCGGTGCAACCTACAACGGCAGACTTGATAACACTTTTTGTGCATTCACATTTTTTTGTGATTTTCGTTGTTTTTGTATAAAAATAACGTCAACAAGTTTCTAAGTAGCGTTCTAAGGGTTGACATTGACCTTATGAAAGTTAATGTTGTCAATGAGGTCGTAAAGCACATCGCTGGATGTTTGCTGCGATTTTGACGCGACCCAGTCTCTGGCGTTAGCGACAACCGGTAGAATGGTTTTTTCGCTACAAAGCACACAAAAATACATTAGTCACATATCTTATGTAAAACCAGAATCGATTAGCTTGAACCATCATGATTTCTGTGGAAACTTAAATCGATTATTTGCACGATTCTCGTTGGTGATTCACTCGAATGCTAGATGATAAAGCTTCTTATATTGTCGTGGTGTTATGCGACTGCCAGTAGAGGGGAAGCGTTAGTTAGCTGTGCAGGATGTGTCGTATTTACATGAGCTTCTGTTTGGCGCACTCGGGGCAGATTATGTCGGGTCCGTCGGTGATGAAGCCCTTGCCCACGAGGGAGGTCTTGCACTGGGCGCAGATGAAGCAATCGTTGTGCCAGTGGCGGTCCTCGAACGAGATGAAGCGGGTGCCGCCGATACCTAGAAAAATATTTTTTTATTATTATTGATGTGCTAACTAGTTACTAAAAAACGGCCATTATGCTATTTTATATTGAGTATTTTGAACAAGGAAGGAAAAGACCAGATTTAAGGAAAGACCGATGTGATGAACAAATTTTAGTTAAAGCCTGATATCTACTGTTTCACATGACAAAATATACGTCCTCTATTTCAAACATAGTGTGTCCTGCCCCGTCCACGTGTCTAGCCCTTCATACATAACTATTTTCACGACTGTCTCCCATTGTTTTGAGCAGAGACTATTAATCTCCTTTTACTACAATCCTGGGACATCACTTTTACATTCATTATTTATACGGTTTAGGTTGCCTGGCCTAGCCGTACGGCGGGCTAGGTTTATTTTCGTTGGTTAGGCCCTGGCCTTTTTTGACAAAATCGGCAAATTGATTGGGAGTAGTAAGTAGGCCAGTTGAGCAAATATGTGAACTAAAATAATATTCACCAGTGATGGGCTTGGTGCATGACGTGCAGCGCTTGGCGAAGAGTTCTCCGAAGCACTCGGCGCAGTAGGGCTTCTCGTCGCGCGACGTGAACCGCTGCCCGGCCAGGGACGTGTTGCAGTTGGTGCATGTGAAGCACTCGCGGTGCCACGGCTCGTTCTTGTATGTTACGCCACCTTGCGTGATGATCTGAAAGTAATAGAGACACAAATACAGTCGCAGAATATTCAGACGGCCTCTTTGGTCTTAAGGTCTTGGCTTGAGCAAAGTGTTGGGGTTTTCTGAGGAATTTCCAGTAAGTAGCTCTAGCTTTAGCTTTGTGCTTACTTGGGGCAAGATAGGGCAATTAAACATACTGGCGAATCTCTACCTACCTGCTTATGAGGTTCGTATCGATAACATACCAGGATGTTATCGATACGAACCTCATATACACTAACAACCAGACTCGAAATAAATATCTAACATACAATTATTTTTTGGCTTTTTTGCAACTATTTCACCACAAAACAGGTAGCTAATAATGGAAATTTAAAATTGAAAAAATTAAATTTAAAATTTAAAATTGGAAAATGTTGGGCTCGTCAACTGTCTCCATTTATCGCAATTTATTTCTGTCATGTTTTGTTTCCTTTTATCTTTTATTTGAGGTTGATACAGACAGGTGGCTAACAGATGGCATTTTCTCGATTACGAGACTATAAAACTGTAATAAATGACAGTTGTGCCTTAAGAAGACTGGATTGAGCAGTGTGTTGATAACGCCGGTAATTACAGCCACCGGATTATAGGCCACCTTTTATTGATTTAACTCTTTTCACCTTGATATCAAATTTTACAGAACTCTTTCATGATTAAAGAAGATTGGTCTAATAAGCAAAGTAGGTTAATAGGAACGCCGGAAATACGTCAGAACATGATTAAATGACAATCGTCAAAAGTCTTAATATCAATCTACTTTGGTGGATGAACACCAAAATGGTTTATTGCAAAACCTAGCGAATAAGTGACTAAGTGAATTTAAAAAGCAATTTATTTGCTCATGAAGACTTCTACTAAGTACTTTATTGCTTTTGGAAGAGTGGTATTGAAGTCTAACAACCCACACTAAGCCAGTGTAGCTATGGTTTGTTCCTTGTGACTTAAAGGAAGTTAGAAAAACAAACAAAACGTTATTTTTAAGTCTTTTCTCAGGATGCAAGTTATCTCCTTGTCAAATTATATCGAAATCTGTTCGCGATTTAGGTGGGATAGAAATTTCTTTCAGTGTTAGATAGCCCATTTATCGGAGAAGGCTATAGGCTATATACCATCACGCTACGACTAATAGGAGCGGAGCAGCAATGAAAATATTGGAAAAAAGTTATCAAGACCATGCGGGCAAAGCCGCTGTCAGAAAGCTAGTTTACAATAATTACCTTGTTGCACTTAACGCAGCGAGTAGCGAACTTGTCCTCGTAGCAGCCCGCGCAGTAGATCTCCTGCTCGCGCGGGATGAAGCTCCTCGTGCCGATGGGGTTCTTGCACACCACGCAGCAGAAGCACTTCTCGTGCCACTGCCTCGTCTTGTACTCCATCTTCTTAGTTCCTGTACCAAAGAGAGAAATGGTTTAGTTTAAAATTATATTGTTAATTGGTACCTAAGGACTTGTTGAAAAAAAGACACATAGAAAAGCATTCTTAGGGCGCTTATTCTAAGGCGAAACTTATTCAGAAACGAGGCTAAGCATAAACTTAGGCTTCCGTATGTGTCATACAAATATACGAAAGCATTACTTTACGCTTAGCATCGTCTCTGAGGCTGAGGCTACATTAGGCCGCGACGCGACCTGCGACACATGAGCGATTAAAAAAAGTAAATGAATGCTCACGTATATGGCTACACCGTACATCAAATCTCGTCCGTACATCTCGTTTCGCTCTTCCAGTCGCATCGCAAATCGCTGCCTACTGTAGCCTCAGCCTGAATCTCAGCCTTAAACGTTCATTAGCTAAAGAAGTGTTGGTGTAATATATCTAGTGACATCTCATAAGTAGGTACTTTTAAGAATGCATTTCGCTCAGAAAGTTGCAATGTTTAAAAAAACATGCGCGTATTCGAATGTTACGTTGTGACAAAATTTCAAAAACTTGGATTTTTTTATGAATACTGACATTTTAAATTTTTAAATTATACTCTAGAATTTAGATATGTAACAGTTACGAGTCAAGTCGTTTAGTGCTGTTTTTTAGTTTTAGTCACTTCGTGTAGTTAACTACAACATGAATGTTACATCTATGACCTTTCTATTCTATCTATTCCAATATCCTGGGAAATACGTTCGTATGGTATATTATCATGCGATCACAACGGCACAAATTGAGGAACCATTCGATATTCAAATGTAGATAGCAGCTGTGCCCTTGCGATATGCAACGATTCAAACAAACCGGCGCAAGGTTACCATGTCGTGTCACGGAAGTGCACGGAACTGACAGCCCGGAATGTCAACACTGTCATATTGACATTTTATGGCGGGAATACATAAATAAACTGCAGTTTTGTAGGAATAACGGAATTTTAAAAATGTCGTTGGAATTTTATGTATTTAGACTTTAGTAGGTATATATTAGTCAAAAGGATAGCTTTTCAAAATAATGTTATTCGCATTACATTAATTCACATTACTTTAGCCAGAAAAAGAAAATTGGAATGCTGTTTAACAATCACAGCAATAATATTTTTATTTCCTTTCAATATCGGTACAATCTTTCAGTCACGCAATGTATTTTTTTTATCACAGATTAATAACATCTTACGCAATCTTTAATATTACAACTACCAAAAAAATCTACTAATCATAATAATTATGGTCTAATAAAACCATTTTCGGTAATGTTTTAATAAATAATGCGGGACGCGTATCGGAAACATATAATGAACACGTTTTAAACAGTCTATAATTATTCATCGATGGTTGAAAATTACCATAGGGCTTTATATCCTATCTTAGTATGTGCAGTTTGCCGATAAAATAACGGTCATGGAGAATAAAGCATGAATGTTGTTCAAACAACATTACGCGAAATGAAGAAATATCTACAAAAATTGGACTATACAAGTATACATTAGGGGAACAAACGAACGCTATCTTAGGTTCTCCAAGTTCCGAAAGTTAAAAGGCAATGGCAGTTCAATATTAAATTCGAATGAAAACTTTTTTGTTCCCCCATTTGAATCCGGAACTCGCATATTGTGTGATACTTATTTCAATTCAAACGTGGAACGATTTATTAAAAAGTTCTTACTGCAACTTATTTTACTTGAGTTGAGCTGACACCGTATTAATTAGTGGAAAATGGACTTCTCTTTTAACCATAGAGTATTTAATATTTGTTCATAGTAAATAATACATTGGCACCTTGTACTTCGTTTGTTTACTCGTGTTTATGCACATATTTTATGGTGTCGTAAACCTTTATTGATCGCGTGTAAAGTTTGGATTTGAAATGATATGTCATGTCCTTGACGTTTGCATGTGACATTGAAACCATGGGATATTTGACTGATGCACGCAACAGATGCACCGATAACTACCGTTCCTTTTTTGAATATTTTATGTTCTTTTAAAATATTGTCTTTCCTGCTAAGATAGCTGTACTCGGTTGACTGACCTTATATTTTCACACTAAAAAGTGAAATTGCCAGTATGATACAAAAAAAAACAGTACATACACGATTGACGATGACGATTTTATACAGCTTGCACACTTTTCTCTTCTATGTGAGTCAAATTAAATTTTGTAGCACGTAACAATACATTTGGTTAATTCATCGGCCTTAAAATATGGAAAACATTAACGATAAACGTGTTAAACTGTCTAACTTTGCGTTATCCACGGGCATCAGTGAACAAAACGCGCGTTAGTCTTAATCACTATATGTAAAAGCGACTCTAATGGGAAAACTTTACCATCACTGTTGTGAAAACTGAAGCCGAAATGCGAAGTTTGTAAAGAAAAAGGTCCAAACGAAAACACGAACTTTTTAGTAGGCAAAACAAAATCTTGCGTTCCGATTTTAAATTTTGTCTTCGATTATTACTTGGCATTTAATTTTTTCCTGACAAGCTTAGATGTGCAATATTATCACTGCTATTTCTAGGAGCTGCACTGCTTTCTGCACAAACCGTATTTTTTTTAGACATATTTACTCAAAATAGAAAATAACGTAGGTCTCAAGGTGCTGAGAGAGTTTTATAGGTTTCCCTGCGGGAAAGTAGGTAGGTCAAAGTGGAAAGATGCCGCGAAAAGGTTTACGGTTTATGTCGAAAAACTATTTTCGACATCCTAAAAAACTAAGTAACTACTAAGGTGAGACCAGTTGAACAAACGAAAATTTACAATAATTAAGTCACACATATTGCCTGAATTTCTTTCATAAACGAAGCCCCAGAACATTGCTTGCGAAGACAAAAAACATCTTTAAGTATCGCGTGTCAGAAACTCAGAACAGTCGGAAACTATAGCATTGTGGTTCGTGACTAGACTCCGGTTACATCTGCAGTTCAGGGGTCTCTGAACTTTACTATTATCGTATTACATATCGATTTCGGTAACCGTTGCAATAAACTTTTCATATTCTACGTTTCGAATGTTTATGTTCGTTTTATAAAAAATGTATTTTTTTAATTGTCGTTTTTTAAATTTGAATTTTAAAGATTATGTTCTATTAGTTGAACGAAAGCTTCCCGCTTACGCAAACTACAAAAATATGTGGTTTTAAACCAAAATAAGGTCAGAGTTCACAGTGTGCATCGCATATAGTCAAACACCTCTCAATATTAAAGCTGTGAACACAATACAGATAAATCGTTCTACTTTTGTATTGTTCACAGTGAAAGGGCCCTTACGCCCACTGCTGACATCGGACAGCAATAACTAGGTTATTTCATTTGCAAATTGAAACACTCAACCACGGGATACAAGCGTAGACGTTGATCAAAAATTTGACGCTACATAATGTTTTGAATTTGGAATAGTATTAAACTAGACGATTTTTTTGTTTATGCCCAATTATGGTTTATTAAGCGTAAAAGTTCATTATTATTATTTTTAATTTATGCAAAATCCAAGGAAATATAGATGCAAATCTTTTCAAACCTTTTCAAATATAGAAAGTCGATACTAAATGGTCCAGCTGACCAGCTCTAGGTTTACGACCGTTGCAATATTATCATATCCCTGGTGGGAGCGGCATCGGTAATTAATTAAACTCGTTAGTCAGTGGTATCAACGAGAAAGTTGTTTGCTCCGTTTCTTGCAGCGTGGGATGAGGATACGTTCAATATTAATGACATTATAATCTGCACAATTGACGCGGATATTTGTCAAATACTGGCCGAAAAGGAACTCCGACCGTTAAAACTTTTTTATAACGACCTCATTATAAAAATTGTATTCTTTCGTTTGGAAATGGAAACAATTTACCAAACTTTTATAAAACTGGTGTATTGTACGGGATTGGGCTGTATGTTAGTTTCCTTCGCTTCAAAACTGGATTTTGGTAGGCAAAGACGTTTATACACTGTTTGAAAATGTATGTGTAGCGGGATATTATTATTATAGTACTATGCACATCAATGAATGAATGATTATGTTATGATGATGCATTGTCGGAGCATCGTTTGTCTAAGTTATTAGCGTGTGGTTTAAGATCAAATACGAATGAGCTCCGAAGGTCGGCGCGGTGATGTCAGCCGGTCAAGTGTGGGCTTGGGCAAATAAATATTAAAGATTTGTTGGAGGCTTACTATGGTCTGTAGTAAAATTGTAATTTATAACGTTTTATCGGCTGCGAAATCAATAATGGAGAGGTTTTTTGTTTAGGATATAGAATTTTTGCTAGTAAGCACACAGCTTAAAAACTTGCTCGTGAAAATTTTTAACGAGAAGTTGGTTCAATGTAGCTACTAGATTGGAGGGAGTATTGGAGCCATTGGAGCATGCAGAATCAACTAAAACTGCGAAATGTTTAAGTTATAGGTAAGTTCTTGATCTTATTCCATTCATTTTTAGATAGGTACTTACTTACTGTAGATTAGAAAAATTAATTTTACATAACTACAAAAAAAAATTTATAATAATTTATTCTTTAAAGAATCTGCGCCTCTATTCTAAAAAAATATAAGGTACTGTATTTTTTTATGTAGATATGACAATTCTTAATCAACATAAGTTATGACGTAATCTTCACACCATTGAATTTTCAAGCAATTTTAAACTTTAAGCCTTTGCAATAACATGTTTTTGTACAACCGGAAAATCGATTATTTTAACAGCGTTTCTTGATTTGTTTTGCCATGGTAATGTGACACAGTAGCACACAGTAAAATATAAAATTTTACACACCATTGTGTATTGGCATGAAATGAAAACCTCCTTTTGTAATTTTCCTAACTTCAATGTCAATGTTAAGACACAGAAGCAAAAATATAGTTTTAGCTTTATGCAGGTTAATATCTCACTAAAACTTTTTGCTATTGAATTTTTTTAAGACGTTCCATTTTCAAAATAGGATCCTAAAGATTAGACGCTATTTTTGTGGAACTAAATTCAGTGCACTCAAAATTTATGTAGATTTTGAAACATTTTGTAACTTCATTCTGAAGTTTTTGTAATTTTTTCTCGATCTGAATCTTTTTCTTCCTTACCCCTTAATTCAATGCAAAGAAAATAGCGTTCAATTCTCCAATAAAGGTACCACCCATAATGTCATTGTACTCTCATCACTATGAAATCAGATACGTATATTTCAATAGAGAGTTTATACCTTCAAAATGACAGTACCTAGTACCTACCAGTCAAATTGAAATAACAGTACCCATTTCTCATTTTATAGTCACTATAAAGCACGGAATGAAATTCCTAGCATGCGAATCGGAACAAACAAATTTTCCGAAGGCAATGAGACTAGCGGCCATTTTGCAGTTTCCTAAATTGATTATACACGTGTATTAGCCAACGTTGTGTGCACATGTGATGCACGTGGCGCTAAATCTGATATCAGCATTTTGTGATATTGCTAGGCGTAGTCCACACGAAAATTACCTGGTAAATCGATCCTCTTTGCTTTTTTTGATGCTCTTTCAAATCAGTATCAAATAAGGTCTGGTTTGTTGTTTAATTTACTTAAAATATCACGTTTTTTAGATACTTTTCTTTATAACATTTCGTATGTAAGAATTGGACTCGATGATTCTACTGTTTTCGGTTTTGTTACACCAGCTATGTAAGCTACTGAAATGTCAGTACATGATATCGGATTTCTCTTCGACATTGACGTCATCTTTAGAAAATGTTTAGCAAGCGTAAATACTAAAAACGTTACATTAACACTCAATTAAAAACTACTTTCCATTATTTTAATGAATATAAAAAAAACAAAAAACTACGTTTCTATTTTTGAGTTTTATATCCTCGTGCCGGTCTATCCTTGAACTGTGATATCGTAAACCAAATGGAACCGTCTGAATGGTTGTAAACAAGGCTCGCCCCACGTTGCCACGAGTCACAAGCCACCTGACCCTATAAAACTGAAGGGTACCATATTTATATGTACGCTACACTACTTATTTCCGCATGCCTTTACGAGTTTTGATCGGAACTATACTGATTTATAAAAGGAACACACTGATTTGTCATTTTGCGAGCACGAAGTTTGAAATGTCTATGAAACGTTTCTTTTTTTGAATAACGATTGACAGATAAAATTGAAATGTCAAACGGAGCTTTCACAAAGAAGTTTTTAACCATCGTACTTTAAAGACAGAAGAGGATAATTGCAATTCTAATTTTGAAATAAAATTGATACGAATTAACTACACTTTCTCTTTATGTAAGAGAGATATGAACTGTCTGGATCTGTCAGATTATTATGCGTCACTGTATCTATAATTCTGTATTTATGATAGGCATAATGATTTCCACGTGCACATCAATAAATAGAGGTTTGTCTAATACATTGGTTGCCTATTACATGACTTATGAGGTTAAAATCAACGAGATAAGGGGCTCGAAGGTCATGGTAATCCGCCATCTGTTCCTACATCCTTATAGGTAAGTACAGAGGTAATGCATCACTGTCAATATCAAGAATTTATTAACGACCTTATGTCGCGAGTATAGGGCATATTTTTGTGTTGTTTATAACGACATGACGTCATTTTGTCATTATAATTGGCAACAAGAAATTATTTGGACCTTGAACTGTGACTTGAGGTTGAATGAAAGTAGGGTAATGCAGGTTGAAGGATTGTGGAACCCTGTCAAAAATTAAGATGGAGATTGTTGACCAAGTGATTGGTTGTCCCGAAGAACCATTGGATTCCATATAGTAAGTAGTATTTGAGCGATGATTTGTGAAGTTATTTATAAGAAGAAGTCGGTAAGGAGTATAATTTTGGAATGAAGATGAATGATACCTACACCAAATATTATAAAGTAACCCGTGCAATACTCAGCTGTCGATAACGTTACAGTGAACTAGTGTGAACGTCATAGCACAGATTAAAAAATATTGGGAAGCCCAGTCCAATTCCAAAGCTAAAAACTCATTACAAAATTCTGATACTGTGGAGTAATTGCTACTGTTCTTTATTATCTAGTCTAGCTTCTGAATCCCCTCTTTCTATAAGGGAAGACTGGGTCTTCACTAGAAAAAGTGGGAATCAGTCTTACATTAGAGGAACAAAAGAAGAGGAGAAAATGTGGGAACCAGTCATCCCTTAGAGGAAGAAATGAAGTTTTTTTAAGAAAAGTGGGAATCAGTATTCCCTTATAGGAAGAGACGAAGTGTTCTAGAAAAAGTGGGTATCGGGTCAAATTGAGTTTATTTTAAACTGGAATTTAAAAAAAAATTCCTTGTACAGTTCATGTATGAGATCTCTAAGTCTATGGTGTGCGTAATAGTATTGTTTGCCTGCGGTCTGTAGAGTGGTTTTGTAATTGGATACAACGTCAAGCGAGGGTAGTTCAGGTGTTCCTAACCTAAATAAACAGTCGTATGGAACCAGGAACTAAGTAAACAGGATAGAGTTGCGTTTTATTGTCCCTTTGAGGACATACAGACGGCAGAGGAGGCATTTAAGGAAAGAGAACTTTATTTTCAAAAACATTAAAGTTTAAACTGATTTCTGATGTATCAGAGTTAAAGAAAAAGGAAGTAAATAAGTAATTAAGTAGGTGTACACACCGTGACCTATCAACTATCTAACATGAGACCAGATTTGACATTGACATTTCATGTAAATACACCACAAAACACTGCTCACGTAAGTAGATCCAGTGTAAAAGTAAATAGTGTATTTATAAAAGCGAAATAACACTGACTCACTTACTCCATTTGTAGTCTGACGTAAACTGAGAAATTATTAAGTCCAAACACTTGAAGTTTGGCCATCTAGGTTCGAAGGAGCATAAGGTTAGGAATCCTTTAAAAAAGGATTTACGGAATTTCAGAAAGCCGTTTAAAAACATCATACAAATTAAATAAACACAATAAAATTCAATCAAAACCCTTGACCTATACGAGATTATATTACGCATACATTTAGCACCACTCGAATAAAAATAAACGTGTTTTATATGGAAATTATGGTAAAGTCAAATTATTATGATTGTGAGCATGTAGGTCGCATTGTTATTGCCTGTAAATAAATTACGCTTTAACAATCAACATAACACTTTATTGTGTAGAAAGCTGTAAGAAATTAAAAGTAAAAATTAACGACACGTAATAGAAAAGTGTTATGCCTCTTTTGTATTAAATGGCCTTTTCAGTAACAAATCGACACAAAAGGCAAGTGGTAAATCCGAAATGTCATTGACAGGAAAACACACGTATTGAATTGCTATTTTTAGGTTCTATAAACTTGTTATTACAAAGACATAGAATGTATATTTGAACAATCAAACGATGTTACAGTTCTCGCCAAACTTATTGTCCGGCTTGAAGTCAGCACGAGCTAATTTCAACCCGGCCGTAAAAATCCAAGAAAGAAAAATGTTGGATTAAAATGTTTCACAACGACAGCCTACGACTTGAGTTTTCGTTTTTATTTATTACAATCATATATTTTTCTTTCTCCGATTTTTATGGCCGGGTTAAAGTTAGCTCGTGCCAACTTCAACCCGGACAATAACTTTGGCGAGAACTGTATATTATTCCTATTATAGAGTATATTGGTTTTCCAAATTCAAATTAGATAATCAAAATCCCACGCTCGCTGGCCGTCAATAAAATAATAATTTACGATTACTGCAGATCACCTTGATCTTGTTAAAGTTAAAAATATTGTCATTTGGTTATGTTCTGTATTCAATGAATATTAAAAATATTAAATATATCACATTTCATGGTTACTTTGATTTTAAATAATATATAATTGCACAAGTGGGTAGGCTATGACGTTAGTGAGAACCTACGTCAAACATTACAACAATAAAAGAAAGACAGTTCTATGATTAAACCATAAAAATATTAAAGATATAATTTTTTTATTCTTTTACATTATTGATGTTCAACCATTTTAATCGATTTTGGTACGTATACGTAAGTATAGGAAGATTAGAACCTTATTAGTAGTATTGTGTAATAAACATCACTACTCCGGCTACAAACAATTTTACACGAAAAAAGAAACTAGTTTATCTCCCTTTTGAAAAAGGAACGTAAGGCAGACCTACGTACTTTTTCGAAGATACAATAAAAATAATACAGGTACTAAATTGCATATTAAAATTGAATTATTAAAATGTTGAACTTACAGTATTCTGCGCCATTATCCTTAATGTTCCCGGTAACAATTTATTTTCCTGAAGTAACACAATGTTTTGGAATTCAATGAATCTGGAACGGTCCTCTTCAAATGCACGGGGCATGTGAACAGGACCGTTCCAGATCGAAGAATAAAATATTATTGCGTTACATTTCCCTTATATACTGCAGTAGTGACTCATCCCGAGTTTTACCTAAACAATGGACATATTATTGCGCAGTTTTAAACACTCTTTCAATGTGGTGTAAACAGTTTTTAATTTTGTGCAATAAGAAATTGCATCATTACCTAAATTTGCATACTTTTTATTTGTATTTTTATATATATATACAAATCTCTATCTACAACGTTGTTTAAATTACATTTCGTTTCATCAGTTTGAATTTTTTTACTCTAATTTTATGTAAATCACAAGTTATTTCAAATAATATATACTGTAAACTTATTGCACGTAATATTTTATATTATATATGAAATATTAGTTAGATTAAATTTAATTTGCCTAATCCGCCTATAACTCCGTCGCATAAAAAACGTAAAGTATTTATGCTCAGTAATGTGGAGTGCTCAAGCGTCTGAGTGCCCGGACATAGAAAAACATTTTTCGCAGACGGATATTACGGAATTATACGAGGCGTTTCCGGCCTGTTTAACTTAGCGACTAGCTTTAACGTTGTTTTCCATGGAAATGCGGGTAATTTGTATTTTTAAAGTTGTTTATGTCTCGGATTGTTTGTAAACAACCGTAAACAAAGTATAACATTTGTAAAATATGAAAGGTTCTATGTATTTAGCCATAATTATGTAGTAATATTTAAATAAAGTTATGTGATAAGACGGTAATTAAATTATGGTGCTATGTCGTTTATTTCAGTTTTTCCGGGTAGGTATGCTCCTCTTATTTATGCAATCAAGCAGTGATAGCCTAGGAATATGACCACTGGACTGGCAAGTCAAAGGTCTCGAGTTCGAATCCAAGGGACGCACGTCTGACTTTTCGAAATCATGTGCGTAATTATCACTCGCTTTAACGGTGGAGGAAAACATCGTGAGGAAACCTGCAAGCATGAGAGATTTTCTCGACGGCATGTGAAGTCTGCCAACCTGCACTAGGCTAGGGTGGTAGACTATAGCCTAATCCTTCTCATACTGAGAGGAGACCCCGTGTCCAGCAGTGGGACAGTATATGAGTTGATGATGATGATGCTCCTCTTATTATTATTGCCATCCTAATAATAATAATTTTTACATTCCTCTTTATTAATTGACATTCGTTGATAATCAATTAAATGTGTATGTAGCAAGACAGGGTAATTAATATCTCTTGAATTTTTTTTATAAAAATAAAGTGTCATCCCTACCCTAACTTCGTTGACAAATACAAATAGGTAGGTACCTAAGAGTCTACTTGACGTACTTACATGGCTATTTTTATATATTATTACCGGTTAATAAAACGTTATTCTGAAGAAGTAGGTCGATATCCGATCACATTTGGAAGTCTATGAATAAACTTGATTTCCCGGCGTCTTCCTTTGAAGTCTAAATTAGATTTACAAATTGTATCGCTCATAAAAACTATCTTAGTTAAAAAAGTTTGATTACTTTTTAATCTACACATCCGTGGGGGTATTAAATTTCTTGTATCCGGGTTTGTATGGTTTTAAATACAATTAAAACTAACTTTTACATTATTGATGTTCCTCTATTTACCTTTTAAAGGTACACACACAATAGGGAAATTATTCTTAGGACAGACCAAAGACAATAAAACAACGAAAAATATTATAATATTCTAAAAATATTACAGGGGTACTAAAATCACGATACAAATTATTTTCTACCAAAACTAGTTTTCCGTAGTGTAAAGAAAATATCCTTTAAGGGCGCATCGTAATTGAACCAAAAAATCAGGTGAAGGCCTACCTCAGTGTAAATTAATTGTGCAAACATAAGAAAGAACTTAAACCTTTCCGAAAAAGCAATATGGCGGCTGAAGAAGACTAATTTGTTTAATTTGTGGTAATACTGACATTTGACAAACGCAAACACGACCTTGTACCTACTTCACACCTCCCAGAAATGTTTGTTTTCCAATTATGATGTAATAATTATTGTCATGAGAACGTCAATGGTCTTTCTTTCTTTCTTTTGCAACAACCGCAATTTCATCTGCGTTTTGTAAATTGAAGAACTTTTTTGTTTATTCTTACTGAATATTAGAAATGCGAAAGTAACTCTGTCTATCTATCTCGCTTTCACGCCAAAACTACTGAACCGATTTAAATGAAATTGACTACACAGATAGTCTAAAGCCTGAGAAAGGACATAGGCTACTTTTTAAAGCGAAAAACGGGTTGCAAGGGGTTGAAATAGGGGATGAAAGTTATAAGGAAAACCCAGACCACGAGGGCGAAGCCGCTGGCGGAAAGCTAGTTTTATATGAAAGCTACACAGTCATACACGTTATCCAACCATCATTGTATCAAACATTATCAAAAACGATAAGTAATTAAAAAGGGTAAACATGGAGTTTCTTATCGATTCTTCTTCTTAGGAATAGGAATGATTCATTCATTTACAACTGTGCCCAAAACTAGACATTTTATAAGTTTGTACCTGTTATTTGAAAATAAAAGTAAGTAAATACTTATTTGATTTGAACGTCAATGATCATAACTAGAGGAGTCAAAGAAATAAAGTTTCCCGCTGTTCATGAATTAAGTATAAAATAGCAATTTTTGTGTAAATAAAAATTTTATTTACTCCAGTTTGAAAGTAAGCATTTTTACAGCAATTTATATTACAGAAGAAAATGCGTGTATGAATTATAGTAGCATAGAAAACTATTTTAAACCGCAACAACTTTAAATTTATCAATTTAAAATTACTTCGAAACACACGTTATGTAAGTATTCGCTAATTATGTAAGTACACACGTCTGTTTTACAAATTAAACATCGCCATGACCAAAAACGTTTGCCATTTTCATTTACTTAACAAACATGCGAACGTGACTTTAAATGAATTAAAACCTGACCTTCATTTAATGGCGAGATTAATTGAATGAAAAGATAAAAGCCGGTCATTGTTCATTAAATTAATGAATGAAGTAACGGTTATGACGTCTCGAATTAAGGACGTTTTATGAATAAATGTAAATGTTGCTGTTATTCTATTCAAATATTTGGAATGAAAGATTAAAGCGCCTTTTTGTTTCTTAAGTGGGTAATTCATTTTGTAAAGTAATGGCTTTTAGGCTTTTAAAAGGCTTTTTTAAGATGTTTTACTTAGCATTAATTTTTATTAGGTAAAATTTACCTACCTACTTGCTTGTATATCGATTATTAATATTCGTTGTAGTGAAAAAAACATATCAATAAATAATGACATATGGTTTTTTGTCGAAAATACGAAAATTGCAAAACTTCTGTAATAGGATTTATTACAGTTAGGAGTTGTTTGTGGAATCGTTTAAAAACATGTCTAGACATATTTTTTTTTGTAACTCGCAATCATAAACTTAGGCACGCAGGACTAAGGCTAATTGTTAAAACAAAAGCGTATCTACATTTGTGTGCTTGCATTGAAATTGTATTTAGGTATCTCAATCTTTTAATTTTTTTATTAGGTATTAGTATTATAAAAGTTGTTGGGTTCTCTGAATACTTGCGATAAGGTCTTTTTCTACTTTATGATTCAAGCCATGGGTTCTATAAAGCATAATTGTGAACTATGGTGAGTTGAGTTTTACACGCGAAACGTCTCTCAGACCAAAGCGTAACGATGCCTCGATTCAAATTTAAAATTGGAAACTTTGTGGCACATTACATGTAAATGTATCAAATATTTTGCGTGCATATAATTTTATCGTTACATTAAAAACTATACCTAATAAATAAACAAAATTAGGTACATAATTTATATAATATCTACCTACCTACATATTGACTACATTGGCAACGATACTTTAGAATATAATTAATTATAAGGTAAGTATTATGTATTTATAAAAAGGCACTTGTGATAATACCTAGGTAAGAGTTAAGAAATCTTAAGATAGTGTTCAATTGTGAGGGAAATTGTTTAGTTTTAATTAAAATAGACATTTCTAAGTTCTAGGCTTTAGTAGGACATCAGTCTAGACCGCAACGGCGCCTGTGAACCCGTTTTAATTGGGGAAACCAGTTCATAGAGAGTGTAGCTTTCGTAATACCTTATTCATGAGGTACTTCAATCCTAGAATAACTTTAATCTAATAAGGTTGCCATTACTTTCTGAAAAAGTTCCAAATATAATAATTTACTTATCTCATCTCAAAAGTGAGGATTATGCTAAACACGTCCATAAGTTAATAACAAACACTTCACGTCAAAGATAATTAAGACATCAAGAATGAAGCTTATATTATAAGACTGGCCTTATACAATAATCCGATAGGCTTCATAAAAATAAAAATTTAAAAAGTTAAAACCTGCAATTGTTTTCCTCGCGTCACCAAGTAGACACTGATCTCTTAACGCACAACAAAACTTCTTATTTTCTCTATCAGCGGTTGCATTCGGGAGGAACATAGATAAAATTGCAACATCTTCATTATTTTCCCGCGCTCGCCGTATCCTATCCTGTCCCACTGTTTTTGTGGTTAAATGTAGACGAGATTTTAAATCTTCACTCAACACGTCCGCTGACATTTTTGGATGTATGTGTAGCAACTTTTGCTTGACGTTTAAAAAAGTAATAAGCGCGCCAAGATTGAGTTCAGACGCGTGTGTAGGCTTCGCGGCTCGCGGTGCGGTACTGAACGGCTTGACGGACTACAGTGAGGGAGCGTGTTTGTGTAGACCTGAGGAGGAGTCGATTAACTTAATTGATCTGACGCGATAAGAAATGTTTCGGATTCATCAAGAAATACATCTCGTTATGAGGAAGTATATCGTTGATATTAATTGACAGGAGAGGCATTTGTGAAGATGCCGATGCAATTATTTTGTTTTTAAAGTTTGTTACCAACCTTTGTGGTTTAAACGTCAGCCTATTTCATCTTATTTTTTCTAAAGATATAGAGTAAAGTAAAATAGTGAGTCATTAGAGAGGTAGAGGTAGAGGATCGTAGCAAGTGGAAATCTATAGTCTCTGCCTACCCCTATGGGAAACAGGCGTGAAGCTATGTATGTATGTATGTATTAGAGATGAGAGAAAACAAACACGGACTATCGACTACCATAAAATACGAATACCTATGAAGACGGAGAGAAAGATGGGATGAAGTAAATCGAGCATCAATAGTAACATGATTAGCAAAATGTCTTTAATATGCATAACAAGTGTTGCGTTTAAAAACAAAGGCTCTTTATGAATGGTGTACTTAACTGATAACGTTAACGCACGTGTTACGGTTAACCAATGTCACGTGGAACACACGGATATCCATAAACTCAATCGTAAGTGCTGTTCATTAAGAAATACAACCTTTACGGAAAATAGCTGGTAAACATTATGTCGACTGACGCTGTAAGGAGTTCCAAGCTAGGGGGGGCCTCGCTCCAGCAAATGGGAGACTTCAGTTAACAAAAGTCAATATTTTTTGGTAATAAGCGGTAACCACAGCCTATAAATGTCTGCAACACCTATCATTATCATATGGTGACCTCTCAGTTATGATTCCAGTAATTTCTACAGGCTACCGAATCGTGTGAGCACATTATGGGCAACCCCCGGGGTTACCCAGACAAAATTATCAGCAAAACTCTACCATTATAAAAATATATACTTATATCTGAATATTTTCATAATTTCAAAAATAGTTATTTACTTGGTACACGTGATAAAAATATATCAGATAGCAGGTCATTTGATACTTAATTGACGTATTTTATATCAATAAAATAAGAATTTATAAAGTCCAGGATAGAAAATTTATAGGGAGGAAGGCCTTTGCCCAGCACCGAGATACAAAAGCGGATACATAAAAAAAATTAAATATAATTTTAAAACCTAAAATTAACCGCTAAAAATTGTTTTTCCATTAATAGTATTTAGAACTAGTTATAACAAATATATATATATTTTTATGTGGAAATTCATTGAAATAACTCTTCATCCAAAACACAAAGACCTGTTGTACTGTACTGTTACTTGGAACCCGTTCTAAATCCATTTCCATGAAGTAAACCATATGTTCTTCATCACTGCCGGTCCACGCCATCTTAGTACCTATCCAGATGTTCTTGAGATGGAGCTCAATGCCAATTTGTAAGTACGATTTTATTGTTCCTGAGACCTAGTAATGTGGCATTGCTGCCTACGATCAATTTGTGCATGTTATTTACTTTACGTAAATGGAAACAAAGAGGTTTACTATACGAGGCACATACATGCTTAGTACGAGGTCTACGGACCCGCCACTTGGGTAAAACATAAATATTTCCTAAAATCATCCTCCTAGCTTTTCTTAATGTTGGCGTCGGCTTCCAGTGTAGGTACTATTTAACCACATTCAGTTGAATATATAATTTTTTGGGCAATACCTACATTACTCAATACTTTATTGCATTCCATAATGTTTTATAAAGGGCATTATATGAGCTATATTTTGAGCTTCTGACTGCCACTGACGATTAACAAGTTAATCGGGGCTAGCATCAATAATTGTTCCTTCTCATTAAGATAATGCCATTACTAACTTTATATGTAATTTGGTGTGACTAACGTCAACCGGTATATTTTAGATTTGTGACGTTTCTGTAAAATGAATATTTATTTCATATGAACAGAGTTTTGTACGTGGTGTGTCTAATTTGCATAATCATGTTCTTGATAGTTTATCTAAACGGTAATGTCATAAGTGCAATAATCAATCTTTATGTAAGTGATAATTATCAGTAGCGATATAAAACAAAATCTGTCACTTTATTTCATTGAAATTAAATTTTATGATATTCTTAAATTGTCACAAGTCGGTTGAAAACCAGTACCAAATATAACAGTATTCTCATGGTTAACATTGGTGAATCACTCACAAGGTCCAATTAAACTACTGAACAGGGTCTTAAGTTGCCATGAACCATAAATTACCAATTTTAGTAGTAATAAGGTCTTATTTATTAAAGTGTCGTTTTAAATCCATGCTTCTCCTCTCAGAATCATACAGGTTAGGCTAGTCTGCCACGCTGGCTTAATGCGAATTGGGTTTGCGACCCTTGATGAAATAAAATATACTAAAATTAAAAGAATAAGTTTCACAACTTCTGGATAGCCGCTACTCGCCGGATAAATTCGAAAATGGGGCAACATTTGCATGAAATTATCTGCAAAGTAATTCACGTATTCTTTTAAACTTGAAGTTTGCCAATTACATTATCAACCAATTTCGGTGAATCATATTATATTACGAGAACACGAAATGTCTCCTATAAGGGCAAACTGGCGAAGCAAGGTCGTTTAGTTTTCCGTAGTAAAACACAAAGATGTCCAGATTATTGATGTTACATAGCCATTAAGAAATCGCGTGTTTTTTCACCCACGCCGTGTGACTCAAAATTTACTTAGTGTCACAGCAATAAATAGATTATATTGAATTCGAAGCGTGGTATAGAGAATAGTATTTTTTTTTCTTCAGTAACAAGCTCGGAAACCATGTGGGTTGTGTAAAACTGTTTCATTTTGTGTTGTGCCGATTTTATTAACGGGTTTTGACGTTTATGTGTGTTAAAAGAAAATATAATGATCTTAAAAAGATCAGTTTGTTTTATTTATTAAGCTATGTTTTTTAGATTTAGAACACTTACGTTCTTAATGAAGATATAAAAGTAACATACGGGCATAAATCAAAATGTTTACGATGTAGTTTCATTGATGATTAAATCAAATTAGAAATTAATCATAATATTCATTCAGACACGATTTAATGCCGCGCCGTAGTTAAGCCAATTACCGAATTAAATGACGTCATCGAAGTAGCCTTTGATTGGCTTATCCTATAACGTTAAGCCGGTGTGTCCACCGCAACAGGGATTAATTAGAATTATACCAAGATTGGGTACAGTTACTTGATTACCAGTCGCAATTTTTTATAAAAACTCCGTTATTTTCCTGTAAGACTTCAAAAATCTAGTCTAGTATCTATAATATAGTGTATAATCTAGTGTAGTCGGTCTAGTGGTTCGAGTATAAGAACTACTGAACACGATGTGTTGGTTAAAGTTAGGTTCGATTCCCACAGGACACAATTTTTAGTGTGACGCACAATAAGTGTGTGTTTGTCTGGGTGTTTCTTATAAAACTATCTATTCACAAAAAGTGTAATTATCCATTGTCTGGTACCCATATCCATAGTACAAGCTCTTCTTACTTTGGGACTAGATGATACTATGTAAAATGTCCCAGAATATTTCTTTATCACTACATAGTATAAAACAAAGTCGATTTCTCTGTCCCTATATCCCTATGTATGCTTAAATATTTAAACCTACGCAACGGATTTTGATGCGGTTTTTTTAATAGATAGAGTGATTGAATAGGAAGGTTTAAATGTATAATACATACATATTATAGTACAGAAAATAAAAGAAATTCAAACCCATGCGAAGCCGGGGCGGGTCGCTAGTTTATTAATAAGCAGTAGCCGAACAAAATTTAAATTGTTTGACCATTTGATCTGTTTGAATAGGAAGCCATATTTGCGGTAAAGTATCTTTATTACAAGTAATTTGATCTGTTGGTAGTTTGAAGAATACAGATACTGATTTATGGAGTGATTCAAGGTTTCTTAGAGGACTTAATGAAACTCGACCATTGAATGTGATTTGAAGAATTATGTCATCAATAAATATAGCGGCACATATTTTGATGGATTGAGAATATGTTTGATATAAAATTTCTAGATTTCTGAATGATAAACACTAAAATGAAATATGTCACGGATTTCATTGCGGTATTGTGAACATTCTTTAGGGTCTAATCTAATTAAAATTTTCATTCAATAAATTCAGAATTGTTGTCTTGGGAGTCATGTGACCAGAGCTTAGTCAATTTATTGTCATTTAAGAGCCTAATTTTGGAGCCAATCCTGGCTAGACCTAAACCGAAAGCCTCGCTTGACTCGGAGACTCGATCCGCTTTTTGACGTAAAAGAGGTTTAAAAAGGTTACCTGTATATTTTCATACAACAATTTTACCGATTTCTGACGTTGAAGATCGTCTTGACGATAGTCTGACGTATAATAATTATTACCTATATGTAAAATAATGTGGGATTATGATTGTTTGTATCCCATAAATCGCTTATTAGTAGCTTGGAAATAGCAGACTTGCATTCCTAAAGTTTCAGATTCATGATTGCAGGATAAATTACGGCCAAAAATATCCGGCTTTCTACCAATTCGTGGAATTTACCGGAGCAAGAAAGTAACATCCCAAAATACACATTACCGTAATCGTCAAATGATCATAACGTGATATTTCTATGCGCACACGTCATCGTAGTTTTCGGAGCAGCGTGGGAGTCATTGTACATTAATTTTGTGCAAAAACTATAGGTAGGACGTACAGTCAGCAACGAAAGTAGCTGAACACTATGAAATCTTCAAAACGGTTTATCATCTTTAATATTCAGAATTCACTGACCCTTGAAGGCGGTACAAATTCTCATAATAGAGGACAATTATATGTTTTACCTTAGTCAAAATCTAATGAATAGTTTTGGTACTGTGATGTTTTTAAACTTTTGTTGTGTTCAACGACTTTCGTTGCTGACTGTACCTACTACCTACTTGTACATAATTATAGTTCCGTTACACGTAGAATGTCATTAATTTTGCACCTCATTGAGCTTTTTAGAAGATGTGAGTCATCATCGGATACCAACTGTCCCAAATATCCTTGAACACGTAAACATATCACGCTTGTATTCCCTGCAGGGTGTGGCAGAGTTGTACATAAGTACCTAAGTGGGGATAAACATAATTTATTGAATGATCTATCAACTGTCATGAATATGACACACAAGAACTATCTTAAATGTCATATTCATGACAGTTGATGGATCATTCAACTCATTTATCTCTTAGATAAATAATCTGGCGTGTTTTCGTCAATGTTGTGTTTGCCCGTAATTGGCATATATATTAGAATATTACCATAAGACTCAATGTATCTATGTCCATATATGTGCTGTGAGCGAACCTTAAATAAATAAATAAAATAGATGGTAGAAGATAATTTTGCGACTCTGAATTAATTAAAAGAGAAACAACATCGCAAATTGTACAGTAAACCACATTCACGTTCACTTTTAAACCGATTCATGCATAATGCATTGAATAGTAAATGGATATCCGAAAAAGTTTTAAATAAATTATCGTATTCCTTGAATTTAAACATTGTAGTTGACAAATTATACATATTGTACTTAATAATTTAGTTTTGGAAATTGCAGTGTTCAGTGACTTCTGGCGCCGACTGTACAAGTTTCGTCACCCTCTCCCCAATTATAGGAAGCCGTACAATCGTCTTCTATGGTGTTATTACATCTCATGTAATTTGCTATAGTTCTGTAGTAATTGGTTGCTGCCTTACGAGTACCAAATAGATCATAATTATAGAAATTTATGTTAGGTTTGGACCTTATTGGTTTTGTGGTTAGGAGCGCGACCGCTAAGTTCAATTCCAGAGTTGAAGTGATTTTGTTTTTTTTTATAAAATTCTCAGAAGCAGCTCAGAAATTGGATTTTTGGCCGGTTGATGACAATAGGTTTATTAGTCTCAAATAAATAAATAATAGGCTCGCCCCCTATTACATGGAACTGTGGGAATACTGAAATTGATGTTGCTGCGTTGAGTCATGTATTGAATTCCCAGATCAAGCTTTCCTACAAGCATACAAGATTATTTTCGTCGAACCGTCTATAAGTTTTTAAAATTCTACTATCGTTTAATGTTTTCTATGAAGCAAGTTCTGATCTGACGTATGTCATCCTTAACGTCAAAATTCATGTTTAAAACTATTTTAAAGCAAAGCACATACAGCCAGATGTTCCAAAAATCAGATTTAAAAATAGAACGAAGTAGTTTCCTTATCGAAATTCGAAAATTTCATTTCCACATACGTGCATGGAAGCGTGGCGAGGCTGTGGCAATGGCAGTGGCCGTTTTTTCTCGTGTCTCACCTTACAATACCTTACAGAGGGCGGGTAATGACGCGCCTTATAAGGCAAAGGCGGTTGCAGCGAGATCTTGTAATAATCATACACAGGTTGGACGATTAGATTAATGTATTAAACATACCATCACGCCTGTATTCCACGAAGGGTTAGGCAGAGGTGTTCTAATGTTCACCCACAGTTCGACGCTATGTTTAGGTCCCATGTAGTATGGAGCAAGCATATTGCCATTAACCGGGCTGCTACATAGAAACAGAAATACAATAGCACTGGTAGACTTTCTGCTTTTCCGAACGATGACGATTAAGCGGTTAGTAATTATGTACAAATTCCCATTTTGATTAAATAACACCTTCCATAAAAAACAATTTGACAAAAGTGTCAGCCGTTCACATCGTTTGCCTCAAATAAATATAGTTACAACTGAATATACGCAGTTAGTTTAAAGTCGTTCTCTATTCCAACTTCGTATGTATTCCAAACAAGTATCGTGGCATGTGACTTATGTGTATTTAGCTATAAAATATAAAGAATATGTTACACCTTACCGAGCTCGATTGATCGAACGCGTAAATTATGTTATTATAACTCCCGTATAAAAAGACCACTCCATAATGTGAATTATTCAATTTATTTCAAAGTTATTTTAATGAATTGATATCATGGAGATCAAAGAATAATTTAAAATGATTTATTTGTTGTGACAGTTGGGTTTGTGAAACATAAAAAGTTTTTTGTTTTAGGATGAATTTTATTTTGGCGGTAAGTATCGTACCTATTTTTTACTGAATTTCAAATCGTTTTCATCACCAATATACTTTTAAAATCTTACAAAATTATGGATTATTATTATTCTGTTGTCTTTCAAGTCTTTATTTATTATAAACATTATCGTTTTTGACGATAAGACTGCCCTTTGTAGTTGTCGTTTACACATAACACTTCTAAAACTAACGTAACTTAGGACCAAAAAATCTGGTCCTTATATACGTATAAAGGTCACTACTCACCAGCGCGGAACACCTCGCCACAGCCATCGCAGCGGCTCGCGAACTGCGCGTCGTAGCAGTTGCCACAGTAGATCTTGTCGAGCTTGGAGCCGAACTGCTTGTCCACCAGCGAGACGCGGCACTTGGCGCAGAGGAAGCAAGCCTCATGCCAGTGCTTGTCTTTGTACGACAGGTCCTGAGATAGAAGATACAGGTTTATTTCAGTTTGAAGAAAATAGCATTGATATGACAAGTGGAGTTGTAAGGTATTTGATATTTTCCAGAGAAACAGACGATTTTGAATTGTGTCTGTAATTTTTGCTTTTGTACGAGGTGTCTAGAAACAACATGACAATGTTTTGGTTTGCTAATATCACCACTTGCATTTTGTCAACACAAGCTGGTTTGGCATAGTTCTTTTAATTAGAAACTTTTTCCAAGTCAATTTGGCTTTACAAATACTTTAATCTGTTGTAAAACTGTTTATCGCTACTACGTGTCATGAATTTTAAGTTAAACATAACATTATTAATTTAATGGAGATGACATCAACCAAAATAATGCTGAGATTTAAAAAGACACTATGAATAGACATGACAAAATCTTATTTAAATAAAGGTGTGATTTACAAAAAATAAATCGTCTCGAACCATGATAACAATAATTAATATGTTCAAATCTGACGCGGACAACATTAATCTTTGGTCCTTAGTTCCTTACATCAGATCGTCTTCAATTGTATGGAAAAACCTGACATTCGATACAAAAAAGTCTTTGTACAGAACGACAGATGTTGGCTCGGCGTAGGCGGTAATTATTACCTTCAACTTGTTAGGATAATACTGAGACTAATCAATTGTTATCGACTCCTTACATTTATGGACAACATTAACTCTAGTTGTCATTCTAAGATTCGTTCTGAAATCGCAACAACCTACATCTCAATTGCTGGTAATACCAACCAACGTACACAAACCTATTTCAGTGCATGATTCATAAACATAAATGTTCGATTTCATATAAACACTCGAATGCAAATCCTATTTGTTATATTCATATCAAGTTCACTGACCAAATAACGAGCATAGCCTAAAACCTGAGTGCATACGCCACAAGTATTTTCATCTTTCGGGTCAACGCAAGCATTTGTGTTAAATTAAAAATTCAAATACATTCTCTCACGTTGCATTTGACGTGTTTAGTTCAAGTTTCAAAATAAATCTCCCCTCATTCTGGATTCTATTCCTGGCGGCGGTGCGAGGACCGAGAGAACGTACATTTAAAACTGAATGTCGTAATGTCAATAAAATATGAATGTTTATTTTGGCCGATTACGAAACTCTCAGAGCTTCTTGGATCGCGTAAATCTTAAAAAGAATCGTTTGACGGATCCACCCAGGCTTTTCAAGGTTGAATCTAAACGAAAACATCAAAAAATTGTATCCGACCCAGAAATAGTTTAGTTTTGCTAACACGCGATTTGTTTTCTGTAAGCGATCGTCAATTTGTTAAAGTCTCGTCTGCAGAGGCAAACAGTTGGATGTAATGCTAACAATATTGCCAGTGTGCGCCCGTCATAAGTAAACACAGCGCTAATGTGTTCTTGACTGTTGCAATAAATAGCATCAAGGGGTTATAATTTATGAGGAACATCATCCATTACTTGAGAGTGTCGAAACTGTCATTTATCTATTAGAGTACCATGATTTACGACAGATACTTAGTTCATTTGGTATGATACAATCAAATAAAACCGGTGTGTTCTGATAAATCAATTTAATTTCTATGATTGCCTCGATTTCTCGAGGACTCTTGAGTCAAATTTGGGATATCGCAATAAATGGCTTATGAGGTTTTTTCTAGGCGTATTGTTATTGTTACAATATTGTTTATACAAACATAAGTGTTTTCAGCTGCAGGTGGACGAAGTATAAGTCGTTAGTAGTCGGTCGAGATAAATGTATAATGTTTGGCGTAACGTTAACGTTATGTTGGCTTGGCAGCGGACAGCCTGGGGCCGTGTGCAGAGGTGCGCCCGAAGAATCTGGGCCGGCTGGAGTGACATTACTAAATTTGATCGGTGAAACAAAGCTGACGGATGCCTTGGATTCTAATCCTATTTCTACTATATGTATGTGCACGTTGCAAATTCTGTGTCAATGATAATTGCAATGAAAAACAGTCGTCCTTTGTCATTTTGAACATGGTTTTAGGGATACTAATAAATTTTGATTTATGAGCAAATATACATAAAATAGCTGTTAATGTTTACAATCGGTTACTATATAAACTGTCACAATCCGAGTATTCTGCCAATTCTCGTTTTGTTGTTCAGTTTATCTCTAAGATTATCTGTTTCTCGGAGCTATTGTTTACCGCCTCAAAATAGCAAATTTTATGGCGCGCCAGCTAGCTATTTTAAATTTTAATTTGTATTAGAGAGTATCTCATAAAAAAATATTTTGCATTATAAATTTCTGGCGAAAAATGGATATAGATAGTTAATTAAAGATGGGATACAGGAAGATAAGGTACGTAACGACAATCTGATTCAGAGAAAGTAGAATAAATATAACAAGTTTAGTTGGAGTTTGACAAATACCTATTTGAAAGTATTGAAAAATAAGAATTTTGAACGAGTATGAAATTATGGCAATCAGAAATAATCTTAAAGGCCCTCACCTTAGAGTCGATGCCGATGGTCTTGTTGCATTCTTCGCAGCCGTTGGCGAAGACGCTCTCGTAGCACTTGATGCAGTAGGGGTGCTCATCCCTGAGGACGTAGCGCTGGCCGGTCAGCGACTCATCGCACTGCCAGCAGCAGAAGTGACCGCTGTGCCAGTCCTTGTTCATCGCCTTGGTGTATTCACCACTGAAAATAAGCTGAGAACAAAATGCCATGGTTAGATTTGGCGACAAATTCTTGTAATATCTTAAATGTAAGCAAGTTTTCAGCAAAATGGTTTGGTTTGGAATTTCAGTGAAATTTCCAATGGAAATGGACTTAGCAAACCTACAGTATCTTTTCTAGTTTTGAAGTCGAATCAGAATTTCAGATCTAATCTGACCTATTGTCATTTTGCATTGCTTGTACAGTTTTATGATTAAGAGTGTTAACACTGTCCTGTAAACTGTTAAAGGTGTTTTACAGTTAGTTTTCCTTTGATTTTTAGTTTTTCTATAGTTTACTTAAAATACGTTTAGTAGATACTGTCAAGTTATCATTCCAAAACATCCGATAAGTACCTTAAATTAGGTCGGGTATGTGAGGGTGGCCAAAACACGCCTAACAAAGTACATAAACAATGTACACGTTATGCATGTCACTGACAGGGGAACGCGATCGGTAATCGACACTTGGCTGACACAACACTGTCGTCACTGACACGGGTCAAGGGAGGCTGGCCACCACTTCACATACCCATCGTCGTTGTTGGTCGTCGTGTTGGTCTGTTCCAGTTCCGTGACGGTGACTTCCCCATCCTTAGACTCCCTGCGCTTGGAGGTCTTCTTGACCTTCCTGGTTTTGCGCTCTGTGGTGGTATACTGGACTTGTACGTCAACGTCGGCCATGGCACTAGTCGGGGTTGTTCGTTAAGAAGATACGATATCACCGGACGCGGTCGCGACCCGAATTCGAATGGCGAGCAACGGTGGCCGAATCGCAGGAATTATTCCAGAATGTTTAGCGCTCGGGACGGTGGGGGGAGTTTGAGATTTAAATTTGGAAGAGTGACGGAGAGGGCAGGTGCGCGGGCGGCGTTTCCGAACTATGGCGACTTGAAACCGCGCGTTTTCCTATCCGAGATCCGCTGCTATCCTTCCCCGCTTGTAAGCGATATGCCGGCTGAGCGCGGAATATGAATATTGGGAGAAGCTTACAGGGTTATCGGTTGGCCGACATTCAGACTAGGTTAAAATAGGAGAACAATTGCAGTTTAACGCACGCTCTGACCTATAAATGCACAATTAAACCTAGAATGTTTATGCAACGTGAACTGGTTGGCGTTATAATTGATGCGTTTGATGGAGATTAGTCCGAGATTCGCCAATGCGTTTTACTACTGTTTTGCGATTAAGAAATACCTAATAATATTATAACAGTACGCTCTAAGAACAAATAAAGTAATCAAAACTACGTGATCGTATCAAAGGACCATTAACTACTATTTTGATTACAAAAAAACAAAGTCACAATCCTTGTTGTTTTAGTACGACTATGATAGTGTGCTAGTTTTAAGTCCCTTTAGAAGACCTTAAATATTAGTGATAAGCGTCACTATTATAATAATTATGTACTTAGGCATCAAAGTAATAGGTATTAACATAGGAGCAAATCAATACATCCTACAATTACTTAAAAGTAAACAATAAAAAGTAGGAACATAAACAATACCAATAGTGCTAATTATAGTAAAAATTGTGAGTCAAATCGATAGTAGAATGCTAGACATCGCATGCATATGCATATTTCTCGGCTTTCTCGGAAATAACACAATCATCTCTAGGTCCCGGGATAATTTCTCGACATTGCAGAGTGGCGGCGTGTGAATCTGCCAACCTGGATTAGGCCAGCGTGGTAGACTATTTCCCTACATTCTGAGGAGACCATTAAAAGGTCAATATGCAGTAGGATATCGATTAAATTACACCAGTTGGAAGTTTTTCGGATATTGGTAGTCCATTATTAGAGACCTCGATATTGTTAGTTTACCACAGGGTTAAAACTATAATTTTTTTACTGTCTGATCCTTGGCAGTTTAATTTACTTTGGAAGTACTTTTAATACACATATAGACACGATAGTAACTATGGAATTTCCAACTTTTTAGCCCAACTTTTTGGTCCTTGCAACTAGAATTATTTAACGTTTCATAAATGCTTGTAAAATCTTAGGTAGTTATTTGAAATAAAAACATTTTGAATTGCGATGCTTGAATTTGGAAGCATATTGCTTCCAAATTCAAGCATATATGAAACGTTAAATAATTCTAGTTGCAAGGACCAAAAGGTACATTAATTCGAAATAAATAAAGGGTTGTACTTTATTCATATTTAGAATGTTTTGGCGGACAACTTCGAGTACTTCCAACTGTTCTAGGGCGTCTTCTCCCGGCGCTTGCATTGCACATTCGCCATAAAAGTTCACAAAGAATATTTTTCTTTGAAATATACGGAAAATTTTCCTACAACAATATTCTAAGATTTCTAACGTAACTAATTGAAACTCGAAACTGTTTGCAGTAATAATACAAAGCTATTAGTTAGAACAACAAATTCATGTAACTGCTTCAACGATAATAATATTTATTTTGAATTCTTTATAGTTTTAGAACTAAAAGATTGTTTAGATGTCGAAGTTGATTGATTGGCGCTATATTTTCAGCTGACGTGTTGTTTTTTTAATTTACAGTTTCAGTAGCAATGAAACATAATAGATAGGTATAGGTACAGTTCTCGCCAAACTTATTGTCCGGGTTGAAGTTGGCACGAGCTAACTTTAACCCGGCCGTAAAAATCGGAGAAAGAAAAGTAGTGGATATAAATGATTTATAACGACAGCCTACGAATTGAGCTTTCGTTTATATTTATTAAAATCTAATATTTTTCTTTCTCTGATTATTAGGGCTGGGTTAAAGTTTGCACGTGCCAACTTCAACCCGGACAATAAGTTTGACGACAACTGTATAATTGTTTACTAAGTAATAACAGAAAAAGCCAAGCAAAACCAAACAAATTATACATTAATTAGCTATATAATTTCTTGTGTTATTAAAATGAAAGAACGTTGTGGTTGCAAAAAGAGAAAAGTTTTTTTTTTAAGTGAATTCGAATTTGACAGAAAATATCTCTTTAATTTTATTTTGAATAACACACAAAGAATTTGGCGTTGGCCGTCATTTGTTTTTAACTGTTCAAAATAAGAAATTCAAGGAAAATCGCTTGGCCAGTTATAAAAATACAATATCTCAGCGATAATTTTTTTTAGGTCTATAAAAGTAAGTGATTCATTTGTTTTTGTTTCCCTGAATACTTTTCTAGTGCGGTAATGCCTCGTTAGCCTAGTAGTACTGAGCGCGACTGCTGTGTTTAAGGTCCTTGGTTGGATTCCCAGGTGTTATTGGGTTATTCTAAGAAATTAGTAGCAGCAGCTTGTGCTTGGTTAGTGGCAGTACCAGCTAAATGTGGTACATTTGTACTACACCTCTACCTACCCCTTCGGAGAATACAAGCGTATGTCATGTTAATAAAATTTCTTCAGTAAAGTGATTCAGCAACAAGCAGTGATAGCCTAGGGGTGTGATCACTGGACTGCCAAGTCAAAGGTTGAGTTCGAATCCAAGGCACGCACCTCTAACTTTTCGAAATCATGTGCGTAATTATCACTCGTGAAAACATCGGAAAACATCGTGAGGAAACCTGCATGCCTGAGAGATTTTCTCGACGGTATGTGAAGTCTGCCAACCCGCATTAGGCTAGCGTGGTGGACTATAGCCTAATCCCTCTCATACTAAGAGGAGACCCGTGCCCAGCAGTGGGACAGTATATGGGTTGATTATTATTCTCTTTATTTATTCTCATACACATTATTTGTATTTTTAAATATTTTTATAAAAAACAGAAAATATAAAAACATTTAAAAATATAATAAATAGAAGCCCACCGGCATCGGAAACAGAGTTGATTATTATTATTATTAAAGTGATTCATTGTTTGTGTTGTGTTTTCCTAACTACATATTAGTGCGTTACTGTTTACAGGGAATGCAACCAAAAATATAAATGATTCAACATTTTCTCTGTACATTTTCTCAGCGCTTCCTAGTTTCCGCGTGTGTTACCTTCACTCTACGTCTAGACATACGGTCGATGTCTTTATTGAACCTTCAAACCGAGGTCTTGGTCAAAGCTGCTTCATTCATTGGTTTATTTTTAAGATGCTTTTGCTTACGTTCACGCAATTTTACACCTGGGCGAACGCCCTTTGAATTGATTGTGGTAGAAACGTCAATAGATAAAATTGATGACGCAGAATGCGATTTTGAATAGTGATTGGACCTTTCTATCTGTTGGTATTTTAATTTGAAATTTAAGAATTGTTTCTAAAGGATCAAATTAAATTGATTACAATGCTACTTACGTATGCTACGTTTGCCACCTAAGTGGTAAAAAAAAATACAATGAAAACAAATGTATCTTACAAAAATAGATATGACGACCGGTTAAGCTTCGGTTGTAGCAGTGTTTTGAAAATAGAATAAACTGATTTACAGTCACATTGAATTTGAAATTTAAAAACGAATATAAATCTACAGGAAATAATAGTTTCAGGAAAAAAAAGATTTGTCGGAACTAACTTGAATAACAAAACCTTTTTTTCACTTAGGTACTACAAAAACACAGATGACGTCTATTAAAGGTCATATGTATCATCTCTTGAAATTGATATTTGCAACATTTGAATCCCGAACGAACGAACGGTCTTTGCAAATATTTGACATAATAAACTCTTTGGTCTTGCAACACTTTACAAAGTTAGTTCGTGTGCCCCAGATATTTGTAAAACAATACATTACAATTACATATTTTTACCCGACTGCCGAAAGAGGGTTATGCGTTTGACGTGTATGTATGTATGTCCGTTCCTATGTCCGCTCATAACTACTTAACGGTTCAACCGATTTTGAAATGGCGGATTTTAAGGGCTTTATGTGCGGGCTGGTTTTAAAATCAAAATCATCTTTAGGTATATCATTTTTCATTTTAAATCATATTTTAAGATCTATCAAGAGATTCTATGATGATTTATAAACTAAAAAGTAGGAAATACCTTCAATTATTACGCGTCCCGCCTGCAATACATTTTCCAACATCACAGAGCTTGTTTCTAGATTTTTAGTTTTAACGCAGTTGGGTTTTTATGTTTCATTTAATAATTGTTGTAATGTAATAATATTACATAATATGAGCCCTAAAAACTTGAAATTTGAACAAAATGCGAAGATATGCTTTTTGCAATTAATTATGAAAATATTCACGGGATTGGCAAAGCAGGTATTATCGCGAGGCATAGCTAGTTTTATATCAAAAAATCAAAAAATCAAAAATGTTTATTTCGTTATTATACATATTATATTCTATACAGTTGCTGGCGTCTCCTTTTAAGCATAAAGATGCTATATACAAATGTACAACCCACATATCCAAAGCTGTTTACTGTCATAAATTCTTCTACATCTCAATTGATTTATCGATGAACATAAATCAATAATTAATCAAATCGTTCACAATAGTGTTATCAATTAATAAATCTATTTAGATATGATTGTTGCCAGCGAGCCATTTGGCACGCAGTGGCTCGAAGATAATTTAATTATCATTATGAATGGTGTAACTGTAATGTTTTAAAATTATTTAGAACTGTCAGCAGTTTTGCATTTATACAACATTTCGTTAAGAATATATTCAACAATTAAATTGGATTTCAAATGTTTCAATTGACGTATCGGTAATCAGTGTTGCCTAGTTATCAAATTACAAATTACAAGAATGATGATATTATTTTAAAAGTACTAAAAACACCAAAATACGTGCACCACAAACAATACGTTGTCATTCTTACTTATAAGTTAAGTAAAAAATAAAAGTTATCAAGTTATTTTTAATGAAGGAAATAATCAGCTGGCGAGGAGGATTCGCACTGCGTCTTCTGGTTCGGTACACCAGACGCTTTAACCGCTAAGCTATCGCGAGCCTGTCACCTGTCTAAATCTTCCTTCACATTCTAAGCTTACGTCTTTAAGGTGACGTATAGCATGGAAAATTTTTAAAAAAATACAGAAAGATAATACAAGATTTGTAAAAATAATTCCGTATCTCTGTCTAAAAAATCTTTGAAATGCGTGTGTACACACGGGAAAAAGCTAATATTAAAATATTATGATTATAAATTTATGGATTTCATCGCAGTATATTGTTTTATGATCACGACGTTTTGGATTCTTTATAGGTCTAGTTATTTGATCGAGCAGACGAGGTTTCGGGTGTCAGGCTAGACATCAAAAGCGTCAGTGAGCATTCTTCCATAGATTTATTTGAAGAAAAAAAAAACAATTGACGAATACTTATTTAACATTTTATTCACAAGTCCTTCAAAAATATTTGATTTCAGAACAGGACTTTTGTTTAAAATAACAAAAAATCCCGGAGAGCCAAATATTGGAAGTGTAGTCTAAACAAACATCTACCTCGACCTTCAAACGATATCATTTTCCTCGTATTATTTAATAGGGAAAAACTACGTAACATCAATATTAAATTACATCAAACAATGTTAGTCATCAAAAACAATTCAGACAAATGAAACTAACCAAACATGACGTTGCATTCAAAAATAAATTTACGATTTCTAAGAATTATAGATTTTTTTCTTATATGCCTGGAATATTGGCTGGCAACGGTAACCATCTAATTTTAGCAACACGAATTGCGATCCAGTAGAAAATAGAAAAGAGATAGATGGATTATTTCGCGTCGATGTTATGTATTTCGGAGCAAGATTGTGTAACATCAGCAATGCAAAATGTCTAATTAACATTTCTTAATTTTCTTGGTCTGGAATTTAAAAGATACCATAGCTTTTTCAGTTTGTTTCGGCGTTTTTCTCTGAGGTAGTCAGGAAATGCCGACGCCATTTAGTACAAAGCCCGCATTTGTCGAAATAAATAAATGTCATTTTATTTCACTATAATTTTTTGAAGTTGCGTCATTGACGTATGGTCCTAATTTCGTTTTGCAGATTGAGCAGTGGCTTTTTGAAGTTAAAAGTAGTATATTACAATAGGGTTGGCTATAATAAGATAGGATGTTTAATAAATGCCTGATTAATGGCACTAAGTTCGCCCCCTATAAAACGAAAACTAAATAGGTATTACTGTGAACTGTGGATGTACACATACACCTCTGCCTAATCCTACTGGGAATACAGGCGTCATGGTATGTTATGTTATGTATAATGATGATTATGACATATAATTCTGATGTAATCTCGATGAAAAATGGCGTGATGTTTTGTTGGCTCAGTTTAGAAGAGTGTACCGATGTCATGACAAGTGACGTCATAATTCATACCGAACAAAGGAGGCGGACAGTGCTGGCAATTTGGGACGTCTTAAAATAAATAATTATATTTACTTGCACACCTAATGTACTTGGAATCGTGGGCTGATGGCATTTAGCGAAACCTGTCTATTATATTTGTATAAATGGTCATAGGTACTGGTTTTAACAGTGAAGGAATACATCGTGATGATTTAATAAATAAACATATTAAGTAGATTTTAAAATAAAACTACCTTTTACGGATTTTATTGCGTTATTATAATTATTAATAATTTATAATAATAGTCTGAGACTGGCAACACCAGCGCTGTAAACATCTCCCGTTTATTTAATAGTGAAAATAATTATAAATAACGGTTTAAACAGTGTACATAATGGTGAAGTTTAGTGTAAATATAAATATAAGACTATACTAATATTATAAAGCTGAAGAGTTTGTGTGTTTTTTTGGTTGAACGCGCTTATCTCAGGAACTACTGGTCCGATGTATCTGGCCCAAAAAAATATGAACTTCAACGTATAGCAGTAAATTCTGATTGGATATTAAAATAAATCAAATGATAGAGAATAAACCATTTGTCTTACAATTCAATTATAGCCTTACTTTCTTGTCCTGCTAACCTACATTTACATTACAATCATCTATTATAGACAAAGAACAGAAGAAATCATTTCATCGTAAATATCATCTTCATCATTCATCAGAACATCTATTTTTATAGACACACCAACCAGCCCACCTCTATACATTAACTTTAAATACGAAAATGAGTCTGTTAGTCTGTCTGTTACTTTTTACTACTAATCAATGTAAATCACATCACCTGCGGTATTTATTTTAATATAAGAAAAGGTAATTTTTACCCCGAACAGCCCTATTTGCTTTTAATGTTTTTATTATTCGTTTGTGAATATAGCATGTAAATATTTTTTCCTAAAACATCCGGTCCGACCTCTAGTGTCCTAATTCCTAATCCTGAAAAACAGTCTATAAACAAGAGCAAACTTAGAATTTTTTCACATCCTCTTAGTAAGTTTCCCTTAAATTACTTGGCATAGGTATAATTTCATACACATCTGGTTTTATTTTTAAATGTATCTAGCGGTTAGCCACACGCCGATTCCTCAATTTAATCTTTTGGACTAATTTATAACAATTGGAGCTCTAAAACAAAGTTAAAATAAAAAACTGTCTATGTGTTCAACAAGTTATAACAGAAAAATAAAGATTTGATAGCCATCCGAAGTCGCGAGCAAAACCTATAGTACACTGTATCAACAGCGTATCTTGTATTTCCCGTAGCGTATGAATAGAGCTTAATTGAAGAGCTTTAGTACTCTGTGGCAGCTTTAGTAAAACGCCTACACCCTACGGTAATTCTGAGCCTCGGGAATTCGTTTTGTATTTGGCATTCGTTATAGAATTTGTTGGTGGATCATTTGTAAATTATACCATTATATTAAGGGTCTTTTTATTGCCAAAGGCGTGTAATGAATGGGTACAGTTTGTCAACATTCAGTCATCATATTCGTGAAAATGACTGCAATTTGTTCAAAGTATATGCATCAATGAAGATGCTTCGGATAAATAGAAGACGGATAACAAAAGGGATGGGACACCCTAGATAGATATACACAAGCAATAGAATTATCCATGTATTAGAAGAAGAATATGCAAATTTTCGGGTATCCCTATGGAGAAACGGGTATGTGTAGGTATGCATGTAAATATGTTTTATTTATTCATTTAAACTATAAGTACATAAAATAGTAAACAAGGCTTGTTTTGAAGTTTTGGTCTTCTTAAAGGCACCTAATCTAGAATGCTAAATTGTTTACACATAATTATGGTTCACTTTAATATGAATTGAGACCAATTTCAAAAACTTATAAAGCATCATCAATTCATTTACTGTCTCATTTCTGGGCAAGGGGCTCCTGTTAGAGAACGGTTATGCCGTAGTCCATCCTGCTAGCCTAGTGAGGGTTGGCAATCTTCAAAGGGCGTCGAGAAAATCTCAGACAAAAACCACGGTTGAAGTAAGCGATAATTTCCTTGTAATTATTAAAACACAATTGACTTACAAGTCAGAATCCTAGACAGATTTGAACTCGAGTCTCGGCAAGTTGGCCCAAAACTAACGGAGAGGGGAAAGTTTGCGCAGTGCATTTGCGTGCAAAATGTACTAAGAATGGATTACTGCGCATCCGCCATTTTGGTTCAAGTTATTTGCCGGCAACTATACTAGTCTGTGGTCTGGTAGCGAATGTTATTACAAGTCTTATGGCGCCAACTCTGGTCCCGCACGAGTCCAACATACCTGTGTAGCTATTAACTATACCAATTATTAGTCTGAGTGCTCATCTACGTCATATAAAGAACTCCTAGGCAAAATATATGCTTCTAAATACATCAGTGTAAGGTCTGCTTTCGCCCATTGGGTCAGTGTTAGAATTTATTTTAGGTATAGATGTCAATATCCATCAACCTATATTTTAATCAGAATCAGAAATAAATACTTACAGACAATTCAAAGTTCAGATGAAAATAATTTCAAGGGTATTAGAAAAATATTCAGAGAAGTCGGTGGGTAAGTACATCATAAACTATGTTGCGCGGTTCTCCGATAGATGGCATTAACACAAAGGTCGTACGCCGACACATCCAGGTCGAGGTTGGTTATATTTTTGGATTATTGTGCAACACTTTTGATTAACTGTTCATAATTTTACGTTAATTGTAAATATGGAATTTTGATTAACAATGTAAGTAATTGTGTCGAACTAATTATGTTAAGAGCTCTTTGGCGGCATTTCAACCTCGTAGAGTTGGACCATAATTTTGATTTGCAGCAATTTTAATGATTACTTAATTATCCCAAGTAATAAATGGAAGAAATGTAGTTATCGCTACGAATTCTTATTAAAACCTTCAAAGATTACTCTTTTTAAATCATATTTTAGGTCAATTTTATTAAACCAACCCATCTTTTTACGTCATCGTAACCAATAAAATTTTAATTATTAACTACGATAATAAAATTAAAAGTACACTAACTAAGATATGTATATAACACTAATTACATAATCGTGCATTTTCGTGTGTATTCGATGCATATTCGTGTGTTCATTGCAC